>CM076604.1:48230000-50730000 GCA_038502835.1 Octonoba sinensis | reverse complement strand
AAGCTGAAAAAATAAACTTTAAGTTAGTTAAAATAAAAATAAATTTACTTTTTTTAAAGTGTTTGCATTGAAATATTGTATTTTAATTAAATGAAGTTTTAAAAATTTCTCAAACTCTTTCTCCTCGGCATGAAATAAATACACACACATAGAAATGTGGTGAAAGTCAAGGCCGTATCCAGAGGGGGGAGGGGACGGCCCACGCCCCCCCCCCCCGAAATCCCGAAATTTTTCGCAATGTAGCATATTTCTGAAACTTTCCTCAACATAAGTGTTTCAAAGTAAGGTTCCCCCCTACCCCCCGAAAAAACTTTCTGGCTACGGCCTTGGTAAAAGTTAGCTCCTATTGGCCTTCCCTAGCTTCTTAAGGAATGAAGAGATCCAACGACATTACATTTGGTTGCCCTCGTTTGTTTGGCGTCTATTGATGTCTATGATGTTATGCAAACAAAATACACAAATTGATCTCTGATTTTAATTCAAAACAAAAATATTTTTTTTTCTCCCCAATGCATCAAGTATCCTTATGTTACCCGAAAATAGTAAAAACCACTGAGAATAATTTGTATAAGATTTCTTTTATGTTTTTAATATAATTATTAACATAGTTTGTTGAAGAACTGTATAGTTCTTCAAATTTCAACAATAAAAGTTTTTGACGTTTTTTTCAGTTTAACAGTTTTAACCTCTGAAATTGAGCATTTGATTAAGGCTAAATTATTGCTTTCAAAACAAAATATATATTATATGCTTTTTTTTTCACACCGTGTTATATATTATATTTGTAATTTTGCGCTTCGGTATTTTTATGTACAGGGTGAAGGGTGGTCCAAAATTATTGGGTACATTACATGTTTGTAAAAAAAGGAACAAAATAAAAAATATGAGGAAAAGTTTTCATGTTTGAATTGTGTTGCGGAAGTTAATCGAATGAAACATAATCATTTGATACCATGATACCTCCCATTGTGTTGTCTCTCTCTTTCCTTTTTTTTTTCAAACATGATTTGTGCTCAGTATTTTTTACCACCCTGTATAATGAATAGAATAAAAATAATTACACTTAGAAAATAGTTTATTATGAGTCACTTAATAACTATTAGGGTTGTAATGTGTAACTTGCTATCTTCCTAAAAATCACGTCTTAACTCTTTATAAGGCTGGACCAAAATTTCTGGTTTCCTTTTAGTAATGGTAGATCAATATATTTTTTAAAATATAGATCAAAAAATAAAATTCATATTCGTCATTAAAAATTACAATGCGTTTTACCCTCCCCACCCGCTAAAATAGTTTACTATAAATTTTTAAGTTGGTGAATTTTGTGTGAAGTATACTTTAAGCACCGCCCTATTAAAGGGTTAAAAAAAGTTACATATTTATGAATATGTGAAACAAAAGAAATGTGAAGTTGTTTTTAAGTTATTATTGTTATTATTTAAAAATTATTATTTCAATTAATCAAGGTAGAAATATCATAACATATGGTGTTTTAATACATTGTTTTTAAGCACTTAAATAACTAAAAAAATTGAAATTTTGTAAATATAAGTATTTTATTTTTACAAGATACATGTAAAATTCATTCTTCAGTGGGGAGCACTGCCTGGATTGAATGGCCAGTCATTCCAAAATTTTCCGGGGGTATATATTCAATGCATATTATAGGAAAAAACAACAAAATACATAATCACACGGTATAAATACTATGCGTTTCTAAAAGTGAAGGGCGATTGGCCCCCACTCCTGATTGATCAAATGCCGCGCCTGTTGAATCAGCGCTAACGTAAACGACGCTTTTTTTTTTTTTTTTTTAACTTTTCCCTTCCCAAAACTCATATAAGTAGCTTAGTAGTTAGTCTGCTAAACACATCTATGTATGCGTTAGCAAGCATGGACATGTCTGTGCATGAAATTAACAAGTTCAAAATTTATTTGGGGGGAGGGGACAACAAATACATACACATTTTTGTCATATCATAGCTCCCTATTTTAAAATATTGTTTACAAATAATTCAATAATTATTTATAAATGAACAAATTGACTTATTTTATGCATTAATAATATTTTTTTTCTGACTTATTCTTTGTTTTCAGACATATTTTAATGATATATTAATGATATGAAGGGGAAAAAGTATTGATTTAAATTCATCTGAAATAGTGAGGGAGGGGCCCAGCTGGCTTGATTTTACAAATTTTGGTTGTTAGTCTTGATTTGCGCTTATTAGCATCCATTGGACAAAGCAAGACAAAAAAAAAAAAAAAAAAAAACTATGTAGCTTACCCCCAAGGCCGCAGCCAGAAATTTTTTTCGGGGGGGGGGGGGGGCTGACTTTGAAACACTAGCGTTGAGGAAAGTTTCAGGGAGGAATATATGCATTGCGAAAATTTTCGGGATTTCGGAGGGGGCCTGGGCCCGGCCCCCCCCCCCCCCTCTGGAAACATTTTGGAAGCAAATTGCTTCGGGTGACAAAGATATATGTTCGCATTTGAAAGCGTCCCCCCACCTCTTTTTCCAGAACTACACCACTGCCCCCTCCCCCTTTGTGCCTTTGTCACATGTCACGCTATGTTGCATAAGCAGGATGTTACACTTCTTGTTACCCCCTCCCCTCCCCTTGTCACACTTTGCCTTTGCCACAATTTCACGAACCCCCCCCCCCCCCCCCTCGAAGTGTAACATCATTTATGAATGATCCCGTCCCTGTCGGTACATGATTCAAAACATGCACGGTGAGCCCACGATACCGTGCAAAACCTTTCACCCGGTATCCAGAAAACAGGGAAGCTTGAAAACCGGAAAGATTTTCTCGACATTAAATAAATAAATAATAAATAAATAAAAGAAATCAATATTTCTCACCATGGGTCAACACTTTTTGAAATGTAGACCATTTGAAAGGAAAAGTAATATTTATAAAATTCGTCACATTCTGATTATTTTTATTTCTAATCTATTTTTGTTAGTACCATTTCTACCGGAATAAGCCCTAAATTCTTGAGTTTTACAAAGAGCCAAGCTCGAAACATGTCATTCCAAGCGCAAAGCAAAATTTTGGAAACCAGTTTATCACGTTACTAGTGAAATATATGTCGATTTCTCGATCTTCTTTCCTAAATTTCTGGCCCGAAGATATTAATAGCAGTTCATTACTGTAATTGCATATGATTTCGGAAGTTTACCGCCACAAACTGACCTTATTATAAGAAACATTTTTTTTTACTGTGGGAGTAAAACAAACAAAACAACACTGGCTGTGTTTTCCTTTTATTGTGTAGAAAAGGTGCGATTGTCTAATACCCGCATAAATTAATCAATTTACGGAAGTAAAGTAGAGCAACATTGTTTGATGAAACATTCGTGTCACCTATTTTTAATGCGACATGGCGGAACTTGATTTTAACTGAAATAAGCTACTGTGTGTGTGCTTCAAACATATTTGTACTTTTGTGCTTTTATTTGCATTAATTTACATCTATTTATATATTCTTTTGCTTTTATTTCATTTTATTTATTTATTTCGTTTGCAGGTACTGCATTTTTAGATGCTTAAAAAGTACACGCACACATGTATACAGAAAATACAGTGAGTTGCCAAATTAATGTGGACAATCATATTTTCCTAATTTGACCTTACAAAAAAGAAAAGATAGTAAGTGCTTTAAATCACACAATAGAGGGCGAGAGAAAAATAATTTATTATGTATTGAATAATTTTTCCCTGGCGCAGTATTGATGATGGATTTATTTATTTATTTATATTTTATGACTTATCTCACACCCACATGCACGAGTATCGGTGTTATTATTTCTCTTTTTAGCCTACTTTCCCGTAAAAGTAAAAAAATAATAATAATAAAGCATGAAAGAAGGCTTAATGTATCGTGAAAATATCGTTAGAAATAAAGAAAAGTCAAAAATAAGTGAAGTAATTAAATAAAGATTGAAAAATAAAAAGTTTGACAGTAGGGTTTTGAGATGGGGTGGGGGGGGGGGGGGAAGTGTGTCGGTCTGTCTGTCTGTCTGTCGGTCTGTCCCCCCCCCCCTAATAATTTTTGAACGAATTGTCCGATTGGAAAAATTCTTTTTGCATTCGAAAGATCTCGGCAATTACATCTCATTTCCATATTTTACTTTTTGATTTGAAGAATTTTTTGTTCAATTTTGAACAGTTCAAAAAATTTTAACATTAGCGCCTATGGGTGAAAATGAAGCAAATTATGTAAACTCTGGGTACAAGATCCAAGTTCCCATGAACAAGCTCACTGGAAGAAGTTCTTGGCGTGAAATATTGATTTGAACAATTTTTGTTCATTTTTGAACAGTTCAAAAAAGATTAACATACCGCCTACGGGTAAATTTCAATCCTATATAATTCCTGATCTAACGGACCGATTTGCTTGGAACAAACTTTATCGGAAAACTCTTATGACGTAGAACATGTACAGATAGAAAGTTCATCCAGAACTAACGAGCCTATTTTCCTATGAAATTTTTTGATCGGGATTTTCAAGAATATTTTTGAATTAATGAAAGATTAAATGAATAAGCAAAAGAATGAATGAATAAATGAGTGAATAAACACATGAATGAGTTAATAAATGAATGATTGAATGAATATGTATTAACCGTTGAAAAAGGTATATTTGAAGCAATTAAGAACTAAAGCTCAACGCGAAAGACAGAGAGAAAGATAGCTAGATTATAAATTTGAATTCGGTGTATACGGGAAAGTAGGCTCGTATAGTTCTAGACGGAACTTCTTGTTTAACTGCAATTCCTCCGTCAAAGATTCTATGTAAATAATTTTATTATGTGTTTTTGCATAAAAATAACAAATTTAATTATAAATAATTTTACTAAAATACCAAACGTAAGAAAATCTGTCAAAATTCGGAATTTTTCGAGCTGATTGCGATAATTTTCTCATATAACCTTTGTATACATAACTTAGAAAATGATTCAAAGCAGTTTTGAGGAATTTCTCTCTCTCTCTCTCTGTATTTTTGCATTTCAAGTGAAAATTCATTCCGGCGACTGAAACAATTTAGCACATAAAGATAATGAAACGCATTTCAAAGAAACGGTAGAATTACTACTTCTTTGATAAAAGGATTAAAATAGCAAATGCATTTAGGTCGGAAGTATCTTAAAGATAATATTGAGCTCTTTAAAAATATACGTGTACCTAAATATAAGGGTTAAACTACAAATGGTAAGAACACTTGCGTGTCAGCTGAATTTGGATAAACCGTTCGAAGAGACAAAGAGTGTGCACTATAATAAGAAATAATTACTTAAAATAATTCTTAATATCTATATGTTAAAACGACAGTAACAAATAGGGTGCTTTCGCACCAAAGACAATATTACTGTCTTTTCTCATCTGCGCAAGCGCAAGGCACATTTTTGCCTTCAAAAATATGCTCTGCAGTTGCATTTTTGCTGCGATTGCAAGATTTTTTTTTTATTTATCGCCTTTGGTGTGAAAGCACATTTAGGGTGCTTCCATTATTTATCATATAAATTATTTTTTCATAAATCATTTCTTAGGTATCATTTTTTGTCATATAAAAATTAACTAAAAAGAGATTAATACAATCTACTATAATTATTCGGAGTGCGGAGCGGAGCCGGAAAATGTATCTGGAAGTCTTTTTTGAGCCAAGTCAAAAAAAAAGTGGTTTCTCCAGATCTTTTCTTGCGGAACCCTAGGTTCCGGAAAGTCCTGGGTCGGGATCTCAGTGTCTAAACCAGTGATTCTCAACCTATTTTTTTTTTTTCTTTTTTTGTCGTGGCACACTTTTAATTATTTCAAAATTTGGCGGCAACAAAGAAAAAGATAAGTTTAAAAGTTGTTTACTTACCTATAATACACTGTGTAAAATAGTTTAAGATAATAATTTTGAATGTAAAATAAAATAATATAATATGGTGCTACAAAAACAACAGTACGTTTATTAAGGGATTAATTACAAGGTAATTATAAGAATGCTTTATTGAGAAATTTGAGTTCCATATTTTTTTATAAATTCATTTATATTTGATCGTAAAAATGACAGTGCTACTATCATATCGTTTTCTACATTTGACAATCTCGATCTTTCTTCGTTTTTATGTTGGTTAATACTAAAAATCCGAATTCACACAAATAAAATGTAGAAAACTAAAATAAATCCCTTTATGAAAGGTCACAGTTCTCGAAGATAAAAAAAGTTTAAAATATGGTATTTAACTGTAAAAACAAGTTTTCTTTTGCAGTGTACTTTTCTTTAATTTAAACAAACTTTACTCGTAATAAAAAAAAGCAAAATAATTTTTACTATATACACTTCTAAATTTGGCGGTGCACTTAAAGAAGTTAGGGCGGCTTTATTATTTTTTAAAGTTAGGCGGCACACAAAAGTGCCGCGGCCCAATGACTGAGGACCACTGATCTAAACAAAGTATGAAAACCATTTTGGCATTTTGGAGTACTTTTGGAGTGCTCTTATTTAGTAAGAAAAAGAGCGTCACCTTTTCATCAATTTCATATCCTGCACTTGCATAAGAAGCAGGACGTGTCACGTGTGACTGTGATAACCTGGTCAAGTAGACGTAAAATCTTGCAAACCCGTAACATTAATTGCTAAGCGGGAAATCCTTTGATGCTGATTGGACAGCGGCTTTCACTGTGTAACTTTCAGTTTATAGGTGAAAGAATCCACAGCAGTTCATTGATCTTTCCAGAAAAGAGCGGGATTCAAGGCGATTTTACGTTTGTGTCACTGACTCATTGTTTATTTAAGAACAGCAAACTGGAAGTGTGCAACTAAAAGATTTTTGTATGAAATTCCAATCACATTAGAATATGAACACTGAATACCAGAGCACGAAAATTTAAAAGAATTTACATGCCCTTCCGGGCATGTTTGTCTAAAAAATACATGCCCGAACCAAATTTTTACATAGCCAGAAGTTGCTTTATTGCATTTTTATGAAAACATTTGAATTTGTCGTTTAGCATTAAACAGACAAAAAATTAAAATAATAGCTTTATTTCTGAATCAAGAATTATTTTAACGTTAATAAAAATTACATTAGAAATAAATATTATGCAGTAAGTCGTCGAGATAATAAGGTTTTGGAAAGAAATATTTGATATAAAAATTAGATGCCCTGCCGGGCATGTAAGGCTAGAAGATTCACGCCTGATCGGAATTTTTACATGCCCCGGGCATGTCGGGCAATATAATTTTTGAGCACTGTTGAATACATTTACGAAAAGAAAATTAGTAAAGCTACTGCCATCATGTCCATCGTTACTTTTATTGCTGTTCAATTACTAGAAAATATTCGTTTAAAAAAATGCCTTCTTAGAAAAAAGTAGTCAGAAACTTGCAGCAGTGTGTAAAGCCGAAAATCAGCAATAAAAGTTTTTTTCTTTTCTTTTGTGCAGCAAAATATTCAATTAAGGATGGAATAAAAGTGTATTGGTGCAGAAATACTGCAGAAGCTTCTTACCTTTATAAATATGATTGATTTCGCAATGGTAAAATTCTTAGCAATTTCTGTATTCATAAAAAACATCTATGTTCAAAGATTTTTAAATATATTTAATTGAATAATTTAGGGCAGCTATTTTTGTTCTCATATAATAATTTTCAATTCAACTTTGTTGAAATAGCATCAGTAAAACTGTTGTACAGTTCAAGAAGTATTCAAGCATACGTATTTTTCAAAAAACACATAATCTTCTTTTGGGTGTCACCCTCCAACAAACCCCAAGGGTGTTACCCGAGGGTGGGCCGTCCCCCCCCCCTCGTAGTCACGCTACTGTATACATATATATATGTATGGAATCATTCATAAATGATGCCACGCTTCAAAGGGGGAGGGGGTTCGTGGAATTGTGACAAAGTGTGACAAGGGGAGGGGGTAACAAGAAGTGTGACATCCTGCTTATGCAAGATAGCATGACATGTGACAAAGGAGGGGAGGGGGTCCGATGAAGTGTGACATTTTGTGACAAAGGGGGAGGTTCAAATATGTGGGAAAAAAGCGTGACATCATTTATGTACGGTCCCTATGGAGAGAGAGAGAGATTGATGTAGATAAAATGTGAAACGATGGTTTTAAAACTATACTGAATTCAAGGCTTCTGTGATATTTCTCTTTACCCGACGACTCCCGACATCACTCTACGACTCGAAATAATACATCTTCGATTCACGAACACAACACATTTATTATGTACAAAACTATTTACACAGGAACATATAACTAAAGACACAACACATCGTTGCTTCCGCTCTTCTCAAGAGCATCTCACCAACTCCCTCTCTTTTCATCCGTTCCCCGAGTCACCCCCTGCGACGATGCTCTGACGTCATACGCCCCCTACTCTGACGTCACACCCCCCACCTAAAATTGAAGCTAGAATTTCAAAATAGCTTCAAATAGAATTTCAAAATAGCTTCAAACCATTGAACACTATAAAACATAAAACAACAAATTAAAAAACTTGCACACATTTTAAAAAATACACAAATCATAAATATCAAAATAGAAAAATGTTCAAAAAGTCACTAAAAATTGATGAGGCATCACATTGAATAACAAATGGCTGGCCAAGCACTGGATTGTTGCGATTTGGTGCGTCTACGAGACATTCTTCGTGTTGATAAACGCAGACTCGAGCTTTTCTTTCTAAATTAGTTCTTCTGAAGATTTCTTTTGCGTAAGTTTTGTAAACAGATACGCTCTCGCAAAGTCTTGATATTGTGAGGGAGCTTTGTTCACCACTCTTTGGTACGTAGCTGCGGCGTTTCTTAGCCCAAACGGCGTAACTTTAAAGGAGTACTGTCCTCTGCTTGTCTTAAAACTTCCTTTTCTAAAGGTATGGACCAATGTCCTTTCAGCAAGTCGATTGAAGTCATGATGTTCGCTTTTCCTATTTGAAACAAGTCTGCTTCATTTTCAATAGGGAAGTCGTCGGGGTAAAGAGAAACATCACAGCTTCATTGTGCAGATACTTTGAAAATTCATTGAAAAGGTTATTGTGAGAGATTTCCCTGTACTATGAAGTTGTATATTACTTTTAAAATTTTGTGCTTGCCTGTGCAAGTATAAAAGTAAGATCTAAAGATTTTTAAAACATTCTCCCTCCTCTAATAAGAAGAAAAACTGATTCTTTCGGATCCATTTTGACCGAAATTCGCTCTCGGTATGCTCTTGTTTTTGGTTTTAAATGACCCCTTTTTGTTACTACACTGAAAAAAATTTTTGCTTTAGTTGCCATCATTTTTAGTGTTATTGAACACGATTTTCGGTGTTCAGTTGGTGTAAAGTTAAAAATATTCATTTTTGATGTTCTTTTTTATTTTGTTGTCAAAAACAAACATAGACAGTATAACGTTTTTTAGCGCATGAAATTCGTTTAACTCCGTTATGTGTCAAAAGTTTCATAGCGATTGCTCATTTCTATAAAAATAGGATAAATGGGTAATCGTAATGATTTTTTCACGCGTAGATGAGTTGACAAAACTTTATATGCTAAAAAAATATTCTGCTGTCTGTATTTTTTTTTTTTTTTGTAGACACTTAAAAGAATTTAAAATACATCACAAAAATAATAATTTTCAACCTTACACCACCTGAACACCAAGAATGGTGTTCAGAAAGCACCAAACATTTTTAGTGTAGGATAAGTTACACGGAAAAAAAAAGCGGAGAAATAATGAAATGCTGTTTTAAAAGCAACTGGAAAGCGACTGCCCTCGTCATTGAACTTTTTCAAAATGTAATGCTGAAATAAAGACTATCTCGCTAATACTTATTTCCTAATGTTGAAAAAATGAATTGCATAAGAATCTTAAAATAATAAGCATTTACTCCTTGACCTGGCATTGAGCGTCAATTCTTCTTTTCAAAACATTCCTTTAAAAAAAAAAAAAAAGGGGGGGGGGGCTTTTGAAGATAAATTTTAAGCAATTACTTGTAAGATTGCATTCTTAGCGGGTAATGGCTTTTTGAAACTTAGGCTTGTCCTTTTTGTCTTTTTTTAGGTTACAAAAAAAGAAAGGAAAAAATTACTTCAAAGCATTGTTGAAAAAGGGTTTAAAGTTGGACATGCTGAATTATTGGTTTTAATGTGGTGGGAAAAAAAAAACATTAAAAAAGGAATAAAAAACAAAAGATTTTGGTTTAGGAGTTGGATCCCAAAAATTGTTTTTGTGATTTTGGTAAAAATACTTTAAAAGGGGGGGAAAGGGAATGGAAGAAGGGCAAGTTTTTGTGTTTTACGCCCACGAAAAAACGGGAAAAGAATTGCCCAGAGATCCAAGTCTCTAAACGCACTGAATACTTAGACACACTGTCAGTCAGAACTTGTTCTTTTTTTTCTGGGGGGGGGGGGGGGAAGTAGAACTGTACCAAGTTTACAGTCTTTCAGGGTAACTTTGAACCACTTTATATCGTTTAGTATATTTGACTAAAAAAAAAGAAACTAGAAAGGTCCAGTGCTGCACTCAGGTAAATGAGTTAAAAAGATGAATTGTCTACCTTTATTTTTTAAATTAAGTCAAATATACTAAAAAGATGACGTGGCTGAAAGTTAACCCCCATGGTTCAAAGTTACCCTGAATGACTCTACGTCTATTAAAATGAGCTCAACGTAGGTCTAAAAACTTAAACACCTTGTACACCTGAAAAAATTAAAAGTTCAAGAATCAGTTTACCATTTTTTTCATTCTATTTTATTATTACATGGTTTTATTTAACTTGACTTGTGGCGGAATTTTGTAAGACGGTTTTCGACAACTATTACTGCATAAATTTTTCTTCAAATTTTGCACACAAGCTTATCTTTTGATGACAATGCAATAATCCATCCATTTTATAATTTATTATAACGTTAATTAGAAAAAAAAATTAATAATTTTGGCTCTGAGGAAATTATCAGCATTATCATTTGTCGTTTGGCAACAATAGCTTTGTTTGGACAATGCAACGATGTTTTGGAAAAAAAAGGGGGGGGCTGGCCCGGGTTCGCAGGGGGCTTTTAAGAAAAAGGGGCCGCCTTTGGAATTTTAAAAAAAAAACCGTTTTTTTAAAGGGGTTAAAAAAAAAAAAACCCCTTTTTGCCGATTTAATATTTTATTTATTTTTAAGTCTGATCTTTTTGGCCAGTATTTCTGCTAGTGTGATAATTATACATTTTTTTTTTTTTTGAAAATATTTTTACAGTGCAGTGCAATTTTTGTTCATAACCCTTCGCTAATCGAAACATTTTATCGTCATCAACTTCAAACTTATCAAATACAATGAGGAACATTTCAATTAAAAAAATAAGTTGATAAAAGAATATATTGTTGCAGGGAAAATTTTTTTTTTAAAAAATGAAAATCTATATCAGAAATTAAAGCAGATAACATGAGCTAGAACAATACGATTATTTCATTGTTAAAATCTGCTCAGCCTTTACTGTAATCATCAAAACTTGTTATGCTAAGAGCGAAGGTTGTCGTATTTCTTTTAAACTGCATCATTTAAATCTTTACGTACTGCTACAGCAATGTAATTAAAAAAATTTTTTGTCGTACTTAATGAAATTTTTAACCTTTTTTAAATTTTTCGTGAAAAATTTGTTCGTATTAACCGTTATTCGCAACAACCGCGAATAAGTAATATTGTGTAAAAAAAGGATTAGAAATGCACGTTTATATTTTTTTTAAAAAATGAATACTATTTATAATAAAAAGTAAAATAAATAGTGAAAAAAAAAATGATTTATTGTTACTAAAATACACCTTTTAAATATTACTAGTACATTGAGAAAAAGTGAACTTACTTTTAAAATTGAACAATATTGGAAAAAATCCTTAATGGTTAGCTTTTTTTTTTAGGTGATTTACAATGACTCAATATAACCAACAATTTCTATAAAAATACAATAATTATATGCAATCGACTAAATTTTTCGGGAATTGGTCTGAAAGTTTTTTTCGTCTTAGCCGAAATTTGTATTTTAGCCTTCGTAATATTCGTGAGATATTTAGTGTAATTAAACAGTAAGCGAAACTTAACCTCTGCATTCCAAGTGCACCCAATTGGGTACATTTTAAAATTTCTGTTGATTTACTACTGTTTGTGCAATTTGAAAGCTAAAACACCCAATTGTTTTTGAAATTAATCAACAGATAGTTTACTTCGTTTTAAACATGGAAAACATGGAAATTGGGCAATAATTATTATTTAAACTAATTATTTAGTTATTTTGTTTTTAATCATTTTTTAAATCAGAGAACCAAAAAATTGCGTCAAAATTGTTTGTACTTAGTCCTGGGGTCTGTAAAGGTTAATGAAAAAATGTTCGTTTTAGCCGTGATTTCGTACTAAACGTGTTCGTATTAAGAAAGTTGAACTGTACCTGAACCCCCCCCCCCCCTCCCACTCCCAGTTTACTTCGGAATAAGATTTTGTGATGTTTAGACAGACTTTTTAAAATGATCTGCAACAGCACGAAAAAGAATTATTAATAATATTTCAGTTCTACTAGCATAATAAATAAATAAATAAAAGGGCTCTATCTGGAAAAGTGCCAAGAAAAATTCATTCATGTTCAAGGGAGAAACTGCGTATATAAAGAATGTGCCGCATTCTGTTCTCGTTTTAGTTCGTTTAGCATATTTGATTTTTTTCCGAACTGATGCTATTGCCAGTTGAACTTAGTTGCTTTCAACAAACAGAGAAGCAAACATTCTGATTCGCATGCGTCATAAACGCACTTGCAAAGCGAACTTCCCTAAAACTGGAATGGATTCGTCCTTTTCTGCCATGCGTAGAAGCGTCCAAGTGTCAGAACTTGGTGGTCGAACTGTATATAATTTAACTTTTATTTATGAGTTTGCTTAGTTCGAAAAGGGCTTAGCCCCCTCTAAGTGACATGTCCCTTTGCAAATTACCCGTATATCTTACGTTTCCTTTCTGTCTAATAATGACATTTTAATCAGTCGGCAGAAATACAAAGGAATTTTTCAGCCAAGAAGTTTTTTTCAAATTCTTAATTTAGTTTAGATTTGTTTTGGAGGCGAAATACATACGTGCGAGTTTTGGTACCATTTTAAAAATTTACTACTGCAAAACATGCTTCCAAATTTTTTGTGCTTCTAGGAACAATAATAGTTAATACGGTGAATCAAAAATATTTTTCCCTTTAGGATTCCTAAATTGAACAAAATGACCTTATGTATGAAAAAAAGAAAAACGATTACAAGGATCTACAATTTTTCAAAATTATGAAGTTCTATAATTTTTCTGAATAACGCCTTTTTAAAAGTTGATTCAGTATTAACAGGTGTTCTTTGAAAAAAATTTGCAGCACATAATGAGTTATTATTTCTTAACATGGCACCAAAAGTCATATATGGAGGGTTCAGAATAGAAGTGAACCAAATTCACTTTTTGCCCTTTTCGAGTTAGCAGCGCAGTAGCAGGCACTAAGTATGTAAAATTTCAGTGCAATAATGAACCAAGTCTCTCTTTGAACTTTTAAAATTTAATTTATAATTTACAAAATCTTAAGAGGTAGTTTTGTTATAAATAGGCTTGCCATTCCTCCCGGTTTGACCGGGACAGTCCCGGTATTTTGCTCTTGACCCGGTGTCCCGCCCAGTTTTATCAATGTCCCGGAAACGGCTGTAAGATGTAAAAAGTAATGAATTTATGTTGTTAAGAATCTTTTATGAAGGCATTAAGAATATTTAAAGTGACAGAGCATTCATGAGGGAGTCCACTGCAAGAGCATTGTTTGTATGTAAAATAAACTTTGTCGTTTTCTTTGCTCTGACTTTTATGAAAAAGTCAAGCTTAAGAAAGGCATCTTGAAAAAAGTACATGCAAGTCAGAAATATGAGTGAAAACAAAGAATAACATTGTTAACTTATTAATTGTTTTTTTAGTTTGAAAAAAAATGTTTTTGTTTTGAAATTGTTTTCGTAGTTAGTCAGAAAGTAGTAGTTTAAAAAAATAAGACTTAGTAATTAATTGTTCAATTAAACAATTTTACGAAGTATTTTAAACTTTATTTTATTAACTCTTCTTTCTAGATGGTAGAGTAGTAAAAATTTTCATTAAAAAGGAAAAAAAATTCTTTTTAAGTAAATTAAGTAGCAAAAATTCCATTTTAATTTTTAAAAGGTGGGTAGACTAACAATTTACTGTTCCAGATTCCCCACTCCCGTTGCTTGCGAGGCTTAAACTCGCCATTTTGCTTTAATTTTTTCTTAATTTTCCCAGACACCCCAGGGGGTATTCCCCCAGGGGCACCCCCGAGACCCCCGGTATGCCCGTCCCATATTAATGTGTCCCGGTTTCACTAACCAAAATTATGGCAAGCCAAGTTATAAAGCTTTAACTTTAAACCTCTGAATCACAAAGAATTTTTTATGGACTTTGTTCACTTGTATTCTGAGCCCTTTATATGTGGGAATCCCACAATCACTTTAATGTATCCAGCTATCCATCCCATAGTCCTATTCGATGACGTCACGACACAGCTTGAGTGATGGACGAGTTGTAGTTGGATGTGTGCGGAAGACGTCTCCCTGCTTGCTTGTGTTAAACATGTAATGTCCTCTGGGCTTGTCTTTAATAAACGTTTATAGAAGGTTTAATTGATCATATATGTGAGAATCCCACAATCCGACTGATGTATCCAGCTATCCATCCCATAATCCTATTCGATGACGTCACCACACAGCTTGAGTAATCGACGAGTTGTAGTTAGATGTGCACAGAAAACGTCTGCCGGATTGTTAATGTTAAAAGTGTAATGTCCTCGGTGCTTCTCGTAAATAAATGTTCTCGAAGGTGTTCTTCAGAGTCCTATGTATCCATTTTCAACTAAGAATTTAGAAAACGACTTTCGACTCAAAAAATTCTTTTGTACTTCTATAGAATGATAAAAATTATTATTATGCATAAGAAGAAATATTAGATCTTCTGGTAATATATAAAGATTTTTGGCGCAGAGTAGACGGAGTATTGAATTCGATATCAACTAAGTCGATTTCAAGGAGATGAGAAAAACAGCAACTGGTGGCATACCAATCACGTTGAAGACAATTTTTCGTCTCTATTTTCATATCTCTTATCATTTGAAATAAATGTGCACCGGGGTGAAAAACAACAATTTTCTCATTCATATAAAGTTTTTAAATATTAAAAATTATAAAATAATCTTTTCCCACAACCTATTCACCTCATTTCTAAATTAAAAAAAGTAACGAAAAGGTTTGAAATCTTAAACATTTTGCTTTAGACTTTCGACTAGATGGCAGGTGGTAATTTTATCTGTTAGCATAGACACCTACCTCCGTTTAAAATAATCTCAATAATTTTTTTTGTTACCTTATACTTGACTTTTGGACTTCAAATCAAGGAACTAAAACCGATAACTTTCTTATGCAGGCGGAGTTTTATCTTATGCTTGCTTTTCCAATCAAAATGAACAATAGATATGAAAACACAAGGGCATTTATGAAATGTATCGAATACACTCGAAAATCAAAAGACATGAGACACATTGCATCCCCTGGTGTACAAAATTCTAATTAATAAAACTGAAATTTTTAATCTATCGGATATAAATCTCGTTATTACGCAGTACATAGAATGGTTAAAAAATTCAGCTACACTCTGACTACGAAGTTGAGATACTTGGACTTTTCTACGCATGGCAGAAAAGGAAGAATACATTCGAGTTTTAGGGGAGTTCGCTTCTCCGATGCGCTTATTAATTACCGCACGAATAAGAATGTTTGCTTTCTTGTTATGAGCAAACCGTGACGTCAACTACACGCCAATGCAGATTCAAGCTAATGATGATTTATCCCCCCCCCCTCCTCCCCACCCCAGATGCATTCCAAATTTAAAATATTTACTAACAAAGCATAAAGTAATTTACCTCCATACGGGCTTTCATGAGTTTATTCCTCATTACTCATACATTGATACTTATACTCATACTCTCGCCCCTCATTAATTTATTCCTCATATATTTTAATGCAGCTTCGCAAGAAGCATAACAAAAAAAATTTCACAACATCCATACACGGCAGTGGCGTAACTAGCCGTAGTGGCGCCCCTTTCCCATGCCAAGAACAAAGTCGTCCGAAGGCAGGAAACGGGGGGGGGGGGGGGGGGAGCATGAGATTGGCGATACCATTTTTTTCCACGTGTACATTCACACACATATGTACATATATATATAGGCTCTTGTCTTGGGTGTCTAGGGGTTTCTAAAATCATAACTCACTATAAAGATATAAAAACTGACTATATTTACACCTTCCTATTTACAAAACTATATACAGAACAGCTTCAATTACGAACAACATCATCCGAGCACCGCAGCGCTTACGTCCACTCAGAACGGAGTCTTACTCAAACTAACTGCTTGCGCTCCCTATCGCCAGAGGGCGCTGCTGTCAATGTCTCTTCGCACTCGCATCCTATATAAATATATATCTCATTTGATTTGAAAATTTGATAGCTCTGTTAATTAGTTAAATATTGCTGAATGTGAAATAAAGGGATATGGTCCCAAAAAGAAAAGATTAAGCATCGCAACTCATACATGTTTTGATTAGAGAAGCTCCTAATTAATAACTGATTCATTTCATGCGATAAATAGATTAAAGTATCTGAAATCTTTGTTTTAAAAAGCGGTGGCTTAACAAAGATTTCTCCCCCGCAAATCTTTTGAAATTTAAGCCTTACAAATGCTATATTAGGCTATATTTCATGACTGGGAAAAACAAGAATTTCGGGTACGGCCCTAGAAATATTTCGAATTTGAAATCTAAAACGCGAAATTTTAGGCTAGGCAAGAGGGTTTCAGGTACTTTTCTCTGGAAATTCATCGAAATTGATGCCCAAAACCGTAATTTCAATCTATATTTGGAGACATTAGGGGATTCACACTCTGTTCAGAAAATAGTTTTAGGCTCGTATGGTTTGGTCATGTCAAGAGGAAGGTGTGGCACCTGTAAACTCCTTTTGATTTTACACTTGCCTCAGTTAAATCGGAAATGCCACGAATAGTTTTCTATCATTCTTTTGGTAATAATTATTAAGGGTGAATTCCGTCGGTAACGGAAGGACGTTTTTTACAACAAAACAGGACTTTGTGAGCTTGTAAACTAAAAAAAATAACTGTTTTCAAGAAACTTACAGTCAAACCTTTATACTTTCTTTTAAGTTAGATGAAAATTAGTAAACTTGGAATTTTACAATTAATAACTTTTTTTTTAAATGAAATTTTAAATTCTATAACGGAAGGAATTTTTTCTGCCATGATAATTTTGGTTGCACTCTCAACTTTAAATTTCAGTTAAACTATGTGCAGAAATTTCTTAGGGATCTTAAGGAGGGATCATTCAATGCATATTAGGAGAGTTTTTTTTTAAATAATGATATTTTTCACTAAAAATAAATATTTTGTCATGGTAACGGAAGGACGGTAACGGAAGGACAAAAGTGCCAAAGTACAAGATACACATTAAAAAGGCTGAATTTCTTTCAAATATGTGAAAATCATGTGTAAATGTGTAAAACCTTCATCAACTGGTATATCACTGGTTGTATTTGTATATTAGATTTATACTTGAACCTACGTCTCAGTCAAGTGCTGGGGCAGTTCCTATAATTATCTTAAGTTTGATTTTTTTTTTGTTATTTGTTCTTTGTTGGTCCAACGTTTGTATATAAATATAAGTCAAACATTCATGAATTTAGTTTTTCAAATGCAACACTTCAAAAAATATTCCCCCCCCCCCTACCTTCATCTCTTGCCTCACCTGATTAAATGTTTTCCTCTCCATTCAACTAATAAAACATTTCTGACTTACAATTGCAGCTCTACTACTTCAGGGATACTTTGCTAAGTATTATATGTAATAAGATTAAAAATATTCTTCCCACTAGAAACAAATATTCCTATTTATGTTTATAGGCTAGAAAGTGTTAATTACTATTTAATGGGTGCTTTGTGTTTCTGGCAAAGAATGGATTTCTTCCCATCTTTCAATGAGGTACTCATTGAATTTTGATAGATATCCTGTGAGGGAAGATGTCCAACTATAAGACTTTAGCTGGGTGTACAATGTCTGCGAAGTCTTTTGCAGTAACAAGTTTCTTGGATAAAATGTTGCTCACACCAGCGCGGTCGACATATCTTTTTCTGCGACTGGTGTCAAAGTTCTCTTATGCCTTAATCTTTAAACTGCTTTTCAATGAAAATTAAATTTATGAATAGATACTGATGTTTAAACGGGCATTATTAGGCCCCGTAACTGAAAAAAAAAATCAATCCAAATATGGAAACACATTGTGTGTATCAATAAAACCGGAAACTCACTTTTCCGTGGTTTTGTTCATCATTAACCAGTGCATATTCTTGACCTTTTTCCACACCAAATCAAATAAATACAATGAAGATAAGTTTTATGCAGTGAATACATGTTGGTTATATTAATAGAGTATTTTAAAAATTAACTGGAAATGAGTTTAAATATGACGGTCCTTCCGTTACCATGATTTATGTCCTTCCGTTACCATGAAAAAACTCCCAAAATTGCATTTTTGAAAATTTTTGACTCTGCCAAATTAATGCAAGCCTTAAACCTGCAGTGTACTGAAAAACTTGCAATTCTTGAGCCATTGTGTTGTAGGTGAGATAGTTGATATCCACTTTTTCGGTAACGGAAGGACATGTTCAATATGACTAATTTAATATACTAATTTTCTGGCAAGAATATTTTTTTTAATTTATTAAATGAATGAAAAACTTAATAGAACACCCAAAGTATAATAGTTAATCTGTTTATTAAACTTTCATAAAATAATTAATCAAATTTTTAGGTTAATTTAAAGCTTAAGTTATTTGGCTCTACAACGGCGTGACATAAAAAAGTAACTTTGAGCACAGTTTTTAAAACTTAAATTATGTCAAATTCAAAAAATATTTCTATTTTCAAAAAGTTTTCTTATTTCTGAAAAAAAATGATGTATTACAAGTGGTCCAATGCTAATTTTTAAAATTTAAGTGCCATTTCCCCTTTTTCACGGAATTCACCTAAGCGTATTTATATCGTGACAATATAGAAAATTTTTCACATTATACTGAGCGAATGTGAAATATATTAAAAGCTTTCGAATGAAATTGTTTTTAACAAATATTATTGTAGCAAAATTTGTTTGTATTTTAATTTAAGTACTTATATTTAGCTTAAAGCTTAATTCAAACAAGAAGTTCCGTCTAGAACTATACGAGCCTACTTTCCCGTATACACCAAATTCAAATTTATAATCTAGCTATCTCTTTCTCTCTCTTTCTTATTTATCTTTAGTTCTAATTATTGAAAATATACCTTTTTCAACGGATAATACATATTTATTCACTCACTCATTCATTCTTTCATTTATTCAGCCATGCATTTATTCATTCATTCGTTACCTCATTCAAGTGTTTATTCATTCATGTATTTATTCACTCATTTATTTATATTTTCATTTATTCATTCATTCGTTACCTCATTCAAGTGTTTATTCATTCATGTATTTATTCACTCATTTATTTATATTTTCATTTATTCAATAATTTATTCATTCATTTATTCATTGATTTATTCTTTCACTCTTTCATTTATTCATTCATTCATTATTTCACTCATTGAGTCACTGAGAAATATCCTTGAAAATCCCGATCAGAAAATTTCATAGCAAAATAGGCTCGTAAGTTCTGGATAAACTTTCTATTTCTACATGTTCTACGTTATAAGAGCTTTCCGATAAAGTTTGTTCCAAGCAAATCGGTAAGTTAGATCAGGATTTATATAGGGTTGAAATTTCCCCGTAAGCTCTGTGTTAATTTTTTGAACTGTTCAAAAATGAACAAAAACTGTTCAAATCAATATTTCACGCCGAGAACTCCTTTCAATAAGCTTGCAATAGGAACTTGGCTCTTGTGCCCAGAGTTTACAGAATTTGCTTCAATTTTGTCCATAGGCGCTAATGTTAAAATTTTTTGAACTGCTCAAAATTGAACAAAAAATTGTTCAAATCAAAAAGTAAAATATAGAAATGAGATGTCCTCGCCGAGATTTTTCGAATGCAAAAAGAATTTTTTCAATCGGACAATTCGTTCAAAAGTTATTAGGGGGGGGGGGGGGACAGACCGACAGACAGACAGACCGACAGACCGACAGACACACTTTTTCCCCATCTCAATACCCTACTTTCAAATTTTTTATTTTTCAATCTTTATTTAATTACTTCACTTATTTTTGACTTTTCTTGATTTTTAACGATATTTTTACGATACATTAAGCCTTCTTTCATGCTTTATTATTATTATTTTTTTACTTTTACGGGAAAGTAGGCTTATAAGTGATAAGTTAAACGTAAACAGGTGCTAAAATTTACTTAACTTAATTGAACAAATAAGTGCTCATTCTGAGAAAATTTTGCTGTAGAGGAGACATTTTCCAGTGTTTTTCCCCCTTGCTAAAAAAATAAAAGCATTTCATTTCTTTTTAAATTAAAAAGAAGTATCTAGCTAAATGGTAATTGTAAAATGAACTACTCTATAAATATTTTATACTATAACAAATTTTATCAAATATTTGAAACGAAACGTTGCCGAGGGCTTGCTGCTTTTTAAAAAAAATTATATCATAAAAATGAGTTTTGTTGCCTCATTATCAACAGTTCTTAGTTACTTATTTCATTTATATGCAGTAAAAGACCCTTCTTATTACGCGGACGGTTTTTGATTACTCTGCAGCAAAACCATTAAACCTCATGTATTTAAAAAAAACCTTATTAGTTACATAAATTACCATCCATTATCTTATTAAGATGTTTGTTTTGTAATAAGATACAGATGCAACAATATATATATATATATGTATTAATTTGAGAAGGATAAAGCTTTGATATCCTATTTTTCTTCTCTTTGATCAAGATGTTCCCTCAAGAAAACGGTAAGCTCAAAGGGTACCCCAAAGTGTGAAAGGTTGGACTCCCCTGCTCTTACGGACCTCCTCAATTACTGAGACGAACATAATTTTGAGATAAAGTATATAGAACTAAAATAATTGTAAACACTATTTCGGGAGAAATAAAATAAAATTCGTGAAGTAAATTATTAAATATCGGGAAATCTAACTTTCAAGCTAACTATACGAGTTGTTAAGAAGTTAAATTAATAACAGCATTACTGAGATAATTTTTTTTTCTCTCGCAGCTTTTTTTCTACATTTGCAATAGTTTCACGGTTACAAGAAACTTTTATCAACGCCAATAGGCCCTATATAAGTATATATATATATATATATATATATATATATATATAATTGTACATTTGTCTTGTTCCGATGAAAAAGAATTACATAAGTAAATCGGTAATAACATAAAAATAAGGATTATACCTTGCAGTTTAAGTTAGCGAAAGTACTTTAATTGTAACTATTGTAGTTGTTTGTTCCCTTAAAAACAAAGATTTCATATAACAAGTGTATTTAATATAATATGGTCATCCCCCCCCCCCCCGTTTGAACGATGGTGTGCCCCGCTAGAAGGTTAGGAAGCCCTTTCCAAGAAACGATGACCCCCCGCCCCCTATGCCATGACCCCCTATTGGTGGGCACCCTTGTCTTTCGGCAGGGCACCTCTAATCTCTCGCTTTGGCACCTCAGGGTGACGCCCTAGGCAAAGTTGATTGGCGCACCCCTTCCTTACAAACTTACATTTTTTTAAATTAAAAACAACAGTAATAAACAAATAACGATCGTAATAAAGCTAGTTTGGGCACTTTATCCAGCACTTCACTCAATTGTGCTTCTTTCTTCCCATACAGAGTGTAGAAGGCTCCTGGTGCCGGTTTTGTGTTTGGAGATCCATTGGAAATTAGAGAATTTTGAACAATGACCTCTTCACCCCAGGGGTTGGAGGGGGCATAACTCTATGTAACTGTAGAGAAAGAAATCACATGCGTTTAGAGTTTAAATGTTTGAAGCTTTGTCATGGGCAAGGAGTGATAAACTGTACATACCGAATCACATTTTTATATTTCTTAAAATTATATAATTAACAACCGAGTAGCTTTAAAAAGATGGTTGTATTTTTGCGCCCCGCTCAAAATTTGCGCCGTGGGCAGCTGCCAAGTTTGTCTTAATTGCTAGTTCCGGCCCTGAATCTGTTGTTAATTTTTAAATGGGAAAACAAAGAATAAATAAAAACAAAATAAGGTATGGAAATGAATGAATCAAATACATTTTTGTTCGAAATACGAATTGCTCCTTGAGTAAAGAAAGCAAAAAAAAAAAAAAAAAAGAACTAAATAAATGTTATATTTAACTATTCGGTATTCGGCCCTTTGGCTAAATATTCTGGCTGCCCGAACAGCCATTTCATGACCTAGCCAAATATTCGGTGAGCTCAAATTCGGCGAGGCCGAATATTCATGGACTATTTAGTTCTGGACAATAGTTCTGTTACAGTAGAAATGTGAAAAAAATAAAGAAATCAGTAGATTTTAAACATTTAAAACTGTATTATAGTTATTGCAAACGATCCCATTAGTATATAGTTTTAATAAATAAAAATTTCTTTTGAAAAAAAAAACTTTTTTAAACATTTTTCTTTTGCTTTTACTGAACAAAAACATGTTTTAAAGTTGTAATATTGCATATTATACTTAGCATTTGCTCCCAAAAGCTGGCAATAGTTAGTTATGATGGATTTTATTTTTTTATTATTCACAAGGTAGAAGTCAGACTTCGTTTGTGTAGAATGATTTGTCGTGAATATTGAGTAAGAGAAAAATGTGAAATGCCTAGAATAGATCATTAGTATTAATATAGCATAAGTTATTGGGATTTTTGAAAATAAAAATGTATTCCAGTTAGATGCATTATATTTTAATGGATCTCTTTACCTATTTTCTCTTAATTGTAAACAAACCATAAAATGAAAATATTAATTTTTCTAACTTTTAAAATAGCTTCATAAAACTATTTTAAGCAAGGTAAAAGTTCATCAAGCAATAGTATTTCTTTAATTTGAATTAAATAATTAGTAAAATAATACTAATGCTTCACTAAAACTTGTCATTTCTATTCCTCTTGTGGCTGAAATTCTCAGTTTTACTGCGTTCAAAACAAGACAGAAAATGCATTAATTTTAGATACTGTTGTTTAGTGAACTTTTACCTTGTTCTAAATAGTTTTAGACTCTTAAGAAACTGAATTAAATCACACTTAATAGATTAATGTGTAGAATTGGTGTTCGACTTTTAGAATACTTTTAAACTTGACAAATACGTACTTTCTGTTATAGCGATTTTCTAGAAATTTTAATATTCGGAAACCGAATATTCGGTATTCGGCCTAAGGCATTGGCCGAATATTCGGCTTCGGCCTAGAAAAAATGGCCGAATATTCGTCTTCGGTCTGGAAGAAATGGCCGAATATTCGGTATTCGGCCAAATCACTATTCGTTACCCTAGTTTGAATATAATACTACTGCAAAAAAAATTTGCAACAGCTATTTGTACTGATGTGTTCAATTATACATCTTCTTTTGTACCAACAGCCGTTTACTTTTTTCTATTCTTCTTCATAATGTCCTTTCTCAAAAAATTTAAAAAAAAAATATAATGCCACACAAAGCGGTTTGGTGCGCAGTGCATTTATGTGTATTGTATGTTCAAAGCGTGTTAGAGAATGTTCAATAGTAACGCGAAAAGTTACTTTCCTCATCAATTGCAACAACTTGCAGCTCACTTGCAACTCAAAAAAAGCAAGAAATTAGTGGTGGTAAAAATTTGAACTCTTATTTTCTTTTTGCACATTTCTTTTCCTCACAATTACTTATACCAGCAGGGTTGCCAAATTCAAAAACTAGGGATTTCAACAATTTAAAATTCGGGACAGCAGGCTCGCCGGGGAAGGGGGCAGTACCAGGTACGGGACATCCGATATCATGAACTGGACCTATCCGGTATCCGACCAATTTTCAAATTTCTGGAATTCAATCCGGCCATTACACGAAAGATCCGGTTATCCGGCATGTCTATTTTTATTTTTTAATTATCATATTTTGAAAACATTTCTAAATTAAAAGCTTATTGCGCATTTAGACACGGTGAGAGGTTTGAAAATGTATATAATTTACACATTTGAAACAACAGAGCCGGATATCCGATAGTCCTGGTATTAGTACGGGACTTTTACCGTCCGTATTGAAGTTTTCTCAAAATACGGGACTCTCCCGGATAATCCAGGACATTTGGCAGTCCTGATTGCCAGGTTTCAATGACATACGCTTATTAGAACTAGTTCCCCGTAAGTCTAAATAGAGTAACTTTCATTATAATCACACAGTACATTTGGGTGGCCTAGCTCAAAATTTGTTCTTCGGGAACGGTACTCACGGAGAAGATTAAAAAACATCGAAATGTGGAAAAATGTGATAAAAGAAAAGGCTGGGCGGCGCTAGGCTGAGGCGGTGAGGCGCCCGCCTCAGGGCGCGTCGTTCTTAGGGGCGCATTGGCCGTAAATATTGACTGCATCTTTTTAAGTAACAAATTAATTGTTTTTATCTCAAAAACAGTGAATAATATTTAAACTGTGTAGTTTTACAAATGATGCATCAAAATTGCAATAATATATATTACACGTTTAATTTTGATAAAATCAAACGCAGAAACAGATCAGGAACGTCTTGAAACGTTTCCGTTTCCTTCTTTCCTTTGTTGAAAGAATATTTTTTACTGGGTTATTTCCTGTTTTGTACATTATCCTTTTCTTCTCGACACCGACAGGCGGCTTCAATGTATCGGGAAGGGGCGCTTTATTAGTGTTTGCAGTTAAAGAAAATGTCTTCTGTATTTTATGACGAGCAAAACGCAATCTATTGCCTTTTCTCTCTTTCTGTTTTTTAATTTTCCTTATTCAGTCCATTCTGATCAGCGATTGCTTTCCTTCAGCTTTTTGAAAGTTAAAATATGTAAATTAAAGTTTGTATCGATCATTTTTAATCTCTATTCCTTCATCATATATAGAAGGGGCGGAAAAAAGTTTTTGCCTCAGGGCGCCATTCGTGCTAGCGCCGGCCCTGAGAAAAGTTAATAAATATTACAAATGATATAAAATAAATCGTAGAATAAAGAAGTTAGCATTCCCCCTGCCCCCCCCCCCCCCAAACTCGATGTTTGCATGTATTTTTGTTTTTTAAAATTCCAGCTCCACTGAGAGATGTTGATGGTTGATGGATTAAAAAAATATTCAAACATTATTTCCTTTGGTTCTAACTCATTAGAATTTGAGGCATTACATTTGGAGAGAGGCCAATTTAAAATTCTAAACTAAATTAACTTTGTGCAACTAAACTATAATACACATTTTCACGTTAAGAAAGCACAAATAAACATTAAAATGCAGACATATGTTTCGGGGTTCCAAGGAATCCCAAACATATGTCTGCATTTTAATGCCTGTTTGTTCTTTCTTAACGTAAAAATTTTTATTACAGTACACTTTCTCAAAAAATCCTTGCCAATTTACAAAGATATAAAGTTCACCATTCGTACATTACTTCAGTAAAAAAGCAAAATAAAATCTCTCTCCCTCACCCTTTTTTTTTTTTTTTTAGTTTTATTAGTGGCATACGTAAGTTTGTAAGCAAGGGGGAAAGGGAGGGAAGGCAGCCCTTTTCTTTTCTGAAACATTTTGAAGAAGAGGATTATGGATTGGGTGGAAGAAAATGAAATTAAAAAATTACAAATAAATAATTCTTTACATTAAACAATTTCTCATTTGATTTACTAATTAAAGAATAGTGTTTTCCAGCTTATACTTTTCCAAAATTCATTTTCAACGATTTTTTAAAAATACCCTAGGTAATGTATTTCGCGAATTCCGGGTTCCTTGGAACATAGGCATGATCATGGTATTGCTGCTAATGTCGAATGTCGGTAGGATCCTTAAACCCCAACAAGGGTCCATTCAAGGAGGTCTTCAATTAAAGAGAGACCTCGAGTTACAGTGTGAACCGGAACCTTCGCCTTTGCCCATTTGCCCTATTGAGACTACAAATGTTCGCATAATGCCGTAGTCTCGCCGAATTCAGAAATCCTAAGGGCGCTTGCTTGTGAGACCATTCATAAATATATTATATCCAGAGCCAGAGTGGCTGAGGGTCTTTGCTGACGGTTCCCGGATAAAGGAAGGATCCAATGCTGGAGCGGGCAGCGGGGATCGTTAGCCCTCTATTTTCACTTGCAACCCCATCGGGCGCATTTGCCTCCGCATTTGATGGGGAATTACTGCGGCGATCCGGATAGCTCTATCTCAGATGAAGGCTGTTATACTTAGCGCTGCGCTCTTTGATGCCAACCTCAAATTCTTCATCTTCTGTAGTCTTTGAAGGTTGAAGGCTGTTACAGGAATTGTCCCTGGACATCACTGTCCTTTAAAACATTTGTCCCACTTCCCAATACCAAATTGTCCCTAGCCCTATCTGCAGGCTCTGTAGTCTGGGACAGGACATGGATGGTAGCCATCTTCTCCACTGCAGTGCTTTGTCAAAGAGTTCCCTCGTGGACCGATGCTGGAGGCCTGGGCCCTTTTGGATAATGGATAGGATACATAGACTATTTGTTGCAGCTGTTTTTATTGTGATTTTTATACATTTTTTGCTGTAATGGTCTTTTATCTGCCATTGGAAATTTTTTTTAAAAATGTTTTAATGAAGTAAAAGCTAAAAAGACGAGAGACAGGCTTCAAAAATGCTCAAAACAATTTCGGGCTCGAAAACTTTAAAGGAACTTTCTAAAACTGTCGTAGGTCCGACTCTCCCCTTCAGTGGCGTAACTAGCGGCGGGCAGTGGGGCGGTCCGCCCCGGGCGGCACTGTTTCAGGGGGCGGCAAAAAGTCCGGGACGCCTATCCCAACAAAACGCAATCTTTTTATTCACATTTTTTTTTTTTGCAAGCAGGGCGCAGTTATTTTTTTCCTCGAAAAGATACCAACAGTTGCATTGCTCCAAAAGATCACGAGAACATTAAGGGGCGGAGCGGGGGCGGACAGTGGCCACAGGTTGATGTCCGGTTTCGACTTTTTCTGCACCTCTTCGGTATGCTTTTTGTTTTGCTTCCTTGCTATTCTTCTAAATAGCCTATGTAATAAAGTCATTTCCGCATCAAAAAACATCGAAAGCGATACATAAATACAGTCGAACCTGTCTATCTCGAATTTCACGGGAAGGGAAAAAAATTCGAGATAAAGAGGTTTCGAGGTACAGAGGTTTGGATGAAACTATTAAAATTTGCAACTGAGACAAAGACTATATGCTGTAGGTAAAAAATCTTCTGTATTGGTTTTATTAAGCATTTGACTATAACAGGGGTCTCCAAACTACGGCCCGAGGGCCACATCCGGCCCGCGGACAGATTTTGTCCGGCCCGCGGAGAGCTAGCATACTTGAAAGAAAACTCCTTCTAGAGAACATATTTATTTTTTATAGCAAATTAAATTAAGTTTACTGAAGTAATCTATTTTTATGTTGAATAATTATGTTGTAGGGTAATCAATATGGCCCTAAGGCTGGAAAGTTTGGAGACCCCTGGACTATAACATTAACTTTTTTTAACGAATTTTATACTCTTAAAAATAACATAGACAATAAAAAAATGGTATTCAGCATACCTTTTTGCAAGTCTTTCAAAAAGCAAGATAAGTACTACTACTTTCTTTAGCAAGTACAAGAAAAAGTCTTTCCGTATTTTTTGTTGTCTGGTTTTTTTGGTCTCGATTATACTTTTGGGGGTAGCGATCGCTGTAAGTTCACCTAGACCGAAATTTTCCTGAAATTCGAGGAAAGTTGTTAATGTTTCAATAGCCTTCTCTGCTTATTTTTACAGTGACTTTCGCGACATCTGTATTTTCCTCAATCTCCTCTTCTTCCGAAACACCTTTTATGTTCGCTACGATTTCCACAAAATTTTTGTTTGCTGCTGAAAGGTTACTCGACCTCGAATTCGAAAATGGCAGCAAAACCAGAATTCGAGATATAGAGGTTTTGGGGGAAAAAATTTCGAGATAAGCATGGAAAATACATTGAATTTACTGTGTAAATGCAGGGAAAATATAAAATTTCGAGATAGGGAAGTTTTCGAGACGGACAGGTTCGAGATAAACAGGTTCGACTGTATTTTGCAATGGGATGTCAAGACATACCTTCGGTGTAATACCCAACAATACATACTCATATGATGTCTTCAAAAAAACTATCTTGAAATGTTGATGAAACTTTTAAGCATCTTCTTTTTATTGAAATGTGGAGTAAAATATTTCCCATATTTTCATAATTCGACAACAACTTTAAATAGATAACAAGACTTATAGTAAACTATTCGAGAAATTTATGGCCATGCTCCGAATCTTCTAAAGTCTGAAAATATAGGCTAAAATTGCATTTTTGGCACTAATATCGATGAATTTTCAGCGAAAATCCTCGATAGGGAGGGGTGAAGTGTCTGAACCCTTCCTTTTTCCCCAGGTCCAGCGTCACTACACTCTCAGAAACGCATGCTTAAATCTCGCGAAATTTTCGTCGCATTTGACGAAACGGCTTCATGAAAAATGCTCCGAGTAAATCTTTCGTCAAATTGCCGAAATTTGTGTGGTAACTTTTTAAAGTCACGTGATCGCGCGAGGAAAGAATCGTTATAAATGACGAAATTTTCTTGACGACTGAAGAATCGTCGAAAATGAGGATTCCATTTTTGAGAGTGTAAATATAGCCTAAAATTGCGTGTTTAAGACTTCAATTTCTAAAATTTTTCCGGGAGAGAGCCCACGAACCCCCCTATTTGTGCGCAAATATTACCTTCTGGACTTTTATATAGCTTTTTCCCAAATACCCTGACGCGATTTTCTTAACAAAAAAAAAAAAAGAAAGAAAGAAATGCCGGTTGGAAAAATTAGTTGAAGTTTATTCAACCTAATGTCTCTGAAAAATATAAATGGCACATTAATTTTAAAATGTCCCTTGGATGTGCGTGTACATAATATAAATATAATATAAATCTGGAATTACCCGTTCGAAACAAATGTGGTGGTCACCTCAATTGTTAAAAGCTCACTAAAAACACAAAAATAAAGTCAATTCCTACTTAGGTAAGCAAAGAAAATTTTAATTTTAGTTACTTGTTATTAATTTCGTGCGCTATTGCTTTAAAAATAGTGACCTATGGCTTCAATATTTATAATGGAACCCATCTAAAACTAAACTACATAACAACTCCACTGCAATGGAAAATAGCATAATTCCAACAAAATTCCGTCATTAATTGTAGTTTTGATGTTATTATTGTTACAAATTTTAATTACGTCCATAGTGGTGGGGCCCTCCGCGTGGTGTGGCCTGGGTAACGCTAAATCCCCATCTATCCGCTGCCGGCAGATGTTAGTCTTACTTTGTAGTAGGACTGTGGCACTGGGACAGTAAAGCAAGTCTGAGAGTTTGTGGAATGGTCAACCTATGGCCGGTCCTGACTGTTAAGCTGTCTGAGAGTTTGTGGAAGGAATGACGGAGGATAGCGCTGCGTGCCGCATCCCCAATATGGGGGTAATCTGCGAAGCCTCACGGTATAGACAGTATGGCCGTAGTTAGCATTGGGTCCCTCTCTTTTTTAATCCATCATTCTTCTCATTTACTTTTAAATTAAATGGAAAAAGATTTTAATGAATAAATATATGACATGCAATCATAAACGCTTATGAGTTCTATTTCTTTTAGTTTTCTTGTTATGAATGCATGTTTGTGTGAATGAAATATTTATAATACATGACGCTTATTGCTTTCTTTTTTACTGCGCGAATCAACGGCGGATCCAAGGGGGGGGGGGGGGCGATGGGGCGATCGCCCCCCCCCCCCCCTTGGGCTGATTTAAGTGGATACTACAACGACACTCCTAAGTGAGTTTTTACTCTTTGTGCCCCGGGACCAGCCATTTTTTTATGTTCTTGGAATCCCAAAACGCCCTTCAAGTTCTATGCTTTCCCCCTGTTCCTTTGTCCTTTAGTATTGCTGAGTTGCTAATCCTCGGAGTAATGGGAAAGATTCCCTGCTCTTTTCTTCTACCCATCAAACTGGTGACAGCTAGCCAACCCTTAGCACGTGGTGTAAATTCCTGCAGCATTTACGCTAAAACCTGGAGTCTGAAATCATTGAACATTCATAATTACAGATGTTTATATAAATTGCACATACTCGTTGATGGTTTTTTTAGTACATATTTAGTATTACATTTTGAAAATTTTAGAAAATATATTACTAATAATTGCTATTATTTTGTAATTTAGACATATCAACTCAAATTTAGAAAATGTATTTACAAGCCTACATTTTTCTTGAGAAAGCTTAAAGGAAATCCTAACTCGGTTAAAACTTGGCTAAGAAGCAGAATGAGTGATGATAGACTCACTGAATTAGCGTTATTGCATATCCATAAAGATATTACATTGGACGTTGAAAAAATTATAGACAGATTTGCGAAAGCAAGAAAACGTCAGCTTGTGTTCCTTTTATAAGGGCTTTGAATAAACGTATATGCATTGAAAAAATGTGCTAGTAAAATTTTAAATAGCACTACACTAGCATTTTTTTTTTTGTTGTTCCTGCTGTTTGAAAAAAAAGGGGGGGGGGGGGCGGGGGGACTGTTGAAAAGGAATGAAGAATCTCCTCCATCCATCCTTACATTGAACCCCGAGATTTCCAAAATCGCCCCCCCCCCCCTTGAAGATTTTCTAGATCCGCCCTTGGCGCGAATCCAACACTTTAGCGTAGAGCTAAATTTCTATTACCTATATCTTTACAACAAAGATCAAAGTAAATGTACCTCAAAACTATTGCAGTAATTTGGACTAGTAAAGTTTTATTCTGCTTTTCTTTAACAGAATAATATTTTTATACACTTGTCACCATTGCAACATTTTTTTTTTATGCCTTTTAAAAATGTATTAAAAAACTCAATAGATGGCAGCACCTTTAAAAAGCGTTCGTTGCAACCAGTTCTTTTTGTCACAAAAAAACAGAGAGAACAATAAAAAAGCACGCCTGACAATGGAGGCAAATGATCACCCCTGAGAGTCAAGTTGTTATTAAGAATTATGCGAATTACGAGCTAAAACGTATTTTTTTCTTTAGAAAAAAATTTCTTACAAAAGGCAAAATTTAAAGAAGAAGCCCCTATCAGCAAATTTCCGTATCCGCGCATGACCAATGCACTTAAAATATTGTCACATAAAAGCAAAACTAAATATACATTAAGCAGTGGCGTAGCTTAGTGGGGGCGGTGGGAGTATCCCGCCCCTAGTGTCAGTCGTCCGGCCACCCGGCGGGGTAAACCAATAAACCTTTAAAAATTCCATACAATGAAGCAAATGCCTAAACTGGATATTTTTTTACAACATTTTCCTTTCTATTTTTAACTAAGCAAAGCGTTTCAGTACAAAATATATTTGAAGCGGTTTTTAACCGCTAAGTACACCATTGGCGTCAAGAAATACTTTAAATATTGTAGCACCGATGATACGAATGGTATTTTTCTAACTCCTCTTTCCTTATATATTTAAATATATTACATTAAAATGCATGTTCCACGCTTGCATGATTTTTTTTGGGGCGAGGGAAGGGGTAACACCATCAATACCCGCCCCCGGTGTCACCCATGCTAGCTACGCCACTGACATTACGCTATAACTTTTTAACGCAAGACTTGTGTACTTTTATAAATTCAAAGAAATTCCGATTCAGAAAATTGGAAAAATGTGAACAACAGCATTGTTCTCCCCAATGTGAGCCTAAAAATTCAAAACCATTCTTTTCCATAATTTCTAAAAGAAAAGTGTTTAAATGCTTTAATTTATTAAGATTGCCAATAGATGGCGACACATTTTTAAGGACGTCATTGAAAGATGAGGTATTTACAAAATACTGCTTCCGCAAAATATGGTATTTTGTAAAAGTTGTGCTACATCTGATTGATAAGACATAAAGCCGTAGCCAGAAATTTTTTTCGGGGAGGGGGCCCTGACTTTGAAACACTTATGTTGAGGACAGTTTCAGGCACTGGCGTAGATAAGGGGGTGGTTTTGGGGATAAAACCCCCCCTGAAATGGTAAAGATTGTATAGAATTTGACCAATTTGTCTTGGAAAACAATGAAATTGGCCGACTTTTCCCGAAGAAACCCCCCCTGAAATCCGGTTCTAGCTACGCCACTGGTTTCAGGAAGAAATATATGATACATTTTGAAAAATTTCGAGATTTCGGGGGGGGGGGGGCTGTAGCCCCCCCCCCCCCCCTTACTGGATACGGCCTTCATAAGACGTCAGTCATATTGACTAATACAACGAAAAAGTCTGTAAAATATTTCTCATGAAGGAAATATAATGATTAATATTCATATTTGAAAATTAAAAAAGGAAGATTATTTGGATTAATAGCAGATATTATCCAGTAGATGCGGATTTAGAGTGGTTGAGATTTTTGTAAAAATTACCGCATTTACACAGGATTTTTTTTAATCCATAACATTACACATAGTAAAAACAGCGTTAAAAGCCTAGAATGAAATTATTTAAAATGAAACATTGTTTTGATAAAACAAGAAAACTTTTTAAATGATGAACAGATGGGAGGTTATAGGAAAAAAGATTACAAAAAACAAATTTTGTCGATTAAACAGCGACAAAAGTTTAGACCCTTATGGTAGAGTTAAGGAAGTTTTTTCGAAATTTTCCAAAAATTTCCTCTGGTTTTCACATGGAATTAAACCATCTGACTAAAATTAGCACTAACGTAAAACTATTTAATGACTTAGTGTACTACAGGTATACTAAGTCAGACATCGTGTTTTCGAAATTTTCCCAAAGGAGTGGGGGGGGGGGGGGGAGAGGGTGTATTATCTATATAAATTTTACACTGAACAGACAGCAAAATACATGAATATTGATAAAAATACACGAATTTGGCGGCATACAAAAGTGTCGCGGCACAGTGGTTGAGAATCACTGAACTAGTACTTTTACGAAAACTAAAAGTAACGAAAACAATTACATTCACACCAAGGGGCGACGGAGGCATTTTCCCGCTGTCGGTATGGATCCGTTCCATACAGGAATGAACAAATCATGGTCGCCTGGTCACTGTTTCTCAACTGGTGGTTCGCGAACCCTATGGTTTTGCGTAGGGTGGGAAGGGTCGAATTTCGTTTATTGGGTGACCACTAGTACTACTTAGCATAGCTTAGTACTAAGTAGTATATTTATTAAAAGAAAGGGCAAAGAACTCCAAGTAATAAATAATAGTCTTACTAAAAGTAAAAGTAACGAAAACGAGGGCATTCACACCAAGGGCGACGGAGCTGTCGCCAGCTGGTCGGTATGGATCCATCCATACAGCAATGAACAAATCAGGGTCGTGTAGTCAGTGTTTCCCTATCGGTGGTTAGCGACCTCCCAGAGGTTCATGTAGGGTAGGAAAAGGGTTCGCGTAAATAATATTGTAATGGCGGAATTTTTAATGACAAACGTAAAAGAAATTACGAAATGATAAACTAGCATACATATGGACGGAGCATAAAAATGATCTTTTTATAAATTGTTTTCCAGCTGATGCAGAAAAGTTGCAGAATGGTATAAGAAGCATATGTACAAAATTTGAAATGTACTTTCTACTTTTGCCTGATTTCGAAATTTTTTTGCTTGATTCGAATCACAAAGTGGTATCAGCAGATATTCGTTGATTTATTTTCAGTTTTGGACCCCCCCCCCCCCCCCATACGTTTCTCCTATCGTTTTCCTTCTCTCTCTTTTTTTTTTCTTTTTTTTGCGTTAAATCGAAAAAAAAGAGTCAAAGATATTAAAATTTACTAAAATGTAAAATTTAACATTATTTTCGACTAATTTTTCGTATATAAACCTCAAAATGAACCGGAAGATATTAATCGATTAATTCCGAAGTTTGTATTTGTATTTATCATGCTTTCTTTCAACTTATCTGCGTGCTATCGCAATGAGAAACTTGAAAACATGTAAACTGTAACTTATCTGTAAATTTTCATATCAATTGACGAATTTTGTATACTTGAAACATCGAATAGAACCGAAAGACTTATTGCTTAAATTCAAAATTTTGTACTATATTAGTAATGCCACTCCATAACTTTTTCCGCTTTGCCTGGAAAACCATTTCTAAAAATAGTTTTTGTGAATACGTATGTCTGCTTGTCCGCCGACAGGGTGGCGTAGTGGTAAGGCATGGATGCCGGTTTCTAGGGAATGCACTAGGTCTGCAAAGAGTAGTGACCATACACAGCCCCATTACGATTTAAAAAATATTTCTTCTTATGAAGTATTGTGCAACATGGAAAATAATTGTTCAAGAAAATTTTGTTGTTTTCTTACCCTTGCTAAGGCGTTCGCCATTTTCCTTGGGATTTTGTAGGGGTTTCTCAATTGGAAGAAGGTTGGGAATCACATGTCTAGTTGAAACTCACTTTTAGTAACAACATTAAAACTACCAATCAATCGATACGGGGGCGTGGTTATTAAGTTATGCAGAACCAACACGCGAGCTGAAATTTTCCGTCGCTGTTGCGCTTGTTGTGAAAGCCCCATCAGTCTTTAAACGAATTCTGCATAGCAAAAAGAAGAGAAAAAACTGAAGCTATTTATAATTTCTGCGCAAAGTGAGGCTCAAAAGGGTAAAAAGAACAGCTACTGATCATTCAGGGGGGCGGCAGAAAACGGGATTCTCATGTTAAAAAACCCCCTCCCCCGCTCTAAATCTTAAATCATACACTAGTATATTATAGTTCAATGTTTCCGAACCAGGGTTCTCCGGAACCTAAGGGGTTACGAAAGAAATTGATGTTCCACATGATAGTCTTGATTGAACTAATTATCTCATCTTTTGTATTTATTTTGTTGTTGTTGTTGCCACTTGGATATCCAAGCTCCCGTCGTAGAGCGACCTGGAATTGAGGCAGAAAGGTGCGCCGCCCGTTTGAATATGAGCATTAACGGAGAAAGTGCGACTTGACTCATAATGTAGTTGGAGGACACCAGATGGCGCTACCACAAATACGCCACCTTCCTTTTTAGACCTGTGTGTGAAGGGAAGGGAAACTCATCCCCCACCGGTACCCTCGGAATTGCATCGGGGCTTCAGGGTTCTCGGATTTTACCTGCACGTATCCCCAAGTGTACATAGTGGGTCTTCAGCGGCTATGTACATAGTGGGTCTTCAGCGGCATATCTCGGGTATCGAACCCGAGATCCTCTGATCCGAAGTTCGATAACCTAACCAATAGGCTATCACGGCCCATTTATTTTGTACTGACTCTTAAAATATATTTTTAATGAACTGTTTGTAAACTGATTTTAGGGTGCTCTGGAATTTGTCAAAATGATTCTGTACGTGTGAAAAGGTTATTATGAAATTTTAAGTGTATTCTGTGCTGTTGCAATGAAGACAGCACGTACAGGGTTCAGCTTTTTATCAAACAGACCTTCTACCTTCAGGGGTCTTGGGACCTCAGCAATCGTCTGCCATCCTGCCGTCTCAGACCGCCTTTTGAGAAGGAATCTTGGATTGAAATTCCTGCAGAGATTGCCACTGTAATCTTTTACCTTATTTTCAAACTTAAAAACTGAGATTTCATTTGTTAATTCTTTTTCCCACGAGCTGATTTCTTAAAAGTCGCCGTTCCTATCACAGAAGGGGGAAGATAAAACGGAACCCATGAGGTGTAAACAAAATATTTACAGAGCATCTACAAAATCCGCCCTACATGTATGACATACACTTCTCCAAAATGCGCCGCCAGAGCTTCAGTGCTCTCACTTATCTCAAGCACTTCAGACATCGGGAAACAACGGTACTTTTCAAAGACCAAACTTCAGAATGCCTTATCACTCAATCTCCAGCAGCTCTCCAAAAATTCCTTTGGCGCACGCATGGAACACGATTTCTGACGTTTCGGAATAACGTAATTCCTTTGTTCACTTGAAGCATTACCACTCCCTCATCCTCCCCTTTTTGGAACAAAGGATTCCTTTGAAGATGGCGTACATGCCGCGGAGGGAAAACGGCGGGAATCTAATGGAATATTTCACGCCCAGATTCTGTGGCACAGAATATAATAATAATTGTGACTATGTTTTGGTTTAGTTGTTGTTTCCATCTTTATGCTGGATTTCCTACACGGTCAAAATACAAGAGTTTCTTTCATTCTCATCAAATGAATGTGCAGTTGGATGTAGTGCAAGCACGTACAACTGCATTGTGACATAAAGCTGCGCGTGATGTGCGGCCATACATGTGCGGTCATACATATGCTGCTTAGAAAAAGGCCAGAAGTGCTGAAATTAAACAATCTGCAAGAGATTACAAATTAGAGGTTTCCTACCTTCAGCACTCAGTGGCGTAGCTAGCATAGGTGACACCCGGGGCGGTTATCCGTTGTGTCACCCCCCCCCCCCCCAATAAAAAAGAAGGAAAAAAGCAAAGAAAGAAGAAGGAAAAAGTATCATTCGTATCATGGGATTTATAATGTTTAATGTATTTGTTGAACGGCAATGATGTGTTTAGCAGTAAAAAACCTTACTCAGTTAAAAGTAGAAAAAAAAAATCAAGTTCAAGGAATATGGTTCATTCTATAGAGCTTTTAAAGGTTTATTGTTTCCGCCTTTGTGGCCGGGTGTCACCCCAGTGCGAATGACACCCGGGGCGGACCGCCCGCACCGCCCCCCTTAGCTACGCCACTGAGCACTAACCTGTTTTTGTGTTATAAAATGCTTTAGCTATTGATATCCGATTGTTCTGTCTTATTATTGTTTGCAAATATTCAATACCTGAGGGTAACTGTTTAAAATATCCCTCATCTAAATAACAATGAATCATTTCATTGAAAGGGGTTCATTTCAATTATCACAAAGCTCATTCCACAGATGCAGTTGTGCGTGCTTGTACCACATCACGTGGTTATAATACCACGGGTCTGGAGCAGCCATTTTTTTCGAGTTGCTCCACTCCAGTTCTGCACCAACTTCGAAGTGCTCCGAAAAGGAATCATATTGTTTGTCTTTTTAGCCCACTTTCCCGTAAAAGTAATAAGTAAATAAATGAATAAAGTATGAAAGAAGGCTTAATGTGTCGTATAGATATCGTTAAAAATAAAGAAAAGACACAAATAAGTGAAGTAAATAAACTAATATTGAATACTATATTGGGGTTCGTGAACTTGTGACAAAGGGTGACAAGGGGAGGGGAGGGGGTAACAAGAAGTGTGACATTCTGCATTATACAACATAGCGTGACGTGTGACAAAGGGGGGGGGGAGGGGGTCCGCTTAAGTGTGACATATTGTAGCAAGGGGGGGAGGGAGGTCAAATATATGGGGAAAAAGCGTGACATCATTTATGAACGGCCCCTCATTCGGATATATCGCGCTTTTTCTATGTCTCCCAAAATTTTAAGTTTGAGCTCTAACTGCATCTGTTATAACTCGCATTCGGATATATCGCGCTTTTTTGCTGTCCCCCGACAAGCGCGATATAACGAGGGGCCACTGTAATTAAGAATCAGGGATGTAACGAATATTCGACCACCAATCGGTATTCGGCCTATTCGGCCCTTTGGCCGAATAGTAATTTCATCAATCAGCCGAATATTCGTCCTGGCCGAATGCTGGGTAAGGTCAAATTCGGCCTGGCCGAATATTGAGGGACTATTCGGCCGAATAGTTCTGTTGTGTTAGAATTGTAAAAAAATAAAGAAATTAGTACTTTTTAAACATTTAAAATTGTATTATAAGTACTTCAAAAGAATACATTAGTATATAGTTTTAACAAATAAAAATAATGCTGAAAAAAAAAACTTTCTTCAAACCTTGTTTTAGGCTTTAATGAGCAAAAACATATTTTAAAGTTGTAATATTGTATTTTATATTTCGTATTTGCTCCCTAAAGCTGTCAATGGTTAATTGTGATGGAAAATATGAGAAATTAATTTTGTAACTATTAACGAAGTGGAAGTCAGGCTTTGTTTATGTAGACTGATTTACTGCGAATATTGGGTAAGAGAGAAAAGTGAAAAGCCCAGAATAGATCATGAATATTTAGATAACATAAGTTATTGGGGTTTTTGAAACTAAAAATGTATTCCAGTTCAGTGCATTAAATTTTAATAGATCTTTTAAAAATTGGTATGTAAAAAATTCCATAAAATAAAAATATTAACTTTTATAACTTTCAAAATATCTTCACATAACAGTTTTGAGCAAGCTAAAAGTTCACTAAGCAATATTGGTTCTTTCATTTGAATTAAATAGCTTATAAAATTATACTAATGCTTCGTACCATAAAGCCTGTCATTTTTATTCCACTTGTGGGTGAAATCCTTAGTTTTATTACATTCAAAACAATAGAGAAAATAGATTAATTTTAAATTGCTTCAAATTCTTAACAAACAGAATTAAATAATACATCATCGATAGTGCATAATTGGTGTTTGACTTTGTGAATAATTTTTAATTTGATAAATACTTTCTATTTCAATTATTTTTTAGATATTTTAACATTCGGCCTAAGACATCGGCCGAATATTCGGCTTCGGCCTATTCGGCCTAGAAGAAATGGCCGAATATTCGGCTTCGGCTGTTCGGCCAAATCACTATTCGTTACATCCCTATTAAGAACTAAAGCTTAACGAGAAAGAGAGAGATATAGCTAGATAATAAACTTGAAGTTGGTGTGGTATACGGGAAATTAGGCTCGTATAGTTCTAGAAGGAACGTTTTGTTTTAAGTCAAGTTAATAATCAATATAAGTGTGGAAAAAAATTTCAAAAATTACATAGAGATTATTTATTTATCAATAAATACATATAATATTAGATGTATACTGTGATGCGAAAAAAAAAGGCTACCTTCCCCCAAAAAAACTTATTCATTTGTTTTTAAGTTTAAGAATGCAATTCTAGAATAAAAAAATCGGAGCAGTCACAGCAAGTTTCTTTGCTCCTGCTTCTCTCCGGTTTCTATCAAAGTCTTGCTATTTTACTGCTCCAGCTTCACGCTCCGCTCTAGATCCCTGTATAATAATCTTCTGTACCAGAAGGCAGGCCTCGGCAACTTATAACCTGTGGATCCCCAAGAAATCAATTTATTAATTCCAGATTACTCGAGTATCAAAAATTAAGAAACAGAAGTGCGTTCCCAGAGATTGATACCAACTCTTTCAGCGGCACCACAATGAGTGTGGTACCATTGCCGCAATTTTACGACGCTCAGTTCAGATGGCAGCACCTGAGCTCTCGTTGATGCAAACGGCACTAGGAATTTAATTTAGCCGAGAGTATTTATGCCAAACGTATACTCAAGGGATCTTTAACATGCCGCATGATCATGCGACAAGGGCGCAGACGACTTTCTGCATATTGAAAATCCACAGACTTGGGCGTGCGGCGGTTGCATACCACGACACCACCTTGTCGACGAATACGCAAAAGTAGCAAAATATATTTTAAACGAAAACGGTGACTAAATGCTTACGGATTCAAAACATCATCGCTGTTTTCAAAGGATACCATAAAAACAAATCTTTCATCAAGAATATGTACCATATGCTCTATCAAAACCAGTTTATGCATTAAACCCATTCAAAAGGAATTGATGCTTGAAGGTATGGCATAAAAGTAATAAATCACTCGGTTAATTATGCCGTGTCAATTTTTATCAAAGTATACCAGCATCGTCCAAACACACTACAAGTTAATGACACGTAAAATTAATTAAACAAGGGCAATAAATTAGTGTTGTATTACTGTGATATGTCACAGTAAATGGGAAAAAAAAGAAATCACAGACCATAATTATTAATAGGCAAAGGAAAGCTTTCTCGAAGAAGGAATGAAATAAGTTCTACCAGATGTAAACGAGCCTATCACGATATATTTTGTAGTTGTGTGTAAACCGAAGGAATTGCACAATCGAATGACTGGATACTAAGCGATTTTAATTGCAGCTTAACCAGCTATTGAATCATTCCTCAAATAAAAGTACTATGGATGACGTCAACAGATTTGTGTGGTATATTCTGTTCCCAATGGTGCATTCTGTTCACCAGAGAGACAGAGATTTCACTGGATATCTGAAATTCAAATAAATGAAAAAAAAAGTATTTATTCAGTGAAATGTCGTTATAGCAAACTAGTAAGCCCGGCGGTCATACGAAATGACCGCTGTTCTAGATATTAATAAATATACAATTTTCGCAGTACCCGGAAATGCACATCAAATCAAAGAGATATTTATCAGGTAGAACAGTAAAGTTTAATGAATTTATTATAAATATATAATAATTTCGGAAAAAAATATTCTTACCCAAAAATAACATCTAAGTAATAATCTGTCTTAATAATCTATAAATCATAATAATCTGTAAAATAAAAATATTATTTACTATATAATCAAATTGTTTGTGAAAAATATTTTCTTATATCCAACATGATCATCGTCAAAACAATAGTTTTAACGAAACTGGAAAAAAAGAGTGCTGCCACTTTAATATATATAAAAAGCGCAGACGATAAATAAATTTAAACAAAGAAAGAAGGATTAAATTAAATTCGCGTTTACATTAATTTCTTACACAAATTGCAAATCTAGCGATGCCTCACTCAAAATGCTAGAGAAATGTTGTGATTCTTAGTCGTTTTCATTATAGAAACAATTGTGCAGCACGATGCAGTTTTCTCGACAAACAGACACTTAATCGGCTTATGTATAAGATACCAACAAAATAAAATATCCGTGTTTTTCAAAAGATATATATTTTGCCCCGTTTTAACCTCCATTAAGATAAAGTATATTTCTTTAGAACGAAATATTCCGTCACAACGAAATATTTTCCTGAACCTTTGAAGTTCTTTGTAACAGGATTTCTGCGTACATCACTCAGCATGAGTCACTAAAACTCCAATGGTGTATGAAACACACCAACGCGAGTAGTTCAGGTTTAAAATTGAGATTTTTAACGATACTGAATTCAGGATGCTAATGAATGCCTCATTTGTAAATCAATTAAATCCATTTTTTTAAATTTCCCTTCTTCAGCTCTAAATGTTGACATGTAGGAAGTGCATTTACAATTAAGTTTTGGTAAAATTTCTTCCGTTCTAGGGGTTTGCTGTAACGTCTACTTTCTCTCAAGAATATGCAGGTTGGCACAAAATTTGCGATTCACCACATGTCCACTCAAAAAGCAGCGAATGTATCTAAGAAAGATGCCCCGAAGGCAAGATGGCGAAAACTGCTTTTCTTAATCTTGATATGAAAAATGTCCATTTTCGTATCAGAATATTTTATAGGAAATGGCGTGTCAGCTATACTTATTCAAAGAATACTGGTTCTTATATCTAGAAATAAAAATCTTTAGATATTTCTTTCGATACTTTATGTCGCTTTTATCTGCGAAGAATTTTAACTTTAGCATTATTTTGAAGTTATTTGTTAAAAATGTAAAACATTCTTAACCCGCTCGATTTTGTTGTAGGATGTGACTGAAAGTGAAGTTTTTGTAACAATAATAACGAGTGAAAATTAATGTTCGCTACATTTCTTTTACTATGCAGCGTTAGCCGTCAGGGTGGCGTAGTGGTAAGGTGCAGGCCTCGTGCGCCCGAGTTCGCAGGATCAAACCTGGCTCAAATCGGTAGATTTTCAAGATGCACAAAATTGTCAGCGCCCATGTCGTATGATTATGCGGCATGTTAAAGATCCCTTGAGCATCCATTTGGCGGGTATACTCTCGGCTGAATTAAATTCCTAGTGCAGTTTGCGTCAATCACAGCTCAGGTGCCGCCATCTAGAGGGAAACTGAGTGCCAAAAATTGCGGCAATGGTACCACACTCATTGTGGTGCCGCTGAAAGAGTTGGTACCCATCTCTGGGAATGCAGTAGTTCTGCAATTGTTAAGAACCAATACTACGCAGTCCATTAGAAATATAAAACAATCTGTGCAGCGTCACGACACGAACATACTTTCCTAGTTTAGGATGACATTAACATTCCTCGTCGATGACATTATTTTATTTTAGTGCTATCAATGCCATAATCAAGCATCGATATTATTTTATTTCAGTTCTATAAATACCTAAATCAAGCATCGAGCACTAATAAATAGAATTTTCTTTAATACTGATATAACACCCTCTCAGAAACGCATGCTCAAATCTCACGAAACTTTCGTCGTATTTGACGAAATGGCTTCGTGAAAAATGCTCCGAGTAAAGCTTTCGTCAAATTGGCGAAATTTGTGTAGTAACTTTTTTAAGTCACGTGATCGCGCGAGGAAAGAATCTTTATAAATGACGAAATTTTCTTGACGATTGAAGAATCGTCAAAAATGAGAGCTCTATTTCTGAGAGTGCACCATTCGCTAAAGCCACATTTTCTGTTACTTCGGTTTTAAGATCAAATACGACAGCTTTCATGATTTATTTTATGTCAAGATACAATCAAAAAATAATGATTGCAAGGGTGCAACAAGGGGGTGGTTTGGGGGGTCAAGAACCTCACCACCAGACCCCTTGCTTACTCTTGGTATTAAACATGACTACTGACCCTAGTATGGTAATGTACATGTACATATTAAGATTCTGCCCCCTCCCCCGATGCCCCAAGGGAGAAAATTCTGGTTGCATCACTGGTCCTTAGGAAAAAAGTCATTTATTTATTTATTTTTTAATGGAATAAATGATTAGCCAATCAGTAAGATATTGGCAACGCAGGGTCTCGCTAATTCATAATTACGAGAAGCAAAGAAACGCGCAGAAAGGTTGTGGCAAGGATTTCGCTTTTGTCTTACTTTGTGGGAAAGCATCATTATATACACAATAATATTTGCTGCGCAACGAGAGATCAATGCAACATGTCAATGTCTCAACAAACGAAACAGATGTTACAATTGAACACTTTTATATGGTAAGGTACGGCGAAATCTAAAATGCTTGATGCCCTACTGTGTTACTTTGAGGGTCCGATTTACAGACGGGTCTTTGTGACCATGGCCCTGGGCCCCCTAAAAAAAGGGCTCCATTATCAATAAAATCGTTCTCCCTCTAGTAGATGCTGAAGTAAAGCTTGAATGGTGCACGTCAGAGAATGGGTTTATATTCTATTCGACGGCTGATGGTTGTCACTTATCAAGTACCGTTACTGATTTATTATTTAATTGCTTATTTCTGTTGAATTAATTTTGTGGAACACATACCGGTCCTTTAATATACTGCAGTTGTTGAAAGGGAGTACCATACTCTGGGTCCCAGTTCAGTTGCTCGTCCCTGTTTACTTTTTAGCCTACTTTCCCGTAAAAGTAAAAAAAAATAATAATAAAGCATGAAAGAAGGCTTAATGTATCGTGAAAATATCGTTAAAAATCAAGAAAAGTCAAAAATAAGTGAAGTAATTAAATAAAGATTGAAAAATAAAAAAATTGAAAGTAGGGTATTGAGATGGGGAAAAAGTGTGTCTGTCGGTCTGTCGGTCTGTCTGTCTGTCGGTCTGTCTGTCGGTCTGTCTGTCGGTCGGTCTGTCGGTCTGTCTGTCGGTCTGTCTGTCGGTCTGTCTGTCTGTCGGTCTGTCGGTCTGTCCCCCCCTAATAACTTTTGAACGAATTGTCCGATTGGAAAAATTCTTTTTGCATTCGAAAGATCTCGGCGAGGACATCTCATTTCTATATTTCACTTTTTGATTTGAACAATTTTTTGTTCAATTTTGAACAGTTCAACAAATTTTAACATTAGCGCCTATGGACAAAATTGAAGCAAATTCTGTAAACTCTGGGCACAAGAGCCAAGTTCCTATTGAAAGCTTATTGAAAGGAGTTCTCGGCGTGAAATATTGATTTGAACAGTTTTTGTTCATTTTTGAACAGTTCAAAAAATTAACACAGAGCTTACGGGGAAATTTCAACCCTATATAAATCCTGATCTAACGGACCGATTTGCTTGGAACAAACTTTATCGGAAAGCTCTTATAACGTAGAACATGTAGAAATAGAAAGTTTATCCAGAACGTACGAGCCTATTTTGCTATGAAATTTTTTGATCGGGATTTTCAAGGATATTTCTCAGTGACTCAATGAGTGAAATAATGAATGAATGAATAAATGAAAGAGTGAAAGAATAAATCAATGAATAAATGAATGAGGAAAAGAATAAATTATTGAATAAATGAAAATATAAATAAATGAGTGAATAAATACATGAATGCGTAAATGAATGAATAAACACTTGAATGAGGTAACGAATGAATGAATAAATGCATGGCTGAATAAATGAAAGAATGAATGAGTGAGTGAATGAATATGTATTATCCGTTGAAAAAGGTATATTTTCAATAATTAGAACTAAAGATAAATAATAAAGAGAGAGAAAGAGATAGCTAGATTATAAATTTGAATTTGGTGTATACGGGAAAGTAGGCTCGTATAGTTCTAGACGGAACTTCTTGTTTTTTTATAAACATGCTGAAGAAGATGCAAACTGAAGAAATAACTTCACCGAGTACAATGAACTTTCTTAAGCAATAAGAACTCATGTTCTTACTTAAAGCGAAGACTCAGAAAAATGACCTCCAATTAGCACTATTAAGCCGCAGTTAACACTTATTTGGCACATTTTTACAACCACTTCTGGAAGTTTTACGGCTTTTTGTGGCCACATCGCAAAAAATATTCCAAAACAGGAACTTTCCAGTAATTTGTAGGACTGCTTTATTTCTTCCTTGTAACCATATCATAAGACTTTCGTTTCCGTTCTCACCCACTGGTGAGCTGTGAAATGGATGTTCCATTCTTAAAAGGAAGGAAAGGTGTTTTAGAAGAAAAAAAAACACTTCGGCAACGCATGTGACGATGGGGAACGGTACTTCACTCTGTTTATTTGTTCCAATTAAAAAATATTTATGTTCTTATTGTTAGAGTTCCTATAACAACAGGCTGGACGAGTGAGCGAACATGCCATTTTGTTTCTCGCAGAACATGAGCTCCGCGGCATTGTGGTATGATTGCAATACAGTAAAACCCCGTTAAAACGCGGGTGTCGGGGGAAATGTTTGGCACCCGCGTTATAACATAACCGCGAAAAAATGAAACTGTACAGCGGAACCATATTCACGAAACATAATCGCTCTTGTTGCACCACTTTTAACCTGATCAATTACTCTTAACTTTTCTTCTATTGTATAATTGTTTTTGTTTTTTTTCCTTGTTTGCTGCCCTTTTATTTGCTGTAATTGTTGTGCAAGGAACACACTTCTCAACTGAGCGGTTAGTCTATCGAGTGATAGGTTATGCAGATTAATTTTTTCTGCTCTTTGAGACTCCTAAGCTAAAACCATATCAACCGCAACAAAAACAATTGTGTTCTGAGAAAATGTGGGATTAAAAATATTGTTAAGTTATCAACATGAGATTATGAAATTGGAAAGATTCTAAGAAAAAAGTAGATTTGTGTGGAAGGGGGGGAACTTACTTTTGAAAGAAACAATGTTTTAAGCGTTTATACACTCTCACGGACTAGAAAATATGTTTACTTTTCAAAAATTTCAAAGAATCTGAAACACAAAAGGTGGTTTTTAATGATAAAGTATGGTTTAAACGTCGGGGGACATGATAGTAACCGCGATATCTCCGATTCTGCGGCATACTGAGGCGCGGTATTACAGGGTTTTACTGTATGGGAATCGTTATCGCTTTAAATGGTGATAAAATCTATTTAAAGTCACCATATTTAATAAAAAATTTCATAAATATTTAAACGCTGTTGTTACTTTATTTTATCACTTCAATAGTTTATACGAGAGAGAAAGAATTGACTACTGACAATGTCCAGAATTCATAAACGTCAAGCTGCGTTAAAAATAAAAGCTTTTTAAGCCTCAAATAACGATCAGGTGATATGACCAATTTGACGCATACCGGTAGTTTTATCTCTATAGCAACTGCTGTCGAAACATGACACTTAAAGTAGAAGCAATAATACTATTTCTAGAAAAAAATTACTTAATTTTTATTTTATTTTTTGCCGATATTTTAAGAAATTGAACAGCAAATCTCTCGGCTTATTATAATCATATTAGAAAATTGTGGAATGATAATTAATTGTAAACTCTAAAATTATGTTTTCTGCTATTTTTAATAAGAAAAATTTGTGTGTTTTTATGAAAATTATTCATTTTTTTTAAAGTACAATTTTGGTTAGTTTGAATAAACTGTTACTTTAATGTTGTAATTCTCTCGAAATACGAAAAAGTATACTAAAGTACTATGACAGACACAGAAGTCTAATGCTATACTATAAAAGGAGATTTTTTACTTTTTGCAAATTCAAAATGTTTCCTACAAATCTGAAATCTGCATTTGAGGTCCTTCAAACCGACTATTTATTACATGTAAAAATAGAATATTGCCATTAGCGATAAGCTATGCATATTTTAGCCTGTTGCTACTACGTGTGTAAACTGGTATATCAGAGTTCCACTAATGCAGCTTAATGCACGGAAGACGCATTGAGGTTCTTTTCGCACTAATTCATTCCCTCCTCCCTCTCTCTACATTACTTCTTTTATCACGAGAAGAAAAAACTTCAATTATTCCCTTTGAGCAAGGTTAAAATAAGTACGCGCTCAGCATCAGAATCTGCTCAACAAGATGCATAGGTTGAAAACATTTTTTGCGGTTTGTGCAAAAAAGAAATTTAAAAAAAAAGCTGTTTAATAAGCCTCAAATTCTCCCCCCTCCCTCCATTTTTTTTTTTTTTTTCAGATTAGGTAACTCATCTGACTGTACTTTGCAACCAAACTTCTTTATAGCTATAAAGAAATATAAACTATCTACATTCTACATACTAGCTGATATCCCTTATACCTTATGTATTATGTATAGCCGGCAGAACATTGCCGGCTATACATAAGTTCAACAATTAAACTTGAGAATGATCACTAGATAATTATAAACATCGTGTTGCCACTCCACAGAATCGGAAATTAAAAGTTGAGTTATGAATGGGAATAGATTTTAAGAAATAGAAATAAATGTGTTAAAGCCCCGTAAGTCAAGATAATAATTATTATGGTACTTTTTCCTGCTAAATCATCAAAAAAAATTTTATATGTCGTTTTACCGTAGTTTGTTTTGTGCATTATGTCAGTGTCGTATCGTCAGAGGCGTAGCTAGGGCTTTCAGCGCACGGGGCCAACTGAAGATTCTGCGCCCCCTTTGCCCCCTGGTGGCCTAGGGGCGCCCCTAAGGGGAAACCGCTCCCTGGCCTAAAAAATCTTTTATGCTTCCTAAATGATAAATAGCTCTAAAAAGCAACCCTTTTAGCTTTCATTTTTATTAGCGACCATTCACTTCTAAGGGAAAAATGGGACACTTTGGTTCACAAAATTATTTGTCTGATTTCCCACGCACTTCTGTGCTACATTAGTCATTCCCTGTATAGTTTGCGGTACCGCCACTTTTTTTGTGGAACATATTCAGACCTCTTCAGTTCAAATAATTTTCTATTACGCATTAAAAAAAAAATTAAATTAACATTAATTTGGCGCCCCTTGACGCTGCGCCCGGGGACAGCTGTCCCTCCTTGCCCCCACCTAGCTACGCCTTTACGTATCGTACCGCAAAATATAATCGTAACTGGTCGATGAAAAGTGAATTATATATACGGATAACTATAAATTAACTAAATATATCTAACATAACTTTAAGTTGTTTACTTTTGTTTCTGATTAGGTAAGTCATCTGAGTATTTGCAACAAAAATTTTTTGTAACTAATAAAGAAATTTAAGTTATATGCGTAGTATGCCTATAAATTAACTAAATATATCTAATATAACTTTAAGTTGTTTGATTTTGTTTCTGATTAGGTATCTCATCTGAGGTTTCGCAACTAAATTTTCTTAATTATAAAGAAACATAAGTTATATAGTACATATAGCTCCCATAGTTAGGGATCATTCATAAATGATGTTACGCTTCGAGAGGGGGGGTGTAGGGGGTTCCTGAAATTGTGACAAAGTATGACAAGTCGAGGGGAGGGGAGGGGGTAACAAGAAATGAGACATCATACATTATGTAACATAGCGTGAGATGTGACAAAGGGGGGTAAAATATATGGGAAAAAAGCGTGACATCATTTATGAACGGCCCCTTAGCTACAAAAGCTGACCACAATGCACTGAGGTGTTGCCACTCCACAGAATCGGAAATTAAAAGTTGAGTTATGGATGGAAATAGAATTTAAGAAATAGAAATAAATGTGTTGAGTCCCGTAAGTCAGATAATAAATACAAATATTATGTTATTTTTTCCTGCTAAATCATCAAACAGATTTTTAAATATCGTCACTGAGAAACCTACTGAGAGACCTACACTTTAAAATGGGTTACGAACCACTAGGACATGATCGGAAGAAGTGATTTACAGATGAATAATATTCTTTTTCTGGCATTCTGGCAAGAACTCGATCTTACAGGAGCGGACCTTCTGCTCGATCGCAATCGGCTTATCGATGGTGGCACAATTTCTGGTCGATTTATGGATATTATTGGATGATTATGTTCGACTACCTTACGCCAGTGGCATTTTGCTACTGCACAAAAACCTTCTTTCAACTACCGACTTGAAATTGCTTCACTTTGCTGACAGAGAATTGTCATTTCATTTATCTTAATAATTAGTAAAAACTTTATTTTAATTTTCTTTAATTTTACATTACCTCCCATAGTTTTCTGTTTCATTTTCCCATTACACCCTTGCTAATTCCTGTAAAAAGTTCATTTAAATACCACTAGATGGCGCTGTTATGAAACCAATTTATATTTGTGTTTTATTTTCTTTCATTCAACAGAGCATTTGGTTGAAAACCTTATTTTTTCACTTTTTCTATAGGAAATTAAAAAGAGAAAAATATGGCTGTTTTTTTTTTCTTCTGAAGTAAAGTGATTTTCATTGCCTGAGCTTGGCTTGACAAAGGACCCATCCTTTTACAATACTTTTTTTAAAATGAATATAAAAATTCATGAAAAAGATAATTGTCTATAAAATATACGTAGGAGAGAAAAATTTACGCGAGTATCCCTTGATACATTCGCGTAAATCGATTTCAGAAATCTTTTTTTTTTTTCCAACTTGGTTATGTTTTGTACTTTTTATTCCTTTCCCTCTCCACTTTTTGACCTAAGTCACGCCACTGTGTTCATGAGTAAATAAATGTAAATCACACCACCTCACATACCTCGTGCACCTCCTTCTTTTTTTTTCTGCGATGTTACGAGCAGATAAGTGGTCTGAAAGAGAACGTTAAAACACAAACACATAACAATAACATTAAGAAAAAATAGCAACTATTTTTCTGTCGATCTATAAATATACGAAAAAATGTAGTAACCCGTTCTAGTACTGAAAAATAAACGATTATTCAAGTGTATATATCACAGTGTCTGTGACTCGTTATTTTTAAAATCTGACTTAACATTCATCCTGCCGTGGTACGAGGAATGCTGATTTTCCTCACCTCTGGAGTTATATGTACAACATTTTGAGGAACACTGCAAAAAAGTATGTTGTGCGTTGTTTGTTTGTTTGTTTGGTACAAAAACCACACTAATTGACGGAGTGGAGCGAAATTTGTTCATCAAAATTGAATCATCGCCTGAGAGAGAGAGAGAGGTAATGTGCACAAAATCTTAATCAAATATTCAAATTAGTGAGCTTTTTTAATTGTTATTTCTTTTATTTTAAATTTAATTAGTTAATTTCAAAATTTGTTTCGGCAATAAAAATAAAAATAAAAATTTTAAAAAGAAAGAGAAAAAGAAAAGAAGATATCTGCCCCTTAATTACCTAAAAGTTAATATTATGCTTTGGCATTGGTTGAAAAATTCCAGCATAAGAAAAACATAAGTATTGTTCACCATTAAAACAAAATCTCTAATTGAGTATATTTTATTTTACTAAAGTGTTTCATGTTACAGTATTATTTATTTGTAGAATATAAGTAAAATGAAGAATATTTTTGTCATTGAAAGTATTTTTATTTGCATTTCTCATCTACTTTACTTTCCTTAGTCTTTAATTTTTTTTTTATTTAGGGGGTCATTCATAAATGACGTCAGGCTTCGAGGAGTAAGGAGGGGTTTCGAGAAAATGTGGCATTTTGTTACTAGGGACGGGGGGATGTAACAAGAAGTGTGACATCACACATTTTAGTTTCTATAAAAACATTTAAAATTAAATTTATTTTATAAGTTTTTTAATTTTCATAATTTAATTTTAAAGTTTCATTAATTTCCATTTGTAACGAAAACACTGATGCTGATTAAGGTTTAAACTTACTTCTAGTTAAAAGTTGGAAAGGTAATCGTACGCATTTACTCTTTTAATATAAAATAACGCTAGTCCATTTTTCAGAACTCGGACCAATTAATATTTTACTATTATTTTAAATTACTATAACATACTGATTATATTTTTTGTTGTAAACCTTAATCTCATTTTATACAAATCAAGTCCACACGTAATCATTGTTATTATTATGCTCATAAATGTCATTAAAATTCCAAAAATAAAAGTGGAAAGGCGATGTACTATAACGTTTCTGAACTGCAACAACTGCAAGTACATTTGCTTATCTAATATAGCGTGACATGCAACAAAGGGGGCAAAGGGAAGGGGGTATGTAGAAGTGTGACATTTTGTGGCAAAAAGGGGGAGGGAGGTCAACTATATTGAAAAAAGTGTGACATCATTTATGAACGGCCCCTACTTTATTTGCGGATTCAATCCCTTGTAGTTCCAAGCTTATTTGCACTTATTCGTTTCATTTGATTCTATTTTATTTACATAGTTCTTACTTTTATTTAGTATTTATTCATTTACTTCATTTTAGTATTTATTCGTTCACTTCATTTTAGTTCTTTAATAAATTAAATTAATTAATTATTTTTTATTTACTTTATTTTTCTGTTTGCGTTATTTGCACGTTTACATATTTATTGAATTTTAATCAAGCATATTTTACAAATGTTTGAAATAATTTTTATTTCGTGGGGAAGGATTCCGAGAATTTGGAATTCTCTACAAGAAAGCTTGACAGACCCCCAATGTTGCCCAGTGAACCTTGAAAGGTCGTTAGAACGTCGTATATTTCAACTCCAAAGTGTCAAACTGTCAATCCATGCCAGTATCCCATCTGCCCCAGGAATCACGCAGCGTGACCAATGTTGAGCATTTTACCTGTTCACTCACTTTCACTCCCCTTCCCCTTGTTTTATTCTTTCTGTTGAGGTTGAAGGGGTCGAACCGATTGACTGACGATTCTCCCTCTCATTGTGTCCCCCATCCTTCTTGTCTTCCTTTAAAATCTCTTGGAAGAAAAAGCACTCTTATTAGGGACCGTGTCATAAGTAAAATTCTGTTCTTGTTTATATTTGTTCTGAAAGCAAGATATTAATCGTCTGGCTTTACAGAAAAACAATTCAAGGTTACATTGTGTTAACTATAACCATTGAATTTTAAAATTCAAAAAAGTGTTCGTATGTATCTGAAATTTGAAAATTTGGAGCATACGATTTTCAAATTTCAGACGAATTTCGAATTATTTTAGTATTACTATAACGATTCGTAAGAAATTAAGAAGTTGAAAAATAAGACAATGAAAGAAAGAAGCAAATTCGTCTGTGCCCGATATTGTTTAATTCAATGGATTTTTCCGTAACTATTAAAATGTCGACATTAATTTGCACTTAAAATAAAACTATGCATGGCAATGGTTCCCCCCCCCCCCTCCCTTATTTTATTGAAATAAAAATTACATTTGTGTTTTATGATTCAAGAGCCTTGACAGGAGCCATACTTTCATCTTCACTTTTCCTAGTTCGTACGCAGTGTGTCAAGGAATTATTAAGACTAGGTTTATAAAATTAAAAAAACAACTAGTAATTATATATTTTTAAAGTATTTTTATTCAAAATACGCTCCTTCGGCTTCAATACATTTACATTTGTTGCAGCGGTTTAACAACATTGTGGGACTGCCTCCAAAGCTCGCGTCGAACAAGTTTGTACACTGTATGTCAAATATTTTTTAAGACTACAGCTGGAACTAAGCTTACAGTTTCGCTATGTGTGATATCGAGCATTCGTGAAAATTCTGAACTATCAGCTGATCCACTGCCAAAACCTCAGTTCAATTGATTATTTTTTCTTTTATTTTGATGACATGGACACTATACAAACAGCTTCGACGCAAGCTTTGGAGGCTGTCCCACAACAGCCCTGGTCCCACAATGTGAGCTGGAACAGGCATTCGAATCGTTCTTAAACCTCTGTAACAAATGTATTGAAGCCGAAGGAGCTTATTTTGAATTAAAATACTTTAAAAATATATAATTACTAATTTTTATTTTATTTTATAAACCTAGTCTTAAAAATTCTTTGACACACTGTGTTTAATTGGTATCTACAGGGGAAAGCTCATATTAAAAAACAAATTGCCTAAACAGAACTTCCTGAAAAGAAAAGGAGAAAGCCTTTACTACTAAAATGCATAGTACATGCATGAATTCTGAATGACGTCAACTAACTACAGTTTCGGTATTCGCTGTTAATTATTCACATTCATATAAAATTGGTTTCAATTATAAATAAATATGGCTCCCATCAGATGAGGGCGGGAATCATAGATAAATAGGTAACGAGTTGTTTAAGTAGAATCTGACTTGAAGTAAAAATTAAATTAAAAAATTGCTTCCTCATTAATTTATTGGCGCGGGATATCATTTTTCAGGCAACAATATAAAAAGGCAAAATTCCCTATCAATCTGAAGAATTACGTATTCTTATCGTAAACGTAAGTCTTATCGTATTACGTATGGTAAGAAAACTATATAAATAGTTTAAACAAACGCCCAATCCCCGTCCCACTCCCACACTCCTCAAAATCTAAGGACTAAGAAATACCCCCAAAGAACTGGCCTCCGTCGCTGGGGGGGGGGGGGGGGGGCAAATATTTTGAAATTTAAAGCAATTGTACATCCATTTTTAGAAAGTAAGACTAAAAGCATTCTCAAAATGACTGGAGGGGCATGTGCTCCCTAAATCCGCTCATGCCGATGCCCCCAAGAACGATGCTCTCCAAAATAAAGACACAGGCACGTCATACTAGCAATAAAAGGGGGAACTTGCCTCCTCTCGACTTTTAGAAATACAATCTATTTATACTTGTGCACTTGTGCTTATGTACTTTGCTGTTTTTTATCTATAATATGCATTGAACATATGCACCAATCCCCCCTCCCCGGAAAGTTTTGAAATGAAGGGCTTGTAAAGAAAGACCCTTTAAACCACATAGGTGCCCTTGTCAAGAGCGACTGTGCACATCCCCTCCCCCTAACAAAATAACTAAAATCCCCCAAAAATGTACTATTCCCCCCTCTCCCACCAGTAAATTTCAGTGAAACGATAAACGGTTAAGATGTTCCGAAAAAGAAGGATTACGAACTAGTATATTCTCCCTCAAAGCAGGGGAGAGCGCTCTTAGGCCTGGTGGCGCCTCAGTCGTCCAATCAGAGTCGAGTGCGGGATAATGTGCGAGCTATGCGTTAGTTGCAGAGCGACCATTGTGCTGCAGAATTATCGAAAGGAAGCTATCGAAAAGTTTGAATGTAAGCCTTTTGGGAACAACAATCGCATCCACTCGCAATCGCGCCCGCCGATGATGGCGATCGGAACTGTGATCCTGCGCAACTTCATCTGAATATCAGATACTTTTCCAGCACACTACTTCTCGCTATCAAACATGGCCGTCATCTTGTTTGTATCGTGGTTACCGGTGTTGCTCGTCATCGCGACCGCCGCTATTCAACATGGAGGCCACGCGCAAATCGTCAGCTCTCGCGTTTCCGATCGGGAGAGTTTAATTCCGCATCACGGCCGCTGCGAACCGATCACCATCCCTCTCTGCAAGGATATCCCCTACAATGAAACCATCATGCCCAATCTGCTGAATCACCAGAAGCAGGAAGATGCCGGATTGGAGGTACATCAATTCTTTCCATTAGTCAAAGTGCAGTGCAGCCCGGACTTGCAGTTTTTTCTCTGTACCATGTACGCACCCGTGTGTACCATTATAGAACGAGCAATACCACCTTGCCGATCTTTGTGTATGAAAGCGCGCGAAGGATGCGAGCGTTTGATGAATAACTTCGGCTTCCAGTGGCCCAAGAGTCTCGATTGTGACAAGTTCCCTGAAGCTGGAGGCGAAATGCTGTGTGTTGGTGAAAATAACACAGACAGAGCACCCCATCCACCTCCAGGCAGTGGGGTTTACCCGCAAACCCCAATCCGCAATAACACTTCAATTGCCAGGGGTCGCAAATTCATATGCCCCGAAGAATTCAAAGTTCCTAAAGGCTTGGGATATGCGTTCCGTGTGGGAGATGCCATTGAAAAAGATTGTGGTGCGCCTTGTGATGGCATGTTTTTCACAAAGCAAGAAAAAAAACTCGCTCGTACTTGGATAGGAATTTTAGCTATCCTCTGCATGGCATCTACATTATTCACCGTTCTGACATTCCTGATCGACATGCATCGTTTCCGATACCCCGAACGGCCCATCATATTCCTTTCTGTCTGTTATTTCATGGTAGCTGCCACTTATGTCGCAGGATTCGTGATGGATGAGCGCGTGTCGTGTAACGACCCTTTCCCGTCGCCCAATAATCGCACGAACATTGAAATGATACGAACGATCACGCAAGGTAACGACAAAAAGTGGTGTACAATTTTCTTCATGTTGCTGTACTTCTTTAGCATGGCCAGTTCTATCTGGTGGGTAATACTTACTCTTACCTGGTTCCTCAGTGCCGGAATGAAATGGGGACATGAAGCCATCGAGAACAACTCCCAATATTTTCATCTTGCTGCGTGGACTGTACCTGCTATAAAAACCATCACCATACTCGCCATGAATAAAGTCGAAGGAGATGTACTCAGTGGCGTCTGTTTCGTCGGCCTGTGGAACCGAGATTCGTTGCGTGCATTCGTGCTCGCGCCTCTAGGAGTGTATCTAGGGCTCGGAACCCTCTTCCTTTTCGCAGGATTCGTTTCGTTGTACCACATCCGCACCATCATGAAACATGATGGCACACGCACCGATAAACTCGAAAAGCTAATGATTCGCATTGGAGTGTTTTCGGTGCTGTATACCGTTCCTGCTGTAATCGTATTAGCTTGTTATGTGTACGAAACTTATTACTTTGACTCTTGGATGCTGTCCTGGCAGAGAGAAAAGTGCAGTCGCCCGCTGTATAGCATACCTTGCCCTGAAGTAGGCAAAGATCCGACTTCCTGGCCAAAACCAGATTTTGCTGTGTTCATGATCAAATATCTCATGACTTTGATGGTAGGCATTACTTCAGGGTTTTGGATCTGGTCAGGTAAGACTTTCACCTCGTGGAAAAATGTCTATCTGGGTCTATGCCGAAGGATACATCGGAACGAAGCCTATGTGTGATAAAATGTGCCATATTGTAAAATTTAGTTGAATGGTAATACTTTGCAGAAAAATACTTGTTCTGATAGTTCTGAGTGAAACTGAGAAGCTGAACATAGTATGTTTGTTCTAGGAAAACTGACTTCAAGCAACTGAGATACTTTCTTCAACAAAAAGGAGTTATACCGGTATGTATTGCATGCTTGCCACTTGACACATTTAGATACCGAGTGAAAGAAATATATTTCCACCCTTTGTAATGTGATTAATCCTTGTAATATTTCTTAAGTTAATTTTAAAAATCTGCATGCCAGTTGAAAAACTTTATCCCTGGGTTGAAAAATTAAGAAAAATATTTTGAAATCTTTATAAATTGGAAAGTGTATGTAAACTTATGTAGAAGTTTTCAGTCCTTGTTACTATAGCAAAAAAGAAAAAGATTTTGATGAGAAACTTCAGTGGAAAAATGAAGGGTTTGCTCTATGGCAAAAAGGAAGTACCTCAAAATTTCAAGAGACTAATAATTACACATATAAAGAGATAGAAATGTCAAACTCTAAATGTCTTAATTGTTATCGTTTTTTTTTTTTTTGGATTAATCCTCGTATAATTAGGCTCGAAATTTAAAAATCCTTTTTGCATTGAAGCTTTTTCTTTTTAAATTTTTTTTAATTTTAAATACTAGTAGGACTTCCTAACATGGAGCAGACCCTTGTTTTGCAGCAAACTCTTCAAATTCTTACAAGTTTCTTCCAGAGGGATGATTAATGCTTAAAAGTTTCTGTAATTGTGTTTTTGAGGCGTATTTTTAAGCACATTCAAAGGACTCGTGCGAGTTTAATTTTTACTTGAATCTCAACAAATTAAATTTATGTAAAGCATTTGCGCAAATGTGTGCACTAATTTTACATTGCATTTTAATCAATTATAAAGTTGTAAAGTTTATTATTTTTCTAAGTAAGTTTAAACATGTGTTCATTTTTCTTTCCTTGGCATTTCAGAAAATTGATCATTAATGTTCAAAACTTTTAGAATTACACTTAATCCTTGTAGAATTATGTGTTCATTTTAAATCTTTTTATATTGCATTTTAAAAATAATTTTTTATAGATTTATTTATAAATTAAAATTGCATGATGTAAAATACTGATCTTATGATGGGAAATGCTTAAGCATATCATGTCAAAGGTGTTCAAATCTAATGCATTGAATTTTATTGATTTGAAATTAAGTTTAAACTTTCAATTCAATTCAATTACAGTAACATTGAGATTTATTTATGCCTGACTTGCAAGGGGTAGCTTATTTCTCCCTGCAGCCAGTTAACTAAACTGAGGTCGAAAAAAAATAAAACCCTTTTTAATGGTATCCACGAGGCAAGAAGGAAAAACTCGAAAACATCCCGAGTTGGCTAGTAAGGCGTAAAAAGTTCACAGTTGAATGACAGGAGTAAATCGGTAAAACTTTATGTACAGGGCACCAGGGATACTTCATTATCCCGCTTACCAGCCCCTCCCAAAAAAATATAGCTAAGGGGTCGTTCCTAAATGATGTCGCACTTTTTTCCATATATATGACGCCCCCTACCCTTGTTTCATGTCGCACTATTTTCATGAGCATGTGTATAGTTTGATCATGGAATTATGACATTTGGGCGCTTCTGCACATGGCAGAAAAGAACGAATCTATTCGAGTGTTAGGGAAGTTCGATTTGCAGGTGCGTTTATTTAGTATGCAAATCAGAATGTTTGCTTCTCTGTCTGTTGAAGACAACTAAATTTAAAAACTGACATATAGCATCAGTTTGGAAGAAATCAAGTATGGCAAAACAAACTAGAACGAGAACAAAAATTGAACATTCCTTGTGCCGGCAGTTTCTCCCTTGAATATGTGGATTCTTCTTGGAACTCTGCCAGGCAGATCGCTTTGGTTGATGTTAGAACTGTACTTGCAGTTCAGAAACAAAGCACTGATATAAATCCTATTTCCTATTACATTTTTGATCTTTTCATGACATTTGAGAGCATATAATAATGATTATATGTGTTCTTAATTAATATAAAATAAAATTAAGGCTTACACACAAAAATATAATTAGGGTATAATATTAAAAATTTTTTTTGGATTCTGTAAAAATTCACTCGCCATTTTGTCCTAAAAGTGTAAATGCCCAAGAATGTTTCCCTTTAAATTTAAACTTAATTAAACCTTAATCAGCATTTTCAATACAAAATAAAATCAATGAGATTATTAAAAAATAGAAATAAATTAAGAATGAAATTAATATAAAAGTTTTTTAGCTTTTTATTTTAAATGTTTTTATTTTAACCAAAATGTGAAGTGTCGAACCTCTTGCTATCTCCTCCCCGCATCGCAAATGGTCACAATTTCTCGAACCCCCTCCCCCTCGAGGCATGACATCATGTATGAACGACCCCTAATATGAAATTGAAAGTATTTTTGTGTATTAGATTTAGTACTTAATAAATGCCTCTATATGACTTAAAATTGCAGCTGTAGCACATAAATCTTGAAAGAAATTTTTTTTTGGAGAGCAACTAACAATATGTCAGCCGAGACTTCAAAGCGATCCAAAACTTTTGAGGGTCAGTTTGGCACTTAGGTTTGAAAAGATGGGCATCAAAATGAAATGTTTGATTGCAAAATTTACCTAATGACTACGTATTCCTTAACTGCATGAAACGAAGTATCTTGGACAACTATATCTGACCAATTTGGCAGATTGTCAATGTCATTTATCTCCTAGTCATAATTTTTCCTCAGGTTAAAGTATCTGTTGCATTTTGCTCATTGCATTTGTTTTTAAAATCTAAATAAGTGAAGTTTTTACTTCTTTTTTCATTACTCTTCATGAAAAGTAAAAAATTATGAGTTGTTCAGAAATAAGAATCAAGAAAGTCAACATGATAAACACACAAGTAGCAGAAAATTTTGTACAGGTGACTCATTTTTTTTGAAGCTCGCAACTTTTTCAATTAATAGAGGTAAGACTCGCAATCAACTAGTCCGGCTCCACAAAATTTTGTAACAACCATCAGGAATATAAATTAGTATAACTCTGTATGATGCTAGTTGAGTTTCGTTCTTTTTTTTCTCTTGAAAAATTTCTTTTGGTATATCCTAATGCTGATTGTGTAAAAAACATATTTTGTCTGTGATTGGCAGTAGCATTTAACATGTCTGTTTGGAAAATAATAAAATGTCCTTTTTACTTCTTCCCTCCTATGTCCCATCTTGAAGAAACCTTAAACCCTTTGGACTGGAAATTTTTTTTTTTCTTTTTTTCCCCTTATTTCTATTATCCCTGGTGGATGAGTTTCTTGTGAACCCCAAATCACGTCTGCAATTATATTGCTATTTGTGCATTTATTAAGTTGGTTTTCTATTTTGCAATCCTTCATATTTAAATTTGACATGCATTAAGTTTGACAATAGTTATTGCATTCAATATTTACTAATTAAAAATATTTTCTATGTGAAATATAAGAAGAAATGTGATGTTCAGTGCAAACCTTGGGTTTTATGTATTGCTTGCAAATCTACATAACATAATTCTTGTTTTGAATTGTATAACTAATGAGATATATTGAATCTCTTCTAGCTGATGTTGCCAAAACTGATTCACATTTTTGGCATTTGTATTATAGAATTTATTCCAAGTTCCCTATATTTAAAAGTTTGTTATTGTTAAAAATTTAGCTATTTAATTCTTGTAGATATTTTTTATACTGAACCTGTATATATTTACACTGTTATTAATGTATGATTGCCGTTTGTTTTACCATTTGAAACATTAGCTCTTTAATAGAAAGATGAAGTTTAGATTGTGTACAATTAAAAGTTGCATATTTAAAATTTGACAAAAGTCCTAATTTGTTAAAAATGAATTTAATTTGCTCTTATTTTTATTTAGATTTTTAAGTAACTGAAATGCTATTTAAAAAAAAAGTTTTTACTTTTCCCCCCCCATACCCTTCCTTTCAAGTTGATGCACATTTAAAACACAGCTTTAAAGAATATACTTCTTATTGCATGAAATGCAACAAATTAAGATTAAGTTGTAAAATATTAAACTGCAACACATATTTTAAATGTTTGTTGTGCAAAAGAAGTTTTTATACTTTGTGTGAATTTAATTCTGATCAGCAAATCAGTTTCATAGTCATGTTGTTGGGCATTTGAAACATATTTTATTTTGTGTATTTTTTTTAAAATTAGCATTCACACAATGCACCTTTTTTTATGACCTTTTTTAGACGAAATTTCCATGCAATAGTTTTTGAATTAATGAAATGAATGTTTAAACTGTAGACATGTTTGTCTTGTAACTTTTAGTTTTCAATTTAAGTTACTTAGATTTAAAAGCCTAATTTTAATGATGAACATTTTAAAAATGGAATACATCTGTTATTGTATTTTATAATGGATTCAACTATTTAACATATGACTACTGTTTAAATTAAGATGTTAAGGATAAAGTTACTAAATTGTTGCTAAATGATTTTTAATGTATGAAAGATCTTGGCGGATCTTAAAATTTTGCTTAATGGTATGTTTGCAATTGCTCATCAAGTAAATTTTTATTTTAAATGAATCAGAAATAGTTTAAATGCCATATTATTATTATTTTCATGCTACGGTTATACCAAAACTGATTATTTTTCTCTGCTGTGCACATTCATTTATGTTTATAGATGTTGACTGTAAATATTTTAAAATTTATAGCAGTCTATTTGTTTTCCATTTTTGTTTAAAGTAATTTATACCATTATTGCGCATACAGTATCCAGTAAATTCTAAAAATAAACGGTTTATGTATAAAGTATGTAGATATTCTGTTGTAAAATATTTTACAATTTGTGTAAATGTATGATGTCCTTTTCTAATAAATTGTTGAAAACTATTACTATGGAGGATTAATTTTGTGTTAGTACTTAATTCTGATTAATCGCAGGTACGTGTTAAATGGATAAGTTATCAAGAACTGCAGGGTGGTTGAAAAAAAAAAAAAACAAGCTTTTTTTTGAATGACTATATTGTTGACTTGAGTTACAACTTGGAACTAAAATGTATCCATTTTGTGATTCTGTAATATTATGATCACCTTGTTCTTTAAGTATTTAATATTGATGAATCCTAATTTGTTTGCAGGTCATGACCAGAATCTCATCCGTTTAATACATAATGCTAGAATTGGCTTATTTCAGTGTGATTAATAGTTTGATTTCTGGAGTTTAATAATGACTATAGTTATATAAGGATTACAGAGTTAAATTTTATTTCTTTGCAATTTATTGTTAAATAGTTTTTTGGGGACTGGTTAGTTAAAATATTATTAATTTAGATTATTAACCATTTTTTTGCAGTTTAAGAATATCACATCTGGCTTCAGTTGCAGTGTGATAAATTAATTCAATTGCATATTAATCAAAAAGTAAAGATTGTTTTAACTTTATTCAATATCATTGCTTTTATTTTCAGTTTGTTGAGAATCTTGCTTTTCTAATATTTAGCTTTGACAAGCAGTAGTGACTAATATTCACTGCTTTGTAAATTAAGTGGTTATTGACATATTAGCATCATAACAATCTTTTATTGAATTTAATATTTTTATTTACTGTTGAGTTGAAGGGGATCTGCGGTTAATAAAAGGATTTGTGGATGAAATGGCATTATGTAACACCCAAAACCTATCACAATCTAAAATTGCAAATAATACTAGTTTTTCAGAAAAAAAAATCTCGAGCTGTAGGGGGTTAACGTGTGATGTCGGGTTTTACACAAAATCTTTTTAATATGGTTCACCATGCATTTAAATGTGATGCACTGAAGGTTTTGTCGGCCCAAGCAGTTCATTATATCGATATGTTATTTTCATTAATTGAAATTGCTTCTTAATCTGGCAATGTGTTTTTGGCAAAATTCATCGACAGCATATTTTAAGAACGTATTCTTTAAGCTTTGTATAAATGTGTCGATTTTTACTTTTACTAGAAGTGAAGTGAACTACTACTGAAATTTACCTCTTGTTAAGAAACAAACGTGGAAAAGTTTGTTGGTGCAATGTAAATACGAGATAATACAAATATTTAGTGTATTGGATGGAGTGTAAGTTGTTGAAAATTCTTGCAGTAATTGCCATCTTAGCAGCGTTCAAGAAATTAAACCAGATGATATTAACGACCAGATTCTGCAATTCATTATCGAGTAAGTTTAGAATTATAAATTACACTTCATGCTGTTCGATTTGTGTTAATTGTTATTCATTATCTCTTTGAAATTCATTTACTACATTCAATATCTCATCTTGAAATTTATACGTCAGCTCTTGTTGTTTGGTGATCTTGCGGATTTTCGCTGTTAAATCGCACGTGTTAGATTGGTAATCGTGCGGATTTTCCATCTCTTGTTTTGTATTCATATTTTGCATTATTCTCTTATGAGAGCAGTTGCATTTGATGGTCTTTCTTGGGAAGCTAAAATTAATATTTTAACATTTAACTTTTTTTTTTTTGAAAAAATTTAATGAAAAATACGTTTTTAACGGGAATTTAGTTTGCTCTGATCTCATGAAGATCAATGTGTTTCAAATGTGAATTCGCGATAAAAGTTTTGCAATTTTTATTGCAAATTCAATTTTCAGAAAAGCAACATTTTTATTTTATGATGAATACTTGAGCTTGCGTTTCTTTGAAAAAAGTTTACAACTCGCTTGTTACGGATGTTCAAAGGAAAGTGTATTATGTTTTGTAAAATATATAAACACTTTTGTAAGTTCGTACATAAAAAGCATTGGGACTGAGGGTTAGCATCTGAGGGATCCAGTTATGCGACTATTAGTTAATTTTGTATTTTCTATGTCAAGTGAGTATTGTCATTTTATATGTCAAGTAAGGACATGTCCTCAGGGATCGATTCCGCATTTTTAACAGGATTAACAGGAATTGTTCTATTTAAAAATATTTTTGTAAAAAATCATATAATGTTGTGAAAATTTAAACATAATGACAAAAAAATATATATATATGCTGCTTATTTAAGCACTATACCAATTTGGTAGCTCGGAATTTTGTGAAGGGTCTGTTTTGATGAATTGGAATTTTGTGAAGGTTCCGAAAACGGACCCGAGTCTCCTCTGGCGCTACCTCTTGATGCTGAATGTGCAAAATTAATTTAAGGTAAAGGGAGTAAATAACTAAATTTAAGTAGCTATCGCTATAGTTAATAGTGCTATTTATTTCTTTCAAAAATTGTTTTTCTTTTAACAAGAGCATATTTTTGTGTGTGTAAAATTATATTTTTATAATACTATAACGCTATCAAATCAAATCTTATTATTGTACATTTCAAATATGAATTCAATTTTCTGGTATCATCCGATATCACAGAGTGACCAACTTGTCTGTTCACAATATTTCGCAAATGTTTTTCGAACGTTTTCGTTTGTTAGTTCGTGATCGACCTGTGGGCAGGCAGGCCCGACATTTCAATGTTTTCCGGACTAAAGAGGGGAGGGGAGATCAAAAAGTGCAAGAAAGCAGCTTACTAAACATGCTTAGAATATGCGCGGGAAAAATACATAATCATTTTGCTCATGTATATGGATGTACTACTAAAGCTAGGGGAAGGGGGACGAAAAGCGCTCTCCTGTTTCATTTTTGTTTCAAAACTGGGTCCTCAAAGGCCCTCCTGTCCCCCCTCTTCTATATTGAGGGAAGTTCTGGAAGAAGTTCTTGTTTTATGATTTGAAAGATAAAGTTTGACAATCTTGCCTTCTTCTCGTGTTTAGTGTAATAAATTATGAACAATGAAAGTCTTATAATCGTGATGTTTACAGATAAGATTCCTTCTTAAAAGCGTGTGTTTCTTTAATCTGGTTTTGTTTATTTAAACAGTAGCTACACAATGAACCTGCTTATTAAGAGTGCTGTAATAAGTAAGACTGGAAAGTGGAAATTCATGGAAAAACAAAGAAAAGAAAACGTATTATTTGGTTTAATATTACCGTATTTTACGGGCTATAAAACTACCGAGTTTCAGACTCACTTTAACGTTTCGCAATTTTTCTGAAAAATAACACTTTTAACAATTATCGTTTCATGTGGTGAGACGCATAGCTAATAAGCGTAAGTAAAGCTAAGCGTAGTGTAAGCCAAGCGATGTATTTTTTGAGACAAACTGTATCTTGCATTGCGGTTTTAACGCTGCGATATTTAAATAAGAAAAACTAATGGTGTCGTCTGTTGGTAAATTTTTGAAGCGCTCTTTAGTTTACTGTAAATAAAGGTAGATGATATCCCATTTTATGGAAAACTAGTCGACCCGTGCGGAATTCCGCACTACACACCAAATTGTTTTGTGTGGCATTCCATTCTTTAAAAATTTGGGAGATAGGACATTAAGAAGAATAGAAAAAAATAAACGGGTGTTGGTACAAAAGAAGACATAATTGAACGAATCAGTACAAATAGATGTTACAATTTTTTTTTTCTTCAGAAGAATTAGATTCAAACAGTACCAATAATATACGCGTTTACAGAAGAAAACCTTTTGAAATATAATGTTAGAAGTGAAGGATCCTCCAAGATTTCTTTATCATAAGTTCTGTTTATTCTAACGGAAGTTCAGTTTAAAAAAGATATGTAAACGCCGTTTCAAGTGGGTATCCGATTTAATACCTATCGAGAAATCGATGCGTCCATTAGGGACATCTTAGAGGATTTTAAAATCTCAAATTTAACCCTACACTTCGCCCCGTTGTTTTTAAACAACAACTCTATTTTCGTTCACTAAGCTCTTGTTTTGTATTTATTTTTAACAAGTGGCCCATTCTTTCGTTTTACTTTGTATGTAAGATCATATTAGTTAATGTAGTCTCCCCTAGATCTCGTAAACTGGGCTCGAGGTTCATCTTTTCTCACAAATCGACAACCGCAAAAAGAATTTACGCAGTATACGGTTAAGAGAAGCGGTACATTTTTAGACCGCGACTATTTTTCGTCATTAGCCGGCGAGAAGTTTTACAATCTGGGTAAATCATGAGATTTGATAAAGGAATATCTCGCGGACCGACAGGAAAACAGGCTAGGGAAATAATATCTAAATTAAATAACTGGGCACTTTAAAAAAAACAATTGCAGCGGTTGTTTCAAACTACCTTATTTGATGGCGAAGCCAAACTAATAAAATATAGTTTGATTAGTTGACTTTAGAACCATAGAAAATCTTCTTCTGAAAATTTCTCTTCTCTCTTACACTTGTCAAACTGGCGTAAGTCTCATAATCGTTCCTTTATGCCAGTGCGTAAAAACGGCAAAGAATGACTTCGTTGGTGGTAGCAAAGCTGTCATTTGAATTAGGCTACAAATCACGATTGTTAACATTTAAAAAATATGTATGCTTTACCCCTCGTTGGTTAATTTTCGTATAGTTAAACAATGCAGCAATAACCTGAAAATTGGATTTTTTGGACTTACGTTAGACTGGCAATGAGGTACAGAATTAAAAAATATATATTTGATGCATCACTGAGGTAGGAGCTGTTTTTGCTCGTTTTTAGTTATTAAAGAATAATAAATATTTTTCCAAATAGACAGGACATGATTCATTTAAGAAAAGTATTTTAATTTATCAGTTGTAAACGCTTTTTTTTTTTAATGGTTGACGTGGTTTTTAGTCATTTTTTAATAGTTTAAAGCAGTATTTTCAAACTTTTGATTTTGAGGACACTGAGCGACCGTACTGTTTTCAAATTCTACAGCGAGCTCCTCCTCCCCCCCCCCCCCCAATAAAAAAAAAGCAAGACAAAAATAGTAATGAACTCAATTCTCAATTATTATTAGTCAACCTTTAGTTGTTACATGATTTACCAGGAAAAAAGGGGAGGGGTGGGCTGACGAACGAGTAACTGTATTGGCTCAGGTATCACTTTTTCGTACGCTTTTCCATTTTATGCAAGAAAATATTCTTTAGTTTCTTTCTGAGGCACGCGGTATTTAATGCAAATTTCAGACAGATTAACTAAAGCGGTTATCACACGACAGGAATTTTAAAACAAACGTTACTTCCACCTCGTTCTATCGGCAACTTCTAGAGCCAATTTTCGATCCGGAGTTTCCTACAGGTTTGCCACCGGTTTCTCAGACGGTTGCTCATAACGAGCTACCATTTTCTAATCTGTATCCTCGTGTTAGGCATTTGTTTATATTTTTTATATTTGAAATTTCGATCAAAAAAGTAGGTTTCTGCATTCAGGGGCACTCCCATGCAAGGTCACGGGAGGTCACTGTGACCTCCTAAAAATTGTCATTATTTTGCAAATTCTGAGTGACCATGGTAAATTAGACTATTTGGTTTTTCAATAATTTTTGTCTTTTTCCCCCCTCCTACATGTTTGTACTTATTATACAGGTACATTATTGACGAACAGCTATACAGTTGTCAATAGCAAATGCAAGGCATCAAATTTTATTTTATGTATATAACAAGGCCGTAGCCAGAAATTGTTTTCGGGGGGGGGGGGGGGCTGACTTTGAAACACTAGCGTTGAGGAAAGTTTCAGGGAAGAATATATGCTACATTGAGAAAATTTTCGGGATTTCGGGCCCCCCACCCCTCTGGATACGGCCTTGGTATAGAATGATCACTTATTCTCAATAGGATCATGGTTTATTAAGATTGAGCTTCGCGATTCAGTAAAATACGAAGTTTCAGTCGGGTAATTAAGAATTACCCCCTCCCCTTCCTAAAAAATATAAGTTTGAGACTGTCCTGCCTGCTTAAAGATGTCAGAAAATTTTGAATGCAAATTGTTATTATGTTATAAGGCGAAATGAATGAAATCTTAAAAAGTTTTGTTAAAAGTTTATACATACCTTACGAATTTTAGTAACAAATTAGATGTCATGAGTTTATTCATAATAAGATCTTTAATTTTAATGGAAATGTATTACGGCGATGGCGGTTCCTAGCATAAGTGTCACCCGAGGGCGGTAATTTTTGGTGTCCCCCTCCAAAAAGAAAGAAACGTTGTTGTGTTGTATGAACTTGTAGTTTTGTAGTTTATATTATTTTCAGAGTGGCAAAAGAAAAAACTCTTTAGAAATTTATTTTATTTATTTGGGGTAACTTTCACTAAACTATATTTATTTTCAGTTATGATACGTTGAAATAGCACCCGTAAAATTGTATAATTAAAGTACATGTATTTTTCTAAAACTCTATATCTTATTTTGGGTGTCACGCGGAGGGGGGGACGGCCCCTCCGCCGCCCTTCCGTAGTGACCTTACTGATTAAGGAATATAATTTGGTAAAATATTAATATTTTGTATTCTGCGTCTCATCTAATATCATTCTAATTAAAAGTTTTTTCACTGTGACTCTAACAGTTCATTTAAAATTGTATAAAACCGTTGTGTTCATAAGCAGGAGCGCTTCAGAGGGAGATTTTTAGGAGGTGTGCACAATTTACTAGACATGAAACTTCGAATTCTGACGAAACAGAAAATGGCACTGCAGTTTCAATTTAATTAAAATAAAATGACAGAGATTAGTTAAAAAATTATCAAAAATGTAAAACAGTGTATGATACCTAGAGTACTATTGCTGATAACGCTATAGAATGGTTGTCTATGATATATAAATTAAGAAAAAAAACAAAAAAGAAAAAAAAAAACGGTTGTTATATTGTCTCTAAATTTATCACTTGAAACGCACTGGCATTTTGGTAGCGATTTCATCATAAGACACTCTTTGAAATGTCTTGCACTAGTAAAGTAGCTACTTATTTACATCCTATAAATGCTTTTTCGGCATGATTTCGAAAATTTAAACCAAAAAAAAAAAAAAAAAACAAACTAATTTAGAAATCGCATTTTCCTTTTAACACTTATCCTTCTATCGCCACTCTTCAAATTCTTCACCGCCATATTTACTGGAAAGTTGATTTGACGTCACGAAATTCCAGCTCTATGATTGGGTCCTTTCTTGATTTGCCTTAAATTAAACGTTCTAGAAGCAATTTTTTTCTTACGCAGATAACGAATTGCTTCTAATTCGAGCAACCGTGAATTGATATAGCACACGAGCATTTTGAGGAAACTATGGCGGGAATTGGTAGAAAACCCAGTTTCCGATAGAGTTGACGATTCCTATTACGGTTGCGTTTGCCTGTAATTCCTGTCGTGAGATAACCGCTTTACAAAACTTGTTTGATTTATTGAGCGCAGCATTAACCTACTGACAATTACCCCGCGAGTTACCCGTAACTCGCGATCGACAGTTCAGAGACCACTGTTTCATTCTAATTTTATATCGATTAAGGCTCTTCTTATAGAACTATTTAAATCAATAATTTATCTGTAAATATAAAAGCAATATATGCTGCTCTCTATTTTTATTTTAAAATCTAACCAATTCGTGAGTCTTTTCAGCCTTGTCAGGTTCTTGGCAGAAGTCAAGGTATATATAACTTGGGTGAAAATCACTGCTTCATTAATTCCAGGGCATGCCATTCTTGAGAAAAGATAAATGAGTTAAAAAGTGACAAAGAACACAATGGACCTGTGACAGGATGCTAATAAGGGAAAACCTGTTAAAGAAGGGGGAGTTTCTGAAGCGGGAATCACACTTGCCCTCAGGAATCCTTTCTTTTTTACCTGGGATGAAGGGGAGATCGTGATTTACAATCCCGATCCCTCACAAAAGCCAGCTGCTGGCTGTGAACAACGCTATTCTTGATACATAGCCAAAGTCTTTTGTGCTTGAATTTGAAATGTGAGGTGAACCGAGTTTGAATGACTGGAGGGAATGAATCGTTGAATAGATTTCTCATTTGCTGAGGTGGTGGATCCTTTAGTTCAGTCTGACATTCGAATTGTATAATGGAGAAGAGAAGAGCTTGATTGAATTCTTGAACGGAACATAGTATTAATTGCTATTGTTTTTAAATTCCAGCATAGGCGTTCTTCATAAATTGCATTCTATTCACATGTTCTTCATAAATTCTATGTCATGTTTTCTATACCCATCGAGGATTTGCTGACGATTCGCTAGAAGCGATTCCAACGACAGAGGACAGATTCTAACCTCGTGTTCTACGTTTCGCTTGGAACTAGTGCTCTCGATTGTAATTTTTTCGATGAGAGAGGTTCTCTCGTTCTACGTTTCGCTGGACTTGTAATTTTTTCCACTCAGAGAGGTTCTCATGTTCTACGTTTCGATTAGAACGAGTCCTCTCGATTGGACTTGTAATTTTTTCGATGAGAGAGGTTCTCGTGTTCTACTAAACGGTTGACCATATTTCTGAGCGTCAATTTGGGGATATGTCCCCAAATTAGTTTAGGGGACATAAACCAAGGCATATGGACATTTATCATGAAAAATTGATGTCATTAATGTATATCAAAGTGTATACAAACGTATTTTCTACATAATTTACGCACATTTCTTTTGTTCATTGTCTTTCAGAAATTGTAATACTAAGGCAACAATTTGATTTCTGCCATAGTATTATCTAAAATTTTTCAAAATACTGTCTAGTAAAAGTTCTCAATTGCGAATCTAGAAGCAATTTGGAGAGAAGGAATAGAAATTTTTAAATTGGGGACTTCCTGCGACCCCAAGTTGATAGGGTTTTTGGGGGATAAAGGATTTAAAATATGCAAGACTGAGGATTGTCATTTTAGCCGAAATTCGAGGACGTTTCGTCGTCCTATAACTAGAACCCACACCTGTGGCCGATGAAGCTTTTTTTTTTTTTAGCGGCTCGGTAAAGATAGTTCAGAATCTTGACAAACTGATATAAACTTATTCTTGTGCAGATAACACCCTGAAAAAGCATTTTTTATTTTTTTTTTTGCATTTTCGCCAAGTTTCATTCGTTAGTGAAAAAGTATGTTTCTCAAAAAAATTGTCAAAATTATCAAAAAAAAAAAAGTGTATTAATTTTACGCTGCTACCCGCTAGTCACAATCATTACGTGTACCGTTTTATTGTAACCTGAGGGTTAAAAAAGTTCATAAGTTTTTAAGAAGATGGAAATATTTTAATATATTTTTTCAGTTCATTTGATGTGATTGTGTTCAAGTTGACTTTATTAACAGTCAATGTATTAAATAATAGTAGTTACTTTATTCAATATAATAGTTATTAATCTTGTTGTGTTAGTTAAAACATAACAGTATTAATAACTATTAATATTATGATAGTTACAAACGGTGGTTAGACTAAGAAACCGGAACGGGCTTTTTAGCCTAATTTTTGAAGAAAAAGAAGATGATGATAGTTATTTTAAAGATAATTTCTGGCAGTCGAGACTAGACCAATGTATAAATCATATATGACCATAAATCAAACAACAAATATAAATTTTTAAAAAATCCCAGATTTTTCACGTTTTTTAAAAAAAAGATATTTATTGAAGAGAAGAATTTCCGTGTTCCGTCTGTTTGAAACAGATTGTATTTGTTTAGTACCGAAAGATAATGAAAGTTATTAAACAAGGTGGAGGATGTTCGGTGATATTCCTCTGGCGTAACGAATGGATAATTTCGAACTCGTATCAGATTCCAATTTCGAAGCGGATGTGGGAATTTAGTTCTTTCGGTTATTAGGTGCATTGTAATTGACGCGAACTTTTTGCTTCCCTCCGAATAACAGGCAATGCGAAACAAACAATAACTGCTTCGCAGTTCAAACTGGGAAGAAAGGTAAAAATATTTGTTTTTCAGTCATAGTAAAATTCAGATAAGCAACTTTTGCGCTTGTTTTTTTCTTTTTTTGCCCTACTTATTTTCTGTTTAGAAATTCTATTCAGTGTGAAATCATTCTGTGGGTTAAACTGTTTCATTCTCTCTGGCATTTAAATGTTTCCCAATTTGGAAAAGATTTGATAATGTGACAAAATAACAGAAACTTCGTTCTGGTAACTCTATCTTAAAGGTTCCCTAGATTTTTTACCCCGTAGACCCCTTGCCAATTTTTTCTGTGTTTCGTATACCCCTGTCCTACACAGTAAAAATTTCTGCTACTGAACACCAAAAATGGTGTTCAGTTGGTGTAAAGCTGAAAATTGTTCATTTTTTGATGTATTTTAACTTTTTCTGGGTGTCTGTCTAAAACGATACAGACAGCTGAATGCTTTTTTCATCAAAATTTCATTACGATTGCTCATTTATCATATTTTCATAGAAATGAGCAATCGGAATGAAATTTTGATACGTAACGGAGTTAACAAATTTCACGTGTTAAGAAACGTTATACTGTGTCTATATTTTGTTAAACAGACACAAAATTATTCATTTTTGATGTATTTTAACTTTTTCAGAGTGTCTGTCTAAAAAGATACAGACAGCAGAATGCTTTTTTCATCAAAATTTCATTACGATTGCTCATTTATCATATTTTCATAGAAATGAGCAATCGGAATGAAATTTCGATACGTAACGGAGTTAACAAATTTCACGTGTTAAGAAACGTTATACTGTGTCTATATTTTGTTAAACAGACACATAAACAATTTTAAAGTTAATCAAAAATGAAGAATTTTCAACTGTACACCAACTGCGCACCAGAAATGGTGTTCCGTTGGTGTAAAGCTGAAAATTATTCATTTTTGATGTATTTTAACTTTTTCAGAGTGTCTGTCTAAAAAGATACAGACAGCAGAATGCTTTTTTCATCAAAATTTCATTACGATTGCTCATTTATCATATTTTCATAGAAATGAGCAATCGGAATGAAATTTCGATACGTAACGGAGTTAACAAATTTCACGTGTTAAGAAACGTTATACTGTGTCTATATTTTGTTAAACAGACACATAAACAATTTTAAAGTTAATCAAAAATGAAGAATTTTCAACTGTACACCAACTGCGCACCAGAAATGGTGTTCAGTTGGTGTAAAGCTGAAAATTATTCATTTTTGATGTATTTTAACTTTTTCTGAGTGTCTGTCTAAAAAACAAATTTCATGTGCTAAGAAACGTTATGCTGTCTATATTTTGTTAGACAGACACATAACCAATTAACAGACACATAAACAATTTTAAAGTTTATCAAAAATGAATAATTTTTAACTTTACATCAACTGAGCACCAAAAATCGTGTTCAGTAGCACCAATAATGGTGGCAACTGAACGCAAAATTTTTACAGTGTAGGAATCATTGTAAAAGAAACTCATTAGTGTTATTATTTTTGTTTGAAAGTTTCAAACCAAAATGAACCTAAGGATGAAATTTCACCGGAACCGCACCAAAACAGTCGAGAGAGCAAAATATAACGAAATGTCGCTTGAAAATCTCAAGTAAGTAAATTAATAATTCTTTTCAAAATATCGAACTATTTTTTCTATCATGCAACATTTCACTTTTATACGTTATTTCTTGGGTCTCTTTCTGGCTAAGGCCTTGCCACTGATATAAAAAAAATGCGAGTTTTTACTAGTTACAAGTACAAGGAGAATGGGTACCTACTTACACAATTTATTAAATACTAGCTGATATGCCCGGCGTTGCGCGGGATAAAATTGCATCATTCGCAGGCCAAGTGACGCATGTCCAAAATTCTGTTGTAAATGTATAGGGAAAATTAAAAAAAAAAATCCAAGTAAGAGAGGGGCAACAGTCCATAAAAATCCTATTTAGACAGTAAAATTCATTAAAAACCCCGATTGTATTAAAACGAACAGCCTTGAAAAATTCAGCCTTGAAATTAGACCAAAAATTATTTCATAAAAATCCACATTAAAATGCCAACAAAAGTTCATAGAAATTGTCATTAGAGTAAGGGAAACAGTAACTCAAATGCACATATGCAAAGAGATAATTGTGCCAAAATGATATCAAGAGCCCGTAAAAATCGCAATTAAAATATCGACCAAAATACATCTACAATTTCCCATCAGAAAAAGAGCAGTATTCTCTGTAAAAATGTCCATCAGATCAAGAACAACTCTCACTGTATATTTCTGTTACAATAAAGAAAACATTCTTTAAAGCTGACCTTTAACACTAACCTTCAAGAGCTACTGTTCCTAAAATTACCCAGCAGTCCATCTTAAATTCCCCATCAAAATAAGGACACCCGTTCCTAAAAATTCCACTTGCAAAATTGTCAAAACATTTTCTGAAAATTCAATTGAATAGCACTTTCATAAAATTCGGATAAAAACGAAAGAAAGGAAAGCATTATTTCAAAAGGCAAATAATGCTCATTTAAATTACGAAATGTTTAGTACTGAACAAATTCTGACTTGTGAAATTTAAGTTGATAGAAAGACATAACTAAATACTTCCCAAATGGCTCCAAATAGACAGTACAAAAACTAAATAAATGTTAGAAAATATATCACTTGTGTAAAATATGGAATCAATAATCGCTACGTAAAAAAGTTAAAATGAAGCAGAAGATCGCCAAATTGTACTAAAGTATAATGGAAGCATTCGGCAAATACGCCATGATCCTACAGTGTAAATCACGTATTGAATTAAATGAGAACAATATTATCGATAAGGATTATTGGGCGCGGTTTGGAAAAGTTATGAAGCGCAAAATAATATATTGAGAACAATTAACTGAAAGGAGGCGAGTAAAAAGTTATCACCACTTGGCGAAATTTTAAATTTCATCAAAAATAAGCTATATCGAAGACCTTCCAACCTAGTTTTTATCGAAGAAATAAATATTAAATCGTCAAAAAAGAAAGAAAAATCAACATTAAAAATCGCATGTAGTTAATAATTCACAAAATATCCATAAAAATAAAATGAATTTTCAGAATTTGTTTCGCTGATAAAGCGGACACTCTACCATAAAATTTCATGCAATTGCTGAACTGTTACTACACTATTAAATCGCCAAAAAAGAAAGGAGAATCAACCTCAAAGTAAAGTAATTAAAATTCGTCTGCAGTTCCACAAAATATGTATAAAAATGAAATGAATTTTTAGAATTTGTTTCGCTCATAAAACGACATGAATAAAGATAAAATAGCATTTTTTCAATCTTACGTTAACAAAAATCATCTAGTTGGCGACAAAAGTACTATTTATTTTGGCGAAAACACGCAATTTGAGCAGATAAATTCAGAGGTAAGCCTTGCTTTAAAGTTCGAAAACTACTTCAAGCGAATACTGCGCGTGTTCTATTTGTTCTACGAACTGCAGAAAGAGATCATATTGTGCAGTTTTTTACGGGCATTCAAATGCTGAAAAAATATAATACGTGGGACGTTTCTTCGATGAGATAAACCCAAATCAACAGTTTTGCTTAAAATTGGAATAAAAGAAGAACAAATTCGAATTTTCGGAAAAACGCTTCGAGGTGCACGAGGACCTGGTCCAAGGTACCTGTAACCAAAATTTCGTACTCTTAGACCGTTCCATCTCGCCAGGCGGCGATCGACAGACAGACACACACACACACACACACACACACACAAACTTTTGGTTTTATTTATATAGATACTTAATAATGTAATTATTTAATTTATGTGCTTTTTTAATGCATATAAGTATCATGTACGTGCATTGTCATTATTTGTATTAGGTTCAGTATGGCTAAAATTTGGTGAGTAATAACCTACTTTAATAAAATCCTATCTCATAGACCCCTAGTTGCGTCGGGTCATGAACCCCCATTTTTTTTCTTTGTTGACATGAATCCTTTTCAGGTCGGAGTAGCCCCCTGGGGTCCATATGGATCAGTCCTGGAGTAATCGCGATTACGTAATCGTAATCTGCTGTAATCGATTATATTTTGGCAAAATCGAAATCGCAATCGTAATCTGACAATGGTATATTCTTATAATCATAATCGAAATTGCGTAATCCCTTGTCTCGCGTAATTTTAATCGTAATATAAAGGGAAAACATCCGTAATTTGGTCTTGTAATCACATAATTTCGTATAATTTTTCGCTAATCTAATCGTAAGCAAAATCGTAATCTGATGTCATAATCGTAATCGATTACACTTTTTAATGGCTGTAATCGCTGCCGTAATCGTAATTACTTTTTGGCAAAGGATAACAATCGTTATCTTAATCATAATCTCTCAATTTTTCTCTTTGTAATCGTAATCGAGTACGTTTCTCCGTAATCGACTCCAAGCCTGTGTGGATCACTTTGCAAACGGCTTCTCTGCCTTTTCAGTAATGGAAATATATGGTTCAAAATGTCTGATGCGTCGGCTCGTATATTATACACTGTAAAAAGTTCTAGCTCAACCTTTCTTCAAAAGAATGGAAAAAATGGTGACATTTAGCTGCAACAAACATTTGGTACTAAAGTTGAACCATTATAATGGTTCTTAGCTTCACATTAATGGTAAAATGAAGTGAAACTACACCATTGTAATGGTTCAACTTAGTACCAAATGTTGTTGCAGCTAAATGTCACCAATTTTTTCCATTTTCTAGTAAAAAATTGACTAGAATTTTTTAGTGCAGTTTCCTTAGGTTAACATAAGATCTCATTCTAATCCCGGCGCCACAATCGTTGCTTCAAGAAACGTGGAGAGGTGGTAGCTGTGCTGTGACACGTTGTCCAAAACCCTCAGCTAGTTGCATGCTAGGAGGCATCCAAGTTTTCTCCTATTCAATAAATAAATGCAGCCGACCACCATCCACGGAAACCATCTGGGAAGGAAGTTTTCTCACAAACGGGTCTAAACAAAATAATAATGCAATAAGTACTTCGTCTGGCATAGTATTTCCTGTTATGGTTCTTCAGTCATTAAGGGGGGAAATACGTGTACATTTTCATGAACTTTTTTAACGTATAAAGAATGAATATATTTTATTGAGATTTTGAGGTTATTTTATAGATATATTGAAGAACATTTACTGAAATTTTCAAACATATTTCTTGAAAAACCCTGGAGATATCGGCTGCTGCACACTGTAAGTCGCCACCCGGGTCGGCAGTTTGCGTACATCCTGAAAGTCACAATTTTTATCTGAAATCAATTTTTTTTAATCTTCTTTTTTTTTTATAAGTGTGTCTTTTAGTTGAACTAAAACCATCACAAAAAATTGAAAATTTCTATTTCTTTTTTTACAATAAAAGAAGTAAAAATAAAGATATGTTTATGATTCCAGTTGAACAAAAACTGGAGAAAATATATAAAGAAAATGTGTGCTAAATTTGATAAGGATTGATGAAAAACTCTGCGAGCTACAGTGTACGCAAATTCGGAAAAAGTAGTTTCGAGAAAAATGCGTTTGTAAAAAAGAGTGGTATTGAAGGTAAATTTAAGGTAGTAATGAATCAATTCTTTTATACTTATAGATACTAATAGTTATAGAAATTTCTATCCGAGGTCCCAATCGCTATAAAGGAAATAAAAGGACATCTGCTAACGTTCTCTAATACCCTTCAGGCCATTTATGATACCTGCTCAACTGCTCCAAAAGGGGCGCTCGCCCAAATGCTTATAACTTTTAAACGACTTGGAATTTTGCTGTGAAATTTTCAGGGTATATAGTTGTAGAATCGATTTATATGAAGAATTTATTTTTCTTTTTAAATTTTTTGAGCCCTTTACACGTATTTCCCCCCTTAAATGCTACGAATGAGATAAATAAATAAAAGTATAACACATATTCTTAGTTAATGGTAGCAAAATGCACTCACTATACTACATTCTCTTACACTTGATTCGTAGTATTTCAGCTTTTTTAAAAGAAACTTTCCTGTCAGTGTATCCTGTTTTTAAATTCTTCGTGTTCTTTTGTTAATGAGCTTGTTATAAGTTTTATTTTATTCCTATTTATTCAGAAAGTAGCAAATTATGTATACATAAAAAAAGCAGGAAAATTTAAAGGGAATACATAACTATGTTCAAATTATAAAATACGACCTCGTTCCACATTTTAGAGCTTACATTTAATTTTCTTTTACATCCATTAACTCCCTTCTTGGTGGATGAAAGATAATATGCAGCACGCAGTTTCGCTCATGGAAGCATAGTCGTAACTGCCAAAATCTTTTCTTATTAAAATAATGGTCCCATCATGATCACGACCGTGTTTCTTATAAATTCTATAGCACCGATTAAGATAAGAAAAGTTATCAGTAATAATAACAAAAAACAATTCTAGCGAAAAGAAGTTACTTGAAGATTTGAAAATATCCTCTGCAGAAGAACCTTGACCAAGAGTTTTGAATTCCAAGCCATACGTCACGCATCAGCAATCAGGAAATGAAATGCTGTTGCCAGAGCGGCAGTAAATTCCCTAATTCTCACCAAGAGATTTTAAAAGCTTTTGTGCTTTTTTTTTGTGAGGTTTACATAACATAGCATTGAAGTCTTCCGGGGTTTCTTTTTTTAACTGTTCTTTTGTAGAATATGATGCTTATTGTATTCTTATGCAATTTTGAGAAAAATATAACAAAAACTGCAACTTTTCAGCCATGATTGGAAAGGCGATAAGGAGAAATCTTTCTGAAATTTCGCTCGTTTATTTAAAACATCAAAATTGATAGTCTTCGTTTCCATTATTTGAAACACTTATATAATGAAAAAAGTGCAGTTTCACACAATTATTTAGCGCAGTTGACGCTCGATTTTCCGTACTCTTGTGTGGGACCTCTAAAAATGTTTGTGAAACAGAAAGCTCGAAAAATAGAAAAGCTTTCTTTCAGTAGAAGGTTTTGCGGGACTGGAAAACTCTGTTCGTAAAATCGTGAGCATTTGTAAATTAGAGGTTCCTAAAATCACGCGTCAGTTGTGTTTTAACCTCTTCAGACCCCAGAACAAAGCACAAACAATTCTGACGCAATTTTTTGGTTCTCCGATTTAAAAAATGGTTACAAAACAAAATAATAAAAAAAAAAATTTTTCTTTTAATTTTAATTAATAGTTAGTTTAAATAATAATTAATGCCCAATTTCCATGTTTTTCATGTTTAAAACGAAGTAAACTATCCGTTGATTAATTTCAAAAACAATTAGGTGTTTTAGCTTTCAAATTGCACAAACAGTAATTAATAATAGGCTTGCCATATTTTTTGTGAGTGAAACCGGGACACATTAATATGGGATGGGCATACTGGCGGTCTGGGGGTATGTAACACCCCCAGCAGAGGAGGTGGGGGGATCCGGTTGTCCTTACCCGGAAAATAATTTAAAAAATTAGAAGCAAAAGCGTGGGCAGCCTTTTTTTAAGCATCGCAAGTTACGAAAATGGGAAATCTGGAACCCTAAATTGTTAGTCTACCCACCTTTGAAAAATAAAAAAGGAATTTTTGCTACTTAACTTACTTAAAGATTTTTTTTCCCTTTTTAATGATAATTTTTTTCTGGTCTACCATCTAGAAAGAAGTGTTAATAAAATAAGGTTTAAAATACTTCTCACTTCTTTGACACTGTGCGCGGTAATCAAAAATGCTGATTGTAGAAAAGTAACTGATTCATAAAAGATTCTTAAAAACATAAATTCATTACTTTTTACATCTTACAGCCGTTTCCGGGACATTGATAATACTCCACCAGACCCCTACCTGTTAGCCGAGGCCTTAGGACTGCTTACGCACGGGGAGAGGTAGTGGGGTCTACGGATTTTACATGCACATAGCCCCAAGTATACATGGTGGTCTTCAGTGGGTATCGAACGCGCGACCTTCCAGGTGGAAGTCCGACGTGCTAAACACTAGGCTACCATGGCCCCACATTGATAATACTGGGTGGGACACCGGGACAAGGCAAAATACCGGGATCGTCCCTGTCAAACCGGGATGTATGGCAAGCCTGGTTAATAAACAATATTTTAAAATGTACCCAATTGGGTACACTTGGAATAAAGAGGTTAAATGCTATTCGCGTGCAGCTGGGTTCGTGCATGGGAATTAGTGTTTACACTGAAAAAATTTTACATTTAGTTGTCCCCATTTTCGGTGCTACTGAACAGTATTTTTGGTATTCAGTTGGTGTAACGTTGAAAATAATTTTTTATATATATTTTAATTTTTTTTAAGTGTCTAAAAGAATACAGACCGAATGATTTATAGCATATGATGTTCGTTAACTCATTTACGCATCAAAAGTTCATTACAATTGCTTATTTGTTCTATTTTCACAAAAATGAGCAATCGTCATGAAATTGAGATGCGCAACTGAGTTAACAAATTTCATGTGGTAAGAAACACGGCCCATATTTGTTTCTATACAGATACATTAAAAAATTTAACCTTATAATTCCCAACTCCGCCTCAAGGCGGACGACAATAAAAAAATTGGGCATTACAGGGTTAACTCATCCTCGTGTTGACTGATTGGTACTTTTATTGACGCAGTAGAAACCGCCAATCCTTCAATACGAAGGCGGAGTTACTGAGTGATTAAGAGCCAATTAGGTTGACCACAGGCTTCGCCAATCCGTGGTCTCGCCCATACCTGTCATCGTAAATGGAAGGGCGTAGGGGATTGACCCTCTAATTCCCAACTACGCCTCAAGGAGGACGACGATAACAAAACTTGGGCATTAAATGGTTAAATATATATCAAAAATGAATAATTTCAACTTTACACCAACTCCACACCAAAAATCGTGCTCAATGGTGTTACTGAACCTTACTACAAAATTTTTAGTGTACTGTAGCGTTTATTGACGAAATATTTTATCGACCCTCAAGACGATACCCATGAATCAGCAACATCATTATCCTGATTGTTAATAGAGCAATGACTGTTGCTTGTTGATGTAAAGTGCAATGTTACGAAGACTTAATATTTATTTCTCCAATAGTTGCCAGAAATCCCCGACCTTAAAAGGTCGGGGATTTCTTTCTTTGATATGTATGGAGTGCCGTTAAAAGGGTCAAACATATTCCCAGCATTACAACGTGTGATGGACGTTGTTTGCTTGAAGCATACCACGTTGTAGCGCGCTGCTCATTAGAAGTGTGAGAAATGCTGAGACGCTTGGGAAAGTTCAGTCAAATGCGTAACCTAAAAACACTCTGACATTGCTACCTTTTGAAGCTTGTACTTAGAAATAATATCTCCTTTATGTTCTCTCAGGTCATTATTCAGAAAATCGGTAAAATATAAGTTGTAGAAGGAGGGAACTGCGGAGAAAATTTTACCCATTAGACAGTTTAATTGATTTCTATGTTATTTTAATGTGGAAATGAGTTGTTATTGAGAAAAATTCACTTTGTTTTTACTGCAAATTTGGCAAAAAAAAAACAAAACAAAAAAACATTTTTAACTAATGCTACTAAATTTATACATGATTAATTCTCTGAATATTTTATAATCATTAAAACGACTTTTAATGACCAAAGAAACACAGAAATACATTTTAGTTCGATACAGATAGTATTTACAAGTTATCATTATCAGTCTAGTGCAGTGGTTCCCAACCTTTTTACCTCAGCGAATCCTTTTTAAAATCGAAAGAAAATGGCGAACCCCTTTGGTAGATGTTAGTAACGGGTAAGAAAACCATAAAATTTGCTAGCACATTTATTTTCCAAGTCGGACAGCATTTCATAACAAGAAATGAAAACTTGTAAAACATCAAAGTTCAAATAAAAGCAAAATAATAGGTACAAAAAAGTGGATATATTTTTTAAATTATCAATAATTATTTTCTCGATAGTGTGAAATAAATGTGGAATGGCATGAGAACTAACTATAAGTACAAAATTTTGAATCAATCAATAAATATCTTTCGGTTCCATTTCTGGGTTGAGCTAGACAAAATTCGCAAAATTTGGAATAAAGTATTATAAATGTGAGTACAAAATTTGCTACTATTTATCTTCCGGTTCCACGTTGAGGTCTATGCATCAGAAATTAGCCGAAAATAATGCAAAATTTTACATTTTTGTAAATTTTCAAGTTTTTGACTCTTTTTTCGTGCCAGCACCGGAAAAGGGAGAGAAATGGTAGGAGAAAAATAGTTTCAAAAATTAAAATAAATCAATGAATATCTTTCGATCTAGGAACCACTTCATGATCCAAATTTTCAAAACTAGGCAAACGTAAAAATAAAAGCATTTCAAATTTTATACGTAGGCTTCCTATGCCTGTCTACAATCATTTCACATTATCATCATTGGAAAACTATTTGATATAGAACAAAAATAATCCTTACGCAAATGATGTCTTGGTATGTGTGAACGGTGTATGGACATGGTGTCTTAGTATGTATGAAAATTTACAAGTATAATTTCGTTTTCGTTTCTTTTACGTTACCATTTAAAAATTTCGCCATTGCAATATGATTTTCTACTGGGAAACGCTGGTCTAGTGTTGCAAAATCGATGTCTTGTCGGAGCAATAACGTTGCAACAGAATATTCTGTCTCCAATTATGAATCATACTTTAATCTTAGAATGTTCATTTTTTAGAAAAAAAGAAAAAGTCCATGTGAATACTCGCGATTAAATGGAAATGCGTTGTTTTCCACAAACTTAGTTGTCGAGAAAAAAAAAATATATGATTTAAAATGTGCTGTGATAATTGTTTAGGTTTTTCTTTTTAAAAATATAATGTACCACATACAGTTGTTAAATTCGAGATAATTCTTAGGAAGTGTAATGTTTAGTAACAAAATGAGAACCACCTATTTTAAGTCGTCTATGACACTCTCAACTCGTCTGTTTTTTTTTAGCCCCTTGACAAAAAAAAAAAAAAAAATCAATTCCTCAGTTACGACAACTTCACAATAACTTTAATCTCTTGACAATATTACATGAGTCTTGGTAGATTTCGACGTCCCCAACCGTTATTCATTTCTAGTGCTATTGTAGACTCTGACGTCTCCAAGACGTCATTACACGTCAATCATTTAATTAATTTAGACTTGGGTAAAATTTTCTATTGAAAAAAATTTATATGTTTTCACAGATTGGCGCCCATCGCGGGGGGGGGGGGGGGAATGTTAGGAGTGTTTTCAGGGGGTTAGGGCTTGATCGACTGTTTGGTCGATTTGGTTCGATCGTCGTTTCTTGGGGGTACGTAGTTTTTAGGGGCTAGCGCCATCGCTCGGCACCAGTCGCGTACATAGCGCCCTGCAACCCCCGCGGCGCAGGGGGGCGCAAGAGGTTTTAGGGTCCAGGCTCCAGAAAAATAAAAAACTCCACGAGTTACAATATATATGCATAAATGTTTTATACATATTTTTTAACATTTCTTTCTACTAATGCAATATCACTCCTTCGCTTTCTGAATGAAATTCTTCGCTATTACGTCACATAATGCACAATTAATCCTCTCATTTCCTCTCTCCGTTTTTTTTTTCTTTTTTTTGTACTTGCATATGGTGATCTCTCACTTCTGCACGGGCGCAAGGACCCGCAGCAAAAGCGCACATAAATGAAAAGCGCGCAAAAGGGGAAAACCTCGCAAGGGAGCTAAAAGCAAAACATCAGTCCAGTGTACACAGTAATTGCAAATTAATATTATTATGTATACCGTCATACTGAAAAATGGGGAAAGAGATTACATAGTGTCAAAATACAAGTACGTATAATGCAAGTTCCGTAAGTACTGTACAGTTGCTTATTTGTTTGAACTATAAGAATTTGAAATTGTAACCAGATTTCATTTTGTACCAGTTTTACATATTACTGCTTAAAAGTGAAAATTTTCTATGCTGCTATTGGGACGAAATGGTAAATTAAATTCATCAAAGGTTGGAAAGCATGTCCTCAATTAACAATATGATCAATTCTTTTAAGTCCCGAAGCATTAGCGGAATGCACAGATAAAGAATGTTTGGGATCAGTAACTAAATTTTGCGAGAAGTACCGAAACGATGTATCAATCTCAATTGCATCACAAATTATTAGTTTGCAAAACATTTTGGCAAGTGAAATAAAAGAGAGAAACTTGACAAATGATCTAAGTCTAGATGTATGCACTGTTTTTTTTTTTTTTTAAATCTTTATTACTATATCAGTAACATCGGCATCAGCGGAGAGATCATTATCAAAACCGAAGCTGATTAAATCTTACCTCAGAAGTTCGATGACAAAAGAAAGATTGAGTGGTCTTGCTGTTTTAAGCATAGACAGCGCCAGGATTCATAATTTAAACCTCAACGAACTTGTTCAATAATTTCTTAACTGTAAAAAACGAAGAGGGATATCTACTAACAGATTAATACAACACTAATTTTCTTGTCCAATCAGTGTGTAATTTGAGCACGTATATTTTCTATTGTATCATTATTGTTATTTAATTCACTTTATAAATAAATTACACAAACCCTGACGAAATTTTGAATATAATTACTTTAAGATAGTGTGTTATTTTCTCGAATTATTAGGATAAATTTCATTCCAAGCTGGTAAGTGCACGCAATGCTTCAATTCGTTACGTTTTCCAAAATCCACCTTTTAATAATAAATACGATTTAAAATATCTTAAAATAAAATTAATGGTTATAAATACCAGAATATATCTTCACCGTAGAGTTTTTGTTTTAATTTTTTGTAATAGGCCAAAAATAGGGCTCACTTATAAATCTTGCGGGGAGGCGCACCTAAGTCTATGTACGCCACTCATCCTAAACAAGCACAGGGACGGTGGGCAGCCCTGTTTCATAGCCGCAACTTTTGCATCAGTAACATTTTCTGCTATTTCTAGATAAAACATCAACAAAGGATGCCTTATATGGTTTGTAACGTTACTTTCGAGATGTTCCCTCAAATTCTTCCCTTATTCCCGACACGTGGTTATTCAGGACTTCCACTTAAAAAAAAACCTTGAGATTATTTTTTCTGTTTCGGTTTTAATCACATAGTATTACCACTGAACGAATTATGTCGTAGTCATTAAATAAGGAAAGATAATACATTCGTCACTGAAATGTAATTAGTTTTAATGCTGCCTTAAGTGTGCAATTTATAGCGAGGCTTAATTGTTTGTAAGTGATCTAGTGATCTGTTGGTTGTTTTGTTTATTTACTTTTCTTAATTTAGTCCGTTTTCAAGCGAACAAAATAAAAAGTACAACTGGTAAAGAACTTTTCGCGTTGCAAGTCAAGGGGGGAAAAAAAGCTTTCTGCTGCATTATGTCTTAAAACAATAGTCTTTTGGTTCTACTTTGAAAGATAATTTCTTGCAGCAACAACTTTCCTTTCAGGCTTTTATCTCTCTTCTCTCATCGTCTTCCCTCTCTCTGTAGTTCTTTTTGATTTTACTTTACACTTCAATGCTTTTCTTCTTTCTTCCGTCTAAGAAAGCCAGACTTCATTGGATTGGCCCTTTGAAATAATATTTGTTCTCCGGTCGTCTGCCACAAATCACATTCCGTTTCTGGCAACAGCCACGATTCTCTCACCCACCCAAGCAAAAGAACATTTCCTTTTCTGAGTATTTCGTGTTGGTGGGGTGAACGAGGAGGAAAAACATTCAGAGGTTATTGTGGGAGACCTTGAAAACAACGGAAACATCTGTCAGTGTCAAGAAGCGCATACTTCAACTGATACCAAGAGTTGCTGCACGCCATCTGTAACCGTAACGAAGAGGACACCAAGTCGTTGATAACGGAGGATGGCATCGATCTCGCCGACAGGTGGTGATGTGGTGATGCATACTGCATCAATCTTAACAAATTGTTCATAGAATAAAAAAAGATAGGTTTATTTAACATGTAATATGACCTTGACCTGCGGCGTGGCAGGTAACATTGGTGTCTTCTCAAGATAAAATTATGTAAGTTGAAGTTTCAAATTTCGATACTTTCAACCGGAGTGAAATGGCAACAGTTTTATTTGTTGCCTAGAGAAAAACCGCTGTAAAACAGCATTAAGGGAGAAAAGATCATATCAGAATGTGGGGCAAAAGCTATAATTTCACGACTGCTAACAAAATAAGATCCATAGGTCGTTGGAAAAGATATTGAAAGATTAAAATCATTGATTACCAAACTGAAACAATTATTTTCCTTAATTTTCGGTGTACCAGAGTTTTTTTTTAATCTGCTTTTCAACATGCTCTATCTTCCCCCTCCATTCCTGCCATAAAAAAAGAAACAAAACATTCCGAAATGTAAATTATTGCTCCAAATAATGGAAATGCATTAGTGCCTGTTTTCAGGCCATGTTTTTCCTCATGCACAATAAATATATTTTCCTTCTTCTTTTTCAGCAATTTATATTTATCCCCTTCTTCATGTGCTTGTGGCCAAATAACTGCCAGTGATTTTGTCCTGTAAAATTTTCTTCAGCCCCACTCGCAGCTCAAATGGAAATTTTGCAGCTGGGAGCCATGACGTCTGTAACGTTGCTATCATTGCGTAAAGCATAGCTTCTTTCATATTTCCAGTAAAATTGTAATTTAAAATACTATAATAATGTGTTATATCCTTTGTGTTCAGATTGCGACCTCCCAAACCCATCTACATCGGAACGCAACCCCCAGGTTGAAAAACTAGAAGTGTTTTTACATGTTGTCTCTAAACTTCACCGAGATATCTGATGGTAGGGATGGGTATGATCGAGATATTAGCAACATCAAATGATTCTGAAGATCGAATAAGCAACAATTGAGTGAGTCGCTTCAGGGTTTTCAGCACCGCATCTGAACGCAACCCCCCAGGTCGAGGCGTAGGGAAACAAGAAGTGTTATAACATGTTATTTCTAAACCTCATTAAGATACCTGATGGTAGGGATGGGTATGATCGAGATATTAGCAAGATCAAATGATTCTGAAGATCGAATAAGCAACAATTGAGTGAGTCGCTTCAGGGTTTTCAGCACCGCATCTGAACGCAACCCCCCAGGTCGAGGCGTAGGGAAACAAGAAGTGTTATAACATGTTATTTCTAAACCTCATTAAGATACCTGATGGTAGGGATGGGTATGATCGAGATATTAGCAAGATCAAATGATTCTGATGATTGAATAAGCAACAATTGAGTAATCTCTTGAGGGCTTTCAGCACCGCATCTGAACGCAACCCCCAGGCTGAGGCGTAGGGAAACAAGAAGTGTTATAACATGTTATTTCTAAACTTCATTAAGAAACTTGATGGTAGGGATGGGTATGATCGAGATATTTGCAAGATCGGAGTGATTCTGACAATCGAATAATCAGCAATTGAGTGCGTCGCTTTTGGGTTTTCAGAATCGCATGAACAACTGAAGAGCTTTACAACGTGGAAAAATATTCTGGAGTGATTTCATATAAATCTCTCAATTATGATCCTGACTACTTGATAAGTGATCTCCTCGAGGTATTTTCCATCATGATATAAACCATAAAATGCAAGTATTAGTGAAATATAGAGGCAATGTCTTACTAATGTCTGTAACATGTCCGGTGTTATAGCAAATTTGTGAAAACGAAGTTTAATTTTTCACCAACTCATAATGCTGAAGTTTTTTATCAGATGAAGTAAATTCTCTCTCGGATGATCTCTATCTAGAAGATCACTCTTTTATTTATAAATAAAAGGGTTCGCTGTAACCTCGAAACACCTGTATGCAATAGTTTTGCCAATTTGTGCTATACTGTTCTTATTGTTTATTATTTATGGTTTTGCTCAAAAATACGTTTTTAGGCATGTTTTTTTTCGTGTAGTATCTTTTTCAGCCCGCTTACGTTTTACTGGTGCGATATTAATATTTAGTTACAGGCGTCGATGTTTGTTATAGGGTTTTTTAATGAAAAAGCAAAACATTGCAGATCATAATAATATTGCCCAATAAGTCAATGAATAATTTATGATAATTACTTTTGATAATTATGCATTTAAATTATTGTCACAGGAATTCTACTAATGATTCGTGTTAGTAGTAAGTAAGTTTTCAGTCTAAATGTTTGTTTTATTTTTCGCATTATATTCAGTTTGAAAAAAAAAAAAACTTTTATCGAATTGCTCGTATTATTTATATAAATATCTGAATACTATTTGTGTTTTAAATAATAAAATTATTCAGCAGTGAAAAAAAATTACCACGTCCAGTTATTTAAATCTCTTATTCTCCTTGATGTTTTACACTGAAAGTACTTTTTGGCTTCCAATACATCACAGGCTTTCCCCCAACACATATTAGACGTAGACTCACAGCCATGGCAGGCAAGCCGCTTAATCTCTGTAGTTAATGCTTCACGTCTTCCTTTACTTGGTTCATTTTTCTTGGAAATACGTGACTCAGGGTCAAAATGGATTCAGTGTACTCTTTTATGTGGGGAGCGAAGTCATCTTCTGAATAAAAAAATATTGCTCAAGTAGTAGATAGACTGTAACTTTTTTTCAGGGTTTGTGTAAAATGGCATTCATTCCTTTTCGACTGCTTATTTGGGTAAGACATTTTTACCGTAATTAACTGGCTAATCGAGATTTCGTTTGACTTGAAGCAGTTTTGTATTTTTGAGGAATTTGACTTGCTAAGGATGAATTAGTTATCTTTATATATATACTAGCGGTACCCACATGGCGCTGCTCGTGCTGAATTTTAACCGTACCTAAAAAACGTAACCACAATTTCATTAGTGTGTTCCAATTTATCGCCAATGACTAATTAAAAAGTCAAATTGTAACGCGTGTCATATTCGCCACGTTATTTGAAATCTAGTATAAAAAATACGTATTCCTTTTCTGGCGATATTTATTTAAATGCTATTGCTAAATCAAGGAAATCGGAAAATCGGGGAGACAATACTTTTATCAAATTCAATCTCGAAAAAACTTATTGCTAATTTGAGAAAAACGTTGAATCGAAGGCATGCTTTATTATTGTTTTTTCTTTGATAACTAAACTGATGTCTCTCTATTTTGTAAAATACGTTTTAAATTGAAATTAAGCTAACACTATTCATCCGGAGTTGAGGAAACTGCTAATTATTATTTTTGGATCAAGGAAAGCCTTAAGAAATCGCACTAAAAAGCTTATAACTGGCGTTCTTATTGGCTTAGAAACTTAGAACAAATATCATCTTGTGCAGAAAAATTAGCTCTTTCGATCGATATATTACATTAATAACATTAATATGTGCAAGGTTTTTTTCACCCCCATATTGGGGAATTTATGTGGACAATTGCTTAAAATTGGAATAAAAAAAGAACTACCTGTAGGATTTTTTTTCAGAAACCTTCGCAGGAGTACTCTACAACTTCCCAAAGTTTCAAGGCGATCGGATGAATGGTGTAGTAATGCATAAAGGACAGACAGACATACATTCATTTTTATATATATAGATAACACGACTGTATATTTCTAAATATCATAAAGACTTTCGGCCCACTAAGTGATTTTAGAGCTATTTGTACCAATAGAGAGAGATTCGTGAGGAAGGTTTTGGTATATAATTTGTGTAAATCGGTTGAAATATAACGGAGATATAATTAAAAAACCTCATATTTCAAACCATTTTCATTGTTCATTCCTTTTTCGATTATTGCCATTTTGAATTACTTTGGTCCAAATCTGTGAAAGAAATATTTATCTATTATATCGTGACTTTTATATTAGATAAAATAAATTAATGAAAGGCGAACGTGCACACCTGCATGCTCAAAAGTGATCACACGATGTTAAAATAATTTAATGAATTGTTTTATAGATTTTGGTGAATATAAGCAGCATAAGTGATGGGGCTGATGTAATATTTTAACTTGGTCATTAATTGGATTGACAGTGAATTGAAGATGATATGTGAGTAGCGATTTTATTTTGTCTTGATAAAAAATGGTTTATTTTATTACAAGAAAAAATGTCTTGCTTAACGAAAGCTCGGAAATGTGATTTACTAACCTTATGGGCGAAGAGTTTGATGTTGATGTTCCACCAAATACTAAAGTGTCTGGGCTTATGAAATTGATTGCAGAGTATTAATGAAATAATAGCCGCCAAGCTTCTCGCCAAGATCCTCGACAAAATGAAAAATTCAATCAAGCATTCAATTTATGTACTAAAAGGGAAGCAATTTTAATGTTATAATGCCAAAATAGATTTTGGTGAACGTAAGCAGCATAAGTGCTGGGCGGGCTGATGTAATATTTTAACTCGAGTTATTGTTTTATTTCTGAGTAGCCAAACGAACTTGTTTTTTTTTTTTTTTTGTTAGATTACGGGTTAAAAGTATTTTATTAACTATTTAGTTTTTATTTACCAGAAGTGAACTATTAATGTTTGAATCTCCCGTTCGTACATGTATATATTTTTGAAAAATGTAATGGGTTGCTTAAAGGGGGTTTATGTAGGAAGCATGATTTTGCATCATTTAGTTTTGCTTAACACAATTGTCAAATTATTACAGAAATTCATTAGTGGGCCTTTATATGTCCCCCTATTCAAATATATGTTGTGGTGATAAAATTTACATTTTTTTCCTTCTAAATATCTGAATCTTCCTCAACTGGGGCAACGCCGGGTAATTCTAGTAGAAAATATAAATTAATATAAATACAATCGTAATTCTCAATATGCCGCACAACGTTTCAAAAGTAAACAGCAAGAACTGCAGTTAAAATAAATAAATAAATAAATAAAAAACCTATATTTTACACCGAAAAGAATAACAGAAAATACTGGCAAATTAGATTTTGAAACAGTTTTTCACCTTTCCAATTTATTTCAAAAATTTCAAAAGAAAAACAATATTCACAGTGCGAAAGCAATACCGAGATAATCTTTGGAAATGAAACTATGCTAACACTGTAGCAAGCTAAAGTAATAGTAATGAACTTTGATTGCGAAGCATATTTCTTTGTAAATGCTAATTAAGTTGTATAATTTATACCTTAATTATCATTCTATTTAAAATTAATTTTAATGTGCAATATATATAAATGTTCTGAATATTATTTTATAGATTTGTGAAAAGATCTATATAACGGGAAAATATTCATAATTCAAAACCTCTGGTGTCAAGTGTTATCCTGGACCCTGATAACTTAAAAGATCCCTAAAAATGCCCTCAAAATTTACCAAAACTGACATGAAAGATGCCATTAAAACTGGAAAAATGTGTATAACCTTTTGAAAAATGCACTTAATGATCTGAGGTCAAAATCCGATTGAAACAGTTTAAATATTTGCTTTTTAAAAAATTATAACACTGTTATTCAAATGACTTTCTAAAAAGATAAATTAATAATAATAATAAATACCATCAATAAGTGGGAAACACGTGTTATGTGTTTTAACAATTTTAATATCTTAAATGAGAGAATCTAAATTACTCTGAATGATAAAGAATATTTTTTTACATTGTAAAAGATCACATCCGATTGTTAGTTTGTATATTTTAAGAACTGTCTTTCAATGCAGGCGAAGTTAGCACAAATGTTATATATAAGCCGCTTAAATGTGTGTTTGTTTGTCGCCGATAGCGTATTGGTTGCTTGCGTAACTGTAATGCAGATGCCATTGTTGTAACACATGTCAAATATACTAATAATCAAAACATTTCTCTAGCATTTTGAGTGAGGCATCGCTAGATTTGCAATCTCCTTAAAAAAATTAATGTAAACGCGAATTTAATTTAATCCTTCTTTCTTTGTTTTCATTTATTTATCGTCTGCGCATTTTATATATATTAAAGCGGCAGCGCTCTTTTTTCCAGTTTCGTTAAAACTATTGTTTTCACGATGATTATGTTGGTTATAAATAAATATTTTTAACAGACAATTTGATTATATAGTAAATAATATTTTTAATTTTCAGATTATTATGACTTAGATGTTTTTTTTTCGGTAAGAATATTTTTTCCCGAAATTATTATATGTTTATTATTTATTCATTAAACTTTACTCTTCCACCTGATAAATATCTCTTTGATTTGCATTTCCGGTTACTGGGAGAATTGTATATTTGTAATATCTAGAACAGCGGTCATTTCGTATGACCGCCGGGCTTACTAGTTTAAAATAAATAAAGACTCGTGGAGAAAAATTTTCTTAAAATTCGCACTGAATGTCTTTCTTTTAAAACGCCATTAAACTTTTTCAGCGTCAAAAATTCTTTGTTTTCTTCAAGTTGTCTTCATTTAGTTTTGTAGTAACAGATTAACAATTCCATCGTTCGCCCACCTTTTTTTTTTTGGTAAAATTTAATGAATAAATCAAATTAAGTTTTAAACAGAAAAAAAGGGCTAAAACATAGAAAAAGTCTTTAAAATGCTGTAAAAATCTTTAAAAAGTGCACCAAAACAAGAAAAACGCCGGAAAGTGCAGAAAAAATGAATTTTTCGGGGCTAGTTATAACGGTCTTCTACTACATTTTGAGTATTTTTTTCCCCTGTTACTGAAGCTTTGATGACTTGTCACTTATCTGGTCCTATAAGAATGCTCGAAGCAATATAATGCATGTGTTAATTTTATACCCGAACTTTCCCTTGCGAAAATGTACATAAAATGATCTGGGGGAAATCACGCGAAATCGATCCAGAAATTCCGTTATAGTACCACATCAAATCAGCAAAACATCCACTTATTGACGATACTGCCATTAGCGGGTTTGTTAAATTCAGCTGCAGCAGGTCAAAATGGTTTTTGAATGTGTAAAAAGTTTTCAAACATTATTTTCTCCCCCCCTCTCCCTTTTCCCCAAGAAATGATGAAGGATTAGATTATAATAATGATTTAACCTTGTTCAAGTAAACTGTAATAAAAAATAATTTCACGTTAACCTTTTCAATGTTGAGCAACATGAAGAAAAAAAAAGATTTGAACCTTGCGTAGTGCTTACATAAATTACACCCAGGATTTTGCTTGCTTTTTGGGAGAAATTAGTGATGATATTTGAAACCTTTGAATTCTGTAGAAAGTTTTATGCATTCCAAAGCTTCTAGATCTATTGTGAGTTTTTTAGTTTGGCATGTTAATTAATAAAATTGTGAAAGTAAAATGTTTGTCTAAGCGAGAACTTTAAGTCAGCTTCTCCTCTCCGGATAAGTTGCCGGGCGCTCATCTTGACATACCGGATAATCGCATCTTCAGGCCAGACCGGATTCTTGATATTTAAAAATCAGCTGAATACTGGATGTTCAATATTTCTGGAGGGAATCAATCGTTCCTCGCCGTCGGTGCGCTCCTGCATATATACATAAAATACATTGCATCAACGCATATCCACATAACATATCATCACAAGTAACCCTTTACCACACCTCTTCTCCCGTACACGGAATAAGGTGTGGACAAAAATGGGGCTATGCCACAAGTATAACAAATCCAGACTCGAGAAAGTTTTTAAACAATTGGAATATGCAATTAGTAATTCATACTGGAAGTTAGTAATACCTGAAAACCAATATCTTAATTAATAATTCAAAAATACAGTATCTTGATCGAAAATAATCATTCGAATAATATATACTGGAAGTGAGTCTTCAAGAAAAAGCAGAGCGACGAAAATTGCGTGACCCGGATTTTAAGCATGCGCAGCGCAGTATGTGCAAAGAAAATATTAAATACGGAAACACAGAACTTAATTGATTATTTTTATTATTATTATTATTATTTTTTTTTTTTTGCGTTAAGATAAAAACACTCTTCATTAAATATTAAAGCTTTTTTTTAATGTAGCGCATGGTTTTCTACACTAATAGAGAGAAAATAAAACTTTTCCCCTTCAATGTTTTTATAACCGGATATCGATGTTGTTGGCGGTTTTTTCCATTCTTTATATCTTAAAAGTTAAGTTTTTTTCATTGCAGCAGCAGTGGTAGTATTAGAAAGCCCTTATTACGAGTACTGCAGATATGCCCTCGATAATAAGATAATTTAAAAACTAATGAGTAAGAAAAAAATGTATGTAAAAATATACAAAAAAGCATTAGATTTTTCATTATTTCAACATTCTTTCAATTATTTTGATAATAATGCGCAGATATTTGAGACATAATTCCAGCTATTTGATAATGAGTATCAAATCGCTGGTGTTTGCTACTAATTACGTGCACGTTGGATTCGCTTTTCCTGTACCTTTTTCTATTTGATCAAAAAAAAAAAAAAAAAAAAAAGGTCATGCTATAATTATTGCATTAGAAAATGGTTTTGCAGTATATATATATATATATATATATATTTCAATTCTTGAAAATTCCGTCTAACTTATTTCCCTGACACTTTTTAATTAGCTATGTATTTTTAACCTTACGTTGTTCAAATGTGGTATGCACTTTAGGTGTTCAGACCTTTTACTGTAAAAAACTATAATGTAAAAAAAACCACGTAACGGAATATTTACTTATGATTATAAAAACAGTCACATTAAAAAAAAATTCTCTAATATATATTAAATACATAAGAAATATTTTTTTTTAAATGGGTCAAAAGAGACCAGAAAAATCTTAGGAAGGTTAATAGTAGTTCTTTTTTTTTTTTTTTGGCCAAATGTACCTATTTAAAAAAAAATTATAAAATTATAAAATAAATTAAATTAAAAAATATTAAGTTTCTTTATTGAAACCTATTGTCCAGTTGTACAGTTTGATAATATATACATATATATGTATGTATATCTATATATATATATTAACGATTCGAAACGCAAGAACAAAAAATGGATGAACTGTTAGACCATAAGTAGAATATTTGTATTAATCAGCATAATTTTTAATTAATATAATTGATGAACTGATAAATACGTCTGAAGAGTTCTTTGTCGTCTGTATTTCTTTGTCGATTCAACTTAATTTCTGATTAAAATATTCAATGAACAAATGCAAATAATAATATTTTTAGATGACAAAAGACTATTTAAGTCTTAAATTTCCGTAAGGAAATAATAAAATAACCATTTATTTGATTGTTCTTTTACCACATTTAATTACAACAGTTGAATAACCATTAAAAAAATGGTACTCAAACCGCTGATTGTGAAAAAAAAATCGTTTATTCTCTGTTTATCCTAAAGAACGTTTAACTAACCGTAATTTTCAAGCGCTCAATAAGAATCGGGCGTCCATCTTGGTTGCGAAACCTTACCGGTCGTACGTTGTTGTTAAAATATGAATAAAGATTCCTCAGTTCAAATCTGCATGTGTATATAAAAAAAGAAGGAAAAGAAAGTGGTTTAAGCAGTGGTTACTAAATAGAAAGACATACACACGTAAATCAAAGTTTTTGATTTGCTTGTTTGGACATCAGATTCCCGAACTGTTTGCGAATGAGAGAACCCATAACTTGAGCTGCTGAAGCTTGTTTGTATTTTAATTTTTGCAGCAAATGAAATGATTTTCATCAATATACAGTAAATTTACACCAAAAATGACTTTGGATCCAATCAAAAAACTGAAATCTCAATTTCAAAGCAGTTTGCCTGTTGGAAAAGAAGATTTATTGATAACTAAACGGCCGCTTTACGTGGTGTAGATGGCCGAATGACTAGAGAGCAAGGCTGGTATGCCATACAGCCGGGTTCGATTCCCGCAAGCTTCATTTACGGTTTCTACGACTCGAAGATTCTACGCCTCGAAATGGGTCAAAAACGGGAAAAATTTTGTTTTGAAACCATTTTTAAATGGTTATAAAACCGTAAACTTTTATATTTACGGCTTTTTAGCCAAACTGATTGGAAGTGGTTTAGGTCCCGTAAAGATAGAAAAATGTTCTAAACCGTAAATTTAACGGTGAATTAGATGGACAGACTGCTGCCGGTTATTTAACCGTAATTTCATGATGAAATTTCTAACAGTGTGAGCAGTAGCGTGCATATATGACGTCATGATCAATAAACATTTACACCAACTACCATTGAGCCAACTAGCTCCCAGAATCATAATAATGTTTCTTTGTCTTATTAAACATCATTTATGACTAAAATATTTAATGAACTGATGAAAATAATTACTTCATGATAGTTCAAAGGTGATAAATTTAGCAGCCTTAGAAGTCGGCAAATCATCAGACTGTAACAACTCGACTCCATTTTCTTATATTAATTAAAATCTCGCCAACAATGGCTAGAACGTAACCCAAAAATACGAAATGAATTTTTTTCCAACCGGTTTTTTAGATACGCTTGCCCCAAAGAATTAATATGGGAATGGTTCAAGGCCCTTGGGGGAGGGGGGGAGGTAGTTTGGAGGGGAAAAAAAGAGGCAAATAGCCACGCGACCAAATCGGCGTGTTTTTCCTTACATAAATCTTTGCTTCGCAGAGGAAATTATATTTTCCGCTTCGATTATCGTAAGGTTATTCGCCTTGCGGACGATGGGAAGTTTATTATTTTGTATGCTTCGGGAAGTAGATTTATGCAAATAGCTGAATATTGACTAAAAAAATCTGAATTTAGTAAAAAAAAATTATACACGTATTGTTAGACAATTTACGCGTTTACCTCAAGTTTTTTTCAAACCTCTGCCAAACTTTCTCAAAATAAATATTTAAGTATTATTGTTAAGTTTTAAATCATATTGTCTTTTTCAATTTCCTGGTTTTGCATTCAAATAATAATAATGATGATAATAATTATTATTATATATAAAAATTTTATAAAAAAACAACGTTTTTCTTGCGCACTATAAATTTTTTGAAGATCGCAGCGCCGCTACTGAATTTTGGTGGCAATTTTCGGAACTAATCGCCATATTTAATTTTATTTCATTGGAAGTACTTCAGAACTCATCAAATCATGATAAAAGTGGTAGAATATTGTATTGTCATCTGGTTCTGAGCTATATGTAAAGCTTCAGCACAACAGCTTATCGGGAAATGGTCGAAAATTCGATTCCGCGGAAAGACAAGAAAGCCAGTTAAGAAAAACGTTGTAAAAATAACAATAAAATTGGATTTTCCTTTTGTATGAACACGAAATTATGTTTTTATTATTTAAGCATTTTCTTTTTCGTACAATAGTCTTTACATTTTTTTTCCTTGTGATTTTACCTGTTTTCAGGGAAATTTGTTCCAAAGGGGAAAAATGATGAAGTTTTAGTTCGTTATTCATTCTATTTTTAGTAACTTTACCCTCAGGGAGGGGCAATTGCCCCTTCTGTATCCCTTCTACATCCACACCTAGTACAAAGTCCCAAACCTGGAACACCTGCGGTAATCGGCAACTTTTCAGGCTTTTTCAAATTGTAGATCATTAGTCTTGTCAAAAAATTTATCTACTTTCACCCGTGCGAGTTTCCTAAAAGTTGTTTACGTCGAAAGCCCATTTGCAACAAAAAAATAATTATTTATGCAGATATTTTATTGTTTTTGATAAGTTAGGGAAAAAAACCTTTTATTACAAAGCAAAAAAAAAAAAAAAAAACCCCTCATTTTAGGAATTTTTTTCAGATAATTTCATTAAACATGTTCGTTATTTTGCGTTGCTTTATCAGTATGAGTTTTTAGAGTTTAGCCAATAATTTTTCACTTCATTTTGTAAACTGGCATTAGGATTAGTCGGACAATTAGTCGGCTGGTTTCTGGATTTGGGACTTTCTGGTGTACTAACAACAATTAACGTGACCTTGGAATATAAAACTCAGCTTAGTAATTAATGTATAAAATTGCACTTTTTGGCATCAGGTTGTCGGATTTGATAATAAAACACGAAAACCCCTAAACATGAGTTGTTATAGCATGTGTCGAGGACCACTATCATGAGCATTTTATGCAATGCAAAAATACACAATGTAAAAACACGTATGTTTCATCAAAATATATTTGTGTTGGTTTTTAATTTAGTTTTGTTCTACAGCATTTTTCAACAATAGCAAAAATAAATTATTAAACTTCAGATGTTATTTGAAAAAAAAAAAAACAAAAACTTGAACTAGATAATATCGCACTGTAAAAAAACCCTGAATTTTCAGAGTGTTTTTTGACTGATTTTAACGGAGGATTTTCATAGTGCTTCAATACATGGTTTTTCCTTCCAAAGACGGAAATATCACGTCCTGAAAATACGAGAACGGAACTTTTCCGTTTTACGGTTGCTGTATATTCCCAACCTGGTTTGGATTAACGGTAAAAAACGAAATGGAACTTCTGTCAAATCTCGGGAAAATATTATCAGAAACGGGATATTTCCGGCAACTCTGCTGCCGTACTTTTCCGTTATTTTCAGGAGATTTTTTTACAGTACAGATTAAGATCATGTACATACGTGGTCATTAAAAATTTCAACGTAACTTGTCTTAAATTGATATTTAACTTTAATAATAATGCATGACATTTATTATAACAAGCATAATAGTAATGTAAAAAATTGTTGATCTGTAAGGCTCTTATAAATTTATACCAATCCGTAGTTACAGTTTTAACTCTTTTTGGGGGTTATTAAGTAAAAGGGGATAATTAAGTAATTAAGTTTTTACATAGTTATCAGAGATAGTAAGTGGTATGACTAGAGATCAAGCACATTCCTGTGCTAAAGAAAGCACCACACTATGTGTGTTTAAGATAGAAAATTTATAATTATTTCCTAATCCTACCATAGATAGCGAATGGTATAACTAGCGATTAGAGATACCTTCTTCCTAGGGATTTGTTGTGTAAAAATTAGGTAGTCTATAATAAACTTTAATGCGCAATGATAATTTAAGCCGTTGTTACACCTATTCATCAATTTGTGATGATTAGGGATCAATAAGTCTGCAATGACTTACCAGAGATAGTAAAAGTAGTCTAACTAGAGGTCAGGGATTTTCCCGTGCTAGAGAAAGTACTACACTATGTGTGTTAAAATTTGAAAATTTACATTTAAAATTTTACACATTGAAAATTTACATTTATTACCTATTCCTACCATAGATAGCAAATGATATAACTAGCGATTAGAGAGACCTTCCTGATAGGGATTTGTTGTGTACAATTAGGCAATCTATATAAACTTTAATGTGTAATGGTAACGAAGGAAATTCGTTGTTACATCTATTCAGCAATTTGTGATGATTAGGGATCAATAAGTCTGTGCACTGACTTACCAGAGATAGTAAAAGTGTTCTAACTAGAGATCAGGGAGACTTTCCTGTGCTGGAGAAAGTACCACGCTATGTCTGTTTAACATTAAAAATTTACATTTATTACCTAATCCTACCATAGATAGAAAATGGTATAATTAGCGACTGGAGAGACCTTCCTGGTAGGCATTTGTTGCGTATAAATTAGGTACTCTACATAAACTTAAATGTGCAATGATAATTGATCTAATCCAATGTTACACCTATAGAAATAATAAAAGGAGTCTAACTAGAGATCAGGGAGACTTTCCTGGTCACAATTATACCTTTACTACTACCACTTACTATGTCTGGTGGCCATTGGAAACCTGCATTTGTTACACAATCTAAATTTTTTCGGATTAACAACTAACTGGTTAGTTTGCTTTATTTTTCCTCAGTTGTTATTCGTACCGATTGGTCAGTGAACATGTTGAGCAATTTATCATTGTTTTGAAAAAAATGTGATTTTTTTTAACACAGATTATTTGTCTCATTGCCCATAACATGTACATTAGTTTTGTATTATGATGTTAACTTTATACAACATGAAAATTTGATGTAAACGCAGCATACTCTTAAATTTTATCCCATGTGTACACACACGCAAATTGTTTTCAGTGTCACAATAACGCAACTTCTACCATACAGGACTCTGTTTATCTAGGAAATTGATAGATTTGCCTAGTCCGTCAAGATAAGCACTTCATTCTTGATTTGTTCTCGATTAACCGTGAAAAGACCACCCGGGAAACGGATTAGTGGTGATAATCCAGATAAGAATGCTTAGTCATGTCAAAGTTTGGGTGGAGTAACTTTGTACAGCTGTTCCCCAAACACACATTGCAGAGTCTCTTGCTCTTTGAGAGAACGTGCTCTCTGAAATAAGAAGACATTGCAAAATAGGTGAAATAAATGTCCTATTTTCTAATTTTAAACTTAGTTTTATACCCAACTTTTCACATATTATTAATCTTTGAAATGTTTTCAGCAACGTTATTTGTACTGCTCAATTCATGAAAATCAGCAGTATAATGAATTTCTCGATATATAACAATCTGTGAAAGGCTACGTAAATTAATAATTAATTGCAAAGCAATATGGAATTTGAGTAATAAATGCAATTTGAGTGTTCACCAGCGATAGTAAGTGGTACTATCTCTGGTTTCACCACTTACTGTCTTTGATAAGTAAGAACAGACTTATATTAATAAACAAAAATTGGTGTATGGGAAAAATGGATTGGCAGCAATCGAGCTCAGTTTACTCCGTCAAAAATAGTAGTAGTAGCTGACGAAGACAAAGAATTTTCCGCTTCTTCAGGGCTGCAGCACTCATCAATCAAAATTAACACGTTCTGAAGACACCATAGGGGATAAGAATAGGATAATTTTGCTTGGTTTTGGTAAATGAATCCACTTAAAATCAAGATTTCATTCTTTTTATCGTTTCTTACTGATATTTAAAGCTATGATGAGAATAATGTTTTAGGTCGAATGTGTTAAACTTATGGTAAACCTTAGGTTGAATGCGTTAAACTTGAAGCCATGTGATAAACGGTTAGTTTACGTTACACCTTTTGTATCTCGCAGGATATTTCTATTGTAATTTGGGTATTTTAAATGATGTAATGTACACGTAATTGACGATTTTTTTACACTTTAATTACTTCATCCAGCAACTTTAAAATGTTTCTCCAATGGCGACATATTAGAGCATTTTCAGGTCTGCAATGTGCAGTTGCAACTTCTTGTGGAGCCAAAGCATGGGTATGCGACGAACTCTGTTATTGACAATCGTGGATTGAACCGAGAGTAACTCGGGTTATGTTTCTCGGGAGTAACTCTTGCATCGAAGCAAGAAATACTCTAACCTACGACGAGATGTTACTCTAGGATTTTGCTTTTTCTTGAGTTTTAGTTCCTTTCATCTCTAAATCGGGAGATAGATTCGGACGAAGTGTAACTTACGATTGTGCATATAAACCGGCAGTTACCAACAGGTGGTGGCGCATTCCGCAACCGTGGCCCATTGGATGATCACAATGAGCACATCAAAAGCTTCGAGATATTTCTAGACAAATCGAACGCGATCGAAATTGCAACAAAAAATTCAGTTTCACGTAAGGATTTTTTTCTTTAATGTAAACCTTTTTTAAAAGCTGTTCCCCCCCCCTCCCCCCGCAAAGTGCATCACAGATGTCATTTTCTTGTGCTAGTATTGTCCTACTAAAAATTTAAGTGCAATGCATCTTTTCCGTAGCTTGTTTGACTTCAGCTTGTTGATAAATTCAGCCTGATTCTCGTCAGTATCGAATTTGCTGCGCTATCGTTTTCAAGCTGTCATGTGACAAGGTTGTTTTCGATTATCCAATCAGATATCGAATTTTTCACGTGATCGGATTAAAAACGATAACGAAGTTAATCGATGCGTACGAGAATCGAACTGATTGTCTCCTACATGAAGTAGATCTTACCCTTAGTCCCTTCCGCCCATCCACAGAAGTCCTAAGGTTAGGCAGCTTTTTAGCTGCATGGCGCATCTAACCTTACATGCAAAAAAAATAAAATAAAATAATAATCTCATGATATGCAAGAGGTTGGCCACTACTGATACAAACGTAAAAGAGAATTTGAGGGTTTCAGAACGAAAAACTATTTCATTGCCGACTAAAGATCTGCCTCTTCTAGTTTCTATCTGAAAACGATATCAGGCGAAGGAACTGAGTAACTAATAGCTATTTATTGCAACTCTTCGCTGGTTTAGATTTTTTTTAAAGCTCAAAACAGTTTTTGTTATTTGCTACACTTGAGGAGGGAAACGAAAAAAAAAACTTGCCATTTCCCTTGCAAAGCAATAGCATAAAAGTTCTCTTAAGAAGCTAAGAAATTTATTCTATCGACACAGTCACGTACGTTTCCAAAGAACCCGCTATTTGAATGGGGACAGATAAATTTCTGACAATGATGTAGAGTTGTCATTTCGTTATCAACTGGGGAAGGATCGCTTCTGCTGAATATTAAACATTCCCGGGACGAAAACTGGCAAAAATCGATTTGTTCGGAAGTGGGCTCCATTTTGCTGAGAATAGAGAAAAATTCTCTTAATTGAAACCAAAATGCCCACCTGGTAAGTGAAACAAATAATTCTTTTTCAAAAAGGAAGCTTTACGATGGCTATTGTTTTCATCATCTATTCGTCATTGCCTGACTTGCGCAATGGCGGTGTTTCAACTTTCGATTTTTCATTTGAAAATGCAGTTAATGGTTCTTAAAGGACTAGCTTCCTTATTCTTATACCAATTAATAAAAAATAACGTTTTGAAAAATATCTATTACATCTCTCTATAAAATATCTACAGAAGACCTTCGCTTATTAGTGAATTGGTGTAAACAAAAGAACTGTATCTAAAAATTTGTGGTATAATTATAAATATTGCTGCTTGTAGCTGTCATAGAAACTGCAGTTTTGCCCGCTCTGCAAAATTAATAGGTTGAGGCCATAAAATGAGTTTCAAGCTTATTTCACTGTAGAGTGCATGTACCCGCTGTTATCTTTTGTTAAAAGAGCCGAAAATTTAATTCACCTCAAGCTTCTTTTAATGAACAATTACCTGGAGGAAACGCGCTAGTAGAACGTTTCCACCGAGCAAAGATATTAAACGTATTTTAGAACGCGGAATTATTAAAAATTACTATTCTTAAAAAAATACTTAAATATATATTACTGCACTCCAATAATGGGGTTAATAAGCAACATCTGAGAGAACCGTCTGGAAAGCGAAAGTTGTGGTAACCGTCTGCCACTCCTCCTTTCGTTTTAAAGTGACATGCCATTAAGGTAAATTGACCGCCGTGCGCTGTTCTAAACAGCATCTGGTAAACATTTTTCATTTTTTGCCCCTCGCCAGGTTTGGAAGACCACAGGGGTTGTTTTCCGTTACCAGGGATTTCCTCTCGCTCCCTCTCTCTCCCCTTCCTTTTTTTTCATTTTCGTTCCCTTTTTAAAAGTGGCTTATGTTTGTCTGAGCACTTTGACTTTTGAAGTTTGGATATAGAGAAGTTTCGATCGATTATTTTACACTATTTTAAATATTCCTATTTTGACAACTAAATGGGTTAAGACAGTAAAAGAAAATCTAAAACTCAACAACTCCAGACTCAATGCACCAATTATCGATTTTTAATTAATTTTTAATTATTCCACGCGCAAAAATCGGAGTGGAACTAAACGCGTCAGCATTACTTTTTTATGGAGTCTAGATTTGTAAAAGCTCAAACAAGCAACGTACCAAGAGGAACCTTAATGATGTAATATTATTTTATTCAATTTTATGCAACAAAGTTTCTTCCTTTTGGCGACTTGCGAGCTTTTTAAAGGCAAATCTGATGCAGTTCAAATTGTTCTACGAGTCCTCTTTGGAAATTCTCATAACTCAAACCCCAAGGCTGTCCCTCCTATTGCAGTGAAGTTCTTGTGTCACCACAGAGTGGTGATGTTCTTCCCTAAAGTGTGACGCATTTTCGCAGAAAATTGTCTTTGCGTCGCAACTGCGCTTGAACTTTAAAAATTATTTTAAAAATAAATACTTATCGCAGAACAATTTTTTTTCAGATATGATGTTTACTTTACGTGTTCCTCTCCAATTGATTTATTGATAACCTTTGTCTTTCAGTGTTTCTTATTATTATTCAAAGAGTTTAATTTCGGACTAGAGATTGAGATTGCCTCTCTTCTGTTGCATGTTTATTTGTTTGTTTTTATTCCAAAACTTGTGTTCAAGGTGAACCATCTACCTTGAACGCACAAATGCAGGTATAAATTGTGTTCAAGATGAACCATCAACCTTGAACGCACAAATGCAGGTATATAGTGTCAATACCACCCATTTCTTAGTACCTTATATTAGGCCGTGGTAGCCTAGTGGTTAGAAGAGCGTCGAACTTCCATCTGGAAGGTTGAGCGTTTGACCCCCGCTGAAGACCCGCCATGTACACTTAGTGATACGTGCATGTAAAATCAGTGGACCCCACTACCTCTCCCCGAGCGCAAGCAATCCTAAGGCCTCGGCTAACAGGTAGGGGTCTGGTGGAGATCCGTACCTTATATTTGCTTTGTCGTCCTACTTGTGGCCCAGAGGTAACGTTGGACACAGAGGGCCTTTGCTCACCGTGTCTAAACGGGTCTGAACATTTATTTCGTTCGTTATATCTAATATCATATCGTGGTATCGATATGATATTAGATATAAAGATATTGATTGCCCTGTGCATCTTAAAATAAAGTAAACCATTATTCCACATAGTCAACTAGGAAAAATTATTTATAGGTTTTTTTTTTTTAATTTTCACTTTAACTCAGTTCCCAGAATGTATCACAAAAAAGAATGAAGTCATGACCACTGGTCTAGTACATAAATTTTGATGGATATTCTATCATTTGAAAAATTTATTAATCTAAAGATTAATAACGGAAATTAAAATAAAAACGTGAATAGCTTTTGCAGTATGTTTGCAAAGCCTTTCTGAGTCCACAAGCCTATTCATCTTCCCCGTCTGCGAGAATCCAACCTCTCTCCAAACATCCTACAAATCATCCAGATCCATTTGTGTATCCAGGTGTGGGGCTTCAAAAGAAGACTTCCCCACAGTCTGTGCTTGGTCAGTGAGAAAACCCGGTAACTGAAAATAAATGGGCACGTCATTCCAAGCTCAACCCCTTACTTCAAGAGCTCGGCACGCTTTGAGGTTCAAAAGAAGCCGACGGACCCCCCCCCCCCTCCTTTTTACCCGTTCCTGAACGAAGGACCTACAAAGTCTTCAACTGAAGCAGACGGGATTTGGTGAGGGATTCCCTGGTAATTATCACACCTCGTGATCTGCCGTCGTTGTGAAAGGTGTAATAATTTATTTTTAAAGAGAAAGAAATGGTAGTTTTTGAAGCATAAGTAAAGGGTAACTGTTAAGATGTTTTTGTTTGGGTCTTATGTCTGTTTCTGGAATTATGCTTCAGACAGCATCAAAAGAAAACATTCATTACAGGCGTCTATCCAACTAAATAATGGAATCCCGTTGCGCAGATTATTACCTCATGTACAAAATTTCTGCAAAGTTTACTACCAAAAAAGTATAGCAGTATCTAGAAGAGGCATCTGCCTACCTCCTCCAGTTTTAAGAAACTTTTTATCCCCTATAATTAGATTAGGCTCTAGTCCTTTGGGAATGATTTTAGAAAATTATAATAATAATAATTCATAAATATTTCTGTAAAAAATACCACCTCAAGGCTTTAGCCTAAATTTATGAAAGTTATTTGGCTGTTATCCTTCTTTTATCCATGAAGTCAGAATTCTAGCCTTGAGAATTTTTCGTTTTTAAGCATTTAAAGGTTCAGGCAAGGCAATTGATCGCATTGTTATACATTTGCATATGTTAAAATTCAAAATTTTTTCTAAGAAGTAAATTTATTTTAAAATTACATCAGGTAAACAGCAATGGGGACAAGTGCTCTCCAAACAACAATATGCATTTTTTCAAAAATTAAAAAATGCTGATTTTATACATTTAAGAGAACTAATGTCAAATGAAGCAAAAATATGCAATTGCATATTCAGAAGCATAAGCATATAATCCGTGCTGCAGTCATATCTCTCAATACAAAAGTTCATATTTCAAAGGACAGTTCAGTTGGAAATTTTCACTAAAAACAAAACATTACATTTATACAATTCTGATTGTACTGACAACAATTTCTTCAATCAATAATCTAAATATTAAAAATTTATAAAGAAATTAATAAAAAGTCTATTTTAGCTTAACTTGTCCCTTACAATATTGTACAAAATGTTTGCTGCAGAAGAACTTGCAGTAAAACTACCCTCGTTAAAGAAAAAAAATTCTAATTTTAATGGAACTTTGTCGAAATATTTTTCACGTTAGCTAAAAATAACAGTTTAAACCCGGTACGGCATTTCAATTAATTTTTTCTTCCAGTTCTCGCGGAAATTCAAAAAATTAGAAATAACTCGTGAAATATAATCACCCCTTGGAGACAAAAAACACGCATTACGAGCGAAACATAATCACCCTACAAGTAAAATAATAAAACTAACATATTTAAAAGCCCCAAAAAAGCTCCGAGGGATTTTCGAGGAAGGTAATTACTTTTTTCTTTCTTGAAGTAGGTATTAAAAATGAGGAAAAGTTATCGTCGGAAAAAGCTTTTTTTGGGGCGTATGATAACGCATACAAATCATCCAATTGAACACAAACACAGAAAAATTAAACCAAAACAATCTTTGCATCATTTCCGATTTTAATGGGGTTTCTGGAAATTGTTATTTTATACAAGTTAACATGCTATGTTTTCTTTCCCATTACATATTTCTGTGCTACTTTTAATCTGAGTGGTTCGGTAAAAATGGGAAATGTTGCTGTTAGAAAAAAAATGAAGGGTCCACTGGAAAAACGACCTAAGTCACATACTACTTGATGAACTTTGCTTTATGTTTTATTCATTCATTTTATAACATAATTGTTAATTTTAACTATACGAGCCTACTTTCCCGTAACACCCAAATTCAGATTTATAATCTAATTCATAGTATAGTTAAAATTAACATTTATGTTATAAAATGAATGAATAAAACATAAAGCAAAGTTCATCAAGTAGTATGTGACTTAGGTTGTTTTTCCAGTGGACCCTTCAAATAGATATTGAAGAATTGAAATGTGAAGCAAGAAAAAGTTATATCTGAAAGAAGTAGTATTGTTTCAAATGTAATTTCATCTGGAAAATGTATGGGTAAAATAAACTTTTGTTTTTATTACTAGAAACGTTTTATGTGCTTATTGCTACGAAATGTAACTTTTTCCGTATCCAAGTAATATCTTTGGATGGTTTTTTATAATTTGATATTTTATTTTAGCAACAAATCGGACAATATCTTTTTTTCTTTGAACTAATGCAAAAGATATATTTTAAGAACAATCTCTACGTGGAAGGAAAATATATTTAAATGTTGCAAATATTTAAAAGTTTTTTTAAATTCTTAATGGCAAGAATAATCTTACACTAAAAACAATGCTAATTCAGATGATAATGTTAATAATATTATCAGTTAATACTATTAAATTCTTTTTTTACTACATTTATTACCCCAGTTAATTAAGAAAAGAAAATTACTCGCTTCCTTGATGATTAATAAATTTCATTAATTCTTATCTTTAGCTTTAAGAAGCATTTGAATATGTTTTGGATAAAAAATGTAGACAAATTAGAAATCTACATGAAAGAGCGATCCTAATTCTTCGTTATTTTTGAATAAGAAGATGCAATGGCAAAGAAAGTAGCCAGTAAGGCAGTCGCTGAATAAGCAGATCGACTTTTTGGCATAACACAACTGCGGATTTATGCAGTGACCAAAATCTGCAAAACTGATAGAACTGGAATAACATTTCATCTCTTCAACATTGAGAAACCCTTTCGATTGCTATATAGGGAAGACTGGTTATTATTTTTGATTGCTATGTAAGGGGAGAGAGATTATTAATTTTGTTTGTTGTATAGGAGAGATTGGTTATTAATTTTGATTGTTATATAGTAAGTTTGATTACTACATAGGGGAGACCGGTTGTTAATTTTAATTACTATATAAGGGTGACCGGAGCACAGTGGACCACTTCCTCTAAACCTATTACTATCCGATTCCTTTCATTCATATATGAAGTCTCATAGACAGTAACATGGCCATGGTTTTTTACAGCCAAAAATATCTTATGGAAAATATTTAGGTATCCGTTTTGTGCAGATTTTCTGTTTTGAGCTGCTAAAAGTAATTTTTCCATCTTGAAGTTTTTTCAAATTTTATCACGACTGAACAATGTCTGTGAGTAATTAATAGTTCGTCCAGAAAAGGTAAAATCGTGCTGTTTTCGAGTTCCTAAGAATTATTTCCATATGTATAGTTCATATATAATTTTAGTGTCATTATTTGTTTGATTTCGACACTAGGCACAGTGAACTCCCCTTTACATGGTGCACAGTGGACCATCATCCTAGCGTCTACGAATGCAAATTAGATTTAATAGCTTATTTACTTTACTTAAATTTTCAAAAACACATGTAACGCAAAGAGTCGAACTGGAGTTCGGAGACGGAGCAACGATAGTTTGTTCCAAAGTGGAGCAGAACCAAAGCAAGAATTTTTTTTGTGTTCCATTGCACCAATTTTTTTTCTTCAAAGGAAAAAAGACTTTTTAACCCCCCCCCCCCCCAATATATTAATAATGATAATAGGCGAATAATTTTTCCCTCAACGCAAGTATAAAACACTATATATTTATTGATAAAAAATAGCGTTTTTTTACCACATACATTTTTGGATTTTAACTTTGCTGAGGGTTCAGTTGATGAGCCAAAATTAGAAAGAAATGCAAAATGTGGTAAAATTCCTCAGATCATGTGACATGAAGTGATTCCCAACATTTTAAATATGTTTACGACATTTTCTTATATTGTTGTTCAGTGCATCAACATCATGGTCTTTCATAGTGTGAGAGCATAAATTTTTGTATTTTTTTAGGTGATATCCATGGACAATCCAATTAAAAAAAACTGTGTTATTATTTCCCCAATGACATGACAGCTGTCATAATGTTAATTGAATAAAAATAAGCGTGGCTGGAAATGAATTGGGCAGACTACAGATCTTTTGAGAATTTTTGAATAGTAGCTATTACTAAATTAACTAAATTAAAGTGATAAGTAATGTGACCCCAATTTAAACTATTGGAATGGAGCCGTGGTTAGAAATCAGAGCGGAGCAACTCAAAAAAGCGGACGCCGCAGATCTCTGATTTTATGTAATTTTCGAAAAAGAAGGGGAGGGGGAGAGGCTAACAATTATTAAAAAGGTGTAAATGGACGCATTTTTTTTTTATTAACTGAGTTAATATTTTCCCAATGAAAGCTGGCATAATGTTAATTAAATGAAAATAAGCGTGGCAGGAAATGAATTAGGGTGGAGAGAACGAAATCATCAAGGGGGGGAACTGAGAGGAAGTAAACCCTTTCTAGCAGCTCTGGGGCTGATCATCTCGTTTCCGGCTCACAGCAAGGAATCCAACAACGCCAACAAAAAATATCAAGAAGAGATTGCGGGAAAAAACAACTGCCTCCACCCACGAAGTGTCATTCCAGGCTCTGACGAGTAAAGCCGCCAAATGATTCTAATTCTTTCTCACGCCCATGCATAACAAAGTCTAAAAATACCCCAGAATGGAACACGGAACATTCCTCAAGCTCCAGAGGAACACGATTGGAACAGAATTCCTTGGAGGGAGATTCAGCAAAGACTGGAATTTCAGCTGAGGATCTTTGTTGGAGTAGGAAGCGCTTGAGACGTGGTGTTGTCAGTGGGGGATTAAGGATTGAGATGGAATTTGTGAACGGTTGTACTAATTGAGCAAAGCCCGGCTCGTTGGATACGTTGTTGGATTTACAACTTTTTCTCTGAGTGATTGATGCTGAAGTTTTAGGATGTTTTCTGTTCATAAAACAGGAGAGGTTTTCCCCTTGTTTCCAAATGCGCGGAGAACCAAACACGATACAATGAGATCATCTTTTTTTTATTTTTTGGGAAACATATTGAATGAAATGTTTTTAAGTTGAAACATAAGTGGTCGCAGCATTTTAAGTAAATAAAACAATATTTGTAATGTGTTTTCAGGATGAAAAAAAAAAAAAAAGTCAAGAAATAAATGACTAAATAAATAAAATAAGTAAAATGAAGTAAATTAAACACAATGAGATAAAATCACGGATTTTATTTTATTTTAAGTCAGTTATCGCATCTTTAATTCTAAGGATCAAATGTTAACTTTATTTATTTTCTTTATTAATTTTTTCGATTGGAAATCGAATTTTTTTTTAAAAGTAAATATGAAGATATTTTAAATAGAAGAAATAAATAAAGATAATAATGGAAAGAAATAAAATAATTTACTTAAATTTAAAAAAATACATAAATGAATAAAAATGAAACAAAATTTAAAGATAAATATAATTAAATAAATTAAAATGAAATAAAATAAACTGAAAGAAAATATTATTTTTATTTTATTTCTTTTCAGTTATTAGATCCCTCAATTGTCATCATCAGATAACATAACTTTTTTTTTGAACGGAAAAATTTCTTATAATTCTTTTTTTATGCATGATGCTAATGTATTATTAATACTACTTTAAAAAGGAAAAAGTTGTTCTGCTGCTTTTATCTCAAACTGATTAAAGTGCTATTTAAACCAAGCTTATTAAATACGTACTGACGGTTAAAATAGCTCGAAAAATCTTATGTTTCTGAAAGTATTATTTCTCGAATATATATATATTTATTTTAAAAGCAAAATTATATGATCCATAATCGAAAAATTAAAGGTTTTCATTAAAAATGAAGAGCAATTCGTACAGAACAGATTCTTTTTAGCTCAACAAAATCGTTTTTGGGACATAAGTTACGTCAAGTCTTTATCTCCCCATAATTAAATAACTCTTTCATCGGTTAAAATATTCGTTTTAAAATAAAACGGAGCTTTTGAACAAGACAGAACTATTTGTTAAAACTAAAACTAAAAATCAAAGGTGCAGGAAGAGTGTAAAACCTGCATCGTTTAAAGGTACGTTTAATTTATGCAAAATTTCACAGAAAATTCAGATTATAGGATACCTTGAAATGAAATTTTAACTTTTGGGCAAAAATTAAAAATCAACGTAAAGTTAAGCATAATCGTTTCAAACATTGCAGACGCTTGTTTCGAGGTTACAAGGAACCTCTTTTCCTTGACATCCAACTGAATATCCAACCACCCTTTGAATATCCAAACTTGCAGACAGGTGTTTCTAAGTTACGAAGAACCTCTTTTCTCAATGCAAAAGAATAAGTTTCTTGATGACAAACATCCAACTGGAGTTTGATGTTTGTCATCAAGAAACTTCATCTTTTGCATTGAAAAAAGAGGTTCTTCGTAACCTCGAAACACATGTCTGCAATTTTTGCCCAAAATTGCTAAATTTTACGTGAATTTTTAATTTTTGCCGTGGGAGACTTTTTTCCCTCTCTTTTCCAAATAAGAACAACAAGCGATACCTCCTAAACTTGCGAAAAAACGTGTGGGATTTATAAGGTATTACTGAATGGGGCAATTTCACAGTTGGTCCTAGGGTGCGTCTCTGTTCCTTTAACCTTTCTCAAGAAAATGATTGATATTCCATGGCAAAACACAAAGACATTTCCTGTTCCATGAATGTTTTACGACGCATTTTGTCTTCAGGACTTGTTGGTGGTAAAGGTTAATGATCTGACCTTTGGCATACTTTGAGAAATATCTGCTTAACGACAAAATTGAGATCTTGTGTTTCTGTTGTGAACAATTTGAGTGGACAAGCATGGAAATGTGATATCTAAGGCGATGGATTAAGATCATAAAACAAAATCCCCCCTTCACAGAGTCGGTGTGAAATGTTGTGTCATAAAACTACAGGTTTCTTACTCCCACGGTCCTTTGGTTTTTCAATGAAGTTCAATATAAAGAAAGAGTTTTTGCTTTTTTTCTTTAAACAAAAACTTTGTAGATACTAGGAAATCTTTTTTTGGTACTATATTTACATTAATGAGGAACTTAAAGATTTTTCAACTGTTTGTCACTTTGATTTTTAACTATGATTCGTCTTCAGAGCATTGGACATACTTCGAAAGCAGTCTTACTGTAATTATGTTCATTAGCAATTGAATTATCTGTAAATACATTGCATGAGTTACCAGCTGACATATGTATTGATTTGATAGTGATAACGAAATTCTCTCTTCCAGTGCAGTCATTCAGGGTACTTAGAACCATGAGGCGTTACTTTCAGGTTTGAACCACGTTATATCTTTTAGTATATTCGACTAAAAAAAAAAAACAAAAACAAACTGGAAGGTCCCTTGCTGCACTCAGCTAAATTGATTATAAAATCTGTTTTCTACTCTTAAAATTTTCAAATTAAGTCAAATATACTGAAAACTATGCGTGGTTAAAAGTTAACCCCCATGGTTCAAAGTTACCCTGAAGACTACAAAATGGAACTTTCGAATAAATTTTTTCGACTATTATTAGATTATCAATTATTCAGACGGGGTAGTATTCGAATCGTTCTTTTAGTTTGTTACTGTGCACATATACGCACACATATTTTTATTTATCTATAAATACGGTTACCGTTAAAACGTGGAATCCATTATTTCACAAAATAAGAAGGAATTTTCATGCATAAGTTATCTGTCGTTTCATAAAATAACTGGCCGGGGGGGGGGGGGGGGGCACAGATTCCCCCATTGACCCAACCGCATCTTTAGCATTAGGACTGTATTGTAATATTAGGGCTTGTCATTGTTCAAACCATCTGGTACTGTCGAGATTTTCAGAATTTAGACTTTTTTTGCGGCATTTGTTGTTTTTGCGTGAGGCAAAGAGGAGAATAAAAAAAATCTGGAAAGATCTGAATACATGCAACAAACAAATTCAGGCAAGATCTTTTTCTAGTAAAACCAGACTTAAGAAACTTTATTAATTGTTACCACTAAGTAAATGAAAGGTTCAATTAACATGATTCTTCTTATCGACAAAGGCCTAAGTACAGATAAAATAAACTCAATTAAATCCTTATATAATTAAAAGAAAGACAGTTGCACATTCATTTAATCTACCATTACGCAATTCCTTCAATGGACAGACTCTTATTGTCCTGTATCATTTTTTAATAACCAATTAGTGACGTACATGAAATGTATATCTCTCAACGGTTGATTTATAAATAACTTGTACTCGCAAGGTTAACTTTTTTGAATCGTAACTTTTCTGTGTATTTGAAGGCAGTTGTGACACTCTAAATTTATTGCTTCATAAAGAAGTATTCTTGTATTCGAATATGAATATTTTATTTGCATGATCTTACTTTGCTCCGGTATTTCTCGATCATTTTCATGTCATTGTCTTCTCTGAAAACTAATATTTGCCAATTTGCCTTTTTAGGAGATATTTTTCTTGTAAACATGTTAGGAGCAGCATTTTGTCAAACCACTCTTTTGTAATTGTGGCCGATCACCATTGACAGTTTAATTTTATTTTTCCTAAACATTTATTAAATACAATTAGTCTCGATCATAGTTTTTGGACATGAAATTACAGTTCGACCACGGAATTTTGACATTTGGACGCTTCTGCGCATGGCAGAAAACGAATCCATTTGAGTTTTAGGGAAGCTCGTTTTGCAGGTGCGTTTAGTTAGTATGCGAATCAAAATGTTTGCTTCTCTGTTTGTTGAAAGCACTGTCATATAGCATCACTTCGGAAGAAATGAAATATGCTAAACGAACTAGAACGAGAATATAAACGGCACATTCCTTATACAAGCAGTTCTTCCCTTAAGCATGAATGAATTCTTCTCGGTACTCTGCTGGGCAGACCGCTTTGGTTCATGGTAGAATTGTTCCTAGTTAGAAAGAAAATGCAACAAGTTAAGTTTTATACCAGTTAGCAGAGTGACTATTTGAACTGCCAGGGTCCAACGTTGATAGCTAAATCTCTTCATTGTTTCTGGTTGGAAACTTAATACGGTGAATCAGCTGTATACCAGTTAGTAGGCTCATTGGTCATTGGAGTTGCCATCGTCCAACGTTCTAAAATAAATCTATGAATCTTTTGATGTCCCTTTTTTAGAAGCTTAATTCAACAAGTGCCACTCTTAATGGCGCACTCAGCAGTCCTGTCATTTCAAAATTTTCCAGTGGGGGGGGGGGGGCAAAGGGTATATTTTCAATTCATATTAAAGGTAAAAAACCACAAAATACATAAAAACATGTATAAATTCAATGTATTTCTAAAAATTAGGGGGCCATTGCCCCCCCCCCCCCCCGATTGCCCAATGACGGGCCTGGCGCTCAGGATTTTGCGTTTTGGAGGAGGTGGCGGGGACCTAGGTTAGACCAAGGTATACATATTCTAAAAAGCCAAGGGTCAACCATTAGTAATTTTTGAAAAAACGTCCAAGAAACCGCCATCAGCTTTCCAATTCGCGTAATCAAAATGTTTAAGTTTCTAAATATTGAAAAAAAAAAAAAGAAAGAAAAAATAAACGGACAGTAAATTGTTTTTTGCTCCGGCTCCGCTCTAGTTTTGGGCAAATATCGTTACTCCATTGCTCCGAGCTCCAGCTTCGAGCAAAATATCGTTGCTCCATTGCTCCGAGCTCTAGCTTCGAGCAAAATATCGTTACTCCATTGCTCCGAGTTCCGGCTCCAAGGCCGCTCCAGATTCCTGATTATTACATTGAATAATGAATATTTAGTTACATTAAACAGGCATTATTGCACTGAATTTGGTACTAAGCTAGAGGAGCCTCGTGTATGTGTGGATCTTAATTATACTTAGGGCATCGTCAAACCGGGATTCGCTACAGAAAAATTTGGATGTATTAAGGAATTTTCAGCCAACGTGTTTAATTGCAAGGCCAAGGTCGAAGAAGAGCCCCGACAGTATGTAGGCTACACGGACGTCTTTTAATTAGGGTGTCACGACGGCACAATTCGTTCGCGTGGGTCGCTGATGGCAGCTTCCGCTCGTTAGATCCTATCTACAGCCATCTGGAACAAGCTTTGTGTCCCCGTGCCCTGTTGGGCACCTCAGTTTCCTTCAGCTTTCCTGCAGAGGGGTACACATGCTGCCGCTATGTTATGCGAAGTTTTCGCCACACGTTGGCGATAAAATGACTGATGGCATGTTTAATGGGTGATGAGGGGGAACGGATGGGATGCGAGGATGATTGACTTCTTATGAATAATTCTGCAGATTGGCTTCGAGGGGCATTTTGGGAAGTAGCTTTTCGAACTCATAAAAGTAAATTGGATCAAGTGCACATCGTATCAGCATTGTTGCTCGTATACGTTTTTCTTTTTTAGCCTACTTTCCATAAAAGTGAAAAAAAATGAAGGCTTAATGTATCGTGAAAAATATCGTTAAATGTAAGAAATTGTCAAAAATAAGTTAAGTGATTAAATAAATATCGAAAAATAAAAATGCGAAAGTAGGGTTTTGAGATGGGGAAAATATGTCTGTCATCCTCCCCCAACAACTTTTAAAGGAATTGCCCGATTCGAAAGATTTTTTTTTTTTTTTTGCATTCGAAAGATTTTGGCGAGGTAATCTCATTTCCACTTTTTGATTTGAAAATTTTTTCGTTCAATTTTGAACAGTTCAAAAAATTTTAAAATTTGCGCCTGTGGGCAAAAATGAGGCAAGTCATGTAAAATCTGGGAATAAGATCCAACTTCCTATGAACAAGCGTATTGGATGGAGCTCCCAAGGGATCATTCATAAATGATGTCACGCTTCGAGGGGGGAGGGGGTTCGTGAAATTGTGACAAAGTGTGGCAAGGGGGTAACAAGAAGTGTGACATCATGCATTATGCAACATAGCGTGTCGCGTGACAAAGGGGGGGGGAGGGGGGTCCGCTGAAGTGTGACATATTGTGACAAAGGGGGGGGAGGGGGTCAAATATATGGAAAAAAAGCATGACGTCATTTATGAACGGCCTCCAACGGTAAAACATTTTGATCTAAACAATTTTTGTTCAAATTTGAACAGTTCAAAAAAAAAAAAAAAAAAAGAAAAAAAAAACGCCAACTGGGAAGATTTAAGCCTATAAAAATCCTGTGCTAACAGACGGATTTGCATTTAACAAACTTTCTCGAAAAGATGTTAGGACGTAGAACACTTACAGATGCAAAGTTCATCCAGAATTAAAAACGAACTATCTTCCCACGAAACTTTTTTATCTGGATTTTTAAGGGGTATTTCCGGTGAGTGAATGTATGAATGTGTATAAACCGTTGAAAAAGGTATATTTGAAGTACCTAAGAAACTAAAGCTAAATGAGAAAGAGAGAGAGAGAGAGAGCGATAGAGAGAAAGTTAGATTTTCAATTTAGTATTGGTGTATACGAGAAAGTAGGCTCGTTAAGTTCTAGGCGGAACTACTTGTTGAATTCTTACAAAAGCCTTAAATAACTGAGTTTTAATAGTTTTTCTCTCTACCTAGTTTAAACATATTAAGTAGTCGTCGTGGGTTCTGTGGAAGTATTTTAAATAAGCTGGAGAGCTTTAATAAGTAAGAAGCAAAAAACTGCTTACAAGGTGTCGGCTACAAATCTTCTGAATCCCAAACTATTTGGCAATCATTGTTACAAGCTATCTAGTTATTATTATAATAAGTAAGAAGCAAAAAACTGCTTACAAGGTGTCGGCTACAAATCTTCTGAATCCCAAACTATTTGGCAATCATTGTTACAAGCTATCTAGTTATTATTATAATAAGTAAGAAGCAAAAAACTGCTTACAAGGTGTCGGCTACAAATCTTCTGAATCCCAAACTATTTGGCAATCATTGTTACAAGCTATCTAGTTATTATTATATCTCACCAGAACAAGCCTGTATCCCTAGTCATTATAGATTACAAATGAAAAATAAGTTAATTTTCGTATTTCTTTTATTTCAAACAAATCATTGTAATTTAATGCAAGTTGTAATTAAAAATCAATTAAAAATTAGTAAAATAGTGAAAATTATTCTGTGGTCTTTTGGTAGGTACAAAGAGTGCTTGCTCTCCACAAATAGCATAGAAGTCAGCATCAAATTGAGCGAATGTTTAGTGAACTGTTGTTGGAAATGAATTTTCTGTTTGAAGAGAAACAGAATCACATTTTTAGATAAAAGCGCGTCAAAAATGCAGATCGTTTTATTTTTACTAACTTTCCGTTTCCATAAGTAAAAGTTGTGTGAAAAAAGTAAGCACTAGTGTATAGTTAATCTTATCTGTGGTTAGAGTTGCATTGTTATAATGATAACAATGAGAAGTAAGTGTGGAATGTGTAGAAGTGATTGGTGTAATACCTTTATTTTTACTGAAGACTAAATATAGAATATTTAGAAAAAATGTTTCAAGCTTCGTTTTTCTTCGTACAACGATATTAATAGCAAACGGCTGTAGTGTTTGATGGCTGATATCAAATCCTTTTATTTCTATTAAAATCAATAATTTTAAATATTTCGATAAACTGTTGCGAAGTACAGTGTTTTTTTTTTTTTGCAATGCAAGCAGAAAAATTCATATAAATTTCTTAAATATTACACCAGAAGAAGATAAAAACAGCCGAAAAAGGGAAATAACTCTTTGGCATGTATCTGCAGGAAAATAAGTTTATATCCCTGTTTGTAAAGTCTCTGAATTACCGTTACTGGGCCACTAAAAAAGAAAAGAAAACCTCCACGAGGCACATGCGGCCCGCTGACTGCAGCTTGAGTATTGCTGGTTTAGATAGCAGGTGAAGAGAACGGAAGACTTGCTTTACAAACTGGATATGATCCATTGGCGGTTGTGTGCCCTTCAATTGTGAATTAAATATTCGTAAAGGGCAATAATCCACTTTCTGCTGGCTACAGTTCGACCACGAAGTTCTGACACTTGTACGCTTCTGCGCATGGCAGAAAAGGACAAATCCGTTCGAGTTTTAGGGAAGTTCGCTTTGCAGGTGCGTTTATTAGCATGCGAATCAGAATGTTTGCTTCTCTGTCTGTTGAAAGCAACTAAATTTATAAACTGGCATATAGCATCAGTTCAGAAGAAATTGTTGTTGTTTCTAATGCCACTTGGATATCCAAGCTCCTCTTCGCAGAACGACTAGGTATTGAGGCAGTAAGGAGCGCCTTCCGTTTTATAGATGAGCACCACAACGGTTTAAGTACGACTCGGTGGAAGCTCATCATGTACTTGGATGACACCAGATGGTGCGACCACAAATCCGCCACCTTCCTTTTTTGACTTAAGGGATAAGGGAAGGGAAAATCTCCACCTTCAGGTACCCTCGGAAATGCCTCGGGACTTTAGGGTCCACGGATTTTACATGCACGTATCCCCAAGTGTACATGGTAGGTCTTCAGCGGCTCGGGTATCGAACCCGAGATCCTCCGATCCGAAGCTCGACATCCTAACCACTTGGCTACCACGGCCCTTCGGAAGAAATTAAGTATGGTAAACAAACTAAAACGATAACAGAAGCGGCACAATCTTTACATCAGAATTAACATTTAAGGGGAATTGAACATAATATATTGAACATAAATGGATCCTTGTTGGCACTCTGCCAGTGAGTGTTTTTTTTTTTTTGATAATAGAACTTTAACCATATATCTAGACACACGGCAGTGTGTCCGCCAAGCTCAGAAAGTCAGCCAAATTAAGATACGGCGGCACCGGCCAATGTGTATATTTACCCGAACCATTTCGAGCTACTTTTGACCCCACCATTACCCAAAAACTATTAGACCTACATACTTGAAATTTTGTCCTTCTAATAGCGATCCCTTTAACCCCTAGAATATCAAATTTCATTGATGTACCTCTACCTAACGACTTAAACAGCAGCCATATTTTTCTGCCGTTTAAAGTAAACAATACTCTCTCGCGCTTGAAGGTAAATAATTGATGCATTGAAATTCACTTTCCGCTTTAATTTTTCGCCTTAAGGCTTAACTCAAGCTGACTACAAAGAATCCAGTGTCGTAGTTATACAGAACTTTTCAACGTTTGAAATAAAATATTAATTAAGTAAAGATAGGTTTACGGATTTATTACGGAGAAATGTAAATAATTAATAGCGACTATTCAGCTTGGTTAAATTTAGTATAACTTATCTTCAATATAAAAACACATATTTTAGCTTTTCAAAAATTAATGATATCCCAACAAAACATTAATGTGAAAAAAGGGCCAAGTTCGATCGAACAAAAACGGCCTTCGGAGTAGTCGGTGTCAGCGATAAAAGAATTGATATATAACGGGTGCCAAGTTCCATAGCAGATCCTTTCATCATGGCTGTAAGAGCGTACAATGTTTCTTAATTTATTTAAAAACATTTTTTTATCGGATTCCTAACTTGGCAAGTTTTAATAAGATAAGTTACGTTCAAGAAGACGATAAGAAGACAATTATAAATTAACTATAATAGCTTGCCACATGATTTTACTAACTATTAAAAATTGCTAATTGAATGAGTTAAATTTTTTGAATGTAATTTACTTTAATTAACACTTGCCAAGTTAGGAATCCGATAAAAAAATGTTTTTAAATAAATTAAGAAACATTGTACGCTCTTACAGCCATGATGAAAGGATCTGCTATGGAACTTGGCACCCGTTAGATATCGATTCTTTTATCGCTGACACCGACTACTCCGAAGTCCGTTTTTGTTCGATCGAACTTGGCCCTTTTTTCACATTAATGTTTTGTTGGGATTTTATTTTTCTAATTTGTTTCCGTTTTGATTATTAAATGATAAGAAGGAATAATTAAATTATAGTATATCGTTTTTATTTTAGGTCTGTTTGAGTAAAAATGTTTCGCATTTGATTAGAGGATTCAAAACTTGGATGCGTAGAAGAAATACAGCACTTGAGATACAGTATTCAACCTTATTCAATCTTATCAAGTTCTGGTATGTCAATTGTTTCTTTTAACTGCATTAATTTTGCGATATATTTTTATTTTGTCCTTTCATGATTAAAGCTAAAATAATACCTTAGATGAAAACATATTTATCCCGTCAACTTAATCCTTATTTATATTTATTTCTCTTCTAAATTAGCGATGATGGTTCTATTTTGCAATCGGCACCAATTTTTTCTCTTTCGACTTCGTTTAAAATGCTCCATCTTTTTAAAGTTTCATCCCAGAAGTTCTTAATGAAAATAATGAGCAATTCATTAGTATAATCTCCATTTAGTAAAAATGGCTTAATTTAGAATTTATGACTAAACTGTATAAACACATAAAATCAATTAAAAAACTGTCAGATATTTTTATTGGCTACAGCGTTCTTTTTCAAATTGAAATGGACTATCGGATGCGTTATGCGTATAAGCATGATTTTCTTTTTCTTTTTTTTTTTTAGAAACCTTAAAAGAAAGATTAAACACATGGGATGGTAATTTTCAATAATTGGGTTTTTACGTTCTTTATTTCGGTTAATTAAATAGCTGGATTAAACGTACTTAACTGCGCTGCTTTATATCCGCATATGTTATATATCTATACGTAATCGACCTCAAGAAAATTTTACTTTCACATTAATTATAGAAGTAGATAAGTATTTTTTTTCACGTTTTTTCTTTCAAGTTAGAACAAGATATTCTAAATTAAACTAAATCCATGTTAGTGTGTTCACAAGGGAAGGGGCCCAAGACGTATTTCTCGTTTATTTTTACCTAAATAATAGTAATAATAATAAAAAAGTATGAAAGGAGGCTTAATGTATTGTCAAAATGTCGTTAAAAATAAAGAAAAGTCGAAAATAAGTGAAGTAATTAAATAAAGATTGAAAAATAACAAAATTTAAAGTAGGGTTTTGAGATGGGAGAAAATGAGTGTCTGTCGGTCTGTCTGCTCATTCAAAAATGCATTGAACATGTATTTTTCTTCATATTAAACTGTCAGTTTTATTAAATATCTTTTCTAGTAAATAACTAACTATGATAACTCATTGGAACCACAGCTTTTGGATCTGAAAAGTAAGAAATAATTTCAGCACAGCATACAAAATCAATAAAAACTCAAGAGTAATAATTTCCGTCGTTAGAAAACCCATCTTTCCGAAACTGATCCAATCATCCCCCCCCCCCCCTCAGCCTTTCCCCATTACAATAAAACTGTAGTTGAACCTATCAAAAGAATGTTCCCTCCCAAATGTGCTTTGATAGATTCCAGGAAGAGATAATTAGAGCCGAAACCATCTTCAACGACGTACGCTTTGAAATGTGTGTGGCATGTCTCCAAAATCATGATTATTATCTTGTTCTGAGATAATAAAATTTGGTAGCACTATATTTAAGAACAAGTGGCACACAAGATGCGAATCACCAAAACGTGTCTTTTCCTACATGGACGGACCCATTGAAGAACTACACATTTAACTCACATATTACGTAACATGCCTCGTATATTATATTTTATAGTACTTAGGATATTGTTTTTCACCTCATAACTTGAGTACTATAAAAATAAATAAGAGAATTGGCTTTTATGCCCTTAGATTTTGTGGGCATCATATTTAAAAGTGAATGATTTATTACATGCTTGTTGAACCAGAGACCCCTATATTAAATGCCTTCCGATATGAAAGAAAAACGGCCGTGAAAAGTTTGCCGCTAGGTGGCGCAAATGACCTGCCGTATCAACTTTAAATGTCTTTAAAGAGCTAGTTAGGTTTTACTTTTAGTCAAAATTAGCTTTGTGGAAGATTTTATTTGCTGATATGTTTCAAATTAAATAGTTTATGTAATTTAAACGCTCAGTTCATTAACTTTTGCCATATGTATCTACTTATAAAAGCATTATTATGATCAGAGAACTAGCGCCCTCTGTATAAAAAGTTTGCAGCCAAAATGTGTATGTGTTACCGTTAAAGTATATAATGCAGTTATTTCATGGAATACCTAGTTATTCCATGAAATAACTGATCGGGTCCGTTGAAGTGTGTAATATGTTATTAATTTGACACTTTAACTAGTTATTCTATGAAATAACTAGGTATTCTATAAATTAACTAATGAGAGACAGTTAAAGTGTAAAATAAACAATTTATGTAAAATAAAATAACTAGGTATTCTATAAATAAACTAATGATAGACAATTAAAATGAAAAAGAAGCAATTTATCTAATTTATGCAGCGTATAAATGGTATTTATGGGAACGTACCATAAAATCATTTGTTACAACAAGGATTACTAAAATGACACTTGGAATTACAAAGAACATTATTTCTAAAACAAAAACATTTTTTGGTGACACACTGGGTTTTACACGAACATTTTTTAAATCCCAGACCAGTACCTAAACTTGTGATGCAGTAGGGGTAAAAGGTAAATGTTTTTGTCATGCGAGATATTTGATATAGATTATTTTACACTTTAACGGGCTGCAGATCGTTATTCTATGAAATAACTAGTTAAACCATGAAATACAGAAGAGTTTTACACTTTAACGGACCCGATCAGTTATTTCATGGAATAACTAGGTATTCTATAAAATAACGGATTTCATACTTTAACGGTAACATATGAATTTAAAGCTCTATCGGAGGGCATTTAGTATAGGGGGCTCTGGTTGAACACTCCTCTTTACGCGCTGCTGAAGCGAATTTGTTGTTACTGCTCCGTAAAATTTTTGCATCCAGTTGTCACCATTTTTGGTGTTACTAAACAGCATTTTCGGTGTTCAGTTGGTATAAAGCTGAAAATTATTCATTTTTTGATCTACAGTAGCCGCTCGTTATATCGCGCTTGTCGGGGGTCAGCAAAAAAGTGCGATATATCCGAATGCGCGATAAAACCGATGCCGTTAGGAATAACTCAAACAAGTAAAGAAAATAAAATTGAGTGGCCCTGCGCATGCCACCTGAGCATAGCGTGAAAACAATATCTAAGCTAAACTTAACCGTCGACAGGGTGGCGTAGTGGTACGGTGCAAGTCTTGTGCGCCCAAGATCGCAGGTTCAAACCTGGCCCAAGTCGGTGGATTTTCAAGGTGCAGAAAATCGTTTCCGCCCATGTCGCGTGGTTGTGCGACATGTTAAAGATCCCTTGAGTATCCTTTTGGCTTGGAGACTCTCGGCTAAATTAAATATCTAGTGCAAGGCGCATTAAAGGAGAGCTCAGGTGCCGCCATCTAGCGGTAATTGAGCGTCCAAATTCTCGGCGGCAATGGCATCCACCGACAGTGGTGCTACTTGAAAAAATGGATGCTGATTACCGGGGTACGCACTAGGTCTGCAAAGGTTAATGACCATACGCAGCCCCATTAGAAAGAGAAAGAGAGAGATAAACTTAACCAAGAACAAGTATAACATCAACTGGTTTGAGTATAGTCATTTAACAGGCATTTAAATTGGGGAGTGGCAGCTTTCAACTGCAGAAAATTCAGAAGAAAAGATAATATTCCTATTCGATGGCTTTGTACGAATGCTTGGTATAAATTCGCTTCTTTGTTTTTTGGGGAAAAGGGAATGGAGTCAGCAATCTTTTACTTTCGAGAGCTCAAACTTAAAATTTTCGGAAACATAGAAAAAGTGCGATATATCCGAATGAGCGATATAACGAGGGGTTACTGTATTTTAAAGTTTTTGAAATGCTTGTCTAAAAAATACGGACAGCATCATGTTTTTTAGCATATGAAGCTCTTTAACTCAAATAAGCATTAAAAAATCATTACGATTGCTCATTTATCCTATTTACATAGAAATGAGCAATTGTACTGAAATTTTGATACGTAAGTGAGTAAGCAATTTTTATGTGCTAAGAAACATTACACTGTATATATTTTTTCAGAAATGCACATAAAAAGTTTCAAAATGTTTCAAAAATGAATAATTTTCAAGTTTAAACACCCTGAGCACCATAAATGGTGCTCAGTGACACCAAAAACGGTGGCATGGCAACTAAGCGTAAAAATTTTACAGCGTGTCTGTAGCATGGGAAAGCTCAAAAAATTTTCGCACCTTGCTCCTTGTAGCCTTGAAACACGTGCATGCAATACTATAATTTGCACTTTGTGCGTAAAAGCATTGGTTTTCTAATATTAAAATTATCAAGCTCTGTGCTTAATGAAATCTAGGAAGCAGTGAGAAGTTAACAAACCTAAAATTTGTTTGTTATTAGATGTGTAGACTGTAGACATGCAAACCATTTGCTTACCCCTTAAAGAGCAGGAGGGGGTAGGGAAGTTGGGAGCCTTCCTCTTTGCATTAAGAAATATAATTTATTTTTACATTATACACTAACAATTTTACTAAACAATTTTTACAAGTGTATTTTATTGTTTTTTTACATACTAATTACACTGAGTAATTTTTACAAGTGTATTTTATTGTTTCTTTTACATGACTACAATGAGTATGTACGCTAATGCCGAATCCCCTGTGAAAATTTGCGATGACTGTCCTGTGTGCAGTTAAAAATGATCTGAAAAATAACAGATCTTAACATATTCATTTTTCAAAAGTCTAAAAATATATTTACCTATATGTGCTGGAAAAAAAAAAGTCCTCGTACTGCAGAGTCATCTAAAAATAGCTCATTATATATAATCGTATTCAAAAGTTCAAAAAACTATATTTATGTATAATACAACTGCCGAACATTTTGAGATTTTTTGTACTACTTATACGTACATGTACACATTAATGCACATTATATCTGTACGATTTGAATTAAAAGTAATACAAACATACTTTTCACTTTATACAGTCATTTGGACGATAAATCACGCCGGGGAAAGAAACAATGTAACAAAAGAATTGTAAATTTTACGTGGCTTACATAACAAACCTCTCTTGGTCCTTGACCTCTTGGCAATATTTAGATGGATAAATATTTCCCTGCAAGCGTGATCCATCATTGGAGATGGGATATAAATCTTATTTCAACGTGATGCCACTTGCTTTTAAATGGAACCTTATGTTTTCGTTGAAAGGAAGCTGAATATCTGAGCAAGGTAGCTAAGTACACTAAAAGCATATAGTATAATGGTTCTTAAAAATTTCGACGTTACATGTTCAGTTTGAATGAAAATTTGAGCACAATCTTTCTTAAGTTTTTCAGATCTCCGCATACATGAGGAGTTGAATGCGTTATTCCTCTTGAATGGAGTTTCCTTTTGCGAACTGTAAACTTTTTCTTCTGGATTTTTAAGAACATTTCCGAATGAATGAATGAATAAATGAGTGAGTGAATGTTAGATTATCAATTTGATATTGGGTGTATACGGGAAAGTAGGCTCGTATAGTTCTAGACGGAACTTCTTGTTTAATGTTCGCAAATGTTTCATTGAATACGGATTATTAATACATCCTTCAGCAGATCTTGAAAGAATTCGTTCGAACCAGCGCTCGAAAAATCTTTAAAATTTTACATACCCTGCCGGGCATGTTTGTCTAAAAAATACATGCCGAACAAAGTTTTTATATGCCCAGAAGTTGTTTATTGCATATTAATAAATATTTGAATTTTTCGTATAGCATTAATCAGACAAAAAATGAAATTAACAGCTTTATAACTGAATCAAGAAAAATTTTAACGTTAATCAAAATCATTAAAAAATTACACTACATTTAAATATTACATAATATTTCGTTAAAATTCAAAATTTTCAAAATTTAAAATGTATTACCAATTTTATTCTTGACATGCACGACCGTCGACATGTCAATTTTGAGCTCCGGTAAGAATGCGGTGATTTTTGAATAAAATACGAAATAATAAAGTTTTGAAAATAATTATTTGACCAAACAATTACATGCCCTGCCGGGCATGTAAGGATAGAAGATTCATGCTCGATCGGAATTTTTCATGCCCCGGGTATGTGGGGCAATGCAATTTTCGAACCCTGGTTCGTACAGTAGTCGTCATTTTTAAATTAGACTAAAAATTACAGAGCGTTGTTCGGTTGTGTACAAGTTCACTGTCCACTAATTATTGATCATAGCTTGGTTTTGTATTTGATGTTAAGTGATATAAGTGGCGGTATAACCTTCCGGAGGCCTAGATAGATAGAGAGAGAGAGAGAGAGAGATCTAAGTGTCTTAAAAAAATAACTGTGTTTAATTAAAGACTGTTAACGACGGAACGCTGTCCGGTTGTCCACACATTCACTGTCCACTAATGTCTGATCTTCACTTGGCTTTGTATGTAATGGTATAAGGGACGTAAGTGTTCAATATAAATTGCCTGAGAAAGTGAGAACGCAACACTACCGCAAATAAAAGACTACTGTGCCTGACTCATCAAAAGTGGAGGTTTTGTCCACAGAGCCTTACGTATTTTTTTATGTGACATGTATAAAAAAATTTCTGATAAAACTTTCCGCATACTCAATGCAGTCTACAGTTTAAGGGAATGACTAGGGGAAAAAACTACACAGTTTTTAGATTTTATGCTTTTACAAGTACACTAGAAGGCTGGTTCTTCAAGAAACGACCGTCACAAAAATGCCACTCCCGCCCCAGACATAGATAACAAGGGGATAGTTTTTCAATTTTTCTTTTATGCAACCCTTCACATAAGAAGACTCCCAAAAACTTTAAAGTCTCATAAAATGGAAGAAGTGAAACATCTTCAACTTCGACCTTATCTTCTTCGCTCCCCATCCCCATCCCTTTCTAATCCCCTCTGCGGCAGGAATGATACTTGGGGAATCATAAATTTTTTCTTATCTTTCAGAATCAGATTCCGCCGCGCAAGCTTTGTTCTAGAGTAATGGCCAGAGGAGTTATTATGAGTCTTCTTTCATTAAAAGTCTCATATCAAGAGTATTGATTTTTGAGGCAGGGCGTTATGACCGGCGCCGGGGCCATAAAACTAATGCCACTAATTTAGCCTCTCGCATGATTGAGTTTGGCCCGAAATTAACGGCTTCTTTAAATTTCATAGCTTCTGCATATGTTGGTTGGACGGAATTTTCGCATAGCTTCACAAAGCGGCGTGCTTTATGGTTTTAGTAAATGAAATTATGAGGTTTGCTGTTGCAACACTGGTAGCGAAACTATGAAATGTAAGTGAAAAAGGTTATAAATATTCATCGATAGAATTAATGGGGCATTATGAATATGAATTAATGTTATAGCCTCGTTTAATTGGTCCTTTGGGCTCACAATATATTATTTTTCGTTGAATAAAATGCATAGGCCGGCTGCTGCATGTACTGTCTTAAGCTCTGGAGTAATTTTTGGGTGTAATGTCGTGGTAATGTTTTCTCAAGTAGTAATCTGTTTTAATATTTTTTCTTGTGAGTTTTCATTGAATGAGAAAATGTTACTATGCATGTCAAATCGTGAAACTTTTTTTTAAAGAAATATTCCATTTCTTTATGTAATAGCAATAGACAGTTTTTTCGTATTTTCGTAAATGCATTAGTTTTATATAAATAGCCACCGACAAAACAGTTAAGAACTATTTTCTCCTTCGTGTTTCAACCGATTTTCTTACTCTTTTTTGAGCTATTGACAGGGATACCAATAGAGCAATTTCGGAAACAGTTTATTATTAGTTAATGATTTCTCCTTTTCTTTGTGAGGCAAGCCTCATTCATAATTTTAATGTAATATTGTTAATAGCAGATGGCAACATGACTTCGTTGAACAAATTATTTTTGGTTATAAATACAAAATTCTTTGTTAACTACCACTCAACTTAGTACGAAATCGGCAGAAGTGCAAGCGGCTACATTTATGAGTGCAATTGGCTCTGCGGCGACAATGATTTACTACACGTTTGCTTAAAGTGAGGATGGGCAAAATAAAGTTGACGTTCTAATCGCCAAAGTTGATGAATGCGTATATAACTATATCAACATCATAATACTTTCAATGCTAAATTTAATTATTACGGTCAACTTTCAACTGTTAGGCGAACTCTAGTAATATTCATTGCGCAAATATTAATATAAAACAGTTTTGATTTTGACAATAAATTCGTTTCCGTCATGTAATAATAATGATAAGTAATGTTGCTTTAGCATAGGGGTCTTCAACCTGGGTTCATGGAACCTTAGGGTTCCCTAGAGCTTTGACAGGGGTTCCGCAAGTAATCGCTATTTGCTTTATGAAAGCACTAAAAGTTAAGTAAACTTTCAATTTTTATTAAAGGTCTACACCTTAAAAGGGTTGACGTGTGAGGATAAAAATAAATAAATATTTTATGGGTAAAAAACAATTACAGCCAGATCATCAAAAAGTTTCCTTTTTCTATTAATTTGTTTTGATCATTTGTTACTGCTGTTTTTGTTTATTGTTCATAGAATAAATTTTAGAAAACCAACGAAACCTCATTAACCTCATCCATGATCTTATTAAGATGCTTGTTGTGATAAAATAAAGATGCAATAATAATTTTGTAAATTTCAGTAGGATAAAGTTGTGATATGCTATTTTTTTCTTCTGCTCTTTGATGAAGGAGTTCCTTCAAGAAAACAGTAAGCGCAAAGGGTCGGTTGATTTTCCATAATTATATCATAATATTTATCTCAGAAACATAAGTTATAAAATAGTTTCATATGTGTAATCAAAGAAAAAAATGACTAGTTTTGAAAATATAATTGTCATGTGTCTAGCCTTAAAATAAAATTTTCATGCATTTTCGAAAAAAAAAAAAAAAAAAAAAGGAAACAGGGAGGTCCGTTGAAGTAGGACATTTTGTGACAAAGGGGGGGGGGGGGTTGTGGAGGAGAGTCAAATACATTTAAAAAAAAGCGTGACATCATTTATGAATGGTCCCACAAATGAAAAATTCCTCAGTAGGATTTTACCCTCAAATTCGTCCTTAGGCGGTAACCAAAGTATTCAATTAATTTTAACCTCTCCAACAAACAGCTCTCAAATGCTTGAACAAAAATCCCATATTTCAGACAGAAATACCTATTTATTTCGACACGGTCTGAATCTTTTAACTCTGGTACTTGAATAAAGGAGGGCCGGTTCGATTTATCAGTTTCTACGGTTTGTTTTCGGGCGTATTCTCCTGAAATGCTACTGAATAATTCAGGCAGCAATTTCTCAGACGCCTCTAATTGGAAGAATCCTTGGGGACTAATGAAAACTAATGAAGACCATCCACGTGTAGGCTGTTATTATGAGGGCAGGAAATAATAAAAACAGAGTATCTATAACTCGAATAGTGTTGGATGGTGGAAGGTTCGATAAAGGAATGGGGTTGGTAAATTTAATCTTGAGTTTCGCCGGAGTATTTTTAACATTTAAGAGACTTTTCTTAATTTATTATCAGGTTTGAAAGAACTCGAGAAGAAAAAGTTATGCCCTCCCACGGTCCTTTTTCGATTTGCTAAATTGATTCATTGTTGAGAGTAGCAGTTAATGACTGACGAAAGTTTCCGAAAGAAAACTGATCTGTTTTATGTTATTGATTTTGATAACAGGTTTCTTCAAGTGTTCTTTCTTTATTGGGATGGAGAAGTACAGAATTGAATTTTTCTTTTTCCTACCATTTGTAAGAATTCCGATTTATTCTCTTGTGCCCTTTCGGAGTGGGCAGTTATTGGAGCTTTATAGAAATACTGATTTCGTTTGGGACTTTTGGAGCATTCTATGCATGTGTTCAGGCTTACAACGAATGCTTATTGTTATCGAAAATGGAAGGATTTGCTTAAAATTCATGGACACTTTTCAAATTACGCGAAACAATGGTATCATCCTAATGTCAAAATCATCTATCAGTGACATTAGGGGGATGATGTTACGATATATCATACCTCATTGTATAATATATCATATCACTGCGTAATATATAATATCAGATGTTATGATATATTATACATCACTGTATAATAACATCACAACAACTGTGCATATATTATACAGTGTAATTGCCACTCAGTAAGCACTACTTTAAAAAGCTATATTTTTTCTGATAACAAATATGATGAAATATAACATTTTTAAACCACAAACGTTCAAAACGAATTTGAAAATTCTTTGTGCAATTTGGGTTGTGCAATAAATTTCAGCATTCACATGTTGATTATATTATTTTCTAAACCAGTTTGTTCGCCCTATTTAGGTCTTGAAGCTTTTTCGTCATTTTAAGCTAATTTTTCACTACACCAATGAGAAAATTAGACAAAAATGTACTAAATGCAAAAAATAAAACTTTTCTCGTCGTTTTGTAGTAAAGGCTGGAACTGTTCTCAAGACATGCTTTTTTTTTCTTATTTAAAATTCAATGCTCTACCTTAAGATTAATATTATTTTCTGTCAAATTATTTCACTGAAATGGTAGAAGCATTTTTCTTTTTTCTAAAATTTGTATATGAATCTTGCACAATAATTTTCATCCAAGTTAACTAATAATAATATTATTAACCAGCTTTTGCAAACTTTATAAAAACTAATTTTACCTTTCTTGAAACAGATCCATGTGTGCGTTGTTCTTATATATATATATATGAATAAGATTTTATCTCTAGCACTGATATTAGCTAAAAATATTATTTGATTTTAAACATGTGTGTGACTAAGTTTAAATTTATATTCTTGTTGCCGCGTTAACCCTTTTCTATTTAATGATGGTACAATTCGTCAAAAATATTTCACATTTATATTGTCAAAGCCGAGTTAACTTGCAAAAGATGTATTGACTCAGTAGCGTAAACTGTATTTTTCAAGCCTCTTGAAAATATAATTTTTTACACTTGTCTTAAACGTTATTACGAAGTCATTTACAAATTTTATGGATCGATTTCAGCAACCATTTTCAGTACAAAACTATTGAAACATAAATAATGTACATAATTCATTTATTTAAATAAATTATACGTGTGCATTTGATTTTGGTCATTTAAGAAAAAATAAATAAAATAGAAATAATAAAGAAAAAGAAAAGAAAGTAAGAAACAAGAAATTTTAAAGGACTAATTAACTAAAAAAATGCCTCCCCCCTTTGTCAAAAATAAATTGCTGTACGCTGTACCTTGTGAAACCTGCAGACCCGTTGTTTTTTACTAGAAATAAGACTGCGCTGTCGGTAAAAAAAAATGGTTACCTAACTGTGCAGTACATTATTTTATACTTGGAGAAATTTAGATTAATTTTTAAAATGATAAAAACGTGCTCAATTTTACCATGGTATATAGAATGACTTTTATGTGGTAGCTTTTTATATTAATGATATCACAACAAATATTTTTGAGCAAAAACTTGTTTTTTTACTATAAATAAACCTTTAAAACAACACATTCAACATTTTTTCTTCAAAATACAAAAATAAGAGCACTGTCCGTAAAAAATGGTTACCTAACTGTGCAGCACGTTATTTGATACTTGAAGAAATTGAAATTATTTTTTAAAATGATAAAAAACGTGTTTAGTTTTCCCATGGTAAATGGAACGAAGTAAATTATAAATTCCCCTGTCGTCTGCAATTTATATAAGTGCACTTTATTCTTACACGACAAAACGTAAACAAAGAAGATATAAGTAGGTAAATAAATATTTTCTTAGCTGACGCTCTTATTATAAATGTTTACTCATCACGCCAACAAACAAGCGCATTTATTCCAATTTCATTGATTTCGTGCACGCTTTAATGGGATCCCCAACGAGTTATGGTAATGAGATCTCGTGACTGCATGAACTGCTATTCTTCTTGTCAGAATTTTGAATAATTTCTGTGACGTCATATTTGAGCGCGTCTAGATCACGATGCCATTCGGTGATAGAGATGATAAAATAGTCCTCAATATCCTATGTTTTCGCTTCGTTCCAATGGGCTGTTTCTTCCGTCAGGATAATTTAGAAATCGAACATATCATTACGGTTGAAGAAAAATTAGCAACTTGTTGGAGCATAAGAAATATAAGCTAAAATTTAAGTTAAGTTATTAAGTTAAAATAATAAGTTACGTTATTAAGTTAAATTAATATCTTAAAAATAAGTTAAAATAGTATGTTAAAATTAAGCTAAAATAATACGTTAGGTTAAGTTATCAAGCGAAAATAATGTGTTAAAATTACGCTATAATAGTAATTTAGGTTAAGTTATTAAGCTAAAATAATGTGTTAAAATTAAGTGTGTTATTAAGAATATTTATAAAATTAAGAATATTATATGAAATTTAAGTTAAGTATTGTTAATTAAACAGTATGTTTAATTAACAATCAGCATCCTATTCACAAATGGGGGAATTGGCGACGGAACTTATCATTGGAAATTAGGGATAAGACCTACGAGCCATGAATCACACTACTTATCACAAGTTCCAACTATGGTGTTGACACTAAAAACATTTCAAAAAATCATTTTCATGTATATCATTCCTATTCGGTCAGTTTTATGCACTGAGCTGTATAACTAACCGGAGAACTGGCCGCCATCGGATTACAATGGAATTGACGATTCCCGCGGAAGGATACATTTTCACCATTTTGCTTATTAGTTTCCGACTGAATTTATTATGTGATCCTACTTTGACCTTTGAGTGCAATATGATGAAATTTAAATTAAATTTAAAAAAAAATCTATTTGGGGAAGTTAGGTCATGTATATATGATTGCACAAACTATTAAATATGTCATTGAGAAGAACATTTCCAAAGATATTTTACATGATTTCATTAAAAATCTTTTTTGTTTGTTATTTGAACTGTAAAGTTCGAGAATTGTATACGAAAGGTTTATTTATTTATTTGTTTTTATGGAACGTTTTTTACAAAGCTTCAAATTATGTCCATTATCGCTAGCCGTCGCTTCTTTCGCAATCAATTTTTGTAAAAAGCTTCTTGACTGAACCTGCGCCAACACAGCTACCAACACAGAAATTAATACGATTTTATAGAAATGTGGGGGCCTTCTTATTTTGATTGTTCAGGTTTAAATGAAAAATCTTAGTCCAGTCTAATGAAAAAAGAGAAGACACTAACCTCGAGAAATATAATCTAACTTGTTTTTCCGAGTAGCTTGTTACGCTTTAAGTACTTTGGTATTCAGTTAAATTGGTTATTTTTTGACGTTTTTAAATCTTAATAAGCAACAAATAATTTGAAGCTTAACATGATTCAAATACGTTTAGAATTTAAAAAGTATGAGCTGCGTTAAACGAAAGAATTCTCTTCCAAAATATCCATTCTTCTGCATTGTCTTTTTCGATTCAGAAAGGTATACAATGAAAATATAAACAAAGCGAACAGGAAAATATACGCTGTTCCCTATTCATACATAAAAGTAGCTTGTTTTTCAGAAATAAATTGGCTTATATAAAAAAACAATATTCTAAACAAATATATTTATTCACAGTCATTGTGATAGTCTCCTTATGCTTCATATTCATGCATTTAAATGTCTGTTTTTAATTTGTTTTGTATACATCATTTTTGTAAAGCAATTAATAAATAAAATACTATCTTTTATAATGAATATTAATTACGAATGAAACCACGAAGTTCACACACTTGGACGCTTCTGCGCATGGCAGTAATGGATGATTTCATTTCGAGTGTAAGGGAAGTTCCTTTTGCTGGTGTGTTTATTAGCAGGCGAATGAGAATTTGCTTCTCTGTTTGTTGAAAGATACCAAATTTTTAGACTGGCAGATAGCATCAGTTAAGAAGAAAGTATGCTACATGAACGGAAACGAGGACAAAATACGGTACATTCCTTATACCAGCACATCAGCAGTTTATCCCTTGAACATGAATGGATTCTTCTTGGTACTCTGCAGACAGAGCTCTTTTCTTTCTTGTTGGTAGTACTGCACTGACTGTAAGCGAAAATTCCTTCAGAAACAAAACAATTTCTAGAATTAAAACTCTTCCCAACTCCGCCTCAAGGCGTACGACGATAAAAAAAATGGGCATTACAGGGTTAACCCCTGCTCGTGTTGACTGATTGGTACTTTTACTGACGCTGTAGAAACCGCAAATCCGTCAATACGAAGGCGGAGTGACTGAGTTATTAAGAGCCAATTAGGTTTTCTACAGGTTTCGCCAATCCGTGGTCTCGCCTATACCTGTCACCGTAAATGAAAGGGAAGGGTGTAGGGAATTGACCCTCTAATTCCCAACTCCGCCTCAAAGCATAACAAAATTTGGGCATACATGCAACAACATTCTGCAATTTCTCTAATAATTTACTCTACAGGCCTGCAAAGTTTGCAATCCGATAAGAGCAACTATCTGTCACAGTCATTCTCCCATTACGTAGACCCGACTAAAGCACCTGTTCAGTGTGGAATTTTGAGTGAACTAGTAACATTCACGGAGAAGAAAATTATAATCATTACCAAATATTTTATTCACCCTTCTCAATAATTTAAAAGCCTTTCAGTAAAATCTCTGGTTATTAGGGAACGTTCATAAATGATGTTGCGCCGTTTTCCGATACATTTGACCCCCTCTCGTCCCCTTTGTCACAAAGTGTCACACTTCAACGGACCCCTTCCCCCCTTTGTCACATGTTACGCTATGTTGTATAAGCCTGATGTCACACTTCTTGTTACCCCCTTCCCTCCCTTTGTCACACTTTGTCACAGTTTCACGAGCCCTCCTCGAAGAGGGACATCATTTATGAATGATCCCTAACGTTCACGAAAAAACAAATTATAATCATTACAAAATATTTTATTCACATTTTTATTATTTTAAAAACCTTTCAGTAAAATCCCTGGTTATTACCTGAAAACTATTATCGAGATGTAGGGGCGTGATTAATGCAAAGTAAGTCCCAGGAATACAGGGGGGAAGCAATGGAAGTAATCTCCCAAGAGAGGCAAGTATTATTAACGATTATGCGAATAACGAACTACAACCCAATATTTTTTTCCCTTTGGAACATATTTTAAGAAGTCATTGGTTCGGAAAATATCTTCTCGATTCTATTTGTTGAAATCCTTTAGCAGAGCTACTTTGGAAAGCTATTAATATTTTTAAATGGTATCTACATTTTGTAAACATATTTAAAGCACTTACTTTTGAATTATTTCCTTTTAAATTACATGTGTACCGGTTATTCGCAAAGCGCAGTGCATGCAAATAAGATATTTTGTTTCTTGTATTCTATACTTTGTCAGAAGATGACTGTTTTGTATCATAAAATCTACCTGAAAACTACCGATTTTTTAAAAAAATAAATCCCTAATCATTTGAGTCGTCTAGATTCAAAGCCAAATACATCCACTTTTTTTCGATTTCAACTCTTTAAAACTTTCTAATAGTTTAAGTAATCTTCATATGGTGTTAATTTTTAAAGTTTCTATCGGAGCTACATCATGATAAAAAATGTGTTCGAAATTTGCCGGTTTGTTGCAAAACCAGATCCTCCCATCGAACATGCTTGTCAGCTCTTCTATTTTCCCCTCCAAATATCTTCCAAGGAAAAATTATTTTTGTGTGAAAATTTCAGCGTTAAAAGTCTATCCCAATGCTCATGGCTAGAAATTCGAATTTCTTAGACATTAGTTTTTGCCCGCCGTGAAAAATTTCATTTTTTGGAAGTAGTAGCAGGTTTTGAAACAAGACGACTCATTTATGCATTGTTTAGTATGCTATTGTTTCCGAAACGCCATTTTCTAGGTTAATTTATATTTTGACTGCTTTAAGCACATTCAGCTTTTCTAAAACTGTTTTCACCAGTTTTCCATACGCCAAAACCCTTCAACAGATCTATAACGAAATTTAAAAACATTTTTGAAACTTTTTTGCTGAGTTCTCCAAACTCGTTTCAAGTCTCACTCATCTTTCTCATTACTTATTAAATGACAGACCAGCATTAGCTTCAGTGCCTAAAAATGATTTAAACTATAGTCCCGAGTATCAGATGTTTTTATTAAAAGTATCAAATACAATGCTTGTAAAAACGTTCACGTCGGGTCGAAGATAAGGAAAATAAAGTACCTTGCGCGGACTTTCTATTTGTGATAAGAACGCATTATCATGAGTTATAACGTGAGAAATAATGGGCGCCAATGTCTGAAAGATGTGATCAACTCATTACCTTGAGTGTTCATGACTGACAAGGGTTATTAAGAATAATTGGAATTTGCAAGAGTCAAGATCCTTCCGAGATTTATTTTATCAAAACTTTAATGGCAAATTTATATACCAGAGAAGAGAACTAGCAAAGAATGTATTGATTTATCAGAAAGTATTTTTAAAAAATGTTCGAAAAAGTCTATGGAAGTGGAATTGCTCGTTATTATTATTATTATTATTTTACATTTGATGAGAATGTGACTGCATGAAATTTTACTTAGAAAAATTTCTTATTGTGTTTTTACTTAAAAATGTTTGCGAAGTCGTTGGGGAATGGACCCGTGTACGATTCGTTTCTTTTCCATCCCTTCTTCTTTTTTTATAATAAAAGAAAATGTGTTGGAATATATGTAAGAATGAAATTAATTCTATTTAATTCTTTTACTTCATTACATTAAAAATCTTAGAAAAAGTATTGAAATAGAATTATGTGTAATTATTTTCTTTTGCTAGGTTTACAAAACCATAAGAAGGCTTTGTAAATGAGATTGGGAGAGTTTTTTTTTACAATTGTAATTTTTTTCAAAGATCTATATGAATAAAATTGCGCGGAATCCTTTTTTTTTTTATATTTAAAAAAATCCTAAGGAAATTATGGAAATGGAGACTATAGTGTACTTTATCAGTCTATGCTCTGCCAAAAGTTTTTATAGGTTATATTTTTCTGACACTGACCCAACTGATTAAGATATGGGGGCTAAACGTTATGTCGCTTGACAGAGAAGTCAAAAAAAAAAAGAGTACATATATATATATATATATCCAAAAGAGAGATATAACCAAACAGCGGTATACTCGAAAATTAATGTTGGTGTTTTGCATACCTTTTTATACTGATTAAAAAGGGAAAAGACATGATTTTTTTTAGAATGAAAAAATAATCCAAAGTTGATCGCTATCTCTTTTACTTCAAGCTATGTCGCCCAAATAATCCTGTTTCGTTTTAGAAGAGGGACTTTATGATGTAATGGTTTATTGAAACTGCCTTCTTTTAGCCATAATTTTCTCACTCGATCGAGAAAGCATCTGTATTCTAATTCTGAGACACAAAACTTGTATTTCAGTAGCAACGAAAATGTCACAGGAAGAGGTGTCTCTCTTGTTTGGAGACATGGGAAAAGCGCGACACATCCAAATGGGCGATGTATAGAGGCGAGATACAATGAGGAGTTGTATATCCAGGACCGTCATTAGACGCTCAGGGGGGTCAACTGCCTCCCCCTGACTTATAGAAATACAATGTCTTCAGGGACGTAGGTAGGTCATTTTCCAGCAGGGCAAGACCAGGCTTTAGCGCCCTCTCCCTGCACAGAATAAAAAAAACGCACACACTAAATGACGAGACTAGCAGTCGCCACTCGCCATTGGCGACTAAAAATTTTTATTGGGCGACCACAAAATGTTTTGTCGGGTGCCAAAACTGGCGACTTGCAGTTTTTTTATTATCACTTGACCATTAATAATGGCCATCAGTTAAAGCTGCAAACGCAAATACGAACCTTTTATACAAATCGCGCTCGCAATCGCAATGGACCTTCTCAACTACGAGTACGGAAATTGCAAATTTCCGCTGTTAAACTCCTTGATTTGTACGCCTTTTGTATAATTTTGTGAAAAAATGTAGTTTAAGGTATATGTATGTACGTGGTTGTATGCAAAATGAGGCCAATGTTGGGGGCTCATTTGGGGGTTAGTTTGAAACATGGTTCTAAGTGCCGACCAACAGTGTCAAATTGGTGACTAACGTTTTGGGGTTTACTCACCACTGGCCACCATCAAATTTTTTTAGTATCAAGCATTAGCACACACACTTATATACGCGCACACACTAAGTCAATTTAGCGCCCCTAAAACCTGACCCCCGGGCACAGGGCGTTAGTTACGTCCCTGAATGTATTTATACATGTAATTATGTATTTTGTTGTTTTTACCCATAATATATATTGATTACATACCCGTTGCACCTCCCCCCCCCCTGGAATATTTTGAAGAGGTCTGTATATACTACTTGCTCTTCCAAGAAAAAATTCAATATTATTTCAAAGGGGAATTCCTGAATCCCTTTCGTCTCGCGCATGAGCAAACGAAAGCAAGATATCTCTTCGTCTCAAGTGGTGTCCCAAATCACTTTATAGCCATAACCCGAGCACCTACCCATACCAGAGGATAAGGGTGAGAAAATTCCCGCTAAAACGAGGCACTTCCCCTAAACCGTTACATCACAAAGTCCCTCTTCTAAAACGAAACAGTTTCCCAAACCCGAAACTACACGTATTTATCTTACTGGTCCATTGCATAGCGTAGGCTGAACTTCTGCAAGAAAGTAGGTATATCGGCAAAAGTTCTGCCTCGATGCCTTTGGACCCAAGAGAAAATGATTTATGGCCTGCTAATATTAGGCACACGATTGCGATCTGAATTCGTAAAGGCGGGGACGGTTAAAGTGAGTGCGGCTGGAAATAGTTTTAGAGAAACATTTTTCTTCGGCTTGTTTTGCTGAGCGTGATTGTTCCTTTTGAGATTTTATGAAACTTTCTTTTTTTTTTCTTCATATGAGCGTTGTTTATGAAATAAATATTTCTCCGAGTCTGAATAAATGTAGACATGTTTTCTTATCGGATAGTTAAATCTTGATCGATGCTTTAATTTATCAACATTCTATATTATTTTTGAGCAGGTATTTAAAAATTGTTAATGTGGTTGACGTACGTGTTTTGTTTCATAATCGCCATCTACACGGAGGCCTTACTCTGTGCTATTTTTGGCTTGTTTCTCCAGACCAAATTGTTAGTATTAGTTTGTGTTTTGTTCAACAGAATTTCATAAGTGGACGATAAGTAACTGCCATTTTTTGCATTAACAAAAAAAAAAAAAAATATTTTTTTTTGGAAGCACTAACTTTATTGATACGTACACACTAGAGTGGGTCGAAAAAAAGAAAAAAAAAAAACACACAAATATTTTTTCATTTCGTAATTCCGCAGAACAATTACGAATTTAGGAAACTGAACAGGAAGAAAAATAAAATCGTTTTACTGATTTCGGTTGCTCATGTATTCTAAAGTTTGAGAAGTTTGTAAATATCCGATTAAAAAAATGTTTATAAATAGTCGCTGCCGTTTATAAGGAAATCGAAAGGACCCAATGAAAACTTTGTTACAGCCGTAATTTCGTTATAAAAAATAACAAATAGTACACAGTTAAATAAGTAGTGGGAATTGAAATTATTACGTTATAATCGTTAATTTGCTATATGCGACTTCGCTATAAACGAGCACGATTATATTACTTTTGGTTTAAACATGTCCAGTAATGAAACCAAAAAAACAATTGCGCATTGCGTCATTGGTCATGATTTTCGCGCTAAACTTCGGAATGATTGAAGACACTTAAGAAACAAAGTTTATTTATACTATCAGGTCCTTGACTCCTTTTGTCCTTTCGTTTGCTAAATTTAGCAATGTGCTGTTCGACCCGGCTACGAAGTTCTGACTCTTGCACGCTTCTGCGCATGGCAGAAAAAGACGAATCCATTCGAGTTTTAGGGAACTTTGTTTTGTAGGTGCGTTTATTAGCATGCGAATCGGAATCTTTGCTTCATTGTTGAAAGCAACTAATTTTATAAACTGGCATATAGCATCAGTTCGGAAGAAATAAAGTATTCTAAGCGAACGAAAACGAGAACAGAAACGGCATATTCCTTGTACCAACAATTCCTGCCTTGGACATCATTAGATCCGTCTTGGCACTTTGCCAGTCAGAGCTCTTTTTTTTAATAGTAGAACTGTAGTTTGTAAATTAATTAAAACTAGAAGATGAACTTGTTTCGTTTTTTCCAGATTACTTATATTTACACCTTGTGCTCTAGAGTAAAATAGTTTAGTTAAGCTACACTAATCTATCTGAATGATTGAAATGCACAACGAAAAATGCACCATGCAAAATTTTTATTCAGACTTACTTAAAACAAACAAGAAAGAGATGATCTCGCAAATTCAGTAAGCCGAAAAGAATAAATTGTCTTTCAGTAATAGCTGTACAAATTGTCATTCCACTGAAGGTTGAATCCCTTAAAAATATGCACTCAAAATTAGACATAGTTGTAGAACAAACAAATGATTTACCTCATGTCTATTCGTTGCAAAGTAAAATAATTTAAATTTATCAATTTAGAAAAGTATTTTTTAAGTTTCATAACCTAATTCTCAGTGTAACAGTTGTCAAAATTATTGTAGATATTACGAAAAAATAATTAAGTTGCTAGAACAAATGCATCAAAACATAATTTGTGCTTTAATGTAGCAAAACACAAGTTGTAGAAATCGTGAAAACATTTCAAGAAATGTAAAGCTATTTGGAATCGACTAAGGAAATTCACAGCATAAAAAGTCTTTGAATCGTCGTTAATCCAGATATTGACGCCTCTCATTTGTCACATAATTTGAAATATTGCAGGTACCTACCTACCTAGATAACTACTTAGATTGAAAGATAGGTGATTGAATCTCGCTCATACCTGGTGGGAAGGTTGTTAGATAAATGAGTATGCAAATCTGGTGACAAGGTGAGTTTTTTTATTAATGATTTTATTCTTTGGTGTTCCAAATAGCTTCGACAAATGTAGAAAATTAAAACAAATACCGGTAGAAGAAACTGTTACATATAGAAAGAAAGGGGGGGGGGGGATTAAAGAGAAGAAATTCGAAAGATGCACACACGTTAGTAATGCTGTTAAAAGTGGTATGAGTGCAACGACAGCACACACAAGAATTGCAACGTACTGCGTGTTACTTTGATGTATGTCTTAACCTATAAGTCCCTCATAAGCAAGATGCCAGAGCCATAAATTGTGTTAACGACGAGGAACCAATCGTCGTTCATTGGATATTTTCCAACTTCAGTCTCTTCGACTGCGTTGAAAAAGTACCTAAAAAGTAAGAGCAGGGCTCGCGCCGGGGGAAATTCAGGTCCGTTTTCGGACCCTTCACAAAATTCCAAATCATCAAAACGGACCCTTCACAAACTTCCAATCAATCGAAACGGACCCTTCACAAAATTCCAGTCAATCGAAATGGACCCTTCACAAAATTCCAATCAACCGAAACGGACCCTTCACAAAATTCCAATCAATCGAAACGGACCCTTCACAAAATTCTAATCAATCAAGGCGGACCGTCACAAAATTCCAATCAAACGAAACCGACCCTTCACAAAATTCCTGTCAATCGAAGTGGACAATTCACAAAATTCCAGTCAATCGAAGCGGACCCTTCACAAAATTCCACTCAATCGAAACGGACCCTTCACAAAATTCCAATCAATCGAAACGGACTCTTCACAAAATTCCAATCAATCAAGGCGGACCGTTCACAAAATTCCAATCAAACGAAACCGACCCTTCACAAAATTCCAGTCAATCGAAACGGACCCTTTACAAAATTCCAGTCAACCGAAGTGGACCCTTCACAAAATTCCAATCAATCGAAACGGACCCTTCACAAAATTCCAATCAATCGAAACGGACTCTTCACAAAATTAAAATAAACCGAAACGGACCCTTCACAAAATTCCAGCCAATCGAAATGGACCCTTTACAAAATTCCAATCAATCGAAATGGACCCTTCACAAAATTCCAATCAACCAAAACGGACCCTTCACAAAATTCCAATCAATCGAAACGGACCCTTCACAAAATTCCAATCAATCAAGGCGGACCTTTCACAAAATTCCAATCAAACGAAACCGACCCTTCACAAAATTCCAGTCAATCGAAACGGACCCTTCACAAAATTCCAATCAATCGAAACGGGCCCTTCACAAAATTCCAATCAATCGAAACGGACCCTTCACAAAATTCCGAGTTAACAAATCGTACTTTTCACAGAATTATTTATTAAATAAGCGGATTTTTTTTTATTACTGCATATTTAAATTCTGAATTTGCACAAAAAAAAAAAAGATTTTCTACAAAAAGAAGCTTTTAAAGTTCACATAAAACAGACCCTGTTAGAAATGTTGGATGGACCCATAAAGAGGGAAAAGAGCAGAAAGAATTTTTTTTTAAGTTACACAGCGCTATACAGATGAGAGCGAATTAAAATACAATGGGGGGACGCAGTCAAAGTAAAATATCAGAGTCAAGAAATTCCAAACAGAACAGCAAGATGAAAGGTCTGCGGGATTTTCCTGATGCAATGGGAGGCAGTTAGATCCCTCAATTTTAATTACGGACGAGATTTTCAAGAGTATGGAACTTGAAAGGACACATTGCATGCCAATGGAAGTTAAATTCGCTTTCTTTGTAAAATGGTGTAGAAGGATATTTTGTGAACAGCAGATGTGCGTAATGGGATAGATGAACGATAAGATAGAAATTATGTTGATTTTGGTCAGATTGTATCTGTTGTAGTTAATAGAATGATGCAAACAGAATTTAACTACCATTTTAGTTGAAGCAGTTATTGGCGAGCCCTCATCGTCGTTGGTTTGGCCCACTGATGAGAGAAAAGAAGAACATGGGAAGGAAAGGCGAGTACAAACAGCAGGACTCAGAAGTAGGATATAAAGATAAGAACATTAAAGAAGGCTATAAACAAAAAACCTCGTAGGAAGTCGAAATTTTGTGAGAAATGGATGTACTTTCAGCAAAAACTAAGGATGACTTTATTCACACCAGCAATAGTTACCAAAAGGAAGAGGGAAGTCAAAGCTCGCCAAGCTTTGATCTGTAATCAGACGAAGATAAATATCAAGAACTTTAAAGCATGAGGAATTATTTATTAATAAAAAAGTTCTTGAGTAAATACAGGAAATTTTTCCTTGCTAATTTAATGATCCCCGCGTTATCTTACCATCTCTGTCTTTGCATGAAGCCGTCCTCAGTGAAACAAGATCCACACAAATTAAAAAAGTTGAGTTGGATAGGATTACTGGCACCGAAACAAAATTAACAGTTGAAAAATTAAAAATTACGACAAGTGTTCTTATCTACGATATCGTATTATAAAATTGATTGCATGAAGAAAAGAAAATGCGAAAGCCAAAAATCTTAAAACCGATTTTCTTGAAGTCCCTCATTTGTCACATAGCATGTACTTCCACTAATGCCTTAATTTCATTCTTAACAGCATATTTTATATCAATGAATGTACCATATTTTCTACAGACCAAGAAACTTTCAGGTAACCTTCCTTCTGTAATGTTTTTATGTGGTTCATCATCTTACAAGCATAATGTTTCATACTTTAAATATCCGTCTATGGTTTGGCAGGCTGGCGTAGTGGTAAGGCACTGACCTCGAGCACTCAAGTTCACAGGACCAAACCTGGTCCAAGTCGGTGGATTTTCAAGATGCATAAAATCGTCAGCGCCCATATTGTATGATTATGAGGCATGTTAGCGACCCCTTGAATACTTAGTTGACTTGGATACTCTCGGCTAAATTAAATTCCTAGTGTAGTTTCGCATCATTAGAGCTCAGGGGCCGCCATATAGGGGGAAACTGACCGTCAAAATTCTCAAGTAGTGATGGCATCCACCGATAATGGTGCCACATGAAAGAATGGTTGGCAGTTCCTGAGCACTAGGTCTGCAGATGGTAAAGAACCAGCATGCAGCCCCATTACAAACAACAATATCCGTCTAAATACTGCATTCAGCAATAAGCCAAACCAGCATTGCAATCTGAAGAAAAGGTGATATGTGAACCAACTGCGGGTGACCATTTCGAGAGCGCGCACCAATTAATGGTGATCCAGTGACTCCGAGGCCTTCCGTCACGCATTCTTTCTTCGCTGGCAGAGCGATCCGTCTTTTGCGAATCGCTGCATTTACGAATGCAGATCACGTTCAGTTTGAGCTTAACATTGCATTTTTAACTGTTGGAATCTTGTTGGAGTATCAAACTAAATATTCCGACATATTTGGTTATATGGTTTGCTTCTTCATTCTTCAAATGGCATGGGTGGAAAAATCGCTTTTCTAGGAACAGTAAAGCCTGTAAAGTTGACCACCTGTCAAAGTTGACCACTTTTGTCAGGAACGGAATCATCCCTGTATTAAATAATGTTGGGAAACCTTTGTAACTTGACCACCTAATTTGGCCACCTGTCTATGTTGACCACTTATGCACGCTAAATTTGGGTAGAAGTATTATAAAAAACTTTTTGTAAGTTGACCACCAAATTATTACTATATTTATTTGTTTATTTATTTTTGCAAAAAAAAAAAAAACTAAAATAACTTCTTCAGGATGTTTCTTATGCTATAATGTTAGATCAGTATTTGTCTGGGTTGATGAAACATTAATAGAAAGTTTGTCTGAACTTCTTTGTAAGTTAACCATTTGGGATAACCACTATGAGCACTTTCATTCTTTAAATAAGTTTCTCATTTTTTCTTCTGTCTGGTCTAGCCATTTTGAAAATTTATGTATCTTAGGAAATATTTACTATTATGAAAGTAACTTACACAATAAAATATTTATATTTATTATCTTTTAACTTAGTACTTTACTTTTAAAGTTGTATAATATACATTGTAAGTCATTCAGGTTAAATTTCTCTAATGATCTTTTAGATAATTGAAAAAAAAAACCAATTGCTATTTTAAAGTAACGTTAATACATGAAACTACATTTTAATTAGTTAGAAATGAATTAAATGCATAATGTAAGAAATGACAAACAAACAAAAAATTTCCCCCCTCTATAAGTTGACCACCTGTCTACGTTGACCACTGAAGTGCTGCACCGCAAGTGGTCAACTTACACGGGTTTCACTGTACTAGGCATTGAAAAAATATAAAACACATGAACAATACAAAACACATATAAACTGAAAAAGTGTTTTTATTTCTCTCTAATGGGGCTGCAGTATTGGTCATCAACAATTGCAGACCTAGAGCGTCCCCAGATATTGGTACCAACTCTTTCAGCGGCACCGCAATGAGTGTGGTACCCTTGCCGCAATTTTTTGGACGCTTAGTTTCCTCTAGATGGGGCACCTGAGCTCTTGTTGATGCAATCTGCACTAGGAATTTAATTTAGCCGAGAGTATCCATGCCAAACGGATACTCAAGAGATCTTTAGCATGCCGCATAATCATACGACATGGACGCAGACGATTTTCTGCATCTTGAAAATCCACCGACTTGGGCCAGGTTTGAACCTGCGATCTTGGGCATACGAGACCTGCGTCTTACCACTATGCCACCCTGTCGACATAAACTGAAAAAGTAGACGTTGAAATAACATAGCCTTTTCTTTCTTTTTCCCTGAGGGGTATTTTTCTTTACTTTTATTTGACTCAATCCATGAAGCGTGTAACTTCTCTAAATGATTCAAAAAAAAAAAAAAACAACTTTATGCTAATAAGCATTTTTGAATGAAAATTTGAAGAATGTTCTGCAACATATTTTATTAGTTACGTTGCTTTCACACCAAGGGCGACAAAGTCAATATTCCTGCTTTTTTCTCTTCTGCGCAAGAGCAGAGCATATTTTTGAAGGCGGAAATATGCTCTGCTCTTGCGTCGATGAGAAAGGACAGGAATATTGTCGCCTTTGGTGTGAAAGCACCCTTACAGATTCAAGTTCTAGAACCTACTTTTTTGTGTGTTTGAAAATTTACTGATTTATACTGCGTTGCTGATTAATGGACTAAAGTTATTGCAATTTGTTTACAATCTTTTTTTTTTAGCATTCCACTCTTTCTTGTTTCTCTGTAACTACTGTCCAATAAATTTGCCATTCGAAGTAAAAATAAATAAATAAATAAATAAATAAACTTCCTTGCTATTTATCGATCGCTAAATTTTCTGAACAATTTTAAACTTGACATTTATTTATCATAGCAAAAGCTTTTTCCTTTAATTGTCACTTTTTTGCTTTGTTTCACGATTTTGATCTATATATATTAAAAAACAAGAAGTTCCATCTAGAACTATACGAGCCTACTTTCCCGTATACACCAAATTCAAATCTATAATCTAGCTATATCTTTCTCTCTCTTTCTCCTTCAGCTTTAGTTCTTAATTTTTTCAAATATACCTTTTTCAAAGGATAATACATATTCATTCACTCAGGCATTCATTCTTTCATTTATTCATTCATGTATTTATTCACCCATTTATTTATTTTTTCATTTATTCACTCATTTATTCATTCTTTTCCTCATTCATTTATTCATTGATTCATTCTTTCACTCTGTCATTTATTCATTCTTTCACTCCTTCATTTATTCATTGAGAAATATCCTTAAAAATCTCGATAAAAACATTTCATAGGAAAATAGACTCGCTAGTTCTGGATAAACTTTCTATTTGTTAATGTTCTACATTATAAGAGCTTTCCGATAAAGTTTGTTCCAAGCAAATCGGTCCCTTGGTTCAGGATTTATATAATATTGAAATTTCCCCGTAAGCGCTATGTTAATTTTTTGAACTGTTCAAAAATGAACAAAAACTGTTCAAATTAATATTTCACGCCAAGAGCTTCCTCCAGTAAGCTTGTTCATTGGACGTGGATCTTGCACCCAGAGTTTACATCATTTGCTTCATTTTCGCCCATAGGCGCTAATGTTAAAATTTTTTGAACTGTTCAAAATTGAAAGTAAAATATGAAAATGCCGAGATCTTTCGGATGCAAAAATAATTTTTCGAATCGGACAATTCGTTTAAAAGTTATTAGTAGGGGACAGACCGATAGACAGACCGACCGACACACATTTTTCCCCATCTCAAAACCCTACTTTCAAATTTTTTATTTTTCAATCTTTGTTTAATTACTTCACTTTTTCTTGACTTTTCTTTATTTTTAACGATATTTTCACGATACATTAAGCCTTCTTTCATGCTTTATTCTTATTATTTTTACTTTTACGGGAAAGTAGGCTAAAAACGATCAATAATGTCCTTATATTCATCATATTCATTTGTAATAAATCTTTTTTTAGTGGTATCTAGAGGATGATAAGGAAGAAAATGTCAATTTCCTAACATAATGCATTCTATAGATTTAAATTTAACTTCTTCGTGAAATTCGACTGGTGAAACATATTTTTGCACAAGACTGATAAATATTACAAGAACAATTCAGCTTTTCTTCTTATAAATGGATTTAAAGAAATTAAAAACAATTGAAGGAAACCCAAGTCACCTTCCCCTTCAGAAACGCAAATGTTTTAATTCACTTCTTGATGAAATTACCTTAGAGAACAAAATAAATATATAGATAATAATCGATGTGAGACAGTGTAAGATTTATTGGGTTGAAACGAACCAATCATATATTAATGAAGCATCTGTCAGAGCTAACCTTCAATTGTACTTTCGCTAATACGACGATGGTTTTATAAGTGATGGAAGCTATTCACATGATGTATTTGATAGGCACAAAAATAAATAACTAAATAAATGAAATGAATAAAAATAAATGGTCAGTTTTTAAATGATATTCATACTTTTATCAATATTAATGAGCCGGCACAGTGGCGTCATGGTAAGGCGTGGAGCTCGTACGACCCAATTCATAGGATCAAGCCTGGTAATGTCGATGAATTTTTCAAGATGCAGAAAATCGTTTGCGCCCATGTCGTATGACTACGCGGCATGTAAAAGATCCATTGAGTAGACATTTGGATTAGATACTCTCGGCTAAATTAAATTTCTACTGCATCAACGAGGTGCTCCACCCTATCAGGTGAAAAAACTCGACCTCGAAATTTTCATGCGGCTATGGTGCCATACTGTAGTGCCACTGAAGGAGATGGTACCAATCTTTGGAGAACGCACACGGTTTGAAATTTTCAGAAACCAACAGCAAACCATTAGAAATTCAAAAAACAAAAAGAAAAATAAATAAAAATAAAAATAAAAATCAATCAATGTTAATGAAAACTCTACTTTTTTGAACGAAGTTCTGTGCTGATTTTATGGATTACAATATGTCGTGCACTGTATGTTTAGATAGTCTTTTGTGTAAATTCAATGTCATCTTTTGACATTTATCATCATTTCATTTGTAATTCTATGATTCTTATCATTTAATTTTTCCACTTTTTCGAAATGGATTTAAGTTACATTTTTTCAGATAATTGCGTAATCATGTTAGATATTTTTCAAATTGATTGCCATATTTCTTCGAAATTTGTAATTTTTACTAATTACAAGAACTGCATAATTATTTACGAACAGCATTTATTACGAACACCCCTTTACGTCTTATTTATAATAATTTCCCAAGCAGAACGTACATTTTGTAAACAAAATGTGTAGCAATTTTCATCGTTTATTGAGAGCTATATCTTGTATGTCTTCCAAGTAAGCTCACCTTTAGTTAGAGTAATATCAGAACTAATAAGAATAAGAACCAAAATGCAAATAAGAGCTTTCGCTTTTGTGCTTTATTTGAGTTTATCACCCCAATAGGATGAATAATTTTTGAGCCAAATGCATCGCATTTTTCACTTTTACATTTTAGTTGTTAGGTTTCGCTATGGTTTTAGCATATGAGAAGTGGCTGTCAACTAGAATTATTTAAAACCTCTTTCCTTTCAACTGCATTGATTGCCAAAATAGGAGGAATTATTTTGAAACTAAATGCGTTGCTATTTTCCTCTTGCATTTCAAAAGTTAGCTTTTACTAATTTCTCTAATATAGGTGGACTACCTATGAAGTAAAATTATTTATGAATTCATAACCTTATACATTTTATTTTCCTCGATTACCCAAGCATGAATCATTTTTGAGCCAAGTCTGTCGCAATTTTCATCCCCCTTATATTTCAGATTTAAATTTCGCTCTGCCTTCGACATATATCGCTTATAGATATGAACAATGTCATATCTGCAGAATGGATATTTTTCAAGAGACGAGTTTGTACTTTTTACAATTTGTTTTATTTAATTGCCTAATTTGTTTCAATGATTATTATAATCGATTTTGTTCAAAAAATAGTGAATGTTCTAGTTTTCTCTCACATGATGAATGTTAATGATGTCTAAAAAAATTAGAAAAAACTATAAAAAGCGGTTATTAGAGTATTGCCCCAAAAAAAAAAAAAAAAGTTGGCCTCTACCCATAATTTTTGAACATTTACTTACAGCAGTATTTCCAATATAAAAATCTGAAAATTTTGATATATATATATATATATATATATATATATATAAACGATTTTTTGCAGATATGACACTTTATTTCTATATTTCTATAAGCGCCTGTTTTCCAAAGTAAGTGCACTGACCATACAGTACAGTTAGTTAATAATTGCTAATCTTTTGCATTTTATTTGCATTGATTATCTACAGGAAGCAAATAATTTTTAAACCACATATGCCGCAATTTGCGTCTTACGTTCCTGAGGATAGGCTTGTTTTCCAACGTAGTTGAACTGACCATACATTACAACTAGTTAAGATTTAAGAATTAATCTCTTGCATTTTATTTACATTGATTATCTACAGGGAAGGAATAATTTTAAAACCAAATGTGTCGCAATTTTCATCCTACATTCCAGAGGTTAGGCTTGTTTTCCAACGTAGATGGACTGACCATACAATTCAATTCAAGAATTGCCAATCTTTCGTTTTCTTTTTTTGCATTGATTATCTGCAGGGAAGGAATAATTTTAAAACCAAATATGTCGCAATTTTCATCCTACATTCCAGAAGTTAGGTTGCAGCATGTTCTCCAACATAGGTGGATTGACCTTCAACTAGAAAGGCGTCCTTTCATCGCTGGATAGAAAGTGAAGTGTTCTTGTGTTCCAGAGTTGTGTTTTATTCGATGAAGGGAAAGTAGAAGACGATATCTTCATTGTTGTTCGAAACTGAGTGGCTGTTAACGTGTTTAGAAGGTCCGCCTTGTTTTCTGAAGGGTTTAATTCATATGCTACTGAAAGGGAAGTGAGCTTGGGTGGCTGTAGGGGGTAGAGCGGCAGGCACGCACCACTCGCTGTGTTTCAAGAGATAAACCAGAACGATTAAGTAAATGGCTCGAGAAGAATTAATGCTCCTGAAGTTAAATGTTCTTCTTCTTCTTTGCATCAAGGTCAGAAAAAGCCTTCTCTGTTCTCGAGTTTGTTGAACTCCTAATGAGGAAAAATTCGGATGAAATTGAAAGTTCTTTGCTGAAAAAGTTTTTGATTTGTTTACAGTTTTGTGGGTAAACATTCTAGTTTTCGTTTTTTAAAGCAGTGCGCTAGGAACATAATTCATGTAGATGTCCCTTGAAGATTTGAGGTTAAAGCTCACGTACTTTGACAGGAAACGTTACAGCATTTTTTTTCCTCTTCTGAGAGACAAAGGACATAAATGCTGTTTCTGCACCCATCCAGTGACGCACGAAAAGTTTTCTTCAGCTTCCATTTAAAGCTTAAGTTGAATATTTTTGCTATGGACATGCTTTATTGACTCTGTAATTAAGTTCACTGGAGAATCCCTTATATGGATTAAAATTATTACTTTCTGATTCGAATGACTGAGTTTAACTAAAGTTAGCATTATTACGAAGAAAATTATATGCATGATAAAGAAAAGACCAATATGCATCACGATCATTTGATACTTTTTAGAATCTTAGTGCCATAGCAACAATTACCTCTATTCTGTTTTGTGCCTTTTAAATATTTTGCAGAAAATTATTATGTAACAATGAAACATGTCAAGTTCCTTTCTGAAATATGTATTCAAATGTAAGTGATTTATAAACCGCACATATATATTGATTGCTATAATCAAACAAGTAAATAAACGGATTCAGGGGAAAAGTGGGGGATAAATTCTCATCTGGGTAACAATACACTGATTGTGGTGGTTCTGAAAGAGTTGGTTACAGAGCACTTGGTTCGCAATTACTTATTGAGATCAATTAATTGTTAAATTCAATTGTTAAAATCTAGGAAATCTTTGAAGCCAAACTAAAGCTGCTAAAGTGTCACAGATATATGTTTTCCATAAATACTATTTTTTAAAAGATTTTTTTAAATTAATTTTCATCTTAAAATTATTATTTTTATTTTAAATGTTGGCTTTAGATAAAGATTTATGACTTATTTCCTAAGTGGGGAAAAACAATAGCATTTGTCCTGGTTTCTTGCTTTCTTGAGCCCCTCTGAACAACTCATGTGACCCCCTGAGGATCTCAAGTATAAGGAAAATACTTGAATTTAAAAATTTATTACCTCCAATTCCACCTTACAAAAATGTATTTCTTATATTTTCAATATCGATTTCCAACCTCAGCTATGTAGCTCAACTTTTGGTTAAGATCGTGTTATTTTTAAATAGGAATTATTAATGGTCCAAATGCTGAAGAAAACCTCACATTAAAATTTTTTACTGTAACAATTGATAAAATATAGTTGTTAACTGATAAAATATAGATTACATTAGAGCTCGAACCATTTTATGAATTTCCGTCAGCTCAGCATCTGGTTCAATAAAAACACACCTTAAGTTCTCCTTCAATAAATTCCTGCTTACAGAAAATTCCAAGTTCGCTTTCTTGCTATACATTACACCATAAAAGCACCAAAACAGTTCCTTAGACCTATCAATTAACAGACTCGGTGTGTTTCCATCATCAAGGATTTGATTCATGTTCTTCTTCATGTGAGGCTCAGCATGTGCATTGGCAGGGGGTAGAAATGATGTACGCGCATTGCGTGCTGTGCTTTGAGTCAGGACCGAAGGAGACTGAATAAGTCTTTCTTAAAACTAATGTCTTCTTTCATGACTGATAAGGAAATAAATTTCAATGAGGTTTTGTTTACTTTATGAAAGTTTATGTACAGAGATTATTAATTTTAGGGACATGTACCTTTTTAATTTATGAGAAAACCAAAGGGAATACCGTTAACTTATTTACAGGTGTCAGTAAATAAGCTATATGCATATATTATGAGACCTCACTGAGTCGTTGCTGCGTTTAATTCGTCGTTTGCTTTCGTCCCGACTAAGTGTCATACACATTTTGTAAAACAAACCCGTCACCACACTTAATTATACTTCGGATAACTTGTCACCGTCAAACGTGGGCAAAATTGTTTTTTTTTTTTTGTCATGAAAATATTTTAGGTTTTTTAAAAAATTCCCACTCTACCTAAGACGTTACTCCACTTAAGTAGTGAAAAATCTTTGGTTCCTAAGGGACGACTTAACGAGGTTTTACTATATACATACTGCTTATAGAAATGAACAGTGTCATATCTGCAAAAAATCGTTTTTTTTGGTTTTTATATCAAAATGTTCAGATTTTTGCGCTCTTTATACTGGGAATACTGCTGTGAGAAAATATTCAAAAATTAAGGCTGGAGGCCAACTTTATTTTTTTGGTGCAATACTGTAATAACTACTTTTTATAGTTATTTTTAATTTTTTTTTTGACATCATTAACTTCCATCATGTGAGAGAAAACTAGAACAATAACTATTTTCTGAACAAAATCGATCATAATAATCATTGAAACAAATAAGGCAATTAAATAAAACAAATTGTAAAACGTTCAAACGCCTCTCTTGAAAAATGTCCATTTTGTAGATATGACACTGTTCATTTCTATAAGCGATATGTACAGGCAATATACGCCACGTGTACTCTATTCCGTGGTGTTTCGGTTTTCACTAAAAATCTTTAACAAAAAAAAAAAAAAAAAAGGCATTAACACAGTCCAAATTAATCAGCGAATAATGACTTGTTTTAACTGTATCTGTTGATAGGTACTATTTTATTCATAAGGTCACGGAAAAATATTTTCATTAAACCTAATTGCTGGTGCTAATCTAAACGGAATACGTTAAATAAACAGCACGTAATTTAAGCTCACGTGATTTTGTAAATTGAAGATTTTATCATAAATGGAATGAGTCAATTATCTTTCGTTCATTCTATTTTTAAAAAACTGATTGCCTTCATGGGGATTACATAAGAACATATTTCTTCGAAAACGATTAAATACCGAATAAAAAAGAATGATTTTATCTTCATTTGTGTAAACTCCCGCTCAATTTAGTGGCGCTGGGAAAAGAAGAGCATGACAAAGTTAAAAGAAATGACAATGCCACGACTTCCTCATTGGTTAGCTACACGGCGTAAAAAATAAGTATTTCTACAAATTAGCCATTAACTAAATCACACCGGCATTAAAGAGCGCACGCGTCGTAGGCTGTAATTAAACGCAAATTCAAAGGGCTTTTGCCCAGGTCACGCTTCCGCTGGCGTTAAATACGAATTGTTTTGCTTGTCTTGTTATATTTTTCATATTTTCCTTTCATGGGGGGTGCTGACCTTTGAAAAGGGCCATTAAAAGACTCGAATACAACAATACTGCAGATGTGTATCATTTACTTGCATCACGCTTCTGCTGTAAACCTGTCTTTTAAGGGTTTTTTTTTTACTATGAAGTCTTTTAAGGTTTTGTTTATGCTTTAAAAGAGAGGGCTGGATTATGTAAAATAAAATTTTTTATTCTGTCTTTGCTTATGAGTAAAAGATTAAAACATTTTTGTGTCTTTCTTTTTGTGTGTGCTGAAAGTTGGATTAGTGTGTTTGAAGTGGCTTGAGTCGGATTACAATTCCGACTTTCATATTTACTCATAATTTTTGTGAAATAATACCTAGTGTCTCATATATATATATATATATATTATGGCGGCGTTGAAATGAATGCAGAAAATGTCGCAATATCTGTCGATTGTTTTTTTAATCTTTCCTCAATATCGTGTGCTATTTACAACAAGAATCAAATGAAAACATAAGGCAGATTAATAGTGCGCAATTAAAAATGCTTACGTAAAAGCGAACAACTATCTGAATCTGAAGTATTCTTCAATGCTATCTTCTAACGGCGAAAAAAAATTTAAAGCAACCTTTTTGATCTCTATCTGTTTATCTACATGTTTTCATTTAGCTATATAAGTATTACGTATCCTTATATATATCATTTGTATATCAGCTGGTTTAACCATACGTCACTAGAAACACAAAGTAAATACTAGCCCCGTGTAATTCACAAATAAAGAAATTTAAAATTTTATGTAAAACGAAAAATTATTTTAGAAATGTAGTGGAAAAAAGAAACATCCATATTGAATATAATGTTGTCTATAATGTTTCTGTTATATAGTTGTTCTCACTTTAACTTAAGAATTTATGTGTTGGTTGGTTTACCAATATAATATATCATTAGAAAGATATAGCCAACTTAGATAATGTACAACTGAAGTTTTACATGATAGCAAATAACTGTTTCAAGGCTTTAGAAAAACCCCTTCACACAAATAAAAACAAAGAATATATGTTCGTTGCTTCTTTCAGCATTTTTTAAATTTCAATTTAGCACTAAAGAATTAAAGAAACTGCCATGTTGAATGTCTATTTTTTTGTCTATAATGTTTCCGTCATACAGTTGCTCTCACTTTACTCAAGAATTAATATTTTTGTAGGTTTACCAGTAGATATAATTAGAAGTTTACCTTATATGTATTATGTATCATTAGAAGCTTAAAGTAGTAGCCAACTTGGATAATGTACAACTAAAATATTACATGAAAGCAAATAACTGTTTCAAGGCTTTTTCACCTAAATAGAAAGAAAGAACATATCGCCGTTCCAGAAGAACTGTGACGTAAATGCAAAAACTTCAATTTTACAGGAGAGTGAAAAAACGATTTGCAGTTGTATAAAACTTATAGTAATTGAAAACGGTGTAAGTGGCAGAAAAAAATGGTATAATTAGAGTACGTAGGATATATACTTTACTTTCATTTACCAGGGATTTGGATTTAATCACAATAATATTTCAACCCCTAACTGCAGTTACGTCGTTGTTACTCTAAAAATTGTTCGTTGTTTTAGAAGGCGCAAACTTGTAATTGTTAATTCATCCATGTTCCCCTGTGTAAGGGATGTGTTTCTGATATTGTATATGGACTTATTTGCATTTGACACATTTTTGCAGTTACGTCATTGTTCTTCCGGACCGGCGATATGTTCGTTGCTTCTTTCCGCATTTTTGTTATTTGAATTTAGCACTAAAGAATTTCCGTAGCCTTTAAACAGTATTTTGCTTTTAAGCAGTTTTTTATTGCTGCTTTACCCTTGTTGATTTTTATTTTGATAGGATTATCACTTATTCTGCGGCAGACAAAATGGCCATTATCTCAAGATTTAAGGTAAGAAGTTTTTTATATTGTGATCACCCTTTGTGCCAATAAATTATAAAATGCGAAGTTATGTTGCGCTGATTTTCGTTACATAAAACTTCGTTATATCGGTAGTCATTGCGCAAAGTTTTATTGTACATCGACTACTTTTGCAAAAAGTGCTTTAATGTGAAATTTCGTTGCATTGAGGATCATTGTACTGATAATTATAATATGGAATGTTATTAGCTTTAAAATTATCATTTAAAAAGTGACAGTTTAATGTAATCTATGTAAGAATTCATGCAACAACTGCAGAACAAAAACAAAATGGCTCTATCGTACATTATTAATCTACTTTGAGCTCTATTTTCGCTTTATATTTTGAAAGTACGTAATTTATTAATCTTTTTCTTGAAGAAAAAGCTTTTAGCTTCTTCTTGTTTAAACGTTAAAAAAAGCGGTTTGATATCCTTTGCTGATAAAAATAATACCCGGACTGGAAATTAAAAAATGACAATTTCATGTAAAAAAGTCATTTTCATGTGAATGGCATTTTTATGTAAAAATTTCTGGATTAACTACAGAAGAAAAGAAAATGGCTCGATCGTGCGATCTTAATTTACTTTGAGTTCATTTTATGTAACTTAAAATAACGCAATTATTAAACCTTTTCTTGAAGAAAAAGTTAAAAGCTTCTTCTTGTTTTAATCCTACGTAAATAGATGTTCGACATCATTTGCTGAAAATTAAAAATACCCGAATTGGAAATTTAAAACTGAAATTTTCATGTAAAAAACTCATTTTCATGTAAATGACATTTTCATGTCCGTGACAGAATGTCTGCATTTACTACAGAACGGAAACAAAATGGCTTGATCTTACGTTCTTAATCTACCTTTGAGTTCAATTTTCATGTTATGTTTTGAAATAACGCAATTATTGTAATCCTTTTCTTAAAGAAAAAGTTAAAAGCTTCTTGTTTTAATGTTATGTAAATAGATGTTAGACATCCTTTGCTGTTAAAAATAATAATACCCAAATTAGCATTTACCTTGTATCCAATCTCAAGTTATAATTGTCATCTATGACATAACATATTTGTAAATGTAGAGCATTCAGATGTAATTACAACAAAATGAATAGTTGTCAACTTTTCTGAGAGACAGCTGTGTTTTTAGGTTATTCAAGCAGCTTTATTCTATGGCGGTAGCCTATTCAACTTACAATTTTGTTGCTTTTTAATGATTTATTTAGTATGACATTGCGCTTCATATTTTTAGTTGCTTCTTAGTTTTTGTTTCAAATTTTCTAAACTAATCTATGCTGTATTGTTTTACTTTGCCCTTCAGCTGTGCCTGATTTTATGTAAAATACGCACCGGGATGCATTTAGTTAAAATTTAGGCTTTCTTTTCCCTTTAAATTTGATTAATGGCCTGAATATATTAGTAATGTTATATAGTTTAAATTATGCTTTAGTTTGAGCCACATAATACATGACTAAAATAAAAAATTGCAAGTTGATATATTGTAGACAATTTTTTAAACAAACTTAAATAGAACTATTGCTTTTTTGTTGCAAATTGTTAACCTCTTTGAAAAATATGAAAGATTTATCGTTAAATTCTATGTTTTTTTATAGTATCTCATCGATTAAAGTATATACAGTAGGCAGTAATAGAAATATAATTTCACGTTAATTTAAAGCACAAATGAGCATTAAAACGCAGACATATGTTTCGAGATTGCTTGGAATCCCTTTTTCAATGCGACAGGGAGCTTCTAGACGCAAAACATCCAATCTGGATGTTTTGCGTCTAGAAGCTCCCTGTCGCATTGAAAAAGGGATTCCAAGCAACCCTCGAAACATATGTCTGCGTTTTAATGCTCATTTGTGCTTTAAATTAACGTGAAATTATATTTCTATTACTGTTTACTTGCACAAAGTTAAATTATTATTATTATTATATATACAGTAGGGTCAAGTCGATACCTCCGAGACTGGGAACAAGCCGCAGCACGGGGAAAGCATGACTCATGCAGTTAGGCCGATCGCTTTCCGAGTTCTGTCCTTCAGTTCGCTCGTCTGAAACTTTTCATTTTAACTTTTACCATTGCAATATAAAAATCGCCGATTTTTCTTTCAATATCTTGTTTTTCCTCTCTTGTAATATACTAACAATAAATTAAAATATTTCATTCAGTAAAAGTAAATATTTAACTCTGCAGAGAAAAAGTGCACTTTAACTTAAAATTAGTTAAATGTCATTAATTCATAATTATTATGACGTACTTAAATACATCCGAGACTAAAAGTATAAATCCTTCACATTTTATGTACGGCCTGTTTTCAATATTGCATTTGTGAGTAAGCAATAAAAAAAAACAATATAAATGGCTAATATTCATAAAAATTCTTGTAAGTTTCTGCCTACATTAAAACTTATTACGTTCGTTATTTGTGCATAAAATTATTGATGTTAGGGTATACACAATACAAGCAACTAAAATAAACTTATGAGTGTTGGAAGTGATAAATTCAATTTGATAGAAACGAATTTAGACAGCAAATAAATAGTTTATTGAATAACAAATTCAATACAAAAAATGAAACATGAATATGAAACAATCAGTTTTTATAATAAAACTTTTCATGAGATGCATTTTAAATATTGCCATCATGATCTTTCAATTTTATTAATTCAGAAAACATAATTATTAATTTCCCTTTATATTATCTAGTACACCAGATATTAAAAGCCTTTTTTCAAGGCTTCATTTTTAGTATTGTGGTCATGTTAAATTATAAAATATTACTACAAATATTGATATGTATTATTTTAATAGCATCTTCACATCTTTTTTCAATACTAAGACCAGGTATAAAGTGTTCTAGTTATTTTAACAGAATGAAATTATAAAAGGTATACACAATACAAGCAAGTAAAATAAGCTTATGAGTGTTGGAAGTGATAAATTCAAATTGATAGAAATTAATTTAGACAGCAAATAAATAGTTTACTCAATAACAAAATTTAATGCAAAAAATAAGACATGAATATGAAACACAATCACAGTTTTTATTACAAGACCTTCAATGAGATGCATTTTAAATATTACCATCATGATCTTTAAATTTTTATTAATTCAGAAACAATTTTAATAGCATCTTCACGTTTTTTTGCAATACTAAGACCAGTTATGAATGTTCTAGTTATTTTAACATAATTAAATTATAAAAGGTATACACAATTCAAGTTCACATTGTGAGAGATGGGGATGATGTTGAACACCTGCTCAATTCAAAACAAAACCAAACTTTATTGAATTATTAAAGTTTCACGATAAGAACGGATTGGATTTCCGCTTACCATCAGAAGTATAGCGGAAATTAGTATGATTCTCTAAAACGTTACATAAGAATTTGGTTAATTCCTTATACGAATTTTTGAAGAAGAAAATTAAATAGACAAATAAAGATCAAAACTTTTCAATGCACAGGAACAGAATGTAGAGGATCGACTTAACATTTTAAACTTATCTCCATTGCCTTAGATAAATTACACTCAGATAATTATAATGTATTTAAATTAAAGTATAATATATTATATTTAATTATATTCTAAATTTTAGCATAAATTTTGATTTTTTGATTTCATTAAAGTTTTTAATTTTCTCTCCTTCGCTTTTGAATGAGAGGTATAAGATATGCTGTCATTTTTTAACTTGCAGTAGTCATTTAATAAAATATTAATGAACTTTTTTACCATGCAGTGCAAAATAACTACTGCAGAATGTTTATTATCACAGTAATCAAAATTTAAGTGCTTTTCCTCAGTTTGTAAAATATTTTTAATCACACATAATGCAACAGCTCTTTGATTCTGAACTTGTAAAAAGTTTTCTTCAAAATCTGACAATAATTTTGAAATTGTTATGTAGCAGTAAAAAGCAACAGTAATTACATCATCTATAGGATACTTTAAACCTCCTCGATCTTGATGATGGATTAAAATTTTGCTCTCATGGAAATGAATGTCCTCATTTCGAGACAATAACGATCTACATGAAGGACAATCTTTTAAAAATTTTAATGTCGAATGCACTGCATAACCAGCAATATAAACAATTACTGGTGTTATTTCCTCTGATTGTTTTAGGTCTGTTTCTGTTACTTTAATTGCAAACTTATTAGTTGCTACAGACTTATGAAAAAACTCCCTATCATCTTCCGTAGAATTCTTTAAATCGACAGAAAGATTGCCAAACAAGTTTGACTTCAAAATCATTGGCAACGTTGATTGAAGCCTGAGCTTCATTTCAGTTTCAAACAGTTGCGTAACTGAAATATCATACTGGCCACCAGCTAATTGTCGATACTTACCAAACCTGGCTTCCAAGCTGTCAGTCTGAAATTTACCAGGTAGTATGAATGCCATGCCTAATTCTTCGGTGCTTAGACATTGCTCTTCGGTTTATGGAATTATTGTCACTTATGACACAAAATGTATGAAAACCTATCGATTCGAGACCAATTAGCACTTTGCTGAGAAATTCATGCAGCATGTCAGCATTAACAGTTTTTACTGGCATTATTGCCACCACATTTTTATAATTCGATTGAACACTCTGTATCATAAAAACATAAGCTGAATTAGCAGCTTCAGAGCAATTATATGATGCCCCCAAAATATCCCCCCCCCCTTAAAATCAAAAAATGGTTTTATATGAACTTCATCCATCATAATAGTGACTGCTTTATCTTTATCAGATAAGCAATCAAATTTTTGCCTAATATAAGATAAAAAATTGTGATCATTATTTTCATTTTTAGGGTTTATATTATAAGCAGCAAATAATTTTTTCACTGTTGAATGATGAGGTAAAGTAACTAAACCACTATTTCTCAAAAAGTTATAAGCATGGGGAGATATTGACAACAATAATGAAGAAAATATTAAAAAATCTGCTTTGTATCTGTTTTGATTCTTAGAATTAAACAGTAAAGATACTTGTTCTTTAATAAAGTTAATGCATAATTTCTCATTTTCAGTGCATAAATTTTCTAATTTAGACAAATAGAGAGTGACAGAGTTAATTAAGTTTTGAATTTCATTGCTTTTTGATTGATTAGTCATTACATTCTGATTCAAAGAACATAAAATATTCGAAATTTGTTGTACGTTATTAACAACAATGGGAAATTCCATTTCATTTAGTTTTTTCAATTTCATTTGATCAATGAAAACATTTACAGATAGATTTATATCAATAATTACATTTATATATTTTGGAATGTCATCGGTTATTATTACTTTAACAAATGAAAAATTATTGTCGATACTCACAGGATTGAATCCATCTTTTAAATCAATCAAAGTGATTTTTTCTTTCAGTTCATGTAATGAGTCCACTTTACACTTTAACTTATCTTCTTCATATGTTTGTAAACTGTCCGCTAAAACATTTTCTAATTGTGACAGTTCAATTCTTTTTCTCTTGGCCTCGGGTTCTTCTCTTACTGGTTTTGAAGTTGACATATACTCGGGGCATCCAGGAAAAATAGATGGTACAGCATCCTTGCACAGTCTTGGCTGTTCCAATGGCACAACTATTTTCCTTCCCGTTTTTTCACAATCAAATTCTACAGCTCTTCTGATGTCGTTATCACTGAAATGAACCTCACAAACCTGAAAGAAAGCAATTATTTTTCATTGGGGTTGTATTTTTTAATTTATTAAACTTTTAAAGTTTGCATACATTTAAATGCAATGAACATAAGTTTTTGGTAATTAATTCATAATCTTGTCTTCAATAAATTTTTCCTTAATTTGATTAACATTTTTTTTCTAAATGGTAATAAACTAAATTTTAAGCATAGATACAATTAATCTAGATAATATAAACATGAACTATATTACTTTAATCATATCTAATATTCAATACACACTAAGGTAAAATATAGTAAACATGTTCAATATAATACTTGCTTATTAAGTTGCTCTATTTTCATGTAATAAATATACATTTTGGAATAATAGCAATAGTTTAACAGCAGTGGCAGTAATCTTACTGGTTTAGTTGCATTATAATACACAACTGTCCTCCAGATTGATTAACAGAGTAAAATAAAATTAATTATGCATTAATTATTATGAGAATAGTTTTGCATACATTTTAAACATAATGAATACGAGAAATATTTGCATTAATTTAGTGTTCAGCTTTAATTTATTATATTATTATTACTTAATGTGATTCATTTGTAATTTTACAACTGGCATTAACCGAATTTTATGCACTAAAATCATTTAATTTAGATAAAATATAGTGCATGTGAAGTTCATTATTAATGATGTCAAGTATTAAATACACAATACGCACTGGAAGAAAAGACGAAGAGTAGAAACAATGTTCGCGTATTGACCTATTATGATCACTAATTAAATAAACTCTATTTTGAGCCATAACGAAAACTTTTAATATAACTGAACTATAATTTCAGAAAACAAATTATAGGACTCTTTTCCTGATTAAGAACAGAGAAAAAAAATAATAAATTTCAAAGAATTATAATAATGTACGAAAAAGTACTTACTCTGGAATTTTTTGTGATTTCAAAGTCTCTGGGAATAGCAGCAATCCATTTCTTTCGAAGCTGTTCACTCTTTGGAAATCCAAATGTGGAAACTTTTGGCCCTTTTGCAGTGTAATTGCCGCGGCAGTTGGGCACAACACATTTATAAACCATTTTCAATCACTATACATTAGTGGTAGCATTCATTTTTATGATCAATTTTACATAGCTAGTTCAGAAATATGCACGTGTTTGTAAACAAATTGTAGTTCTCATCTGAGAAATCTCACGCCAAAGAACTGAGGAAAGTATGCGCAGTGCCGAAGGTATCGGCATTGCGCATGCCTAAGCTTCCAAATATCGCCATGGTTGGCTCCTTGAATTCGGTTTGGATTTTTCCGAAAACTGGTTACCTTGCATCGTTTCCCCACCGTTTTCCATGGGCCTACCTTCCCTACGTCATCGGCGCTCATGGCAACCCGTTGGTAGGCTTGTTCCTAGTCTCGGAGGTATCGGTCAAGTGGGGTAAAGTGGTCATACGGCAAAGAAAAGGCTATAGCTTTGAATTAAATGAAGGAATTGGTGTAATTTTTTTATTTTAGATTTTAATAATTAGGAATTAAATTTTACATTCAAAATTGTTTTGATAGCAACTTTATAGGTGAAGAAACAGTTAATTTGTCTGTTCATACAACACTTTCAAATTGAAACAGGTCTTTTAACTTCTCTCTGACATTTTGTTTTAAAGAATTTGCATCTACTTGACAGTGCAGGAAGCTTTGCACAGATCTCAAAAATACTTCCTCACTAACCATGAAGCTAGATTTAGTTTTTATATTTTTTTACGGTAGTTTAAGTAAGATGGGGTAAAGTGGTCACAGTATTTGGCTTAACATGCATCGATGCTCTAAAATTACTTTAGGTTAATTTATGAAGTAGCCTAGGGCTTAACTTACATAAAACTCACGAGAACTCAGCTTCCATATTTATTTTCAATTTTATGCGAACTATTTAAGGGAATTCAGGCTTAATACGCATGAAGGTAAATTTTGAAGGCTACAGGTCTCCGCACTTATTTTGTTTGAAATTAAGCCTTAAGGTAGATGTGAGTTAAATATTAATGCCACTAATATTGTATTATTTCTTAAAAATAACTTTAAAATTTACTTTTAGTAAAAAGGATTAGATGCAACTGAGCTCAAATGCAATAGCGATCATTCATAAATGATGTCACGCTTCGAGGGGGTCAGATTGTGACAAAGTGTGACAAGGGGAGAGAGTAACAAAAAATGTGACATCCTGCTTATGCAATATAGCGGGACATGTGACAAAGGGGGAGGGGGTTCCGTTGAAGTGTGACATTTTGTGACGAAGGGGGGGGGGCAAATATGTGGGGGAAAAGCGTGACATCATTTATGAACGGTGCCCTAGAGATTGAAATTACTATACGATAGTCTTCTTACAATGATGTGTCTAGTATTGACGAATTTTTAGAAACATCTTTAATAAAACAATTTTCAAGTTATCCCTATCGAATAATTCAGTTCTAAACAGTCTTATTATAAATATTATTAAGCTGCAAATGTTTAGAACTAGTTGTACTTCGAACAAGAATAATGCAGTAAAGAGAGAGAGAATTAAAAATAGCTAGGTTAAAATACGTATTTTTCTCCCATTTTGATATTTAAAAGGCTGTATTTATCTCAGAACTCTCTTACTAGCATTGTTCCCTTAATATGTAATTTCAATAATTTAGTCATTCTTTAAAAGCCATTTTAAATTTTTTCACTGAAAATTTTGAATTTCAAATTTGTTTTATTATATGTATTATGTATTAAATTAAAGGGCAGACATGCAGTCTAATATTTAGGGATTGAAACCTAATAATACCTGTTATTATGTAACCTAAAATAATTTGGTACATAACTTTGTTTTAAGACCATCTATGCAGCTGCTGAAGAGACTGAAATACCTTGCCAGACGTTACAAAGATGAGGCCAACTTTTGACCATAATAGCGGGCCTTAATCAATTCAGTTGGGTGAAATATACTTGTTTCCTTACTAAAATGAACCTTTATTGAATATTTTGTAATATTATGATTATTAATACTTTTATAGGGTCCTTTTTCAATTGTGACCACTTTACCCCGTGCACTACTCACTTTACCCCACCCCATGGGGTAAAGTGGTCATAAATACATCTCAGAAAGAAGGCCTTATAAAATTATTTTACTTCATTTTTTCTGATTCAAAATTTAATGCAATCTGTTCTTCAATAATGTCATATAAAATATCAAGCAAAAAATCTGAAGGTTTTGGAAAAATTCTTATATTTATTGGCAACTAAAGTTGAAAAACGTGGATTTTATGACCACTTTACCCCACCTGACCCTATATGCACCTTATGTAGCAGAAAAATCGCGTATAATAGCAGCCATAATAGCTTATTTAACCGTTCTCGAAATGCCTAACGCCAAAAATAAGTTACGAAGTGGTTAAATTTGCTTGAAATATTTACAATGAATGAAAGCAGTAAATACTACAAAAAAATTGACGATATGCATTGCATAAGCGTAATCACTATAGAAATAAATAAAGTAACAATTTTGCGTCAACTGTAAAACTTCAAGAAAAAAAAAAGACGTAATTTATGACGTAAATTTGCTGTAAAGATAAGGAACTCATTAAAAATCATGACCGATAGTCTCAGTTTCACAAGTGACCGAGAAATGCTACACCACATGACAAGGACCATCGAGCTTCCACCAATCAGCTATGGAAGAAAAGAGCTGCACTAGTATTTGTCGCGCACTCCAGTAGCTCTTAGTAGATAGACTCTTAGATATTGACTCTTCACTTCTTGCTCACGTGATTTATTTGTGTGACATCAATTTCGTACACTTGCTGTGTCTGGGCAAAAGGTATATGTTGCAGACAGTGATGGCATTTAAATAATTGCGCATGAAAAAAGTGTACGTATTTGTTTATTGTTTTAGGACGCTTTCTCTGTTTGCCAGTCAGGTTAGGTGGTGACGAACTATAAAAAAACGCGCTGTTCTCCCATATCTATTTGTATGAAAAAATATGACTTTTTTTTTTTTCTTACCTTTGCTTGACAAACACATGAAAAGCTCTTAGCACTAGATTTATCAGGCTTGTTTTTAACCATTTCTAAATCTTCATTTTAAATTCATTAGGTAAAATCTAAGTTCCGCCAGGCTCAAAAATAAAACAACGATTCAGTATAAATTTCTCAAAGATCGCTGCGAAGCTCGTAGATCGCCTAAAAATAATTGTTTGAGACATCATTTGTTAAATACTGGCACTTCTGATGTCAAACGCACATTTTAAGATTGGTGCTTTTAATGGAAAATTTTGCCTTTGATGATGTTAATAACGGTACCTTTTAACTTTGAGGGTTCTGATAATGAAGTTAAGATAGGTTACGCACTAACGGCCTTATTCACTAGCAGATTTATGGCCTCATTCACCAGCCGATTTGAACCTTCGAACTACAGATCAAAGGCTTCCTCTACCAATGAGGACGCTTAAATTGGCGGTTCGAGTGTTTGACAGAGGTTCGCATCAGCTGGTGAATAAGGCTGTTGAACCTTAGAACTGCAGATCAAAGGCTTTTGCAACCAATTAGAACGCTCAAACTAGCGGTTCGAGTGTTTGACAGAGGTTCGCATCGGTTGGTGAATAAGGTTGTAGATGCTAATATGTATAGACTATTGCAGACTTCTTTAATTAGTGCAGAAGTGTTGATCATTGACAAACCGGGTGGTCAAGTTTGTTTATCGGCATAGGTTTGTTCATTGGGCAAAATGGTCACTCGCCGTGTCTCCATTAATTGACGCGTAGTGGCAGTTTTCTCAACTAGTCCTTAATCTGATGAAATAAGTTGATCCTTCGCAAGAACCTTGCTGTGCTGCGTAATTTTATAGTTTTTCGACATTCTGATCATAAGTAAGTGAATTTGTTAGCGTAAGCAATTTAACCATTCTGTTACTAAAATTATTTGTTGACATTGGGAAAGAGCATGTTTTAAGCTTTGAAAATATGTGGCAAAACTGTAGGTTAGGTTTATGGTTTTACATGGGTATCGGTACGGTTCATTTGTGTAATGGCGTCGATGCGAACAGAATGCCCACATCTTTGTTTTGTTTTTGAGCTTTGTACATACTCGTGATAAATGTTATTTTGTTATATTTCATAACATTCCTAAGATCCTGCGTTATGTATAACAAAACTTAATATCAATCAATAGTTGTGCAATTTTGTAGTAGGCTAATAGTGTTTAATTTGTCGTTAATGTTAGTCAATTATCTTAGTAATTAATTGTAATGTTAATGTTGCTGTTACATTCACAAGATTTTATTAATGGTTAAATTCTTTAAAATTGCAGGCGTGTTTTTTAATGAAGTCTAGCAGTTAATAAGCTGTTTTTTAATGCATTTCATATCGAGTTTATTTTCTTGGTCATAATAATCATTCCAATACGATTTTAACATTGGCACTGATGATGCTAATTTTTTTTTTGCCTAGTATTCGATTCGATTGTTTAAATTAACACATTAACGGACAGTAGGAGCAAGTGAAGTTCGAAAATTAACACCATATGTTTTTGCAGTTTTTAGAATATTAGAAGTATAGTTTTACCCTTTCTGTTTAATAAACTTAATTTTGATTAATTCAGCACCTTTAATTATGTTACGGCTATAACCGTCATGGCGCCAGTGGTAAATACTTACTAGTATAAACAATGAATATCGTTAAATGTATCAATAACAACTATAAATCCAAGGGAAAACACGATCGCACCACTCCACAACCACATGCATACTGAAGCTGCAAGTCGTGTAACAGGTGGAAAACGAAATTCAACTTAAAAAATTGTTTCCAAAGCATGACACTAGGCTTCTACTTGTTCGCCGTTAAATGCACATTTGTGCCGCTATAGCCGTAGTGTCTAAAAAACCAACCGTTTCGTTTTGGACGGCTATTGCCGTCATGCCGCATACTGAACTTCGCTTTGACGGCCATAGACGCAAGTGTCCGTCAACGTATTATATTTCATCGAAATTTATCATGAAAATGTTTTGAAATAAATGTTGCCTGCGCAAAGAATACTCGAACAGATTTAATTCATGGCATACAAAGCAGTAAAGAAATTCAGATTTATAAAATTTTTGCTATATTCTTTTCATGTTAAGATTGATGTTTCCCCAACAATTGCTCAGACGCGATGCCCAAAAACAAGTTTGCAAATTAGCCCCCGATATCTGGCAATACATTTTCTCGATAGTGATAAGAAATTGCACCAATTTTAATAAACAGCTTGCATTTTTCTTCTTTAATGCAATGTACTTCACATAATTCAATGATTCTGAGGTTAAATCAAAGGCATATCAGGGCCAAGATCAATTTAATTCCCATCTATTTTTATTTCCAATCTATTTGTTGTAAATTAGCGACCAATATTATTAATAAGTGTCCTGCAATTAAGTTTATCAAAAATGCCTAAACTTTATATACCTCAAGTCTCGTCTAAGGAAGTAATTACGCAAATTCCACCGATGTTAATTATAGCGTTGATCTCAAGTTTAGATTATTTCTCTTATGTTGCCAATACGGCCTGAGGCAGCAAAGAAATCAAAACGTTTAGCGTTTAGCATTCGACTCTATAATGCTTCCAACCGGATCCCGAGACTTAAAGTGCCTGCTAAGAGAGAAAAATACATGGGGAAGTAATTTCTAATCCAGTGTTTACGAGGTTGATGCTTGCAGAGGTCTTGACTTGGATTAAGAATGGTGTGGTTAAAATACAGATCTTCCTTATTTTAGTTTCTCTTTTCTCTTTTTTTTGTTTTTGGAGGGGTGGAAGGAAATCTTTTATTCACGTATTATTAAAATGCGTTTTCCAACAGGTGGGATGAGGGAATTTATTTCTCTGAACGTTACATGGTCATTGACACTAGAGTTCATTCATGAAAGTGGCGTCATATTGCATTTATTGCTCTCAATAGTAACAAGTGTTGTTATTCGATTTTTATAAAAAATTATGACAGTGTGTAAGAAAGCTTTCATAAATCGACTACAAAATTTTTAAAATAAGATTTGTGAGTATCGCAAACAAACATATATGTAGCTTCTTTTAATGTCGTTCAACTGCAAAACAAATGAAACGAAGTTAGAAATTAGTTTATTTTATTTCTAATAGTATGCGTAGTATTGGTTCTTAACCATTGCAGACCTAGTGCGTTCCCAGAGATTGGTACCAACTCTTTCAGCGGCACCACAATGAGTGTGGTACCATTGCCGCAATTTTTGACTTTCAGTTTACCCCTAGGGAGCGGCACCTGAGCTCTGATTGATGCAAACTGCACTAAGATTTTTAATTTAGCCGATTTTTTTTTGAATATCCACGCCAAACGGATACTCATGACATCTTTAACATGCCGCATAATTATACGACATAGGCGCTGTTGAATTTCTGCATCTTGAAAGTCCACCGACCTGGGCCAGGTTTGATCCTGCGAACTTGAGCGTGCGAAGCCTGCGCCTTACCACTTCAACACCCTGCCGGCCGGTTAGATATTACTTAAATTTATCAATCGTTAATAACTCAGATAACTACAATTAAATGATAACTACAGTAATAATTGAAATAACTCAAATAACAATTACAATTAAATGTAGGACGTAGCTGAGTACGACGTGTAACTATGGACCACTGGAACTGAAGCAGACATGAAAGTTTATTAACATTAATGTTTTAATAATTTTGATCAGGACTTGGAAAAATTCGGCCTGCAGTCGTGATGAAAGAAGGGTTGCATAAGTGAGAGATTAGTTTCTTGTTGGATTTGCAACTTTTTATGAATTTAATATGTGCTGAAACATTTCTCCGGAAAGTCTGAAATGTTCATGCCGGAGCTCACTAGTTTGGATTGACTCCAACAAGATGTTAAAAAAAAAAAAAAAAAAAAAAAACAATTGTCGCCAAGTCAACAAATTTTTTTTCTAAATCACACACGTGGACGACAACTTTGTCGCCTAATATATTTTAATAATTCTGCGCTTTATCAATCAGCTTGCGTTCAGACTATCATAAAAACATTGATATATATATGTCACCGTTAAAGTGTGAAATCCGTTATTTCTTAGAATAACTAGGTATTTCATGAAATAACTAGACAAGTGAGTTCAAGTACATAAATTATTAAATTCCACGATTTAACTGGGTATTCCATGGAAAAACGAATGTTTGATCGTTAAAGTATGAAATACGGCACTCGAAAGTTATTTGAACCGCTTCTAGCTGCTTTCAGTCAGTTTTGAATCGCTTATAGCTGCTTTGAAATGATGTGTGTGTGTGTGTGTAAGCTTCATTCCGTTACTTTTACAAGTAGAATTTAGACGTATTAGATTTTGGATTACTGACAAATATTTTTGCAATCTGTTTTCAACCAATGATTTTTTCCCCTTATTAATCAATTAATCATCCGCAATATTGATAAAATGTATTTTTCAATTTTTTGTAGAGATTATAGCTATTTTTCATCAATTAATTAAAAAAAACTTTGAAATGATGTTATAAAATCCCTTTAATGGTCTATAATTAGTTATTTCATAGAATAACTAGGTAAAGTATAAAATTTTTCACCTATTACCGTGGAATATCGTTTATTCGACGCCAAATGGACAATCGAAAAACATAGTAAAAACGTGTAGTACGTTATACGAAAAACGTATAAACGATAACGTCATGTAATCGATTTATCCTTCTGGCTGAATCCAAGAATTGGGACCACACTAAAACTTCGTATAAATGTAAACCTCGTATAAATGTAAACTTCGTATAAATGATCGTCGTATAAACGATGCTCTAGTGCATCGGTTCCCAATCTTCTTTTTTTTTTTTTGTTTGCGTACCACAGCTAATATAATTTTATTATTTTGAATAGAACACTATTATATTATAGATAGATTTTTTGCCTGCACGCGTACCACCTGGAGAGGCTTCGTGTACACTAGTGGTACGTGTACCATAGTTTGGGAACCGCTGCTCTAGTGTATCTACTTTAACCCCTTAACGGTCGGGTTATTTTCAAGAAAATGGTCATAAAAGTGCCTATTTTTTTATCCCTGAAAATTCTATAAAAAGTATGTGTATGAACTTTTTATATATTCCTTTTTAATTTTTGATTTGTTTTTATTTTGAAATTTTAAGCACTCCAGCCCGGAAATATCACCGGGAGAGAGAAATAGAAGGCAAAACCTCAGCCCGTCATTTTCACGGGAGCAAGAGGGAAGGGGTTAACTGACTTGTCTAGTTATTCTATGAAACAACTGAATTGTAACCTTTGATGGCGACATACACATGTAAAGTACGTGTAAATTTATGATTTTTTTTTCAACTTTTGTCTTACATTTCATGTTTTTGGACTTGTAACTAATAACCTTTTTGGAGCACCAAATTTTCGTTGCCGGCTTCCACACTACCACACTATTGATAGTGTAACTCTAAAAGATAAAAGCATGAAGTTCAGCTATACGGTATCAGTAGTTACCAACCACCCTTTCAACGAAGCCCTTTTAGGAGATAAACCTTATCCATAAAAGCGAAAGAATGTTACTCCGGTGTAAACATTTGGGGAAAGGGCACGGGAGAGGCGGAAAATAAATCTCCAGAAAAGCGTAGCAAAGCTGAGCGAAGATTTTAAAAATGAGTTTCGGCCCTCGACGAAGAAACACTTTATTGATGGCCAAGGAGAATATTTTCGGAAACTTTTGCGGAGGAAAGGCTTTGATAGCCGCTTCATGTTTCTCTTGGAACACAGCGGGATTCATTTTCTGATGGCCCATGTTGTTATTACTCTAGGCTGTTACTGCTGTTATTACCCTCGGAAAGAAAGTAATTGGATCTGCCCGGGCAAAATGGAAGATTCCAGGATCCCTCTGACTTTGAGTAGTTATTGTGGGAGGCCGAAAATAGAATTTTTCTTTATATTTTTTGCTGAAGAGGAAGTATGCTGTTCTGGGGTTGATAAATATTCTTTGCTGAGCTTACTTGGTTTTTATTTTTGAAAAATAATAATTTTTTGAAAGCTGGTTTTTCTTAGCGAAATGGAAGTTTTGAGAAAGTGACTTTGAGAAATTACGCGGTCGTGTTAAAAATAGAAAAATGTCTGTTTGTCCCGCGGATGCAGCATGAATATCTTCTAAACTTAAAAATATCTTTGTGGTAGATTTTTGTGATTCTGTATGGTAAAGTATCACACTGAGGTGAGATATTTGAATGGTAAATCAATTTCTTTTTGTAAAGTACTACTGTGCCCACTATGAATAATTTTAAGCTACTGTATAAGTAATGGACGGTGTAAAAATATAACTTTTGTTGTTTTCTGACAAAATTTCCACGTAATTTATGAAGTATTTTCTCATATTTTTTTATTCACGGATAATTGTCTTCGTGTACCATCATTTCTCAACCTGGGGGTCGCGTACAAGCATCGAGATTGAAGAACTAGACACCGCAACTGTGCGGCGTCGATAGCACACGGATAAAGATTAGGTCGGCTCAAGTGCCTGACCTGAAAAATCAATCTCTAGCTGATCAGTGAGCAATTACCATCTCCAGAAGGAAACTTAGCATTTAAGACCAAAGACGTTGGACGTAGTCGATTGGCCGAAACTAGAAGATCGGTGTCACGTGATCTCTTATTCTTCGGTCGCTCGCAAACGAAGAACTCCGGTAACATGGACCCGTTTAGATGATTTAGGTCACAAACTACCAGAAAAAGTAAAAGCCTTATACCAAACATAATTTTTAGTAAATAAAGGATTTTTAGTTATAGGTCAGAGTTAAACCGAGAATATACTGTGGCAAGGATCGCGAAACTTTTGATATTAAAAGATTTAAAAAAAAAACTTAAGTTTATTGCAACATGTAAAAGGTTGAGAAATGATGATGTATATAATAAAAGTTAAAATTTACCATTAGTAAATGTGATCACTAACTCTGATGTAGCCAAGGAATATCTTACAATTTTTTTTTAATATTATGTAATAGTGGTAACTTTTTTTTAAAATTATTGTGTAAGGTACAAAATTCTCTATACTTTACTTTGAAGGAGATGGTGAAAGAAACTGACTATTGATTTTTCGTCAAGTTAATTTTATATAATGTAAAATGAAAAAAAAGAAAGAAAATATTCTAGGAAATCATTCCATAAAGAGTGCTAGCTTAAGGAACGTTAGAGGTGATTAAAAATAGGAATACAGCTTTCTTTTTTTAATGTATTTTTGAACTACTTGAAACAACTCAATATTTTATTTTGATTACCTATACAATTGTAACTTAAATATTATTAGCCATTTGCCATCGTAATATATACATAGTCCTCATGCATATGCTAGGGAAAAAAATAAGTTACACACAAATACGTTCAATGAATGGCGAGTATTTTTCATAAATCATCTTCTTACATTTTCTGGGCCTAACTTTAATTAATATGCCCCATAATTTTTATGGGTATACTCGATAAACTAATGATATTCTTTGCAGACGTGTCAATATTAATACCGACTACTTTCAGCGCTTTATTGTTTACCAAAAATAATTTGAATAATTATTACATTAAACAAAAATCTCAGTCAGACAACACATTCAGAGATACACCGAATAATTTAAAAATGCCTTGTTTCACTTTATACAAATTTCAGATTTTACGATGTGATATGAATTTTCCATTTTATTATGCACATCAGACGCACGGTAACTGATGGAGAAAATATGCAAATTCGAAAGTTATGATAGCTTCAATGCTCTCATTTCGCTTATAATTTGTGCAGTGTATCATCCCTTTAATGGAACTTTTGCTGCCAGCAATGTGCGTATGATGGAATTGTATTTCATTGTAATTGACAATCATGATAATGAGATGCAATTAGCATAATACTCACAAGTCCTACCATGGCTAAACGATGGCTCAAGTGCCCGGATCGGAGGGCCATCGTGAAGAGTCAAGGAACTTATATGCAGAACATAAACGAAATTGTGCAAATTAAATCTGTCCATCGCTGCGAATTTTATAACAGTTGATCAATAACAGTAGCGATGCAATTTCTTATTATAAAAAGTAACTGAGAATCAAAGGGTTAAGGTATGAGAGTGCCCAGTAGCAGTTGTGATAATTCTTTCTTCTGGACAGCTTTAATCGAGCGTTCTGTAGCAGAAGAAAGAGTTACTTGTGTTGAACCTTTTAAATGACTTCCGCCGGAGGGATTTAGAACAGAACTCTATCTTCGCTTGTAATAGGGTCTTCGTCTATCCCATCAGAACGGCTATTTTGTTCCTAAATTATACCCTTTCGTTTGTAATTATATGCGCACGTAACGCAGAGCGATTGGTAATTAACGCGGTTGAGTTGTATTGAAGCAAGAGTGGGAAAGTGCTCTAAAAAAAAAAAAAAATCCTGTAAACTGTTTAGGATGGCCATTCGCATAATTGGCTGTTTAAGACGTCTTAAAAGAATACAAGTGCGCGAAACAACAGCGCTTAAGCGATAGTAATAAAAACAACACCGTGAGATAATACTTTGAGAAATTGCTTAAACCGAAAGAAGCAATTTACTCCTAGCTCTCCAATATCGTGAACAAAAGGAGCTTTCCTCTTAAACTATCGTTAGTATTGAAAAACGAGTAGCAATTACTTTTTTTTTTCTTCTGGAGATCAAAAGGTAATTCAGTTACAGCGTCGAAGGTTGTATTTTAAAATGCTAAGTAATATATTGCGCAGGTATTTCACGCGCGTAGCATGTAAAATGGGGAGACAAAACTATGATGACATCTATTGCCCAGTTATTCCGAAAATTTATGTGCGTTGTCTTCAATAATGCGTTATTTTACTTCGTTTGTTTTGAGGTCTCTATTTGAAATCTATATTAAACAAAGATAAGTTAATGGTGTTTATCACAATCTGTTACTTTGTATGAAAGATAATTATTGAGTTTAACCCTCTGACTGTTCAATTTAAAAAAAAAATGTATTCGCTTCAAAATATGCATTAGAAAATGTATATATATTGAAAATCTACACATATTTAGAAGTTTAAATCAGTAATATATATATTTGCAACAATTTTTTTATTACTATTTTGAATCATAGGAACAAATGTTTTGAGACCTCAATTTTAGGCAGAAAATTCTCAAACTAAAACATCTGAAAGAAAACCTTAATTGAAAAGTCTAAATACTTTAGAAATTGCATTTTACTGACGTTTAAACGATGGATAGCGGAATAAAGTTTTAACTACACTGTAACAATTTTGCGTTTAGTTGCCCCCATGTTTGGTGTTACAGAACTCGATTTTGGAGTAAAGGTGAAAATTATTCATTTTTGACTTTCTTTTCATGTGTTTGTCAAAAAAAAAATATATAGACGTAATGTTTCTAAACACATGAAATGTAGTAATGATTAAACTTTGTGCAAAGTAATAGAAATAAAATTTCACGTTAAATTAAAGCACAAATGAGCATTTAATGCTCATTTGTGCTTTAATTTAACGTGAAATTTTATTTCCACATGAAATGTGTTAACTCCGTTACGTATCGAAATTTCATTCCTATTATTCAATGGAGGCAATTCAAGCAACGTCATTGGTCACGTGGCAGCGATGAAAGCAATGTAAACAAAGGAAGCCGTAGCATCGCTTTACTTCCAGTTCGACAAATCTAATTAAAAACTAGGCCTAAATAAAGTTCTTCTACATTAAATAAAATTAACACTTAATAAAACACTGTAACTATTGTAATACTAAATACATTTATTTTATAATGATTAAATTAAATGTAAATACTGGGTTTGGGTTATAATTAGAAAAAGCTGTGAGAATAGTCTAATTAATTTTAAGATAACTAATTTTGCCTAGTGAACTCCACGTAGAACTCAATTGAAAATCTTAGTAAACAAAGAGCAGATAACACGTGACAACGATGATTGTTCGTGAGTCCCTCTAGCGGTGAATTGCGTTCATTCTATGAAAATAGGACAAATAAGCAATCGTAATGAACTTTTGATACGTAGATGAGTTAACGAACATCATATGCTAAAAAAACATTCTTCTGTCTGTATTTTTTTAGTCAGGCAATTAAAAGAATATAAAATTAAAAAAAAAAAAAAATAATTTTCAACTTTACAGCAACTGAACACCAAAAATGGTGGCAACTAAACGCAAAATTTTTACAGTATTGGGTAGAGCGGGGCTAGTCGAGCAAAGGGGTAAGTTCCGCAAACGAAATATCTTGTACTTTATACTGCATAGTTTGTCCTTGTCCTGCATGTAGTTATGCTGAATTTGTTTTACGCCATCATTATTGCTAAATAAACATTAATGTTCAAAGATTTTTTTTGCTGCTTTAGAATAAATTTTTAAAGTCAGGATTCCCTTAGAAATTAAATTAATAAATTTGTCAATTTCAACGGCGTAACAGCATTATGGAAATGTGCTTGATACATTGAGAAAAAAATATTATCAATAAGACTTCACAGTTATTTTATTCTACGATAACGCAAACGTTGTTTCGTTGAAGGATTATTTTTCGTTAATTAAGTTTTATAAAGTGTCTTTTAAATGAACTAGAAGACAACATGCAAACAGCGAGGAATCATCAACTGTTATTAAAACAAACTACCAACAACATTTTCGTCTTGCGTATTAGCAGACAATTTTCTTGGGACCCTTCAGATAGTTAGCAATTCGGGAGAACTTTTAGGATGCATCAGAAATTAATTACATAAAATAAATAAGTAAAATTAAATATGTAAAAATGCAAAAAATGGCCGTGAAAACAAATTGCTATCAACTTTTTCTTTGCACTATAAAAATATTTCTTACGAAGCACTGATAGTCAACAATTTCGCAGTTTGGAAAAGTATATGTGGAACTATACTGACAAATTACTTACATTATTTGCCATCTACAAATATACAAATATTTTTCGTGGAAGCAATGGCACTCATCGATTTAGCAAGGGGCGGATAGGGTGTCCCAGAATTCAAACAACGAAGTAAAGCATGATTGAACGAAACGAGTTTTTCACAGCACTTTCTTTCTTTAAGGATTCAAATTTTTTTCATAGAAACGTATTGAACAATTTAACTTTTTTAACAGTATTTGCGATGCAACAGAGTAAAATTGGTGGAACACCGGAAGCAATATTCTACTTTAGTTCATAAAATTTTTCACGGAAGCATTAGTAGTTACAAATAATTTATTTCGTAATCGCATTTAAGCTGCATTAAAAAATTAGTTACTGTAAAAAAAGCTCGTAAAATTTACGGTTTTAAACGGGCAGCTGGGTTGGATGCGAAAAACCGTGAAAGTTACGAAATAAATCAGTAGTCGCGACGGTTTTTTACCGTAGGGGAATAATTTTACGGTAAAAAACCGTTGCGACTAAGGACTTCGTAGCATTTATGGTTTTCCACAACCATCCCAGCTACCTATTTTTTACGGGATTTTTTTTAGTCTACTGAGAGCAAAACAACCACATTCAACAGAGGAAGCAAATTTGTAGCATCAGCTTCACTCCACTTAAATGCAAATATTTCTCATAAAAAGCCTTAATGGTCAATAGTTAATTACTTTCGTCGAGAAATCAAAAGGCATTAGGAAAGACGTACTAACATTAAAACACACGCATATGTGCTGTGAAAGAGCAGTTACTGTCATGATTTTCCCTCCACCAAATTGCAAACATTTTTCATAGAAGCAACTATATTCATGCATTTAGTATACTAAGGAAGAGTTTAAAATGTACCCTAGGTTAAAAACAACAAAAGAAGAAATCACAAACGGCATTTTATTTCAACAAAAATACATTTTTCAATGAAGCATTAATTTTTTAACAAAAGGAATGCAGGTACCATCCAAGAAGTACAGTAAAACCTGCCACATCCGGACCTCCCCATTTTCCGGACGGCTAGCGGAACAAATATTTTTGAGTAAGCAAAAGTCAAGTACTATTTCTTTCGAACTGTGCGACGGGCGAAAGAATTAGAATTTATTTATTGTCTGTTAGTGTACATGAAGTATACAAAGAAGCACGTCAAAATTAATTATTTTTAACGTCTATGTGGTTGAGCATAATCTCAGTCCTGTTTACAGCTACATATTTTGAAATATTCTTGATATCCGGATTTTTTCATATCTGGACCGGTCGGTCGCCACATTGATCCGGATGTGGCAGGTTTTACTGTACATGCAACAACACATTACTGGAGGGCAATTTTTACACCAAAAAGCTAAAAACATTTCTCATAGAAATATTGGCATTCTGCAAACATAGTCATCGCAACAGCCGTTCACGGAAGCATTAGTTTTCAACGATTAACCACTTTAATTTATTTAAGAGTTTTTAAGGTGCAGCTACATGCAGTAACACATTACTAGGATAATTTTTACTTCAAAAAGCTACAAGAATGTTTCATGGAAATATTGGCATTCCGCGTCCAGAAGAACTCTTTTGACAATACAAAAAATAACTTTCCATTTCTTCCATCATAATCCACACGATGACTTTAATCGCTGGCTCAGTTGTCATTGCTGATTTTACATTGTCATCGCAACAACCGTTCCCGGAAGCATTAATTTTCAACAATTAACCACTTTGAAAGAGTGTTTAAGGTGCAGCTACACGCAGCATCATATTACCAGGGTAATTATTATTCCAAAATGCTACAAATATTTCCCATAGAAATATTGGCATTCCTTAATTTATCATTTTTGCTACATCCAGGAGAAACCTCAATTGCAAGAACCCTTTTAACAATGCAGAAAATAACTTTCAATTTCTTCCATCATAATCCATGCGATGACCTTAACCGACGGCTCAGTTGTCATTGCTGATGAAAGGTTTTCAACATTGTCATCGCAACAACCGTTCACGGAAGCATCAATTTTCAACAATTAACCACTTTAAAAGAGTTTTAGATGCAGCTACCATCCACGAAGTACTTGCAACAACACTTGACTAGGGTAATTTTTACTCTAAAAAAGTAAACATTTCTCATAGAAATATTGGCCTTTCGCAATTTATCATTTTCGCTGCATCCAGAAGAAGCCTCAATTGCAAGAATCCTTTTAACAATACAAAAAATACTTTCCATTTCTTCCATCATAATCCATGCGATGACCTTAATCGACGGCTCAGTTGTCATTGCTGATGAGAGGCTTTTAACATTGTCATCGCAACAACCGTGTTGTCAACCTGTCAGAACTTGATTTTGATTCATAAGCTTTATGAATCGTTTCATTATGCTGCCAATCAAAGCAACCATCGATCTAGAACTAAGTATTCACGACTTCAGCAGCTGTCAGAAGATTTCGTGAGGATAAATTATGACAAAGATAGTAGCTGAAATTGAAAAATATTTAAACCGAAAGGAGATTTAAGGGCGTTGAAAAGATTCTGGAAGCGGAATTATTCATTGCCATTTGATAGTTCATAAGGCTTTTATTCATCTAAATCTTGCATATCTCTTTTCTGCTGCTGGCAGCTATTTAGTATGAAAGGAATTGAATTCAAGTTCAATTTGTGATTTAAATATTAAATCTAGGAATGACGATCTGAGATTTAGTGGATCAATTATGGAACGCAATTCAAGTTTTCTTGCTATAAATTGGATAGTTGCATTGAAAAGCGCTTTGGTTCTTTTCTGCGCTTGCTTTTGCAATTTGTTAGCAATTTTATTTTAGTGAATTGTTGCGTTTATAGAGGGTTTCAAAATAAGGTTAGCATTGGGAGTTTTAAGTTTCAATATCAAAATAAAATTACCATTTAGTAAATATTTAGGATGGTACGAAAAATAGAAGAAGAAAATGAAAACTTCTGGAACTTTTAAAATAGTGTTCGCCGCTCAGTTTTAACTAATTGCATTTTATGTTTTACTTTATAAATAAAAGTTATATTTACCCATTCTATTTATGATAGCTCAAGTTTATCGAAAGAGCGTTATATTTCTAACTTCAAACATTTTTTCTGAGTGCATTTTTCCCCTTCATATTATGAAAGCAGCTAAAAAGTTTTATAAGCAGTAAGTTTTGTTATATGTATTTTAATCGAAAGATCAGAAATAGAAAGCGCGAACATTGTTTATATGAGAGTGAACTTAAAAACCAAGTAACGGGTCTTAAAATGATAGAAATGTTAATGCTAAAGTTAAGGAAAATGACAAATTTATCTGAGCAACATTAGTTGAACACTTTGTGTAAAAGATCTGACTGCAAATGAGTCAAATTTGAAAGTCAATATCTGTCAATATCCAAGCTTAAACTGAGAAAAACAAGTCTTAAAAACTGCTGCAACGTACAGAAAGTTAATCATCTTAATTGACTACAGCCCAATGTAGTCTATTGATGTCCCTTTCTTTGAAGATTTTTCCACTATGGCCTTTTATTGATCTTCAATTAATAATCCTCTTAAATAGATAATGAAATTCGACATCACAGAATCAGTAAAATTCAGAAAAAGGAAAAGAAGGAAAGAAGGCTTAATGGTATCGTAAAAATATCTGTAAAAATAAGGAAACATCCAAAATAAGTAAAATAATTAAATAAATAACCAAAAAATTCGAAAGAACTCGGCGAGGACATCTTATTTTCATATATTTTTAGCCTACTTTCCCGTAAAAGTAAAAAATAATAATAATAAAGCATGAAAGAAGGCTTAATGTATCGTGAAAATATCGTTAAAAATCAAGAAAAGTCAAAAATAAGTGAAGTAATTAAATAAAGATTGAAAAATAAAAAATTTGAAAGTAGGGTATTGAGATGGGGAAAAAGTGTGTCTGTCGGTCTGTCTGTCTGTCTGTCTGTCTGTCTGTCGGTCTGTCTGTCGGTCTGTCGGTCTGTCCCCCCCTAATAACTTTTGAACGAATTGTCCGATTGGAAAAATTCTTTTTGCATTCGAAAGATCTCGGCGAGGACATCTCATTTCTATATTTTACTTTTTGATTTGAACAATTTTTTGTTCAATTTTGAACAGTTCAAAAAATTTTAACATTAGCGCCTATGGACAAAATTGAAGCAAATTCTGTAAACTCTGGGCACAAGAGCCAAGTTCCTATTGAAAGCTTATTGAAAGGAGATCTCGGCGTGAAATATTGATTTGAACAGTTTTTGTTCATTTTTGAACAGTTCAAAAAATTAACACTGAGCTTACGGGGAAATTTCAACCCTATATAAATCCTGATCTAACGGACCGATTTGCTTGGAACAAACTTTATCGGAAAGCTCTTATAACGTAGAACATGTAGAAATAGAAAGTTTATCCAGAACTTACGAGCCTATTTTGCTATGAAATTTTTTGATCGGGATTTTCAAGGATATTTCTCAGTGACTCAATGAGTGAAATAATGAATGAATGAATCAATGAAAGAGTGAAAGAATAAATCAATGAATAAATGAATGAGGAAAAGAATGAATGAATAAATTATTGAATAAATGAAAATATAAATAAATGAGTGAATAAATACATGACTGCGTAAATGAATGAATAAACACTTGAATGAGGTAACGAATGAATGAATAAATGCATGGCTGAATAAATGAAAGAATGAATGAGTGAGTGAATGAATATGTATTATCCGTTGAAAAAGGTATATTTTCAATAATTAGAACTAAAGATAAATAAGAAAGAGAGAGAAAGAGATAGCTAGATTATAAATTTGAATTTGGTGTATACGGGAAAGTAGGCTCGTATAGTTCTAGACGGAACTTCTTGTTTTTTTTTTGATTTGAACAATTTTTCGTTTAATTTTGAACAGTTCAAAAAATCTTGACATGAGTGCCTATGGGAAAAAATGAAGCAAATAATGTAAACTCTGGGCATAAGATCCAAGTTCCTACGTATTGGAAGGAGCTCTCGGAGTAAAATATTTTTTGATTTGAACAGCTACGAAGTTCATCCAGAACTAAACCGGCCTATTTTCCCACAAAACTTTTTGATCTGGATTTTTTAGGATATTTCTTAATGAATTAATAAGTGAGTGAGTGAGTAAATGAATTGGCATAAACCGTTGAAAAAGGTATATTTGAAGTAATTAAGAACTAAAGCTAAATGAGAAAGAGAGTGAGAGAGAAAGCTAGTTTATCAATTTGATATAGATGTATAACGGGAAAGTACTCTCTAAAACGCATGTTCAAATCTCACGAAACTTTCGTCGTATTTGACGAAATGGCTTCGTGAAAAATGCTTCGGTAAACCTTTCGTCAAGTTGGCGAAATTTGTGAGTTACTTTTTAAAATCACGTGATTGGGCGAGGAAAGGATGTAAATGACGAAATTTTCTTGACGATTGAAGAAATGTCAAAAGGGAGAGTTGTATTTCTGAGAGCGTAGGCTCGCAAAGTTTTAGAGGGAGCTTCTTTTTTTTAATTTATAGTTTACCAAAAAGTAGTTTGAGCAATTAAAAGTACTCCTTTTTGCGGTTATTGAACTAAATTATAAAGACAAAAACAATGTCCAAAGGTGAAAATATAACTTATTTAACAATTTTATAAAATAAAAATGTATGTTAAGTCAACAAGAGCTAGAAACACTTCTTTCCGTAGAAATAAAATGCAAGATCTCAAGACGGAGCTAGTACAGAGCTAACTTTTTTTTTTTTTTGAGCGAAAGCAGTAGAAGCAAATAAACGCCGGGCAAAAACAAGTTTAACTATTGTAGCTGTTCTGTTGTGATGTCAGATAATTTATGAAAGGTAACCGTTATTTTACTGGGTGGTGGAACTTTGCTTAAAAGCAGATGGTTTAAGGAAAAAGAGATAAAAAGAGACTGAGAAAGAACATAGGCTGTCTGTGGAAAGTTAAGTTGAAAAAATGTAGGAGAAAAGAAAGATAATGGCACTTGTTTTTTTTTTTTTTTCTTTGGAGTTACATTTCTAAGTAGTCCCTGATGAAAGGAAATGGCTTTCATGTGGCAGTTTAAGTAAGCCAATAATAATTCAAGTATGGTTTTTGTTTGCATTTTCTGGAAAAAATTTGCTAGTAGCTAGTGTTAGGTTTTTTTTAACATTCTTTTGAATAGTAATGATTAAACTTTGTGCAAAGTAATAGAAATAAAATTTCCGTTTATCGTGAAATTTTATTTCTATTCTTTTGAATATAAAATTTTCTTTCGCATTTCAGTAATATAATCAAGTAAACAGCTAAACATACACATAAAATTTAATATAAATATTCAGGCATTGCAGAAAAAAATCCTTAATTGACATTTTTTACAGTGCAAAAGAAATGAGTTTACGGCTGGAAAGATGGCCATTCTTTTTTTTTTTGGATTGAGGAAGGAGTTCTTTGTACCCCCGAACCACGTGCCAGCTGTTATTATTGCTATTTGTAACTTTTTAAGCGTTGTTTTTGTGTTTTAACTTAGCACAGATTTTTTGGATTGAGGAAGGTTTTCTTTGTAACCCAGAAACATATTATTGTCCCGTAACGGTAACATCGAATCAGAAGTTAAATAAATATAATTGCTCAGTTCAACTATCTCACAATATTCCTTTCGCTTTATTTCCTAATAAGTTAAAATTATAAGTACTCATGAAGATTAATTAACTCAAGAAAACTATGCTAAATAATCAAAAACCATTTTAATGGAACACAAGACAAAACTAAAACAAAATACAACTGTTGCCATTTTCACAACACAAACTATAGAGCACCAAAACAAAGATAATAATAAGGAAGAGTGTTAACAATTATTGCTATTTGTGACGTTTTAAAGTGTTATTTTTTTGTTTAACTTAAAGCTTTTTTTAATTTGAGGAATAAGGTCATAGTAACCCCGAAAAACATGCCGGTTATTATTATTGCTATTTGTAACTATTTTAAGCGCTGTTTTTGAGTTTTAACTTGACGCAGAATGGTAAACATTTTATTTTTAAATAACTTTTGCTTTCATGATCATACTTTCACTTTTTACAATGACATGATACAGTAAACAAACAAACAAGCACAAGGTTTCTGCTTCTACTCTCGCAAATATACTACTCAAATGCATACTTCTGTTGTCTAATGATAGGAAGTAAGATTGCTTCTTCGAAACGTTTTGCAACAGTCTATGAATTTGAATTGCATGTTTGTGGTTTTTTCTCATTGAGAATGAATATGAAACTGTTGGTTTTATTTATTCACTGAGGCATGTCATTAAAATAGGCGGATGTGTGCTCATATACATACAAAAGTTATTTAATAAATAAACACTCGTCTGTCCACTACTGCTCAGTGCAACCACAAGGGAAAGGAAACAAATTTTTTACATGCAAGCTAACTTACCATTAAAGTCATCATCTCAACTATTTTGAAACACTGTATGCATATGAAGAAAAGAAGAAATGAACACAAATAAAAATGTCTTATTAATTACATGATACCGTTCATGTAATTTTGTGTGCTGTTTTGAAGTTGCGTAATAAATTATACAGGACATATAACAAACAATGTTTCATTTTATATTTACATGCTAGTTCTACAAACAACTATTAACTCTGCAATTACGTTTTATATTTTTGCGTTGTATATCTAAATGACAGAGAGAGAGAGAGAGAGAGAGATAAAAACTTTTGTTTTGAACATGCAAATGTAAATACAAACGAAATTGATTCCACGGCAGGCCCGTCATTTCGAATTTTTCCAGGGATGGGGGAGGGCTCAGGGTATATTCTCCTTGTCGTTTTCATTAAAGAAATAACAAACTAAATGCAGATTCAAAAATTCCAATTTAATTCTTCAAACCAGGGGGGAGGGGGCAATTGCCCCTCCTGACCCCCTAAATGACGGGCCTACTCTAAGCTTATGGACAGCCCGGACTGCCACCTGACACAGCAGATTTTATGGTGTGATAAATTTTTACGATGTCAAAATTGAAGCTAAAAGGCAAATGAGGCATTTCATGTTGAGAATCGCGCTATGCGTCGAACATGTGAGCTAAGAATTTACTTGTATTTAATGTGATACAATAGATTCAATCCAATCGACATATGATATATGAGGCGTTCCATGCGACAAGGGCGAATCCGCCAGTCCCTTCATTTTTTCAATAGAAAGCCTTGTTATAGAAGAGCTAAGGAATACAACAAAATGGTTTATTCGCACTTTCTGTCTGAAGCTTTGGTATGGAGAACTTGGGCCCATAAGTCGTGAGAAACGGCAAAACTGCGATAAATGATGCGTGAAACACGAGCGAATGCGCCATCCTAGGCGTTTCTTCGACCAGCTGATCATTACCCAAGCTTCAGAAAATAATTTGACTATGCCAACTACGGAAAATAAGGATGTTATAGATTTTTACTTAGATTAATTCCACTTTAATTTGATATATGTAATTACTGATATTTACTTGTATTGATTTTCAAATTAAAGCATTTTGAAATGAATTTTGTTTCCCATTTTTATTATAATGAAAGTATTAATGCAACATTTCATCTTGTTTTATCTGCATGACATTGCAATTCGCCCTTGTCGCTTTGAAACTATCTTTTTCACTGAGTTTTTTTCCCCCTGAAATACAGTTTTGACGGATTCGCCCTTGTCGCATGGAACGCCTCATATGTAAGGTCAGGTGGGGTAAAGTGGCCATAAAATCCACGTTTTTCAACTTCCTTTGCCAATAAATATAAGAATTTCTTCAAAACCTCTAGATTTTTTGCTTGTTATTTTACATTACATTATTAAAGAGCAGAGTGCATTAAATTTTGAGCAGAAAAAAATTAAGTAAAATAATTTTATGATACCTTCTTTCTGGGATGTTTGTATGACCACTTTACCCCATGGGGTGGGGTAAAGTGAGTAGTGCATGGGGTAAAGTGGTCATAATTGGAAAAAAAAGCTATATAAAAGTATTAATAACCATAATACTTCAAAATACTCAACAAAGGTTCATTTTAGAACGGAAACAACTTAATTTCCCTCAACTGAATTCATTTAGGTCCTCTATTATGGTCAAAAGTTATCCTCGTCTTCGTAACGTCCCGTAAGGTACTTTAGTCACTTCAGCTGCTGCATAGATGGTCTGAAAACGAAGTTATGTACCAAAACATATTAGGATACATAATAATAGGTATTCTTGGGTTTTAATCCCTAAATATTAGATTTTTAGTCCGTCCTTTAACTCAATACATATAATAAAACATAAATATGGAATTCAAAATTTTCCGCGAAAAAATGTAAAATAGCTTTTAATTGATGACTAAAGTACAAAAGTAGCATGTTAAGCATTGCTGATAAGAGAGTTCTGGGTAATTATAGCTTATTAAAAATCAATGGGAGAAAAATACATATTTTAACCTAGCTATTTTTAATTCTCTCTCTCTTTCATGTATTGTTGTTGTTCGAAGCACTACTATTTCTAAGCATTTACAGCTTAATAATACTTATAATAAGTCCGTGTATAAATGAATCATTGATAATTGAAAATTCTTTCATTAAAAGGACTTCTAAAAAATTTTCAATACTAAATACACCATTGTAAGAAGACTGTATAATTGTAACTTCAATCTCGATTGCATTTGAGCTCAGTTGTGTTAGTTCAGGTTTACTAAAAAGTAAATTAAAAAGTTATTAAAAAAAACAGTATTAGTGAAATTAAAGTGTAACTAACATCTGCCTCATGGCTTAATTTCTAACAAAAGAAGTGCGAGCACTGTAGTCTTCAAAATTTATTTTCTTGCGTAAACAGCCTGAATTCCCTCTAATGGTTAAAAAGTGAAGATAAATAGGGAAACTGAGCTCTTGTGAATTCCTATGCAAGTCAATCCCTGGTCTACAGAAAAAGTTAACCTAAAGTAATTTTAGAACATCGGTGCATGCTAAGCCTAATACTTCTGACCACTTTACCCCATCTTACTTAAATTACGGTAAAATAATATATAAATTAAATCTAGCTTCAGGATTAGTGAGGAAGTATTTTTGAGATCTGTGTAAACTACCTGCACCGTCCATTTGCTGCATTTTTTTAAATACAAAATGTCAGAGAGAAGTTAAAAGAGCAGTTTCAATTTTAGTGTTGAACAAACAAACAAATCGAGTGTTTTCTCCACCTAAAGAGTTGTTTGTATGTAAAATTTAATTTTTAATTATTAAAAGCTAAAACAAAACAAAATACACCAATTCCTTTATTTATTTCAAAGCTATAGTTTTTTATTTGCCTTATGTCCACTTTACCCCATTGACCACTTTACCCCACCTGACCGTATTCAAGAACTGGAACGTGGAAGATTTTGATTTCTCTGAGATGTTTTTTATTTTTGTTTGCCGGAGTAAAACTGCTTTTGAAAACGCAAGGTGGAAAACTACTACAGCCAGTCCTACATAAAAAAGATACCAGCCGTAGTTTTCGTCCGATTGCAACTGAGCAATCTTTACGTTTTTAATGGTTTGCCAGTACAGTGTACGCGGTATAACAGTTGGCCACATCTGATATGTTCGCGTCCGTGCCTCGATATTTTCTAATTTCTTGTTTTGGTTTGTTTGTGTTGTTAATTACTTGAAAGTCTTTACAATTAACTTATCAACAGTTCAATTTTTTACAAGAAATGTTCATGAAAAAAGCATATTTTTTTGTTGCATATAATTAAACTCCAAACTTGTTATAAAAGAAAAATGAAGGTATGTTTCTATAATTTTCATAAAAATGAATTTAAATGTTTATTTTATTTTTATTATTTTTATTTTATAAGTTAGGAACAAATGCCGCTAAATGTTTGCTTTTCGGAATCTCAGAGTGTATAGCAGGTCTCAATGAGCAAACAAAATTGCTTAGTTATGTACAGGTGTACAAATTTCCCATTAAAACAAATATTCTGCTTTTTTTTGTATTCATGTTCCCAAAAATCAATTGTGTGCATAGACACACACATACACACAAAGCATTATTGTAATTACATACATACAAACATGTTTGTGAGCTACGTAGACCTGTTCCAAATGGGTAATAAAACATGACTAAACTATAGAAATAGCTAAAGACCGACAAAAATCAAATAAATAAATAACAGCACAGTTATGTACATAAACGAAAGGTTGTTAAAGTCTGGAAATATCGAAAGGATTTAAACTCTATGGGGCGCATTCAACTGCTTCACATTTGCAATTTTATAGCTGGGGTCTTGAAACGGCTGTAAAACTCTGAAACTTTCCAACTGTACCATGTTTATAAGCCAAGTTAAACTGTTTAAAGTCTTGCGACTATGAATTACGAGCGAGCGCATGAATTTCCGAGCTTTTGTTGCGAAGGCCAAAACCATTTCTGTGTATTTTTATTGTTTCGGATTCAGTGACCGAAATGAGCATTTTTCCTCGCAACGATTGCATTCTGCAAGAGCTTTCCTTTGTCCGGAACTAAAATTGAACATGATGACTTTTTCAAGTTGGATAAAAGTAAACATAAAAATGTTTGGTCGTAAAGTTTTATGAGAAAGACATGGCATGCTATTCTTTATGACTATTTTTGGATATTTTAGTTTTTTCTTCTCCTTTTTTTGTATATTTTATGCGAAAGCTATTTTTAACGTGGAAATAGTATAAACCGTTCTGGAAAGCTTTTTCAATATTATAAAAGTCACGGAATTCCTTTCACGTGTCCATTCCTCCGTGAAAAACAAACCTCTGCTGTCCAATCAAATTTGTGTTTTGTGCTGGTAAAGAGACCATGACATGCTGATTTTCAAATCGTTGTTCCTTATGAAGCTTCGCCTTCTGTGATTGGTCGAAATTTCTCAGAACTGGTGAGAAATATATGTAAAAGTTAGAAAAACAAGTTAGTAAATATAAGAATCGGTTATTTGTTACAGCTTACAACATTTACTGGATGATTAAAATCAGAAATTATTTATTCAGCTAAACTGGTTGACACTACAATTACGAAATTAGATCGTAATTAGGTTATATGTTTAATGTATGAGTTATCCTTGTTTGATCTATGAATACTGTTTAATCTGTATGAGTTTTCTTTGGTTAAAATTTTTGTAACCAAGAAAGTGTTTGTAAGAAAGTCTTGTGAGTGTTCTTGTCATATCTGCGGTTATACAGATGTATACCATTCAGAAATCGTTAATCTGGTCAATAAGTCGGTATTCTTATAACGTGGTTATTATAATACATTGTGGGCTTGGAAAGTGGTAAAATGGCCTTGGAGGATTTTTTTCCCCCACATTTAGGTATGCCAATAGCTTCATGTAATAATAATAATGATAATAATAAAGCCCGCAAAAAATTTAAAAAAAAAATGTACAAGAGGCGTAAAAAGTTAAAGATGGGTACAAAAGATATCCTGGCCGCATGTTCTCTAGATCTCTCACCAATAAAACAAAAAAATAGTCTAGTCAATGGTTGCCGAGCGTCCGGCCAGACAACGTACTTCACTTATATGGTCATGTTAAAGCTGCGTGGGCAGCCGTTCTTTCACAGTGTCATCCGTTTCTGACGTCCAGTTTCTATTTGACTTAATGTCCAGGAGCATAAGTGCTGCTGTTACTATGTTTCTGCAAGATCTGGTGATTCTGGGTACTGATATCACCCGTTAATCACTCGCTATTTGCAGTATAATATATTTGGCTAATGAATATAGTTTTTTTTCGCATCTTCTTGATGTAGCTATTTTAATGACCAGTAGTCTTTTAAGTTAGAGTGAAGGAACCGTTAGTTGAGTTAAATGCAGTTGTAAAATTTATACTTAATTCAGCAATAAGCAAAATATCTAAAAGCTGTCACACAGTATGGCAAGAGATACACATATAATAGGTCACAGAATTCTGTTACGATAGGTGGAAGTTTAAAGACATATGTTTACTTAGTATTCAGAATCAGTCAAAAGTGCCAAAATAGTTTCAAAACTTAGAGCTCTTGAAAGTTAGAAAAATCTACCCAACAAAAATAATTAGAAGGACGATGTATTAGAAGTTTTCCCTGAACTGAAAAATAGGCTCTGTGGCACCATCTTAAAAGAATGCACTTCCACCGTTCATTTTCTCGTCGGAAATTTAACGAACTGCTTTCGGAAAGTAAACTCGAGTTACCCGAATAGCAGAGAGCTCTCCCTTTTCTTGTTCTCTTGAGTCTTCGGTAAGATAAGCTAATGAGTATTCTTAAAGTACGAGATAGCTACGGGTTGCTTTTGCTGGGTTGTCATTTTGGCCGCCATTTTTAGACGCGTGAGGGGATTTTGACTTTTCTTTTCTCCTCCAACCTCCTTCCCTGTTAGCACTAGGCCTTAGGGATGCCCTACCCCGGGCGTGAGAGACTGGGGTTAGTAGGGTCCACGGATTTTACGTGCACGTATCCCCAAGTGCACATGGTGGGTGTTCAGCGGATCCCTTATCGAGCACGCGACCTTCCATACGAACTAATCACTGATCTCCATCCTAACCACTAGGCTACCACGTCCCTGTGATGATTTTGACTGGGAAAATGTGCGGGGAATGAAGATTAAATTTTGAGACACAAAATATTTGATATCAAAAGTGTAAGTATTCTGTTATGAAAACTGCCGGTGCGGTGACGTCGTGGTAAGGCGCAGGACTCGTACGCCCCAGTTCAGAGGATTGAACTTGCCAGTGTCGGTGGATTTTCAAAACGTATAAAATCTCCTGCGCTCATGTCGTATGATTATGCGGCATGTAAAAGATCCCTTCAGTCGACATTTGGCTCGGATACTTTCGGCTAAGTTAAATTCCTAGTGCAATTTCGCATCAACAGAGTCCGTGTGCACACTTTCAGGTGAAACACTGGGCGTCAAAATTCTCCTGCGGCAATGGTACCACACTCATTGTGGTGCCTCGGAAAACGTTGGTACCAGGTTCTGGGAACGCACTAACTCTGCAACGATTAAGAACCACTATATATGCAGCCTATTAGGAAGAAAAAAAATATGAGAACTCTAAGTCAGAGATTATATTTGCTTAAAAGTCGTCCGGCGGGAGATTAAGTGAGAGAGGTTAAGTGATGATCTAAGTTCAAGAAAATCGAATTTTTGCTTCAAATTCTCTAAGGTTATTTAACATAAACAAACATTTCGGTCAATTTTCGCTCAAATATGTTTTTTCCTAATGCAACGAGCGACGAACACTAATAAAACACTTTTTGAGCAGTTTTCGCTCAACCAACTTCTTTCCAATGGCGACTTATATAAATAAAACTTTTTTTCTCGCTCGACTAATTTTTTAGTACTTGGTTTATGTTGCCAATATACTAATCAAAGATTCGAGGAATTCCAACAGCTTTTTCTTCAAATGATTCATATTTGATTTTTCCACCAATAAAAAGAATCTTGGTGAGGTAAATAATTACTTAGAAATTTTTTTTTGCAGTTTTCATATCAAAAAGACCTCTGCCTTCAAACTTCAAGAATTTTTTTTTTTTTTTGGAAATGTATAACAAAACCTACTTTAAACCAAACACTTTTAACTAACTTTTAAACCAAAATACTTTTTCTTTCGAGTCTAGCCTCTATGACGAATGTCGCAAAGAAGAACCCAAACAGTACTGTGAATGGAAAGTTGTATGAAAAGTTCTGCCTCATTATAAACTTTTAAGAGTGCGTCCATTCGGGCATTCTCAAAAATAGAAAGGGAAACAATCGAATGAAAAATCAAGGAACAAAAATCAATTGAAAGAAAATTTTAATTTGAAATGGGTGATTTTTCTCGAATATTTATTGGCTTGCTTTGAAATAGGCCCATTTAAAAAGTACATATATAATAAGGTGGTTTCTAAATATTAATATCCTGGCAGTAAGCCCCAATATGTTTGGGCTGCTCTAGAGAATTTGATATTGAGTGACCATGATCCTTCCCCAAGAGGATTAAGCAGTGAGAATGTGCAGTTGAAGTCGATCAAACAACCAAAAAAAAAAAAAAACTTTAAAAATGACAATCTTATGCAACTATCAGATCTCTAAAATGTGCCTTTTACAAAATGTTTTTAAAAAAGCTCATAAAAAAATTCTCCAAAAATAATTGTTTTCTGCAGTACTCAGATAAAAAAATCTTGTTATTTCTTTTCCTTTCTCAGTCACTGTTTCCACGTGAAATAATAAAATAGGCATTTATAAATAAAATTGTATTTTTAAATTATCCTTCTTCAATTTCCTTTTTCTCGCTATATGACGTGCACTTGATCATATCAAAATAGCCACCTGGAAAGAAAATAAAGCAATGAAATGCTGCGAAATCAATAAAATAAATAAAATGTAAAAGTTCTTTTTTAAATTAAATTTTCATTAATGACTGCACTCTTTGTGGACATAAATGGTGTCTTCGTTATTTCTTGCAGCGCAGCAACACACGTGTAACCCAGATGAAAGCTTGAATTTACGGTGAGTGGGAGCAAAAGGTAAAAATGCGTCGCTCTTCTTTTCCCTGCCAAATGTTCTTCTTCTCCCCCATTTTCTCTCTCTCTCTCTCTGTGTACCCCCCAGCACTCCCTCGATTAAGTTTGGATTTATTTCTTCCCTCGTCCCGCGGATCCTTTTGAGATCAAAGCCTCAAGGCTGCTCAAGAAGGGAAAAGAGATAAGGGGGGGGGGGAGTAATGGGGTGCGGGAGAGTATTTTCAAGAAAAAAAAAACAAAAAAAGTAGCAAACTGCGTTTGCAGAAGAAAGGAAGCCGAGGATTTGTAGTAATTGAGTCTGGTTGCCATGCTGTGAAAATTAAACTCGATATCTATATCAAGTCAAGTTATGAGGGATTTGGACTGAGTCTAATTTTCAGAAAGGAATTTAGGACTCCTGCATTAAATATCAGAGATACGGACGCAAATAAGAAAAGTCATTTTAAAAATAAATCAGGAACGAAATAGCAGGAAACAATGTTATTAAACATAAATGTTTTAAGTAACATTTAGGTAATAGTTCACAGTTCATAAATAAAATGTCCAAAAAGGGAAGACCATCCAACAAGAGAGAGAACAAACTGTACTAATATGTGCAGTGGGGAGGGGGAAGCGAAACACTCCTTCATATTTGGGCTCTATTTGTACAGGACACATGAAATACGTCATTTTCTCAAGAATAATGTAACTCTTTAAAATTATGTTATTAAACTTTTGTTACGGGGTCGTCTGCATATTAAAATGATCAGGGGCGGACTGGGAAGAAAATTCGGCCCGGAAATATTTCAAACATACCGGCCCTTTGGGAGGGGGGGGGCACGGTACCAAGAAACGGTAAATGAAAGCTAATCAGATGTCATGCACCGCCCCCCGCCACCGCCCCCCACACCGAAAATGTCTGAAATTAACTCAATGACAAAAACAAGTTTTAATAGCATTTTAAAAAGAATTTTGGTTTTCAAAATTGCAGTAATTTACATGAAAAGAGGTAAAGTTGAAGAATAAACATGAAAATTATGTAGCCATTGTATTCTTTGTGTAGTGAGTTTGCTACAATCAGTATGTTAACATCAAGTAAAAATTTATTCTATAACACACAAATAGTAACAGGTTTAAAAAAAAAAAAAAAAAACGCCCCACAATCAAATGTACATTGCAATATTTGCTTAAAGATTGTTTTCCTTTTGAAGGCCATTTAGAATTTTAAAAGCGATTTAAAAGATGACTCTTATTTACTATAATACATCATCTAATAGACTTTCCATGTCACGCTTTACTAATATGCCTTTTTCACACGACGTTTATTTAAATGATTTCAATTTGTCCTGATTTAAATTGCTTCTTAATCTGTTCTTAATATACTTTAAAATAGAAAAACTCGGCAATCGGCAGACACAATTGGCCGATTGAGGATTTCTGGAGGCCGGCCAGTCGAATAACTGACGCCGGATTGAGAAATTCTCAGGGCCGTATTTTGCTATTTTGCAGATTGTAGGGCAGTGATTCTCAACCTGTGGGGGCGGGGGCGCCCCCTAGGGGAGATCAAGCACACTAGAAGGGGGGCGCGAGAATATCCAAGAGAAAATATTACTTTAAAAAAATGATTAACTGACTGAAAGGAAAGCACACATACATATAGAAAACAAAATACATTTCGACATATTTAACAAATTATTAAAGTAAAACAAATTACTAAATCAAAACATACTAAATTAAAAACAAATTTAATAATTATTAGTGACTTTCTTGGGCCTGTCTTGTAAAGCAAAGTCTTTCGACGGAAGGCTTACTATTAGAAATAGCCAGTCTCAGTTCTGTTTCTATATTTAGCCGAAATCTATAGTTTGTCTTGAAAGAAGCCACAGCAGAAAATCCAGTTTCACGAAAGTAGGATGTTGAAAATGGTAACAGAATGCGAAATGCCCTTGTTTTTAGTGCAGAAAAATCATCCTCTATTCTTACCCAAAATTCAAATAGTGATTAATTGCTGAATTAATTTTATTACTAAATTACTCGCTTTTACTCTTGTTTTGGCAGTTAGTTAAAAATAATTCAAAAACAGAATGCAAAGTACTCAATGCATATTATATTGTTGTATACGGGGGGCGCGATGAAAATAATGATTGAAAACTGGGCTGCGAATACTGAAAAGTTGAGAAACGCTGTTGTAGGGATTAAAAATATTGTCGGTTTATATGTAGATATGTATTTGAATAATACTAAATGTCTACAAGACATTAACTTTTCCTATTCATCATAGAAGGGTAATATACGTAATATGTGTTAATTGGCTGTTAATAGCTGCCGCCCTTTTTTAGGGTGTTGCGCCGTGAGGCAATCGCCTCGTCGCCTTACTAGTCTTCCCAGCCGGAACTGCTCAAAAAAAAAAAAAAAAAGCATCAATTTTGCAGATCTCAAAAGTTTGCACCCCAGGCGGCCGCATAGGACGGGCTATATGGACGGGCCGGCCCTGAGAATTTCTCAAGCCGGTCTCGAGAGATCGTCCACATAGACAACTTAGGAGGCCAAAAGCGCATAACTCATGTATTTTATTTATTTATTTATTTTCAAAATTAAAAAAATAAAATATAATCAATTTTGCAGTCCCCAAAATTTTGCACCTCAGGCAGCCGTTCAGATTGTCTCTAAGGCCCAGCCGGCCCTAAAAAATTCTGCCGCCCCCCCATGTGGCCCCTAAGTGTGGCCCAACGTCCAGACCCTAGAGATTTGACTCCATTGCTGCATTGCATTCTCTGAAACCCGGGTTACGGCAAAGTTTTGTTCCCCACTTTTTTTTATTAACATTGTAAAAGCTGTATTCTTTAGAAAAAAAAAAAAAAAAAAGATAGATATTTTGCGACCGGCCCACCGGGCATTTGCCCGAATGCCCACATAGCCAGTCCGCCGCTGAAAATGAACATCCACTTTAAAATTTTGAATGACAACCCTCTTTTTTTATTTCAAATTTGTATCCAGTATCGAAACGGAGCTTTACCAATGTTTGTGCAACTCTGTTCACCCGTTGTTTTAGAATTAAATTGAGAAGTTCACATCTCATAATTATAAAAATGTTTTCTTATATTTTTTGCATGTAATATCTAAACTGCCATGGGTATGTTAAAGAGTGTTTTTTTATAATATTAAAATATGAGTTAACCCAACATGATTTCCACGGTTGAAAATATTAGTTTATGGATTTTTTTTTTTCTTTCCAATGGGGCTGCGGTATTGGTCCTCAACCATTGCAGACCTAGTGCGTTCCCCAGTAATTGGTACCATCTCTTTCAGCGACACCACAATGAGTGTGGTACCTTCGCCGCATGAGAATTTTGACGTTCAGTTACCACTAGATGGCGGTACCTGAGCTCTCATTGATGCAATATGCACTAGGAATTTAATTTAGCCGAGAGCATCCAAGCCAAATGTCTACTCAAGGGATCTTTTACATGCCGCATAATCATACGACATGGGCGCAGACGATTTTCTGCATCTTGAAAATCCACCGACTCGGGCTAGGTTTGAACCCGCGATCTTGGGCGTACGAGGCCTGCTGCCTTACCACTACGCCACCCTGTCGACAGTTTATGGATTATAAGTTTATGGAATTTTTTATGGATTATGAGATTAATTTTTGAAAAAAAATGATCTGAAGCCCATATTGCACATCTGAACCCCATATTGCACATCTTCAGAAATTTCTAGCTACTCTACTGCTTTGTGAAAGAATTAGTTGCTCAGATATTCGTGACTTCCTCCAGACCAGAAATGTCAAAAATCGAAAAAATCAAAAATCGAGAAAAAAAAAAAAAAAAAACCATTTTGGAGGGGAAAACCATTTTAAGTATAAGGAGAATATTTAAGTTTAATTAAGCTTTCCATTTTTAAATTTCTTTATAAGGATAAATTCGCTGTAGAAAGATTTCGTTGTAGATTCTGCTGTAAATAAATGTAAAACAAGTTGCAGTTCTACACAATTAAGACATAAATAACTATCGAAGAAATAATAGTAATAAAAAAAAAAAAAAAAAATCCAGCTTAATGGTGCGTGTAATTTTAAGATTTAATCAAGGCTCCATCCTCCGCTCTCCCCACCCCCACTACCATTTTTTTTATTTTATAATCACCTTAAATGTATCGGGCAATCAGAATAGTAACTGCTCTATATTGAAAGTTATTTTGGGGGAGATAACCATTTCAAGTATAAGAAGAGTGTTTTAGTTTTCTTAAACTTTCTGTTTGCAAATTTCATTATAAGGATAAAATCTCTGTAGGGAGATTTCGTTGAAGATTCTGCTGAAACTAAATATAAAACAAAACGCAGTTCTATGCAATTAAGACATAGATGAATATCAAAGAAATAATAGTAACTAAAAAAAGCCGCATTATGATGCTTGTAATTTTTGAGATTTAATCACGCCCCCTCCCCCCATGAGTGACCAAATGTTTTTTACTTTAAAAAAAATCTGTTGAAGTACTAGCATTTTAGTTTATCACCTTGTATCGAGCAATCAAAATAGTGACTGCTCTATATTGAAAGTTATTTATCTTTGCTATCGTAGGTAAATATCTCTTTGCACACCCAGACAGTACAGACAGCAGAATAACTTCCAAATGTATCTTTTGATTCATTGGGAATTTACAGAACTTAAAATATAAACTGAACGAATTGATGAATTTGCTGCTAATCGTAAAAGATAGGGCATCATTATTTTAGATAAGATGGGCGTAAGGAGGTGCTTAAAAACGTTTGCTGAAAACTGTTACACCCTTTCTAGGGCGTAACTAAGATTCGACGGTTCGATTTGTGGGTTGAAGTATAAAGTAAATCTAATTTTTGTTTTTAAAGGAAAGTGGGTTTTTTGAATTTCTCTTTTGCTGTATTTAAAGAACTTATGCAACGTTTTTCAAAGCTATGAGCTCCATAGAAATGACTTAATGAATAATGAATTACAAATGAAATAAGCGTCAATTTTTGTAAAAATGTGGGTAAGTGTATGAATTGGAAGGTATAACTAGATGACCGGTTACAAGCAGTCATTATTGTTAGTTTGTAACTTTAAGGTGCATTATGTCAACATTTCATTCTTATTTATTGGTGGCAAATTTGTATTTTGACGGAACACGATCCTTTGAAAATGCTCAACTGAAAAATAGCAAAAGCCATTTACCACATTTGTGTACTAAGCCATCGATATTTCCAATTTCAAGCGCAACATAAATAAGTTTTGGAAGGCGAAAGATTATTGTACTTGTTGAACCAGAATCCGAGAAAACATTGACTCCTGCACAAGCAAAAAAGAAAATGGTAATCGAAATACTTCTACACGTGGATGTTTCTGTGTAGAAGTTTTAGAAGTCGCAACATTATAGTACCTGTTGAACCAGAATCTTATAAAACATTGACTCCCGCATACACGTGATGTTTCCTACTTCATGGAGATAACGGATTACGAAAACTGCTTTGATATATTTATATTGTTCAGATTAATTGAAATTAAATATTTTAATTTTGTGCCTAATGCTGTTTTCTTTAAACATATATAATTATTTTGTCCTACTATACAGATGAAAATAATAAATATTTCATTTTTTGAAAAATACATCGTAGAAATAAAGAATAATTTGGAAATGTTTTATGAATTCATCTAAAATGTTGGAAGTCGTTAATTTAGATTAAATTAATGTAGATTAATAATATCAATGCAAATACATTAATGTAAATTGTATTAATGTGGGGCACATTACTTGTGAAACATTGCAAGTCGTTAATTTATATTAAATTAATGTAAATTAGATTAATATATATGAATTAATGTAGTACTTGTAAAATATAGCATTTAAAATTAATTTTAAAATTTTGCTTCAGTTTAAGAATGTAATTTTACAAAATTATAATGTAAACAGAAGTTCTGTTTTTTAAAAATCTAGAAAATGCAACAGATCACAACTGCACAATAAATTTGAGCACTATAACATGCAATATTTTCACAGGGTTGATGTTAAAATTGAAATTTAGCTAATATTGAATTAGTGGACAGGATTTTTAAGTAACGATATAAAATAAGTCTTATTCCTATAAGACAAATGATCAAAATGCTTTGTGCTAAAATGTAAGTATAAAGCTAAAACAACGTAAAAAGCACAAACAACGCACAAAAGCACGTTTGTGCTTTTTTACGTTGTTTTATCTTTGTACTTACAAGTCTTATTCCTGTTTAACAATTTTTAATACCCGCCAAATATTTTGTTGAGGCAGAAGTAAACGGGTAATTTTATTTCATTTTTCTTTTTCTGAGTTATTTTGAATATCTCATATTCAAGTACTTTGATTGTTTCAACCATTTTAATTTGTTTTTCCTTACATTAAATGAGTAGTCGGAACTCATTCTGTCGTTGTATTTCTTCAAACGATTATTTAATGTTCGCAACGAAGAAAGAAATTGTTGAAGGAAAGTTGTTTGTTGAAGTAAATCGATTGCGCTGAACTGATGCCATTATTGCTTTCATTATCTTTCGATCATAATTTACTGCACACTTTAATCAACAGCGAAACTCATTTGCGAACTTCTGCGTGGTAAATTAGATATCGTTCGCAGAGCAGTAAATATATATAAATATTCTAAAATGAGGACAGTTTGAAAAATAACTTCCACCAGAGAGACAGTGATACCAAAAAAACGCCAAATGCTCCCATTTCAAAACGAAATGAAGAACGCAGAAATTATCATTTAAACGCATTTTAACGATAATTTTAGCCATTTAGTTGATGGCGATAGCAAAAAAAACGAAAATCAGTTTGGCGCCATCAGCGCCGAAGCTCGGTTATTTGCGGGAATTTGAAACAAGGATGGAAAAATCTCGCTCTGCGGAATCGCTTGCTGCTAACTTCCCATTTTCTGCAAATGCGTTTTCCATTAGGAGGCATATAGGACGGATCCTTTCCTACCCACTCCCACTAAACGCGTAATAATAATAATGATAGCGAAAGACGATGGTGATGACGTCTCGTGACGGAAAGGGGGTGGTTGTCTGGGGGTTGACGATGGGAGGGAAAGTTGGTGATATGCTTCGTGGGAAAAGGAAATATTGTGCCTGGGGGAGGATGTACGCAGTGCTAAATAACTTTGAAATAGAGTCGGAAGTTGTGGGATGTGTTGCTGGGGTCAAAGATTATTATGGAATACTTAGTGTTCTTTTTATTTGGCAAGTACTCTTGGTATGTTTGTGTGGGTCGATAATTTTTCGAGTAGTTCTAATCAGCTTCTTGTTGCTTTCTAAATCAAAGTAGATGTAATATTGATCAAATTTCTGCGCGACTGACTGCTATAAGAAGTGACCATCTAACGTTATAGAATTTTCCACAGTTGTGATATTTAGCAGGGGGCAAAAAATGCATCGTATATTTAGCGTTCTTTTTAATTAGTGGTATGTTTGTGTCGATAATTTTTCGAGTAGTTCTAATCAGTTTCTTGTTTCATAAATCAAAGTAGACGTAATTTTAAGCAAATTTCTACGTAATTGACTACTAAAGAAGTAAAATCCAACATTGTTATATTTTCCAAAGGTGGGATATTTCGCAGGGGCTAAAAAATGCATCGTATACTTAGCGTTTCTTTTAGTTGGTGGTATGTTTGAATTAATAATTTGTCAAGTAGTCAGCTTCTTGTCACTTCCTAAATCAAAGTAGACGTAATTTTAATCAAATTTCTACCGACTGACTGCTAAAAGAAGTGACATCTAACATTATAGAGGTTTCCAAACTTGGGATATTTACCAAGGGTAAAAAAACGCATCATCCTTTTGGCTAGTTAACCCTTTAACTACGGGTAACGTCAATAGACGATTTGGCGGATCCTTCCTGTGGTACGGGTAACGTCAATAAGCGATTTGATTAATTATTCTGAAAATGTAGGTTTCGGAATAAAAAGTTGAACAAATGGAAATTAATCCGTTCTTTACATAAGTAATAATTTATTCAATTGAAAATGGCAAAATTAGAGGTGCAGAAGGGGGTATTGACCACTTCCTTTTGATAGTGTGCCGCCGATTTGCAAGCAAAAAAAGCTACATCTCATAGCAATGTTGATCTTGAGCAAAAAATTTCCAATCAACATTAGCCAATAACAAAATTTGCTATGGCGCATTCGTTTTTCGCTAAAAAAAAATCGCCATAGGTCGAAAATGGGGCGTCTACGACTAATGTAGATTAGAACTCTCCAGTTTTGCCTTTTTCATGTAAGAAACTCATGACGTAAGAAATAGATGTATCACCCTTTATGCAATTTTTGGATAATTTTTGGCGTTCAGACAAACAGATTTGTGAATATATTCCGGTAGTTAAAGGGTTAAATACTTTTGGCGTGTTCATGTGGGCCAATAATTTTTAGGATAGTTCAAATCAGTTTTTTTCTTTAGTCTTGTTGCTTCTCAAAATCAAGTGGACGTAATTTTAATCACATTTCTGTGACATAACAACTGAAAAAGTGAGAAAGTAACATTCTTGAATTTTCCTTCGTGGGTTGCAAGGATCGAAGAATATATCAAATCCTTGACTATCTTTTTAGTTTGCTTACTATGTTTGGTGTGTTCATGGCAAGTCAATAGTTTTTTGGGTAGATATAATCAATGCTTTGTCATCTCGCTGATTCTAAAAAATGGGAAAATATTGGCTGATTTTCGGGAAATGATGATCCTATTAATAGAGTAGTACTAAAATTACTTGTAGAATTTAATTAATCCACAAAATGAAATAAATACTTTTTACTGATTTCTGAAAAGTTTCATTAGTGAAACTTATACACTTTTCCCACTAATTTAATTCTCATTGAATATCAGATGAAAAACTATATCAGCAAACTGAAATTTTTTAAACTAAGAATCTTACATTTTGATTGGCACGTGAATTCTAAACGAGCAGAAACAAAGAAATATTCTTGTTCTTGTTATTATTTTTTTAAATGAAGTGACATTATTTCTAAGAAAATTTTTTTACTTGGTGCCCCCTTTTCCACCAATATAGCGAGAGATAACCATTATCAGTGAAGCGATGACTCTTTTTAATCCAGTGATGAATATTTCCAATAAAATAGTCTATCTTAAGCAATAATTCCAAACATGTGAAAGATAAAATATTTAATGGATATACAGTTTATGGAATTCACCGTTAATGAGCGATATAACAATATCAATCAACTTCAAGTTGCTTAATTAATCGAGAATGTAAATCAACAAGAAATTCCAAGCTAAACTTAAGCAAAATTTTCTGCCCATCAATTGCTATTTATTTTTAAATGAAATACTTCCGTCCAACAAGAGATAAAAATATTAATGGAAACAATAAATTGCTTTCAATCCAGCGATGTATGTTAATAGAAAAATGATTTTATCTCAAGCCATAATGCAAATGAAATAACATTCCTTTTGACTTATACTTCCCAAATTGAATTCTTAGAATAAATTTATGCTAAGTAACAATTTAAGTAAAATTTCTTGTTATTTAAGATTTGGAACAGTCAAACTCTTTAATCTACTTCTCCATAAGTGCTTGATAATAATGATGGAACATGATGATGGTGATGGTGTTCCATCTGAGCAATAAAGGAGAGATGAAAGGTGCTGTAGGGAAATTTAGACACATAACTTTATGCTGGAAAGAAAATAATTTCCCTAGAGAGGTGAATTGGAAGCGGCAATGACGTAATATGGTGATATAAACACAAGCAGAAGAAATGCAAATATAGTGGATAAGATAAAAGGGCAACATTTCTTTTCACTAAATAAACCCTATGTATTGAAGAGAATAAAGTTCTTTGGTCTTTGCTATAAATAAAATTATTCTTTTTTTAATCAAGTTTATTTTTTTCGAATTATTGGAAATTATCGTATGTGTGTTAAATTTCCTTTCCGGAATTGTGTAGTATATTCACACAAATATTCGTTTTTCATTCCATATTTTCCGTTTTATAGTCAAAAAAAAATGAAGCAAAGTGCTATTTTTCAATGTCTTCACAATATTTCATGTAGATATATTTTTCTTAAAATTGTATTTAAATTTTTTTAAATGCACTAATGTAGACAATATACTCGCTCGGTGCTGTGCTTTGGTTGATTGTATTTTGTACCTTGATCCAGGATGTTTTATGCCTTTAATGTTTATCACGAGAACCAATTTAAGAAAACCTATGAACATTTATTTATTATTACCTGTACCTAAAATTACATCATGCTTGAAAATATTAATGCTATGTTTGTTAGCAAAAACGTTTTATTTTGTTCCCTGAAGGTTAACTTTATGAAAAAAACTCTTCCATTTAATCCAAAAATACGCATCTAATACCACTATGGTAATTTAATAAATTCGTATGTTTCACGCTCTGAATAATCCGTTCTGCACATTACATATTTTTATAGTTACTCAACTGTATCATAAGTTATATAATTAAAAAAATAAAAGAGAAAGTACCGACTGACTTATTACCTTAATTTTTATGTACTATTTTGGAGCGAAAACTTCACACAAATGTGAAGAAGAATTGAATCAAAATTACACTGATTGTTTCGTTCGGTTCTCGATTATGAGCAATGGTATATATATTTCTTGTCATTCCTCTCAATATCTGTTCCCAAAAGAATTGGTACGATATAATTTTATGATCACCTCTTCAATTGAATACAAGTACCATAATTTGCTTTTTTTTCCCATCCATTTAGCACGTTAGTAAGTTCGATTTCTTATGATTCTTTTGAATGTGGCAAAATACAGGGTGTTCATTAATTATTGTCGGGGTTTCCGTACGTCATAACTTTCGAGTAAAAATATTACGCAAAAACCGATTACGTATTCTTAAATTACAACTCAAAGAATTTTACTAATTATATTAAAAAGATTAATGAATTTGTACATGGCTGCATTTCGTGGCTCGTAACAGATCGAGACGAAATTCGATTTCCCTCCAAGTGTTCTCCAGCACTTGTGGGGTAACATTTTTGATCGCAGTAACATTTCTGAGCTTCAGTTCATCAAGGGAGGGCACTGGGGTCTTGTACACAATGTTCTTGACAACTGAAGCGACGTTGAGTAGTTATGACTGGTTTAGTTTCGAAAAACCACAATACACACATTGCTTTTTCTTGCACGGTCACCATTTTTATTTATGACGTCATAATTACCTAGACTGCAAATGCGCTAAGGTCGCATTGTTGCCACGTAAAATTCTTTGAGTTGTAATTTACGAATACATAATCGGTTTTTGCGCAATATTTGTTATTCAAAAGTTATGAGGTACGGAAACCCCGACAATAATTAATGAACACCCTGTATAAGCAAACAAAATAATGTAAAAAAATAAGCACGTATGATCAACGTTATCACATTTTCCTTTGAAAGTCCACCATGATTTGCCTTCTTTTTCAACCATTAAGCATGTTAGTAAACTTCAATCCTTATGATTCTGTTGAATGCAGTAAAGCACAAACAAACAAAAAAGTGTGAAAAATTAAGCACGATTGATCGATAAGGGAAATGATCAAAACTGCTTTGTGCTAAAATATGAGTACTAAGAAGAAAACTACGTAAATAAAGCACAAATTGTCAGAACTGTAAGTTGTTCACTCACAACTTTTTAAGTCGAGTGTTTCGCACTTCTTTCCAAGTCGAGTGTTTCGTACTTCTTTCCCAGTCGAGTGTTTCGCACTTCTTTCCAAGGCGAGTTTTTCGCACTTCTTTCCAAGGCGAGTTTTCCGCACTTCTTTCCAAGTCGAGTGTTTCGCACTTCTTTCCAAGTCGGGTGTTTAGCACTTCTTTCCAAGTCGGGTGTTTAGCACTTCTTTTCTGCCCTGATGAAGAGGCTCCATTGTAGTCTAGAAATAGCTATTTGCATTATTTGTCCTGACAATCTGTACTTTTATTTACGTAGTTTTTTTGATAGTTCTCACAATTGTTCACTTTTTGGTGTGGAAGTCCACCATGATGATTATTTGCCTTCTTTTTCATCCATTAGGCATGTTAATGAGCTTCAATCTTATGATTCTTTTGAATGCAATAAAATCAAATCAAACAAAACAATGTGAAAAATTATTTTGTTTGCATTTTACTGCAACCAAAATAATTGTTTGAAATTTGTTACCTATATTACAATTAATTAACGGAATCATTTTTCCTTTGAAGGTGTACCCTGATACCCATCATTATATTTCTCAAAATTTTTTGTTGATTAAAAAATTTAATTAATAGTGTTTTTTAAAGAAAGAATTGATAAATTAAGAATCATAATACTTATGAGCCATAGCAGAGTTGTTTTAATGGTGAAAATGCATTTGCGTCATTTCAAACGCACAAATCTGCTGTCGCGTGTAAACAATATGCCTCGACATGATGATTTCATGCACAACTTCAACTGAACCGAATGTACGACTTTATTCATAACAGAAGTTCAACAATTGGTAATTATATGATCGAAAAATATCCAGTTACATGTTCAGCTTCTAGTTACAAGCAACCTCTTTAATTACTTGTTACTATGAATTCCTGTATGTGTTTTAATTACTTCTTAAAATTACTTTGTTATTCAGTAACTGAAATACTAATGAAGAAAAAAAAAACCTCAAGAGTTCTCCTTAAAACAACTTATTCGTACGGAAAAATATATATTTTTTTCTAAGTTCTATTCTCTATTATTCTGAATCAAACTCTGTGTTACTAATATCAAAACAACACTTGTTAAAGTTCCTCAAGCGCTTTCAAATAAACCAACAACTATACAAAGTAGAGGTGTAGAGGTGTTGAAAGTAATGTAGAAAAGTAGAGCAAACTATAATGATTTGTTTTTCAAATCTGTTTCTCTGCATCATTTTCTGTGTAAGAGTAAAAGTTTTTTTTATTTAAAAATCGTATTGCTTAAGCAGAATTTCTTGTTTAATTAGGCTTGTTGGGTTCCCAGTTTATTTGTAGTTCTTTCGATTTATTGTTCTGTGTTCGTTATTGTTCGTTGTGTAACTATACTTCTTTTTCCCCTGCATAACCTTTCATGATATAATTTTTTTACATAAATGGCAGTAACGCCTTCCTCATTAGCTTTGACATGTGTACATCTGATCAACAGTGTAAATGATTTTGCAAATTGTACATTATGGTTAAAAAATGACTTTTACACAACAAATGACTCGCGAAAATTGAAAGAAGCGTTTTTCAATTGTTAACACGATTCTGATTTCTACTTTTCAATTGCAGTAGAACCCCGCCATTCGTCCGCCTCCCTATTCGTCCAACTCGCTATTCGTCTAACTTGTTCAAGTAAAATTCAACTCACCATTCGTACTTGTCCCGTGATTCGTACGGCGCCAGAGGTCAGCTGGGTTCCCCGTTTGGCTTTTTTTTAAGAAAAAAATCGAGAAATTATGCTCACTTTGAACTCGTCTGGAAATTATTTATTTGGCGTTTTGGATTTTTTAAACATTTCAATATTTTTTGAGATTTTACTGGCAATTTTAACTTTCTAAAGTGTCAGCAAGAGGAAGTGGTTGAAGAACTTTCTTTTTCAGAGGAGGAAACTAGTAAGGAAAGCATTTCCTTTGCAGAAATTAAAGAGCTGTGTTACACCTGCGAGAAAACACAGAGAGTGGTGGAAAAATGGCATCCCAACATTGCTGTGGTCAACAGCATTAACTTCTACAACGACAATGTTATTGACCATTTTAGAAAAATTCTGAACAATCGTCAAAGGCAGACAACATTGGACAGGTTTTTAGAGAAAGAAACACAAGATTCTTCTAGTGCAAAAAGATATAAAAAATAAAGAACAGCAGAAGGGGAGAAAACACCTGAAAGGAAGTTACCTGATGTTTTTATATAAGGGTACTCCTCTTCCAACCATTTCTCTTCCTCCTCTCAACATTCCACTTATGCCAACAGCTCACCTCAGTACCAGCAAAGTGCAGTTAGATTTTTATTTTTCTATAATTTCATGTACGGTACTGCACATTTGTTTTTCATAGGTTTAAATAAGCAACCATCTGTGGGTCTGGAACGGATTAATCCAATTTACATTGCAGCTTATGGGAAAAAATAATTCGCCATTCGTACAACTCGCCATTCGAACTGACTCCTGGAACGAATTGTGTACAAATAGCGGGGTTTCACTGTGCTTAATGAAAAACACCCGCTGTTTATTTAAGAATGTTTTATCCAGGCTACCTTTCAAAGCACCCTTCAAACCCCAGCAGCTAATGATAGATGCTTATTTTTGCTGTTTTTCATGGCAAAAAAAACGAAATTTTTGCCCCAGGTAGATTGCATTGATGCCAATTCCTCTCATAATAAAGTGAAACGAATATTAAAAAGGCAATTTTTCCTCCGTTGGATTATGAGTGATAAACATCTGCTTTAATATCTCTTGCACCCATTTGAACTCGTGGTAATCACTCTACAGGGGAGGAATAATAATATCATGCAGTCATCTTTTAGTGCTGAATATTGACTACTAAGTAAGCTTAATGGTGAATATAAAAATTTCGGAGAATGAACTTTTGGAAATATGCGGAAGTAGTTAAGAATGAAAACAAAGGATCAGGTGTTTAATGACGAAAATTAGTTTTACATTTTGCTATTGAGTAGAAACATGAGTATGAGGGTTTTTATAGGAACCACGGCCTATAGGATTTCGGGGAGTTTCCTATTTATGCTTACGGATAGGGTTGCCTTCCCTCAGGGGTCGTAGGGGAAAGCTCGTATGACTGAGAAAAATCATAATGTCGAACTTAACATCGTAACGACTAGAGCGTCCTTTACACATACGTTCTTATCCGCGCGACTGAACGAGGCGCATCCAACCACGCTCAAGAACGCGAGTAAAACCGTGTCGTTCAAGAATATGTCGCAGTAATGTATCTATCACATTTTTATAATCGCGCGCAAGAACGAGTTCAGATGCGGGGCCGTTCATTGAAGTCCCCTATAGAGTAGGGTATGGAATTTTAGAGTCTACAACGCTCCACGCTCCAAGCTAGAATTCACAACACAATAAAATGTAATCCATTAAAGAAAAATCATTAGTAAACGAATTGCAATAATATACACATAACACCCACACCACTTTGATTTCAGACACAAAATCGAGCAAAAGGCATTTTTTATTGCAGAAGCAACATCCTGCAGAATTGTCCAATCATCCCATTTTTATGCGCGGTTAAGAACGCGTATGTAAAATGTATCATTTTTTGGTGCACGATCCTGAGCGCGCATCTGAGTGTCATTCTTAACCGTGTTCTTGACCGCTCTAAAATTGCATTTACAAGCACACTCTTGAACGCGCATCTGAATATGGCTCTCCATCTGGAGTGCGGTTAAGAACGTGTATGTGAAGGGCACTTAAGGGGGGAAATACGTGTAAAGGTCTCAAAAAATTAAAAAAAAAAAATTCTTCATAAATCGATTCTACAACTATTCAATAATATACCCTGAAAATTTCAAAGCAAAATTCCAAGTCGTTCAAAAGTTATAAGCATTTGAGCGAGCGCCCCTTTTGGAGCAGTTGAGCAGGTAGTCCCTCATGACCTAAAGGGTATTAGAGAAACAGAAGAACGTTAGCAGATGTCCTTTTATTTCTTTTAACAATTGAGTTCTCAGATAGAAATTTCTATAAGTATTAGTCTATATAACTATAAAATGATTCATTACTGCATTAAATTTACCTTAAAGACCACTCTTTTTTTTCAAACGCTTTTCTCTCGAAACTACTTTTTTCGAATTTGCGTACACGCTAGCTCGCAGAGTTTTTGATCAATCCTTATCAGATTTAGCACACATTTTCTTTATGTATACACGCTTTAGTTGAACTAAAATCATAAACATATCTTTATTTTTACTTTTTTTATTGTAAAAAAAGAACGACAAGAGACACATATAAAAAAAGTAGATTTCAGATAAAAATTGTGACCTCCAGGATGTACACAAACTGCCGACCCGGGTGGCGACTTACAGTGTGCAGCAGCCGATATCTCCGGGATTTTTCAAGAAAAATGTTTCAAAATTTCACTAAACGCTCTTCAATATATTTACAAAATAACCCTAAATTCTCGATAATAATATATATTTATTCTTTATACTTTAAAAAAAAAAAAAAAAATCATGAAAATGGCTCTTAATACGTCGTTTTGCACGTATTTCCCCCCGTAAGGTATAAAATCTAATGAATCAGAATAATTTTAAGGCAGTAGGAAAATTCTAATAACTAAGGTAAAAATTCCTAAATTATTTTATTGCGCAACATTATAAGAAAAGAGGGTATTCTTTTAGTGTAAAATGTTGGTCTGTCTTCAGGTAAATTTAAGCATGAGGGCTCCGTAGAATAGGCATTCTGGGATTCATACCTAATTTGACTTCAAGGAGGTGTTTCTTTATATTTCAAGTAAGGAAATCGTACTCTCTCATGACGACTCTGAGAAAAATCAATTGACTATGATCAATTATTGAATGACTACGAAGCAAAATAAATTACTGTTTAAAAATCTTGATGAATAATGAAAAGAATGAAAAGTGTGGAAAAAATTTAATGACTGAGGAAATAATATTTTCTTAAATAAGAAGTGATTTGGTAACAGAATGGATGGCTGTGACTAGACGTGGACAACTAGACGTTTAGTGTGCCATACTAAGGCACCATTCAGAGAAATATCCTAATGACTTAAATAAAAGCATTAATGATTAAAAACAATTTTTATGGTCTAATGAAAAATCGTAATGACCGAGGAAAAAAATATGATCACAAGAACTGTAGAAAAATTCTAATGACTGAGGAAATATCTTCCTCAATCAAAAGTAGTTTGTAACAGACGAAATGACCATTACTAGGGCACCATTAGGAGAAACATCCTAGCATCTGAAGTGGAAGATTTCTACAGAAAAACTTGGTTATTACGATTTTTCCTTAAAAACTAAGATTAAAAAAAAAATCATGATCATTGAGCGGAATCCTACATAAAAATTCTAATAACTGAAGTAATAATATGTTCCTAACCCAAAAGTGGTTTTCATCACAATAGGGGACTATAGCCAAGGCAAAATCATTAAAAAAGTCCTAACGACGAAGTCAAAAGTTGTTGTATATTAAGTGAAAATACTGATGAATATGGAAAATCCTTTGAAATAGTTAAATAAGAGCATACAAAAATTCGTCCAAAACATACACATATTTCTAATTTCGGAATCAAACATCTACCTGTTTTCTTTAGACAAAATCGCTCTATTATCTAAAAACAACGAAAGTCATAATATTTATATGTTTTGGAGTTAAATAAGATATGTTTGGATAGTTAAATAAGAGCATACAAAAATTCGTCCAAAACATGCACATATTTCTAATTTCGGAATCAAACATCTACCTGTTTTCTTTAGACAAAATCGCTCTATTATCCAAAAACAACGAAAGTCATAATATTTATATGTTTTGGAGGCATCATATATGCTTTTATTTAATGATCTATGTACTTCAAAATTATCATGCGCGTTACGTTTGAAAATTATATGTTTTAAACAAACATTTGCACAAATTTTTGCTGCTGCAGGAATAGTCAGTTTCATTAAAATTCAAAAAAGTTTTCTGTTTTCATAAAAGAAAATTTTGAGTACTTTCTACATTTTTTTGAGTACTCATTCTGCTAAGGCTGTTAACATTTCAAAACACGCTTTCATTTTTATCATTATGATGTTTTTACTTTTTTTGCCAAAAAAATTAAGTCGTTTGTGGTTTTAAACATATTCAAAACGACTCAATCCACACTTTGTATTCCGTTTCCAGATTCCATAACGAGGAGCTCTACTTTTGTTGTTGCTAAGCCCGTTGCCACATTCTGACACGATTTGTTTCTGAAGTAAAAATGAATGTAAATGGGGGAAAAAAGTGGTAATAAAGAAGAGGGGGAAAATCGATGTGAAGTTGAAATTCGAAATCGTCATCCAGTTTATATTTGTTATTACCATCCAAATGGACTCATTTTCACTCGAAGAGCTGTTTTTACGGCTCAAAGTGCTGTCTTTGTTATTAAATTTTATTTCGGTATTAATGTGTTGTAGAAACACAGTCCTCAAAATGCAAATTTTGATGGATTCAAGAAGTATTTGTTCAGTAACGAGCCTTGGAAAATTTTTGCCGTCCCAAATGTTGTAATGGCGCTGTTGAAAGCTTTCTGGAATTTGAAAAACCTTTTATGTTTTCCTTTTAATGCGTTTAGGAAAAAATATTCAAATAAATTCAGGAAGCCCATTTAGTACTGAGAAGGAATTTCGTCATACACTGCTGAATCGAAACATCTTTTCTTCTATTTCTGCATATATTTCCTCAACGGCTTTATCACTAATCCCAAAAAAAAAAAAAAAAACAATCATCAGTCATTGTTAATATTTTGGAAATGTCTTTTTATAAAAAAGGAAGTTTTATAATTTATTCTTTTGGAACATGTTCTTGTGCTTCCTCATCTTACTTTATGATAAAAGACAGAATAAAATGAATAACATAGTTCTAGAAAATGTTATAATCACATAAAATTGAAGTAAAACAATTAAATAAATAATTATTTTTGTTAAAAATGTGTAAAAGCAACGTTGAATGGCACTAATAATAGGTTAAAACTGGCAGAATAGTTTCAAGGGCAATCAGTCAGTCAGTCCCCTTCGTCAGTACCGAGAGGACAAGAAGTTTAAAGACATAAGACACACAAGACATGAATCGTGCACCAATCAGGTCTCGGCATTTGCTAAAACACGATTGACCGGGGAGATATATTAAAATGCAAATTCGAAACCCATTTAACAAAATAGAAGAAATATGAGGGACACCAAAATACTCATTAAAAATATTATTTTAGTCTTTTTGGAACATGGTAGGCTTCCAAGAAATCCAACGCTCTGATAGCAGAATTTCTGCGTGTAATTTTATCCTCAGAAAATTTGTGATCAGTGGCCCAACAGTGTTTGGCTATTCATGATCTGGTTGTTTTCTGTTTCTTCACGGGATTTGCGGGTTCCTTGAGTCTGCATTATAATGCTTTTTCTTGTTTACCCAATATATCCAAATGTTACATTCACAGCTAATATGATAAATACTCCAATAATGAAGCGGTCGAACAATTTTAAAATTGTTTTCATTATTTTAAAATTAGGAAAATCTGTCTGACGATCAATCTATCTGTCTGCTTGATAATTACGCGCTTCTTTAATGCAAAATTAAGTAATACATGAACAATATAATAAAATGTAATATTTTCTGGTACAGTATCCAGTTTTTAAGGTTGAAGAAAGTTTGTTAACGGAACGGCTTCCTAGTTTAAGTTTTAGTGTTTCTAAAAGCTTTTAACAGGGAAGGAGAACTACCAAAAGGAAAAAAGTATCATTTTTACTATCGTAAGTTAGCCGGAATGGACAAATTTGTTTCACCAAGAGCATGCGGAGCAAAGTCTTTCTGATTTGGTCACGTTAACTGTTTTGGAAGAATATCAATGTATGAAATATTATCATTTACATATTTAATCATCTTTACCTCCTAAAGCAAATAATTACAGCTAAAGTTTGATACCTAAACATTTCATAGCATAAAATAAAGAACTCTAAATGTGTTCTTTAATTTCCTTTGCATCTAAAAACGCCAAGAAAAAAAAAATTTATCTCATAGATGTAAGAAAACATTCTGTTACCACAACGTAAAAAGCTTTTGAACTCATAAAGGCTTTTAACTGCCAATAAATCAATGGAAGAAACCCAATTATCATGCGAACAGTAACATACGTGAGTGTTAAATTATATAAGTAAAATCAGATTGCCTTTTATGTAGCACATGCATTAAAAAAATGAGTTGTAGTAACCAAAGTCTCAAACTTTTGAGTGAAAAATGACTATGCAAAAAATTTTTTAAAAAATCAATTTTTAATCTCCAACTTTTGTATGAAATGTATTTTCCCACTCATCAAAGGCATTGCTTAAATTCTCTTATTTATGAATCTTCTGAAAGCCACAAATAAAATCTTTCGATTTTTTTTTTTTTTTGAATTTATGTTAAGAGTTTTCCACTCGGTTTCTTTGGGAGCATAATGAGAAAGTTAAAAAAAAAATATGTGTATTTGTTGCGTATGAATATTATCGATTGAAAATGATCTCAGAATTTTATGCACACTTGGTATTTAAAATAGCACATATTTTTTCATGGATTTTTGATTTTATAAAATGCCTTTTTTTAAGCCTTAAAAGAAAACAGCTGCTCTTTTATGACCTTCTTCTTTTCAGTGTATCGAAACCTTTAAAAAATAGCTGCAAAAACCCTTTATAGTTCACCCTAATCCGGTCAAAGTTATGTGGCTGGATTTTCTCTCCCGGATTACAGATGCCCGGACCCAATGACCCACCAAAGATCATAACGCCTATGCAGCAATCACCATAACTCACTCCTAGCATAAGCGATAGCTGGGGGTTTAGGGTAGTCCTTTTTCTGTCCTTTTTTTCATATCTTTCTCATGCGCATAACATCTGGAAGAAATAAAAGTACATCATGGACTTCACTGCCATTTTTCCCCCTCAGTGACAGTTTGGCGGATCCTCATTTATTAAAAGCATTTTGTGTTTCTTTAGATGGGGGAAAAATTATCTTGTAACGTATTTGAGCTTTTTGCTGGCGTGATTAAGACTTTTTCTTCAAATTTATGTTCTTGCTTAGAATGATGTGAAAAAAGTTCTTTGCTTGGGATGGGTAAAGGTACAAAAAAGAAGCAGGCATTTCAGCCTCTATTTTATTGCTAAATTTCAGCAGTGTTGTTTTATCTCAACGAGGTTCGACCAGGGTTTTTTGTCTTGACCCGGAAACTCCGGGATTCAGCAGGTTGTTTCCGGGGATCGGATCCCGGAATAAATATTTTTTTCTCCGAGCTGTGAGGTTAACTCGTCCGATCCCTATTAGTATAAAATTAGAAAAAATTAATTTTTTGGAAAATATTTCTTTTATTAGACACGTAGTATGGCAGAGTTGTGTACTGTTACATATTAATTTCTATAGTTCGGCATGCACCTATTTTATTTCCTTCATCTGCTATTTAACAAAATGTTACAATATTTTTATTAATGATTTCTATTGACAAATTTATTAGGAAAGTAACTACTGAGAGATCAACTGAATTGTGTTCAATCTCTAGGAGAGTTTTGAAATAATTTTTCTTTAATAATAATTTATGAAAATGTGTATGTCATCGCGTCCGGGTACATCTAACTCTCAGGTGTCAATCAAGGTTTGACTGAAATGTCTTAATTAAATATTAGTAATTATTTTTTTAAATGACTTACTTTTCGCTGGCAATTTTTCTACGTGTAATATCCACATAAAATTTGCGAGGAAAATAAGGACAAAGTTATTTTAATTAATACTAGTAGGCTTCCAGAATTTCAAGAAATAGTTTTTAATAAATCTACGTATTGTTTGCCATGTAAAGTCGAGAGAGAGAGAGAAAGATATAATTAGAGATATATTTCTTAACATTGTGAAATGCTTTTGTCCTTCAAAAGGAGTTCTATGTTTTACTTGTGATTTTTATTCAAATTTTGTGCCCCAAACTATGCAGTTACTCCAAAATTGAAAAATTGATCCTTATTAGCCTTTTTCTCTACTTAGAATCAATAGGTATGACTTTCGATAAATTTAAGCTGTGGAGTTGAAGTTGAAGTGATTCTTTAATTAGTTAGATTTTCTTATAATTGGCAAAATAAATTCCTTCTGGCTAGGGAAGTAAGTAATTTTCAAGATCAGGAACATTTTTGAACTAGTTTGGCAATTTAATTAGCTAAGTCTGTATTTGATTCCTTAGTTATTCCGGATTGAAAAATTAATTAATTTAAAGATTAATTTAGCTCATAAGTGATATTTCTTCTGAAGCAAGTATAAGAATACCATTAAGTATAGTTCCAGTTCATTGCTTAATTTATCATTTTGAGAAATTAATTTATTGATGTTGGTTACGAAAGCGATTTCTGAAGATTATGTACATCATCAGAAATCCTGCATATTATTTTTAAGAATGATAAATTAATACTAGCAGAACTGTGACACTGAAAGTAAATGAAAGTAATAGCATATAAATAAAGATATATCCCTGATAAAATTAATTTAATTACGTAAACTATTAAAATAATACTTTTTATTTTTAATTTAAAATATTCACAACATTTTCCAACGAATTTATAAGATTATATTTCGTTTGGATTCAAAAAATACAATATAGACAAGAGCTTTAGAAAAAGTTATGTTTGCTTTTTTTCGATTGTGGTGTAGTGTTTCGTAAAAATATAATAAAGACGAGCTTTGCAAAAAAAAAAAAAAAATCCCATCATGTTTGCTCTTTTTATTTACTTGCACATCCCAAAACTGACTTCAAAAAAATTATAAATAAGTGCTATCTTTAAAACAAGAACTTAAAAACTGTTGATACATTTATTCGAATAACAGGAGGAGCTGTTATTATTTGACTTAGGGTTTATATGAAACCAGACTGAATGATACAGAAGAAAATAAAAATTCTCGAATGCAGTTCATTCAAACGAATACTTTAAAACAAGATCAAAACGATATTGATGAAATCATTTGAGCCATAAAAAATTCTTGTTAGTATTGAATTTGGAAATTTAAGCAGTTTGACTGACTAAAGAGGGGAAAAAATCGTGACGCTTTCTCTTTAAGTAGTCACGCAAGCGAGAAAATAGATGCAACGAGGCATTCACTGCTCTCACAAATGAGCAAAGAAAGCTATTGTGAAACGATACGACCGCATGCTATAAAATTTACTTTCGAAATTGTTGTCTTATTCGGATGTTTATAGCTTTAATTCCATGCACTTACCCATCAACAAAGGCGTTTTCTTTTTTGTGGCTTGTTTTATAATGGTTTTAGGACACTGGCAATGGTAGTAACAACATATAAGGATCTCATAGTTTCATATTTTTAGCTTAACGTAATTTGTGCCAAGTGAATGTCATGTTAAAATAATCTCTCACTTAAACGTCACCTCTTTTCGGCTTTTCTTTTAACTGTACGTTGATTTTCTAAGGTCTCGATCAAACGTACATACCAACCCATGTAATTAAACTTTCATTTATACGGCACCTCTTTCATGTTTCTATTTCGGTTGTACATTGATTTTCTAAGTTCTCAACTATTGCTATTAGCAAACGCACATACCAACTGATGTAATTTAATTTGCATTTATACGTCAGATCTTTTATGCTTTTCTTTCAGTTGTACATTGATTTCTAAAGTCACCATCAAATGTATGTACCAACTGGTGTACTTTTGCTTTCATTTATACGTCATCTTTTTCATGCTTCTCCGTATGTACCAACTGGTGTAATTTTACTTTCCTTTATACGTCATCTTTTTCATGCTTCTCTTTCAGTTGTACATTGATTTTCTAAGATCTCAATCAAACGTATATACCAGCTGATGTAATTTAACTTTCATTTATGCGTCACCTTTGTTATGCTCCTGTTTCAGTAGCACATTGATTTTCTAAGGTCTCGATCAAACGTATATACCAACTGATGTAATTTTACTTTCATTTATACGACACATCTTTTATGCTTCTCTTTCTATTGAACGTTGATTTTCTAAGGTGATGCAAAACGAGAACAAAACGGTATGCGAAAATTGATGAAATTTCCCTTTTATTTATACGCTGATACATCACCTCTTTTTTTCCGTCTCTCAGTTGTACTTCGATTTTCAAAAGGTCCCGATTAAAGGGCCCTCCTATAAATAAGAGCTGACGCATCAGGCATAAGGGATCATTCATAAATGATGTCACTCTTCGAGGGGGGAGGGGGGTTCGTGAAATTGTGACAAAGTGTGACAAGGGGAGGGGAGGGGGTAACAAGAAGTGTGACATCAGGCTTATACAGTATAGCGTGACATGTGAAAAAGGGGGGGAGGGGGGTCCGTTGAAGTGTGACATTTTGTGACAGGGGGGGAGGGGGGCCAAATATATCGGAGAAAAGCGTGACATCATTTATGAACGGTCCCTTATGGATCAAATTTTAAATTGTTGAGAAATATTATAGGATTACCAGAGTGAAGTTTGAAAAGGAGTTGAAATTTTAAAATGCCAAGCAATCATATTATCATACATTTATCGTTGAAACATTGTCAAAACAGACGATATCAGGCCAGAAAAGAAGGCCGCGCAGAACATGCACTCTGATCCAATATGGCCTGATTTGTCGGCCTGTCTGTATTGTCGATGCAATTGAATAGATGTACTTTTGTTTAAACCACATATAATAGTATAAACACAGACGAACAAAACCTTCTGCTTTAACCGACTTCACAAAGGAAGGAGGTTATACATTCATATTGTATGTATGTCGTTTTTTTTTTGTTTGTTTGTCCACTCATAACTTCGCACCGGATGAACCGATTTTCATGATTTTTTTTTTCAACAGATCAAGGGTGGTTTCCCATAGGTCCCGTACCTTTGTTTGATCATATTCGATAAATAGAACAAAAATAATGGGCAGATATATAGTATGTTTTTTGTTTTTTCATTCATAACTTTTGACTAAATAAACCGATTTTGACGATTTTTTCTTTAATCGATAGAGGGTCATCTAACTCAAATATCGTGCGTCAATCTGGCTACTTTTGTTTTTTGGAAAAAGACGTTGCTGGTGAAAAATAAGTATTTTTTAATTGGAAAGGCTTTGCTTGATTTGTCTTTGTTGGGAAAACTATTAAAAAAGTATAAAAGTCATTGTTTAAAAAGTGTTTGTTGCCATTGTGCTATAATATTAAAAGCAATTACATCAAAAGTTTGATTGAAGGCTGCTCTGAGGCAAAAATTAAATCCAATCAGTTTGTTTGCTAAAATTGACATCAAAACGGAGGTTTTCATACAAATGATTAGTTTTTAGTGCCATTCATTCAAAGAGGGTTTGCTCTTTGATATGTATTTTTTTTTAAAATAGAGTATTTATATAGAAAATATATTTACTCTAAAAAGAATAAATAAAATAATTTTTATAAAAAAATAGAACCGACTTTAAATTATAAATTGCGCGAAAAAGTGAAAAATAAATTTACTTTTTAAACAACATTGATGTGACTTTTAAACATAGTTTTAGAAGTCGGTGCAAAATTATGAGTCTAATTACCATTACCATTTGCTACTTCGTATTGCAACTGTTGCTAATTCTGGGAATATATACATATATTTGTAATTTATTCATGATTACAAAAGATTGTATCTATCATAATTTTGAACCGACTTCTAAAACTATGTTTAAATGTCACATCGATGTTGTTTAAAAAATTTATTTATTTTTCACTTTTTCGCGCAATTTATAATTTGAAGTCGGTTCTATTTTTTTATAAAAATTACTTTATTTGCTATTCATTCACACTTGACATTTATATAACTCCCGAAATCTACCACTTCTAAAAGTCAACTAAATGTAAGAACGAATCGAAAAAATCTTCTCTTTCTCTTCTAATCAACGTTATTTGGGGAGATAAAATAGATCTGCGATAATCGCCAGCTATCAAATAAAACGCTCTCTTTTCCAAAAGTAATCCTCTTTCTACGATTAAATGAAACGATGCTTTCATCACCTTTAGATTTACATCAATGACTCAAATAAATAACATCCTCTGCTTTCATTTATTTTGTAGAAGAATTCATTCATTTTGTTGACGCGTGATAATTTAAGTTTCAGTTACAAAGAATCATGTCATTTGAGAAGACGGGAAAATTGCTCTTTCAAATTTATGTAGTGACATTCGGGAATTGATATTAACATTTGGTTTTACACGCAGATTATTTAAATTTTTTTCTATACAATATGAATGTTAAATAGTGTTGCGAGGACATAAAAAGAGAATCTCAAAAACAGCTTTTTTTCTTTTAGTCTATGCCGTAAACTGGGGTTACGTGAGCGCTTGGGATAACTTGTAACCCCCCTCCCGCAAAAGACTTCTGGTTCAATTTTTTAAAAGTTACGTATTTAGTTCAATCTATGTCTGTTAGGTGGCAGTATTAGATTTAACCCTCTAATTCCCAACTCCGCCTCAAGGTGGAGGACGATAAAAAAGTGTGCATTACAGGATTAACCCATCCTCGTGTTGACTGATTGTTACTTTTACTCACGCTGTAGAAACCGCCAATCCGTCAATACGAAGGCGGAGCTACTGAGTTATTAAGAGCCAATTAGGTTTACCACAGGTTTCGCCAATCCGTGGTCTCGCCCATACCTGTCACCGTAAATGGAAGGGAAGACCGTAGGGGATTAATCCTCTAATTACCAACTCCGCCTCAAGGCGGACGACGATAACAGAACTTGGGCATTAGAGGGTTAAATAATTTTTTGTTTTAGTTCTAGTAACACCTGAGGGCTCGAGAAACTCAACTTTATGGTACTCTAAATTATTGAATCTCTGATCACATCTTCAGCCCAAAAGACACAAAAACTCTTAAAATTATTTTAACATTTTGTGGAAAATGTCAACGTACAAATCTAGATTTTATTTATATTACAAAAGGGACTAAAACCGTTCATTTTAACACCACAATTTGTCATCTAAGCAAAACCATCACTCCAGCGGAAAAATTTTCCTTTAAGTGGAAACGTGTTTTTGTCTTTTGCTCCTAGCATGTCTGAGTTAAAAAAAAAAAAAAAAAAAAAAAGGCTCATCAATAATAAAAAAATATAATAAGAAAATTTGTAGCTCAGAACTAAAGGCTCAGTAAATTATCTTCAGCAGGAAACTTTTGAGAAGACCGAAAAGACGTTTAACCACAGTTCGTGCGGTTAAGAGTAACGAACTTTCTTAGAAGGCAACTACACATTTTTTCCCGCAACATCAGTATAACTTATAATCGATGAACAAAACACAAAAGCCAAAAATTTAGTACAGTTTTACTAAGACAGTGCCCCTATTAAGTTGTTGCCAAGGTGTTACTTTCATTGTCTGAATGCTGAATATTAACTTGCATCTAATAAGTTAAAATGAAGTATTTTTGCCATACTTCCATCTTTACTTTTCCTAGTTCGTATACAGTGTGTCAAAGAGTTTTTAAGACTAAATTTGTAAAACAAAATAAACTAGTAATTATATATTTTAAAGTATTTTATTCAAAATAAGTTCCTTCGGCTTGAATACATTTGTTACAGTTTTTTAACAACTATTCGAATGCCTGTTCCAGCTCACATTGTGTTACTGCCTCCAAAGCTCGCGTTGAAGCTGTTTGTATAGTGTCAGTCCTCAAAGTAAAAGAAAAAAGTAAATAAATGAACTGATGTTTTGGCAGTGATAGTTCAGGAGTTTCACGAAGTACATGTAAGTTTTGTTCCAGCTGTAGTCTTAAAAATTCTTTGACACACACTGTGTACAAACAGCTTCGACGCGAGCTTTGGAGGCATTCCCACAATCTGAGCTGCAACAATCATTCGAATCGTTGTTAAACCGCTATAAGAAGTGTATTGAAGCTTAAAAAGCTTATTTTGAATAAAAATACTTAAAAAATATAATTACTAGTTTTTATTTTATTTTATATATCTAGCTTTAAAAATTCTTTGACACATTGTGTATATCTATAGGACTTTGCGCAAATAAGTACGTGCCGTATATTCATATTCACCTTTTCCCTTGCTCTCGTTTTCATAGCTATACTGACATTAACATCAAGTTAAGGACAACCAGTGTTTCTTCTGAGTACTCACATTCTCTGAATGTAAACTCAAAAACAAGCGTCAGCAACCTTTTTGACTTCTGATCAAAATCAGTCAAAATGTATTAAGACATTTCGGTTTTGTGGTATCTTCATTATGGGTGCTTTCAAAGCAGTGCTATTTTTAATGCATTCAAACGTATCGATTTTTTCTCAATATTCTGTCCCATTTAAAAAAAGAAGTTATAAATAAAAACCCACATTTCTGCAGCGACTGCAGCTTTGTGCACAAGCGAAAATTTTATTGTTGCTATTTGTTTTCAGTTTACCTTTTCATGCGTTCTTTCAAGTGCTCGCTTCAAATTTAAATGTTTCATGACATATTTTTATACACTATACTTATTTTCATAACTTAAATAGGACCCTTTAAAATTATGAAATGTGTCACTCGCGGCTCAGTTTGCTGAGGTTCGCTCTATATCAAGGACCTATATTTCTTATTTTAGTCAATTTAATTTTTCCTAAATTTCTAACCCGAAAAATAAAAATAAAAATCCTTCTTTTTTTTTTCTTTTTTTTAATCGCCGAAAATTAATCCATGTTGCATCCTAAGTTCAGAAATGCAAAATCTTTATTAATATTTGACAGTTTTCGCTACCTTTTTTGCTAGACCTACGGTTGGTCAAACATGTGGTATCCCGATCACTGATCACCAGTTTTCCCTGCGATATACCAACGTTTTTAATTACACAAATATTACAATCCCTTAATATATTTACTCATAAATACAAAAATAATCGCCTACGTGAAATTCAGTTTCATCGATGAAATTTTTCAATTTCCCAAGGAGGGCTTAAGATCTAAACGGAGCTACAGTGATATAGTCTATTTTGCCACTGGCCGAGAAACACTAGATCGTGTGACAAGGATCTTTCACTTTCTGATAGTTGGATGGATCCTCTCATCAACGAATTTTCACCTAGAAATATAGCACAGCATCAAAGAGGAAAATGCGAGCATCATAACGAGATACATACGGAAAGCTGAATGAAACAAAAATTGCAGTGAGTTCGACTTCATTAGGAAAACAGAAAAGTTCTCCGAAATTTTGGTGAACTTTTGTGACTGTTAAATCAACCATATGTTCATCGATCTCTTCTAATGAGCAAGTATAGAATTATATTATGCTAATCTCTGGTGATTATCGTAATAACGATGTTTGTTACCTACGTAGGTAAATCTAATTGCATAAAATAAGTCATGATAGCCCCTTTTTTGTCAACGATTCATTAATTTCTCATTATCGCGGTAGACAAAAACCGATAAGACTCAACGTTAATTGTTTTATATCTTGAGATGCATAATTTCTTAATGAACTTTTCCAGCCGGTTTAGAATTTTGGCTGTGAGGCACTTAAGAGAAATGCGTTGATAAGGATTTTGTGATTTTTATCAGTGATCAGTAATTTAGATAATTCAATAGAAAATTATTTTGACGATTTATCCGTTCTTACTTTCTTACTAATATAATTTCTTAACGAACATTTTCCAACCAGCTTAGAAACTTTGTTCCATTCGCTAGATAAACCAACAAGTTTGGACTGCAAGGCATTCAGGAGGAATGCACTAATAACGACTTTGTTATTTTATCAGTAATCAGTAATTAAGATAATTTAATGGAAAATTATTTTGACAATTTATCCGTTCTGACGCATTTTTATTAAGTCAATTTTTCCGTAAATGTAATGAGAGAAAAAAAGTATAAAAGAAGGCTTAATGTTTTGTAAAAGTATCGCTAAGAAATGTCAAATGCAAATAAAATAAATTAATGAAAAACTAAAAATTTCCAGGAACGGTTATGAATTGATTAAATTTATGTCTGTCGGTCGATCTGTTTATTCTTCTGTGATAATAATTGAGTTAACATTCCTAGGCCTTATGATAGTGGCCATGTCCATGTTTAATTTGTTGAGTTGAATTTTTTTTTCAAAACTGCCGATTTTTTTTTTGCTGAAAAATGTACTTCTGCAAGAGCGATTGATTTTGACGACTTCTTATTTGAGTCTTCCTTGAATTAGCATTCGCCATTCAAAGTCTTCTTTCAAAAAAAAAAAAAATTTTTTTAAAATCAAGCATTGAATAACACGACAGTTACAGCCTATGCTAAAACCCACTTAGTCAGCTGGTTTGAAGAATCAATGATATGACCTTGTCATTCACAGGGTGAAGACATTTTACACCGCAAAAGATAAGGGGGGGAGGGGGAAATACACTTGGTAATATATATATATATATATTTTATTCTAAAATATTTTCTTTGATGAAGAAAAATAAAATTGTTAATTAGTTTAATTTCTCTCACTGCTCGTATAAGTTGCTTCCAACCTAGACTTCCCGATATGTAATCATTCAATTGTCAAATTTTACTTTTTTTTTCCTTTGCTCTCGAAATAAGGTCTGCAATCAGTTTTATTGATGTAATTTACTCCTAAAACAGGGTACGTTCCCGTTATTGAGGGTGTCTGTTAGCCAGAGGTTTTTTAATACTTAAGGGGCTCAATGCTTTTTCTCTCTGGGAAAAAACCGTTCGTGTAACAGGGGTGTCAGGTGGAGTTTTACTGTACTTAGCTATAAAAACAACTACCATAATTTGATGACACATTTATTATTTTCAATTTGACAGGTTAATAAAATCGAATAAAAGTTCATTTCATGTCGACAGGGTGGCGTAGGGGTAAGGTGCAGGTCTCGTACGCCCGAGATCGCAGGTTCAAACCCGGCCCAAGTCGGTGGATTTTCAAGATGCAGAAAATCGTCTGCGCCCATGTCGTATGATTATGCGGCACGTTAAAGATCCCTTGAGTATCCGTTTGGCATGGATACTCTCGGCTAAATTAAATTCCTACTGCCCTTTGCATCAACGAAAGCTCAGTTGCTCCCATCTAGGGAGAAACTGAGCGTTCTGGGAACGCACTAGGTCTGGAATGGTTGAGAACCAATACTGCAGCCAATTAGAAAGAAAGTTCATTTCATAGTCTGCAACTTCCAGAAATGCAAAGAAAGCCCGATCAAATCTGTAGAAATTTTGATTATAAATGCTTTGATGATATTTTCATACCTTGCTTATTGTTTTTAATTATCAAATATTCCCGAATCTCCATGTTGAACTATATTAACTAAGATTTCATAAAAAATATAAGGGCCTGGAATTTAAATTGTTTTCACACAAAAATGCAATGATGGATAGCAGACTTTTAAAAATATTCATACTTTAAAAATAAACAAGCACTTTATTGTTTCATTGCATCTTTTGAACCCCATCTGAAGGTACAAAAGGAACTAGCCGACCATTTCACTATCTTTTATGTTTCAAAAAGATGTGAAATAATTCCACACTTCGTAGAGGCCTTTGTTTATACTTTCACGACCCATTGTCCTATAGGTCACAATCTGCATTTATTGCGCATAACATCTGATGCCAGCTTGAATTCCTGTTGCCCATTCTCTTGCATCACGCTTCTTGTTATAAAGCCCATTGTCAGATCATCACCACGAACAAGAAAACCAATTGCGTTGATATCGTCATGGCTAGAAGATTTGGCGATATATTCGTTTCGATGACTCTTTTATTAAATACTAGCTGACATGCCCGGCGTTGCGCGGGATAAAATTGCATCATTCGCAGGCCAAATGACGCGTGTCCAAAATTCTATTGTAAATGTATAGAGAAAAAATTTCTTAAAAAATCCAAGTAGGAGAGGGGCAACAGTCCATAAAAATCCTATTTAGACAGTAAAATTCATTGAAAACCCCGATTGCATTAAAACGAACAGCCTTGAAAAATTCCTTTTAGACCAAAAATAAGTCCATAAAAATCAACATTAAAGTGCCAACAAAAGTTAATAGAAATTACCATTAGAGTAAGAGAAACAGTAACTAAAATGCACATATGTAGAGGGATAATTGTGCCAAAATGATATCAAGATCCCGTAAAAATCGTATTAAAAATATCCCATCAGAAAAAGAACAGTATTCTCTTTAAAAATGTCCATCAGATCAAGAACAGCTCTCCCTGAATATTTCTGCTACCATAAGGAAAACATTCTTTAAAACCCCCATTTCAATAAAGACAACTATTCCTAAACATTCCTAATAGAATAATGACATTAGTCCCAAAAAAATATCCATTAGAATAAAGGCGTCAGTAACTAAAAATAGAATACTGACCTTCAAGAGCTACTGTTCCTAAAATTACCCAGCAGTCCATCTTAAATTCCCCATCAAAATAAGGACAACCGTTCCTAAAAATCCCACTTGCAAAATCGCCAAAACATTTCCTGAAAATTCAATTGAATAACACTTTCATAAAATTCGGATAAAAACGAAAGAAAGGAAAGCATTATTTCAAAAGGCAAATGCTCATTTAAATTACAAAATGTTTATTACTGAACCAATTCTGACGTGTAAAATTGAAGTTCATAGAAAGATATAACTAAATTCTTCCCAAATGGCGCCAAATAGACAGTACAAAAATTAAATAAATGTTAGAAAATAAATCACTTGTGTAAAATATGGAATCAATAATCTCTACGTAAAAAAGTTAAAATGAAGCAGAAGATCGCCAAATTGCACTGTAGTAATGGAATCATTTCGAAATACACCATGATCCTGCAGTGTAAATCACGTATTGAATTAAATGAGAACAATATTACTGGAAAGGATTATTGGGAGCGGTTTGGAAAAGTTATGAAGCATAAAATAATATATTGAGAACAATTAACTGGAAGGAGGGGAGTAAAAGTTATCACCACTTGGCGAAAATTTAAATTTCATCAAAAATAAGCGATATCGAAGAGCTTCCAACATAGTTTTTATCGAAGAAATAAATATTAAATCGTCAAAAAAGAAAGAAGCATCAACATTAAAAATTGCATGCAGTTCCACAAAATATCCAAAAAATAGAAATGCATTTTTAGAATTTGTTTCGTTGATAAAGCGGACACTCTACCATAAGAAATATTGTTTCATGCAATTGTTAAACTGTTACTATACTATTAAATCGCCAAAAAAGGAAGGAGAATCAACCTCGAAGAAGAAGTAATTAAAATTCGTTTGCAGTTCCACAAAATATGTATAAAAATAAAATGAATTTTTAGAATTTGTTTTGCTCATAAAACGGCATGAATAAAGAAAAAATAGCATTTTTTCAAGCTTACGTTAACAGAAATCATCCAGTTGGCGACAAAAGTACTATTTATTTTGGCGAAAACCCGCAAATTGGGCAGATAAATTCAGAGGTAAGCCTTGCATTAAAGTTCGAAAACTACTTCAAATGAATATTGCGAGTGCTCTATTTGTTTTACGAATTTCAGAAAGAGATCATCTTGTGCAGTTTTTTACGGGCATCAATATGCGGCAAAAATCGAAAAGGTGTGACGTTCCTTCGATGAGATATTCCTTAAATTAACAGTTTTGCTTAAATTGGAATGAAAGAAGAACAAATTCGAATTTTCGGAAAAACGCTTCGAGGTGCACGAGGACCTGACCCAAGGTACCTGTAACCAAAATTCCGTACTCCTAGACCGTTCCATCTCGCCAGGAGGCGATCGACAGACAGACCCCACACACACACACACACACAAACTTCTGGTTTTATTTATATAGATACTTTGACTAGATATTTTAAAGCTATTTTTAGGCTAAGAAGTATTTTCGTTCCAATGATTCTTTTTATTAAATATTCTAGGGATTAGAATATCCCTTAACAATTTTTCAGCTAAATGATTCAGAGATGTATTCATTTCAATGACCTCTTTCATTATAATCACAGTTGTGGTTTGTATTTGTATCTTGTTTAAAGACTGGAGGTTATAAATAAAATTTATATAGCTAGTTGTTCTGATTGGTTAATTTTAATTAATTCAGAAATTAATCGTTTTAAAGATGTCCAGCTGTTAATTTATCACACGGGCAGGAGTCTTAATGTAATGGCAAAGTATTCTTAGTTTACAGATGCATTAATATAAGTAAAAGAATAAATGTATATGCTCTTTACTTTTGTGAAAACAGTTAAAATATACAGATAGTTATTCTGACCTCAAGCTTCGAAGGTCTTTTGATTATTGTGGATTGGAGACCTTGGATAATGTAACATTCGAAACATTATCTATAAGACGTTATCACAGTAGATTCATTCTGAAATGGTATTTGTTTTCTTACATTGTTTTCTTTATTCGTATGTCAAAATGAAGTCAGGATTATTGCAGATTATATAATTATTTTGCTTCCAGTGTTAAAAACAATTTTTAGGAAGTTATGTATCATAATTTGATACATTTTGTCACACTTTACGAAATTATATCTTCAGTAAGTTCATGTAGATTTTGGAAGCTCAAATTGGAATGGGAAGGCCTGCTACGGAGGGAGGGGGGGGGGGGGAGTTTACTGATAATTTTCACCGTTTGCGTTTTTTGTACTGTTGACTGCTGACCCTTCTGACATGTGTCCTTTTATGAAAAGAGTTAGTTTTAAAATTTCAAATTGCTACGGACATGATGTGATTGATGCTGTCTTCTGGAAACTTAACTTGTTGATTGTACTGCTCTGTTGACGGCTGGATCTGACTTCCTTTTAGGCAATGAGTTAGTTTTGAAAATTCAAATTGCTAGCAACATGATGTGATTGATGCTGTGTTCTGGAAACTAACTCGTTTATTGTACTGTGCTGTTGACTGCTCACCCTTCTGACACATGTCTTATTATGCAATGAGTTAGTTTTGAAAATTCAAATTGCTAGCAACATGATGTGATTGATGCGGTGTTCTGGAAACTAACTCGCTTATTGAACTGCTCTGTTTTCACTTCTGTATTTATGTATGGTTCAGTTGTGTTTCTGTACAGTACTTTGATATTTCTGTGCAGTACTCTTATGCATATAAACTGTTCTGACTTGTATTTCTGTGTTGTAGTTCTGATATATGATGCGTCTGACATTTTCTTCTATGCGATGTGTTCATCTGGCAATTTTGCACTGTTACCATCTCCCTCTGATGTCGACCATTTGAACCTAACTAATGTATTTCACTCTAAAGTGCGAAATAATTTTCTTCATACCAGTTACTACTTAGTTGAAAAGCATCACGAACCGGCACTTGACAAAGAAGCACACATATAGCACATTTTTTAATCTCTAATGGGTTGCTGTCGTCTCTTGCAATTGTTATTCGCTACGCGCTGAATATTTTTTATTTTATTTCTAGTATGCTGCGTATATATTGGTTCTTAACTATTGCAGACCTAGTTCGTTCTAGTTAGTACTCCAAAGATTGGTACCATCTCTTTCAGCGGCACCACAATGAGTGAATGGTACCATCACCGCATGAGGATTTCAACGTCCAGTTTCTCCACCTGAATCGGTGTGCACCCGGACTCTGTTGAAGCGAAACTGTACTAGGAATCAAATTCAGCCGAGAGTGATCCAATCCAAATGTCTACTCAAGGAATCTTTTACATACCGCATAATCATACGACATGGGCGCAGACGATTTTCTGCATCTTGGAAATCCACCGACAATGCCAGGCTGCCTTTGACCGGGGGCGTGCGAGTCTCGTGCCTTATCACGACGCCACTGACTGAGCCGGACACATCTGGTGGATATATTTGGAAGAAAAAAAGAAGAAATAAATCAATGAATACACATGAATGCATGATAAAAACTAATAAATTTGAGTGAAAAGGAATACCAAAAGGAAAAAAATAAATAAATAAAAGGAGAGAATAGCGCACCATAGTAAAAACACAGCAATGAAAAAGAAAGTAATTATAATAATGCATCAATATGCACTCTGTGAAACATTTCAGAGCACGTGCAAACTTCATATTCCACAAATTGACCCATCTATTTTTGAATTCGTTAGTAACATGACGGCTGTTCGGGCATAAATATCACATGATTAAAAAAACATTAATTACAAAAGAATTGGCTTCATAACAACTGCAATTCACTTATAAAGCCTTCCTTGTGTCTAAAACAGTTCTCTTGTTTCAAGATGGGAAGCGTTTAATCCCCAGAGAATGAGGGAGAAAATAAGGAGGAAGATAAACCACTGCGTGGGTGCAGATGACACTTTTGAAAGGAGGAAGGATGGCTCTTTGAAGCGCCGAAACGGAAAGTGATGGCGGATCAAAGACTTCCGCTTTGGCCGCGGAGCGTAACATATAATTTATTTTGATCGAAAAAACAAACACGACGCTGGGTGTTCTAAGAACAATTTTGTCGAGAATTGATAACGTGCTCATTTATTCTGGGCAATAATGCTCGGACTGAAAAATTAAAATAGCTTTTGATGAGAATTTTTAAGGGTCGTTTTTCCGAAAAGGGGAAAAAATTTAATGAATAAAATGTTTTTTATACTTTTCTGTTGAAAGTTATGAACTGTTTTTGGTGTAGGTGGTATCGTATGATGCTTCTTTGTGATTGTATATTTAACTTTTGAAAGTACATTCTATTTCGGTAAATTGGTCTGCTGAACTTTGAGCTAGAATCATGAAAAGTTTTTTATATTTCTACTTTATTTTCGGTAGTAAATGGAGTAGAAAATTCACATTTGTTTAACTCTGGTTTTTTAATAGTGCAATTTTTGCAAAATGTCTGCTTAATTTACGTTCATTTTTAATTTTTATTGTTCTATATTTGCTTAAACTTTTTTTACTTGGACATACTGAAATTCATCTCTACGCAGTTTGCGTAGGACAAATGCTACTTGGATATCTAAGTAGCATTTGGCCCAAAAGCAATTATGAGATGAACTATCGAAAGTATTATTTATTTAGTATCCTGAGGCAAGCTGAAAGGTACAAATTGCAACTTACTAACTAAGAAACACCGTTCCTTACTATCTTAAGCGAAAAGATCCTATCTCAATTTTCTTTGAAATATCTTTCTTTAAGGACTTACAATGTAGTAAACACATTACATTTATCTATTTTACTGGCTTACTATGTATAGACTTACAATGTAGTAAATGTTTTACATTTTTTCGTATATTTATAATCATTCACTATCTATAGACTTACAATGCAGTAAAAGTATTACATTTATATATATACTTATAATGACTTATTATATATAGACTTACAATGCAGTAAACGTATTACATCTCGCTATATACTTATCACTTACTGTCTATAGACTTATAATGTTACAAACGTATTACATTTGTCTATATACTTAAAAAACAAGTTCGGTTTACCCCAGAAAGTTACTTTGTAAGATGAATTGAGGAATATTATCGACGAAATGGCCTTGCTTTTTCTTAAATAGAAGACAAACATTATAAGTTTTTCAAAACGAATGCTTCCCAAATGGAATTTATTGCTAAAGTTTAAAATAAAAAGTTTTTACCAAAATTTAACACTCCCCAGTTTAGCACTCACTATTTCACCAGTTCTACTCTATTTCTAGACGGAAGTCTGGGAAGAAGTGATAAGATTTTAAAAGTTATTTAAATTCCGTGCCTGTTAATATCACGACTGCATTTGCAATAACAAAGATAACTCTTAATAACTGCGATCACGCTTATGATTTCACCAGAGGAAGTGTTTAAATGCAGAAATCAGTGACGGTTCTCACACATTCACGGGCTGTGGAAATGATAAGTGCAAAAATAAGGTGGAGTTGAGGTGAAAAATGGAGAAAAGGCTGTCTTTTTTTTCTGAAATGTTCGTGGGATTGCTAATAGAGACGGAATTCGCAGCGTGACTCCCGGATTTTATCGTCCAGGGGGATCTATGCTGTTTCCAGATCTGAATGGGGGCAAGATATATATGTAACGCATGGTGTTCAAACCTGAGCGTTGAGCGGCTTGTACTTGCTGAATAATCTAAGTTTAATTCCCAGATTTGGTGAAACCATTTTTAAAATGACTGCTTCATCAGTAGAAAAAAATTACTTAATTTAAAGTAGTTCCTGAACTTTAAAATTTACAAACGTAGCGCGTGGCTTACTTTGATGTTTTATTCCGTTAGGGATCATGCATAAATGATGTCACGCTTCGAGGGGGGAAGGGGGGTCGTAAAATTGTGACAAATTGTGACGAGGGGAGGGGTAACAAGAAGTGTGAAATCATGCTTATGCAACATAGCGTGTCATGTGACGAAGGGGGGAGGGGTATGTTAAAGTGTGACATTTTGTGACAAAGGGGGGAGGAGGGGTCAAATATATGGCAAAAAAGCGTGATATTTATGGAGGGCCCCTTACGTAGGTGACAGGCTATCATGACACGATTAGAATTTTTTAATCGTTATTCCCAATGTCTGTGTTAGGTAAATTTTGTATGTAAAAGCAGTTTGGAAGTTTAAGTTTGAGTCTCCTGTAATTTGTAAAAAAAATCGTATAATTTTTTACTTAATTGTAGAGACTTAACAAACTAGTCGAGAATAAAAGAACAAAATAAATTATTTTCACACTTTCTATGAATTTTCGAGATTTTTTAAAATTATAGTAACATATCTGGAGGAAAAAAAATCCTGAATGAGAAGAGTGGAGGGGGGGGGGGGAGCGAGCACCTGGTAGTGTCTCTCTTTCCCTTTCTAAACCGCTGAAGAGATTCTATAAGAATACTGCTTTGAGAAGCCTTTTCTGACGCTTATGGTTGCAGTTTCCAGAAAACTGTCTAACATATTAATTCACCGTTTTATTCCTCACAGAATCACACATTCTGCAATGTCACAGAACAATTGTAAATTTGGCTATCACTGCTGCCTAGCGTTCCGAAAATGAAAGCTTTTCCACACTAAAGAAAAGCCTCGTTGTAACACTCAAACATGCGTTATCATTGAATTTTGCATTTTATGCTTCACAACGAAGTACAATTCAACTAAACTTTCTAATAACTCACATCTATCACTTTTGCAACTTTGAGTAGTAATCATTGAATAAAATTAATTAAATTTAAAAATAAATAATTTGAAATTAAAGAACGTTTTTATTGCAATTCACATAGAAGGTTTTATCTAAAACAAGCTCAAGTGAAATAAATTATGTTGGAAACAAGGAGAATACTTTCGGTGATATCAAAATGGAATGAGAAGCCTATAGTGAATTCATAGAGAAGTGATGCCTGAGGTAAACAAAGCAGCGTAACACTTGGCGAAACCATTGCCTGCTTGGCGATGGGAAGACTGGAGACGGCCTTACAGCTCGCCACGGACTTTTGGTATTTGACGCTTCTGCGCGTGGCAGAAAAGAACGAATCCATTAGTTTTGGGGAAGTTCGTTTTGGCGCGTTTATTCAGTACGTGAATCAGAATGTTTGCTTCATTGTTTGTTGAAAGGAACTAAATTTATAGGCTGGCATATAGCATCAGTTCGGAAGAAATCAAGTATTCTAAACGACCTAGAACGACAAGAAAATCGGCCTATTTCATATATATATCAGCAGTTTCTCCCTTGAACATGAATTGATTCTTAAGCAGCGCGATTGCACTCTGCCAGGCAGCTTGCTTTGGGTGATGGTAGAACTGTAATCATACAAGCGAAATGTTCATGGCCGGTTTTTCCGGTTTCTCCGGAATCGCCAATTCAGCAAGTAAATCATTAAAGTGGCAAATATTGGCGACAAAGCAGCAACCCTCTATGTTTAGATCTGGTATCACTTCTTCCTGAAGTATAGATATAGATATATTGGAACGATATATTTTTAGAAATTAAAGCAATAAAATCTGTCAAAGAGCGTGCGAAAAGTATGCGGAACTAATCAAAAACGCAATGGGAGATAATTTATGCTTTTTCACCTCATCTTAAAGAAATGACTTTGTAGAGAGTGAACTCGTTGAAGATGGACATAAAGGAATAGAGAAGAATAAGCTCAACTGTGATTTCAACTCGAACTCACATCAACATCCTTCCCTTTTAAAGCATTTCTCCTTATTTAAACTTAGCAAATCAAATATTTACTGACTTAAAGAAGTTGTTTACCAACAAAATTAGCTTTTTAAAGCTAAGCTCACATCCTGTCTGGCATCAATTGCAAAAATATGCTCTAATTTTGATCATAACAAAGCCTTTGCAAGATTCAGACTTCGTCGTGTTCAAATTAGCTCGTCAGTCATAACCTCACTGCGTTGGTCAAGAAAAGAGTTTTTAATTGAGCGATGACGGCTCTATTAAACTGCACAAGTAGTAAAAATTTTCTTCTACTTTACTATTTCTAGTGCATTCTTGGAATATGCTATTACTTTTGAGAGACAGTAATCACACATTCTACGAGTTTACAGCTATATGATTAAGATAATGATCTCTGTTTTGACATGTTTTCCTCAAAATTTTCGCGTTATCTGCGCATGATTTTCCTCTCATGGTGGATAAAGATAAAAATCGGAACAATGAAAAATGAAAAGTAATCGTTATTGTGTTCGTAATTTGCCATTTTCTAAGTTTTGTTGAAGACGGTTTGCATTTCTTTTTGTGTACGGATAAATACCGAATATCTGGCTCTAATGCTTGAAATAGGCAAATGTTATGCCTATTTTTAAGCATGAAAAAGCTTCCAAATCCGCAGTAAGATTTAATTTATATGTTTTTCAAACTGTGCTAATTGATTTAGTTTTAAAAATTGAATCTGGACCGGATAACCGGATGTTTCGTACAGTAACCACATCGAATTCCGGACATTCAAAAAATTTGTCGGATATCAGGTACCCGAAACCTTCTGGTGGAATAGTACCACTCATTTTTACCGTTTAATTTTATTATTTTTAAATTAGAATATAAACATAGTCTATGCATACATAGGCAAAAACAAAACAGTTAAGAACCATTTTCTCCTCTGTTTTTCAACCGATGTTTTTACCTTTTTTTTTCATTTTTGTTTAGTAGTTGTTGGCAAGTTTTAGTGATCTCAATGGAGGCAATTCAAGAAACGTCATTGGCCGCGTAGCAGCGAAAAAAGCAAGGTAAACAAAGGAAGCCGTAGCATCGCTTTACTTCGAGTTCGACAAATCTAATTAAAAACTAGGCCCAAATGAAGTTCTTCTACATCACATAAAGTTAACACTAAATACAACACTATAACTATTGTAATAATTAATAAATTTCTTTTATAATGATTAAATAAGATGTAAATACTGGGTTATAATCAGAAAAAGCTGTGAAAATAGTCTATTTAATTTTAAGATAACTAATTTTGACTAGTGAACTCCTCGTAAAACTCAATTGAAAATATTGGTAAACAAAGAGCGGGTATCATGTGACAACGATGATCGCTCATGAATCCCTCTAGCGGCGGCCTTCATTAAAAAAATTTGGAAACAGTCTATTATTAATTAATTATTTCCCTTTTTCTTTTGTCAGCCAAGCCTCATTTATAATTGCGAGGTTATATTGTTATAGATAGAAGATGGCAACATGTCTTGGTTGAGTCAATGATTAGGTAATAAATATAAAACTTATTGTGAAAAAGAGTATGCTGCCATTAAGCAGTCACACTAAAAGTAATCATAACAATGGTTTGAGGAAAGGCTTCTCTGTAACAATGGAATGAAAAATAAGGATGATGTATGTAAACAAACATTTAAGTTTTATTCAACTGCCACTCAACTTAGTATGAAATCGACAGAAGTACAAGCGGCTACGTCTATGAAGACAATTGGCCCTGCGGCGGCAATGATTTACAGTATGTTTGCTTTAAATGAAAATGATCAAAATAAATTCGACGTTATTAATCGCTAAATTTGAAGAATAATACTTGTATATAATTATACACTGCTCGACATTGAAAATGCAACACCATGAAGGAGTGGTCATAAATTTATGCGAATTTTCGAGTAGAGGCACGTCACTGAGTTATGCAAATGGTGTGAAATGCGCAGCTCTCCGACGCACGTGAAGTAAGATATAAGGGAGGGAACTTGCAGAATGGGCAATATTCGTGCCGTTATTTCAGCCAGACGAATTATCGAAGAAATTTTGTTTTTGTCTCGGGGGAAGTAATAGGAGAGTTTGTAACTTTTGTTTCGTAATAGGAGAGAATGCCAGGCCGCCGTCAACGAAGGCACTTCCAGCAGATAGACGATTTTACAAGGGGTATGGCGATTGGACTGAGAAGGGGGGGTTGGTCCTTACGTCAAATCGCAGCTGATACCCACATGGATGCGAGCACGGTGCATCAGCTGTGGCAAGCATGGTTGGAACAAGGAGATGTGACAAGATTGAGGGGTGCCGGCGCAGCCAGAGTGACGTCAGCACGCGTGGATCGACGGATCCGCCGACAAGCTGTGGCGGACCCGCAAGTCACCTGTACCTCGATTCTGCAGCATGTGCAAGATACCCCGGATGTTCCCGTGTCGACCAGAACCATTTCCCGGCGATTGGTTGCACGTGGCCTGCGATCACGGCGTCCGCTAAGAAGACTGCCATTGACCCCACAGCATAGACGCCAACGTTTGGAATGGTGCCGGATTTGAGCGACGTGGATGACAGAATGGCGAAACGTCGTGTTCTCAGATGAGTCACGCTTCTGTTTATCCAGTGACAGTCGCTGCATACGTGTGTGGCGTCCACGTGGAGACAGAGCTAATCCGGTAGTAACTGTGGAACGCCCCACCGCGCGACAACGTGGCATAATGGTTTGGGGCGCTATTGTGTATAATTCCATATCACCTCTAGTTCGTATTCAGGGCACTATGACGGCCAAACGATACTTGGATAATGTACTGCGGCCGGTGGCATTCCCTACCTTCAGGGGCTGCCTAATGCAATTTTTCAGCAGGATAACGCCCAACGACACAGTGCTCGCATCTGCCAACATGATCTCCAAGGTATACAAACGCTTCCCTGGCCACCGTAGTCTCTTGATCTGTCACCAATCGAACATGTGTGGGATGTGATTGGTCACCGTTTGCAGACTCTGCCCCTGCCTCGTTCAGAAGACGAACTGTGGCAAATGGTTGAAAGGGAATGGAGAGCCATCCCTCAGGACACCATGCGCACTCTTATTGACTCTATGCGTAGACGTGTTTCTTCGTGCATCGCTGTCCGCGGTGGTCCTACACCCTACTGAGCCGACGCCGTTCTCGCTCTGTATTCTTACTATCATTTTAAAATAAAGATCACTTATTGTTCCTTGCTGTCTCTGTCTTTTTTCCAAATTTCATCACTTTCTGACCACTCCTTCTTGGTGTTGCATTTTCAATGTCGAGCAGTGTATAAATAGACAATGTTTTCGATCCCAAATTTAATTATTGCACTCTCATTTCGACTGTTGGCCGAACTAAGTATAAATAAAATAATAAACGGCAGCAATTTTATTTTAAGATAAGCAGTCAAGCTTATCTTATTTATACTGAATTTTCTGCAATAAAAAATTTTACTGACTTAATTTCCATATTTTGGCGCTTGATGATACCAGTGAGGAAAGAAACCAAATAGAAAATACAAAAAAGCAACTACAAATGTTCAAGGTACAAATTGCTTGTCAATGCAAAACATAAAATTGACAAATGTTAAATTCAAAATTTAATAAAATATGCACTATACGTGAAGCATTAAATCAAACATGCTAACGTGCTGGTCAAATGTGAAATGTAAACTACCAATTACTTAAACAAAAATATAAAAGCCAAATATCAACAGTTGATATTTTGTTTTTATCTTTTCGTAGCTACTACGAATTAATAAACATTTGATCAAAAATATAAAACCAAATATCAACTACGAATTAATAAACATTTGATCAAAAATAAGTAACCAGACAATTATCAATTTTGAAAAATAAATAATGTATCAAAAATATAAAAAATAAGTGTTACAAAGTCACTTGTCATTCAGAAATAATTATACAGTATTTAATGAACTATTTTTGAGCTTTTCGAGAATCTAGATCCATCGAATTTATCGATTTAAACGTCATTTATTTACTTTAATAACGAGCTTGCTATTGGTTAAAACTCCAACATGTGACATCAGTATCGATTACAGCTTATGTTCGTGGAAATTAGAAAAGAGTAAAATATGCAACATCTCTTTTGTAAATGATTCAAAAATTTGTTCTAAGGGGGAAAAAAATTTGGTGAAAGATATTATGCTCTTTAGATGCAATTATTGAATCATGTAATGCAGTGAATTTATCAAAAATTGAAAGTTCATTTTAAGTTAGGAAGTTTAATTTTTTTTGCTTTTAACGGTGATGCATATACATGTAAAGATCAACTGCTCCCCCCCCCCCTCCCCAGGAAAAAGTTCTGATTGGTCCAAAGCCAGCCCTTTCCGCAAAAAAATTCTGATGAAAATTCTCTACACTAAGAAATTCTAGTTCAACCTTTCACCAAAAAAGTAAAAAAATGGTGAAATTTAGCTGCAACCAACATTTAGTACAAAACTGAACCATAATAATGGGGTAGTTTTACCATGAATGTGAAACCAGGAACCATTATGATGGTTAAACTTTAGTACCAAACGTTGGTTGCAGCATTTTTTTGGTGAAAGGTTGAACTAGAATTTTTTAGTGTGCTGCGCATTTGTTTTTTTTTTTTTTTTTTTGGTGAAAGGTTGAACTAGAATTTTTTAGTGTACTGCGCTTTTTTTTTTTTTTTTTTGGTGAAAGGTTGAACTAGAATCTTTTAGTGTGCTGCATACGTGTAGCATTAAATAAAACATGCAAACATGTATACCAAAAGTGAAAATTATCAGATATTTAAACAAAAGTATAAAAATTAATTTCCAAATATGAACTACGGATTATTATGCATTAAATAAAAATGGAAAATAAATAATTTAGTTATGAAAAATAAATGACAAATCAAAAATGAAAAAGTTATAAGTATTATGTTGCAAAATCACATGTCATTCAGAGATGTTTGGAACACATATATAATCCAAAAGGCAATATAAATGTCGGATACAACACAATATAATTCAGGCAAATTTTCTCCAAAGTTTATGTAATACTTTTTTTTGTGAGGCAATTACAGTAAAACCTGTAAAGTTGACCACCTTTGTAAGCTGACCACCTGTCTAAGTTGACCACTTTTGCCAGGAACGGGATGAGTCCCATGTTACATAATGTAGAGAAACCTTTGTAAGTTGACCACCTGTATATGTTGACCACTTCTGTGCGCCAAATTTGGGAGGAAGTATTATAAAAAACCCTTTGTAAGTTGACGCCCAATTATTACTACATTTATTTGTTTACCTATTTTTGGAAATTTAAAAAAAACTAAAATAGCTTCTCCCGGATATTTTTTAAGCTTTGATGTTGGCCCAGTATTTGTCTGAATAGATGAAACATCAACATGAAGTTTTTTTTTTTTTTTTTTTATAACCTCTTTGTAAGTTAACAAAATGGGAAAACTACTATGAACTCTTTTATTCTTTAACCCTTTAACTACGGGTAACGTCAATAGACGATTTGGCGAAACTTTTCTGTGGTACGGGTAACGTCAATAAGCCATTTGATGAATTTTTGCTGAAAATGTAGGTTTCAGAATAAAAAGTTGATTAAATGGAAATGTATTCGTTCTTTACATTATAAGTAATAATTTATTCAATTGAAAATGGCAAAATTAGAGGTGCAGAAGGGGGTATTGACCATCCCCTTTTGATACAGCGTGCCGCCGATTTGCAAGCAAAAAAAGCTACATCTCATAGGAATTTTGATTTTGAACAAAAAATTTCCAATTACCATTAGCCAAACAAAATATAACAAAACAAAATATAACCAAACCAAATATAACAAAACCAAGCCAATAACAAAATTTGCTGGGGCGAAAGAGTTTTTTTCTCAAAAAATCGCCATAGGTTGAAAATGGGACGTTTACGACTAATGTTGATTGGAACTCTCCAGTTTTGCCTTTTTCATGTAAGAAACTCATGATATATACATAAGAAATAGATGTATCGCCATTTATGCAATTTTTGGATACTTTTTTTTTCGGCGTTCAGACGAACAGATTTGTGAATATATTCCCGTAGTTAAAGGGTTAAATAAGTTTTTTCTTTTTTCTTTGATCTGACATAGCCAATTTGAAAAATATATATTTTTATTAAATCTTTAGCATCATATCAGTAACTGACATTATTCATATGATATTTATCTTAATTTTAACCAAGTACTTTACTTTTGAAGTTGTATAGGATGCATTGTAAGTCATTCGGGTTAAATTTCTCTAATGATATTTTAGATAATGGTGGAAAAAAAAGCTAATCACTATTTTAAAGTAACGTCATTACATGAAGCTGTATTTTAATTAATTATAAATGAATAAATGCATAGAAATAACAAAAAAAAAACTTCACCCTCTATAAGTTGACCACCTGTCTAAGTTGACCACTAAAGTGCTGCACCGCAAGTGGTCAACTTACACAGGTTTCACTGTATTTACTTTTCCTGTGTTTAACGGTACTTCTTGAAGAAGGAAAAAAAAATTTTGTACAAGGTACAGCGTGTATAGAACACATATAGCCTGGCTGCCACAAGAAAAGCTCTCGCCGAAATGTCTGTATCTCTCTGTTACCATGACAATGAGGTGTGTCTCATTTCTTAAAAGGAAATTCAAAAGACAATGTTTAAGTCTTTTGAACTTCCCTAGGAAAGATGAGACATGCATCATTGCCATAGTGACAGACAAGCCCAAAAATTACTGCGCGAAATTTTCTTGTGGCAGACACACTATAGTTGTCTATTAAAAAGGTAGTGATACTATAAAATCCATCATGCTGCAAAAATGCTTCAAATGCTTCGATTACCTTTCGAAGTTCAATGCCTTTGCTTCGTTCAAAAATATCGTGCGCATTTTGCTTGCGTGTTTATCTATATCGGACTCATTAAAAAGTTCCTAAACCGAATGCTTTGTGATCGCAATTATGCTTAAGTATCTTTAACGTCAAAAGGAAAATAGCAATGCCTTTGGTACTTGAAACGCAAGTATAAAATTGAATATATTAAGGGCTGAGGCAATTTTCCTTTGTGATCGACGAGCTAATTAGTCTAATGTTTCTTCTACGTTTTTGACGTATCGTGTCTGGAAGCAATAAAATAAATGAAAAAATCAATAAAAAGGGATAAATTTTAAAACTTTCATTACTTGAGGAGTTTTAGGAATCATAAATAATGCCAAATACGAACTAGATTTTAATGATACAATAGCCAATTTATCTGAAAGATGGATGGTTTGCATTTGAAACAAAGAGTGCTGCTGTGCTTGATTACATAATTCTGCAAAGTTTCAGCAATGTTTTATTGATAATCAATGTCTGCAATCGGGAAAACTGAATTTTGGTTAAAGCTGGTAGTGAATGCGTTTATGAATAGCTAATTTCTGTACCTCTTACTCAAAATGCTGTAAATATCACCATCCAACCTTTTTAAGAGGCCTTAAAAACTGAATAAAAAAATTGTTTTTGTAATTCTCTTTATACAAGAGTTTAAAAAATTCTTGAAATACTTGCATTTTTTTTTTTTTGCTATCTCGAATCTAAAAAATCAAACAAATCAAAGTTTATGAGTGATAGAGGGTTCAAAAATGAATAAATAAATAAATAAAAATTAAAATTAAAGAACGAAATTAATTTTTTTAAAAATCCCTCAATACGTAGATTTAATTTTTTCTTTGCTTTTGTTTCTTGTTATTATCTCAGCTCAAAAAATAAAAAATCAAATAAATCCAAGTTTAACAGTGATAGAGGGTTAAAAATAAATGAATGAAATAATAAGTAAAATAAAATAAATGAAAATAAATAAATTTAAGTAAAAAAAGAAACCCTGAAATACATTAATTTTCTTATTGCAGTAAAACCCCGTTAAAACGCGGGTGTGGGGGGACATGTTTCGTACCCGCGTTATAACATAACCGCGGTATAGTGAAACTATACTACGGAACCATATTCACGAAATAATACTTGCTTTCGTTGCATCATTTCTAGCTTTACCAATTACTCGAAACTTTTCTTCTATAGTATATTTTTTTCCCTTTTCTTCTTTGCTGCCATTTTATTTACTATAATTGCTGCCCAAGAAGCACACATCTCAACAGCACAATCGCAATCAGTCTATCGAACGATAGGTTATAAACTAACTGTGTTCCGAGAAAAAGGGGGCTTAAAAATCTCTTTATGTCGTCAACATGGGATTGTGAAGGGGGAGAGGTCCTAAGAAAAAATTAGATTTGGAAGAGGAGGAACTTACTTCGCAAAGAAAAAATGTTTTAAGCCTTCATACACTGGAGAATACGTTTAATTTTCAGGAACACTAAAGAATTTGGAATACAAAGGTTGATAACGCTATAAAAGAAGTTACACCCGCATAACTGGACTTCTGAAAATGAAAGACAGTTAAGCATTCAGCTAAACAGTTCCCCATAGATTGAGCTCCACCCGCGTCAAGAGAAACAAGTCAGGGTGATTGTACCCGATTTTGAAATCAAGCTGTCATACGTTGAAAATTTGTGCGCTCGGGCTGGGGCTTTATTTACAATGGTAAATAAAGGATCACCTTTAAATGGCAATCATAAAGGGTGGTTTAAACGTCGGGGGACATGATAGTCACTGCGGTATATCCGATTCCGCGATATATTTAGGCGTGGTATAACGGGGTTTTACTGTATTTTAAATTTAAAAAAAATGGAGTTCTTGTGTTACAGAGGATTAAATTGTCTTGACTCTGCTTTCTGTAATACGGAACTGAGTTGGCAACCAAGTACATTTATGGAAAATGTAATCGTTATTCCAGAGCCCAATTGTTTTCTTCATTCATTCTTGTTAGACTCGAAATCGTCTGATTCTGAAGGGCAGAACTGAACAGAATAACCTCCTGGAAAATATATTCTAGAGCCCGATTGTAAGGATATACTGACCTCCTGGAAAATCTATGACATTCTAGAACACGATTGTAGGGATATAATTACCTCCTGGAAAGTATATGATTTTCTAGGACGAAGTCATTTATATCAAAGTGAAAGAAAATACTACGTAAAAAATTAAGAAAAATATCCAAATGTACACAAAATTGCTATCGAAAGGCTCATATATTATGTCTCAAAAAAATCTGTTACAAATAAAGACGGTAATAAAATTATTTAAAAATGTACAAAACATTAAATTGGTCTAATAAGTTAGAGCAAGTTCATCATCTCATCGTGACAGGCGATGAAATTCCTTTTCCATAACTTCAGCCTGAACTTTTAAGTTGCTTACTCTGGAATGCAAATGCGATGCTTCTACAAGCACAGGTGTGAAACAATAGCTTAAAAACCTGTTTCACCTAAAAAATAACTTCATTAGTTTAAGCATGTCGTTTTCAAGAAGATATTTCGGTAACGCCCTCAAAGTTCCCTACTCATTTGGGCTTGCCTTCTATGTCAAACTATAAAACAAAATGCTAATCTTTGTGGTAAAATTTTTCTCGTAGGGAATTTCCGTACGTTAACTTTGCAAATTTTTGCTCGCATTTTTTGTCTTTAACTAATTTAAAAATTTCTAGTTTGGCGTCACCTGCTCTTTTTAAAATTTGTTGTTATGTGTGCATAGGTCATTATTTTGCTTTTAATTGCAAAACTTTTCTATAAATTGATAAATAAAGATGTGTAAGATTGATAAATAATAAGGTGTAAGTAAAAATGTGTAAGGTTAATAAATGACGTGCAAGTAAAGATGTGTAAGATTGATAAATAATGATGTGTAAGTAAAGATGTGTAAGATTGATAAATAATGATGTGTAAGTAAAACTGTGTAAGGTTGATAAATGATGTGTAAGTAAAGATGTGTAAGGTTGATAAATGTTGTGTAACTAAAAATGTGTAAGGTTGATAAATGATGTGTAAGTAAAAATGTGTAAGGTTAATAAATGACGTGCAAGTAAATATGGGTAAGATTGATAAATATTGATGTGTAAGTAAAGATGTGTAAGATTGATAAATAATGATGTGTAAGTAAAACTGTGTAAGGTTGATAAATGATGTGTAATAAAGATGTGTAAGGTTGATAAATGTTGTGTAACTAAAAATGTGTAAGGTTGATAAATGATGTGTAAGTAAAAATGTGCAAGGTGGATAAATGATGTGTAAATAAAGATGTGTAAGGTTGATAAATGATTTGTAAGTAAAGATGTGCAAGATGGATAAATAAAGATGTGTAACTTTCTATTACCATATTAGGGAAAATAAATTTCGTGAAATTAAATTTTTCATTGCTTCCTTTCAGGTCTGAAGATGATGATAGGAAATTTATTTGAAAAGGAATTTACAAAAGTATTTATTTTATCTTTTAAGTGTTTCTGAACGCAAAATTTCAGCATTACTGAATCATCTAAAAATAAATAAGGATATTGTTGTACTCAAAATGTGAATCAAATACAGAAGTTAATAATTTGAAAATGAGTCATTTTACGTATAAAATAAAAAATGTTGGTGAAATACGAAATATTTTGTAAGTAATTGGTTCAACTTCCTTCGAAAATTTTCATAATACCGATGCATCAGTTCCTTTCCCTGTTGTTCTATACTTATATAAGAAATCAAACCTTTAATTTTACTTTTTGAAAATGAGTAGTTTTAGGTATAAAATAAAAAGTGTTAGTGAAATACGAAATATTTTGTAAGTAATTGGTTCAACTTCCTTCGAAAATTTTCAAAATACCGATGCATCAGTTCTTTCCCTGTTGTTCTATACTAATATAAAAAAATCAAACCTTCATTTTTACTTTTTGAAAATAATTTTAATATATTTTGACCACTTTATTATTCGCTTTAAATCTCATTTCCCTTCAGGGTAGGAAAATGATCAGTTCAAGAAAAAAAAAGTTTGAAACAAGGACAGTTAAAAACTAAATACATTATAAAAATATTTACTTTGTAAATAATATTTATTATGTATATCACATCCACATTGATTTATAGTTTGTGACCTTTCACCTATTATTTATCCGCAGAGCTCTTTCATAAAGGAAAATCAGCAATTTCACAAAGCCCCGGGAAAATTAAAGCACTCCAACACGTAAAAGTAATAACAAAAGCAATAACTGTTCATCAAGGTGTCCCATTTCCTACCTCATTTGTGAAATGAGTTGGTTCGGAATCAATTTACGTGATGAAAATTTCTGCTCGTTGAATATAACTCGATGGAATATGTTAACTGTAGAGTATTGCTGCCGCAAAGTACGTAATAAAGGAAGATACCTCAAGATTGTATGATTAGAGGTTTTTTTTTATTAAGGTTTCCCGCCATTATTATTTATTAAGGACTCGAAATCTTTCATCTTTCAAACGATTTTACAAATTTGCGGAATCATTAATTTGTTACAGGATTCATCTTTATCGGTTTATTTTACATATGACTGGACTATTTTTATTATGATCCGACTATTATTAATTATTAAGGATTGGAAATATCTAATCTTTTAAATGATTTTACAAATTTGCGGAATCATTAATTTGTTGCAGGATTCATATTTATCGGATTATTTTACATGTGACTAGACGGTTTTATTGTGGTCCTAGCATTATTATTTATTTTGGACTTGAAATCTTTAAACTTTTAAATGATTTTACAAATTTTCGGAATCATTAATTTGTTGCAGGATTCATCCTTATCGGATTATTTTACATATAACTAGACGTTTTTTATTAGGGTCCTTTCAGTATCATTTATTTAGGACTTGAAAATTTTACTCTTTTGAATGAATTTAGAAATTTCCGGAATCATTAATTTGTTGCAGGACTCATCTTTATCGGATTATTTTACATCTTTGTCGGTGTTATAAATATATTGAAGAGCTTTACAACTTTATTAGAAGCAATAATTTCTTTAATGATCTGCATTTTATCCGTGGTTAGAATGTGGGAGCTTATAAAAGCTAATTTGCCTATAAGGGACTGATAACAAAATTCGTAGGAAATTATTTTCGTGTAAGTTAAATAAGAGGGTATATTAAAGGTGCTGTTATTGGTTGAGGCATAACGGCTTAAAAAAACGTTACATGACTTATTTTTTGAAGAATTAAATCTTGCATGAACAAACAGAAAAATAAAATTACTACTTCAAAATCGTATCACGAGGATGATTTATTGACGCATGTGTGTGAATCCTTTATAAGGTCACCCAGCTTATAGGATCGTCTTCGTGAATTCCCGAGGGATAACCTTATATCGAGGTCTGACTGTATTACTTGTGAAATAACTGCAAAATTATTTTGTTTTGGTTTTGTTGCGAAAATAAGTTTCTTCAAGCAAAGCTTTTCGATTATTTCATATCAGTAACTGATAATTAGAAGATTTTCATATCAATAATTCAAAATCAAATAATTGAATGATTTATCAATAGTTAATCCTTTGCGGTCGAAGGTTTATACATGGGTGTCATGCTGGTCAGACTTAATTTTCGTTGAACGAACATAATATGGAAGATTATGAAGGAAAAATAACATTTATTATTATTTTCTAAAATTTTAGATAAATGTAACACAATATGTTTTAATTTTATGTAAAAATTATATTTTATTAGTTCTCCATCGTATAGTATCTTTCAAAGCACTGGTGGCTGAGAGTAGAGATACGACCGCGCAAAGGGTAAATACTGAAGTTTTCCGTATTTCATTGTTTATTCAAACTATTAATATTTCCTTTTCCTGCCAAATTTGGTAGTTGCTTCTAAACATTTCTGCTGCCATTATTATTTTTCATTTGCATGCAGAATATTTTTCACACTGCAGAAGCTCACCTCTACCCAAAATACCGATATATTCTAAAACCTGTGGCATAATACTTTGGTCCTCATGAAGCGTAATTAAAGTATATTTTAGACGCAAAACCTGGCATTGCTCTGCGGTAGTGAACATAATTTTTTAAAAATACTGATCTATTCTAAAACCTGCGCCACAATACTTTGGTCTTCGTGAAACGCAATTAAAGTATATTTTCTGGCATTGCTCTGCGGTACAGTGAACATAATTTTCTTAAATACCGATCTATTCTAAAAACTGCGCCACAATACTTTGGTTTTGATGAAACGTAAATCTTTTATTAAAGCATATTTTAGACGCAAAACATGACATTGCTCTGCGTTACAACATAATTTTCTTATCTTAAAAACATACACCTGAAATATCATTTAAACTACGCATTAATTTATTTACAGAAGAAAAACGGTCTTAGAATAACATTTGCTTGACATGCTTCGTAATGACATTGATAAAGATAACCCATCTCAAAAGTCGGTACTTTTTATCAAAGAATCTTTTGACATCGAATTTCCGCAAAGGTCAAACATGATTTTACTGGTAGAACTTGTAGCGCTGTTGACAACAAAGAGGATGTTCTTGCACGGCCATCAAGTCCATTAACATCAAAGATAATATTTTTTCTGCCCTTTGTGTGGGGAAATATACGAAAATGCTTTCATGTAACTCGAAATTAATATTTATAGAAATGCTAAGACGTTATATGTATGTGTGTATGCTTTTTTAATTTTTTTAGTTATTTCAATTATATAATTAGCCCGTTAAAGATATTTGACTTAAGCAGGAAGCACGCACTATTCAAATTAATAATACACGCACGAAATGTGTCGGATTTTTTTCTCCCTCTCTTTGTATTCTAAAGTACGAGAGCTCTGCTTGAAGGAAAAAAACGAAATGTGTTCATTTTAACGCTGCGTATTTAAACAGATGCCAAATGATTTGAATAAAGTTTCCTATCAAAACCTATCACCAGTTTAAAAGAATTGCTTGCTTATTAAAAATAAGTAATCGATTTATTATTTTATGTATACTAGAGTTATCCCGACACAGTCGAAATCCGGCCGTTATAATTAAATTTAGCATTGAAAACATTATGCTATTTACATAATTAGATAAGTATTCTTCATCAAGTTTGGTAATTACAACGTCGAGTTTATTTTGATCTACCTCACTTAGGGGAAATTAATCATTGTAAATCATTGTCGCTGCTAAGCTAATAGTTCTCATAAATGTAGCCGCTTGTACTTCTGCCGATGTCGTACTGAGCTGAGTGGCAGTAGAATAAAAGTTAAATGTTTGCGTCCATACATTACTATTCTCATTTTTCATTCCATTGTTCCAGAGAAGCCTCCACTTAAACTCCTAATTGATTTTGACTCCACTTAAACTCCTAATTGATAAAACTGTAATTGATTTTAATGTTACTGCTAATAGCAACAAACTCTTTTAACATCGAGTTTTATATTTATTACCTAACAATTTACTTAACCAAGACATGTTGCCGTCTGCTATCTATTACAATATAAAATAACAATTATAAAAGAGGCTTAGCTGACAAAAGAAAAGGGAAAATAATTAACTAATATTACACTTTTTACAACATTTTAAAATTGATATCACTAAAACTCGTCAATAGCTACTGAACAAAAAAAAAGTAAGAAAACCGGTTGAAAAACAGAGAAGAAAATGGCTCTTAATTGTTTTCTCTGGGCCTATTTATATATAGATTTACATCTAAAATTTAGGTCATTTTTTTCATAATGTTTTCATTGTTGAAATTGGGACCTTTCATATTTCTATTCTTTATATCATTTTAAGGCTGAAAAGGTTCCTGAATAAAAAAAAAAGTTGTGCAAAATTGCTTTTTAAAAATGAAAAAATAAATAAATAAATAAATAAAATCTGTGTGTGTGTTTTGTCCTAAAGAACAGATCTAAGCTTAATAGGGGAGAAGAGGGGGCTAGTGAATAATTCTGTTATTTTTCAGTTCAAGTTCAATCAGCAAATTTTCGCGGTTTTGCACCACCAAAAAACACTTTCATGTGAAGTTTCATTACATTTCATTTCATAGTTCAGTCGGAATTAATAAAATAAGGTTTTTATGGTGTAAAAGTAAGGTCATGATTTGTTTTTAAACTGCTAATTTTGACTATTTTGATTAAAAATTTCAAACGAAAAGTGCTGGTATGTAAAAAATGAATATATACTACATGTTTTGATATTCACTTTAATTTCGCAAGTCTTAAATTTACCAGTGTTGCGCGATAAGTTACAAATGACACCATGGGGCTAGTGTGGATTTTTAAATTAACAATATTCAGCTTTCAGTGGTAAGCCTGTAATTTAATATAAAGATGACTGAGTGAAAGAAACCTTTTTTGACATGGAAAATGATGAATTAAAAATTGAAGAACTGGAAAAGAGTGATAAAACAGAATTCAAAGGCGGAAGCTGTTTCTTTTTGTTGAATTTTCTTCATACGTTGCAAGATGTTTGGCACATTTCAGATATTGTTCAAGAAGGCATGATGCTTATTACGTAGATATCTATTCAACAATAATTGTGAACACACATTAAATTTTTTGTGGTACAAAACGCATTCTTATAAACAGGCTTAAGATTTAAAACCGATTGTAAGATTAAACTATTCATTATTTGACACAAATACAAGTTAGTAAATAAATTCGAATATTTTCATTTGAATATTTCAATTTACCGGTTTTCCCCCCACGTTTTTCCTATCTTTTTTAATTTTGCAATTTTGTAGAGCCACGTTGTCTTAGAAACAAATTCCTGATATACCCAAATGCAGTTTTTCATGACAAAGACATATTAGGTACATCGTTGTTTAAAAGATTTATTAAGATTAAAAATGCTAAGGAATAAGCTGTTAAGATTGAAATTAATTTTATTATTATTTACATGCCTTTTTATAAGAGCTATTATATTGTCTGCATTGGTATTCTAGAGTATCCACTCTAGCCCCATGTGGTGGGCTTGTGTGGACAAAACAACTTAAAAAAATGCATTATCAAAAAACTGAAAAGCTAAATAATTTCACATATCAAATTAATAGTAAAAGTCAGAATTCTTGTAAAAAATACTTGATGCTTAAAAAAAATGTATTTAATATATTTTATTGCAAAAGTTGTCCACATTATTGTTCTTTCTTCTCCCCTACTGTTAAATTACAAAACTAGAAACTTCAAGTTTTATTACGGGAGCCTTTGGAAATAAGTTTTCTCAAACAATCTTCAAAACATGTGTATTTTCTTGAAATTAAGTTTAATTTCAAGAATGCATAATTTTTTTAATGTATATTTTTCCTCAAGAAATGTAAAGGCTAATTTTGTTAACGGATTTTCATTGGAAAGTTGAAAGAAAGATATTTCTATCTGCTTAAATCTATTGGGTGATTGGGGAATAGACGTTTTAGCAAATGAAGTGGCGGCGCTTCAAAACCGTCCATTCAGTTGTCGCTGCAGTTTTATTATAAAACTTTTTAATGCTTTATATTTTTAAGGAATTAAATTTTCAAGATTTCAACTTGCAGTTCCTTTTTCTCACTGTTTGTGTTTTTTTCCTCTTCCTTAATACTGAAGATTTTTTTATAACTGAAGGATAAGCTATATTTTACTACCTTCTCCCCCCCCCCCCCATATTCTTTTTTTTCCTCCATGCTGAAGATTTTATTCAGAATGAAAAAATGGAAACAGCCTGTGGCGCACCTAGTATTTTGCTTTGGGGTTGACAAAGGTCAAAATTATCCATATACCAGATACTGATTTACCGGATACCGGATATCCGGTGTCTATCACGTAACTTCTCTTTGCCGGATGTCGGTTTTTGTGGAAGAAACCTGTGAATTCTAGACATGAAAACCACATTTTACATAGCCGGATTTTTCTTGCAGCGACCGGATCAATTTCCAGATATTTAAAAAATCGGTCGGATACCGGATATCCTATGCCTTCTGGGAGGACCAGTTCCGATGCCCTCCCTCCCCCCGTCAGTGAGTGCCTGGGAGCAGCTATTTTCGAATTGTTTTTGTTAAGCCCTTTGTTGTCTACTTTCGTGTAGAAGATTGCATTTAGAAAGACACAAGGATACGATGTCACGCCTACTGACATCATTATTTTATATTCCAATTTTTCTTTAAGTTTTCTTTTTTCTCTTCATCTTTTGTATCTACACGGTTACGATGTACACATTCTTAATACTTAGCAAGATGACAGGACCAATGTGTAGTCAAAATTTTCAAGACGTCTTAGTAACTCAGGAACTTTTTAAGGTATGAAAAACAAAAGATCTAGGAAGATATTCACACCTGCAAAACGAAAAGATTCACAGCCAATTTTTTCTCCATCATCTTTAGCAAATTCATTTGAATCCGACGTGATTGCCTTTGTCTATCTGCAAATGATCATGCACGCTTCAAAGCTTTCTTGCAAATAATCGTTAGAACGGCTAACGCTGTAGTCGAAGTAAAGGTAATTGTTGTCTGAGAAGAAGATCACCCTTCATTAGTAAAGGAAATCTCCACCAGGAGGGAAAAAAAAAGTTTTCTAAAAATCGTTTAATAGAGACATCAAAGGACAAAGATCAGCAGATGCTGTTCGGAATGCTTTCGTCTAATTCTCTAAAACTCCTTTCGTTTTTCGCGTTTTTTTTTCCCAGTCTGGATCATTTCATTGTATAATTTTATTCTTAATGATGTTTTGCTTCTAAATGAGTACAATTGAGCGTTTCACAGCTGTATACATGATGCATGAAAGACTTTCATACCTGCACGATTGTTTTAACAGGGTGTAACCTTTCTGCTTTTGTTCTTCGGTTGCAATGTGGTGAAGAGAAGTGATGGTGATTGGTGAGAGAATGACTGAAAATAAGGCAAACTATATACTTTAACATGTTAACATACACTTCTTTTGAATGATTCGTGATGATACGTGAGGTTAAAATGACATAACTGCTATTTTGCTGCAGTTCTGGCAATACGAAAAAAATGTATAAGAACCTTTTGGCTAGTGTTTGGTTTTGTTAGTGTTGCAGTGTTGTAAAAAAGGATATACTATGTCGTTCTTCAGTTCTTATAGAATTTCATAAAGTGAGGTATGGATAAAAATAATGATACTTTAAAGTAATATATATATATGTAGGATCCAATACGTTATTACTGGATCGACTGTAGCGCCATCGGGTAAAAAAGCGAAGTGAAGAAGATAGTTTTGTAATTTGGTCTTGAATGGACGTGGGTTGCACTGTATCTTTTGTAACTGTTTGAAATCATCGGAATCGGTTAAAATGGTGCAAATGTGGATAATTACTTGTACATTGTAAATACCTTGTAAATATATTTAATTTGAATCTTACCGCTGAATGTGTTATTGAGAATTCTCGAGAAGAATACGGACATCCTTTTGGGGCTGATAACAGCCCCACGTGTATGTTTAAAAAATAGGGAGGTGGTAATATTTAATACTAATCCAATGACAAAGAAGCTCTTTCCTCTTAAGAGGGAAAGTGGAAATTGAAGGTCTTTGGACAAATATATAAACGATAAATTGCGAAGTACTTTTGCGTTTAAAAGTTATACTATGGTTATACTTTCGATTTGACTGTGATATTCATGGAGTCAAAATTGACAGAGCAACGGTTTTTTGTTTTTTACACTTCTCTACAATGATAATATGATAAAATGAAAACGCTGTGTTTGATTTGTTCGTGATGAAAAGTGAAACAAAAATAGCAGTACTGAATTTTAGAGTAGTTTAAAATGTGCACTTTCATTCATATAAAGTTACAAAATTCGATAGTGGATTGCGAAAATTAATTCGGAGAGGAATCACATAAATTTGCATAGTTTTAATGTTCGTGTTTATGCACGAAATACAAATACTTTAGAGGTTATCATACATACATATACTGTCATCGCGGTTAAAAAAATTCTAAAATTTTTTCAAATAAAAACTATATTTTTCGTTCATGTCTGCCGGTTTTCTTGATTCATAATATATTAGGAAATGACCAATTAAAGTTGTGCGAGAAGAAAATCTAACAAAAAACTTATTCATAGGAAAGAAAGGAAGAAAATAAAATAAAAGTTTCCAGACAAAATGGTATGTACAGCATTTTAGACAATTTATTTTCACGACACTGCTAACAAAACAAATTAAACTGAATTACATGAGCGGTTTAGAGAACATTTTTGCATTAACGTCTTTGACTTGGGGAAAAAAAGACATTGAATTTGGTACGGAATGAAAAAAGATAATTCCTATGGCATTGCAATAATAGAACCTATTCTTTACTTCTTCAAATCATAGGTTTCTGGAATCTAACTGACGCGTACTTTTCATTTGAGATGGTAAAAGTAGTACCCTTCGGGGGACTAGCTGTAAAGATAATCTTTCTGAAGGCTGTTCTTTAGTAACGTTTTTGTTATTTTCCCGAAAGATTGAATGCTAAAGTACCAGGTGTTATATAGATAGTGTTCTAAATTCTGATTAACTGATATTTTTAAAGCCTATTGTTGGCTTGATTTTTTTTGATGTTATACTTCCAATAGCAATTTGTTGTAGAAAGTTTACTGAACTGTTCTTGCAAAGTAAAATGAACATGCTGTTTTCTTACCTGAAAAATTTAATGCGTGTTCAAAATTTAAAGGAAATGTTGTTGGCGATCTGCTTGAATGCTTTTTCAATATATTAAAATTAAAATTCATAAAGTTAATACTAAACTGTAATTTTAGCATGTAAGTTTTGCTTGAACGTAAAAGTGTGATTCATCACTTTAACAGTGTAATAACTATCATGTAATTGAGCATTTAGAGTGATGCATCACATGATGATTGTAATTATGAAAATAATGTATGTATGCTATTTATATATAGTTGCTTATAATTACTATCTTCTGCCATGAATGAGCTATTCTTCAATCTTCACGGATCTTTTTATGCGATTACTGAAGATTTCTGATAAATGGTTCTTGGGTGGTTATTAGATAAAATAGCACAAAATGTTAGCATTAAGTCGGGTAGAAAGACTTAATCATTTGCATACTACAAAAATGTTTTCGTAAAGTAATTTGTACTGAAAAGATTAGGGTGCGTTTATTTTTAGGTTAGGTTTCTCCAGCACCATACATTAACAAACTAACTTTGCGAGAGCATTGGGGCAAGAACTATCATTAAGTTCAGATCTTATATCAATAATTTATCAATTGATTATTGATTTTAATAATTAACCATCAATTAATCATTTTTTGAAAAAATTTGAGATGTACCACTATTTTTAATGGTGAGCGATATGTGACCCTAATGAGATTTTCTTCTTTGCATCGAAGTCCTTTAAACAATTCTCAAAGTCCAAGAAGCTTCATTTATTGTGACTAAAAGATTTTATAAGAGTTATGATTTAAAAGGATTTGTGGAAAGAACGTGTGAAATCCGTCAAAGTCCGAAAATCGAAAGTTTTCGAATCCGATTGTCGGCAATCACTGCGTTTGAGAAATATAACTTTCAAAATGAGTAAAAGCAATGTTAAAGGGCGCAAATAGGAGGTTAAAAATGACAGCCTGGTTTCAAGGGCAATGAGCTCCCTTCGTCAGCATCGAGAGTGGAAATGAAACACTAGTGGTGGCCAAGAAGTTTAAATACATAAGACTTGAATAACGAACCAATCAGGTCTCAGTATTTGCTAAAAGGCGATTGGCAGGGAAGATATTGTAAAATGCAAATTCGAAACCGTTTAACAAAATAGAAGAAATATGAGGAACAGCAAAAGGCTCATTACAAATAGTATTTCAGCTTTTATGAACGTGGTAGGCTTCCAGAAAATCTAATTATCCAATAGTAGAAGGTCTGCTTAAAATTTTGGCTTTAGAAAATTTGAATTTGTGAACAGTGTCCCAACTATGTATTGATGATTTAGTTGTTTCCTGTTTCTTTACGTGATTTTTGTGTTCCTTGAGCTGGAATTTTAACTCCCGTTTAATGTTGCTTTTACTTATTTTGATTATGTATGCGCAAAGTCCATGTCTCCATTTAATAAATGTAACTTTACTTGCTGCGCCATTTATGTAATGCATTTTTTTAATAGATTGTGGCTATTATTATGTTTTCCGTAAGGTTGAAAATTACTAATGGTTTTCCCCCTTCTTTATCCCTTACGGGACGAGCGACGCATTTGTGCGTTTGCGCTGGGCTCCTAGCAGGGCCGACGGCGGAAGTGCCTCTAAGCACGCAAGGATGCGTTTGCTTGCTATGAGATGGCGTTGTTAATCCATGTTTTGACGTGAATACGTCTTTAAATTTGCTACCATGCGGGGCAATCCAAAAAATCTAATGATAACAAAATCGGGGGATACAGTTTGGGGTTGTAGTTTCGAATCTATCATCTACATCCAAAATTAAATTGTACCACAGGATAACTAGAGGATCAAACAATTCATAACGATAAGCGAGAACAGTGACGCATCGCGCGCGGTGGAGGGGAAGCGCCGCCATTTTGAGTGTATTTTGCTGAGTATCGAGATTTACAATTAGTATAGCTTTTGACTCGGAGAAGCAACGGTGTTGGTTTAAGTTTTAACCATCAGCTGCAGTCAAAATCTATGGATTGTATATAAAACATTACTTTAAAGTAGTGACAGTGAATATAATGAGGTGTTAGAATTAAAAAATATCAAAAATATATAGATAATGTCGGCTTATACGCGTTGAAAAGCCAAAACCATAAAGCTATTAATTAATAAAGTTATATTGTAACACATTAATTATTTTTACCTTGCTTTTATTCTAAATACATAAATAAAAATATTTTAGTTAAAAAATATAACCCGTTACATAAACGTATTCACGTACAACACACTGCCGTGTCCTTGATATAGCCACACCCCACTTTTTTTTTCTCAACAAATTGGGGACGTACATGAATAACTTTTTTCTTCGAATTCAGATTAGGGTCTAATGAGTCCCGAAGGGGTTAACTTAACGAATCTATTCGAAATGCGAAATAAACTAACTCACAGATTAACTTCTATTTGCCGTTCACTAGCTATATGTAATTAAAAACCTGAACGTACGTACGATAAACTAAAACATTTCTCCTGCATCTGTTTTCAAACTTACAAAACAAAAAGTGATGAATGAATTCAATGCCACCTCTTGGGTCAACAGATAGCATCCAATACAGGTTAAAGGTTAATGCTGATTATGCGGATACAAGAAAGCCTATTGAGGAAAAATATTTTTCTTTCACCAAATCTCTTCATTTTAAATAAATAGCCGTTGAAAGTTACTGATAAATGAATATATATACAAATAGAGACAACTATAAACAACATAACAGAGAAACTGGGGAACCAATTTCCTAGCATGATTTATCTTATTCTTTTGCTATAGATAGTTGAAAACGCTATAAATCATTTTGAAAACAATCAACTTTTTATCCTTTTAGTCAAAGAAACAAACATCTTTACGAAGAGCTAGTTTAAGAATTTAAAGCAGTGGTTTGCAGTGGTGGCAATCGCAATGCATATTTATAATAATGTTTGAAAAGCAAAAGAATAAACAAAAATATTCAGGTAAATTGGTAAAGTTAATTACGAGAGAGTTGTGGTTACATGTGATTTCGTTTTAATTTTATTTACTTATTTAATTGTTATTCATCATAATTGTTATGAATTTTTATTGACCAACTTGATGGATGAAGGCTTTCTGTAGCTTACGCTTTCAATTCAGTACTGTCCGTCCACTTAAGAGCTGTTAAATTCCTCAGTTCATCCATATCATCCTTTCTTTCATTTGACATTTTGACCTTCGAATGCAAAAAAAAAAAAAAAGAAAATTCTAATCGGACAATTCTTTCAAAAGTTATTAGGGAGGAGGGGGACAGACAGACTGACACACACGTTTTCCCCATCTCAAAACCATACTTTCAAATTTTTTATTTTTCAACCTTTATTGAATTTTTAAACTTATTTTTGACGTTTCTTTATGTTTAACGATACATTGAGCCTTCTTTCATACTTTATTATTATTATTAATATTATTATTATTATTATTATTATACTTCTACGAGAAAGTCGGAGTGGGTAATGGGTGATTAAAATGCTGAAATTAGAGTCAGAATTTTTTTTGCGAATAGTGCTTCCTTTACTTTGTACAATGAAAGAAAAAGGTTTTAAAATGATGTGTTAGAGAGAATCATACAGCGTGTGTACTTTTGTCATATTTGTGTTTTAACTAAGCAATAAAACGAGAATCACGTTTTACGAATTCTACTATAAAATGTAGGGAGCATGATATATTTTGAACATCTGGCAAAGCAATTACATTGTAATAAATTTTTAATTTAATATTTTCACGATCCGAAATGTGTTTAAGTTATCTTTTGTAACACCCACCACAGGCATAAATTTTGGTTTGCTTAACCTTACTATTTTTACACCCTTGCGTATACGTTATACAATGACTTCTACGGCTTTACAGCAAGGAAATGATTTCTGTCACAGAAACATGTTGTCAACTGTCGTCACTTCCAAATTATGAATTCACGTCATGGCTGCCTTCTTTCCTTGAAGAAGGGTGTAGGGAACCAGCAGGACACGCCAGGATATTAATTCAAAACATCTTCTATTTTTCTACCATGACAAATTTAGTGCTTCACGCTTTGGAAAACTGTCACGTTTTCCCCTGTGAACTTCAATACGAATTAATGCGACCGTCTGGTGTCGTCATTCACAGTGATTAAATATTCTGAATATTTTTCGCATCTGTTCCGCGAGGGAAAGTTTTTTCCTCGGAAACTTAATTTGAAATCGTGAGAATGTGAAGTCAGAAATTTGTGCTTAGTTTCACTTTAATCATTGAGCGTGAAGAATGGACATTATAATTTTCTTACTGAATATTGTGCAGCATCCTCGTTGTTTGGGCTTCATTTGGATTGTTTTGCATCTGGAAGCTCCACTATCGCATTGAAAAAGGGATTCCAAGCAATCTCGAAACATATGCTTGCATTTTAACCCTACACTGCGCAATTTTTTTTTCTTTGTAAAATACTTTTTTTGTGTGTGTTTGTTTGTGCTAGTTATAGGTGGGGAAAAATACTAAAAAAATTCTTATTCAATTCGGAAAAGTAGAATTCGAGAAAAATTGACATGTTGTTTAAAAACGAAACTGCGCATTTAGGGGTAACAATAATATTTTTTTATGTAATCATTTTAACAAATGAAACCAAATCAATAATAAATAGTCATGCATTATAATAGCACTAAAATATGAAAAATTATTAAAATAATTTATTTTATTATTATTTATAAATTTATAAAATTTATTAAAGTAAAAATTGGCAGATGTAACTAATAATTATTAGTTAAATGTGGAAATTTTTACTTTGATTACCAATAAAGTTTAATAATAATTTCACTAAAAGATTTTAAACAAGAAACCTAACATCTGTAGGGGGTCTATGCGACAATATTCGTTTCTTCTTTGGTTGAGCGTGAATTGATTTTAAACAAAATTCCTAAATAATAATTTAATCGACCACTTTAATCTAATTTGTGAAATATTTGACAATAATCTTCTAAAAGATACTAAAAAAAGTGAAATAGAACAACCGGTGACACCTGTTCTTGTTTATACTGCGAATAATGCAGGAGCATAAAAATTGCCCCCGAATGCGCTGTGTTGTTTTAAAACAAAAAGTAAAAAAGGCTCCTTAATATATGTTTTTCCCGAAATTTTTCGGAGAATTTATATTTACTTTATTTTAACAATATGTAAGCAATTAGAGACAATTTTTAAAAATAAAATTGTTGCTTAAAATTTGTAGAAAAAAAAAATTAAGAAGTTACATTTTTTTACGAAATCAACATGTCTTACGATTTTGTGAATAAAGATGAACCTTGAGTTTAGTTTACAAGTTCTAGGGGAAACTATATTAACTAATATGATCACACATACAAAATGAAACGAAAGAATGCGCCACATGTTAAAAATATTACAAAATAAAAGCTTAGTGAACGAAAAATGGAGGTGTTGTTTAAAATCAACACGGCGCAGTGTAGGGTTAATGCTTATTTGTGCTATAAATCACGTGCAATTTTTTATTTTCAGCTTCCTAGTATTTATCTCATTTTTTATTTTATTTTACTCTTGTTGTTGAATAATCTAAGCAGGTTGGCTAAGCATAGCCAAAAAATTACTTTACACTTTCGAATTCAGACAATTTTCCAAATTTTTAGGGAAATACATGACAAATTCCCTGTACAGTTCGACCAGAGAAGGATCTGCTATGGAACTTGGCACCCGTTAGATATCAATTCTTTTATCGCTGACACCGACTTCTCCGGAGGTCGTTTGTTCTATTGAACTTGGCCCCTTTTTCACATTTATGACTCTTGGACGATTCTACGCTTGACAGAAAAGAACGAATCCACTCAAGTAGGGGATAGGGACGGCCATCATAGGGAAGCTCATTTTGCAGGTGCGCTTATTAGCACACGAATCAGAATGTTTGCTTCTCTGCTTGTTGAAAGCAAGTAAATTTATAAACTGGAATATAGCATCAGTTCAGAAAAAATGAATTATGCCAAACGAACTAAAACAAGAACAAAAACGGCACATTCCTTATGCAAGTAGTTCCTCCTGAAATACTGTTTTGCTGCGAGTTAACGGTGTTAAAATCACATTATTTAAGAAACCTTAAAGTAGGTATTTTATCAGCATCAAAACTTGTTCTAACAAGAATTAACCTACAATTTGAAGACAGGCATAATCCCAAAATGTTGCTTATTAATAGTGTATGCACCCCCCCCCCCCCCCCCCGTCCCTAGAGTCGATCTTGGCGTTCGCCGAATTTGGAAAGTAGATCGTTATCCAATTTAGATTGCCCACCGCTGATTTAATTTAGCATATCGCCTCATGAGCTGCAATAATGGCACAACTCAAAAAACATGTGTTTTGGACTAAGAACAGATGTAAATATGAAATTACATTATTTTCAGCAGCAATACTAGCACAACTCATAATTCCGCAAGATGGCACCAAACTGAAGGATTTCTTATGCATTTTCCTTAGCAATGAAAACTTTAAACCCACTTATCTCAAAACATGATTTTTTGAGTTGTCAGCCCATGAGCGGTATCTAAAGGAAAAAATCCGAAACTTCAAAGAATTACATTATCTTCAAAGTTACTTGCGTGTTCATAAGTTGCATCCTACCTAATGACTACAAACGCCAGCCATATTTCTCTGGCGTTAACATAAACAATACTCTCTCGCGCTTGAAGGAAAATAATTGATGCATTGATATTCCCTTTTGCTTTAATTTTTCGCCTTAAGGCTAAACTCAAGCTGAGTACAAAGAATCCAGTCAGAACTTTTCATCATTTTAAACAAAAGATTAATTAAATAAAGATGGATTTTCGGATTATTACGTAGAAATGTAAACAAACGAAAAAAATCTTGAACAACTACCTAATAACGACAATTTAACTTAGCATAACTTATCGTCATTATTAAAAGACAAATTTTAGCTTTTCAAAACTTAATGATATCCCAACGGAACATAAATGTGAAAAAAGGGCCAAGTTTGGTAGAAGAAACGCCCTTCGAAGTAGTCGGTGTCGGCGATAAAAGAATTGATATCTAAAGGGGGCCCAAGTTCCATAGCAGATCCTTTTATAATAAAAATATAATTACACGTTAATTTAAAACACAAATGAGCAATAAAATGCAGACATATGTTTCGGGATTGCTTGGAATCCCTTTTTCAATGCGACAGGGAGCTTCTAGATACAAAACAAGAATGTACAATGTACAATGTTCTAATTTATTTTAAAACTTTTTTTTTTATCGGATTTCGAACTTGGCAAGTTTTAATTAAGATAAATTGCGTTCAAGAAGACGATAAGAAGACAGTTAGAAATTAACTATAATAAATTTTACTAACTATTAAAAATTTCTAATTAGATGAGTTAACTTTTTTGAATTTTAATTTACCTTAATTAAAACTTGCCAAGTTAGAAATATGATAAAAAATGTTTTTAAATAAATTAGAGAACATTGCACAGTCTTACAGCTATGCTTAAAGGATCTGCTGTGTAACTTGGCACCCGTTAGATATCAATTATTTTATCGCTGACACCGACTTCTCCGAAGGTCGTTTGTTCTATTGAACTTGGCCCTTTTTTCGCATTTATGTTTTGTTGGGATAAAAGATATTTTGTGTGAGCTAACTGTTAGCAATAACAAACTTGAGCTGCAATGAATAAATTATCTTTTATAATAATACTAAATATAAATTCGACATAGAAACTCATAAGAATAACCAAGGCTGAACTTGATCCAGTTAACTGTTTAACTGTTTACAGTAACGGTTACGATCAAGTTCAGAATTGGAATAACACAAGAGTGATTGATTCTTGGACAACTAAGAAAGGTCCTATAAACTCCATAAATCATTTTGATAATCTCGCAAAATAACACAATCAAATAAAGCTTATTTGCAACTTGTTATTTTGAAACAAATATAGGGCATTTTCAGTTTCACCTCTATTGTTTCCAAGTAAAAGGGTTTTTCGTAATCATTAACTATATTACATAGTGTAAATTATATCTGATTTGGGTTGCACATTTATTGATTTATGTGAATTTCTCAAGATCATTAAGGAGTGTACAAGAAATGATTTAATAATTTTTGAAAACCGTTGAGTTGTAAGATACGGGTATTGTTTTTTATTCAAATGACAATGATATTATAAACCTAGGGCATATTTAAATAGTACGTTAAAATTTTCAATTCAGGATTTCAAAAAAATTATGAAGACAATGGCAATTTTTCGCAGTAAGGAAAAAATTCGATGTCGTGGCTGTTTGCAAATCCAAACGAGCTATACAGTGAAACTCCTCTACAGCGGACACTAGCAGAACAAAAGTATTCGTCCGTAATAGAGAGGTTTCCGAAAAGAGGAAGTATTTCGGTTAATAGCACGAGCTTTTGTTTGAAACCCTTTCATGAGTTAGGCAATATTTGTACTGGGGATATCTGGACGACAGCCTTTCTTTAGGCTCAAGGACTTCTGCCAGGGAATTAAAAACTGTCCGCCTATATGTTTTAATATTTAAACTGTTCAGTTCAAGTGTTACACATAGGGGAAATTAAAGAGGTTTGATTTTCGGGAAAGTCGACAGGGTGGCGTAGTGGTAAGGCGCTGGCCTCATACACCCAAGATCGCAGGTTCAAACCTGGCCCAAGTCGGTGGATTTTCAAGATGCACAAAATCGTCTGCGCCCATGTCTTATGATTATGCGGCATGTTAAAGATCCCTTAAGTATCCGTTTGGCATGGATACGCTCGGCTAAATTATTTTTTTTAAATTTAAATTAAATTCCTTGTGCCGTTTGCATCAACAAGAGCTCAGGTGCCGCCATCTCGGGGAAAACGGAGCGTCAAAAAAATTGCGGCAATGGTACCACACTCATTGTGGTGCCGCTGAAAGTTGGTAGTACCAATCTCTGGAGACACACTAGGTCTGCAGTGGTTGAGGACCAATACTGCAGCCCCAATAGAAAGAAAAAGAAAATTCGGGAAGGTTTGACCCAACCTATTTTTCATATGTAAGCACTTAACTGGCCAAACCTCAGACAGAACATATCCAGCAGAAATATTTTTTTCTATCAGTGAGCTCTACTTATCATTAACATACATAAAAAAGTAAGTTGAATTCCTTGTGTTATAATTGCTATATTAATGAGCTAAAAGACTTCCACCCTTAGTTTAAAATTTTATTTTGTAATTTTAACATTATTTTAAAACTGTGTTCCGAAACGACTTTTAAGGGAAGGTTGACATATTTCAATTCTAGGCGAATGAAACCTTCTTATTTAGTTTAGCACAATGCTGTAATGTTTCTAAGCGCAGAAAAGTTAAGTAGTTTTAAATAGAAGCTTTATTCTAACAGAAATAAAATAAATTTCGTTACTGCTTAAAATTGACACTGCTTACCATTTGTGTGTTATGACCGTTCTAAACATAACTAAAACTTATTTTTTCGACTTTGGTGTCAAATTGCAAATCTATTTAACGTAGATTTTAAACTGTTCATTCACTAGCTGCCATTTATTCTCTTGTAACTGGAACAAATTTTATTTTACTCAAAATCAACAAAATGAAACTGGAATTAAAATCTTTTCTCTTAATATTTATTTGTAAATTTACAGTCTAATTCACAATTATTTTGAAATATGCATAAAATTGTGTCAATTTAAATGAATGTATATACATGATTAAATAGATAATTTATAAACAGTTTGTTTCAATTTCGCATAAATTTTTAATTGCATATAATAGGAAAAACCGATTTATAGTTACGAAATGGCAAATAATTTATGATTGAAAAATATTCACTTTTTAGATAACAACAATGGCTATTTCAAAAAAAAAAAAAAAAAACCGAATTACCATTGGAATTGATGATTTATTTTAGTATAGTATTTATAACAAGAAGTTCCGTCTAGAACTATACGAGCCTACTTTCCCGTATACACCAAATTCAAATTTATAATCTAGCTATCTCTTTCTCTCTCTTTCTTATTTATCTTTAGTTCTAATTATTGAAAATATGCCTTTTTCAACGGATAATACATATTCATTCACTCACTCATTCATTCTTTCATTTATTCAGCCATGCATTTATTCATTCATTCGTTACCTCATTCAAGTGTTTATTCATTCATTTACGCATTCATGTATTTATTCACTCATTTATTTATATTTTCATTTATTCAATAATTTATTCATTCATTCTTTTCCTCATTCATTTATTCATTGATTTATTCTTTCACTCTTTCATTTATTCATTCATTCATTATTTCACTCATTGAGTCACTGAGAAATATCCTTGAAAATCCCGATCAAAAAATTTCATAGCAAAATAGGCTCGTAAGTTCTGGATAAATTTTCTATTTCTACATGTTCTACGTTATAAGAGCTTTCCGATAAAGTTTGTTCCAAGCAAATCGGTCCGTTAGATCAGGATTTATATAGGGTTGAAATTTCCCCGTAAGCGCTATGTTAATTTTTTGAACTGTTCAAAAATGAACAAAAATTGTTCAAATTGATATTTCACGCCAAGAGATTCTTCCAGTAAGCTTGTTCATTGGAACATGGATCTTGTACCCAGAGTTTACATAATTTGCCTCATTTTCGCCCATAGGCGCTAATGTTAAATTTTTTTGAACTGTTCAAAATTGAACAAAAAAATGTTCAAATCAAAAAGTAAAATATAGAAATGAGATGTCCTCGACGAGATCTTTCGAATGCAAAAAGAATTTTTCCAATCGGACAATTCGTTCAAAAGTTATTAGGGGGGGGGGGACAGACCGACAGACAGACAGACAGACCGACAGACACACTTTTTCCCCATCTCAATACCCTACTTTCAAATTTTTTATTTTTCAATCTTTATTTAATTACTTCACTTATTTTTGACTTTTCTTGATTTTTAACGATATTTTCACGATACATTAAGCCTTCTTTCATGCTTTATTATTATTTTTTTTTACTTTTACGGGAAAGTAGGCTAAAAACATTTAGTTTCTATTACACTATGTTTGTCGCATTGAAGTACCGTAATTATCTGTGTATAGCCCGCGGGTTATGTACGAAAAAACTCCTTTTTTTACTATTTGAGGGCAATATAACGATGCGGGAAATACACGGAATTTAAAAAATAATAATTATTATTAAAAAGAAAATTAAATTGATTGTTAAATTGAAAGAAATAAGTGATAGGTTTCGAAACAATGATCCAATTTCACCCATCCCTCTTAACTTCCCCATTCAAGCCTTTGCTTCCACACCAATTAAATCACAATTGGAGGGCAGGACCAGAGGAGAGGTCCCTGTATAAACAAAATGTGTAAGCAAAGTAACCATGTATAAACAAAATATGGTAAAACGTAAACCTTTTACAATATAATTTTAAATATTAAAAGTGTTCTGTAATTTAAAATTGTTTCCTTATAAACAGTGTATCTTACAGAGTGATTTGTTCATGTATTTTTATTTTTATTTTTATTTTTTTTTTTTTTTTGTTTTGCGTGTGGGTTATACAACGATGCGGGCTATTTACCGGTAATTACGGAAATCGAATGTTATTTTTCTATGAATGTCGGACATAAGGTCCATAACCATAAGGTCCACGGACATAACGTCCACTTTTCTGTGGAGGATGGACATGAATTCAGAAATTCTGATGCATGTAGCTTAAGTGATGATGATGTCCAAATGATTCAGTTCAAATAATGTTATGCTCATCTTTGCGAATCTTTCCTGTTTGTGTTGTCTTGTCCTCAAAACAATACAATGTGCTGTGGTTTATACAAAAGTAAAAAAGCAAAGCCTCAAGAAGAAAGAGGCAGTCACCCCCCTTCTTCCCCCGCTTTTCTTTGCAACCAAAAGTGACTTCATGAGATTGAAATGAATTGCAACCAATGAGAAAGAGATGACGATGACGGCCACACAAGTTGATCCCCAACCCCCGTTGCGCTTTATCAAACGATAATGGCGTCTGGAGGTTACACCTCGCCCACCCTTAAAGCTCAGCAAGGGGTGTGCGTGAAAATAAGGTAGTTCTGGCACACCCCTTTTGAAAATGTATTGTTTCCCTCAAAGAAAAATTCGAATATTTATTGAAAAAAAACGACACGGGGGGGGGGGGGGGAGAAGTATCAATCCTAACTGCTGTAAGGCATTTTCTTCTATAAAGTAAATGCTTTTTAGAATGTAAAGTCTCCAGATAAGCCTGAGATAGTGAAGCACTTAAATACTACTTGTTTATGTGGAACTATATTGAATATAAATAAAGAAAAAGTTGGAAGCCACTGAATTACTCGTCCGTGGACGTTTTGGTTATGGACCTTATGTCCGGTTACCGAATTACTTATGTGCTTTCAACCTGAAATGCAATTTAGTTGTTGCTAGGTCAGGATATTTAACATGTATAATAACCAGTTATTATTTAGATTGCAAGGGGTAGCTTGTCAGCGAGACTCTGTATTATGCTAATTTGATACTGTGCATAACATACAAATACTATATCATACAAATATGTTATGATCTTATGTTATCTTTTCTAGCCAAATTCGAAAGCAGAATGGAAAGTTGAATATTTTTCTAAAAGTCAGAATGAGGAGGAATAATCTATAGTAATGATCTAAAAAGCAGAACCAAAGTTAAAAATATCAATGATAAAGAAAAAAATAAATAAAATAAAAATAATGTATAGTTAAAAAACAGTCGAGATCAACTGTTACAAACTTGTTAGCTATCTTTGTACGAAACATAAATTTGTAGGTGATGTATTTGTAGTGTATAATATGAGGTTAGAAATAAAAAAACGAAAGAAAAAATTCAAAAAATGAGTTTTTTTTTTAACTTTTTTTTTCTTTTTAAGAATATTAATAATACATAGTTATTTAATAGGAATTAGAAAATCCTTGCAGCATGAAGTGATAACACAAACGTTTTGTTAAAATAATAATAGATACCATAACATTTTTATTTGTCCTAAAATATTAAATCATTCCCCCCCCCCCCCCCATCTCGCTCTCTCTTTAGGTAGATACAACTAAAGGCACAGCGAATAGAAATTTTGTAAAAACTAATAGTTTTCAATGTTGCATTACAGCTCATTTTAAGAAAATTTGCCGTTATAACATTCGGAGTGATATTTAATACTAAATTCTGGTTGAACGTAGTTTCAGTTTTAATAAGAGAAATATGGTGTTGGAGTTTGGAAGCCATTGATGCTGAATGGAATTAAATGTCTTTTATTACCTTTATTTTGCTCTAATTCCACTCATTTGGACTATTTTAATACATTATATCTACTTTCCTGGGTAATGTCATGAGAGGGGGGGGGGGGGGAGAATGTAATAAACACAAAATATTATTAGAATTTGAAATTTTTATTGATGCTAGAGGGGGAGGAGGAGTTTCTAACGTTGATTTTTGTATTTCATTCCTTTTTTAACGAATGAATGCTTCCTGTTTTTACTCGTATTTAATTTTAATCTCAGTTTTATCCAGTTAGAGATTAAATGCAGTGAAATCTCCTTATAGCGAAAGAAATATGCGTTATAACAAAGTAAATGCTCAGCCCCGTTTTACCTTCAGGATAACGTATAATCCGCTACTGTTAAGTTTTTCTGAACAGTTCAAAAAATCTTAACATTAGCGGCTATGGGCAAAAATGAAGCAAATTAGGTAACATCTGGACATAAGATCCAAGTTCCTTTGAACAAGCTCATTGGAAGAAGCTCTCAACGGGAAACCTTCTTTGATTTGAACAATTCTTATTTATTTTGAAAAGTTCAAAAAGAAAAAAAAAAAAATAATAATAATAACAATAATAATAACATTAGCGCCTACGGGGAAATTTTAATCCTATATAAATCCTGTTCTAACAGACGGATTTTCTTGGAACAAACTTTAACGAAAATATGGTATGACTTACAACATGTACAGATATTAAGTTTATCCAGAACTAAACGAGCGGATTTTTCCACAAAACTTTTTGATCTGAATTTTTAAGGATATTTCCGAATGAATGAATGAATATGTATAAACCTTTGAAAAAGGTATACTATTTGAGGTAATTAAGAACTAAAGCTAAATAAGAAAAAGAGAGAGAGCGAGAGATAGTTAGATTAATCAATTTTATATTCTTGTATACGGGAAAGTAGGCTTCTAGACGGAGCTTCTTGTTACAGTGGCGTAGCTAAACCTGGAAACCTGGATTTGGGGGAGGGGGGGTGGTTTCTTCGGGAGAAGTGAGCTAATTTCATTGTTTTACAGGAAAAAATGACCAAATTCTAGACAATCTTCACCATTTCAGGGGGGCTTTTTCGGTAGAAGTGAGTTACTTTCATTGTTTTACGAGAAAAATTGGTCACATTCTAGACAATCTTCACCATTTCAGGGGGTTTTTTTAATCCCCCAACCCCCCTATATACGCCAGTGTCTTGTTAATATAGTTTTCATCAATATTGTCAGAGGATGGATGAAATTCTATTGAAATCTCCCCAAGCTGGTATTTCAAGTCGACAATATATGCACACGGAACCTCATAAAATGCACCGGAGTAATCTTTCACGCCTCATATGCTCCTCTCCTTTGATAAAACTCCCACAAGGGAAAAAAATAAAAGCAAAAGTAATGTCCCCGCTTCCCTCAGGTCATCCCCAGTGTAAATAAAAGACGTTCCCGCTCAGAGCCTCCACATAGAATGGAAGACCCCACGTGAATTGTTGCCCAAGGCACGTGCTGACCATCAGTGAATCGGGAACTTGATGTCGTTTCCTGTTTTCTGCTCCGACGATTTTCCCGAGTCTGTGAAAAGGGATCTGGCAACACCCCCCACTGTCGGTGTTTAAGTTAATAAGCTTTCATGATGATGGACCTGAGCTGCTTTTATCGATTGTTGCCATCAGCGCTTTCAGATGTCATGTTTGGAACTTGAGTCACTTCTCAAATTTTAATCCATGCACGTTGCTAGATTTCTTGATTGTTTCGTTATTTTGAATTGTAGCGTAGAACATGAACAGATACGAAGTTCAAAAAGAATTAAATGGGTCTATTTTCCTAAGAAATTTTTTGACTTGGATTTTTAAGGATGTTGCTGAATGAATGAATGAATGAGGGAAAGAATAAATGAAGAAGTGAGTGAATAAATGAATGAATAAATACATGAATGAGTGAATGAATGAATAAATGAATGACTCAATAAGTACATGAATGAGTAAATGAATAAATGAGTGAATAAATAAATGAATGAGTACATGAATGAGTAAATGAATGAATGAGGAAAGGAATACATGAATGAGTGAATGAATAAATGAATGCATAAGTACATGAATGAGTAAATGAATGAATGAGTGAGTGAATAAATGAATGAATGAGCAAGTTAATGAATATCTATTAACCGTTGAAAAAGGTATATTTGAAGTAATTGAGAAGTAAAGCTAAATGAGAAAAAGAGAGACAGAGAGAGATGAATTATAAATTTGAAGTAGGCTCGTATAGTTCTTGACGGAACTTGTTGTTTGAATTTGAAGTACTTCCATCGTTTCCGAATTGCAAGATTTATTTTGCTGTTTTGACTAATTTTCTTCCAATATTTCAAGAGTAATTTAGCTAACTGCCTATAATGATCGTTATTTCTTTGAACCTTTCCATACGTCGTTAGTGGTGCATACACACCAAAGGCAAAAGAAACGTGCAACAGCTCCGAAAATTTTCAGAGCTCGTTATTGACTCAAAAATTTAATAGCCACTGATTTGAATGGAAATTTTTATGATGTCATTAAAAGTGGCTTTCACCCAGAGGACCGTGACTTTTTGATTGTGCAATGACGTCACTTGAAAGAGATGAATCCACGCTGTTAGTTTGATAACCATAGCAACAGTGCATTATGATACACTAAAAATAAAATGTCTCCATCGCCCTTGGTGTGCACACACTATAACAGATATCATGCTCTGAACTTGAGTCACTTTTCACGTTTTAATCACTTCTCTTCGCTTTGAGTTGGAATATTTATTTTTTTATTTTGTTTCATGATATGCAACTAGTGATTCAGTACAAACTCAAGTGCGTTCTGGAATGTGCTAAAGTTATTTTATTTAAATATCATTAAAACTGATAAATCCAACAATTATTGATTTATTTATTATATGGTTTTATTTAACTTGACTTGTGGCGGAATTTTGTAAGGCGGTTTTCGACAACTATTACTGCATAAATTATCTTCACATTTTGCACACCAGCTTATCTTCCATGACAATACAATAATCCATCCATTTTATAATTTATTATAACGTTAATTAGGAAAAAAATTAATAATTTTGGCTCTGAGGAAATTATCAGCATTATCATTTGCCGTTTGGCAACAATAGTTTTGTTTGGATAATGCAACGATGTTTTGAATTTAAATAAAACCATGTAACTTAAAACATTTTTGGCGATTCAATATTTTTTCTGTTTGTGTAGAAGTTTTTTTTTTTCAATTGACAGTGGCAGATGTCCTGTTTTGACTTAAAGGTTATTTCAGAAATTTCAGTCATCTCCATCCATCCACGCAGAATTGCAAAACACTTTGACTGATAATGTTCCTGCGTTAATTCAGGTAATTTGAACAATCACTATTAATTAGTCTCTTTTTATAAAACTCTGTCAAGTGCTGCGTTCTGAATTTGGGTCACATTTCAAAATTTAACCACTTAGTACATTCATAATGGTGAGATTTATTTTCTTGTCTTAGTTTTGATGCCATTACTTCAATATCGCAGTTGGTGCGTTTGTAGGCTATATAATTCAACTTTTTCTTCTCCATTCGATGTAATTCTGGCCCAGTGGTTAGAGCATTAGCAAAGAGTCAAGACCGTCGGAGTTCAAACCCCAAATGATAATTTTGTTTCTTTTTCTTTAGTGGTCTCAAAAATGATATCGTAACCGGATAATTTTTAAGAAAAGGGTTTCTTAAAAATCCGATCTAAATCCGATCCCGATAGCAGAAAAATAGCCAAATTTTCTGTTGGTAACAAACAGTTGGTTAATTTAATTCAAAGCCTGAGAACATTTCAAAAAAAAGTATTGAGAGCATAAAAACCTTTTCAAAAATACAAATCGTACAAATAAATCTTTAATGTAATATGAATTCTCAAAAACAACTCTAAGTGATGTGATTGATATTTTAGGTAATTTTCATAAAAGTGGAAAATGATAAATAGCATTTTTTAACAAGTTCATAATAACTTCCCATAATTACCACTTTCAACTAGAATATGCACCGCTGACAGTTAATGGGAAAAATAAACCAATCCCTTTTATTTATTGGACAGGTTATATTTATAATGTATATTCTTGTAAAAGCACGGAGTGTATGTAATTACGAAATGAATCCCCTCCTCACATCTTTGAAATATTTCATGCAGCTTGGTTTATTAATTTTTCTCCTTCTCTTCTAGTCCTTTTTCATTTTATTTACTTACAGAAGTATTAATGCTTTTTAAAGCTAGTTTTGATTTTGTTTTTGATTGATAATAGCCATCTGTTTTGACATTTTTACTAATAAGAAATATCAGAAGGGAAGGTGCCCGGTGCCCCAATCAAATGGAAAATTATGAGGCTTTGGCATTCCGCGAAATCATACAAATAAATTAAAACAAATCTCAAAGTTAATGAGAAGTTACATTAAACAAAATTAATAACTCCAGTAACTACTAACTACAGCTTGAATAAAATAAAACCTAATGAAATTTATGGCTTTTGAGATGAATTCAGAGTTCTCTGAAATATGTTTTGATTTAATCACTGTGATCATATCATTGGTCCTTCAAATTATAAGTTAGCCCATTTTATAGGTTCTCCAATCAAACCATCTGACTATCGTTAGCAGTTAAATATTTTTCAAATCGTTGAATCGCAGTATTGTGATTATGTAAGTAATAACATATTTCACATAATTTGTTTTGAATGGACATTAGCAGGATTTAATGGCTATAGCACATGAACTGTCATTTGAAGTACTTTTTAAATAAAATTTCCCATCAGTAAAAAAAACCTGACGCACAAGGTTAACTACAATCTGACTTTGTCTTCCAAAATCTTTGAACTCTATATAGTGTGAAATTATTTCCAAGAAGGCTAAAATACTAATAAACGGAAAACAAACACAAGTGTTTAAGCAATAACAGCAGCAACAATAACAACAACCACAATAGTAATGATCATCAGTGTGAGAAGAGTTTTTTTTTTAATTAAAAGTGCGGTTGGGGGGTAACACGTCACTGTGTAGTTGGTTTAAACTACTATCAGACAATTAGGGGTTCAGATGTTCACCCACGGAATTTTTTTGAAGAATTAATAAGTATTCTTATAATGTATTTGACGTTCTGAGGTATTTAATTATTGAAGTTAAAACGGAAGAATTTTCTAGTTACGTATTAGCGTTCGTTTTTATTACCCAATATGGCAGGGATGCACAAACTTTTTTGGATCAAGGGCCAAAAAATTAGAAAGTATCAGGTTGGGGGCCAAAGTAACGTAATGTTTTATTCATAAAAATACAGGGTGTATTTCAGTTTTTATTTAGAGGTAATATGTACAAATTACATGTATATATAATTAAGGTGAAGTGATTGGTCAAATATCAAAAATGAGGAATACTAAAATTTTTTTACAAAAATGTGTGCAAATTATGAAAAACAAATGGGAAATAAAAAGGTAATTTAAACTTAGGAAAACACAGCATTTTTCTCTAAATTTTAACTTTCTTTATAATTTAGATAATTTTTCTTTGACATTTTATAATGTAAAATTTAAAATATATATTAAGAGTTAAAATGAGAAATTAATTAAAAGTGCGAATATAAATATAGAAGAAATAAACACACATATATTAAATAGCAAAATCCAAATGCTGCGAGCCTGTACATCACGTTAAACCCTTGCGATTCAGAATTACTAGTAGTCAATTTGGCTGGTAGAATTGTTTTTTAACTAACCATTTACAAAATCTTATTAGTTAAATTGGCAATATTAAATTTATACATTGCTACATGGACAATAAAAAAAAAGTTAAACTGATTCCTTTATCAAAAATCAACATATCATTATTTTGTTCCATGGCATATAATTAAATTTTAATCCTTTAATCACTAGTTTTCCTGCAGATTAGAAATTGACCTTTGTGAATTAATGTAAAAAATTGTTATTTATTTATTCATTTCCTAAATACAATAAAATTTTCCTAAATATACATCAACAATAAAATTTTTTAATTTTGATTATAAATTACACTTTATAAAATTTATTAACTTATTGTAAAATAATTATCCATATTGATATTATTAATTCTGAAAATTAATGTTTAATTAATAAATTTTTATTCATTCATTACTACTAGTCAATTTAGCTAGTAGAATTGTTTTTGTAACTAACCATTTACAAAATCTTATTAGTTAAATTGGCATATTAATACAGTACAGAACCTCTTATCCGGGAACCAGAAAACCGGGAATTTTTTCGTAAATTTCCCGCCATTTTTGAAAAGTTCGCGTTTTTTTTGCCCATTTAGTAAAAATACGAATTTTTTAAAATGCCTTTAAAAATACGCATTTTTCCGTTACAAGTAACATATTCAGTCCTTTAAGTCGAACGATTTAGTCTAAAAACGATGTTTTTTTAGCGGAGGGGGCGTCAACTTACTGGGGATGAAAATCAGACCTTTTCTCTATTTTATTTCAATAGTTAAACATGAAAGAAATAAGTAATTAGATTCTTATACATTTATTTAATTGTCTCGTCAGTATTCGAAGACGAATTGCAACAAAAGTCGGACTAACCAACGTTCGGAAAATTTCTAATACGGCAGATTCGCGAATTTTCCGCAATAGCTGATCGTGTGAAAATTAAACCTCGTTTATTTTTGTTTTATATATCTTTTTTTTTTATTTAACAGCTGAAATAAGGTAATAAGAATTTAAAATTGATATCAAGGCAACAAAAATTGCAACTGTGAAAATGAATTCTTTATTAAAATCGAGTTCGCAAAAGCGAAGTTGTTTTACACAAGTATGAAATTTGCAAGTTTCTGCATGTAAACATGCTTCTTACATTTCGTTTTCCTCCTTTTTGAAATCATTTATTACTGTAAAAATGATTGATGATCAGATTTTAAATTTGATAAACAAGATGTCCGATTCGGAAAGCATCCAAATGGTGCTACACCCGAACGATGAAAAAGAGCAAGATAGCGATGAAGACGAAAATAATGACATTTTGCCTGCTATGTCTAACGATCGTTGAATTGAATTAACTAAAGAAATCATTGGAGGAATGGGACAAAATTCTGTTATAGACGAAATCACGCACATAATGGCTGTTCGAAAAATCCAGCAATCGAATTTGCGACCATTCCCGATAAGCTATTGTTCTGAAACTTTACATATAGCTCAGAACCAGATGACAATGCAATATTCTACCACTTTTATCATGATTTGATTAGTTTCTGAAGTATTTCCAATAAAATAAAATTAAATATGGCGATTAGTTCCGAAAATTGCGACCAAAATTCAGTAGCGGCGTTGGGATCGTATTTTTTTACTGCGATTTTTCGTAAGCTTTTTTTTACAATTATTTTTTCTTTCGTATTTTTTTTTATTTTATTATAATTATTCTTTTTTATCAACTGTATTAGCGGGCCAATTCAAAAGGCTCGGCGGGCCAATTTTGGCCCGCGGGCCATAGTTTGTGCATCCCTGCAATATGGGTACCAGAGTACCTCTAGTAATTTCCACGTACACGTCTATGATAACAACAATAATAATACCTAGCTATTTTCTACTTTTGCATAGTAACATGAAGTTATTTAAAATCTTTCAAACACATGTACTTAAAATTTCTTTTAAGTACATGTGTTTGGAAGATTTTAAATAGCTGCATGTCACTATGCAACATTTTTCATTTTTATGCATTACTTATGATGTTTGCATTTTGTATTAAGCTCTACAGTACTTCGAATTCACTTACTTAAGGTGCTCAAAGTATTCAGTTCTGAAAAATACGTCAAACTTATCTTATGAACTTCATTTATCTCTTCAGATTTATTATTGACCCTTTGGCGTTATCCTTTTCAATGTCCCTCTCTTATAAATCACCTATTTTCTAAGTGTTTGGTGGGTTATTCATTGAATAGCTAAGCCTTTAAAATTTTCTACGTTAAAGGTCACAGCAACCACGACCGCAAGTCAACCCATAAAAATAGGATCGATGCATCTTCAAGCTATGTTATTATTTTATTCTTTAGCATCAAGATAGATATTTATGCGTCTGATATTTTATTTCTGTGCCTTTATCCAAGTAGGTGAATGTACGATCAACTATCAGTCATCGCTTTGCTGAAGGATTTCTTCGTATTTATTACAGAAATCATATTAGTTGCATAAGAAACCTGATGGTTATAAAAGGAAAAGCTGGTTTTGACGTAATGATGAGCATATTGGCCAGAGGAAAGCGACAAATTACTCGTATTTTTACTTCTATTATAAATGAAGCACATACATATATATCTAATGTAAATAATGATATTAGAGATTAGCTGCGTGTCATTATTGATAGTGCAGTAATAAAAGTGGATACGCTAAGATTGATATGAATGTATGCCTTGAATAGAGAAATTACTGCCTAATTAGGAAGCGTCTATTGGTAGGGGAATTTGTCAATCATCTTCTTCTTCCTCTACTCTATTAGGTTAGGATTGCAAATAATAGTCTTCATGGATCGTAATATTTCATTAGATCATTTTCTAAAAAGAAAGGAAGCGACGTGTACAAAAAACAAAAACAAAAAAAAAAAAAACGTGGTGTACAGTATTGGCATTGTCGCTTAGGCGAATAGGTGTAAAACGTATTCGAGTTTTAATTGAGTTAAAATAATTTGCAACACGCTAAACTGCAATAAAATTTTAGAAGAATTTTTAAGTAAGTTGATTAATTTTTTAGTTAAACAACAAATGAGTTTCTAAAACGAGTTTCTGTGTGGTGAAAAATTTAATGTGTATGCTATAGTTGAAATAAACTATTCCTATGATTTGTTAGAAATTTTTTACTTCGTGTTAGTTCGTGGGAGTTACAGCCTTTGAAAATACTATAAACCACCACAACATCAGTTTTAAATTGAGAAGAATACTCTTCTATTTATTGTATTCATTTATTATTTATTTTAGTCGATACTTTATTTTTTTTTTTTTGAGGGGGGGGGAGGCGTGCTAAGGCGTTTTGACATGCTAAGTTTAGCTAGTGTAGACCAGAAGATTTACAGAAGTGCTTACTTTTTTATTCAGCTGCGTCAATTATATGTATCCTACTAACAGTCATCGACAAACTAAATAGTTATTCCTAAGTTAAGCGGTTTTGTTTTGAAAGAAGAGGAAAAAAAATCGTTGCCATCCAGCAAAAGATAAATGAACCTCTTTTTTTGCATCACACGTTAAGACTTTTATATCTATCGATACAGTGTGGCCTTTTTCGGTTTTTATAGAGAAAAAAGGGAAATTTTATTTTCATATTCAATGCCTACGCTTCTTTTCCGAAGTGCAATGACATAAAAATTGATTTATTTCTCCAGTGAGGAAAAACATAGAAAAAGTTCAGCTTCGAAATCAACCTCTAACCTTTTAAGTTCCACCAAGAAAAAGGGAAAGCCCAAAAGACAAAGACCTTCCGACTGATGAACTTTCAGGCAAAGCGCACCCTTGAAAAAGTCTTAAGGTCGCGATCCACCTCTCTTTGGGAAGCCAAACTGCACCCTTGTATGGAGTTATAAGGTCGCATGAATGTGATGAACTCGGTTAAGACACTCGGCAGGAGTTTAGTTCGGATTTTGGGTTGTCTGTCAAAAAATTTCGTGCATGTCAGTTATTTCGTTTTAGTGAAAAAGTCTAGAATCCGGTGTTGCCAAAAAAGAGTTACACCGAATGAAGATTTAGTAAGTTCAATGCGTGCTCAAAATATAAAAGCAGAAGAAGGAAAAAAAGAAAAAAGACCCTAACATATAACTTTTCATGCAGTTATTAAAACTCATAATTGTTAGGCATCAAACTGCTCAGTCTGATTCTTAGTATTTATACGCAATGTACTTGTAAGCAGGGTTTGAAATTAGCGGTCGTTAGTTGTATTTTGCAACTAAAAAATTCGGTTTGACGACCGTGACGGCCGGGAGTTCGTATCCAGTCGTCACTTTTGACGCCTAACCTTTCATAAAACTTTTAGCTTGACAACCAAATTTTCAGTCATTTTTAAAGATGTATTTATTATTCTTTTTGAAATCTGATATTACTTTATGCAATTGCCTTTTTATGAGCAAATTACATCTAATCTTCGGTATTTCGAGTTTTTACGGTACCTGTGAAGATTATGGTACCTTCTTGACCTTCAAATTTTGAATTGGGATTTTTTTCTCATTTGTAAGTAATTTACAATCAAGATATATCTTCCCAAGCAGTATGAATTATTTAAAAATGACACCTAGCAGGACATTTTTGGCAACTAAAACGAATAAGATAGGTGCCAATGCCCCTAATTTTTCCATTCTAATTTCGAACCCTGCTTGTGAGCGTTTCTATCCAATGTACCTCTAAGAATGGACATGAATTTCTCATCGGAAATTTTTCCATCAGAAACTTCATAATCGTCATCATTTTTTACCAACTTTCTATACTTTAATTTAAACCATCCTTGGTTTTGAGCCTGTTTGCCGACCCTAGTATGTTACTATATGTACGCAGGGTGGTAAAAATTAAAGTTTCCTTGTTTAAATCTACGTAGAACTCGTCCTCATAGATATATATCATTGAAACTTAGTACATACACTGTATGGACTTTTAAGAAAACGAACCTGCAGTAAGAAAATAATACTTTAAATTTTTACCGCCAAGAGAGAAAGAGGCGCATGAGGAACAAAAAGCAAATTAGAAACAAAAAACTTTGGCGGTGGGAAATACAATTAATAGGGAAGCAAGAAGCCTCACCTGGTGGTAAAACTTTGAACCATTTTTTTCTTATTGAAAATTAATCTTCCCCCATGGTTCATATAGCCATGGTGGAATGTTCATATGTACCATATCGACATACGTCGTGCATAGTCGTATATGCTCTACATAAAATGTTTAACAGGGTAACCTGAATTATAACCATCGTGTACACATAAGAGTTAATATGGAATACCCCCTCCTCCTCCAAGTTCATTAAAAATTCACCGTAGCATTTAAGCATGCATGAGAAAATTACTTTCAAAACGTAAAATATAAATTATGTTCCCCAATAAAAAGCTCATTTTCTACATAGCTTTTAAATGATGACACAACGTACAACTCGACGTATGCTTAATGAAATTCTGGATATTATAAAGCAATTTTCCTGTCCAGTCGAAAGAAAATTCGATATCAATAACAAACGGGTTTCGCTCTATTTGAGGTTATTGTACTAAGGCACTAATAACAGATATATAATTTAATAATTTTTTGGTATTAATTAATTACTTTCCTGACAAAATAAGTGATTTTCTCAGATACTGAATGCGTAGATAATAAATAATAAATACATAAAAAGGATCTGGGCCAAACGGAGTTCCATTATAAGGAGATATAATAAATATAAACACTTCTCAAAGCTCGTTTCTGAGTAAACTGATTGATGTTCGCAAGCAGCACCTATGAATGAAACCGCGATAGTTTTCTATCACATAGTTTGGCGTAAAATATAGCCTTCCAGAAAGGTTACGTTTTCTTTTTTAGGTTTTTTACCTGTTCTCGAGCAAGAGCTATTTCGTAACAGTTTACCAGGTGTCATTACGGGGCAGAGGCTCCCCCTTTATTCGTGGACAATGCAAACCGGTAATTTGGGTCCCGCCGCTCCCTTGTAATCGAAACCAGCGCCGGCATCCATTAATGGAGTAGTTGTTAGCGTTTGCCGATTTTGGCAATTTATCGCTGATGTTCTTATAGCCAAATATATGTTATTTCTGTAGGCATTTTGATATTGTAAGCTACACCCTTGTTAGCATAGATCAGTGCTATTCAAACTTTGTCGAAGCGCGGAAGGTTTATAACTACACTGTGAAAAGTTGGTGGTACACACTCTCAGAAACAGAATCGTCACTTTTGAGGACTTTGCTATCGTCAAGAAAATTTCGTCATTTATAACGAAACTTTCCTCGCGAGATCACATGACTTTAAAAAATTACTATAGAAATTTCGGCAATTTGACGAAAGGTTTACTCGGAGCATTTTTCACGAAGCCATTTCGTCAAATACGACGAAAGTTTCGTTAGATTTGAGCATGTGTTTCTGAGAGTGCACTCTCAAAAATAGAATCCTCATTTTCGACGATTCTTCAATCGTCAAGAAAATTTCGTCATTTATGACGATTTTTTCCTTGCGCGATCACCTGATTTAAAAAAGTTACAACACAAACTTCGGCAACTTGACGAAAGGTTTACTCGGAGCATTTTTCACGAAGCCATTTCGTCAAATACGACGAAAGTTTCGTGAGATTTGAGCAAGCGTTTCTGAGAGTGTATGTTGCACCAAAAAATGGTACCAATTTGCTAGTTACAAAGGGCTGAATCATACATTTTGGGCCTTACTTGAGTTTGTTGCAGCAAAATATAGTAAAATCCAGCACCAGCCTTTGTATTTAGCAAGTTGGCATCCTTACCGCATCACCGATTACACGCTATTTCAGTAAACATATTGATATTCTAAGATACATCCTTGTTAGCATAGATCAGTGCTGTTCAAACTTTGTCGAAGCACGGAAGGTTTATAACTGCACTGTGAAATGTTGGTGGTATGTTGCACCAAAAATGATACTAATCTGCTAGTTATAGTTACAAAGGGATGAATGATGCGATATTTTGGGGCTTACTTGAGTTTGTTTCACTAAAATAGAGTGAAACTAACTGATTCCCCGCAGAACATCTGCGTGCTATAACCATTTTTAAAAACGCTTTAAAATTCGAAAATATTGCTAGATATAAGCAAACTAAGGTGTGGCCACTCCAAAGAATTAGAAATAAGATGTTGTCATTCCAAAGAATCGGAAACTTAAATTTGAGTTATGAATGAAAATATTTTTTAAGCAATAGAAATAAATTTATTAAAGTCCGTAAGTTGCGACAATAAATATAAATATTATATTACTTTTCTATGCTAATCATTAAACAGATTTTTAAATATATCGCTTTACCATAGTTGATTTTTTGCAAGATGTCAGTATCGTATCGTAGCGTAAAATTTAATCGTAACTGGTCCACGTTAAGTGAAATATATATATGGATTTGGGGCCTCAGTGGGTTGAGCGGTCTAATCGACTGGTTCCTGTACCTGCCTGCGCGCAGTGAAGAGGCGTCGGTTCGATTCCGACTTTCCCCTAGGTGTATTTCCTTCTTTGTATAGTAAAATCTGTTGTACTGTCTTGCTCTATCTGTCATATTAGACGAGAGTTTGAGGCAGATCCTTGAGAATGGCAAATAAACTCGAATATTTATGTGACCTGAAATGGTTGTTAACAAACATTATATGGATTAAGCACCAACCTTTGTAGCCAGAAAATTGGCATCTTTTGCGTAACGTGCTACCAAGTTCTGTCGTTCACAAGGTCCTCTTTAAAGGTACTTTATGTAACGACAATTCAAAAAAGCATTTGTATATTTTACTCAAAAGTTAAACATAAAATTAATGAAACAGCGTTATCTGCTGCTGCAGGTGTTTACAAAAAATAATCTAAATAGGGTGTGTCTGTTCGCTGTTGGTAAATTTTCTTGCAATTATGTTCAAAAATAATTAAAACCGCGAAAAATGTTCCAGCTAAATTTATTTCAAAGAAGAAGAAAGAAGTAGTTAAGTGGATATTTTTTAAGCTGGAAGGCGTGAGAAATTTTACGGAGGAAATAATCAAAGCTTTTGTCGGACCGATACATAACTTACCGGAACGGTAAATATTACACAGCGGAAGGAGTTTATTATAGAGGCCATACATTATTACTCAATGTCCTTGAAGCTTGTAAATGAAAACTATTCATTATTTGGCTAGCGTCATTTCAATTCCGGTAAAATTGCATTAAATTGTGCATTGTCGTTCGAGAAGTTTTTCCGGGGGAGAGGGTGAATTTCCGGTCGCCAGATGACTAAACGAATACAAATGTTGTTTGACTTAAATAAGATTTGAAATCTTTAGTTAACGCATAGTGGAATAGTCATAAAAAATGTAAATGCTGATGAAATGATTCAAAGAAAATAAAATTTTGAATAAAGGAATAAGCATTAATTCATTTACAAATAACAATAATTTCGCTAATCTATATAATATTATATTTATATCGCAGGTTATTAAACGTTTTAACCCGCATACCATTTGCCATTTTTCTTCTTTTTTCCGTTGCCACCCCCCCCCCCCCCCAGGGATAATTCCAAAACAAGTCTACTAATGCAATATTTTTATTTGAACTTTCAAAAACAGAGTTAAACTGAGAAAAAAGTTTCACACAAACCTTTCTAAAACATTTTAGAAAGAGCAGAACATTAAAATGTCTCGGGAAAACTGCAAAATCTATCAAAAAAAAAAAAAAGAGAAATTATTTCGTTTCATTTTTTTCCATTATGCAAAATTTCATTTTTATACATCAACAGTTCTTTGGAAGTTCTCCCTTGCTATATGCTTGTGACTAAAATTTGGTGAGAGCCTGCTTTACACGTTCACGCCGGGGCAAATATCTACGTTTTCTCGCGTGAGGCGGGACTGCCTCGTATCCTTACGCTTCGTGAAGGCCTTCGAATTTTTATATATAATGTTGAGAAAAAATAAAATAAACTTATTCTTATACGATTTCTTTTCTGAAAACAAGTGACTCACCTGTGATGCACGCCGTCCCACGGGATAGTTAAGCGTGACCCACTTGTGGGTCACGCCGCCCCACGGAACAGTCAAGTGTGACCCACTGGTGGGTCACACCGACGAGAACGTGTTAAATCAGATCCAATTCCCCCAGTTTTCTATTTCGCGCCTGTGGATCAGAACAAACTTCTGGGGTTACATACACTGTAAAAATTTTGCTTTTAGTTGCCACCATTTCATTAAATGAAAATTATTCATTTTTTGATATATTTTACTTTTTTTAAGTGTGTCTAAAAATACAGACAGCATAATACTTTTATAGCATACTAGCGGTACCCGCGCGGCTATGCCCGTATTAAAAAATGAAAAGACCAGTCGATTCACCATTATATATATAGCTATAACTTTTTAAGTGTAAATTATGTTATTTTATTAAAATGCATTCCACACCATTAAAAATTAGCCGCTCATGGCAATCAACCGGCGATCCTACACATTTAAGCACTGTTTTTTACAAAACACACAGTAAAAAAGAGAAAAACGAAAGAAAGAAACGAAACAAAACGAAAAAGAAAACATTTAAAAGAAAACGCATTTGTTTGTTTAGTTCAGGTACATACACAAAAACGATTATAATCCATTAGAATAGTTTTAATTAATACATTTTTAGTATAATTAGTTTTTATCTATTATTCATTGACAGCAAAACATAAAGACGAAATTTTGTAGCTTGCAGAAACTAACAGCAGGAAGAAAAGCTTTGAAAGCGGAAAAACCTTTCATCTGAACCCAAATAGGCAAATAACATGTTTGCTAATTCACTGGAGAAAAAAAATTAAATAAATAAAAATTAACAAAAATCGCTATAAAGGTTAACATTTCTTCAAAAAACCCTTGCGCAGTATTTTAATTCGTTTTAAAACAAGAAGTTCCGTCTAGAACTGTACGAGCCTACTTTCCCGTATACAGCGAATTCAAATTTATGATCTAGCTATCTCTCTCTCTGTCTTTCTCGTTTAGCTTTAGTTCTTAATTGTTTCAAATATATGGTTTTCAACGGTTAATACATATTCATTCAATCATTCATTTATTAAGTCATTCATGTACTTATTCACTCATTTATTCATTCATTCTTTTGCTTATTCATTTAATCATACATTAATTCAAAAATATTCTTGAAAATCCCGATCAAAAAATTTCCTAGGAAAATAGGCTCGTTAGTTCTGGATGAACTTTCTATTTGTACATGTTCTACGTCATAAGAGCTTTCCGATAAAGTTTGTTCCAAGCAAATCGGTCCGTTAGATCAGGAATTATATAGGATTGAAATTTCCCCGTAGGCGGTATGCTAATTTTTTTTGAGCTGTTCAAAAATGAAAAAAAATTGTTCAAATCAATGTTTCACGCCAAGAACTTCTTCCAGTGAGCTTGTTCAGGGGAACATAGGTCTTGTACCCAGAGTTTACATAATTTGCTTCATTTTCACCCATAGGCGCTAATGTTAAAATTTTTTGAACTAAATCAGATGTCCTTGCCGAGATCTTTCGAATGCAAAAAGAATTTTTCGAATCGGACAATTCGTTCAAAAGTTATTAGGGGGGGACAGACCGACAGACAGACCGACAGACAGACAGACCGACAGACAGACAGACCTACAGACCGACAGACACGCTTTTTCCCCATCTCAAAACCCTACTTTCAAATTTTTTATTTTTCAATCTTTATTTAATTACTTAACTTATTTTTGACTTTTCTTGATTTCTAACGATATTTTCATGATACATTAAGCCTTCTTTCATGCTTTATTATTATTTTTTTTTACTTTTACGGGAAAGTAGGCTAAAAAGAATAATAAAAATTCAAAAATATATAAATAATTAAATTAATTAATTAATTAAAAATTTGGCTGCTCCACAAAATGATAGAAACCTCAAGAAATAAATATTGATTCGTTAAGAAAAGAAAAGGATCATAAGCCAGTTGGCATGCTAACAATTCAAATAAAATTAAAGTTAATTACCGTGAAAAAATAATTTCGAACTACAGAGATAAACGCATATAACTTCTTTTCCAGTTAATTTAGAGGCTTCGAATTTTAGCACGAAGCACAAAACTCATTCTGGGACAGTTTTTTACGCGCGTTTCAACAGTATCAAGCTCGAAACGATGCGATAATTCCTTCCCATAGAAAACGATTATTTTTTGAAAGTTTCGGCTATACATTGGAATAAAAAAAGAACAAATTCGAATTTCAGAAAAAACTCTCCGAGGTGCACACCCCCATGTTCCAAACTAATTTCGTGCCAAATTTCATGAAAATCCGCCGGATGGTCTGGGCCCCACGCCGGACACAGGCAGACAGACAGACAGACACACACACATACTTGCTGCTTTATTATTAGTAGAGATGTAGTTCGTTAACTCATTCCCCGTATCAAAAGTTAGAAATTTGAGTTAACAAATTTCATGTGCTAAGAAACATTATACTGTCTATATTTATTTTAGACAGATTCATAAAGAAATTTAAAATATATCAAAAATGAACAGTTTTCAACTTTACACCAACTGAAAACCAAAAATAGTGGCCGCTAAACGTAAAATTTTTGCGGTGTATAAACCACTTTGGGAATGGCTGGTTTAGATAAAGAACTATGACTATGATAATGTAATTCAAAGATAATATAATGTAATAAATTTCCAAAAAGTGTTTTAACTTACACAGTTTCATTTAAAAAAAAAACTGAAATGCAGTAACAGTGGTCGAAACCGCGTAACAAACTTCCGTGACAAAGCAAGTTGCATGGAATGGAAGAGACTGGGAACTGGTTTAGAACTGACGACCTTCAGTGTCACAATCCAACGCTATAACCACTGCGCCACCGACTTAGCTACAAATGAAGTTAAATAACATGGTTGCATTATCCAAACAAAGCTACTGTTGCCATTCAATAAATAATAATTCTGATAATTTTCTCAGAGCCAAAATTATTTTTTTTTCCAATTAACGTTATACTAAATTATAAAATGGATGGAATATTGTATTGTCATCAAAGATAAGCTTGTGTGCAAAGTTTAAAGATAATTTATGCAGTAATAGTGGTCGAAAAAAGCGTAACAAACTCCCGTGACAAATCAAGTTAAATAAAACTGTGTAATAAAAATAAAAGCTTTATTATCAACATTAATTCATTTATAGAGAACAATAATTTTAAAAATCTCTAAAAATCGGTTTATCTATTTATTGAAATGCCATAAGGGGAACAAAAAAAAAAAAAAAAAAATGACAGTCGAAATGCTTTCACGCTATTTTGCAAAATTTATGGCAATAAAATGACTTTTTATCAGCAAGTTCGTAAGGCAATGAATTATCCAATCATCATTCGCACAAATCTGCCACCCGATGACAGAAATTTAAGTAAAAACTTAATTAAGCGTCAGGTGGTGAATAGGGGAAATGTGTTTTGTAAAATGTTAATCATTTCTTTGATATATGACACAGTTCCGCCTCTCTCTATTTTCAACTATTTCTGGTGTCAGGTAAGAAAATTGACGCCAGTCAGATAGCATGAAGACTGAGAGATAATGTTTTTAAGGCTTTAAAATATATATTGATCGAGTATGGGAATCAAGGTTAAAGATTGCGTGGGTTTTTAAATAGTACGTAGTTGTTACGGAAGTACGGTTGGATTTCTGGATCTGTGATCAAGGTTTATTGTGTCTTCATCTTTCCTTCAGAGAAAGTTGTAGTGCTTTTTCTCATTATTAAATTAAAACTTTCTCCTCTGGTCTCCAAATGGTATCAACCTAAGAGAAAATAGTGCTAAATATATGTCTGGTAAAAGTCATTCACAAAAAAAAAAAAAAAAAAAAAAACTCCACCTTTTATAGTTAATTAGAATTTTAGAATTCACAATTACTTGTTTCATGAAAGGTTTAATTACACAATTCAAAAGTTATAATAGTAAACGTAATATGGGAATCAGGGGACCTGTAAAATGATCTTATTATTTTTCATGGAGATTTTAGAAATTGCAGTTACTTGTTTCATGACATGAACCAATTACATAATTTAAAAGTTATAATAGTAAACCTAATTTATGAATTAGGGGACCTGTAAAATGTTTTTTTAAAACTTTTTATGACGATTTGCAACATGAAATTGACACAATCTCATAACTCGAGTTACGGACTTGTAGTGACTTTTACGAAAGCACCAACGATATTTTAATTTTAAGTTTTAAAATGAAAGTATAGTACTTGCGTTAGTGTTATTTGTGCGGTTAACATCAACGATATTTTAAGTTTTTAAATGAAAGTATAGAGCTTGCTTTCGTGTTATTTGTGCGGTTACAAATTATAATTTGTGGCTAGCTTTATTGAAAATTTAAACGTAAAAATAAACAAGAAGTTCCGTCTAGAACTATACGAGCCTACTTTCCCGTATACACCAAATTCAAATTTATAATCCAGCTATCTCTTTCTCCTTTAGCTTTAGTTCTTAATTATGTCAAATATACCTTTTTAAACGGATAATACATATTCATTCACTCATTCATTCTTTCCTTTATTCAGCCATTCATTCATTCATTCATTCGCTTACTCATTCATGCCTTTATTCGTTTATTTACTCATTCATATATTTATTCCCTTATTTATTCATTCTTTTCCTCATTCATTTATTCATTGATTCATTCTTTCACTCCTTCATTTATTCATTAATTCCTGCTTTCACTCATTCATTTATTCATTGAACAATACCCTTAAAAATCCTGATAAAAAAATTTTATAGGAAAATAGGCTCGTTAGTTCTGGGTGAACTTTCTATTTGCACATGTTCTACGTCATAAGAGCTTTCCGATAAAGTTTGTTCCAAGCAAATCGGTCCGTTAGGTCAGGATTTATATAGGATTGAAATTTCCCCGTAAGCGCTATGTTAATTTTTTGAACTGTTCGAAAATGAGCAAAAACTGTTCAAATTGATATTTCACGCCAAGAGATTCTTCCAGTAAGCTTGTTCATTGGAACATGGATCTTGTACTTAGAATTTACATAATTTGCTTCATTTTCGCCCATAGGCGCTAATGTTAAATTTTTTTGAACTGTTCAAAATTGAACGAAAAATTGTTCAAATCAATCATCAAATAAAATATGGAAATGAGATGTCCTCGCCGAGATCTTTCGAATGCAAAAAGAATTTTTCGAATCGGACTATTCGTTCAAAAGTTATTAGGGGGGGGGGGGGGCAGACCTACAGACCGACAGACAGACCGACAGACAGACCGACCGACAGACCGACAGACAGACCGACAGACACACATTTTCCCCATCTCAAAACCATACTTTCAATTTTTTTATTTTTCAATCTTTATTTAATTACTTCACTTTTTTTTTTGACTTTTCTTTATTTTTAACGATATTTTTACGATACATTAAGCCTTCTTTCATGCTTTATTATTATTTTTTTTACTTTTACGGGAAAGTAGGCTAAAAAGAGATATTTAAATTCTTCGCATACTGACTAATTAACGTTGGAACTCTAGTAAGGAATTCTAGTGCTGCAATAACTAATTTACTTTCATCAAAATTTCCCCTTTTGAAAAATATTCTTTATAGGCAATTCAGATTTTAAAACTTCGCAACAGTATACAAATGGTTAGCCCTAACGCCTCGTGCTAACAGGATAGTGGTGTGAAGTAGAGAAGTATACAAATGGTTAATTTTATGTCTTTTGTCAAGTGTGTCACAACTGTTCTGCATAACTTTATTTTTAAAATTAACTTAATAAATTTCGGTGCGTTTACACATTTTCATGCGACTTTTGAAATAAAGAAAAAAATTTTGGCTGATAAATAAATATTTTGTATTATTTTGTAAAAACATGACGTGACAGACAAGACAAAAACTGGATACTCCTTTCACAGCAAGTTTTTACAGAATATACTTCAAAATTTTATACCGGCATGGTGGCTTCGTGGTGAGGCGCGGTACCCTTACGCCCCAGTTTATAGGATCGAGCCCGGCAGTGTCGGATTTCCAAGGTGCAGAAAATCGCCTGCACCCATGTCGCAGTGGTGTATTCCTGAAAAAAAAAGTTGGGGGGACGCTTATACATAAGATAAGCAATTGAAATCAAAAGTGCGGAGAAGCTTATGTTAAAATGTAAAAAGGTTTCGGGTGATGTTTGTAATAAAATTAAAAAATAGGGCGACGCGTCCCCCGCGTCCACCCTCGACTACACCACTGCCATACCGTATGATTATGCGACATGTAAAAGACCCTTGGAGGCCGTTCATAAATGACGTCGCGCTTTTTTCCCATATATTTGCCCCCCCCCCCTTTTGTCACAATATGTCAAACTTCAGCGGACACCCTCCCCTTGTCACACTTTGTCACAATTCCCCCCCCCCCCCCTCGAAGCGTGACATCATTTATGAATGATCCCTTGAGTAGTCATTTGGTTTGGATACTCTTGGCTAAATTAAATTCCTAGAGCAATTTCGCATCAACCGAGTCCGGATGTTCACCCTTCCAGGTGAAGAAACCGGACGTCAAAATTATAATGCGGCGATGGTACCACACTAATTGTGGTACCACGTAAAGAGTTGGTACCAATCTCTGGGAACGAACCAGGTTTGCAATGGTTAAAAACCAACTATGCAGCCCATTAGAAATTAAAAAAATAAATAAATTGTAATTTCTTAAACTAAAATTCTTCCTCATTTTTAAAGTGGGCATGAAGATGTGTAACCACACCAAACTCATTATTATTTTAATATTTTACACCTGAAATGAAGGAAAAAAGATGCGTTCTGTCATGTCTGTCACTCATGGAATTATCCATATGGTTACCAAAAAGTAACAGCGAGTGGATAAGAAATTAACGAATGATGAATGGATGAAGGATAGCGAAATTTTGAAAGGAATTTCATTTTACAGTACGTCATCCGTTTAACGTATTTAATATTAGAACTGTCCCTTGTTACTTTTTTTGATTGTTGCTTGAAATACTTTAGAAAAATCAACTAATATTCAAACAGAATATTTTCGTGGCAAACGTTTTATAAATTTATACTGCGATAGTTGTTTTGCTGTTTAATTTTTTTGCTCTTACCTAGAAACGAAAACAATTTTTCACGAAGTTTCAAAAACTTCCTTCAAGTTCGTTTAACTCATTTTTTTGCTATTTGGGCAGTAATTTATCACCGTCTCTTAAAAGCAGTATGAACGTAAATATAAGCAAAAAATAACGTTGGCTGCAGATTTTCACTTGCGCCAGTTTAATGGTGTGGAACTTGGCTTTTAAATCATGTTTGCTGATTGTTGCAATTAAAACAAAGATAATTATTATAAAATACATTTGGTAATAAGTATAATTGAATATGTATGAACATCTTGCTATTGTTGATTAAAATGTATTGTTGATCCAGTAAAGTTTAAATTAAACAGTTGTAATGAACACAAACAGTATGTATTTAAAGGATGAAATGTACAAATTCAATTAAGTGGATATTGATTAAATGCACTTTAAATCAAAACAATGTTTTGATTTCAATTTGAATTATTCTAATTTTTATTACTTCGGTTAAATTTCATTGATGTCATATTCTTCATTCAACCCCACTGAGTTTAAATGTTGGTTCACTACTCTTAATATTTTTCTTTTTTACATTTTTCCCATTTATTAAGCATGAGGTACTTTTTTGCATTTAAAAAAGACTTTTCAGTGGGGTGTATTTTTGCAGAATAAACGTAATTAAATTTCTCCTTAAAATAGAGATCTAATGCTCCAGAGTACTCTAAAATATAAACCAATTGCAAATGATTAAATGGAATTATTCTGTTTGGTAGTGGAGGGGGGAGACAATAATGAGAAGAAATGAAAAAGGGAGAAATTTTATTAAGGAAAAGTCAGTCTTGCGTTTTTATAAATCTGCGATTAATTTAGACATTATTTTATAGCAAGCTGCTTTTATCATTTTCACAGGACCATTTATCAATTGTCTTTAGTGCATAAGACGGTGTGATATACTATAACTATGGTTCTTGTGTTATGTCATATTACTGGGCAGAGGAATTAAACTATAATGAGGAGTATAACCATATTTTACAAAACAGTTTGGTTTTTAAATAACCGTGGCTTTCTTAGAGTGCTGTTTTGATTTTTTGTGCTCTTACTCCTATTAACAAAGATATAAGTTGTCAGGCCCTTGCTTAAGACTATAATAAAACTAACATTAGCTGAGTGTTGTGGTCTGTTCTTCATTTTTTGCAATTTTTCTGTAATTACAATGTTCTTGTTCTAATTCATATGGCAATTTACACCGTCTAATCTTTGTTCGGATCTGAGGATCTGAGGGTTGGAGAAAATTATTGTAATTTTCGGAAGAACGTAATGAATGATCATGTTCCGATATTTTACACCTAAGACCCATTAAAGAAAAAACGGTGCAGGTAAAAAAGAGAAGAGAAAGATAAGAAAAAAAACACAGAAAAGGAAAGGAAAGCGTGAGAAAGTGTTTTTTTTTCGTTCGGCCTTTAAGTTTGCATTTAAATAAAGGATGTACCAAAATGAACTGCTATATTTTGATTTATTGCTTTGAATATATATACTGTCAGCCCCGCTTAATCGGGTAACGGATAAAGGAATACCCCGCTTATAAGAATAAAACCTTCCGGAACCGAATATTTCCCCATAGACGCAATGTTAAAGATCCCCGTTTACTCGAATAATGTACCCGGATAATTCAATAATACTGGTCTGCTTTTGAAATGTTTTTAATTAAAATATGATTAAATTTCAAAAATAAATAAGTAAATAAGGACGATTTTTGAATTTTCAAGTTGATCTTTCAGCAACGCCTCCACATGCCCACTAAATTTGAGAGTCACTCGTTCTCTTTCATGATCCCCCCCCCCCCTCACACCTGGAAGTAAACAGTGAAAAGATGTCCGAATGATATTGTAATTCAAGTTGTAAGTTTTAGTTTTCATTTGTACTTAAAAATATAATGTATTCAATTATTTTGTTTTTATTTATCTTATTTAAAAACCTTATAAACACTAACATTAATAACTTCTTTTAATTAGATATACTGATTCATTATTACGTTTCGAGGCAATATTATCAGTTCTGTAAGTTGAAGGAAATTTCCCCGCATAATCGAATACCCCGCTTAATCGAATAAAATATTGGGGAACCGACGGTATTCCTTTAAGCGGCGCCGACAGTATATATATATATATATATATATGCAGTAATATCAAGTGACCACCTTTGTAAGCTGACCTCCTGTCTAAGTTGACCACTTTTGTCAGGAGCGGAATTAGCCCTATATGTAAGTAAACCTTTGTAACTTGACCTCCTAAGCTGACCACCTGTCTATATTGTCCACTTATTTAAGTCAAATTTGGGGGGCGGTGGCAGTATTATAAAAAAACCTCTCTAAGTTGACCGTCTAATTATTACTACATTTATTAGTTTACATAATTTGGTAAAGATTAAAAAAACTAAAATGACTTCACCAAGATATTTTTATGCTACAATGTTAGACCAGTATTTGTCTGGCTGGATGAAACATCAATATAAAATTTGCCTAAACCTCTTAAATTAACCCGTATGGGAAAACTACTATGAGCACTCTGTTATTCTTTAAATAAAATATGTGTGTATGTTTGTGACTTGTGTAGGGCCAAGACTGTTTGGCTGATTTTCATGAAATTTGGCTCAAAATTTGTTTGAAGCATGGGAATTTAAACTTTGGACAGAGTTTTTTTTCTTTTTCAAAAATTTAATTCGATTTTGTCTTCTTTTATTCCAATTTTAAACTCATTTTTCACGCAAACTTGCTTATATGGGGGCGAAATATTTCCGGCATATTGTAAATTTTTATATCGTTTGAAGTACCATAGTTAAATTTTTTATCATTCAAAAGCTAGTTTTTTTGCATAAGCTGAAGTTTGTTCGAAGTTTCCACGAGCCTTCACTCTTAGAAACGCATGCTCAAATCTCACGAAACTTTCGTCGTATTTGACGAAATGGCTTCGTGAAAAATGCTCCGAGTAAAACTTTCGTCAAATTGACGAAATTTATGTAGTAACTGTTTTAAGTCACGTGATCGTGCGAGGAAAAAATCGGTGTAAATGATGAAATTTTCTTGACGATTGAAGAATCGTCGAAAAGGAGAGTTTTATTTCTGAGCGTGTTAAAATAGGGTTATGTAGCATGAACGTGAACACAAGATATAGTTTTGAAATGTACGTTTCATGCACGACTGAAAATGCTAATTTAGAGACTAAATGGATTTTTAAAAAAGGAAAGAAAACGGACTTACATCTTCCGATCGCACATGTGCTCTAAAATGGTCAAGATTTTCAAAAATTTACAATGTGACGATAATTTTTAATCATTTTAAGTTGGACTCCTCCCAAATGTAATTTAACTCGAATTCGTATGTATTAGAACCATATAAAATCTTTAAATAACTTTTAAATCTGCCAACACATGCCGGTGGTGCATTGCCACCATATTTAGGGAAATTTCGGAAGAAAAAAAATAGTAGATCGCAGTTTTTGGCAAAAAAAACTTCCCTGTTTTTTTTTCTTTATTGACTACTATTTTAATTGTCCAAAAAGAATTAATTTTAGTTCATTATCGATATAGATATATTTTCTTCAGATTTTTCAAAATTTTGGCAAACTTTAGAGCACATTTTAAACGAAGGGACGATCCAAAACCATTTTATTTCTTTTTCCGACCCCTTTTTGGTTCGCCCAAATGTGATACGACTTGGAATAAAATGCGTAAAAATGCTTTAAGTTACACGGTTTTATTTGTTTCTGTTTTCGCCATGATTTGAGTAGAGTATTTTAAAATTCAAAACATCATTACATTATCCAAACACTCCAAACAAAGCTATCGTTGCCATCCAACAAATAATAATTCTGATAATTTCCTCAAAGTCAAAATTATTATTTTTTTCTCCTAATTAACGTTATAATAAATTATAAAATGGATGGAATATCGTATTGTCATCGAAGATAAGCTTGTGTGCAAAGTTTGAACATAATTTATGCATTAATAGCGGTCGAAAACCGCGTAACAAACTTCCGTGACAAATAAGTTAAATAAAACCGTGTAAAAAAAAAGAAGAGTTTTTTCAGCCTACGCTAATGCACAGTGCTGTCTGGGGGTTACTAGTGAGCAATGTATTAATGTACGAGGGTATCAGTACCAGTATATCATCGTACTGAACTGACGTACGATATGCTTACGTATGTTCCAGTGCACTACAATCATCTTGTGGGTATATTTTAGGATCGACGGAATTGTAAACTTTTTTTTATCTTATTAAATAGTTCCTTACTGAACGATCAAGAGTAATTCTCAGAAAATAAAATAATGTACAAAGCTTTTAAACGATATGTTAGTGAACGTCAGGCAATATAATCACGCTCGAAGCCGATTGATCCAAGCTCTTGAAAGCGTGTTTTCAAATTCATGACCGTAAGAAGAACGAACAACAATGACGTGCCATTTGCCATTTCTATCAAATTTAACCTGTAAAAAATGAATTATATACTCGAACTTTCTGTTAGTTCTCCTGGAAAGCAACTTTACCCTAAGGTGCTCTTCTCCAAAAGATGCATTTGAAATGAGCTAAGCTTGGCCTAGTATAGTCCAATTATTGTGGGTATATATTGAAAGTATATATATCGCTTGGGCTATTTAACCCAACTGGAACCAACCAAGCAGAACTCTCTGAAACTTGGAATTTGCACTTCCATGAAAAATCGTCATACTTGTTCGACTAACGGCATTTTAAGCGTTTCATCCTTCTGAACGTGCCTTGAATAATGAACGAGGTGATAAAACATTTTATCTAAGGGGGGCTGCGCTTTGTGATGCGCTGTGATCGAAAATGATAGATTGATAGAAACTCTGACTGACCTTCCCATTAATTATTGATTGTGTTTCATGCGACCGAAAGCAATTAAACTTTTTTCCTAATCTTTTATTGAAGACACTTATCTTTATTTTTCTTTCAGTTCTTTTTTGTTTATTGCCGGTGTGCAATTTTGCTCGATAATTAGAGCATAAAAATAATTTTCTTTTTCACATTCATTATATTCCATGAACAACTCTGTTGTTGTTTTCGATCAGCGAAGTATAAATTTTATTATTACTCCTTTAGGTATTTAGGTTTTATATACCTATAAAACTTTAATACTTTTGCTCTTAAATTTTATAAGGCCTTTCAAAAAAAAAGGAGGGTTATCTATCCAAGGCTGCATGATGTTGTTAATGAGATTTTTTTATAGTATTATTGCTGAAAAAACTGGCATGCATTAAAAACTGTTTACAACATTAATTGCTCATTTCGAAAAACATTTCGAATTTTAAAAGCTCTTTTAAGATTGAAGTGATTCCGAAGTTAAGATTTTATTATCTAGAACAAAACACTCAGGTGTAGACAGGTTGTTTCTTCTGCGAAATAAGTAACTAGTCATTGCGACTGCGCCTGTAAACTTGCCTATGTGCATTTTTTTACGAAAATGATTTATATGCACTGTAACAAAGGCGCCGACTTCACCGGGGCAATGAAGCACATGCCCCCTTTGAACATTTTCAAGGGGGTATTACACACTTGAGAAACTTACCTAACGCTCATTTTTTAGCAAGTTTCTGGGATTTTCGCAATTATTTATTGAAATGACTAACTATACTAAATTTTGTGCACTGTAAAAAATATCCCGTAAAATTTACGGTTTTAAACTGGCAGCTGAGTTGGTTGTGCAAAGCCGTCACATTCACGAAGCAAATCTGTAGTCGCAAAAGTTTTTCTCGTACGGTAAAAAACCGTTACGACTACGGATTCACTTCGTAACTTTTGCGGTTTTGCACAATAAACCCAGTTGCCAATTTGAAACCGTAAATTTTACGGGATTTTTTTTTTTTACAGGTTAGGGTGAACTAATTAATTCGTACGTTAATTTGTTTTAAAGTGAAAATGGGTTCGCTGTAACACTGAAATTGTGTCTGCAAATTTCTATTACTTTTCGGGCATTTTTACGTTGTTTTGAGTTTGAAATGTATCCCACAATGCGAAACATTTTATTACACTGGCATAGAAAGATGAATAGATAAACCACTCATAGTATCAACGAACTATCTATATCTATCTATCTTTCTATCTATCTATCTATGTAATGTTATATCAATTAATACCATTGATTTTCAACATGCTATTGTGATCCGGAGTCCCCTTTGGAATATGAAAGTTGTGCCTGTACACTAGGTACAAGCAAGGTACCTAGTACAAGAAGCAGGGTACAGTTCGACCACGGAGTTTAGAAACTAGGGCGGTTCTGCGCATGTCAGAAGAGAACGAATCCACTCTAGTTTTAGGGAAGTTCATTTTGTATGTGCGCGTGTATTTATTACGCGAATCAGAATGATTGCTTCTCTGTTTGTTAAAAGCAACTAAATTTATAAACTGGCATATAGCATCAGTTAGATAAAAGTAAAATAGCCTAAACGAACTAAAACGAGAACAAAAACGGCACTGCCTCCATTGAACATGAATGGATTATTCTTGGCCCTCTGCCAGGCAGATCGCTTTGGTTGATGGTAGAACTATACTTACTGCTTATAACTTTGTTCAAAACTAAGGGAATGTTGAGAATCATGAGTGCCAGTGACGTACCTTTTTTTACAAAAAATATAGTTACATAATTTAAGCAAAGATGGAATGAACACCATAGGGTTTTGATTTCAAAATGGTTTCGTCACAGATTAAAAATTTGTGTGACATGTGTAACGTTCACGCACAAGCTGATATTTGAATAATCGAAAAAAAAAAAAAATGGACTTGGTGCTACATTAAAAAAGTAGGATTTAAATTTGAAAATGAATTCATTACAGGACTGAAATTTTTGAGACATGTCCATTATTTTCACAAAATATAATAGGTAAACAATAGACATGAAGATGAAATTAAAACCGTGCTAAAACTAAGGTTTCAATTTTAAAATCAGTTTCTTAAAGTCCCGAAATTTACTGTGATACATATATTTTCCCCCTTAAAAACTGATACGTAAATAATAGCAATAAGAATGAAGTTAATAATATGGAGAGGAATGTGTAATTTTTTAATTTCAAAGTTTTTTTCTGAACAGAAACTTTGTTATGTGTTTTCTAACAAACAGCATAAAATAAATAAAACACTGACATGTGGATAAATACAATAATTTTTCTTTTTATAAATGCTTCTATCAATGTATTATTTACAATAACGCGTTCATTGAACTGAAAATATGTTTTGGAATCGTGTATTTATTTTAAATTCTTTAAGTTCTGAAATAATCCGAAGACAACATTTATTTTTAATAAATTTAGCTTAGGAATAGCTTTTTGATTGTTCGGAAGGGGGCTGGCTGATAACGATTCAAAAATGTTTTCATTTTTTGTATTATTTTTTCAAGCGCAATTCTTCTCTTAATTTATAAACTTAGAACTAAACGGAAATCAATATTTACTTAAATATTTATTCTTACTATGTCGTTAACTTTAAATTTCATTGAATGTAATATGTAAAACAAGTAGTTTGTCATTGCATAAACGTTTAAATTTATATTTGCATTCAAAATACCTCGTTATTTAAGAAAATTGATTTCTTGTATAATATATTCATAAAATGTTATTTATGATGCTTCATTCTTGGGATACATGAACTTCCTGAAGAGTATTTTTTAAAGCAATGAACTTGGTTTTTATCAAAATATCTAAGATAAATGACTTATCCTACAATTTTATTTACGAAATTCCTATTAAATGATATTGAATATTTGAGATAGCGGAAAGTCTTTTGAGGAAAATAATTTCAAAAACTTTGCATTAATCCAATGCAATCTGTAAAGCAAAGTAATTTCCATTGTAAATTGGCGTAATTTATGAAATTCCTATTAAAATATTACAACAATTAAACTAAAGGACTTGTATAATATTATTTAAGCAATTGCTATTTGATGATATTTCACACTTGATATAGAGCAGTGGTTCCCAACCTTTTCTCCTGTGCGAACACCTTCTAAGATCCGAAAGAATGCGGCGAACCCCTTCTGTCTAATTTTAAATCAAAACAGAAATGACGCTACAAGAAAGTTAACATTTTTTAAATTATTTTTTATTAATAGTCCTTTTTGAATTATTAATAGAGCAGTAAACATATCCTTCGCCAAAAAAATCTTTAAAAAATATTTTCCCGGTAGTGCGAAAAAAATGTAGAATGGCATGAGAACTAACCATACGGTACAAAATTTTCAGTCAATCAAAAAATATCTTTTGGTTCAAAATTCGCAAAAGTTGTGGAAATTTACAATTAAAATTCATATATTTTCAAATTTCTCATTTCGTAAATGAAAAACAGTTGGAATAAAGTGTGATAAATGTGGATACAAAATTAAAAATTAATGATTGAATATCTCCAATTAAGCTCTTTGGGAGAAATTAGGAAAATAATGCAAAATTTTCGGGAAAATACATTTAAGTAAATTTCCATATTTCCGACTCTTTCTTCGCGCTAGCGAGATAAAAGTGTAAAACAGTAAGGGAAATATACGGTCAAAATTTAAAATTAATCAATGAATTTCTTTTGATCCCGCTATATGATTAAAATTTTCGAAATCAGACAATAATGGAAATAATTGCAATTCAAAATTTTGTACGTATGTTTCCTATGCTAGTTCACAACTTTTGTGCATTATCGGGAAAACAATTTATTTAAAAAAAATCGTTTTTACACTCCGTCCTAATACACATGCAAATTTATCATTTCAGTTTTTTTTTATATTTTATGTTAGCAATTGAAAATTCCGCCATTGCAATGATATTTTCGCGAACCCCCTTTCGACAGCACGGTTATACATAGTACATAATATAGTTAATAAAACTGCTGTCTACACTCCATGTTACCACTATCTCGATTCTTTGCATAAACAGACAGCATAATCTCTACTTGTGCATATTTGAGATTGGGGAGAATTAATTCTGAATGAAGAATTACGTTAGCTAAAATTTTTTTTTTTTTATTAAATATGGTATTCAATATTTAATATTGAAATTAACAGTCCCTTATGAATTGTGCTTAAATAAACGCAGCGTTTAAAATCAAGGGTTTGTCCGCATAAAGTGATTCTGCTCATTAGGTTTCTATTGAAAAAATAGTGTAGGCAAAACAACGTTAGTTAATAATTTTAATTTAAAAATATATGAGAATATATATATTGCAAGAAATGGTAGTATTTCAGGTAAACAACGTTGTACATAGAAAATACAGTATTAGTAGAAAATAATACAGGAAATGACCTTGCATAATGATAATATTTCTATTTTCCGTATTTTAAGAAATACAGTATGTAATTGGCAAACAATATATATATATAAACTCATGTTTGTGGAAATTGCAACATCATGAAGGAATCGTCATAATTGAATGAAATTTAATACACAGTTGAGTGGTAGTGGTACAAATAAATGATTAAATTTTCAAAGCAAACAAACAATAACAAGAGATCGGAATCAGTATTTTGTGTAGCCACCACGCGCCGCAATAAGTGCTGCTACACGACGTGGCATGGAGTCAAACAAATTTTGAATGTCTGCCTGAGGAAGAGCATTCCATATTGTTTGTATGCGTACCCAAAGTTCGTGTACAGAAGCAACAGGACGAGGATCACGAGCGAGACGCCGAGCAACGAAATTCCACACATGTTCAATTGGCGACATACCCGGGGAATACGCAGGCCGAGGAAGAAGCTGTACCTGCTGCGTTGCAAAGAAGGGTTGAACAGTCCTAGCAATATGAGGGCGGGCATTGTCCTGTTGAAATACAGCGCCTGGCAAGCTTTGAAGGAAGGGAACAGCTCGGGGCTGTAGAACTTCACTGATATACCGGTTGCTGTTCAGATTGCCCACAATTTGTACCAATTGAGATCGTCCATGATAGGCTATGGCGCCCCAGACCATAACTCCGGGTGTTCGTATACTGTGGCATTCGATAATGCACTCCGGAAGGTGGCGTTCACCGGCATAGCGTCTGACACGAATGCGGCCATCATGGTACCACTAATTAAAGCGGGATTTGTCAGAAAACACGACATGCTGCCAATCAGCAAGCCAGTCGCTATGCTGATTGGCCCATTGCAGCCACAGGCGGTGATGGTTTATGGCGGTGATTTCCGAGCTGTCCGACCCTCGTCCGTCCACTGCTTCCAAACACTCATCACTGTGCTGCTGTTACGCTGCACACGAGCGGCTACTGCACGATACGACAATCCAGCTTCACGAAGGCCGATAATTTTCCCCCGTTCAAACTCTCTAAGTTGTTCAAATCTTGCTCTCTTTCGTCGAAGAGGCATAAGTAAAGATTGAGCTAAAGTTTACCACTAGCAGATAACCACCGATAACCATACACGCCTCGCTACAGCCGTCTATTTAATCGGATCCTTCCGCCGTTCTGAGGGCGCTGCTCAGCATACGCATGCGCTACGGATTTGAAATTCTAATCATTTGCATATCATGCGCTACTTTGTATTTCCTGAAAATTTCAGCTCACTGGCGTAAGTCCTTCATGGTGTTGCAATTTTCACAAACATGAGTACATATATATATATATATATTGAGATTTGTTTTAATAAAAAAACAACACGTCTATGATTTTGCTGTATTCTTTTCAGTTATCCTCAAAGCATTTTATCGTGAGGAATAATATAACATTTCGTTACGAACGTGACTTAATCAACTTTGATCGCATCAAGACGTGGATAGCGTTTTTGGTAATTTTATTATAGCAAATGCATTGTTCCGACAATGCACACCACAATCGGAAAATGTTGCTGTAAGCCAGAATTTATTAATAAAGTTACAATCAAAATTATGTCTCTATTGTTAAATTTTTTTAACTGTTCAAAATTGAACAAACATTTTTCAAATTAAAAAGCGTTTCCCAGCGATAGCTTCCTCCGATAAGCTTGTTCAAAGGAAGTTGGATCTGATGCCCAGAGTTTATCTATTCTGCTTCATTTTTGCTCATAGGTGCTAATGTTAAGCTTTTTTGAACTGCTCAAAATTGACCAAAAAATTGTTGAAATCAAAAAGTAAAAAATTGAAATGAGATATCCTCGTCAAGATCTTTTGAATGCAAAAAAAAATCTTTCGAATCGGACAATTCTTTCAAAAGTTATTAATTGGGAGGGGAGAATAGACAGAGCACATTTACCCCATCTCAAACCTCTACTTTCAAATTTATTATTTTCCAATATTTATTTAGTGGCTTTACTTATTTTTTTGACTTTTTCTTATTTTCAACGATATTTTTTATGATACGTTAAGCTTTCTTTCATTATCTTTTCTTACTTTTCACTTTTACGGGAAAGTAGGCTAAAACAGCATTTCACCGCAGTAAAATTAGTTTCAACAGCACAAACACAAAGGCTGGAAGATTATTTTTCAGCTGCAGAATAAATTACCCGTGTGAATAACTTTTAATTTCCTTTCACCAATATAAAAGTTTTTAATAAATTAAATAAATATGATTGTTATTGAAAATGTTCGGATCACGAAGCGGAGCTGGAGCAAGTAATTATGAGTCGGAGCTGAGTGGAGTTGAGCAACTAAAAAATGTTCTGGCTCGAGTATTCTGGAAAAAAAGAAAAGAAAAAAAAATTTGTACTTTTTCGTCTAAAAGTTACCTTTATTTAATATTAAAAAAAATTAGATTTTCGACTTAAAGTGTTTTTTTTTTTGATAAATATGAAGCTTATTTTACGTCTAGTAGTTGGTCGTATTTCTCATTGAAAGTCGGACTTCATTTTTGTCATATCTTTTTTACGAGTATTTAGTTTTTGCAATTTTCTCCTTGGATGCAGAATTTTTTTTTTAATTAATCAATATTTACTAAGTTAATATTCATGAAATAAAATCAGTGTATTTGCCGGTAACATACTGATAAATATTCTAATAATTTCGGAAAAATAATCGTTGTTTAATTCACATAATTCCACAAATTATACTTCGCCAACTGATCTCCGGTGGCAACCCTAACGAGTCTAGATAATACCAAGTCTCATAAGAGACATTAACTTTTTTTTCTCTACCTTGGAAGCCAAATGTTCTTTGCTTTGATATGATATTCAGTGCTCGAAGCCACTGATAACGACTTTTCCGTCTAAGAGCAAATGGAAGATTTTTGTTGCCTATTTCTTTTTTCCTATTTCAGTTGCTTTGTTGCTCCGACACTCGTTCACGTCAGTCGTATATTCAGAATGTTAGAGTATAGGTGGGTGCCAATAATTAGTGCTGCCGTAAAATAATGCTAATTTTAGTAGAGAAGCAACAGCAACTCTCTCATGATTCACGCCTGCGCAGTATGTGCAAATTTGAAACATAGAAAGTTCTGAGTAAAACTAATTTTCAATTTTTCTTCAAGTAAACCGCTCCATGACTTTAAATATTTCAAATGAAAACGATCTTCAAGTTATAACTTAAAAGAAAACATTATTTACAGTATTTACAAGGTCAAAGACCACCTTTAATCACTTGACTAGGGGGGCTAGAGACCACCACGTAACCACTAGAGTTCTCTAGTACACACACGTTCTCTAGTAACCACTAGAGAAGGGGGGGGGGGGTACAAGTTGTATAAAAATTATTATACAGGGTGGGGCAAAAGTAATGACCCGGCTTTGAAGGGTTATAAAAAAAACTATTACAATTTGAGACAAAACTTTTTTTATTTTGATCTGTGTTTAGTACCATTTTTTTACATAAAGTTTCGAATACCACTTGGGCAAGATGGCGACCTGCTGCAACAATACACTGATAGAGTTTATTTTTCCCCGCAGAGGGAATAGACTGCATCTTTGTGTGCATTTCAATATCCCGCATAATGGGGTTATTTTAAGGAGAAAGTTACCCATACTTTAGAAGAGCTGAAGGACCGAATTGTCGAGGAAATATCCGTCATACCCCTTGAAATGCGCAGAAAAGTTTCCCAAAACTTCAGAAATGGACTGCATCAGTGTATTGGTGCTGAAGTGGTATTCAGAACTTAATGTAAAAAAAATGGTATTAAATACAGATCAAAATAAAAAAAAGTTTTAAGTTTCAAACTGTATTACTTTTTCTTATAACCCTTCAAAACCGGGTCATGACTTTTGCCCCACCCTGTACAAACAAAGTGGAAACGGATCTCAGAAGAGGTGCATTAGAAAACGAATAACGCGAGATCGCCCGTGTGAGACACGGGCGTTACAACAACGCTACAAATGCGTTAAGTGGTTAACATATCAAAAGATTTGATTTCTACTCTCGTGAAGTAGTCAAGAAACAATAACCAAGGTTTTTCGAATCCAGAACGAAATTCGTAACATCTGTCGGTTTTTATACAGTTGACAACTACGCCACCTAGAGGCAGCTTACCTGGTTCTCAAAGAAAAACATGCAAATTAGTAAATACCGAGAAAGAGCAAAGAATGAGCAACGATTTTGTTGCTGTTACTCCCGGTTTGAAACCAGGCTAACAAGATTTAATTTACACAATATCTAAGTTATTAATTAAATAATTCGTTATTTTTTGTGCACATAAGTTGGGGTTTGTAGAATGACCCCATTTCTGATTGCTAAGCTCTACAATTCGATACAGGTTTTGCATTATGTATCCTGCTTTTTATACGAAATATGAAATGTTTCAAATAAATTTGGTACATTACTTTAAAAATCTGCAACGTAGCTGTGATTTAAGATTCTACATGTGAAGTTTCTTCACCTATGAATCGGGCGGGGCGGTTCCAAACCGTAGCCTCTACGAGGTCACAGAAAGTAGTTTTTAATATTTTGAACTACTAGTTTTTATCATTTTGAATTCAGTTTTTTGGTAGAGAATTTCACTTTTCTTCGTGCTGTAGTACTAGGAACTAACTTCGCTTTTTCGCCAACTTGCTACGCGTAATCGTTTCCAGGAAGGCAGTGGGCTTCTTAAAGTATATAAAACAAGGAAATTTGATCTCCATAGCTGCAATTGATGCATTAAACTACCTATTTTATCTAGTGTAAAAAATATAACTTGCTTAAGAATTCAGAAGCTATCGAGGAGAAAAAAATTCTTCGCGTGTTAGATATCCTTAAGCAGTCACGCAAAATGCAAATTATGTCACGGCATGTCAACACACGCGCAGGTACAACTTATTTTCGGCTGACTTCAAAAATATGCTCGAATGTGGCGAGCAGACTTCGAATTTGGATAGCTGTACTTCTCCAAACATGACTTTCAAACTGATGTTTTTTTTTTTTTTTTTTTTTGTAGTCAATAAGAAAACTCATGTTTAAAAATAAGAAAAGACCAATCTTCGTAAAAAGAGATAATTTTTCACAGAAGTTGAAAGCACTCATAAAACAAAGGTAAGTATAAGAAAACTGATCAAAAATGTTTTTTTCCCTGCACACTAAAAATTTTGTTTCTAGTTGCTACCATTTTTGGTGTTACTGAGCACCGTTTTTGGTGCTCCAGTTGGTGTAAAGTTAAAAATTATTCCTTTTCCGAAACATTTTAATTTTTTTACAAGTGTCTGTCTAAAATAAATATTAGACAACATAATATTATTTTAGCATATGAAGTTCGTTAACTCATTTAGGTATCAAAAGTTCATTACGATTGCTCATTCACCGTATTTTCATAGAAATGAGCAATCATAATGAAATTTTGATACGTAAACAAATTTCGTGTGCTAAGAAACATTATACTGTCTGAATTTTTTTAGACAGACACATAAAAAAATTTAAAACGTATCAAAAATGAATAATTTTCAATTTTGCACCAACTGAGCACCAAAACAGGTGTTCAGTAACACCAAAAATGGTGGCAACTAAAAGCAAAATTTTTATAGTGTACGTGTTACCCTCCGTAATTCCGTTTTCGTGTTTTTGGCCTCTGATTGGTCTTCTTCATTTCTTGTCGTTCGTTCCTACTGGTTGATCTCTAACCCGACCTATTTGGTATAAATACCAGCGGCATCTCTGGTGGTTGCCCGTTCACTCACAACTTTCTTGTGTGTTGAGCACTTTTCTTTCATGCAGTACCGGATCTTGGTGTTTTCCAAGGTGGGGCAAAGCAAAACTTAAAAATGCCGCCCCCACCATCCAATTAGTGTTAATATTTCATATAACTTTTATGCGCAGGCCTTTTTTTCATGGTTTTTCACTTTGGGGTCACTGAGAAACTCATAAAACTCATTAATGCTCCCACGACATGTCTTTTTCAGCTCAACATGAGAAGGGGGTCCGGGAGATTCTCCCCCAGGAAAATTTTGAAAACTATATGCAAACTGGTACATTTTGAGGCCTTAAGAGATGCATTTGAGACAAAAATGTTCGAAAAAAAGCAAACAAAAACTTTTAAAAATTTAAACGTTTTTACTCATAAAAATGCAGAGAAAAATTGGTATTTTTTAAAAAATCCAGGGGGCAGGAGTCTCTTTTCCTCCTTTTTACTAACACCCTATATCGAAGTGACACCTGTCTGCCTCCTCAAACGACACTTACAAGCTCCCCTTCTGTCCGAAAGGATGCTTTGAAAATTTGTAAAAGAAAAACTATTGTATTATTTGAGCATAGCATGATTTAATTTATACGTATTCCATTATTACCAGGGGGAAAACCTTGACATTTTAAAATTTAAATTTTTAAATTTTGACACTGCGAAATTTGCCGCTCCCTAACCTCAATTTTAGAGTTTTCAACAGTTTATACCACTAAATAATTCTATTAATCGGTTTTAATCGTTAGAAAAATATCTGATCAATGATTAAATTGGAGCGGCTAACTAGGATTTTAACTCTTCCAAAAGTTAATTTCTTAATAAATATGTTTTTCTTCTTCCTCTTTTTTTTTTTGTTCATCACAGTTGAATTTGCCGCCCCCCAGAAGTGCCGCCCTGGGCATAAGCCCCGGCTTGCCCCACCCTAGATCCGGCACTGCTTTCATGCACTAATGAAGAGGTAGCCTCGAAATAGATATTTGGTTTTATTGTTTTGGCAATTTGTGCTTTATTTAAGTTTCTTTTTTCCCTTGTACTCATAAGGGTAAATGTATACTGTTCAATTTATGAACTCGTTGGAACCACTAAGCATGTTCGTGAAATCGACAGTTCCTAGAATCGAGAAGCATTCTTTTCAACAGATGATTTTTCAGAACTGATAAACTGTTCGTAAAATCGTGCAGGTTCGTAACTTAGAGGTTCACAAAAGCGAGCGTAAACTGTATTTACCTGAAAATCGGTTGATTGCTGTAAAAGCATTCAACCGATTTTCAGGTAAAGGGTAATGTATACAGGTAAGGGTAAATGTATACAGTTCAATTTATGAACTCGTTGGAACCACTAAGCATGTTCGTGAAATCGACAGTTCCTAGAATCGAGAAGCATTCTTTTCAACAGATGATTTTTCAGGACTGATGAACAGTTCGTAAAATCGTGCAGGTTCGTAACTTAGAGGTTCACAAAAGCGAGCGTAAACTGTATTTACCTGAAAATCGGTTGATTGCTGTAAAAGCATTTATTTTCATGAAAAGGAAGACATCGGTAATTTCGCGAGCTGAAAATTTCGCTAATTTTATATGAACACATCCGAGCTCATTATTTGAGGCAAAAAAAAGTATTTCGCGTGACTTAAATTTTTGCGATTACGACGAGCTTGCGAAAATTTAAGCCTCGAGAAAATAAGTGCGTAGTTGATACTGCTCAGAAAAGGGTGGACGGCGTAGTAGACATTTGGCTTGGAAGCTCTCGGCTGAAGTAAATTCCTAGTGCAATTTCGCATCGACAAAGTCCGGGTGCTCGCCTTTTCAGGTGGAGAAACTGTATGCCGAAATTCTCATGTTGCGATGGCACTACATCCATTGTGGTGCCGCTGAAGTAGATGGTAGCTATGTCTGGGGAACGCACTAGGGCTGCAGTTCGCAGCAGCCAATAGGGAAAAAAAAGTGCCTACAACGCTTTGCATTAAAAAGGGCCCCTCTAAACATGAAACACGTGCATGCAATATTGTATTGCTGCTGTGTGAATGATATTTTTCATTAACCGGTTACCCGTTGATAATGGGATTATTTACGGAAGTATTGCATTTAAAATAAATTACACTTCAAATAGAATTTTTTTATAAGTTTGAAAATGGTAGCCATTGCGTTATTTATTTTTTCTTGTTTATTATTAATTTTTAATTACTATTTTGTTATTTTTTGTAAGTCTAGTACACTTTATTACTTAACCATATGCTTTACCTCTAAGCTTATGGACGGTTAAAACGTAATGCCCTGTCCTTACACTTTAGTTTTGTTACTCCTCGCTTCCAAATATATTTTTATGCATTACCAAACAATCTAATTCAAGGGCCTAATCTGATGATTGTTTCACGAAAGTTCGTGATTCTTTCTCCTTGATCATATTTGCAAATCTAGCATCATTACTTTGACGGAAGTAAAAAAGTCAGTTTTCTCTTCTACTTAAAGATCGAAACAATGTAGAAATGTTTGATAAAGCTATTATACTTTTGGCGTATAGTTAAGTTACAGTAAGTTACATGTAGAAGTTTGAACAGTGAAAGTGAAAACAGTCATTATCCAAGCAAATCAATGACGATAATATATTAAATGCGAGACAAACTAAAAAATAAAAGAATAGAAAGAAAGTCGTGCTATTAGGGCCGTAGGGCATGAAATATAATGAAAAAAAATCATATGCATTATTAACAGAAAAATGGCGAAACTATTATTTTGCGTTGTTAGAATAGTAGTAGTATTTGAAAGCAGTTTTAATGTTCCGAACATGGGGTTCACTCATGTAAACATTGAATGATTGTGTTAGAAGGGCTGTGTGTAAACACTGAAAAGTTAAAATCACTTAATACGTTGTTAGTACAGAAATCAAGAAACGTATTCTGTGTTTTTGTTAAAAGAGTATTTTAATACTTTAAGGCACTGCATTCGGTTCCGAACAACACGTTCAATCATGTGAAAATGGCATTATGCCAACGTGATATTCAGTCATGTAAATATAAATATGTAATGCAAATCTACAAATTCAGATTGCAGATTTTAGTAGCAGCACTGAAACTGATATATTTACTAAAATTTTTGTAGTTAAATGCAAAATGATTGTTTTCGATTTCATAATACGAAAGGACGAAGATTGTTTAAAACCATCTGCTATATGTAAATTAATATTCATATTTATCTTTTTATTAACCGACTTCACAAAGGAAGGAGGTTATACATTCGTACTGTATGTATGTCGTTTTTTTTTTTTGTTTGTTTGTTTGTCCACTCATAACTTCTCACCGGATGAACCTATTTACATGATTTTTTTTTAATCGATAGAGGGTGGCTTCCCATAGGTCCCGGATCTTTGTTTGACCATATTCGATAATTAGAAAAGAAGTTATAGGCAGAAATATACTGATTCTTTTTGTTTTTCATCCATAACTTTTGACTAAATGAACCGATTTTGATGATTTTTTCTTTAACCGATGTCTAACTCAAATATCGCACTTCAATGACTACATTTGTTTTTTAGAAAAAACGTTACGGGTGAAAAATAAGTATTTTTTATTTTAATTGAAAAGGCTTCGCTTGATTCTTCTTTGTTGGGAAAACTAATAATAAATATAAAATTCATCGTTAAAAAAAAGAGTTTGTTGCCATTCAGCAGTAATATTAAAAGCAATTATACCAAGAGTTTGACTGAAGGCTTCTCTGAGGCAAAAATTAAATCCAATCAGTTTGTTTGGTAAAATTGATTTCAAAACGGAATTTGTCATACAAATGATTAGTTTTTAGGGCCAATCATTCAAAGAAGATTTGCCCTTCGATATGTTTTTTTTTTAAAATAGAGTATTCATATAAAAACTGTAGTCACACTAAAAAGAATAAAATGAAATAGTTTTTTTTTTTAAATAGAACCGACTTCAAATTATAAATTTCACTAAAAAGTGAAAAATAAATTAATTATTTAAACAACATCGATGTGACTTTTAAACATAGTCGGTGAAAATTATGAGTCTAATTACCATTGCCATGCTACTTTCTATCGGAACTGTTGCTAACTTTGGGCAATTTATATTTATAATTGATTTATGATCACAAAAGTATCTATCCTAATTTTGCACCGACTTCTTAAACTACGTTTAAAAGTCACATCGATGTTGTTTAAAGAATTAATTTATTCCCTGTCTTGAAGTGGTTTGATGAAATATTTATGTAATTATAGTAATCATTCATTGTTGAAGTTGTCATATCAGCTTAAATTGTTTTGCTGACACATTGCAAACATCATCAATTGCAACGCGTCTGTTTAAGTGTGACATTTTTGACATTCTCTCTCAACTTTCATTACTATCGTTTGTTTTAGAACTGCGGAAAGCCCTGCCATCGAACAATGTTTGCCAAAATTTTCAACTCATGTTACAAATGTTTGCCCATTTTTTACAACTCTGAAAAGATACAAAGCAACTGACAGTTAGATCTGCGTGGGAAGCTTTGATTTACATGTTCCACATTTGTCTTTTGAACAAAAAGTACTTGAACTGATCTATCAACAGTACCGCGTTACACATTCACAACTTGACAAATATTATGTCCAGAAATAAATCTCTAACTCCGAGTAGGAAGGTTTTATGTTGTCAATATAGACTTCAATGTAGGTAGAATATTGAAAAATTGACCTGGTTGAACTTACAGACTTAGCAAACTCCATAAATTTATTCTTTTGAGTACTTTGTCAATATAATTGTATCGTTATTGTCGTAGGTATAATTACACATTTTAATCTATCTGTATGTGTTAGAAGTTGAGAGGACAGGGATAAACAAGAGGGGTAATTTTTAGGGTCAACCCCCCTCGCCCCAACTCTTGACTTCGAGGCGTTCTTTCTTAATAACAATACGGTACTTATCGGTTATACGCCCTACCTTTCTTTGCTCTCCAAACGAAATACAAACAAAGAAACACTTTTTTAATCAACAGCATAAAGTAAAGTAACCGTTAGATTCATGTTGGCGACATTTCTAAAACTCACCAAGGTAGGGCGCCATAAGTTTCAGCAATACTTCTGTATTAATCGTAAATTCTGTCCAATCGTAAATGATTGAATTAATTTAAAAGATAATCATCAATTTGAAGCTGTAAAAAATTCTAGTTCAACGTTCCACAAAAAAAAAAAAAAAAAAAAGATAGAAACGACAGAATTCGCTGCAACCAACATTTGGTACTCTAGTTGAACCATTATGTTCAAAGTTCCGTATTCATGGTGAAACTTGGTGAATCTACGTCATTATAATGGTTCAACTAAGTACAAAATGTTAGTTGCAGCTAAATTTTGCCATTTTTTCCATTTTTTGGTGAAATGTTGAACCAGAATTTTTTATAGTGTAATTAAAGGAAATTCCGCCAAAAAAATCTCGAAAACTATTTCCGCTTAGTCATAGAAATCATCACGAGTTTATTCTTTTAAGCAATTTGTCACTGTAAAAGTCTCGTTATTTTCGAAAATATATTTGCATTTGTTAATGTATTTATGTGTACTTGAGTTCGCACACCGGTGGACATTCGAGTAATTCAATCAATTTTTCAAGGACAGCCTCGAACATTTAGGCATTTTAGTTTTCTGTTTGGGAACAGTATGTTTTGTTTAAAAAATTCAACTAGAGTGAAGATCTCTCATCAGTGTGACTGATTGGCTTTATTTAATTTAATGCTTTTAAATATACATATTATACATAAATGTTTTCCTTTTGCACTCCTTCTCCTTTAAAGAAATTAGATATAAATATGTTCATGCCACCCTGTTACTCTTAAATAAATTCGAAGTACAATCACTTTCTTGCAATATAATTCAATGTTTTAACACAAATGAAGAAGCTTACGATACTTTGATTTGAAGCCAAATAACTCGTCAATACACTTGTTATCTCACTTTATATTATACTAGTACGCTCGGCAGTCATACGAAATGACCGCTGCTCTAGATATTATAAATTGTGAACAAAATGATTTGCGCAAAGGTGTCTGCTCATTTAAACTGAATTACCCAGATCAGGTGGCGAGGACGCCCCTTCGCTTACAGCCCCACACTACTATACATTTATTTACTATATTATCAAATTGTTTGTGAAAAATATATATTTATCATCGAAAGAACTTATTAATAAATAAATTAAAAAGAAAGTAAGGATTAAATTAAATTCGCGTATACATTAATTTTTAACGGAGATTGAAATAGAGCGAAGCCTCACTCAATATGACGTTAACGGAGATAAAAATTTCGATTGTTATTAGTATATTTGTTACATTTATGACAATAACAATGGCAACTGCATTGATTTGTTTGTTCACACGGCAACTGTAATTATATGTTTGGAAATGAGGGCAACAATGCAAAAGTAAAATAAAACGAGTCAAACAAATCATTGAAAAATTTTTAAAAATTAATTTAAAAAAAACTAATTGAGTCACAACTTTCATTTATGCAGCGATGCGTTTCTCGGGTCGTAAACAATATGTCGAATGTGGTCCCGATCGGTAAAACGGCCTGGGATCCTATCGCGGACAGACACAGACAGAATACGGCGCTTATATATAAGATTAGACATTGTTAGCTTAAAATTGTATTTTATTTTGTTTGACACTGTACTGGACTCACACTTTGGTGTACTTACCATAAATGCGTATTTCGAAAACGGATGAATTGACATTTAGTATTATTTTGTTTTGCTTTACATTTAATAGATTAAATTTGCTCGTTTTCTTTATGTAGGAATTTTATACGTCGCAGATGTATGGAGTTGTATGAAAGTATGACGAATAAAGACTTCTAAACAAAAGGCTTGGAATCTACGTCGAAAGTATGAGGAATAAAAGTGCTATTTCCAAAAAATTTTTGTTGATAACACTAAAACTTATCAATAGCTACTAAGTAAAAAAAAGTAAGAGAATCGGTTGACAAACAGAGGAGAAAATGATGCCTAACTGTTTTGTCTTCGCCTAGTTATACATAGATAAGAGTTGAGTGAGAGGACAGTACTCAACCAAAGGAGAAATTCTTACTGCCATGCTCGTATTCCTTCTTGTATTCCTTCTGAATAACGATACTATATTACTAATTGAAAATTATGTAGCACATAATAAATGAATAAAAATTAAATTAAATTAACTTATAAGAAATAATTATGATTATTTAAGTTAATAACAGCTGAATACATAGTTTATCCTTCTAACTAGTGTTTGGACCTCATATATGTAACTCTTCGATGATAACATTGGGTCTCATCTTTTGAGTAACACATATTTAACTTTGATGCGGTGATGACACGTTACCACAAACCACATCAGATATTTCGATGCTTTATTGCTGAATTTGTAATTAAATGCTTGTAAATTATTCTTTATTATTTCTAGTTTTTACTACTCTTACTACGGGATATGAACTATTAAACTTTCAACTAAGTTTGAATTTCTTTTATTTAATTTTTGTGGTACTATAGAACAACTGTTTTTCCGCTTCTAATACGATTACATTTTAGATATTTGACTCATAATATTATTGGTAACTAATTGATCTCCTGATGCGATTGTAGATTAGATATTTTAATCTTCTATATCAGTAATTTAACATATGTAAAATAATTCATTATTATTACTAATTTTTATTACATTAATACCTTTGGATATAAACGGTTTCTCCTTAAATTTATTTATCTATCAGTTATTTAATTCCTGCAATACAGTATGCTATTTAAATCTTCTAATACCATTTTACTTTAAGTTTTTAATAGTTTGAATTTTTGCGCTAAACTTTTGTCTCTCACGTTGGCAATACTCCATGATTTTGAGCGTTGCGAAAGCGTTTCCAAGGTAACAGATTCTAAAACATAAGAGGAGGTCAGCAGCATTTTACCATAAATAAATTAAAAAGTTTCTCAACAGTAAAGTACGTAAGTGTTTAAACTATTTAGCTGTGTTTAAACTATTTTGATTGTGTGTTTAAATTATAAGTGTGTAAACTATTTTGCAAATAAGAAAATTTATTTCTACATGGACGGTGTGGTTTCAAATTCATTACAACAATGCGAACATTTTATGATGACGATAAAATAAAATGATATAAGGAGAAGGAAGGGTATTTATATACACTGTAAAAATTTTCTCGTTACCATATTTCTCTTTGAGAGCATTCATAACTTTTAGTATCCAATGCAATTGTTTAATGAAACAAAACGTCTGTTCCGCCAAGTTGTGATGGTTACAGTTACGATATTCATCAGATAATATTTCCACCTTCTTTTCAAAGCTGGACGCACCCATTGCAGCCTCTTTCTTCACAGGTGTTTCTAAGGGCAAGGCCGTTATTCTAGGAGCGCTTGTTTTAGGTGAGGCCTCTCAAAACACGTTCTAAGGCAGACGAAATAAGAAATGAAACAAGATTCGTTTTATTACGTGACACAAACACAAAAAATGAAATAACATAATAAGAATAAAAAGAATTCAGAGATCTGGATTCCAAATCCAGGCATGCCGCAATCAAATTTATAGACGCTATAAATTGTAGTTATTCCTTGTGTTGGGTGTTAGAAATGGATTACTAAATGATGGGATGGGTAAAAGATGAGTTGTTTTTTTCGTAGAACTTTTGCAATTCGACAAAAAAAAAGTAGATAATTGATCGTTGAAGTTATGAAAGGAAGCACTTTCATTTGCTTTGTTTCACAAATTACGTTTTAGTGAAATATATTTCCGTCACATGTAATAAATAATTGATATTTAATTATTTCTTATGTATAAATTCCAAGATTCTTAATTTATTATCTAGATATGACTTCAACATTTTAAAGAGCCAACCTACTTTAATTACAGAATTTTTTCGTTTCGCTTTCAAAGTTTTGCATTTCTGAGATTTTTTTGCATGATATATGATATTCAATAGTAATGGTTACAAAACCAAGCAATTTCGCTACGGAGGGATACCACTGCATATTTGATGTTGAAATGCATTTAAAGTTAAGCGATTGGGATCCATTGAAATCGGACGAATGAAATATCTGAGATCCCAATCTCGTCATTATTATTTTTTAATATTTCTAATCGGTTGCTGTTGTCTCCGCCAATTCCTAGTGCGTTCCCCAGAGATTGGTACCAACTCTGTGTCACCACAATGAATGGTGGTACCATCGCCACATGAGAATTTCGACGTCCAGTTTCTTCAGCTGAAAGGGTGAGTACCCGGACTCTGCTGATGCAAAATTAATTTAACCGAGAGTACCCAAGTCAAATGTGTACTCGAGGATCTTTTACATGCCGCATAAACATACGACTTGGGCGCAGACGATTTCCTGAATCTTGGAAATCCACCGACACTGTCAGGTTCGATTGGGACGTGCGAGTCCAGCGCTTTACCACGACGCCACCGGCCCAATGCCGTTATAAGTTTAAAGAAATGCGTTGTTTAACAACGATAGAACAAAGAAGATGGCTAAAGCGTTGTAGCAGTGATATGAAATTAGTTTAATTTTTTTTTTTTTTTTTGAAATTCGTGAATTGATTGTCGTGAAAATGAATGCAATGGATTAGGGCATTTAATTTCACATGATTTTGAAACCGAAAAAATACTTAGGAAGTTGGTTTTAGAGTGGTAAAAATGCTATTTTGCTTTTTAATATTATTTTAATCTTGAAATTAAGAGCTAGAAGTTTGCCGACCAGGCTGCTTTTGTGAGAACTAACTTCGTATTATTACCATATGAAAGCCATTTTCGCTTCCTTTTTGCTTATATCGCATTCAAACCAGGCTTTTGATTATCTTCTTAAGTGTGTTGTAAATTACACCAGTCTCAGATTCTGACAAGGTTGTGTGACGACCTTCATCCCAAGAGAGTGAAAGTCTGAAATCACATGGGTGGAGTTCAGAACCACTGTCTTTGTTGAGAAAATCAGAGGTGGTGAATGTGACAGGAATTAGTATCCGTTTCTTCTTAGTTCTGTTTTGAGTTCTTTTTGGCGTGTCTGAAAGTTTTATTTCTTTTTACTGCGTTTTATCATTCGTCGTAAATGTAATCCTAAACCTTGTGAGCTTAAAAAAATAGTACGAATAAGGGAATGTTATGCCAAATTGCTTTAGGCGTCAGTTTAAGGTGAATAATTCGTTGTAAAAATGACACAAAATTCAGATATAATACATCTAATTTTCTTATCTCATAGTTTTAATGTAATTTTCTGAATAAATAAAAAGTTATGACTGTTCGGAACAAAAAGTTATTCTTTATGAGCTCAGAATACATATATAATTTTGATTGCGTGTAACAACATTTCCTTACTTCCCAATAAATGCATTCTTATAATAGAGCAATAATTTTTTGTTAATGAATATTCCTAATAACTATATGTCCGCACAACGCAATATTTTTCTTTGGGTTTGTCCAGAATATATAAATTGTTTTATGAAACTTTTTTTTCGTTGAGAATCAAAATAAATACATTACTTCATAAAGCAATATTGTCCTTTATGAATGTTAGGAACAAATATATTCAAAAAATATCTAAAAAACTGTAAGAATAAATACTTTGTTTCATGAAACATTATTTCTTATAGTTTTTATGCAATTTTCTGAAAAAATAATAAGTTACGACTGTTCAGAACAAAAAATTTTCTATATGAGCTCAAAATAAGTACATCGCTTCATACAGAAATATTAATTTTTGTCTGATTGCCCAAAAATAAATAAATTGTTTAGTAAAGAAAAGTTTTTTATGACTGTTGAAATGTACACAATGCTTCATGAAGCATTTTATTATTGTTCAGAAGTTTTTGATTGCTCAGAAAAAAGGCACTGTTTCATGACAAAAAATTCTTTTAGTCTGTTTACTCAAAATAAATACATTGCTTATTGAAGCAAATATTTTTTATGCATGTTCAAAATCAGTAAAATGCTTAAGGAAGCAATATTTCTTAATGACTGTTCAAAAGACATAAATTGCGTCAGGCATAAGCATTAAGCACTGCTCTGGCATGCAACATTTAGAATGGTCTTTTATATATGATTGCAACTGTAAAGTTTACTATATCAGACAAATTTCCACTTGATATTAAGGGGTACAGTACTTCTTTCGAATTTTTTTTCGTTTAGCGATCAGATAAACAATAATGCCTGCCTTTAATTGCAATTATGATTAGAAATAAAATGTGAAAGCAAAACTCCAATAATTCAAAAATTTGCCTCAAAAATTAGCTTTTGTTTCAATATTCAAAATTTCTTATAACTTTCTCATATATCTTTCTTTAAACGATTTTTTTCAAACATTCTAGAATAAAAGTTACCACGGAATTAACTATCTAAAACTTAGTTGAATTTTAATACTTTTTTTTCGTTAAAAACTAGGAAAGAAGAACCAAAAATTTAAATTCAACAATTAAAGAAAAACAAACTCCAAACTACAGATTCAAACCTTATGGATGCAAACATTTAAGTTTTATTCAACTGCCATTCAACTTAGTACGAAATCGGCAAAAGTACAAGCGGCTACATTTATGAACGGATACCAATATACCTTTTTTTCAAGTGAGGATACTCAAAATAAACTCGACTTTAATTGGTGAATAATAATTATGTAATTATAAAAACAGCATAATGTTTTCAATGCTAAATTTAATTATTACGGTAGAATTTCAACCATTGGGCGAACTCTAGCTAATTTTTATACAAAAATAATTATTATTATTAATAACTGTATCAGTAAATGAACTTAAAATCAGAAAACTGAATTAGTAGGGAACTCAAAAAATTTATATTTACGTTACCGTTGAGTTCCATTGTGTGAACTATTCTAATGTGGAAATTCCCCCCCCCCCCTTAAGCTTTTATATACCTCCATTATGCAATAGCGTTCCTAGCATGGGTGTCAACCTGGGCTGTAATTTGAGCTGTCACACCCGCCCCCCCCCCCCCAAAGCCGTTGTTGTGCCTATAAATTTGAAGGGGGTTTTTTTTCGGTAGTGAGAAAAAAAAAATACATTTTATTTATTTAAGGGGAACCTACAGTAAACTACATATGTTTTCAGTTAGGATACGTTGAACAGCATCAGTAAAATTGTATGATTCAATTATATGTATTTTGCAAAAACTAATCTGAATTCGGATGCCACCCCCAACACCCCGCAAAAGAGGATCATTCATAAATGATGTCACGCTTCGAGGGGGGAGGGGGTTCATGACATTGTGACAAAGTGTGACAAAGGGAGGGAAGGGGGTAACAAGAAGTGTGACATCATGCATTATGCAACATAGCGTGACGCGTGACAAAGGGGGGGGGGAGGAAGGTCAAATATGTGGGAAAAAAGAGAGACGTCATTTATGAACGGCCCCAAGGGTGTCCCCCAGGATGGGCCGCCCCCTCCGGCCCTCGGTAGTGACATTACTGTATTATGTTAAATTTACAAATTCAGCATATTCTGTAAGGAGAGGTGCTGCCCGTAGTGTACGATACTTCTAATATCAGTAAAATAACTTAATTCCTTTCGTGAAGCTTTAGAAAATAACCAACTTCGCAACTACAAGGATACTGGCTAAAAAAGTATTCAATTATATTTTACACCCGCAAATCCCCCACTAAGTGCTTCAAATCAAGATTTAGGTGTGTTCCGTTTTATCTCTCGCACCTGTAACCACTCCATCATTAATAAGTCAGCTTTGCAGACAGACGTAAGTTTCTGCATCCTCTACTCGCATTCTTCATGTTTTTTCAAAGGTCAAGAGGTTCTGCAAAAGGGGAAAAATTTCTACTTTCCTTTAAAAAGTTGATAAATGAAACAAATGCTTCGTTAGAGTTGCACACTACCTCAAAATTGTTGGAAATTATCGAAAAAGAATTACTACATATTTCGATTGATAAAACTGGTTTTAAAGTCTCTTGCAAAATTTTAAAGCCTATGTGAGCAATACTTTAAAAAATATTCAGGTTTTTGCAAATGACTTTAAACTATTTTCATTATGCATCTAAAATCTTTAATTTTTTGTATTTTTTATTGATTACGTGCAGCAAAATCCCTATGGCTTTTTTTTCAGGTAAAAATACACCTTTGAAACTACGTATGCATATACCACGGAGTATGTTTAACAACAATTTGCTAATAAAAAAAAGCGGGATTTAATTAACTAATAATAAACTGTTTATAATTTAAAATTGATATCACTCTAACTCTTCCGTAGCTGCTAACCCCCCCCCCCCCCAAAAAAAAAAAAAACGTAAGAAAATCGTTTGAAAAACATTGGTTAAAATGGTTTTTAACCGTTTGTCTTTGTCTATTTATATATGGATAATAAGATTTTCTCCGTAATTTTTTGCGCGATAATCCGATGTCTAACTATAAAAACAATTCAATTTATCCGTTGTTAGTAATTATTTCTTTGGAAAACTACTAATAATTACGTTGAAAACTATTTCTTATCCAACCGGAGTTGAGAGATATTTGATGCAGGATCAGCCAGCAGCATTGCTGAGCAGGATCTTGGCGAAAAGTTCTCGGAAGATCGAATAATTTGTCAAGTGGAATCAATTAGCCGACAGGATTTTCCACGCGGGGTAGTTCTTAACGACGGTTTGCTGATGATTAATAAAAAAATTGCAGAAGTGTAGAAAATAATGGTAACTGAAGAAAAACAAAAAAAGAAAACGAAACAAAGAGATTTGAGGAAAATTGCACCAGGATAAAAAATAACCTCTCAAAAATTATTGCGTACTACAAGAGTTCTCATTTCTTAATTTTATTTTCTCTCCTTCCCCTCCTTCTATCTATCTCCCTCTCCTTGTCTTTCTTTTTTTTTTCAGCCGTACTTTTTTTTGGTCTAAAGTCATAATGTTTATCAAAATAGACTATATTTTGTTCGCATGTATTCTTCGCCTATTATGACTGTATATACATTTTAAAAATAAATAAATCATATGTCCTTTGCGTATTATAACTATATATAGTATATGGCAAGAATTGCGAAGACGAAGTGGAAAGTAAAATTTAAAAAATGATAAATAAATGCAAAAAAGATTGACTAGAGCGTTTATTTGATGTGACTTTAACCATATTTTTTGTACGAGTTTTTGTATAAGCTACTTTTATTCCCTCATATTCGCTGAAAACATTTCCCAAAAAAGAGAAACAATGAGAAGAAAATAAAAACAAAAAGAATAATGAAAGAAAGAAAGAAAGTAAAGGAAAACTTTTGAGAATAGGCCACTCTGTGAAAACGTATTGTTTTTAAAGATCATTTTTGACAACAAATGGCACACTGGACCCATGAAAATAATAAACTGTAATTTAATTGGCACACTAATCGAAAAGGTTGCCATCCCTTTTTTAGAAGTACTAATGAAACGTGCAACATTACTGAAGAAAATTTTCAACTTTTATAAAGAGAAAATTCAATCTTATAATCTTTGACAGAACATTTGGTTGAAATGAAGTAATTCCATGATGCTGTATGAAAATATTTCTAACTAGCTGGACAATAAGAAAAAGCGTATTTTGCGAGAAATTGTATCAAACTTTTCTAAAATAGTTTTTGACAATTAGAAGGAATTTTCGACAAAAATATTATAAATTGAAAATAAATTTTAAGTACAAAATATTTGTGTGCACTCATACCTTTTTTTCTTAGTAAAAGAAAGTTTTCTCGGGTTAAACTCTATTAAAAAGGGTTCTTATACACATTATGAAAATAAAAAATTTTATCTAGAAAAGGGTATTTATACCCCTGTCTATTTTAAAAAGACGTTATCTTAATTCATTTTTTAAATGAGATACGCTTTAAAAACAAAATATTGTAGCATAATTTTTCATATTTTCTGAGAAAGAGAGAAAGAGATAAAAATATGAATTTAAGTTTTCAAGTAATGAAATTTTTCCTGAATGTTTTATAGAAGGATTTCAAAAATGATACGTCAGTAATTTATCCCTGCAATTTTAGCAGAAAGTAATAATTTATTGCTTTAAATTTACAGCCAAATTATTTTTTGAATATGCGAAAGTTAGTAATCGTTTTCGTAAAGAGTTCCCTAAGTTGGTTTTTGTTTTGCACAAAATTAAATTATTTACAGAAAAAATCGATAAATTATTTGAGCTAAAATTACATTATGCAACCGTAGATTATAGATAGAAGTTATTGTTGTTACTTATCTTTTAACTTTTATTTTTCTTTATTTTTTCCCTTCCTTCTTTTTTTCTTTAATCTATGCTTCAAAAACTTCTAGTTCAACCTTTCGCCAAAAAACTGGAAAAAATGGTAAAATTTAGTTGAAACCAACATTGTTACTACGATGAACCATTATAACGTTGTAGTTTCACCATTAATGTAAAACTTGTAACACACGCGTGGTTTCTCATGTCAAATTTTGTCAAACCATTACATTTCATTCAAATTCTGCCACTTTGAAATTGCACCAAAACATTCTCTTTTACACTAAAAAATTCTAGTGAAACCTTTCACCAAAAAATGGTGAAATTTAGCTGCAACCATCATTTGGTACTAAGTTGAACCATTATAATGGTGTAGTTTCACCATGAATGTGAAAATAGGGACCATTATAATGGTTCAACTTAGTACCAAACGCTGGTTGCAGCTAAATTGTACCATTTTTTTACAAGTTTTTTGGTGAAAGGTTGAACAAAAATTTTTTACAGTGTAAAAGTGGATGCTTTGGTGCAATTTCAAGACTTTTCTCCACCAGACCCCTACCTGTTAGCCGAGGCCTTAGGATTGCTTACGCACAGGGAGAGGTAGTGGGGTCTACGGATTTTACATGCACATATTCCCAAGTATACATGGTGGTCTTCAGTGGGTATCGAACACGCGACCTTCCAGGTGGAAGTCCGGCGTGCTAACCACTAGGCTACCACGGCCCATTCAATTTCAAGACTACAAAATTTTAATGAAATGTAATGGTTTGTCAAAATTCAACAGCAGAACCACGCGTGTGTTACAAATGACAACACGCTATTGATGAATAAATATAATTGACATCATTTAATCGAGTTTTTTTATAAGCGTCTTTAGTACCCTAATATTATATTTTAAAATAGTAACAGAAATAGCAATTTCAGAGAAACGCGAATTTTCAAGAAGCAGGGTAAAAAAATATTTGTTTGAAGTTCTTCAAAGGGAAATTCCGAAAGTATATTTGGAGGAGAGATTAAGAGTAAAGGAGATAAAGAGTAAGTGATAACATATAAAAATTTTGAATTTGTGTACTTTTTCTGATAATATGAAGATACTGTTTGCATATCACAAGCTTATGATTCACCTCTGCTTTGAGTCGTGCTATGAGTCAGAATCGATTCGTTTGTGACTATTTAGCAGTATGAATTCAAAACAGCACTTAAATGCTGTTTTAAATTGTGTCATACAAATAATTTACAAAAAAAAAAAAAAAAATCCCAAATGATTAAATAAACTTTTTTTTTGTTAAATTATGCATTTTCAAAATTTAAAATAAAATTTTCTTTAACAAAATCATTTGCATTGATATAAAAAATACATTAAGTAGTGCCCTTAGCAACTGAAACCTTTTACATTTTCATAAGAATTTGGAGGCGAATAATTGAAATTTTCATTACAATACCTGGGCAAGACTTTTTTCCATATTAGAAATTCAGGAAATAAGTTATCATTAGTGAAGTCATTTATTTATACAGCAACAATAAATCGAAATTTAATGATTAAATACCCAATGTTGTTAGGTATGAATTTGGAAAGAATACTGCATTCATTGCAAACCAAAATAATTATAGAATTGGTAATTTATATGGTTGCGTCAATTTTGGTCCTTAGAATTTTGTTCTGTTCTTAGATTTTTAAAATCTAGACGGTTTTTGAAAAATACCCGAAATTTTTAAAGGAGGTTTCCTGAGGTTGTTACACATCTTTCGTAGCTAAAGGTGACTAAGTTCGCAGATGAGAAAACATAAAAATTTTGCAATTAAAATCAACTGCTTGCTACGTTTGTTCGCAAAATTGTGATTGCAGTCTTTTTCCTGTAGTTTAAAGTATGGAAAAATCCCCAATTAACATGGGGCTAAAAAATTTACCTGTAACTGGCAGTCTATTCTGATCTGGTTGGGGGTGTATGTAAGTCTATGTATCGTAAACTTGTAGCATATTTTGTACAACGTTATATCAGAAGTAGTTAAAGTTTTTACTGCTGTGGCTGTATGTTTTTAAAAGAACCAACATTACATTAATGATGCTGTATTGATTAGTATTTGCTATCTATTTTTATCTATCTATATATTGTAGGATTCTGTGCGTAAGACTTCTGGGTAATACATTTCTTCGAATAACTTGCGATTCAGTCTTTAATATATTGCAAAGATTTAAATTAATATATACATATATAAACTTATATAGTGAACAAATCTTCTCCAGTGCATTTTACTGAGAACTTGTATAAAATTAGAAAAGAGATTGCAGTTACAATTTACGACTTTTTAAAATTTTATTTTACTTTGTATTTTTTATTTATTTATTTAATTTTTGTTAAACCTTTGAGGTTGAAATGTCCATGGAATAACCGTGGAACGCTTTCATGCACTGATATGAATTTTCCAAGCTTTTTTTTCTAATTAAAAAAAAAAAGTATACATCCTGTATTAATTGCTCTTTAAATTCTTCTTAAATAGCACAAAAAACTTAAATTGCATAAGAATACAATGAAAAATTTAAGAAAGTATTAAAAAAGTGTTTTAAAGCCGTATTTATTCCCTAAAAGTTCCGTTACTTAGCAAGCGAAATGTGAAACACAATTTATTTTCAATTACCTTATTCATCGCTAAAAACTCCCTTAGATTACTTTTTCATTGCCAGTTTTTGACGCATTTGTTTTTCTCGAAGGGAAATTTAATAATATAACACTTATATTGCTTTTTTCCCCTCTAGACTAATCAATTTTCTATTACATTTTCATCAACTGAAAAGAAATAAGTTCCTGACGTTGATCGCGTCAAGTGCTAGTTGGAAAAACTCCGTAATACATAGTCAAAGACCTGTTACTGCAGCTGTTGCCAAAGTAAACTGAAAATTGATTTGATTTTAGCAAACCGTCGCATTTCATACTAACACCTGGAGGTGTATTAGGAAATATGATTTGACGACAAATATTACTTTTAAGCCAGATAGTTTTTCGAACGTGTAGAGTGTGTGTACGAAATATGACTCATATAATGTCCAAAATTTTATTTATACAGGTTCATTGGAGCAAAAATAATTGCGTCGTAAATATTTGAAATTGATGTTCCTAGATTAATTAGCAGCAAATATTTTCTGGATTAGAATTTTCCGAAAATCAAAATTAAATAATTTGAAAAAAAGTTGTGTTCTTAACAATAATTGATCATTTATTTTAAAAACGTCAACACCACAAAAAAAAGAAAAAGAAAGATAAAGGTGCATACTATATTCTAAAAACGTAACAAGTACTGTGCATTCAGGTAAAAACGCCAAATGCAAAATATAAACAAATTTCAAATGAGTCAATAACATAAAAATATTTTGTAAATTGTATTGAAGTATAACACTGAAATGTAGTAAGTGAAAAAAGAAACAGAAAATATTAAGTACTGCAACATAAATTGGGGTCAACAAGATTCAAAAATCTCTGCTATAAAATTTATAGTACCAATCTTCTGAATTTATGTAATTATTATTTTTCTAGTAATTGTTTATGTATCTTTTTACGAAATTAATATTTTACAGAAAAATTTCTATACTGAATACTGGTAAAGTTCCGTCAACGACCATTATATTCTATTTAAAATTCTAATTTTTAATAATAAATCCATATTTGATTTCAGACATTTTTTTAAAATCTCCAGAGCATTTTAAGAATTACAATTAATCCGCTTCTTATAACAAGCAATTCAGCGATAAATAGTGCCTAAATAAACAACTCAACCTCTTTTAAATCAAAGGTAAATATTTGTACAGTTGAACTAACTTAATACGAAATGCCAAAAATTCGCGATTTTGTTCGTATTAGCCGTTATTCGTACAAACCGTGAATAAGTAAAATTGTGTAAAAGCAGTATTAGAAGTGCATGTTTATATTTTAAAATAATTACTACTATTTAAGAATGATTCGAGGATAGACGGTTTGATTCCTCAGCAGACTGACCTAAAGCCAACACGTGCATGAGCTTTATTTTCTACCCAAAAAGATTCAACGTATGATTCGCAATACGTACTTGGTGGTTTTCAATGACTCAAAATAACCAACAATTTGTAAAAAAAGAAATAATAATTATATGCAATGAAGAAAATTTTTCGTGAATAAGTCAGAAATTTTGTTCGTCTTAGCCGAAATTTGTATTTTAGCCTTTGTAATATGCGTAAGATATTTAGTGTAAATAAATAGTAAACCAAACTAAATGAATAAAATTTTCGTTTCAGCCGTGATTTCGTATTAACCGTGTGCGTATTAAGAACGTTCAACTGTATTTTGCTTTTTATCGTCACACAATTATTTTTACAATTTAGGTAAAGAAAGCTTTAAAAAAAAGCTTTGGAGCATAAAGTTTTTTCCCCTCATACTTACACTCGCAAAACTATCATTTATTGTTTGATTTAAAATAGAAAACTGTTCAGTTTGTCAAAATATTTTAAAGATATATAGTTTATTCTCTTTATTTTATTACCCTTCAAGCCGAAATTATCAGTATACATTAAAAAAATTCTAGTTCAATCCCCCCCCCCCCAAAAAAAATGGAAAAAATGGTGAAATTCAGGTGGTGCTGCAACCAACATTGGTACTAAGTTGAACCATTGTAATGGTCCCTAGTTTCACGTTCATGGTGAAACTACACCATTATAATGGTTCAACGTAGTACCAATGTTGGTTGCAAATACATTTCACCATTTTTTTTTTTTTTTTTTGGTGAAAGGTTGAACTTTTATGAAGCGAGAGAAATACGAAAGGCTTCGACTCATAAATGCATTTTCTTAAAACTTTCTCACGTTCGCACTCACATACAACCATAATCCCTAAATGCTAACAATGCTAATTATTTCGGCTCAACACTCAACTTGATTTTTACTAAGAAGTGTTTTTTTTTAACGCTAAAATATTTCTTCATTTTTTGTGCTCTTAAAAAAATTCTCAGTAGTCACTTTTTCACAGTCAAGAGAAATGTTAGAAGGCTGTTTCGCTATACACATTAAAATTTTGTCAGATATCGTTTTTGAACTTTTTTTCATGGAATTTATTAAACATTTCAGTCACACGCATTTATAATTTGTTATTTAATAGAAAAACTGACTGTTCAACACTTAACTCAATTTACTAAAAAAAAAATTTTGACTAATAAAATAGTTCATAGTTTATTGCACTCTAAAATTAAAGTTCTCATCAGCAAACTTTTACAAGAGAGACAAATCTTAGACGGTGCAAATTTTTATTTGACTATCAATCACACACTAATGACTTTTAAAATGTGTTTTATTGCTCTTCTTATTACTTATGTCACTTTTTTTTACGTCGTTGAAAGGAATAAATGGTATTGAATTTGCGTGTTATGACCTATTAAAAAGAAGCCGCAATCTAACCAGCAAGTTGGAAAACATTTGGCGAGACAATGCTTTCATTGGCGTGGAAGAGCTTTCTTAGCGGAATGATGAAAGATGTTTTTCTTATAATTTATTGTACTACGTACTATTTAGAAATTTTAAACTGTATTTTTATATTATGGTTAAGACATTTCAGCAGTTATTTATGCAGTTAATTAGTTTTCTGTTAAGTGATTGAATCTTGCAGGAAAGAATTAATCTTCGACATTTTAAAAATTTTGTCATCATAATACTCCTTCACACAGCTTCATAAATATTTATGGTATTTTTATTTGTTTTCTTAATAGTAATGACTCTTAAAAATTATTCTAATATTATTTGTTCGCGTGCTTAAGAGTTTCATGAAATTTGGTCACTAAAGGGTTCCGCGAAAAAGTGCTTTTAGACCAACCACAACAACGACTAGCAACATTGATGAAATCTTTCAAGTCGTTTCATTGGTTTTATATAACTTACTAACCACGCCCGCTTATTGACTCATTGGCGTTTGTTGTTGGATCATTGAGAGTGATTTTCCGTCAGACGATCGTGATTTGTTGATCGCAGTATTCAAGAGGAACGTCATCGCTGTTAGGTTGATTACCATAGCAACAGTCTATTATTACTCAGACATTATGTCTTCGTCGCTTTTGGTGTGAAAGCACTCTTAGAGCCATAAGCTTGTGGAATCTTACATGAACAATGAAATCTCTTTATAGCGATTACCGATACAATGAAATATCAGTTATACTGAAATAAATGTTCAGTCCTGTTTTAAGCGCTATTAGGATAACGTGTATTCCGTTACAATGGACGTTCCGTTGCAACGAAATATTTTTACGGTCCTTTGGAGTTTGTTGCAAATGGATTCCACTGTTGCAAATATCTATTCCTATCAATGCAGATACAGTAAAATTTATCCTAACGGACGCTCCTCAAATGTGAGCACTCCTCTCAGGCAGGCAGTTTTTATCCCCCCCCCCCCCCGCAGCAAGAAACTCTATTGCAGACAAATATTTTTGTCCCCCTGGTGTCCGCAATAAAGGAGTTTTACTGCAATACAATTTCAATCTGTTTCTTAGTATGTGATTATTTTTTATTTCCCATGTAACTGGCTTTTTTTTTTTTTTTTTTTGGCCATGTGTTCTTCGAAAAATGTTTCTCTAAAAGAAAGCATTAAGCTGTTACCAAAACCTTTCCTTTTTTAAATTCCGTCAATCCCTTATCACATGACTATCATAAGACTCGGAAATTGGTACATATGTAGGTGAAGTATATGTTTAGAATGTGTCAAAAAGATTGATCCGATTGCAATACTGAGAAATATCTTGGATCAAAATATTCCAACATCTATATTATTATTCCCGTACCATCTTTATCATCATGTCCAATATCTGATTTTCAATGAATCTTCAGTAAGTCTTCGGGCGATTTGACTCGGTAAGCGACAAGAAAAGAAAATGGCGTGCAAAGAAACGTGTTATTTAAGTAAATTACAGGGGTTATTCCTTACTATTATAGAAAGTGTGAACAGAATCTTTAATATAGCTCATTTTTTTCAGCCTTTCCCATTCACTTTCAAGAAAATAATGAGATATGTTATGGTTAAAGTCATTATGTCCAGTGCCTGGAGACGAATACCTTTTTGTAAATCGAATTTGCATCGAAATGAGAGGTTTAGAATGCATTATGGATGATGAGATATTTGTGTTTTACATGTGGTGGTTGACGAGGGTAATAGGTTAATTAATTCAAGGTGGAATGTTTTTTTATAATATCGTTATTTTGATACGAAGTGTTTACTAGAACCATTGGCTATTAAAGAAGATGTTATTACCTTACCTAAAAGAATCTGAAGGGGTTCTGGAAAGCGAAAGGATTATTGAAGAAAGTGGAGGGACAAATGCAACCATGATGGGAGGTATGGGGGGAGGAGGGTTAAATAGAAAGCTGCTATTTACATTATTTACTTTTTATCAAATAGCAGAGAGGTTCTGCTTTTTTACCCGATCTTTTTTGTTTCATGTTTTCCTCTTTCTCTTTTTAATTGCACTTTAGTACAATAGAAGCATTTTTTTATGGTTTACTTTTTAAATGTTTTTCTCGCCTTTGCATTTTCGAAACTTAATTTATCTTTTCAAGTATTACCGAATAATTATATTTCACAATTACTGAATAAGGATTAATAATTGGCAGAGTGTCAATCATAGGAGCCTTTACCCTATATTCAGTTAATGTTTTGTTAGTAGAAATTAGCGAAACTTTACAAATTGCAAAATGCTTTCCTTAGATATTATTTCCTTTTATTGTCTAGTAAGAATTAGAACTTTAAGGATTAAATGTGAAAACAGTTACAAAATATTCTCAAGTAGATTTCATATTAGCCGAGATTACGAAAATTATGTATAGCATATCATAATTCAACTTTTTTAAATATTTCAAATGATTTTCTTCCCTTCGCATTTGAAAAACGTAACCTAGTTTCAAGGGTTACTAAATAGTTACGTTTCACAATTACTGAATAAGGATTAATAATTGACAGAATGTCAATATTAGGTACCTTTTCCCTATATTCAGTTTAATTTTTAGTGGTAGAAAGCAGTGAAACTTAAACAAATTACAAAATGTTTTCAGAGACATTTTTCCCTTTTTATTGCCTACTAAAGATTAGAACTTTAAGGATTAAATGTGAAAACACTTACGAAATATTCTCAAGTAGTTTTCATGTTAGCCGACATTACGAAAATTCTGTATATATCATAATTGCACAGTTTAAAAAATATTTTAAATTATTTTCGTCCCTGCATATTTAAAACACGTAACTTATCATTTAAAGGATTATTAAAGAATTAGGTTTCACAATTACTGAAAATTTATAAGCATATTTGACTGAAAATTATCATCAAAGCAGAAAAATTATCTCTTATAATTTTCTTGTGTGTGTTTCATCTGCCCATTACATCTCATGCTTGTGTGATTATTATAGATCAATTATCACACAATTTAAAATATTTCTATGAGAAATATTCCTTTTTTCTTCATTGGTCTTACTCTAGCAAGATAAAAAACCTGTCAAACGCATCGATTTCAATTCTGAAAACCCATCGAGAATAAAAGAAACGCTTTTCAATAAAATTCGAATGTGTCCAAACAATAGAAATATCGATCTTGTTTTCAGATTTCCATGACACTGTTGAAATACAAAAGCTTATAGGATAGGTCGTAGTCGGTCAATAGCCATTTTATTCTCGCCTTCCATTCTCGTTGAAAGTTGTTCTTCTTTTCCTTTCGAACTAATCCTAAAAATACCTTGAATTTCTTGCCACTGTTGACAAATTTCGACAGTCGCATTCCACTTCGGCGTTAGCTACGACTTTCAGTAAACCCATAAATCTTTTTCCCGCGCTGAACAGTCACGTATTGTTGGTTTTTGCTAAGCAACCAATGTTTGCTTTTTATAAGTCATTGTTTTACTTTTCTACACTTCTCGCAATGCCTGAATCGAAATGTGATTCCAATAAAGACGTAATGTGTTACTTTTATTACTTCACTTCAGTTTGTTCGAACACTGCTAATAAAGAAAATAAAGTGATACAAGGATTTTTCATTTTTTAATCATTGTTTAACTTTTTTACATTTCTCGCAATGCCTGAATCGAAATCTGATTCCGACAGGGGGTAATGTGATATTTGTAATTTCTTCACTTCAGTTTGTTCGAACGAAGCTTATGAAGAAGAAAGCAATAAAGGATAAAGGATTTTCATTGTATTTATTTTAAAATCATATGCATATTGCAGAAAAATCCAATTACATAGTTGCAAGTACAAGACAAACCAAAAAAAAAAAAAAAAGAACCTCACATAAAAAATAAACGGCAATATAAAATTTAATAATTTAAAAACTCAAGACACCTAGTTTTGAAATCAATAAGATACAAGTTAAAAAACTCGAAATCATTAGAAAATTTGTTAAAAATACCATAAAACTTACATTAAAAATTTCCAGCATAATTATTAATAATTAAGGCGAAACTTAATTGGTAAGCTTTGTAATTTCTTAATGATACTGCTTATTTTCTGAAGAAATTTTCTTTTTAAAAGACAAATCTCTGGTTCGGTCACTCGATATAAGAAATTAAGAAATTTAATTCATTTCAGTGGTATATGGGAATTTCAGAATAAATATTCCTTGTTAAATATTGTTAATCATTGCTAACGGTTTTTTAGGCATTAATTTGACTGCATAGTCAGTTTTATTATACTATATTTTAACCGTTTAAACACTTGGTTAATTTAATCTCTTTCAAATTTCATTTGTATAAATAAAGAAAATAAACTTTTTTTAATGAGGAACAAAATTTGTCATTTCTTTTAATAAGGATTATTTTTATTCAATGAATAAATTGGATGGTTTAAAGTTACTCCTCGTTAGAAAGATGTTCAGTAAATTTTATGCTACATGTTATTGTATTTTCCTTGCAACAGGGCTGCAACCCATGATTCGAAAAGAAAGAAAGAAAATGGCAGCAATTTCGTAATTTCGTTTTGCCGAGTTCTTCGCGTACTAATAGCATGCAAGTTTTTACTGATAATATAAATAATCGTTGGAACCGAATTATTAGAAAATTACGTACACAAATTCGTACACATATTTCAAAACAATAGTGCCCACATAAGATTATAACCGAGACCTCTGTTATTATCTTATAAGTTCACAGAGGTCTTGATTGTAACAATCCAAAATATTTGCCTTTGACAAGGCAAATTAAAAAGAAAACTATATTTCAAAATTATGATTAAAATTTTATTTTGCTTCTCAAGTAGTCTGTTTTAAGTAGTTCTGGCTTCTTGCACTAAAGTGCGATAGAGTAATATCCAGTAAAAAACGGGAAAATTAAGCGAAGTTGCGAGGAAGATGTTTAGTTGGGGTCATGAAATTTACGATATGTTTTAATAATTTCAAAATTATTTTAAATATAAAGATTTTTCTCTTTTATGAACATTCTTATGATTCTCAAAATTTAAGTGAGCAATACATTTATTATTACTATTATTAGTATTACTATTACTATTATTATTATTAGCAGTAGTATTTTAAACATCCTGCAGAAATTAATAGGCTGAAAAAAATAAATAAATAAATAGCATACATAAAACAGTGGTCGACTTTTCTAAAATTCTATGGTTTTATAATTTCTATTCTTAGCAGTGGTGTTATTTTTTATGTAAAAAACGATTTAGGTAAAATGATGATGAAATATAAAGTTTGGTTTATTCGTTTAATGATAATAATAAATTTTATTGTTTAATTGATTAAATAAAAAATTATGAATAAAGGGGAAGTATTCAGTTAAACTGTATGATCCCTTTAGTTCCTTATTCATAAATGCTCTAAATATTTGAGTGTTTCTATAATCATATCAAAATATTCGAAATTTTAATTTACTTAGAAGTTTCGTCATTTAAACTTAATACAAAGTGTCATTCTTTTTGATTTAATCTCATGGAAAAACTTAAGAACGTATAAAAAAAAAGTATTTTTCAAAAATAAACTGAACGGCCCGAACCAGCACATTAATAAAGTTGGTAGCTGGTTAAAGTAACGATAAAGACTAACCTTTCCTTAGAGATAAGATCGCTTTTAATTGGCACTGGTTTCTCCAACAACTAACAATTTCCTTCATTCTCAGATTTCTACAGATAAGATCATGAACTGATTATTGAATCTTGCTCGCAAAATTGTTTCTGTCTGTTCCATCATTACTCTGTCGTCTGCCGGGTGGAACCGGATGTCTGACTAGTTGTCCTTGAAAACTAGGGCATTATTTGAATGGAATCTAAAATTTTTAGTTACAAGGAAGGAATTGTGTTGTTTCAGGAAGGGAATTCTATGGCGGGTAATTTGTTCCATTCTAAGGCGTTTATTAAAATGGCTTTATGGATAGCAAGCCTTTTTCTTTTCAATCTTTTTGGGATGTGTTTCTTTGCGTAATTGGCAGTTTCACATCTTCTGTTACTAGTGGGTGCATTGCATGCGGTGATTGGTAAATTGGTATATGAAGCAACCAAAACAATAGCGAAGCACTGATACAGAAAAAAAAATGCCCGCTGCAAACAGAAAATTTCATGTAGAATTCTATAATGATTTACCGTACTATTTAAATAATACTGAGTAAAATATAAAATCGGTTTTACCAAAAGTATCATCACCATCTGTATTTTCTAACTCATTCAAATTTGTAAATAGACTTTGTATTTCCTGAAGAAGTCTACTACCAAATTAGTACGACTTACTCTTGTGTATGTGATAAATAGTTCTAAAAAAGTAAAACAAAATGGCTCAGTCGAAAATTTTAATATTTTTTTTGAACTATTTTCCCTTGATTTCTTGATAAATGGCAACAGTCATAATTTAAATGGAAGTTGATAATGTGCGTGAATATCCTGTAAAGCAGCCAAAAAGTATAGACTTTTTCTAAATTTATTTATTTATTTTAATATTATTTATAACTATATTTATTTATCTATTTATTAATTTTTCTTTTATTTATATTTCTATTAAATACTTTATTTATTTATTTATTTTCTGGATGAAAACTATATTCTCAGCAGAAATATTAACTCTGCATTTAAATTAAAGTATGCTGTAATTTATACCGTTTTAAAAAATCACACTAATAATTTGTTTGCTTGAAGTTCCAATTGAATTTTCTTACACCAGATGCCTATTTTGAAAATAAAAAAAAAAGGTTTCCAATGACTTAGTATAAAAAGGAAAAACATTACCAGAATAAAGACTATATTCGCCGAGCAATAAATTTTTTGAAATGCTTAGGGATCATTCATAAATGATGTCACGCTTCGAGGGGGAAGGGGGGTTCGTGAAGTTGTGACAAAGTGTGACAAAGGGAGGAGAGGGGGTAACAAGAAGTCTGACATCGTGCTTATGCAACATGGCGTGACACGTGACGAAGGGGGAGAGGGGTTTCGTTCAGGTGTGACTTTTGTGACAAAGGGGAGAGGGGGTCAAATATATCGGAAAAAAGCGCGACATCATTTATGAACGGTTCCTTACAGTACTGCAATTTAATTAGTGTATCTAAAATTTTGACTGTTTTCCTATTTTGTGTAATTATTAAACTTTTTATTTTGATACGTACTTTATTTTTTCTGAAATTGGTTAAAGTCTATAATATCTAGATTTGTTTCATCATGTATAAATTTTTAATATTAAAAATCGTAAAGTTTAAATATAATAGATTTCAGTGAAATGACATCTTTTATCAAATAAGAGCCTTCTATTGTCTTGCGGTTTCTGCAAAATAAATAAGTACACTTCCACATTCTCTAAGACACATAGCTGCATACTTTCGTCACATCGTCATTCTGCCCAGAAATATCTTAGAAACCTTGGGAAATATCTTAAGAAGGAAGAAATATTCAGAAAAGGCAAACGAGTAAAGAATACGAATAGTTATTGCAAAGAGGTTCCTTTTGCAATAGCTATGCCAAGACTTTGATGCTGATAACATGCATCTTGTCTATGTAAACTTTAAGAAAAATGGTGAAATATTTTGGGAGGAAAGGTTCTCAATGGCTTTGTTTGTCGCTTTAGATTCCAGGGCGTGAAAGATTGAGATCCTGAATTCCAAGCCCCAAAATAAACCCACGGAACAGCTGCCAAATTATTTGTACTTCACCTTAACATTGTCCCGATTCACAACGCGACAGTGTTTTGGTTTTCTACATTATAAAAGAAAGTATTTTAATCTCAAGGTACTTGTATCCACGCTTTTTCCTGTGAATGTAATTCTTCCTGAATGTGTTTTTTTTTTTTTTTTTTATTGGAAGGATAAATGTTAATTAGATTGAAACTTCTTACTGTGGTTTTTATTTGCATTAGAAAAAAGGGAAAAAAAGAAAAATCAGCTGAAATATTATGAAAAATTAGTACAATTCTTTCTTGCAATTCATTTTATTTAACTTTTGATTTTAATTATGTATTGCAAACGCTCAAAATTTTTTTAGATAATTAATTAAGGAAAAAAAAATTCCAAAATGAAGTTACAACCTCATGCATACCCTCTGGGTAAATTAAGCCTAATGAAAGAAATGTAAATGAACAAAGATTTTAAAACTTCTTAACTTAGGTACTGCTAAATCTGCAAAGCGAAATAAGAAATTTTTTGGCAGCCTTATAAGATATATGCAACTAAATTTCAAAATAAATAAAAAACAAAATTGAAGTTTACAATGATAGTATATATACATTCATTCAGAAGAAGGATGCGGTAAATGATGTATATTTTCTAAGCTTGGACTCTTAAGGCTTAAGGCTTTATAATAATTTATATAAATAAGCACATACACAACTACATCAACAGAAGAACTAGTTACTCTTTGTAACTAGTTCTTCTGTTGATTTTTTTACGGTACGATTTTTGTCGATATTTTTTGCATCCCGTAATTCTGTAAATTAACAAACTCACTGACTTCATAGCTTTTTTCACGGATTCACAGATAAATGTAAAATGATTTAGGAATTCTCCTTCAGCTACATTTAAAGAAAAAATAATATTTTTACACTTTTTATGAAAACTATATCACTAGAAGATCCAATAAAATTCTATTTTGGTCATTTTTATAGCTTTTTTGAAATTTTTTGTAGTTACTATCTGTAAAATAGCAAACGAATTTGTTTTTCTTCTTGGCTCTTTACGTTGCTTATAATCGATTTTAACACTTTTTAATATCTTCAGCTAATCAAAATTAATTTTAGCAACTTGTGCCTCATAGAAATTTTTATTTTGCTGTGCATTTCGTGTTTTAACTCAAACCATGATTCGAATAAATAGGCAGTGCCATCTATAGTCCTAAATACGAAACTGCTCTGAAATAAGGAAAAGACATTTTTAGTCATCTTCAATAAATTTCCAGAAAAACAGGGCTTAATTTCAGTCGTAACGGCTTTCCGGCATCTCCTATGCAATATTTTGTTACTTTTCCCCCTTGATTTCATTTTTCTCCTTCTTTTTTAAATTTTTATTTTCTACCACTATAACATCGTATTTATTATACTGTAATTAATATATTCTTTGTCGTGTTCTTTAGCCATAGCTCTCTCGCATTGTAAATTTTATCCCAAGGTGTCAAAAATTGAAGCTACTGTGACTTTCATGGGGAGCGTAGAGCGTATGGTTGAAAGGGAGAGACGGGGGGGGGGGGGGGGATAGCGTAGTGCGTATGGTTGAAAAGGGAAGAATGTGGGGGTTGAAAAGGGAAGAATGTGGGTGTGCACCCCCTAAAATTTTAAGCATTGCAAAAAAGTGTCAATGTGTAATAATTGTAGTATCATTAACTTGCGAAAAGTAATAACTTTGAAAATTTATTTTTCTATATTAAGAAGAGTTTTCTAATAGTGAGAGTTCCAGGTTGCTTACGAACAGTAAAACTTACACTCCTTTTGAACTTCATATCAAAGCTGAATTTTCAAACAGGCAGAGTAGGTGGGGTCCTGACTGGAGCGGAGAAATTTTTTTATAGAGACTTTTGTATTACCCTTCCCTTGAAACAAAATATCAGTAAATTTCTATTTTCTATAAGAACATATTTTTCCTTCCATTAAATATTTATTTTCAACCAATTTCAAGAAATTAAGATATATTTTTAAATGGTGCTACATCAATCAGTTAATAACGTACTCTGCACTGATATTTACACCGTCACCACAAGAAATAAATATAAATTATCCCAGCGGTTAGGATGTCGACCTTCGGGTCGTAGAATCTCGGGTTGGATACACAAGCCGCTGAAGACCCACTATGTACACTTGGGGTACGTGCATGTAAAATTAGTGAGCCCTGAAGTCCCGAGGCAGTTCCGAGGGTACCGGTGGGTGGAGATTTTCCCTTCCCTTCACCCATAGGTCTAAACAGGAAGGTGGCGTATTTGTGGTGGGGCCATGTTGTGTCATACAAGTACATTATGAGCCAAGACGTACTTCCACCATTGGTGCTCAGCTTGAAACGGAAGGCGCTCCTTACTGCCCTAAATCCTAGTCGCTCCGTGAGGGGGAGCCAAGTGGCATTAGAAACAACCAGCAACAATAAATATAAATAAATGAAATAGAATAAAAAGTCAATATTTCTGCTTACACTTGATTTTTTATTTTGGAAACATTCATTTTAGATACTTTAGTTGGGTTTCAAGGGAAGACTTATTTGTTTTTTGAGCGGTTCGGGCGGACAGATTTCAAGGTGCCCATGGGCGGCATGGAGTTAAATTCGTCTCTGTAAAAGGCTATGTAGCTGATTTTCCCTTAGGGGAATAAGAAAATCAAAACAGCGTTGTATTTAATTATTAAGTCACTATAGTAATTAAACATCCTGTCTTTGTAAGATAACGCCAAAACAATTAAATGACTGTGTCAGTCGTTTCCATAACACATTAAATAAATAATTGTCCCAACCAAAACATCAATGATGAAAACTCTAGTATGAAAAATATGCTCGCAACTAGTTTGAAACAAATGCTTTTAGGGAAAATAAAACGAAACACCCTCGTTTGATTGTTAAGTCACTAAAGTAATTAAATTTCACCTCCTGCCGATTGTACGATAAGATTAAAACTATTTAATCTCTATATTAGTCGTTTCCTAACAGGCGAAGAAAAGTATAGACAAATCTATACTAAAATAGCAGCAGGTATAGTAACTCAAATATTTTCAGTTAATTTCACATTAAATATCTTTCCCAACCAAAACATAAATGGTGTAAACCCCTAGTACGAAAAATAAACTCTCAATTAGTTCAAAACCAATGCTTCATAGCACTGGAAAAGTAAGAAATCGAAACAGTCCCATATTGAATTCTTAAGCTATTATCGTGAAAACTTTATCGTCTTTCTGTGTAGGATAAGATCAAAACAATTTAATGACTATATTAGTAGTTTCCTAACACATGAACAAAAGTATAAAACTGTACTACCGTGCCAAGCACAAAAGTCGTATCTGTACTTTCTGGAAAAATTGAGTTTTTGCCACCAGGTTCCACACTTATTTTACCCAAGTAGGATGTTCTGTGACCATATGTGAATGTAAAACATTTTTTTAAATTTTCCAAAAAGTGGTCTCTGAATGAAATATATGGAGGTGCAAAACTTGAATCGTTAAAGTCTCATTTTGAGCTTAGTGTGGTTACAATATTTGTACTTAACATGTCAGTGTACTGGAATAGCAACAAATATAGTAACTCAAATATATTGAAATAAATTCCCATTAAATATCCCTCTCAACAAAAACATCAACGAAGAGAACTCTAGTATGACAAATAAACCCTCAATCAAATAGTTTGCAGCAAATGCTTTACCCATCGTGAGAAAAGTCCTTCCTAATTGAGATCTGAACCCCACCGGCTGATATCAGCGAAGATTAATGGTTTGGTGCCTTTGAACCCTTCCTGAATCGGGATCGAAACCGGTTTCCGGCTCCGAGGCTCGCCTTCAGCAACGCAAACAGAGAAAGATATGAGCTTGTATCGATTCAATGCGCGATGTGCCATTAGTGTTTAGATTATGATCCATTAGGTGATGTTCCGATATGCACATACTGCAAGAGGCCACCACTTGCATTTACATTGCAGGTGTCTTCAGATCGCTATCGGATTCGGAGTGCACTTCGGCCATGCATTTGCCTCGGCCCTGCCTTTTAATCCTGTCGTTTTCTGTGGAATACTATCATTATTACAGGTTTTGCTCGTAACACGGTAGTTTATTCTTAGCTTTTTGTCATATGCAATATCTTAGGATGTCGCTATCGTTTAATTACGGTGCTTGCCAGATCATTTTTTGTTTCTGGGTTGTATTCAAAGTTATCCAAGAAGAATGACTCTATTATTCATTCTCGAATTTCCATTTGATCTTACTGAACCATCAGTACGATACAGGATGACAATCGAAAGTTTTGAGTATGCAACCATCTTATTTAAATATTGACCTTCAAAACTGATGGTTCAGTAAGATCAAACGTAAATGCGAGAATGAATATATTATGGTCATTCTTCTTGAATAATTCCGAGTCGTACTAGGAAAGTGTGGGGCCTCAGTGGCTGAGCGGTCTAATCGACTGGTTCAGGTACCTGCCTGCGCACAGTGAAGAGGCGTCGGTTCGATTCCGACTTTCTCCTGGGTGTATTTCCTTCTTTGTGTAGTAAATCTGTTGTGCTGTCTTGTTCTATCTGTCATATTAGACGAGCGTTTGAGGCACCTTCTTGAGAATAGCAAATAAACTCGAATATTTATGAGACCTGAAATGGTCGTTAACAAACTAGGAAAATGTCTTCAGTTAAATTGTTGAAAACGTAATTTCTGTACAACGATTTCCAAACATATACAAATTAATTACGAATCTTACCAGATCATTTTTGTTTCTGAGCTGTACTCGAAGCTACCCAAGGAGAATGACCCTATTATTCATTCTCACATTTCCATTTGATCCTACTGAACCATCGATACGATACAGGATGACAATCGAAAGTTTTGAGTATGCAACCATCTTAATTAAATATTGACCTTCAAAACTGATGGTTCAGTGAGATTAAATGGAAATACGAGAATGAATAATAGGCTCATTCTCCTTGTATAATTTCGAGTTACACTGGAAAAATGTCTCCAGTTAAATTGTTGAAAACGTAATTTCTTTACACAATTTCCAAACATACATATTTTAAATGTGTACCGATTGTTTCTTTCTTTTTTTGTGCAACAACACTACATACAAGTGAACCCGAATACCGAATTCAATATTAAATTATTGAAATTGGCTAATTAATTATTAATTTTACCAGAGTTAATTGACTGTATTTAACTATTATTTTAAGTACTAATGAAAATCAGTGTATCACAAAATTAATATTAATCGTAACAATATTATCAACTTGCAAAACTTCGGTGCATATATTCTATATTTAGCAGAACGCGAGTCAATTCTGTCTTCAATCAACGTAATTTACCTGAAATCAATCTTTAAACACAGAAACCTAAATGAATTCTATCATTAAACACTGAAACCTAACTGAATTCTATCATAAAACACTGAAGCCTAACTGAATTCCAGCATTAAAAAATGAAGCCTAACATGACTCGTATCTTTAAACACTGAAATCTACTGACTTCTACTTTTAATCACTGTGACCCTTCACTGAATTCTATCTTTAAACACCAAAATCTACCTCTAATGTGTTTAAACCATGGTTCTCCTACAGTTATTACGGGGCCTCCTTCCCACATCATGCCACTGGTCTCTTTCCAATGTTCTCAAACTTCAAAATAGATATACATAATAAAAAGTTTTGATCTCACTCTTTACATTCCGGGTCCCATTGCTGTAATATCCCATACCAACCCCTCCCTTATGTGTAGTCATGCTTTAAACGCTGAAACCGAATTGAAATCAGAAATTGAAATGTTGTAATCTTTAGAGACATTTAAAAAAAAAAAAAAACACACACACAAAATAGAACGTTGTAACAGGGGTGCAGCACGTCCGAACTAGTAGGTTCGGGGGAAATGTTTGCACTCTAGAGAAATTTTCGCCTTATAAAAAATATATATAAAAGGGGGGGGGGGTTAGAAAATAGAAAAGAACGTTTTAAGAGCATATTTAGACATCTTGCAAGCAATTCCTGCTGGGTTTTTTCTTCTCAGAATTTAGAAATTGAATTTTTTTTTTCTTATAAGCTAAACCTTTGATTTTCATAGACTGGATTTTTCCGCACGAAAATTTGAAAACTCGCATCAATTGGGCTCATCAAACAGATCTAAGCATAATGCATAATTGCTAACTTAACCTTTATATATTGTGCGAATGCATTAATTTTTCGAAAATAAATTCTGGGGACATTACCTACACTCGTGCATTCTAACACCATTTCTCTTTCATTTATTTTCATCGTAGAAACAACAAAATTTGCTATCAAATATCCATCGTACATATCACAAATTCAATGTATTGCAAAAGAAAAATTAGTCTTTAATGGATTTATAAGTACTTTAATGTCTGCCAATCTTGCATACTACAGAGCTCCACAGGAAAAACAAACACAGACCTACTGATCATTAAAAACGTAAAAAAACCAAACGTGCGAAGTTGTCTTAACGACCATGGAAGGTCATTGGGCGGGTATTGTCTGCTAATATGCTTTACTTCTTTTAAAATGTCTACATTACACGTACGCGACAGGTTTAATTCGTTGGTTATTGTCACGCAAACGTAAAGGTCAATTTGGTTTTCGTGTCTGTAGTCACAGTTGTCTCGAGTTAATTAAAGTAATAAATCTTCAAAAAATGGACGTTAAAATATAACTTGAGGCTTGAATGGTAATTGTGGAACCGTAACGATAACAAGCAATACTTATCAGACAGAAGAAAAATACGAGTGAGTTCATTGGGAATCGATAAATTGACAAGGACCAGCCTAGATGACCCCAGAGCATATTGCTGGTGGTCATTTTTGTACTTATATTTTCTTTTTTTTTTGTGCTGATTCGTTTATAATTTGTATAGAAGTTAGGCCATGGTAGCCTAGTTGGCCCTCTATGGTGCCAACCAGTGTTTGGTAAAACAGTATGGGATAATTGATGGTACACTGGGATACACTGCCAAATTCAGAATTCATTAATAACTTTCATATCTAGTCTTGATTTCTTACCCCTATGCTTTCAAGTGTGAACCAGTACATTTAATATACCAGCAATTGTAGCAGGATATTTCCTGGGAAGGAATTAGGTCGTTTTACGATTTTTTTTCTTCTGCCCGTCACCAAAATTTCGAACATTTCTGGAAACCTATCAACATTTTTTCCCGTAACTAACTTGAGGCTTGAGTGGTAATTGTGGTAACGTAATGAAAAGAAGCAATATTTCTCTAAAAAAAAAAAAGAATGAAATATTAATAACAATTATAACTAGCGAAGCATTGTGCAGGAAATTAGTATGGGGTAATTGATGATACACTGGAATAAACTGCAAAAAGTGAGAAATATTAATGCTTTTAAAAATTTGACTTTATTTTTACCACAATGTTTTATGTTTTAAATGTGAACCACTACATATGGTAATGCACCAGCACTTGCAACAGACATATCCTGGAAGGAAACAGGTCATTTTACGTATTTTTCCCTTCTGTCAGTCACCAAAATTTCAAATTTCTCAAACCCAACAACATTTTCTCCTGTTATTAAACTGAGATTTGCTGCTCTTAAAGATGACATAGCTTTTTTTCCTGAGTTGAAATTAGTATCTTTCAAGTTTGAGATCCACTTTAAGCTTCCTTACATATGACAAAAACTGAACAAACTCTCAAAACGTGTTTTAATGAACACTGGGAGTTTATTTGAAGAACGAGTAAAAAGCAGTCCAACATAGTTGGAGTTCCAGCTGAGCATCTAGTTTTAATGCATGTAAAAATACACAGAAATGCAGATGAACATTTTTCTACAATTTTACAGTACCTCCGAACCTTGATTCTGGGTACTTTTCTCACAACTTGAAGTATTTGTTCAATTTAGTTACTAATTTTCCTTTTCTGTTGTTTAACTTTCGTTTCCGTGATCATTTGCTTGATTTATGATTCAATAATATATCACTCTTAATAACTTTTTCGAAGTGCATTTGTAAATGTGATCTATTAATGTATGAATTTTTGGTACTTATTTAGCATATACTTCTGCGTAACCGTTGTGTTCTATTCTCTCACAGCAAAAAGGATTTCATGGTACCTCCGAATCACGGGTGTGAACCTTCATTTTGAAGTCTGGTGTCGGTCAACAATTGGTATGTAAGAAGTTTGCTGTCTTCATTTATATTTACATTAAACTTATATTAATAAAACTGATAAGAAATCTTGAGAAAAGGAGGATGAGAGGGTAATGATTCAGTTATATTTTCTGTTTAAATTTAAAATATCGGTGGGCTACGTTTTTACACAGAAGGTAGAACCGCAGGTCATTGTTTTAAACTTTCAAATCTCAGGCAAATCTAGAAATCAGGTAAAACTTACTACTTCAGTAGGGTTGTAGGCATTTGGAATGGTTTACTGGAAGCAACTCTTACTTTCAATTTGGTAAAAAAGTTTTAAAAGGGCTCCTGATCATCATTGGGAATTGACAAATTGACAAAGGCCATTTTAGCTGACCCAGGGCTTGTTGCTGGTCGTCATTTTTGAATTTGCGTATTTTTTATGCCGGCAGGTTGGCGTAATTGTAGTAAGGCGCAGGCCCAAGTTCGCAGGATCAAACTTAGCCCAAGTCGGTGGATTTGCAAGATGCAGAAAATCAACAGCGCCTATGTCGTATAATTATGCGGCATGTTAAACTTTTCTTGAGTATCTGTTCGGCGTGGATACTCTCGGCTAAATTAAATTCCTAATGCAGTTTGCGTCCAATTAGAACCCAGGTGCCGCCATCTAGGGGGAAAACTGAGCGTCAAAAAATTGCGGCAATGGTGCCATTGTGGTGCCGCTGAAGGAGTTGCTACCAATCTCTGGGAACGCACTAGGTCTGCAATGATTAGGAACCAATATACGCAGCCCATTTAAAAACGGTAAGCAACAACATTTTCTTTTTTGTGCTGATAGTAGTAATTTTTATAGTAGATAATAATAGATTATAGTAATAGATTATAATTTTTATAGTAGTTAGAGAAATTCTTATTGAGTTTAAAAACATACATATCCGACGAATTTCCAAATTTAACACGGGAATGTGTGCCTTTTTAAAAGGATATTAAATAACAAAGCATGAACTTCTTGATTGGAAGTATTTCATTTAACATGATAATTAATAAGATCAATTGCCCCGTTAAATTAACTATTGATTGCAACGCTACAATCGACTTGCAACACCGAGTAGTTGGCACACATATTCCATCCAATTAAGTGCATTAAGTTTTAAGCTACATCACACAAAATAATGATTGTACTCTTCAAAGAGATGTTTTTCATTTATTATCTCTTAATTGAAGATATGTGTCACTTTTCATTAACAACTTTTTAATCCTGTTTCTTTGCCCACGGAAGATCTATTGCTGTTATTCCGCAACCCGAAGCCTGAAGCAAAAACGGTTTATTGTGCGTTTACCATTTGTATGCATTGGATGGATAATGGTAATCTTGGAAAGGTGTGGCGAACCGGAAGATAAATGAACTACTTGAGTAGATATTGGTTAAAATTTTTCAAACGCCTTCGGTTTAGGATATTAACCAGGTTTCTTCGTATACAAGGCTTACTGAAGTATTTCCAGAGACTCCATGACCCTGATCAACGGTTGAATTTTTTACTCTGCAATTTTAGTTGTTGATTTGATAAATACTTGCTTCTCACGAACCATAAAAGGCATCGAAAAAAATTTATACGGGAAATATTCACCACCTGTGCAGAATTATGATGACATGGAGTTCAATCATCTGAAATATAAATGCATAAGCATAAGAATTAATGACAAGATTACAGGATTGTCATGTGTAGAATTAATAATTTTCTGGCTTATATGTCAGCACAGGTTAGATATATTGATTAAAAACAATATTTTCATAGAAAGTGAGTTTGTTACTCGCCGGTATTACGCCCTTTTTTACTCACTGCTTTCCATTACTCGGAGATTATCGTATAGAATTTATTATTCATGATTTTGGTTATCCTTAGCCAAAGTTAATTCTTCATCCAAATATATGTAACTTTAAGTTCATTAGTTTCAACGCGTTAGCTACGATATTCAAGCAGATATATTGAACATAAATTTCTTTTATACGTTCTATGCTATCCGAAATATGTTAGATGGTTTTTGGATTGGAAGAAAATTTTGCTTTTCGAATTTTTATGGTTTTATATAGGTTTTTAAGGGTTTATGTAAGTTTTGAAGGGTTTATATTGGTTCTCATGGGCTACATTGGATGGGGTTACATGAATGGTTTGACCATTTTTCGAAAAATGTGTGTATGTGTGGTGTGTGCGTGTACTTATGTATAAGATGAACTGAATGCTATTTGCGGGAGCTGTCGCTGGAGGTGGCTTTCAAGGTATAAAACAAAATTCGGAAGCATAGATGAACTCTGATTAGAATTGTCGCAGAATTCTTATTGCCGCCAATAGCTCCAGTGGACATATATGAGGAGAATGTAACTCTTACTCCCCCCCCCCCCCTAATCTCGAATTGACGAGGCTGCCCTCGTTCATTTAAAACTCTGTGTAATTATATGAAAGAAATGAAAAATGTTCATAATGTTTCATATGAACATTTTTCACTTCTTGTGTTTCAAATGTTTCATAATGGATACAATCTAGCGTCCCTTCCAAATTCGTCTGATAATTATTTCATACGTGAATTGGAAGTACAGTATAGTTAATATATTAAACACTTTTTTCACAGATACAAAATTTTCCAATAATGTCAAGAATTCAATGGCTCACATGGGCTTGACGACCATTACAAATCTGTCTTATATTAGGTCGGGTGTAAGAAAAATTCACACGCATTTCTTCATCTAATTTTCTCAAACTACTACGTTTAACTGTTTTTATATTAGTCATAACAGAAAATACACTTTCACACGAATATGTTGTAGAAAACTGCAGCAAAATGAAGAGCGCACTCCTACTTAGGTGAAGATAATCATGCCGAATAGAAATCCAGAAGTTGCACAAATCTGATTCTTGGAACGTAAGTTTTAAAGTGCGGTTTTTCTTCAGGTCTGCCAGTTCCTCCTCTTCAGCAAGTTGAAGTTCACAAGTGCTGGAAAGCGCAAAAGGGTTTCTTGTCCAGTCATACTGGTTTATATCTAAAGTTGGAAAATATCCATCCAACCTATCTTTCAATTGCAGTAAATGGCCATGAATCAATGGTTGTATTTCATTACTAACTGCACATTTAGACATTAATGGAAACATGTTAAAATTGTTTTGTTTTGTTTTTCTCAACCATACCTCGACTTTATCTCTTAAGGTTGCTATTTTGTCTGTAGCGGTAAGGATATTTACACCCTTACCTTATAGACTAGCATTTGTCTTGTTGAGGATTTTAAATAATTCAGAAAAGGAAAGCAAACTTTGCACTCCAGACTTTGTCTTTCAATGCACCCGCAAACTCGGTTTTGTTTTCTTGCTCAAAAAACTGCAGCATTGCATTCTTGAGTTCATACACAGGACTGAGTATTCGCCCTCGGGATAGCTAGCGAACTTCTGTGTGAAGGAGGAGATTAGAGTGCTGTGTTCCTAGCTCGTCACATACCTGAGCGAATATTCTTGATTTGAGAGGTCTGCACTTCATGTAATTTATCATTGCAACAGTCTTGTCCAAAACTGATTTCAAATCCTTTCCAATAGTTTTTGCCTCGAGCACTTCTTCTATGTAAAAAGCAGTGGGTAGTAATCATGTTTTCGTTACATTGTTTCGCCAGTGTGATGAACCCTTTTATGGAGCCTGTCATTGAAGGGGCACCATCTGTGCCATATGCCGACACAATTCCTCCACAACAAATTCATTTTCTCCATACATCCATTTATTACTTCAAAAATGTCTTTGTCTTTGGAAGTTAAGGGAATTTCCTCGCAACAGAGATACTGTTCAACTATGTTTCCATCCAGGCTTGGGGTCGATTACGAAGAAACGTAATCGATTACGATTACGATTACAAAGAGAAAAATTGAGAGATTATGATTACGATTACGATTGTAATCCTTTGCCAAAAAGTAATTACGATTACGGCAGCGATTACAGTTGTTAAAAAAATAATTGATTACGATTATGATAACCGATTACGATTTAGCATACGATTAGATTAGCGAAATATTAGCTGATATTATGTACACAACGCTCATAATTGAAACAGTGTCACTAATCAAAAATTAATGATTTTTGATTAAATTTTTGATTTAATAAGGGATCAGATTTGTTCCTTTAGATTACGATTAAAAAATACGCAATTTAGATTATGATTATAAGAGTATGCCATTGTCTGATTACGATTGCGATTTCGATTTTGCCAAAATGTAATCTATTACAGGAGATTACGATTACGTAATCGCGATTACTCCAAGCCTGTTTCCATCATGAATGAAATGAATAAAAGAAACGAGTTGAGCAAGTCCACTTACATCTGTAGATTCACTCAGTTGAATAGCAAACATTAAATTTGTTTCACCAGCATGAGTTTTAATGGAATGTTCAATGTTTTCAGACATATCCTGAACGCGTCTTCCGACTGTATTATCAGCCAAAGGAATTTTTTTACATCACTTTCATACTGAGAGCCAAACATTGCCTTCACTATAGCACAGCAAGCTGGAAAAATTGCTTTCTCTTTCAACTACATGAGCTAACGTATTTTTTGCAACAATCTCAGCTACAAGATAACTGGCTTCTTGGGCTTTGTCAGAAGTCTGAAATTTCTTCTGTCTTAGAAATTCTTTGAAATACACTTTTTCCTTGTAAATGTCTGTGTTTCGTTGAAATATGGCTGAAATATAGCAGCTTATTTGGTGCCATGCTTGCATTGGAAAGTTTCTCTCCACAAATCACACACCTCCGGTGTTGAACATTCTTCAACTCCACACCACGTAAATCCCATTTTTATGTATTCTTCCTTATACATTCTCACTTTCGTGTTCTTGCTACTGCATACTGGCGAGGAATAAACAGAGGTTTGAGACACACTATTTAATTGTTGTTCAGTAACTACTGAAGTTCCAGACACACCACTTGACTGTTGCTCTGCATCTGATGATTCATAAACTGCCAAAGGTGTCTTTCTGACAATACATTTATTTATAGCGATGAGTTCCGTAAAACGTATGTCGTAAATATGTCACTTTGAAGCAGGTAAAATAATGGCGTGTGTCACGAATGAAAGAAAGACGCAGACAGAAGGAAATGTACAATGGCCCAATGTCGCCTCTCGAAGAACTAGTTAAAACAAGAAACCTATAGAGAGCGCCAATGTACAGCAGCAGTACAGAGACATCTAACGTCATAACTGGAAGTTACATGCACAAATTGTAGAAATCAACATTTCGATCACGAGGTTACTATGCGATCTATGATTACCCTGAACCAAGAAAAGAATGTTTGATATTATTTTATCATAAGCTATTCATTCGTTTTACAATCTCGCGACACCCAGTTTGGAAAGCACTGGTCTAATGGTTAGGATGTCAGATCTCCAACCGGCGGGTTTTGTGTTCGATCCCCGACCCGTTGCAGACCTACCATGTACACTTGGGGATACGTTAAGGTAAAATCCGTGGAACCTGAAGTCCCGAGGCAGTTCCAAGGGTACCGGAGGATGGAGAATTTTTCTTCCCGTCACCCTTAGGTCAAACAAGGGAGGTGGCCTATTTGTGGTGGCGCCATCAGGTGTTATCCGAATACATAAGCTGTCCTTGAGCAAACTCGTACTTCCACCCTTTTTGTGCTCATTAAAAACGGAAAGCGCTCCTTGTGTTCCTTAATTCCTGGTCGCTCTGCGAGGAGAGCTTGGAAATCAAAGTGGCATTAGCATCATCATCGATAAGTAAATTACACAAACAAACACATACATGTATACGTTTGTGTGTGAGTGCGTGTAATTAAACGCAATAAATAATTTTATACAGCGGTGGGTATTAGCTGTCAAAAGGCTCTAGTGTTTTAACGAACATCATTTCCAGCAACATAATGAAAAGCTCGATAAACGAATAAAACAATCTATCATTCGAAGAACAAAGTAATGATTCAGAAATTATCAAGTGTAGTGTAAAATATGCGTACTAATTTGATAAAAGTTCGTGATTTTCAGTAATAAATGATCCCATTCTGTTGCGAAATTCAATTAATCACATCAAACAACCTGAAAAACTGAAAAAAGAGAGGTGGATATTGAAAATCCCTTTGTTTCATGGTAGTTGCTATGACAACTTTGACTTGATCAGTCTTTGGCAGTGCTATTACATGGGAGAGCAGATTTAATTAATAGGTTATCGAGAAGATTCATTAGCGGCAGGAGAACATAACGCTGCGGGGTAAAGGTGTTTGCTCTTCAGTAGTGTGGTTGGTTCCAATTGGAACAATAGAGATTGGGCGATCCAAGTCAACTATTTTATGGTTTCTTTTGCGAAATTATCGAGTAAAGAAGGTGATATACAATTTGTCTAAAATTTTTATAATTCCAAGCATTTCTGTTATTTATTGAAATGTTTTAAAAATAACCTTTGAATGATAAGAAGGACTCAAAAAATTTAGTTGAATGTTTTATTTTCGGAATATTGTCGGAGAGAAAGAATAATTTTTTAAATAAATATTCAAAATACTTTTAAAAATCCGATATTTTATTCATTCTTTGATTCAGCCTCTCGTTTACAGTGTAATATTCTCATTGATTAGGTTAAAATAAAATCTCAAAATTTTTTTAGTTGCCTGTATATGCTCCATTGCTTCTAAATTGCAACAACAGTGCCTGACAGCTGCCAAGTTTTTTTTAAAAAAAGAAAGACCATTGCCAAACATTTCTTGCAAAAAAAAAAAAAAAAATCTGGGGAAATAAAGTACATTTTTATTTAATCATTTTAATTTAAAGTTCGGCGATCCAACAGAGCCCGAACTTAAACGAATTCGAATTTAGAGTCATATTCTACTATATCATATAGAAATTCAATCTAGGGAAAACTATAATAAATACAACAAATTATCATTTTAAGGAGTTAAGCTTCAGCAGCAGCAGTAACATATTTGTTTAGGCACATTTGGGTTTTTTTGTTGGAACGATCTCGTTTCGCCGCCGATGCTGGATATCACTCTAAATGTATTTTTCGGAACTAAAACACGAGTATTGCTGAGATATTCTTCGAAATAAGTTGTGAAAATAAGATATTCACAGTTTAGAATGTATATAGCTGATAAATAATTTCGCCGTAAGTTAAGTATCTAACGCATTGGCGAGAAAGTTGCGAACTACAGTAAAATAAAAGCATTAAAAATTTTGGAATTTATGCATTGGTTAACACAAAAATATAAGTATTTATTAACATGTACTTATAAAAATTTATAAATGCAACTACAGTAGAGCCGCGGTTTACCGAGCCCCGACTAACCGAGTTCCGGTTTAAACTAGGTACATAAGTGTTTGAAAAAAGCGCCTTCAGCACGAGCTATTTTTTTGGCGGGCCAATGGCGCCCCTGCCAAGCAGAAAACTCTTATGAACTTCTTCAAGAAATAACGTTACAAACTAGAACATGTACTCTACGTCTGTATGCATTCATATGTTTCATTTTATAATATGCACAGCAAATGCCTTTTTTCATCCCTTTGACGACGCTTTCATTCATTTTACCAGTTTACCCACGTTTCCCTCTCGATTTGGACAGAGTCCGTCTTATCCGAGTTTTTGATTATCCGAGGTAGCCTTGGTCCACATTACCTGGGAATAATCGAGGCTCAATTGTATATAATTTATGTGTAAGTTTCATTGGAATAAAAAGTGTTCTTTACGCTGTTGTTAGTGGTTATATCTTAAACTTCTAAATTGCTTTTCAGTATTGGTGAAGGAGGAGAAATGCGCCCGAAAAATCAAAGGAATGTGCCCGAAGGGAGCAAATGAAAAATATTTTTTCAGTCGAATTCGTAGTTCAAAATTATACATTTACTACTATTATTATTTCGTGTTTATTTCCAACAATGCTAAAATATTGAAATTTTGTTAATGATATCCAACTAAAACATATCCCAACATTGAAATTAGAATCTGTACCCTCGCATAATACAAATTGCAACATCACTTTAGCGAAGAGAAATAAATGGTTAAGCCTTTGTAACATTCCTATAATCGATTCTCAGGTGCCAATGACACGAACGGACCTAAGCGTCACCTGAAAATTATTGAAAAATCGATTCTTTTTTTTTTCGTAATAAATGATCCAAAGTGAAAATGGCGACGAAATCAGTATGAAGAACCAACTTATGTAATTTTCGAAGGCTTCAACACGTTATCAGAATTAAAATATTAAAAAAAAAAAGTTGTCTTCAATAATGAATGCTACTTATTGTAAAATTTTACTTAAGAAAAGCATTGCTATGTTCGAATAAAAGTTTTTTTCACCATTGGCTATAACAACAATAGGCTGCAAGGTTTTTTTTTTTTTTTTTGAAAAAAATATATTGAGTAAAAGTGCTGGACACTAACTCGTCTTAATTAATCGTTTTAACTTAAAATTTTGATTAGCTATAGAAGCTATAAGTCATATAGAAGCCTATAAGTCATATTTAATACTTAAACTAGCTATGGAATCATAAGAGAAATGATCAAAATGCTTTGGGGCTAAAATATGAGTACAAAGATAAAACAACGTAAAAAATCACATTTGTTCTGACAATTTGTGATTTTTTACGTTGTTTTATCTTTGTACTCATAGCTATGGAATCATTGAACTACATTTTATTCCATGTACTGTATCAGTAGTAGTAAAAATTCATTGGATTTTCCCTTTGACTTAGGAAAGTTCTTCTCTAGGCTGAATAGCAAGGGGAATATAAATGGATGATACAACTGACGTGGGGCCCACCTTGACTTTCCACGGAGAGTCAAGGTGGGCCCCACGTCAGTTGTATCATCCATCCCTTCATTACGCTTGCATATAAGTTATAGCGAGGAAATGGGCTCCCTCCAAAAACCGGGTTCCACGAATCCGTCATGCTGGACCCTCTCTCGATGGTCCTGTGTGTGAATGGCAAGATTGACATTAATATTTTCGCCTCTTCTAACATTACAATTATTTTTAAATACGTCATTCTGAGAGCCTAAAAAGGGGGCAGGGCTAACATTTTTGTATGACTTATGATTGAGCAGGATACTCCACATTCTAAGTAGGAGAAATCTTTTTTTTTTATAATGTTTCTTTGGGGGATATAAGGAACACTTAAAACGTTTATGAATTTGATTTTTGGTAAATTACACACTATCTTTGGAACTCTTTATAATAATAGTGTAAAAGATACTTATATGAAAAAAAAAAATCAGAGTTGCAATAATAGCTTTTGCAGTTATTTATTCAAAACCTTAAATATCTCAACTTCATTGAAATGGAACTGAAATGGGACTTAACTTCTGAGCAGTTCATATTTATTTCTGTTATTAAGAAAGTGAGTAAAAAATAAACTTTATAAAAAGTGAGTAAGTGAAAAAAGAATAAGTTTAAAAATTTGAGACCCTTTTAAATAATGAATTATAGCATAATTTAACATGTCGATCCAACTAATTTCGGGCAAGTGCACTCCAAAGCATTGAAAATATGCAGTTGTATTTGCTCTTTTTCCATGAAAACGCCCTTTTACTTCTAGAGATATCTTTGATTTTATGCATCTACTTAGCTGTTATATGCTTAGGAATTTCGTTTTTACAAAGTTATTACTTATAGAATAAATTCCCAATAAAGCTTCAAACTACTAATAATGTTTTGGAAGAGCTGAAATTTTATTCTCTTCTTATGACAGTCACTACGATCCACAGAGCGCACTCTATCGGTAACTCACAGAAAATCCCACAAAATCTTTCTTTGCTCGGCAGCTTGTACATAATAAGTAATTTTTCAAGACCATAAGTGAACTTCCTTTCTACCTTCGAGGACTTAAAGAAGTAACGATGTTTTTTTTTTCTTTTTTTTCCCCCTCTCTCTTTTTTACTAGCATCAACAATCAGTAATGTCAGACATCCAAACCTGTCATCTTAGAAGCCAGACTTCCTTCTGCTTTATAATGTGGGCGGAAGTTTTGTAAACAGCCTTATCCCTGAAAAACTTCCACTAATGCCAAGTGACCCTTGCTTTGCTCATGGCATAAAAAAAATCTTCCACTTAGAAATGTATAAGGTATTCTCTAGCAATGATTCATTCCAACCACAGCCTTTGCACCTTCAGTGGGTGCTACAGGTTGGAAGGTCAACTTGGGGTCACAGCGAAGAGATAGTTCTTTTAAGGATGGGTAGATTGTTGAGGATATAACCTCCTAGCTTTCCTGCATCCGAACAAGAAGATGAAGTATTCCAAACAAAGGTGTGTACCTTCTAATGTCAAAGGGGGTGGAAAAGTTTTGATGGTCTGGCAGATAGAAGAAACTTCTTGCCGACGATTTGATAACATATACTAGGGTAAGTGAATTTCAGGTGCAGCATCAAGCATTTCAATTTGATAAATGCTTACAATAATGGGTAGCATTTTCGGTAATGATTGAAGTGCATCACTAGTATTTAGAAACAATTTAATTTAATGAATTTATTTATTTATTTTGCAAGGTTCCATTTAGCAAACCCAATTGATACGAACTTTTTTTTGTGCAGTTTTCTTGTTGCCTGACATTAGCCACTTCATTATGCCCAAGTAATTTTCTGGTTATTTAACCCTTTCCTGCTCATTACCTTCAAAATGACCGGGGTTATGTTTCTCTCTATTTCTCGCGCCCGTGATATTTCCGGGCTGGAGTGTTCAAAAGTAACGAACCAAAAAGATTAAAATAATCTACTTCTTATGCTCAGAATCATGTTTATTTCTAATGTATACACCAGATTTCAGCACCAGACTATTCGTAAAGTGTTTAGAGGTGGGTACAACTTCGACTACCGATTCTCGATTTAAGGTTTCCCTCAAATTAACGATAGATTTAAATGGATGGCTGAAACGATGGATTTGCTGAATTCTATGTTCCCCGATTTAACTATGTCCTTGAATAAAAGATAGCATCACAGAGAACCCTTATGTTGAGAAGTTTAGATCATTAGTTAATTGTCTAGATTGTTATTTAAAAAAACTTTTTCTATGGAAGGAAACCAACATTGTCATACGTAATAGCCCTAAATGTTGGCTTTTGCGAGATTTTTTTAGAAATTACAAGCTGCAAATTAACCCAAACGTTAAAAATTAATACACATATTGCACAAACGCCTAGTTTTATACAATTTTCTTGAATAAAAAAAATAAAATAAAAAGGGCACTTTTATGAGCGTTTTCTTAAAAATTATGCCCCCGTTAATGGGTTAATTGAATTTTCTTAGAGATCTATTAATAAGAACAAACCGTTGTTAATTGCTCAGACAGACACATGGTCTATATATATATTAAAAAAAAAAGAATAAAAAGCATTCAAAGTTTTATTTAAAGTTACCATTTGAACATAAAAGGCATCGGCCCTTAATTATACTTTAATAGTTGTTCTTTAAAGCACGTTCGTTATTTAGACATTGATAGTTTTGTCATTTAGGCAGATCCATTTGTTCAAAAATGGCGCTTAACATGTTCATTAAGTTGCTGATCAGGGTATGCTATGACGTTCTTTAAAAAAATATGAATCAAAATCAGATACAAATATCGATGTCCATTAAATTTTAATGTAATGCAACTTAGATATTTAAATAAAAGTTACAGCAATTATGTCCTCCTCTAACCCTCTTAAATGAATGTCTGATCAATATAAATGTATTTCAATTTGACATTCCTCTTGTAAACCTTTTCCCATTAATGGCATTCTATCCATTTAATATTCTACTTTATGTTCTTAAAGCCTTATTACTGACATTCTAACGCGTGAAGATTTTGAACGAGATTTCTAGTTTCAATGGTGGTCAAAAGATTAATGGTGTTTTTTCTTTTCTTTCTAAGCTGATTTCCATCGAAGTCCAACTCCTTTGAAAGGGATGTTTTTGCTTTATCAATATCAGATAATAAATACCTAGTTTTTGTCGTTTTGATAAATGTGTGAAAAGTATAATCACATTAATCCTTGTGGTATGCCCGGCGGCATCAAAGGGGTAATGATTATATACTTTATTTTTAATTTTATAGAACCGACACTTGCGGAGTGTGTGTTTTTCACTTCAATTGCTTGATTGTTTTGAACATTTTGTGTGCCGGTGCTCTTGAAATGCAACAGAGTCCCGCTATTTCGAGCTAATTGGGATTCAACCTTGTTCTGTTTAACGGGAATTCGGAATAGGCGGATTCCATGAATAATATTAACGCATCGACTTCTTATGGCATGAATTAAGTGCGAAAATATTTGCAAGTGACTGACTTTGCTGCTTAAGTGTTTGTAAATTAGTTATTGTACTTAGTAGTGGTTAAAAGTAATTCTACAGAATTGTTGAAGGTAGCTATTGTAGATTTTGTAGTGACGATTGTTTGTTCTCATCTGCAAATGTTTATCATTCTGTTTTCTCTTTTTCTGTTGTTTTGTATAAAAAATGTTGTATTTATTATGAACATTTGACGCTTTTAATAAAGATAATACTACCGCGATCACGGTATCTATAAAGGTAAAAGTGAGAAGGCTTTACCGTGATTGTTGGACCGTGATTGTTGGCAATTTTCCAATTTTCCTCCACCGTGGTTTCATTTTGCATACAAACATGTGCATACATATACCTCAAACTACACTTCGTCACAAAATTACACAAGGCCCTATTTTGAAAGAAATAATAATAAATTACAAACCTTCTCCAGTCGCCATCTTTGGCATAACATTTTGTGGTCGACAAATAAAAATTTATAGTCGACAATGGCAAGTGGCGACCGCTTGTCTCGACCTTAAACAGTACGCAACCAGCTTTCCTTCTGATTTGGTTTCAGGCGTTTCCATCAAGCTTAGGCTCTATGTATGTCTCTGTTTCATTTCTCTGTATAACAGTACATACACTTTTTTTCACGAACGTCTTTTTAATTTCTTCTGTTTTTTAGTTTAAAAAAAAATCGTAGAGGAAATGAGGCGCACTCCCTCCCTTTCACACGATTCAAGCATTATTAAGGATTTTATGAATAGCGGCAATGTATTTTTATATATTTTAAAATTTTAGTTAAAAACTATGTAATTTTCTCCCTGGTTGTGGAGCCTTAGTCGGGGAATTATCCTAGGGTAATGGAATTGGAGCCGCTCCGACTCCGGGTGCTTTTTTTTTTTTACTGACACACCTTACAAAATGTTTTTTTTTTTTTTGCATTTGTACTTCTGTCGCTTTTGCACCATTTTAAATACTCATTATTATTACTATAATGATTAATATTTATTAGTAGCATTATTATTATTTACATTTTATTTCTACATAATTCGGGGTTTTTCTTGGTTTCATTGAATTACTATTAAATAATGAATTTTGAACTTGTGGACTGACTTAATTTTTTGTACAGGAAATATAAATTTGGTATAAAGGCGATTGCTTTCTTTTTTTTTCTGCCGCATCTATCATCTATTACGTCACTATCGGGTCACTTTAATGTGTGTTGCTGATCCTCAGACAGTAAAGATTAGCCCTAGAAAATAAAAAATGGAAATTTATTAAAGATGTTTCTTGTCGTGGTTGGCTCGGATTCGATGTTCTTCTTCATGGTTTAATTTTTTATTAATTCATAAAAGCCAGGAAAATGACAGCATAAAAAGATTCTATAATATTTAAAGCTTCTTCAGATTGATGTTTCCTAGAAACGCTTCTCTGCTTCTGCTGAAATACAACAAGATTGCATTCCAGTCACTTTTAGGCTTAACTTGAAATATTAAACACTATTGCTTTTCACGTGCACAAAGGGGGGGGGGGGCGGAATAGGCCCCCAGAAAAATTAAATTTTCGAATGATATACTAGCACTACTTATTGGCATATTTTTTTTTAAATATATTTTCGCAATCACTTTTTGTGCATGTATTTTAGAAGTGATTTCATCGTTTCAGGCACAAGAAATTAATCAGAAAAAAATGTACGGTAGATTTTGAAGCTAGCAAAATTATTCCAAACATTGTTGGTGTCTTACCAGGAAGGAAAATGTTTTGAAATTTAACTTCCTTTGTAGAATGTTTCTTGTCAACATCAAGGTAAAAGATTTTAAAATATTAATAATAGCAAATGCTATTAATATATTTTTAAGAATTTTATTGAATAGTATTAGTGACAGTACTTTTTCATATTTCGTGAGAATCACACACACACACATATATATATTTATATATTTATGAGTAGGGAGTTTTAGTCGGTCCTTTTTAAAACCGACTCCGCAACTCTGATTTATCCTATTCGAGCAAATTTTCCTGAAAGTAGGTGAAATTACAAAGAAATTGTCTTCTTCCTTAAGTTACACGAAGCCATAACGTTCACGCAATAATGTTTTTTTTTTTTTCCTTTTAATTTTTAGAGTCAATAATTGTCCTTCAGGAATACTATTTTTTTCCTTTTTTGTTTTTGAAGCAGCTGGAAAACAGTATTATGATGACAAAATTAAAGAAAACGTCAGAATTTTATTCTTTTCGCAAGATTGGGTAGCTAAATAGAAAATTGTTTGACCATGCAATAAAAAATGGCCGAAATGTTACAGTTTATATAAATGCTTACCATATAGGATTCAAAATAAGATTACATTGTTAATATCTGTTAAAGTTACCAGTAGTTTGTTACATACTTTGGAAAGAAATATTGCAATCAAGAATTTTTTGCGAAACCATTAACAGTGTTTCGAGGAACTCTGGGGTTCAGGGAACTGTGTCCCTACAGGAGAGAATCCTGGTTGTATCAAGACTGCTCAGATTTTACCAAAAATTTGGAGAATAAAAAGTAAATCAGCAAATATGTTGAACTTCATAATCATTTTAAAACTGGAAAAAAGTTCGTAAAATGAAATTTGTTCGTTCAACGATTTGAGCTCATGCAATGACAATTGAAATTCCGTCTTTTTTTCAATTAAAAATCTCAAGATTCGGCCTGATTTGAGCCACAGACTCTTAAAAATAAAATCAAATTTAGAAGAACTAGGAACACAATTATAAAACAAGAAGTTCCGTCTAGAACTATGCGAGCCTACTTTCCCGTATACACCAAATTCAAATTTATAATATAGCTATCTCTTTCTCTCTCTTTCTTATTTATCTTTAGTTCTAATTATTGAAAATATACCTTTTTCAACGGATAATACGTATTCATTCACTCACTCATTCATTCAGCCATGCATTTATTCATTCATTCGTTACCTCATTCAAGTGTTTATTCATTCATTTACGCATTCATGTATTTATTCACTCATTTATTTATATTTTCATTTATTCAATAATTTATTCATTCATTCTTTTCCTCATTCATTTATTCATTGATTTATTCTTTCACTCTTTCATTTATTCATTCATTCATTATTTCACTCATTGAGTCACTGAGAAATATTCTTGAAAATCCCGATCAAAAAATTTCATAGCAAAATAGGCTCGTACGTTCTGGATAAACTTTCTATTTCTACATGTTCTACGTTATAAGAGCTTTCCGATAAAGTTTGTTCCAAGCAAATCGGTCCGTTAGATCAGGATTTATATAGGGTTGAAATTTCCTCGTAAGCTCTGTGTTAATTTTTTGAACTGTTCAAAAATGAACAAAAATTGTTCAAATCAATATTTTACGCCAAGAACTTCTTCCAGTGAGATTGTTCATGGGAACTTATATGTTGTACCCAGAGTTTACATCATTTGCTTCATTTTCACCCATAGGCGCTAATGTTAAAATTTTTTGAACTGTTCAAAATTGAACAAAAAATTGTTCAAATCAAAAAGTAAAATATGGAAATGAGATATGCTCGCCGAGATCTTTCAAATGCAAAAAGAATTTTTCCAATCGGACAATTCGTTCAAAAGTTATTAGGGGGGGACAGACCGACAGACCGACAGACAGACAGACCGACAGACAGACCGACAGACCGACCGACAGACAGACCGACAGACAGACCGACAGACAGACAGACCGACAGACCGACAGACACACTTTTTCCCCATCTCAATACCCTACTTTCAAATTTTTTATTTTACAATCTTTATTTAATTACTTCACTTATTTTTGACTTTTCTTGATTTTTAACGATATTTTCACGATACATTAAGCCTTCTTTCATGCTTTATTATTATTTTTTTTTACTTTTACGGGAAAGTAGGCTAAAAAGGCATCTTATATTACGTTGCGCCCCAAATTAGCCCTGATTAAAATATAAGATTTGGCAAACACCTTGGTTAAGCTTTTCTTTAGCCTATTGTGTTTAAAAAGTGTTTTTGCATGTGATTATCTTTCAATATTCTTGATAATTTTGAGTGGCAACACCTTTGTGAGGCTTTACTTTTCTTTGTTTAAATTAATTTTGAAATTAAATATATTGATTGGCAACAATAAAAAAACAATTTTTTTTTTTTGAAGATTTCCAAAAGCGACCCTTGGCAATTTTTTAAATTATCGCTAAATTTTTTTACACCTAATTTACGAAACATTTGTAAATGTTTTGGCGTAAAGCTTTTATTTCATTGACATTTCCAATTTACATAACACAAAAAGTGCTAAAGTCAAAAAGTCGTTGTGATTCTGTCTGAATGAGATGCGATTTCCCGTTCGCATTCTATTATATTTAGGGCATATCTCGGCATAAAGGGAGGAAAAAAAATTAAAAAATACTCATTTTTTTAAAATGCGTAAATTTGTTTTGTAAAAACTGATTAATTTACGCATTTAGGAAATGTTCGGAAAGTTAAAATGGATGGCATTTGACGCAATTGTAGAGAGATTCCCAACAATTACAAATAAGTACAAGCAAGGTACAAATCATAGATACGCTGTACGCTTTCTTATTCATTAGCCATATATTTATTTATTTAACCCGACTTTAGTATTTGTTTAATTTTAAAAGTAGTTTTGGATGGTTGTTTGATAAATAACCAATAGATGGCAGCACGTAAAACATACGAAATTTTAGATTATACTGGAACCAGGGAGCTGGAACGAAACTGCTGCAACGAAAAACAATTTCTTTCAAGAAAAGGAACCAAAACGTTGAGCTGTGAATGTGTGTACGTTGTGTGTGTGTGTGTGTGTTTGTTGTAAATGTATTTTGTATAATTTCTCCTTTTCATTTTTTGATAATTTTTTTAAAGTGATTATTTAAGAATTTCACTTTTATATGTAAATTAAATCCCCTCGCGTGCGGTCCCATGGTGTAATGGTTAGCACTCTGGACTTTGAATCCAGCGATCCGAGTTCAAATCTCGGTGGGACCTGAATTAAATATTTTACATTTTAAGGCAAAAAATTTTTGTTCATTCTCCTAAAAGACGCGATAATTCTTAGAAGAAACTGTGCAAACACAAAAAAGTGACTGCTGTAGATCCCTGATTTTAGGTCCCTACATTCATTTTCACGACGAAAAAGAGACATGTAAATGTTTAGAATAAACATTATTTTGCTCTCAAAGTTGTTGAAAAAAATTCAAATACATATGAATGCCTCGTTTATGAAACACTAGTAAGCCCGGCGGTCATACGAAATGACCGCTGTTCTAGATATTATAAATATACAATTCTCCCAGTAACTGGAAATGCACATCAAATCAAAGAGACATTGATCAGATAGAACAGTAAAGTTTAATGAATAAATAATAAACATATAATAATTTCGGAAAAAAATAATCTCACCGAAAAAAAAAACCCATCTAAGTTATAATAATCTGTAAAATAAAAATATTATTCACTATATAATCAAATTGTTTGTGAAAAATATTCATTTATATAAAACATACTCATCGTCAAAACAATAGTTTTAACGAAACTGGAAAAAGAGAACTGCCACTTTAATATATATAAAAAACGCAGACGATAAATAAATAAAAACAGAGAAAGAAGGATTAAATTAAATTCGCGTTAACATTAATTTTTAACGGAGATTGCAAATTTCGCGATGCCTCACTCAAAATGCTAGAGAACTGTTTTGATTATTAGTCGTTTTCATTATAGAAACAATAGTGTAGATGGCTGCACGATGCAGTTTTCTCGGAGTAAGAAATTCGGAATAAGCTATCGGTGACAAACAGACACTTAAGCGATTCAGGGTATAATTGAACTCGTCTTTTACTCAGAATTAGTTGAAAATAATTTTATTTTCGCGAATACAATAGAACTGGTCTATAACGATGTCGGAGAGTCTGCGGTATTTACAAAGCTAAGACTAAGTGACGAAAGACGCTATAAATGACGTATACTTAGAGATAGCAAATCAAACTACATGATTTTTTTGGAGCAATAAAATAACTTACATGTATGACTAAAGACTTTTATTACTTCACTAACTAATTGGTATTTATTAACTAAATTATTTCGCACATACTTTTAAAACATGCTATTTTCATCAATGAATTTTTTTAGTCAAAAATTAGGTTCTCATAATTGTTACTTTCATTGTCACTTTCGTTGGTTTTGTGCCCCCAGTTTTTCATGTGTCCATATCAAGAAAGTCACTAAATTTCGAGGTTCAAATTTGCTATAATCCAGAAATCGGATAGTGAAGAGTTATGAACTAAATCCAATGATTTTGGTTATTGGACTGCTGGTAGTGAGAGGGGAGGGTGATAGTTTTAGAATTTTTATGAGTTTCTATTAACTTAAGCTCTTAAAATTTTACCAGAAAAACGATAACATCAAAAGGAAATCGCGGGGGAAACAATGATAAAACCGAGGTAGGACGCAATGGTGAGCTGCTGGAAACAGCGATTTCTTTACATTAAAACTGATGCGTCGCTAAAAGTGGTGTCGTTATAACTAAGTTTTAGTGTAGTAAAAAAATTCAGTTCTTTTGCTACATTATAACTTTAGGGGGGAAAATTTTTTTTTTATTTGCTGAGATTTTATACTTAAAAATAAATAAATAACTTATAATGATAATAATAATAGGGGGAGAAAAATACTTCCTTGTTACCCCTTCCTTTAAAATCGGAAATGCAATATTTCAACATCCAGCTAGAAGAGCGAATTGCAACTAAATATTAATTCCGGAAGTGTCCATGTCAGACCCCCTCCGTTTAAATATTTTACCAATAGTAAAAGTCACGGCTTTCGTATCGAATAGTACTTTGTAAGTCCAGAGCAACAGAGTATATTTTCCTCATATATTCCGTTAAAAAACACACATTCATAAAAATACATTACATTCCCAAAGCCAGGAGTGAAAATTGAATCTTCTATTCGCCCCACCCGAAATAAATAAATAAATTAAATTAAAATGACGGGCCTGGCTAAATTTCTAAAATGCATCTTCTCCTGAGATAAAATACTCATCCCTTTTTTAAAATAAATGTTCGATAAGTTATTATAATTTACATTACCTTATCAGTTCTATGAGTTCTTTGATTGTAAATTCAAAATTCAAACTGGAGAACCCGATTTAAACAATAAAATTCAGCCTTTATGAATTTTAATTATAGATATTTTCTTAAGGTTTTAATAATAATATTAAACATTGTATATATATTTACTTCTAGATGGCAGCACTACAAAATTAGGATTCTCAACTATATCTTTAGGATGATAAATGCATGGTGCTGCCATCTGTTTTCCGAAATGCAAAAAGTAAAGTTTAGAGTGTTTCAAACTACCTTCCTTTAAAGTTGTTTCAAAAGGTTCTCATGTAATGTTATTGACGATGAGTAAATGCAACGACAAAAGTAAAGAACGCGTAGAGGTTTAATTCTTTTGTCTCAGTTTATTAACAAATAATAAAACAAAGATCCCCCCCCTCCCGAACTGGTAGATTTTATGCCGTTTTCAAGCATTTACATTCAATACATAACAAAAAATTGCATTCACTTGTCTAAGTTGAAAAGCAGACAACGATATGTTCCTAAATTTCAGTTAGAAGCATGCAAAGTTTCGAATTATCAGTACTCTGTTGTACTGAAAACGATGTAATAGTATATGATTGTCAGGGTGGCGCATCCCCCCAGAACAATGGCGCACCCCCTAAAGCGCTACCGAAACCCCTGAAAGCAATGACCTTCTTCACAAATCATCCAAACAGTCGGTAGGACTCCCTCAAACCACCTGAAAACACCCCCATGCCGCAGCGTGTGCCCTCCCCCAAATTAGGGAAACTCCCTGTGATTGTTTAATGTAAGTTGACAATACAAATTTTAAACTTTTTAGCCTTAAAATAAACTTTAGAGAAATGCGTTACTAAAAATAATTTGTAATGATTATCTTTGCATCTGTACTTTGCAACTTTTCTTTTTGTGTGTCTCCTTCGCGCCAACACCAGCCTTCACATTAAAAGAAAAAAAAAAAAAAAAATCGATAAATGTGATTCGAACTTGGTCAAAAATTATGTTAAATAGTTGTTCTAAGATTCACCCCAAATAATCGGCGGAAGGGGATGTTTACTCGTGAATTAGACATCAGCCCCAGTGATGAGAACGAATAAAAAAGCCGTTTGAGTTCAAAGTTGGCCTAATAATGAATCCACGTGATAGACTTTTTAATTAATTTACATATTTTTTCCTAAGCGCTGTCACCATCACAATTTTATCCCCATCAATTATCATATTGCATAAACCAGCGGTGCGCAAACTAGGAGGTGGGGGGGGGGGGGGGGATCGCCAAATTCATAGAAATTCAAATTTAAGAAAAATCTACAATTATTCATTTGAAAGAACGGAAATAATGCAAGCGAAGAAACTGACAATTATTTTTTACGAGCGGCGATATTCGCGATTGTTTTCTCGGGGCTTCAAAACCCCGTTATTATGCATAGTGATCAGTGGTATCGGCTGCTCACGCTCTATCTATAACAAATATCAGCACTCTCGCTCACTCCTACAATGGTTGATTAGGTCGGAAAACTCGGATAAATAGTTGATATTTTTGGAAAACGGAACAATCTGTATATGAATCTACAGGAAGAGGGTAAAAAGTTTTTAAAGTTAAGCAGTAAAATTGAAGCTTTTAAGAATAAGCTGATACTTTGGCAAGGGCAATTGAACAAAAACAACACATACATGTGCCCGTGCTGTTGAGAATTTGCAAAAGAAAATAATATAAATTTCTTGTTAATTAAAAACATCATTGCCCGCCATTTGATAAAATTATTTGAAAACTTTACGAAAAGGTTCGAAAATGTTCCAGAAAATGAATTAGATTGGATCCATTTTCGTTAGATATTATTAATTCCAATACCCCTTATGAAAAAAAACAGTTAATTGATGTTTTAAGTGACGAAACCACTGCGCATTCAATTTAACTCTCTGACTTGCCATAAGTTTTGGTTATCGATTGGAAATGAATAAGCCGATTTGAGAAGAAAGGTATTCAATATTTTGATTTAATTTGCATCGACCTACTTTTGTGAATCCGGTTTTGCAAAATTAGTTTCCATTAAAACAAAATATCGATCTCGATTTGATCCAGAGGATGACTTACGGCTTATGATTTCCAATTCAGATCCAAATATAGAAGCAATCATGAGCTTTTTGCAAGCACATTCCTCACATTGACTTCTTATGATGCAAAGCTTTGAAAAGTATTTTTCATTAAATGGGTTTATGAGTTTGGTGGCGCTATTTTAAAAAGGCCTTATTTCAATAGATGACGTCGTGACACTCTCTTAAAAACACCCCGTAAAAGCAAATCCCAGAAATAATTCAATGTAACTTCGTTAGAGGATTAAACAAAACATCTACTGTCTATTCGCAAATAAAAATAGTTTGCGCACCACTGGCATAAACTACTGTTATTTGACGTAGATATTCAAAAAAGAAATTAGTTCAATACTGCTGCTGATTAACTTTATAGTCGAAATTAAAGTTTTTACGACCTTATTCACCAAACATGGTCAAACAGCCGACCGTCAAACTTACCACCCTATCATAGAAATTATTTTTTAGCCAAGCCCTACAGGCAATATTTTACTGGATGAAAATGCAAATTGGCTACAGACAGTAATTTCATTTTAGGCCAAGAACAAGGGCGACAAAAAATTCTTTTCGCTTGCGCTCTGCATTCAATACTTTGATTTTACACAGAGTATCCAGATGCAAACCCTGAGCTATGGGATTTTTTTTATTGAGGTCGCTTTTACCCAGAAGCCAGAATCATTCTTCTTTTCAAAGTGTTCATACGCAGCAACTATGTCAGCGACTGGAAGACAACTATTACAAATTGTAATAAAAATATAATTTCACGTTAAATTAAAGCACAAATGAGCATTAAAACGCAGACATATGTTTCGGGATTGCTTGGAATCCCTTTTTTAATGCGACAGGGAGCTTCTAGATGCAAAACATCCAAATGAAGCAGACAAAACAACAAAAACAAAGCTTATATAGCCTAAGAATTAACAGTAAACCAATGAGAATAAAGGCAGTGTGAAGTGGAAGTACAAGTAGCATTGAAGGCACCAATAAGAGAGCAACAAACGAATGCAGTTGAAAGTACAGGAAGTAAAAAGGAATATCAATAAAAACAAAGCAAAAAAGACAACAGCATACATAAAAATGTGAAAATACATGAAAATTGCAAAATAATAAAATAAAATACAAAGAATAAAATGGAAATGAAATAAGTACAGGAAATACCAAAACAAAAAGCAAAACAAAGTACACATGTAAAGGAGGGGGAGGGGGAGAGAGAGAGAGAGGGGAGAGAGAGAGGAAGAAAAAAAAAATGACACAAAAAAGGAAAACTAACAAGAAAACCAAGAAAGAACAACAAATTAAAGGAACTTATGCCAGACCTGTGAAAAATAAGGAGTTGAGGAAGAATCATTTCAATTTTATGTTCGTTATGTGGATGTTTGTTTTGTCCTAACGGACAGTAACTTGTTAGGTATTGATGATGCTCTTCGATTATGAACTCCATTGATCCTAATATCCAGTTTTCTTGTGAGAAAGAACTTAATAGTAGCCTCGCGTTTCTTGATGTTTTGATTTCTAGGAGTGAGTCTGGTGTCACTACTTCTGTCTATCGTAAACCTTTCGCTGTTTCTTTACCTCCTCACAGACTGTCGTCTCATCCTCCCAACCAAAAATATTCCGCTTTTAATGCTCTTGTCCATCGTGCTATTAATATTTGCTCTGCTCCTGAGCTTCTCAAGATTGAACACAACTATCTGAAAGCTGTAGCTGTTGATAAAGGATTTTCTCACTCTTTAATTGATTCTATTCATAACAAACTTTCTAAAAAAACTTCTGGTCCCAATCATGGGGTTTCTAGAAAGAATTTGGTTGTGTTACCATTCTTTCATTCTGTCAGTTTTCGTATTGCTAAAATCCTAAAAAGGTTTCAATTTCAAGTTGTTTTTGCTCCTAGCAACAAACTTTCCTTCTCTTCTCTTAAAGATCCTGTCGATCAACTTAACACTTGGGGTATTTACCAAATTAGTTGCCTTTGCGGCCTTTCTTACATTGGACAAACAAAACGTGCTCTGAAAATTCGGTTAAATGAGCATAAAGGTTATGTACGAAAGCAAGAGTTAAATAAGTCTAGCATTGCTCAACATTGTTGGAATTCTAAACACTCTTTTGATTTCAATTCTGGGAAAATTATTCAAAAATGTTCTTCCCCATTAGAGCTTGACTTTTGGGAAGCTTATCATATTAACAGGAATAGTTCTAATTTGGTTAATGATTCTTCCTCAACTCCTTATTTTTCACAGGTCTGGCATAAGTTCCTTTAATTTGTTGTTCTTTCTTGGTTTTCTTGTTAGTTATCCTTTTTTGTGTCAATTTTTTCCCCTCCCCCTCTTTTACATGTGTACTTTGTTTTCCTTTTGGTTTTGGGTTTTTTATGTACTTATTTTATTTCTATTTTATTCTTTGTATTTTATTTTATTATTTTGCAATTTTCATGTATTTTCACATTTTTATGCATGCTGTTGTCTTTCTTGCTTTGTTTTTATTGATATTCCTTTTTACTTCTTGTACTTCCAACTGCATCCGTTTGTTGCTCTCTTATTGGTGCCTTCAATGCTACTTGTACTTCCACTTCACACTGCCTTTATTCTCATTGGTTTACTGTTAATTCTTAGGCTATATAAGCGTTGATTTTGTTGTTTTGTCTGCTTCATTTGGATGTTTTGCATCTAGAAGCTTCCTGTCGCATTGAAAAAGTGATTCCAAGCAATCCCGAAACATATGTCTACGTTTTAATGCTCATTTGTGCTTTAATTTAACGTGAAATTATATTTTTATTACTGTTTACTTGCACAAAGTTAAATTATTATTATTACAAGTTGATTAGGGGCCATTCATAAATGATGTCTTCCATTTATTCAATATGTTTAACCAACTTCTCCCCGTTCATCTCTAAATGTCACTACCCCCTCCTCCCCTCTGTCACATATAACATAAACATGTACGATCATATTTATTTATTTTTTTTTTTGAACCCAAGCTATGTGTTTCTTTGATATTTCTTGAGAATAGCAATAATAGTTGTGTGTGTACTTATTTTGTGTGAAATGAGATTTTTGCAAAAGTTTTGCAAAATAAATAAATAAATAAAATAAAAAGTTAAAAAAATAACGTAACTTCATGTGTTTGACACCTTATAATAGCTCAAATAACATAATGAATACTTACAAGTGAAAATATTAATTAACTCATAGTAATAAAATATTAACAAAAGAACAATTAATTATAGTATTATTTCGAAATTTGAAATAGTTTGCTTTGAATCTTATCTTTACCTTATGAACATAAAACACTTTTCTAAAATAAACGAAATATAAAAAAAAAAAAAAAAACATAAAAGCAAATAATATAAAAATATTTAAAATGCTAATTCTAAGTTCGTTATTTTAACTAAAATATGCGATGTAACATTTCTTGCTACTCCCAGTCACCCTCTTGTCACAAAATGTCCCCAATTTCATTAAATCCCTCTTTCCGTCACGTGTGACATCATTTGTGAATGATCCTTTAGTGACAAGAATAGCTTTGCGCCGATTATCAAATTGATTAATTGCAATGAGTATTACATAAGCATGTTTCGGAGTTACAGATAAACCTTTCACCAGTGGAAAAAAAAAAAAACTATGTGACAGAAGCTATTTTTTTTTGTCGTTGGCTCCGTTTTATTGCTTTAAAAAAACTAAACACTAATATATTCTTAATTTAAGAAAATTGTATGTCTAATAAAAGAGCCCAATTGTCAACAATCAAACACCAGGTGAAGAAGGAATATTTAAATTTCCACAATTTAATAAAAAAGCACATAATTCAAAATTGAAAAACTGCAGAGGTGCAGGATTAAAGAATTCCAAAATGTTCAAAACAGCTTTGAACGAACATAACATCCCTAGATTTAAAAAAAAAAGAACTAGTCTAAAAGCTTCTTAAATTGAAAGAAATCACTTATCTATATAAATAAAACCGAAAGTTTGTGTGCGTGTGTATCGTTTGCCTCCTGGAGAGATGGAAGGGTCTAAAAGGTACGTGCACCTCGAACCGTTTTTCCTAAAATTCGAATTGGTTCTTTTTTTATTCCAATTTCAAGGAATGTTCTCTTTGCTGTAGTAGAAATATTTAGAGACCGTTGTACTTCATATGTTGGGCATTTTTAAAGAGGATGCTGATGTTATTCTGATGGGTAATTTTAGATGTGGTGTTGTTTATATTGTAATTGCGATTTTTATGTACTCTTGATATCATTTTGGAACAATTATTCTGATGCATGTGTGCCTTTTAGTTACTGTTGCCCTTACTTGAATGGCAATTTATATGAACTGTTGTCATTTCAATTTGGATTTTTATGGACTTATTTTTGGCCTAAAAGGAATTTTTCGAGGCTGTTGTTTTCAATGCAGTCGTGATTTTTAATGAGTTTTACTGTTTAAATGGGATTTAAGCGAACTGTTGCCCATCGTCTACTTTAATTTTCAAGAAATTTTTTCCTTTTATATTTACAACAGAATTTTGGACATGTGTCACTTGGCCTGCGAATTATGCAATATTATCCTACGCAACGCAGTGCATTTCAGCGATTTATTTAATAATTGAGATAAAATTTATAAAAATAATATTTTTTTGGAATTAAAAACCTAGTTTTAAACATATCGTTGCTTGAAAAGAATAGTGACACAACTCAAAAAAGAAACTTTTTCAGGAGACCAGTTTTTAAATTATTGCGATATGTAATTTATTGTTGTTTTATTCATAACAATTCCTAATTATTGTAATGCAGCTTAAAAAAGGTTAATACTATTCTTTTTGTTTATTTCATGAAGTTTTTGTGCTAGCCTTTTAGGGTTCCTAGAAATTTTAATCAAATTTAGGAGACTTTGAGTTGTGTCTCTTTCGAATAAAAACAACAATTTGAGGAATAGTGTAATAACTCTGAAAAGGTCTTTAAAAAAATTGTAACATTAAAATCAATACAGACGCACACAACTCCAAGTATGTCTCTATTTTCCGTAATAAAATTCTATGAAAAAATCCTACATTAACAGCAATACAGACACAACACAAAATGGGTCTCTATTGCTCTATAAGGGACTATATCACTTAGGACCTAATCGGAGTTGTGCCTTTTTTCAATAAAATTGGCAGTACTTACCAACGCAGCCCAAATTATGTCTCTGTTCCAAAAAAAAACAAGAAGTTCCGTCTAGAACTATACGAGCCTACTTTCCCGTATACACCAAATTCAAATTTATAATCTAGCTATCTCTTTCTCTCTCTTTCTTATTTATCTTTAGTTCTAATTATTGAAAATATACCTTTTTCAACGGATAATACATATTCATTCACTCATTCATTCATTCTTTCATTTATTCAGCCATGCATTTATTCATTCATTCGTTACCTCATTCAAGTGTTTATTCATTCATTTACGCATTCATGTATTTATTCACTCATTTATTTATATTTTCATTTATTCAATAATTTATTCATTCATTCTTTTCCTCATTCATTTATTCATTGATTTATTCTTTCACTCTTTCATTTATTCATTCATTCATTATTTCACTCATTGAGTCACTGAGAAATATCCTTGAAAATCCCGATCAAAAAATTTCATAGCAAAATAGGCTCGTAAGTTCTGGATAAACTTTCTATTTCTACATGTTCTACGTTATAAGAGCTTTCCGATAAAGTTTGTTCCAAGCAAATCGGTCCGTTAGATCAGGATTTATATAGGGTTGAAATTTCCCCGTAAGCTCTGTGTTAATTTTTTGAACTGTTCAAAAATGAACAAAAACTGTTCAAATCAATATTTCACGCCGAGAACTCCTTTCAATAAGCTTGCAATAGGAACTTGGCTCTTGTGCCCAGAGTTTACAGAATTTGCTTCAATTTTGTCCATAGGCGCTAATGTTAAAATTTTTTGAACTGTTCAAAATTGAACAAAAATTTGTTCAAATCAAAAAGTAAAATATAGAAATGAGATGTCCTCGCCGAGATCTTTCGAATGCAAAAAGAATTTTTTGAATCGGACAATTCGTTCAAAAGTTATTAGGGGGGGGGGGGGACAGACCGACAGACAGACAGACCGACAGACAGACAGACAGACCGACAGACCGACAGACACACTTTTTCCCCATCTCAATACCCTACTTTCAAATTTTTTATTTTTCAATCTTTATTTAATTACTTCACTTATTTTTGACTTTTCTTGATTTTTAACGATATTTTCACGATACATTAAGCCTTCTTTCATGCTTTATTATTATTTTTTTTTACTTTTACGGGAAAGTAGGCTAAAAATGGCGTCTTATTTTCATTTTGAAAAGACACTTATGTTATGTACAGACAACTTTGCTATCTACGACTTGGTTCTTTATTCCACATAAAAAATCAATTTTTTAAAAGTATTATTAATTAAAAATCTCATTTTCGGTATTTTTTTAGTTGTATCACTATTCTGTTCAAGCGACGATATAATAAATTTCAGAGGCAAGAGGCAAGACGCAACTTATTGCGCAGACCTCTTTGATGCTAGAAGCATCCAAAATAGAATAGAATAGAAGATTTAATTTTACCTTAGCTTACGTTTGCGCATATTTGTTAAAATGGCGGTGTGAGTGTGAAGTTTAAAAAAGTGTTCAGAATTTAAATTATGTACTTTGTGGAATAACAATGGGAAAGACTAACAGCGATTTCGAGTCAAAGTAAGCTTGCTTTTATATTGATTAATAATTTCAGTCATTAACTAATGAATTTTTTATTTTGGAATTTTAAATTTCTCATTTCCTTAAAATGTGTGCATCTTAAACTACTCGTTATTTACTATTGATTGCATAGTATTTTATTAATGCTTTGAAATTGTACATCGTAATTATATCTCGATTCTATGATTTTTTTAAAATTGAAACTTGTAATTGCATTACAGATTCCTTTTTACAAATTCAGTTTTTTTAAACTGAACCTCGTAATTGTATCTTGATTCAATTTTTGATTTTAAATTGACACTTGCAATTGCGTTACGGATTCTATTCTTTTTGAAGAACTAGTAACTTTTTAATTGAAACTTGTAGTTGCATTATAACAGCGATTCCCAAAGTGTGGTACACGAAGCCTATCCAGAGGTGGTACGTGTGCAGGCAAAAAAAAAAAAAAAAGAAAGAAAGAAGATGGGCCATTTCACAGTATTTGCTAAAAATGTAGAGTCCGCAACATGACACTTTTTTTGTTATAACTAAATAATTTACAGTTTAATTATCACTAAATTTTATTTTCAAATAATGTGCTCAACACATTATTTGAAAATAAAATTTGGTGACAATTAAACTGTAAATTACGTAGTTATAACAAAAAAAAGTCATGTTGCGGACTCTACACGTTTGGACAAAATACTGTGAAATGGCCCAGATATAATAATCTATTACTATTCTATATAATAAAGTTATGTTGATTTATAACAGCGATTCCCAAACTGTGGTACGCGAAGTCTATCCAGAGGTGGTACGTATGCAGGCAAAAAAAGAGAAGATATAATAATCTATTACTATTCTATATAATAAAGTTAGGTTGATTTATAACAGCGATTCCCAAACTGTGGTACGCGAAGTCTATCCAGAGGTGGTACGTATGCAGGCAAAAAAAGAGAAGATATAATAATCTATTACTATTCTATATAATAAAGTTAGGTTGATTTATAACAGCGATTCCCAAACTGTGGTACGCGAAGTCTATCCAGAGGTGGTACGTGTGCAGGCAAGAAAAAGAAGATGTAATAATCTAGTACTATTCTATGTAATGAAGTTATATTCGCAGTGGTACGCAAAAGGTTTGCAAGTAAAATGATGGTACACGAAAAAAAAAAAAAAAGATTGGGAATCGCTGCATTATAAGATTCCATTCTTTCTTTGAAACTGAACCTCGTATTTGAGGCAGTGAGAAGCATAGGGATGTAAAAGGTGACAAAATTGAAAATGTTTAGATAAATGGTGCAAATGGTATAAGGAAAGCACCATTCTATATTGTGACAAGAAATCTTAGTGATAGCTCTAACAAGTGTTCCGCTTCAACGTGATTAATAAAAAAAAAAAAAAACATGAAAGGTACCATAAAATCCAAACTTTGAACTCGTTTTTCTCAGAATCGTTTTTTGGTCACTTACATCCCTTTGCTTCTCAGTGCCTCATTTGTATCTTGATTCAATTCTGATTTTGAATTGCATTTGCAATTGCGTTATATATTCTATTCTTTTTGAAGTAAGAACTCGTAATTTTTTAATTGAAACTTGTAATTACACAATGGATTCCATTCTTCTTTTGAAACTAAACCTCGTAATTGTATCTTGATTCAACTCTTGATTTTAAATTGGCACTTGCAATTGCGTTATATATTCTATTCTTTTTGAAGTAAGAACTCGTAATTTTTTAATTGAAACTTGTAATTACACAATGGATTCCATTCTTCTTTTGAAACTAAACCTCGTAATTGTATCTTGATTCAACTCTTGATTTTAAATTGGCACTTGCAATTGCGTTATATATTCTATTCTTTTTGAAGTAAGAACTCGTAATTTTTTAATTGAAACTTGTAATTACACAATGGATTCCATTCTTCTTTTGAAACTAAACCTCGTAATTGTATCTTGATTCAACTCTTGATTTTAAATTGGCACTTGCAATTGCGTTATATATTCTATTCTTTTTGAAGTAAGAACTCGTAATTTTTTAATTGAAACTTGTAATTACACAATGGATTCCATTCTTCTTTTGAAACTAAACCTCGTAATTGTATCTTGATTCAACTCTTGATTTTAAATTGGCACTTGCAATTGCGTTATATATTCTATTCTTTTTGAAGTAAGAACTCGTAATTTTTTAATTGAAACTTGTAATTACACAATGGATTCCATTCTTCTTTTGAAACTGAACCTCGTAATTGTATCTTGATTCAATTCTTGATTTTAAATTGGCACTTGCAATTGCGTTATATATTCTATTCTTTTTGAAGTAAGAACTCGTAATTGCATGTAAATTCTATACAGTGGCGTATCTAGCATAGGTGACATCCGGTACTGTTATCTGGGGGGTGGTGTCACCCCTCCCCCCAAAAAAGGAGAAGAGGAGCAAAGAAAGAAGAAAACCCATAAAAAAAAGAAGGGGGAAAAATACCATTCGGTATCATGGGGGTTATAATATTTAATGTATTTGATGGTAATGGTGTGTTTCGCGGTAAAAAACCTCTTTGAATATTTTTGTAAGGAAACAATTTGCTCAGTTAAAAGTGGAAAATTATAGAAAAAATATCCAGTTCAAGGTATTTGTTTTATTATATGAAGCTTTTAAAGGTTTATTGGGGTTTCCCCCTTCGTAGCCGGGTGTCACCCCAGAACGAGTGACAAGCAGGTTGGGTCTCCCCCACCGCCCCTCCTTAGCTACACCTCTGATTCTATATTCTATTTTCTAATTAAAACTCGTAAGTGCATTTAGAAAACACGCAAGCTTTTAAGTTAAAAAACGGTCATAAAAGTGCCTATTTTTTATCACTAAAAATTATAAAAAAATATGTGTATGAACAATATATATATATATATTTATTTTTAATTTTTGATTTGTTTTTATTTGAAATTTTAAACACTCCATCCCGGAAATATCACGGGAGCGAGAAATAGAAGGCGAAACCTCAGCCCGTCATTTTCACGGGAGTGAGAGCGAGGGGGTTAACCTTAATTCATGATCGTTACTTAAATATGCAAAGACCAAACAGTTGAGAACCGTTTTCTCCTCTGTCGACTGATTTTCTTTTTTTTATTTCGTAGCTACTGATGAGTTTTAGTGTTATCAATACAGAAATTTTGGAATAGTTTTTTTTTTCTCTCCTACTTTTGACGTAGATTACAAGCCCTTTTTATATGTCTTTATTCGTCTTACTTTCAGGGCCGGCGCTAGCACGAATGGCGCCCTGAGGCAAAAAACTTTTTCCCGCCCCTACTATATATTATGAAGGAATAGAGATTACAAATGATCGATACAAACTTTAATTATACATATTTTAACTTTCAAAAAGCTGAAGGAAAACAATCGCTGATCAGAATGAACTGAATAACGGAAATAAAAAAAAAAGAAAATGAGAAAAAGCAATAAATTGCGTTTTCCTCATCATAAAATAGATAGGTTTGACTACCACTAACTTTGAAGTCCAGCAGGGGCGGATTTTGAGTTGGAGAGTTAAACAATTCTACTGTTCACTTACATTATAGTTTAATTACTTAGAAAAATCATTGTTAGAGCATTCGGAAGTTGTGGCATTCTTAGTATAGAAAGCCCATCCACCACGACAAGGTGGTACAAAGTTGAGAAAAATCGGTGTAAAACTGTTCAGAGGCCAAAAACCGCATAAAAAGCAAAAGTAATACCGGTTTTTAATTTTTTGAGATAAAAACTTTTGTTTTTTACTTTTAATGATGCAGTCAATATTTATGGCCAATGCGCCCCTAAGAACGACGCGCCCTGAGGCGGACGCCTCACCGCCTCAGCCTAGCGCCGGCATTGCATACTTTCATACTACTCCTTACATCTACAGGCTACAATATTTGCACAATACTCGATACATTATTTACTATTTATAATTTAAAGAAGAAGTAAGGAAAAAAAAAAGGAAAAAGGAAATGTATAAGTTAGTAAAAAAAAAACGTTTTCAAACTTTGCAATTTTCGTAGCAGTATCACGTTCTTTTTTTCTCCGAGTTGTACGCATTGTGTATATGCAATGGTGTATGGGATAACTTCGCCTGGGTAAATGAAACGACGTTGTATTTCAATAGATACTTCACAAAGTATTTAACTGCCACTAAATTAAGTAGTATCGTTCCAAAAAATTAAGTAGTATCGTTCCAAAAAATTAAATTCCTCGGCTGCCTGTGTGAAGTTTTGCGCCAATTTGCCGTCAGGGCACTTCGAAAATGTTCACTGATTAAATCATTTCAATTAAGAAAGGATTAATTAAAGATTTAAGTTTTCCGATAAGAAGAAAGAAGTTCGCGAGACCCTCCCTTTTATCAAAGCTTTTCAGCAAACTCCTTCTTAAAAATTAATTTAAAAATCCTGTATATATAATCAATCTGCGAACGAGAATTTGTAATTAGAAAGCAGCCTTTTTTTTTCCCCTTCGCTAGGAAAAAATTATTTGAAAGTTTCTTTTAAAAAAAAAAACTTCCTGTTTTTTCAGATACTTTTAATTAAAAATAACAAAGAACGATTCTTGCTTTCATAAATTAAAAGGAGCATTAACTTGAATAAAAATGAAAATTTGTTTAAATAGTATAAGTTTTTTCGCAAATGAACTAAGAAAATGTGTACATGTTTCATTTTAATTGATGTAAGAATTAAAACTCTTTTTTTTTTTTTTTTTTTTTTTTTTTGTGCAATGTCCTCTGTGATTAGAAATTCAAATAAAATATTTGAAGTGGTAAAAACTGAATCTTGAAGCAAATTTTTGAAATTCTGCTTCATACTCAAACAGCTGAATAGTTGGAAAATCGTTGAAGGTGATCTTTGTGGTAATGTGGGTCAAAAGAAAAACATCGTTTTGTACTTTGCATTGAAAAGATGTTTTGAAAATCAATGAAATTGGCAAATTCATTCCGAAATATCGGGTGGTTATATTTAAACTTTCCCTATTTAGGGCATCCTACAGCTAAAACCGTTCAACGGGTTGACATCAAAATTGGTATGTGGATTATACACGAGATGCGCTCAAAGAGCCATGCAGGAAAAAAGTTCTAAAAAGGGCCGCTGTTTAGCCTCATGACATGGTAGGAAATGAACAATAAGGAGTAAAAATAATGATATCAACATTTATTGAACACTTTTCCGTCCATATCTATGATCTTGCCATTTAAAATGAAAGTCAAGAAAGCTATAACAGTTCATCTGTGTGGCCAAAAAAAAAAAGTTTAGGTTATCATGAAATGTATTTTTTTCATTTCATAAATATTAATATGATTAATTTTATTCCGTACTGGTCATTTCCTACGCTAAAACGCTGTTATAAGGCTAAACAGCGCCCCTGGCGGCCATTTTTAGAACTTTTTATTTCTTCATGATTCCTTGAGCGCATCTCCTGTATAGTCCACATACCAACTTTGGTGTCAATCCGTTGAACGGTTTAAGCTGTAGGATGCCCTGAATAGGGGAAGTTTAATTATAACCACCCTGTACTACAAGGGATCATTCATAAATGATGTCACGCTTCGAGGGGGGAGGAAGGTTCATGAAATTGTGACAAAGTGTGACAAGGGGAGGGGAGGGGATAACAAGAAGTGTGACATCATGCATTATGCAACATAGCGTGACGCGTGACAAAGGGGGGAAGGGGGGTCCGCTGAAGTGTGACATATTGTGACAAAGGGGGAGGGGGGTCAAATAGATGGGAAAAAAGCGTGACGTCATTTATGAACGGCCCCCAACCCATTTTCCCCATTCGCGCACATTTTGAGCTTTTTCTATACACTTTTTTTACTGCAGCTGAAAATAAAATGCTTGGGGCCGTGGTAGCCTGGTGGTTAGGATGTCGGACTTCTTACGGGAAGATTGGGTGCTCGACACCCGACCCGCTGAGGACCCACCATGTGCACTTGGGGTACGTGCATGTAAAATTCGTGGACCCTGAAGTCCTGAGGCCGTTCCGAGGTTATCGGAGGGTGGAGATTCTCCCTTCCCTTCACTCTTAAATCAAAAAAGGAAGGCGGCGTGGTGGTGTCCTCTGGTGTCATCCAAATACATAATGAGACATGTCGTACTTCCACCGTTGTGGTGCTCATCCATAAAAGGAAGGCGCTACCTTAATCCCTGGCCGCTCTGCTCAGTGGAGCTTGTATACCCAAGTGGCATTAGAGACAACAGCAACAGAAATAGCAACATAAAATATCAGCAATTTTTTTTTTTTTTTTTGCAGCTACATTTTCTTACTTTTAATAAATCCAAATTTTCATTGATATCACGGAAATGATATATTTTTAAGGTAGATCGTTTAATAACATTGATATATATATATATATAAATAGATCAGTATTTGCTCTCGCCGTTGCAACAAATAAATAATTTAAAAAGTTGGATTTGTGCATAAACTCGATTCACCTTGGTAAAACTTCAAACCATGGTCGATTTGCTTCTTCGATTTAAGTGAAAACGGAGATCGGGGGGGGGGAGAACTCCAGTTCTATTTTTTTAATTCATTTTTAAAATGATCAATGAATTTCTTTCGGTCTTATTCCTGTTATCATTATTGTCTTATATATTTAAACGAGCAATTCTTGTATATATATATATATATATGTATTTATATATTTTGAGTTCTTGAAAACGGCTCTAACGATTTGGACCAAATTTTGTATTTAAATCAGGTTTTGCTTTTTAAGCTTACCTAGTAGATGTCTTCCCCGAAAAAACATGATTTTACACAAAAAAAAACATTATTTTAATAACGCAATTGAGGTACTTGTAATAATGAGCAAACATCATCCGCTATAGATATTTTATTTAAATTGAGATAACAATACACTGAGTGGCAACACTTAATTCTTAATTTACCTTTTGTTGATTGAAATTTGTTGTTATTACCATTTGTGCAATTTAAAATGTTTAAGAAACCAATCGAAAAACTAGCGTTCATAATGCTGCGTATAATTTGAATGTATCACAAGGTCTACGAAATGGTGTAAGACTCATTGTCGTAATTGGGACAAGTTTAAGTAATAACGTGATAAAGGCAAAAATCGTTATGGTGAACAATCTGCAAGGGATGATGTGTGGAGCTTCATTTTGCTATATATTTGGTAAGTTCCGGATTTATCACTCTTTTGGCGACATCTTTTGTCGCCAACCAATATAAATTGTCAACCGGTCCCTATACGAAAGGGCTGTTTCTTTCCAATGACAGTACACACATCTCAAGGTCAAACTTTCGAATTTGTAGGAGTGCACGTAAGATCATCAGTTTTTATCCATGTCATATTGTTTCTAGTCTTCCCGAGAAAACGACCAACTACGTTAAAGGTACTCCTCCCAAATGAAATTCCTCGACATAGTATGAAGAAAGTATTATTTTAAGACCCGATTGGGGTATTCAAAAACGTATAAATAATGAAGGTTAACTGTAAAGTAAGAAACCATAATATAGCATATTTTTCACATTTTTTTTACTTAAAGGAAGTTTTAAGTTCATATGTAGGTAAGATTACAAAATATTCGTATGCAATATATTGTTACGGTTCCGTCGTTCTTTGCATCAATGACCGAGTCCTTGTGCAAAAGAGAGCAATTTATTTACAGGCTATTTACACAAAAAGCAAATTTAATCACACAAATCATCTCGCGGAGTTCTCACATCACTGTAAAAACCAACGGTAATCCCGTATTTCCTAACCAAATACGAAAAAAATAAACCCGAAGCTTATACACTGCTCGACATTGAAAATGCAACACCAAGAAGGAGTGGTCAGAAAGTGATGAAATTTGGAAAAAAGACAGAGACAGCAAGGAACAATAAGTGATCTTTCTTTCAAAATGATAGTCAGAATACAGAGCGAGAACGATGTCGGCTCAGTAAGATATAGGACCACCGCGGACAGCGATGCACGAAGAAACACGTCTACGCATAGAGTCAATAAGAGTGCGGATGGTGTCCTGAGGGATGGCTCTCCATTCCCTTTCAACCATTTGCCACGGTTCGTCTTCTGAACGAGGCAGGGGCAGAGTCTGCAAACGGCGTCCAATCACATCCCACACATGTTCGATTGGTGACAGGTCAGGAGAGTACGGTGGCCAGGGAAGCATCTGTATACCTTGAAGAGCATGTTGGCAGATGTGAGCACTATGTGGTCGGGCGTTATCCTGCTGAAAAATTGCATTAGGCAGCCCCTGAAGGTAGGGGAATGCCACCGGCCGCAGTACATTATCCAAGTATCGTTTGGCCGTCATAGAGCTCTGAATACGAACTAGAGGTGATATGAAATTATACGCAATAGCGCTCCAAACCATTATGCCACGTTGTCGCGCGGTGGGGCGTTCCACAGTTACTGCCGGATTAGCTCTGTCTCCACGTCGACGCCACACACGTATGCGGCGACTGTCACTGGATAAACAGAAGCGTGACTCATCTGAGAACACGACGTTTCGCCATTCTGTCATCCACGTCGCTCTCGTCCGGCAACATCCCAAACGTTGGCGTCTATGCTGTGGGGTCAATGGCAGTCTTTTTAGCGGACGCCGTGATCGCAGGCCACTTGCAACCAATCGACGGGAAATAGTTCTGGTCGACACGGGAACATCCAGGGTATCTTGCACATGCTGCAGAATCGAGGTACAAGTCACTTGCGGGTCCGCCACAGCTTGTCTGCGGATGCGTCGATCCACGCGTGCTGACGTCACTCTGGCTGCACCTGCACCCCTCAATCTTGCCACATTTCCTTGTTCCGACCATGTTCGCCACAGCCGATGCACCGTGCTCACATCCAGGTTAGTATCAGCTGCGATTTGATGTAAGGACCAACCCGCCCTTCTCAGTCCGATCACCATACCCCTTGTAAAATCGTCTATCTGCTGGAAGTGCCTTCGTTGACGGCGGCTTGGCATTCTCTCCTATTACACGTATCCTCCGAGACAAAAACAAAATTTCTTCGATAATTCGTCTGTCAGAAATAACGACACGAATATTGCCCATTCTGCAAGTTCCCTTCCTTATATCTTACTTCACGTGCGTCGGAGAGCTGCGCATTTCACATCATTCGCATAACTCAGTGACGTGCGTCTACTCTAAAATTTGCATAAATTTATGACCACTCCTTCTTGGTGTTGCATTTTCAATGTCGAGCAGTGTATACAGCATGACGGCTCAGACTGAGCGGCACTCGCCAAAGTCTAACACTTAACTGAACTCTGAACTCCTTGCCAGAGCTATTTATCTACCATCGCGGATCACGTGACAGGAATATTCCAGAAATTTCCATCAAAGACTGGAATTATCTATCACGATCCGAGATGGCGCCAAGCTTGGCGAGAAGCAATATCGGTACTTAAATTAAATCTATATAAATAAAACCAAAAGTTTGTGTGTGTGTGTGTGTGTGTGTGTGTGTGTGTCTGTCTGTCGATCGCCTCCTGGCGAGATGGAACGGTCTAAGAGTACGAAATTTTGGTTGCAGGTACCTTGGACCAGGTCCTCGTGCACCTCGAAGCGTTTTTCCGAAAATTCGAATTTGTTCTTCTTTTATTCCAATTTTAAGCAAAACTATTGATTTGGGTTTATCTCATCGAAGAAACGTCCCACGTATTAGTTTTTTTCAGCATTTGAATGCCCGTAAAAAACTGCACAATATGATCTCTTTCTGCAGTTCGTAGAACAAATAGAACACGCGCAGTATTCGCTTGAAGTAGTTTTCGAACTTTAAAGCAAGGCTTACCTCTGAATTTATCTGCTCAAATTGCGTGCTTTCGGCAGAAAGCACGCAAAAATTTTTAAATAGTAATAAGTACTATTTTTAAATAGTACTTTTGTCGCCAACTAGATGATTTTTGTAAACTCAAGGTTGAAAAAATGCTGTTTTATCGTTATTCATGCCGTTTTATGAGCGAAACAAATTTTAAAAATTCATTTCATTTTTTATGCATATTTTGTGGATTGCACACGATTTTTAATGACTTTTTCTTAAGGTTGATTCTTCTTTATTTTTTAATGATTTATAATTATGGTACCAGTTCAACAATTTCATGAAACATTACTTATGGTAGAATAACCGTTTTATCAGCGAAACAAATTCTAAAAATTCATTTCATTTTTATGCATATTTTGTGGAGTATTAACTGCTGACGATTTTCAATTACTTTATCCTGAGGTTGATTCTTCTTTCCTTTTTGGCGATTAAATATTTCTTCCATAAAAACAAGGTTGGAAGGTTTTCGATATCTCTGATTTTTGGGGAAATTTAAAATTTCGAAAAGTGGTGGTAACTTTTTTTCTCTCCCCCCATCCAGTTGTTCTCAATATATTATTTTGCGCTTCGAAACTTTACCAAACCGCTCCAATAATCCTTATTAGTAATCAGTTTAACTGTTTTATATAGAGTTATTATAGAGTAATTCCATATTTTACTCAAATGATTTATTTTCAAACATTTATTTAATTTTTGTACTGTCTATTTAGCGCCATTTGAATAGTATTTAGTTGTTTCATTCTGTCAACTTAAATTTCACACGTCAGCATTAGTTCAGTACTGAACATTTTGTATTTTAAATGTGCATGTTTATTTGCCTTTGCAAATAATGCTTTTCTTCCTTCCGTTTTTATCCGAATTTTATAAAAAGTGCTATTGTTCGAAATGTTTTGACGATTTTGCAAGCGGGATTTTTAGGAAGGTGTGTCCTTATTTTGATGGGGAATTTAAGATGGACCGTTGGTGACTTGATTTTAGGAACTCAGCTTAGTCTGCAGTTTAATGTGTATTTTTAATCACAGACGTCTTTATTCTGATGGATATTTTTTCGGAATAGTGCAAATGGGGGGGGGGGGGGGGAGCGGCTTTATGAGGAAAATTTTCTTTATTGTAGCAGAAATGTTCTGGGACCGTTGTTCTTGATGGGATTTTAAAAAGGAATACTGCTCTTCTTCTAATCGTAATTTTTAGATCTATATTGTAATTGCGATTTTTTACGGACTCTTGATATCCTTTTGAAACAATTATCCTGGTGAATATGTGTATGTTAGTTACTGTTGCCCTTACTCTATTGGCAATTTTTATAAGCTGTTATTGGCATTTTATGTGGATTTTTATGGACTAAAAGGAATTTTTCGAGGCTGTTGTTTTTAATGCAATCGTGATTTTTAATGACTTTTACTATTTAAATGGGATTTTTAAGGATTGTTGCCTATGTTCTACTTGGATTTTTTAAGAAAATTTTTCGTTATATATATACAAGAGAATTTTGGATATGTTTCACCTGGCCTGCAAATGATGCAATATTATTCCGCGCAACGCCGGGCATGTCAGCTAGTACTTAATAAAATTCGTAAAAATATGTAATGCAATCTACAATTTCTAAATAGGTATCTAATCTTATATCGATTGATCAGAATGGAAGAGTTATAGGTAAACTGTTCCTATTTTTATCATTGCGTAAATTATTAACCTCTAAATGACTCGTATAAATAAATAAACATTTATATGCAAGCCCCAGAGATACGCCCCAGGTGAACGTCTATGTGGGAGGCCTGTGTCCATCAGTAGTTGACTTACGACTTAAATAATGATAATGCTGTTGAAACATTTATATGTAGTTATTCTATGTATCTTTCGTATCTCGGAAAAACTTTAATAACCGGCATAAAAATTTACATTTAGTAAACCCTTTAATTTTTGAAATTTATCTAAGTAAGAAATCTTCTTCGAGGAAAAAAAAAAGACCTTTTAGAGAGGGGAAAAAAAAAAAAAAAAAACCGCCGAGCTGAGCTCGGTCTCCCAACTATTTTATTTATTATTTACAGTTCATTTTATTAATTACTACGGTACCCGCACGGCGTTGCCCGGGCTGAATTTTAAAAACGTCGCCTACGGGGCTGTTCTTTCTAAGGGTGCGTCCAAGATACACGCTGGTTTTCGGCGGCTGACAGCAAAATTGTATAGCGCAAAGCTGGGGGTGGCCATCATGCACCTGCGTGCTGATTTCCGGCGCGCTGGCAGACTGCCTCCGACATTTACCGGAATGATTTGTTCATTCTGGTTTCAGACAATAACCTGCCGCTGAGACAGTTATTTTATTTGCAGGATGAATATTTTACAATGTTTTACGATGGGTATGGATTAGGAAAGTAACGAATATGATTTGGCCAATACCGAATATTCGGCCACTTCTTCCAGGCCGAAGCCGAATATCGGCCATTTCTTCTAGGCCGAACGAAGCCGAATATTCGGAAAATGTCTTCAGCCGAATACCGAATAGTCGGCGGCCGAATATAAAATTTCTAGAAAATCGTTGTAATGGAAAGTATTTGTCAAATTTAAAATTATTTACAAAGTCAAGCACCAATTAAACAATCTATGATGCATGATTTAATTCTGTTTGTTTAGAATTTAAAACTATTTAAAATTAATCTATTTTCTCTATTGTTTTGAATGTAATAAAACTAAAAATTTCACCCACAAGTGAAATACAAATGACAGGTTTTATGGTAGTAAACATTAGCATTATTTTACTAATTATTTAATTCAAATGAAAAAACTACTATTGCTTAGTGAACTTTTACCTTGCTCAAAACTGTTTTATGAAGATATTTTAAAAGCTATAAAAGTTAATATCTTTACTTTATGGGGTTTTTTGCATACCTATTCTTAAAAGATCTATTAAAATTTAATACACTTAACTGGAATATATTTTTATTTTAAAAAACCCCAATAACTTATGCTATCTCAATATTAATGATATATTCTAGGCTTTTCACATTTCTTACCCAATATTCACAATAAATCAGCCTACCCAAACAAAGTCTGACTTATACTTTGTTAATTAATAACAAAATAAATGTCTCATATTCTCCATCATAATTAACTATTGCCAGCTTTTGGAGAAAATGCTAAATATAAAATACAATATTACAACTTTCAATTCTTTTTTTTTTTGCTCAGTCAAGCCTAAAACAAAGTTTTAAAAAAGTAGTTTCTTTCTAAATTATTTTTATTTATTAAAACTATATACTAATGTATTCTTTTGCAATAATTATAATACAATTTTAAATGTTTAGAATCTTTTAATTTCTTTTATTTTTTTACATTTCTACTGCGTCAGAACTACTCGGCCGAATAGTCCGTCAATATTCGGCCAGGCCGAATTTGACCTTACCCAGTATTCGGGCAGGCCGAATATTCGGCTAGCTGATGAAATGACTATTCGGCTAGGCCGAATATTCGGTCAAAGGGCCGAATAGGCCGAAGACCGAATAGTGGCCAAATATTCGTTACATCTCTAGTATGGATCATGGGTGTTTAAACTATGACCGTTTGAGTCCATTGCAAATTTAAAAAACATTCTGGGCCGCACATGCAATATTTTTCCAACAAATTGTAATAAAAGTTAACTCCTATGCAGTTTTATGAAAAAAAATTAATTTCTTTTTATTATTTATTTTTTTAAAACTTTGAATTAGATACGTATAGGTACGTATTCATTTTAACTTTGTAAACATTTCGTTTTATTTAGTTTGGGTTTCATAAAGATGGAAAAAATTCAAATTAATGAGATGGATGAATTTGCTTTTGTTGAACAAGCAAATTGATATCGGGTTCAACAGGCGAGGTTGCAATTCTTAATGCATTTCCAAGATATGTCAGTGATTTTTGTCCCATTTTTCTTTGTTGTATGCTTCATTCTTGAAAATAATTGTTCACAAAAATAGGTACTGCCAAAAGGTGCTTTACTGAAGACATTAATAAAGCATGATTCGAAAAATTAGGATATTTTTCGGGTGGAAGATAACCTTTATAAAACTCCAGTAAAGAAATATTCCCAAAATTTACTTTCAGTTGAATGTCACTTCGCAGTTCAATGCATTCCTTTTGAAGATTTGAAGGTAAGTTATCTATTTCTTGAGAAAATGGGGTAGAAAATATGTTGAAATACTCTTTATTTTTTCAAAAATCTTGAAATCTACTTTCAAACTCTTGAATTAAATAAAAAATTAATGCATATTTTGTGCAACTCAGAGGTTTATGTGCAGCCAAAGTACTGAAATGTCTCAAATCTTTTACTTTTATTTGATTGTTCCAAAGCTTCAAATTTCTTTCAAACGCTTTTATTGTTTGGAACATATTATCAATGAATTGATTTGTTCTTTGAAGTCTCAAATTTAAATCATTCAAATGTTTTGTTAAGTCTACTAAAAAAGTTAAATCTATAACCCAATCTCCGAGCCAACAGGTCGGATCGATTTGGCGAACTTTCGCTGACGTTCGATGGCCCCTTTTTCTGTGAAGGGCTCCCTTGGCCGAAAGGATTAAGAAATCAAAATACAATGCAATATAACTGCATATAAATGTCGTAAATCTTCAAAAAATTACACACATAATTCGAAACGTAAATTCTCGTGGCATACTAAGATCCTTTTATTTACATTTTTATTTCAAAATAAATGTACAAATCCATTATATATGAAAAATATTGCAAACATTTATTTTTTTAATAATGTGTAATTTTAAATATTTTCATAATTTGCACCTGGCCCGCATTTTAAAGGCTTTTGGGCCGCAGTTTAGACAAGCATGGTATATAGATGGGTAATGACAAAACTTGCACTTATTCCCCCGATATGAGATAAACGGATAAAAGAGCACTTCAATACAAATATCGTCGATGAAAAATCCGTTTCCTTCGGCAAGTAATTGCTGAGAACGTGTTCGTAAATAAATCTTAATTTATTAATTAGATGCATCTCACTTCTCAATGGTTTTAACTTGGTTGTAACCAGGGTTGAAAAATTAAAAAACTGCAAATACGGGACAGTAAGGGCGAGGGGGGATTGACATCCAGTATCCGTACAGTATTTAAATTTCCGGAATCCGAGCCGGCCGCTACTCATAAGATCCGGTTATCCGGCATGTTAATTTTGATTTTTAAAATTTAGCATATTTTTAAAATACATGGAGGCTAAAAACTTACAGCGTATTTGTAAGCTGCGGATGTTTTAAAAAATGTATAGGAATTACAGGTTTCAAACATTAGAGCCAGATATCCGGTATTGACCGTCACATATGACGGGTTAGATATCCGATATCTGCAACATCAATATCCTAGCAAGGAAACGGGACTTTTGGCGTCCCTTATTGAAGGTCCCCGGGTTACGGGACAATTTTAAATTACGGGATTACCCCGTAAAATTCCGGACGTTTGGCAACCCTGGTTGTAACATTGTCACTAAGCAGCCAGCCTGTTCTCTTGTAAGTTCTTTCTACTCTAAAATCTTGTTTTTGGTGTTAACTTTGCCTGGCCTGCGTTGAAAACCAGAGTTCATAATGGCCACCTCAACTGCAGCTCGGACTCGGAGACAGTGAGCGCCGAGAATCTGCAACTGACTACCAGCTTGCATCTTGGACGTATCCTTAGAGTATAAAAAACGTTACCTGCCACGATGTCCTTGATAAGAACGCAAAAAACGTCGCATGCGGCGCTGTCCTTGCTAAGAGTATAAAAAATATCGCCTGCCGCATAAAGCCTACAATGTGTGAAAAACGTCGTGCTTCTGATTAAACTACGACTAATTAAAAAAGTCAAATTTAGCATGTCGTTATTCGCCACGTTATTTGAAATCTAGAATAAACTGCACGTCCGTAAACTTTACCAGGCGATATTATTTTAATGCTACTGCTAAATCAAGGAAATCGTTAATTCGGGGAGACAGAACTTGTATCAAGTTCAATCTCGAATTTGAAACATATTGCTAACTAGCTGACATGCCCGGCGTTGCGCGGGGTAAAAATGCATCATTCGCAGGCCAAATGACGCGTGTCCAAATTCTATTGTAAATGTATAGAGAAAAAATTCTTAAAAATCCAAGTAGGAGAGGGGCAACAGTCCATAAAAATCCTATTTAGACAGTAAAATTCATTGAAAACCCCGATTGCATTAAAACGAACAGCCTTGAAAAATTCCTTTTAGACCAAAAATTAGTCCATAAAAATCCACATTAAATTGCCAACAGAAGTTCATAGAAATTGAAATTAGAGTAAGGGAAACAGTAACTCAAATGCACATATGCAGAAAGATAATTGTGCCAAAATGATATCAAGAGCCCGTAAAAATTACAATCAAAATATCGACCACAATACATCTAAAATTTTCCATCAGAGAAAGAGCAGTATTCTCTGTAAAAATGTCCATCAGATCAAGAACAACTCTCACTGAATATTTCTGCTACAATAAGGAAAACATTCTTTAAAGCCCTCCCCATTTTAATAAAGACAACTATTCCTAAACATTCCTAAAATAATAATGACATTAGTCCCAAAAAAATATCCATTAGAATAAGACGTCAGTGACTAAAAGTGTAATACTGACCATCAAGAGCTACACTGTTCCTCAAATTACCCAGCAGTCCATCTTAAATTCCCCATCAAAATAAGCACACCCGTTCCTAAAACTCCCACTTGCAAAATCGTCAAAAAATTTCTGAAAATTCAATTGAATGGCACTTTCATAAATTCGGATAAAAACGAAAGAAATTAAAGCATTATTTCAAAAGGCAAGTGCTCATTTAAATTACAAAATGTTTAGTACTGAACCAATTCTGGCGTGTGAAATTTAAGTTGTTAGAAAGAAATAACTAAATTCTCCCAAATGGCGCCAAATAGACATTACAAAAATTAAATAAATGTTAGAAAATAAATCACTTGTGTAAAATATGGAATCAATAATCTCTACGTAAAAAGTTAAAATAAAGCAGAAGATCGCCAAATTGCACTGTGCCATGATCCTACAGTGTAAATCACGAATTGAATTAAATGAGAACAATATTACTGATAAGGATTATTGGCGCGGCTTGGAAAATTGATGAAGCGCAAAATAATATATTGAGAACAATTAACTGGAAGGAGGCGAGTAAAAAGTTATCACCACTTGGCGAAATTTTAAATTTCATCAAAAAAAAGTGATATCGAAGACCTTCCAACCTAGCTTTTATCAAAGAAATAAATATTAAATCGTCAAAAAAGAAAGAAAAATAACATTAAAAATCGCATGCAGTTAATAATCCACAAAATATCCATAAAAATGAAATGAATTTTCAGAATTTGTTTCGCTGATAAAGCGGACACTCTACCATAAGATTTCATGCAATTGTTGAACTGTTACTATACTATTAAATCGCCAAAAAAGGAAGGAGAATCAACCTCAAGGTAAAGTAATTAAAATTGGTCTGCAGCTCCACAAAATATGTATAAAAATGAAATAAATTTTTAGAATTTGTTTCGCTCATAAAACGACACGAATAAAGATAAGATAGCATTTTTTCAATTTTACGTTAACAGAAATCATCTAGTTGGCGACAAAAGTACTATTTATTTTGGCGAATTCACGCAAATTGAGCAGATAAATTCACAGCTAAGCCTTGCTTTTTAAGTTCGAAAACTACTTCAAGCGAATACTGCGCGTGTTCTATTTGTTCTACGAACTGCAGAAAGAGATCCTCTTGTGCAGTTTTTTACGGGCATTCAAATGCTGAAAAAAAACTAATACGTGGGACGTTTCTTCGATGAGATAAACCCAAATCAACAGTTTTGCTTAAAATTGGAATAAAAAAAGAACAAATTCGAATTTTCGGAAAAACGCTTCGAGGTGCACGAGGACCTGGTCCAAGGTACCTGTAACCAAAATTTCGTACTCCTAGACCGTTCTATCTCGCCAGGAGGCGATCGACAGACAGACACACACACACACACACACACAAACTTTTGGTTTTATTTATATAGATTTAAGCAAACCGTTAAATCGAAAATATACTTTATTAGTTTGATATAGCTTTATGATTGTTTTATCTTCATTAAACTGAATGATTTTGAAAAAAAGGTTTTATATTGAAATTAAGCTAACACTATTCACCCGGAGTTAGGAAACTGCTAATTATTATTTTTGGGTCAAGGTAAGCCTTAAGAAATCGAACTAAAACTCTCATAACTGGCGTTCTTATTGACTTAGAAACTTCGAACAAATTTCATTTTGTGCAGAAAAATCAGCGCTTTCGATCGATATATTACATTAATATATGCAAGGTTTTTTTACCCATATATTGGGGAATTTATGTGGAAATTTGCGTAAAATTGGAATAAAAAAAAAATCTATCTGTCGGATTTTTTTCTAACGGGGCTATGATTCGTCTTCTTGAATCACTCTGTCCATTGATGAAAATCGCATTAAAATCCGTTGCATAGTTTAAAAGATCTCAGCGTACAGACACGGGAAGCGACTTTGTTTTATACTCTTTTAAGATGTAATAATAATATTATTATTATGTTTTACAGGCAACAAAATGTCAGTCATTTAGCGAGAACAGGGGGCTCCACATCCCCCTCAATTATTATTATTCAATTATTTTTTTCGAATTATTATTATTATTTTTTTAATTTGTAACATACTGAATAGTTGGTTGCGATGAGATTACTTCCTTATTTAATGTTTTTGTTGTTTTAAAATTTTTTGTCTCGAATCTCTCAACAAGATTTTTGTTCTTCGAATGGCACAGACAGTCTAATTTTGTATTTCCTCATCCAAAACGAAAGCAAGCTTTCGGTGACTTTTTTTTCTTTTTGTGCAGTTTCACTTATGGATGAACAGTTAAATTATCATGGTACTTTAGCTGCACAATGTAGTGCAATAGTGTTCGTAATTAATACGTGTAGTACATGCATTCATTTTACCGGGTGCCCTTCCTCAGAACTATGACGCATTCATTAAAATCTATGCCCCTCCCCCTCAAAAAAAACGAGGACTCCTCAAATCTGCCAAACAGTCAACCAAACACCAAACCTGTTCAACAGTACACCAGCCCATTTGAGACTAAGCTTACCCTTAATCTCCATTACGTAGTCCTATTGCAAAATCTACATATATATTATGAACTTTGATGTTGGCAATACTTTTGTGACTGCGCGCTCTGCAGAAAAATCTACGCAACGTACGATTATGAAAATTGGCACAAAATTCTATCATATCGCTTTGTAAGACGAAGCTGTTTTTTTTTGTTCTTCATATTCTTTAAATTCATCACCTAAAATATTGATCCTTCAGTATTATCTTTACTCCACACGAGTTATTTCTAGAGTTGAAGTGAAGATAATTTTAGAAATTCCACGGATGAATGTAAATGTAAACAACGAGGTTTTTGCAACGGAGTGTCTATTGAGCCGAGCTATTATACATTCTACTATATAAACGTTTAGTGCAATTAAAGTTGAACTGTAAAATTATAATCTTCAAACATTATAATTTTACAGTTCATAAAATTTAGTAACATACAGTTACAATTTTACAATCATAATTTCCTGACGTTACAACAGAATTGTGACTATAAATGAGTTTTCTATAATCGAGTTAAACTGTTCGGAGCACGGCGCAAGAAGTGCATAGAATTCGGAGCGAAGCAACTCAGAAATTGGCTGCTCCAGTTCTTTTTAGCCGGAAACAGCAGGTACAATCGCCAAAAAAAGTAGAGAATTATTATATATAAAAATGTTTAATGCAATTAAAGTTCAACTGTAAAATTAATCTTCTCTAAACACTCTTTTAAATTTTTTATCACATTTATATGTGTAAATAAATTGAATAAATAAAAGCGATAAATACAATTTCTATTAAAAATACTCGGAGTACTGGAGCAAGTACACGGAAGTCGGAGCAGAACAACTCGAAAAAAGTAGCTGATCCAATTCCGTGTCAAAAACCGCAGGAACAATTACTAAAAAAGGCTTAAAGTTGATAACCCATATAAAAAACTTTAGTGCAATTAAATTCGAACTACAAATGGCAAGAGAATTAATAAATATGCTCTTTTATTTTATAATTGCAAAATCTACTAAAAGCATTCTAATTTAAAAGTACGCTTTTTCAAAATGGTCGATTTTGCTGCATTGAACAGAGACTCTATTTTATGTTAATTTTTTTTTCTACATTTCCAGTTTTTGCTAACCTTAATCCTACCTCATTATTTTTCCTGAAAGACTTTCATGCAGCCGACCTTTTCTTAAGATTATTTTGCTGTATTTCGTTGAAATGGGGTTTTTTCGAAAGGCATTTTGATGAGTTTATTATTTTGTGGATACATCTCTTTCGTCTTTAATGATGCCGGCTTTGAAGAAGTTTTTTTAATCAAAGTTTAGAACTTTCCTAACGAAGCCCTTAAAAATTAGGCAAGGAAAAAACATTGAAGAATGTAGTTATTATCCTTATTTAGGCATTTTATTATTCAATCATAAAAAATGGGGTCATTAAATTATCTATTTTTAAAAACTCGGGTATATGCTACGCATATTGCTGATTCATTCCATCCAGAAGCAGGATTGTATTGAAGATGAAATGCATAATATACTAGGGACCTGGAGCAGCTCCTTTTTTGAATTGATCTTCTCCGACTTCTAAATACTTGCACTTGCTCCGGTTACAGATCCGCTCCGATAATAATATTATTAGATTTATATATATATATATATATGAAATACTAATAAGCCCGGCGGTCATACGAAATGACCGCTGTTCAAGATATTATAAATATACAATTCTCCCAGTAACCAGAAACGCACATCAAATCAAAGAGATATTTATCAGGTAGAACAGTAAAGCCTAATGAATAAATAATAAACATATAATAAGTTCGGGAAAAAAAAAAATTCTTACCGAAAAAAAAACATCCAAGTTATAATAATCTGTAAAATAAAAATATTGTTTTACTACATAATCAATTGTTTGTGAAAAATATTTATTTATATCCAACATAATCATCGTCAAAACAATAGTTTTACGAAACTGGAAAAAAAGAGCGCTGCCACTTTAATATATATAAAAAGCGCAGGCGATAAATAAATTAAACCAAAGAAAGAAGGATTAAATTAAATTCGCGTTTACATTCATTTTTAACGGAGATTGCAAATCTAGCGATGCCTCACTCAAAATGCTAGAGAAATGTTTTGATTATTAGTATATTTGACATGTGATACAGCAATGGCAACTGCATTACAGTTACTCAAGCAACCAATAAGCTATAGGCGGCACACTTAAACCGCTATATATAAGATAACATGGCGGTTACGAGTAGCCGTTCATTTAATCCAATGTCTTTATGTAAATCAATATTGGCCGAAATCCAAGGAATCATGTGTTTATTTGAAGCTTCAACATAATTAATGCATATTCCAAAACAACAAGAAGACGAACACAAGAAGTCACATTCTACACAGTATTTACATGTTCCGAATCCCCAGAAATTCCTGCGAAACTGTCTTTAAATAATCTTTCCAGCTATATGTCACGTGAGAATGCAACTGCTTTATGATTGGCTCGTTCTTGCAAAAATTTCTCAGGTTACGTAAGTTCTTTCGCGTCATGAACAAAAGGGGAAAGGGCAAATATATAAAGTGCCTACAATTGTCTGCAGGTCATTTTAGTTTTTGTGTTTTAAAATCGAAACTGAGTTTAAAAAGGAATTAAAAGAGTTACTTATTTTTTAATGTCATATATTATATATATATACTGTTTATATCTTTTTGTAGTTAATCCTTTCATGTGATAAAAAGTTAAAAAGTTAGTTACTTAGAGATTTTTTATTTATGAATAAATATGTAAAGTTGCAAATAAAAATTAGGCACCAAAAAAAAAAAAAAAAAATTAAACACTCATCACGATCCCTCCAAATTTAACGCATTAACTCTGCATTTAACGCATTTGTTCTTCTCCTGTTCTTAAATTTGAACTCGGCTTTCTTAGACCTGTGGCTACAGAGGCTATTGTACCACTCTAATCGATTCCGTTTATGACAAATTGTCTAAAATATCTCCGTCTATTGGTATCAAAATCGTCTACTGTGAATTGGCTTGTTTTGCCATTTTTCTTTCCGTTAGTTATCAAGTGGCTACATTTTTGAAACTTTTTCCTCTCCAGGCTGTAATTTCTCCGGTTAACTAACTGTATTTCTAATATCTAAAGGATCCTATTGATTCGATTAACCTTTCTGGCAATTATAAAAATAATTGTAATTGCGGTCTCTCATACATTGGCCAGACTAAACAGGCTTTAAAATTTTGCTTGAAAGGGCACAAAAACTACGCGCAGAAGGAACAGTTGGAAAATTCAAACATTGCTCAACATTGTTATAATTCCAACCACATTTTTTAATTTTTCATCCACTGTTATCATTCAAAAAGTGTCATCTGCTTCTGATCTCGATTGTTTCGAGACTTTTCATATTCTAAGCAAAAGCTGCACTTTAGTTAATGATATTTCTGCAATTCCTTACTTTTCTCAAACTTGGTCTTCTTTTATATCTTTATTTTTTTTCGTGTTTGCTTACGTGCCCCGTCATTAGATGGCGCCACCTGTTTGACTTTTTGTCTTTGGAGGTTTTCTCCTTTTTTGGCGGGAATCTTGCACAGTCTTTGCTTTCCTTGCTCCCTTCTTACTTGCATTGATAAAGGAATCCCATGCAATTCCGAATAGAGTCTGCTTTTTGTATTTTAATTTCATGCTTAAATTCGTTGCTTTTTTACCTACTTCACGCATTCATTTATTTTTAAGTTTATGATTGTAATTTAAAAAAAAAAAATCGGAGCACTAGAGCGCAGCAAATTTCTTTGCTCCGAATCCGCTACACTTTCGTGGAAACTCTCGTTGCTTCACTGAGCTGCTCTCGTGCACGCTGATTTCCAGATCCCCTGTAAGAAACACATTATTTTTCTTTTTTCCATGCCATAAGTACGACAAAAGTACAGTAAAATCCCTCTACAGCTGACAGCGGGAAATATTCGTCCGTAATAGACGGGTGTCCGTAAAAGTCTTTCTTTTTGTAGGCCCATTGCTACCGGGCAATTAAAAACTGTCCGCCTAGGCTGGGTACGTATCGCTTTATAGCACCTAGGCCTCACCAAATTACACCGAAGGGCACGAACGCAGCGCGCAACCTTCGCTCCAACCGAAAACTATCAGATCTCTTGGTAACCAGTTTCGGCCATAGGGACCGGATAGGCAAGCATTGCCTACCTGATTTACCGTCCCAGTGCCACTGTCCTTCTAGAAAGCAGACCTTGCATCTGCCGGGAACGGATTGGTGGAGATTTATAGTGACCCATTCTGCACCACGAGGAGGCTTTCATCATTACGGACCCACCTGAGAGGGGTGTCCATTTGATCAGCACTATACAGTTTTACTGTATTGTGCTGATGAGTTCGTACCGTCATGACAAGGACAAAAAACGTTGTCGTGTCTGTCACCATAGCCTTGCGACAACCTTTCCTGTTCTATTTACGTATATGACACATCGTGGTTGTTTGGATGAAAATAATTCAGGATGATGTTATTAATTACGGTCAATAAGTAAACGATCGGGCAACACAAGGATGTGTAAATAAATTGTCTAAGGACCGGAAAATTTTTTGTCGCTGTCGCACTTGGTGGGCAGTTAGTTTAAACATCAGAAAACTAAGTGCAATTATAAACTTATTTTTCTTGAAGAAAATAAATTGCATGTTCATATTTGCAAACCTATTGAAACGACGCATGACTGCAAAAATTTTTGAAATTCAAATTGCTGATAAATTGCGCAGTGGACAAAAATCTGCAACATGAGTTTAAGAACCTCACATGCAAGACAATCGAGTCCAATTTTTTGAAATAAATTTCTAGTTACCTAATCAAATTAATCTTGTAAACTATCTCCAAAAATAAGTTTTTAATTCTAACAACTCAACTGAATTCTTTGCAGAATGGAAGATAAAAATATATTTTAACTTTGCTTTGTGGAATTCTTTTCTTGTGGAAGTTCTGTAAAATGACATAAACAATTTAATTTACCTAATTAAGGAAAGATTAGAGTTGGATTTTTCTAATAAATGCGAAAAAGGAGTTTTTCTGCAGCCTATCGTTCTTCAAGCACGAATTAAAGACCCAATTTGTAGTCATTACGAAAACGTATGGTAATTTTTCCGCAAGCTTTTATCATCCAAATTATTCCTAAACTTTTCTTTGCTTTCTCATTAAATTCTTAATATAGTTTAATCTCTTTTGATATTTGAATTTATTTAATTATGGGCAGTTTAATTCATTTTTAAAGTCTTTTTCTGATGCTGCCTAGAAAGAAAGTAGTAGTTGAGATATTTTCAGGAATTTAGGAAAACTAGTGTGTAGAAGAATTTGTTAAATAGAAATATACCTGCAGTTATTAGTTTGTGTGCTTCAAAGAAAAATGATGTAAGGAATGCCAATTAACTGAGAAACCTTTTTCATTTTATAAAATTTAACTTTTTGGTTGCTACATAAATGAAAATTTAGTAGAAACTCTGGAATGAAACTAAAAAAAATAAAAAATAAAAATAAAGTGCAAAGAGGATTTTTTTTTAATAAAAAGTACTATTTTGTAAGTTTCAAACAGACATCTTCGAAAACTCCTTAAAATTGCAATTGAACTTGTTTTCTAGTTGAAAAAATAATCTCAAAATTCACTAGTTATATTTGAAAATTCTTAAGATTAGATGTCATGGATACAGGTGTATATTTTATAAATTCTTATTTGGCGGATAAGATAAAATTTAGCAGTTTGATGATATTTAGTTATTGCCAGCTTCGAAATAACGTAGATGTTTTTACAGTAAGGACTGCATACAAAAGACAGATCTTTAGATCTAGAGCCTAAACAATTCAAGCTAAAATCATCCACATATTTATTCTCCCTTTTGCAGTAACCCTAACTTTACTAAGTTGTACTTTTAAATTTTTATTTTAAAATATCAATGCTTTTTTAATGTTTGCTCTAATTAACACATTGACGGACAGTAGGAACAAGTTCAGTTCTAAAATTAACACTAGATGTTTTTGTTATTTTTAGAATATTAGAAGTATAGTTTTACTCTTTCTGATTAAATAAACTTAATTTTGATTAATTCAGCACCTTTAATTAGGTTGCGGCTATAACCATCATAGCGCCAGCGGACTCTAGACACTAAATTCGAGAAAACACAATCACACTAGGGGCCGTTCATAAATGACGTCACACTTTTTTCCCATATATTTGACCCTCACCCTCCCCTTTGTCACAATATGTCACACTTCAGCGGACCCCCCTTCCCCCTTTGTCACGCGTCACGCTATGTTGCATAATGCATGATGTCAACGGGGGAGTAGGGGGAGTAGGGGGATGTCAACGATGGGAGGGGGTAACAATTCTTGTTACCCCCTCCCCTCCCCTTGTCACAATTTCACGAACCCCCCCCCCTCCCCCCATTGAAGCGAGACATCATTTATGAATGATCTCCTACTCCCTTCACAACCACGAAGCTGCAAGTCGTGTAACAGGTAGAAAGCAAAATTCAACCTAAAAAATTGTTTCCAAAACATGACACTAGGCGTTCACTTGTACGCCGGTAAATGCACATTTGTGCCGCTAAAGCCTAAAACAAAAAAAACGACCATTAAATCTAAAAAAACGACCGTTTCATTTTGGACGGCTATTGCCATCATGCCACATATTGAACTTCGTTTTGACGGCTATAGACGCAAGTGTCCGTCAACGTGTTAAGATGTTTTCAACTGCACTATCTCCTTCAGTTGTATTTTAGGAATAATATTACTTAACTGCTCATTGAGCGGAACATTTCAGTTTGTATGTTGCTTTAAATTTTAATCTTAAAAAATATGTATAATAGAATTTAGAAAATGACGGTATATAGAAATCATAACATGATGTCAGGTTTGAAACATAAGAGCAGGATACAAAATAATTTACGTGGTCCATAGATTCTTACACAGCTTGTGAACTCCCAAGTCATTTTTGCTGTGTTTCTCAAAATCAAATCTTTAATGAAGCTGAAGCTCAAGCTATCTTTGAACCATTGCAACTTTACATTATTGCATTAAGACAGTGCTCCCTAAAGTGTGGTAGGTTTACCCCTGGGGTACGGTAAAAGCTAGGCGGGGGGGGGGGGGGGCGCTGCGTACCAGGCTGAGAACATGAGGTAAACGTCTCTTTTTGAAGGATTGATTTTTTTTATTCGACAAACAATATACAAAAGACTCTGCTCGGGACAGTTAAGCATACTTTTGTGAAAGCAATTTTTAAAAAGGAAAATTTTTGGAAAATATTGTTTAAATCTTTTTCCTTTTTTTTTTCCACCTTTAAAAATGTACTATAAAGAATCAAGCGTCAAACAAAATAAACCTAAAAATTTCCTTCGTTTAAGTGAATTTTAATGACGACATGCAATCACCAAAGCCCAATAGATATGTTTCTAGAAGGGACCTGGAGCAGCCACTTTTTTGAGTTGCTCCGTTCCTTCTTCTAAATACTGGCTTCAGCTCCGCTCCGTGCTCCGAATGATGTCAATAAATTGCAGTATTTATATATATTTTTAAGTTCATTTATATTTTTATGTGATAAAAAATAAAAGAAAAAAAAATAATAATTCAATGCACAGTGGAGCTCACATTTCTTTGCTTCGGCTACAGTCTTGAGAAAAATCTCTTTAAGTGTAGCACATCACTTAAGTGTATTTTAATGCCGACATGTAATTACTCAAGCATAGTAAAGCTATGCTTCTAGTAGGGATCTGGAGCAGCCACTTTTTTAAATCGCTCCGTTCCGTCTTCTAAATACTTGCTCCAGCTCCGCTCCGTGCTCTGAATAATTTTAATAAATCATATTAATTATCTATTTTTTCAGTTAATTAATATTTTATATGATGAAAAATGAAAGTAAAAAAAATACAGAAATAAATAAATAAATCGGAGCAGTGGAGCACATATTTGTTTGCTCCGCTGTCCTACTCCACTCTCCTCTCTAAATGCCTGATAGCAAAAACCAACAAAAAAGCTGAACGCTTCACTTAAGTGAACTGTAATGACGGCATGCAATCACTATATACAGTCGAACTTGATCATTCGAAGCTGAAGTTACCAGAGCTAAACTTCGAATTAGCCAGAACTTCGAATTACAGAAGTCTAATTTTTGCAGCTTAATTTAAGGCCCACAAATGCCCGATAATGTTTATTGCGTCAAAAACAGCGTCAATAATCTTTTCCTGGAAAATGTCAAGGCATTAATGTATATAAAATAATTAAACGTTGCATTTGGCAACAAAATAAAATATATTTTGTAGTACATAGTATAAAAGATTACACTATATCATATACATACGAAAATAAGAATATATAAGTATGGTATTACTTTTACGAAATATTCTTTGGTTAAATACTAAAATTATATAAAAATTTGCCTGCTAGTTTTTAAAAAAATTGAGAAAGTTTGGATTGCTTCGCTAAATTGAGTCTTTTGATTTTAACAAATACGAAAAATATTTTCTACGTATTACTGATCATTCGAGCCAATAATAATATTGTCATGTTCCCAAAAAGTGAATGATAGCAGGGGCCCTGGAAGAATCTTTCACAATAGAAAGCAAGACACAAATACCGCTAATCTACCATTTGCTGCGAACAAACAAGTAGGGTAAAATTTTAGCAGACAAAAAAGTATTTCAACGTACTTTTGGCGATTTCGGATGAGAAAAACCTTCCAATTAAAGACGTTGACCTTCGAATTATCCAAAAATTTTAACATTGATTTGAATACAAAGTTCAAGGGACCAAGCGAAATTTTCGAGTTAAAGAAAAGTTCGAATTAACGACGTTCGAATTATCCAAGTTCTACATAATGGAGATCTAGTAGAGATCTCGGGCAAGCACTTTTTTGAGCTTCTCCGCTACGTGCTCCGAATAGTTTTAATAAAATGCACTATTTATATCTTTAATTTTTAGTTAATTCATATATTAATGTGATAAAAAATGAAAGTAAAAAAATTAAATAAATTGGAGCACAAATCTGTTTGCCCCGGCTTCGCTCCAGTCTCAAGCAATATCTCGTCGCTCCGTGCTCCTGTTCCTCTCCAAATCCATGATAAAAATTCACATATGAAACAAGAGGAATACTAAAGGCTCAGTCGTTCAAGTGAATTTTAATGACGATGTGCAATCACTAAAGCATAATAAAGACCTGTTGCTGGTACTACTTTCCATTGTTATAGAACAGAAGAGCGCTACCGAAAATAAACATATCGATATTCAGCCTGAAACAATATCAGTTGGGATTGAGAGCAACTGATGAGGAATTGCTTCATTCTAAACGAAAAGCAAACACTTTGTCTCTTTGCGATTTACTTTCTAAACTTCCATCTTTCAACTGCGCTATAAATCCGGAAGGATCCCCGAAGGCTTTGCAGAATGTTTGAAAATAGTACTATCAGCCCTTAGATAAGGGTGTATGTCAGGCTTTAAGTTCTCAAGAGGCTGGCAACAGTGGAGCTGTGCTCCCGGAGATTGAAATGTTCATATTCCAGACTTAAACATGAGAGGGAAACAGAAACATATTTTCCAGGACTAGGAAATGTTTAAAATAGCAAAAACGTGGATTTTCGGAATTTGTCTTCTTAAGCTTTTGACAGTGATGTGGGGTCCTTTTTTTTTTTTTTTTTTTTTTTGGTTTGGAGACAGTTTTGATGTTGAGTGTGGGAAGAGATTTGTTTTGGGAAACAGTTCAGATGAAAATTTTCAGTTCAGTAGCAAGTTTTTGGTTTCTTAAATAATAAATAAAAAAATATTGTTTAAATTTAAGCATGATCTACAAAGATTGACCTCATATTTAATGAAATTAAAAACACTGTGAGAAAATTTTGTCCGTGTTAAATGTGAGTGGAGCTAGTTAAGTAAGAAACAAGAAGTTCCGTCTAGAACTATACGAGCCTACTTTCCCGTATACACCAAATTCAAATTTATAATCTAGCTATCTCTTTCTCTCTCTTTCTTATTTATCTTTAACTCTAATTATTGAAAATATACCTTTTTCAACGGATAATACATATTCATTCACTCACTCATTCATTCTTCCATTTATTCAGCCATGCATTTATTCATTCATTCGTTACCTCATTCAAGTGTTTATTCATTCATTTACGCATTCATGTATTTATTCACTCATTTATTTATATTTTCATTTATTCAATAATTTATTCATTCATTCTTTTCCTCATTCCTTTATTCATTGATTTATTCTTTCACTCTTTCATTTATTCATTCATTCATTATTTCACTCATTGAGTCAGTGAGAAATATACTTGAAAATCCCGATCAAAAAATTTCATAGCAAAATAGGCTCGTAAGTTCTGGATAAACTTTTTATTTCTACATGTTCTACGTTATAAGAGCTTTCCGATAAAGTTTGTTCCAAGCAAATCGGTCCGTTAGACCAGGATTTATATAGGGTTGAAATTTCCCCGTAAGCTCTGTGCTAATTTTTTGAACCGTTCAAAAATGAACAAAAACTGTTCAAATCAATATTTCACGCCGAGAACTCCTTTCAATAAGCTTGCAATAGGAACTTGGCTCTTGTGCCCAGAGTTTACAGAATTTGCTTCAATTTTGTCCATAGGCGCTAATGTTAAAATTTTTTGAACTGTTCAAAAATTAACAAAAAATTGTTCAAATCAAAAAGTAAAATATAGTAATGAGATTTCCTCGCCGAGATCTTTCGAATGCAAAAAGAATTTTTTGAATCGGACAATTCGTTCAAAAGTTATTAGGGGGGGACAGACCGACAGACAGACAGACCGACAGACACAGACACCCTTTTTCCCCATCTCAATACCCTACTTTCAAATTTTTTATTTTTCAATCTTTATTTAATTACTTCACTTATTTTTGACTTTTCTTGATTTTTAACGATATTTTCACGATACATTAAGCCTTCTTTCATGCTTTATTATTTTTTTTTTTACTTTTACGGGAAAGTAGGCTAAAAAAGATTTACGATACTTTTGTTGCCACCTGTATAAAATATGTCGTAGATGCCAATTTATAGCAACTAAAACCATGACCGTCATTTACTTACAGGATATTTAATTACATTAAAAAGAAAAAAAGTGAATTTCCGTCTAGAACTATACGAGCCTACTTTCCTGTATACACCAACATTAAATTTATAATATAGCTATCTGGTTTCTCTTTCTTCTTTAGTTGAATTACTTCAAATATGCCTTTATCAACGGTTAATACACATTCATTCTTTCCTTTATTCACTCACTCATTCATGCATTCATTAATGCACTCACTTATTCATTCACTCACTCATTCATGCATTCATTAATGCACTCACTCATTCTTTCATTTATTCACTCACTCATTCATGCATTCATTAATGCACTCACTTATTCATTCACTCACTCATTCATGCATTCATTAACGCACTCACTTATTCATTCATGCATTCATTAACGCACTCACTTATTCATTCATTCACTCATTCATTCTTTCACTCACTCATTCTTTCACTCACTCATTCATGCATTCATTAATGCACTCACTTATTCATTCACTCACTCATTCATGTATTCATTAATGCACTCATTCATTCATGTTTTCATTCACTCATTCATTCTTTCACTCAGTGATTCATTCTTTCACTCACTCATTCATGCATTTATTAATGCACTCAGTTATTTATTCACTCACTTATTCATTCTTTCACTCATTCAGAAATACCCTTAAAAATCTAGATCGAAAAATTTCATAGTAAAATAGGCTTGTTTATTTCTGGATGAACTTTGTGTTTTTACATGTTATATATGTCATAAGGTTCTTCCGATAAAGTTTGTTCCAAGCAAATCCATCTATTAGATTAGAATTTATATAGGGTTGAAATTTCCCCTTAGGTGCTAATTTTATTTATTTATTTTTTTGAGCTGTTTAAAATGGAACAAAAATTGTTCAAATCAAAAAAAAATATTTCAAGCCACGAACTTGTCTGAATGAACTTAGATCTTAACTCGGGGGTTTATATAATTTGCTTCTTATTTCCCCGTGTTAAGATTTTTTGAACTTTTCAAAATTGAATGAAAAGTTGTTCAAATCAAAACATAAAGTATGGAAATGAGATGTCGTCGTCAACATCTTTCAAATGCAAAAAAAAATCTTTTGAATGGAACAAAAGCAAAAATTGTCACAAAAATATTTTTGGATTAATGAAGATAGAAAATAGACGACAAAGAAAGCTGGTTGATCAAATGCAAATAAATTAATAAATAAATAAAATCAAATAAAGTAAAATAAAATTAAGAATATAAAAAGTTTTTAAAATATTGAAATGTAAAATTCAAATAACAATAATAAACAAATAAATACACACAAAAAAGATAAAAGATAAAAACGTGTATGTCAAAAACATTTAACATGCATTTATTGCTTGAAAATTTCATTTATTTAAATTCTATATTTCGCCAGCATCAAGGTAAGGTTTTTCAAAATTTTTTTATTAAGCAGTTTTTGTTGAAACCATACGAATGTACAACACATTTTGAGGAAGAGAGAAAAACAGATTGAAGACCTGAAAATGAAACATTCGAAAAATATTTAACAATTTAATATTCCATTAGTTTTTCAAAGGTCAAACTGTAATTATTATTTTTTTTACAATAATGAAAAACTTTCAGCTGAAATTTACAAAAGACTGTCCCTTTCTCCTCGATTTTTTTCACAAATATTGATAACTAGTAAGCCCGGCGGTCAAATGAAATGACCGCTGTTCTAGATATAAATATACAATATCCAATATAATCATCGTCAAAACAATAGTTTTAACGAAACCCCTGGAAAAAAGAGCGCTGCCACTTTAATATATATAAGCGCAGACGATAAATAAATTAAAACAAAGAAAGAAGGATTAAATTAAATTCGCGTTTAAATTAATTTTTAGCGGAGATTGGCAAATCTAGCGATGCCTCACTCAAAATGCTAGAGAAATGTTTTGATTATTAGTATATTTGACATGTGTTACAACAATGGCAACTGCATTACAGTTACGTTGTTCATTGGAATTGTTCATTGAAAAAATTAAAAAAATTAATTTAAAAAAACCTAATTGAGTCACAACCTTCATTTTTGCAGCGATGAGTTTCTCGGGTCGTAAACATTAACCGTGCCGAATGTGGTCCCGATCGGTAAAACGGTCTGGGATTCTATAGCGAACAGACAGACAGATCGTAAGCCGCTTAGGGGCCGTTCATAAATGACGTCACGCTTTTTTCCCATTTATTTGACCCCCTCCCCCCTTTGTCACAATATGTCACACTTCAGCGGACCCCCACTCCCCCCTTTGTCACGCGTCACGCTATGTTTCATAACGCATGATGTCGCACTTCTTGTTACCCCTCCCCTTGTCACACTTTGTCACAATTTCACGAACCCCCCTCCCCCCCTCGAAGCGTGACATCATTTATGAATGATCCCTTATATACGAGTATAAGATGCTGCTACAAGAACCACGAATCGGTGTGAACTGCTTATTGGGGGGGGGGGGGGGGAGCATGTTTATATATCAAGTTATCTTAAATAATTTCCCTACATAACTTGCTCCAATGAGCCATACTTAAAATCAATACGTGTTTGAAAAATGACGTGAAAACTTCGCTTCAGTTACTCAATATCCATACTTTTCCGAGCAAAGCGCTATGATTTATTTGCTCATTAATAGAAGCTGTTCTAGCTGAAACTGTTTACAGGACAGAGATAATCGATTTCTGCACGAACGACACTGAAATTAAGCAATCCGGGCCCCACACTAATTAGGTTTGTTTACTTCGTTTCTCCTTTGTATGAGGACTTAACTAACTACCGGTGTTTCCGAGATTCAGGTTTGTGCCTATTTCTTCTGCTCATCTGTAAGTAATGAATGAGACAATTTGTGTGAAAATCAGAGAGGTTAATGCTTGAATTACTATCACTTCGATTAGGGACGTGTTTTCTTTCGAAGTGTTGGATAAATTTGATCCTGAATTAAGTATGTGTCGTGAAATGTGGGTTTCTGCCGAATGTTAGATAAATTAATCAAAAAGACTTTGAACGGATTTTAAATGTGTTAAAAAACTGAGTGTGCAACTGTTTTTTTTTTTTTTTTTTGAAGAGTTTTCACCCTCATTAGCATTTCTCTTGACACTGCTTTTCGGCTTAGTTTTATATCCAACTCCAAATAATGATTGAAGCAATTTGTATGGGGGAGGGGGGAGCTTAAGGACTTTAAGGTGGGTCCTTGAGCTAATGTTTTGGTTTTAGAGCAAGTTTTTTTTGAACATCAAATAGTATTTCGAAACTGTTTAAATAGTCAATTCTATGATTTATGTGTACTTTTAAAAATGCGATTAAACAATTTTCATATCGATCAATTTCTTTTACTGACATATTGTGATTGGCACCGTACTTTCAGTGTTTTGATCGTAACCCAAACGGCCGACCATTTTGCGGGCTGATGTTCGGTTAAACAGGCCGATCAAGTGCCCCTATGGGACTTGCAGCTTAAAGGGGGAAGCGAACCAATAGGACACGACCGGAAGAAATGCTGCACCAATCAACAGCATGCATGCCTTCCTCGGGGTTCAAACCCGACAGTGTAAAGATGATTTTAGAAAATAGTCCAGTTGACATGAAATGACCCTTTTTCATTTTCCTTATTTTATGAAATGATTAAGTGCGTATCCAACGCTAACTGCGCACGACCGTATACAGCATCGAGGCTTTCACGGATTGCCTCAAGAGGCGCTTTACGCAGCGCTGTCCGTGTTCAGCCTGAAAACTCTCAGACACTTAACAACCAGCTGGCGAGCATTGCCTACCTGCTCACCTGTGGCGGTACCGCAGCCTCTCTACAAAAAGAGCCCAACATCCCCCGGAAGCAGATAGGTGGGGATTTAGCATTATCCAGGCCGCACCACGAAGAGGCACCATTCCGGGTTAAGTGGGTTTGAGATTGATCTGTCTGACTAGTAGATAGACGGATACCATACCCACGTCCCCCGTATGGTGGCCGGGGATGATAGAATAGCCCCAGCGTAGTTATGCGTGTCGTAAGAGGCGACTAAAATAGCAACATCCGATTCGGGTGACGTAAGGCTTGCTTTGTAGCATGACTATGGCCCCGGATCGGTAAAGCAGGTCGGCAAAGCTCTGCCAGCCCAGCCCCTATGGCTGGTGCTGGTTTGTCAGTTTGTCAGAGAGTTTGTGGGAGGAATGACGGAGGACAGCGCCACGGTCGCACCCCCCTCATACTGGAGGGGTAGTCTGAGATAACCTAACGGTTCAGTCAGTATGGCCGTGGTTTGCATTGAGCACCATACCCACGTAAAAATGAATTATCATACATCATTTTATCTCATACCCGTAATAAATGAATTATCATACGTCCTTATAATCATTCATTTATTGTTGTTTCTTATGCCACTTGGATATCCAAGCTCCTCGTCACGGAGCGACTAGGAATTAAGGCAGTAAGGAGCGCCTTCAGTTTCTAGATGAGCACCAGTGGCAGAAGTACGACTTGGCTCGTAATGTACTTGGATGACACCAGATAGCGCCACCACAAATGCGCCATTTTTCCTTTTTAGACCTACGGGTGAAGGGAAGGGAAAATCTCCACCCACCGGTGCACTCGGAACTGCCTCGGGACTTCACTGTCCACGGATTTTACACTCACGTATCCCCAAGTGTGTATGTTGGGTCTTCAGCGACCCTATTATCGAACCCGAGATCCTCCGATCCGAAGCTCGACATCCTCACCACTAGGCTACCACGGCCCCTCATTCATTTATTCACCTACTGATCTAAATATCTACCACTTAATTCATGCATCACCTTAATTAGTCAGGACGAGGCCAGAGGAAACTCTGGTGCAGGTCCGCAGTTGTTCTGACATGCAAATCACCTTAATTAGTCCATCTACCTACCTAGTAATTTTTTTATCTATACATTAATCCATCTATCCGCCTAATAGTTCATCTATTTGCCTAGTTATGAAGACGTTTAATTACAGACGGTCAATCCTAAAATGGCATGTCAAGAGTTTCCACTGAAAATAACCATTGCGAATTGGTATTGCAATATCAGGACAAACAGAACACTACAAGTTTTTGACAGCGGAAATCTTTAACATTTGCGGGTGCGAATTATACCGCAACCATCTCAGTTGCCAGTAATTCACATCCTGTTCCTACTTAGAGTGCTTCGAATATCAGAGGGACGACAGTAGTGACAAATTTTTCTCACATCACTGCAGATTTTGTATAGCAGATTGATCTAATCAGGATACGTTAAGACGTTATCAGAAACCACTCTGATATTCGAAGCACTCCAATCCTACCCAGCTGGCAATTCAAATGATCCTTAAAAATGCATCTATATATCAAGCTACCCAAGTCATCAGCCTAGTAATATCTCTAAACTCTTAGTTCGTCATCTAATTTAAATTACGAGGTGGCATTTTCTTTCGTTTGATTTAGTTTTGAATTGTGTTAGCTTAACTTTTTATATCTATTTGATGGCATTCGTTATAAAAAACAACTTTGTAAGAGACAACATAAATTAATAAAAAAGAAAAGGGGAAAAACAAAATTCTTAATAAACCCCATAAAAACATTTATTAAAAACTCCTTAATTAATAATCGATTAAACTGCATTTAAATAATTTATTTCCCATTATCAGCAGATTTCTTTCATTTTTGGCCTAGACAGTAAGCTGTTCCTTTGTTTTATCGAGCTCCGCAAACAAGAGATATGATGAAGTATTCTCTAAGAAAGCCGAAACAAACGAAAATGAAATTTCATTTTTTCAGGATGATTTTACTTTGTCGAAAATTTCCTGACTGGAAAAGATGTCTGATAAGAATGACGGATATTTTTTATTGTCTTAATAAAGGATCTTTTTTTTTTTCTCTCTCCCTAATTATATCTGGCGAGAGCTTAGGGCGTTGTGTTTTCGCATAATCAATTTTTTGCAATTTTTTATCCTTAGTGTCGCTCAAGTGGAAATATTTTGATAAGGAAGGTGAAAGATAAAAAGGGCAGATTTTTTTTTTTTTTTTTTGAAAGGCAAATCCTTTTCTTTTTAAAGACAAAGGCTGGTATCATCAATCGTGAAAGTTGACATACAAGTATAAGTTTAGCTGCGATAGCTGTATTTTGGACTCGCGTTTATCTATTAAAATAATGAAAGAAAGATTAGCTCGTTAAAAGGGAGATTTAATTTTTCAAATTCACATAGAATTCTGTTGCTTAATAGCTACAGTAAAAAGATCTTATGTATATGTACCATATATAATTGTAGAAAAAATTTTACTTGGTTATCCAAGCTCCCGTCGAAGAGCGACGAGGAATTAAGGCAGATAAGCGAGCGCCTTCCGTTTTTTAATTGAGCACCGCAAAGGTGGAAGTACGACTTCATCGGCAATATATAGTAAAGCCCAAGTATAGCGTACGTCAGCGGGATATAAATATTGGTCCGTTTTCGAAGGGTGTTCGCAAAAAGTTTTTTTTAGTTCAGTATAACCGCTGTTCAGTATAACCACACTTAAAAAACTTTTGCACTTAGATACATTTTCAGTTAATTTTTAAAAAGTACATAAAATAAATTATCTTAACTTATCAAAATTGATAAGCCGAATCAAACACGATGGAAGACATCCATACCGAAGTTTCAGCCAATCAATAATAGGACAAACTTGTTCTGAGGCTCTGAATGGAGCTTTTTAAAATAGCGAAAAACACTTCCCCTATGTTACCCAGGTGTAGAATTTCTTCATTCTTTAGTTTGCTTAAAAACGGAGAGAGGAAAAACCAGTTCTGTTTTTCATATAATCATTCATATAAATATTAACTAAGTATAATGTAACTTCTTTTTTTCTCCGTAACTTTCTGATTATATATAATCTGTACTATTAATTATTGAATGGTTTGTGATTAAAATAGAACACAAACCATTATATACACACCACACGCAAACAAACTTTTAAATTAAATATAAATTTCTACTATGTTTTATTATAAGCTACAATTGCGCATAACTGAAAAGACAATATCAAAACATATCTCTTTTTACAATTATAATAATAATTCTAAAAAGAATATTTGCTACAGAAATTATTATAGGCCGAATCACGGCCTATTATTCGGCCAGACCAAAGCTTCGGCGAAGTGGCCGAACCTTCGGTAAGACCGAAATTCCGTCTCTACTTTTTTTGCTCCGATGCTAATCAATGGGCAAATGTTCTAAATTCTGAACTTTAAAGGGCATCGAAATATGGCTGCTCAGCTGATTCAGCCGTAAGTTTATCGGTTTTCGTAAAATTATTTTTCTTCTCTTAGCATATATTTATTTACCAACCATGCTATTTGAAAAATGTATTTTTTGGTTTAAGATGCCTATTAATCTATTTATCCAACATCAAATTCCATTTTTTCTCGAATTTTATTTTTTGCTTCCGAAATAATACCCACAATCAGCATACTATCTAAACGCCGAAATCTATCCTAATTTGCACCGAAAATAGGGTCCGCATATATAGTTAATGGTGAGAGAGAGAGGTTTCCATTGCATTACTGTTTTGCTGCAGGGGAATCGAAAGCCGTTTGCATAAGAGGGTTCCGATAGGGAGAGGTTTTCTGTAATATATGTAAGGTGTAGTCCCTTCCGTTAGCCAAAAATCAATCCGTGTTTTGAGACGAACACAGGTTTATTGACGAAGACAGGACAGTTGAAGCATTCACATGAACACATAAATACAAATAAACATTCTGGCCGCTTCGAGGCCGTTGAAAATACTTCTCATGTTTAGGGTCAGAGCCCGACTTCGAAACTTGGGGGCCCAGGGCACAGAAAAAAATGGGGCCCGCTAAGTTGCTTGAACTGAAAAATTAAATTTTTTTGCTACACTAATAACACTTAAAAGAGTACTGTCACTAAAAATGCTGCGTTTTGTGGTGCCGTGGGTATGATGTGAACCTATCACTATTCCTGGGTTTGGATCAAATATGTTTGTAAATGTGTGTCGAAAAGTGGTAAGCGACAAGTGTTACGACACATTAAAGTCCTTGAATGGCATCAGTAAGTCTCACACCATTAACCAGCATGACACAAACTCTGTTTCTTGTCAATATTTATATATATACATACATACTACTATAGTATGTTAACCAAATAATAAAATTACCCTACTTATTGAATTTATGATCATCTTATACAACCAATGGAATTCTTTAAAGGTACGTTAAAGGAACAGTCCCCAAAATAAATTTCTCCTTCACAAGAAAAAATATATATATAATAATAAACGTTTTATAGAATTTTTTAAAAATTTCTTTGTGAATTTAAACTATTTGTGGGCCCCCAAGAATCAGGGGGCCCTGGGCACGTGCCCCGAGTGCCCTGTGTGAAATCAGGCCCTGTTTAGGGTTACTTCTAAGTGGAAAGCTGCACGTCTATCTCGCTTTCTCGTCTCTAACCTCTCTCCGGCATTCTCTCTGTGAGGGCGCTCGTGGTCAGATTGTAGAGAAGGGTTGAGATGTTTCCCTCCTCCACACTCGACCATTCTGACGACTCTTGGGCCTCCAAGACTCGTGAAAAACAAAACAATCGTCTAAATCTGAAAAAAAAAAAAAAAAACAATACAAAATTCTATGTGAACTGTTCGTTAAAAAGTCAGTTCTAGTATGAAAGCCTCAACATGTAAATCAGGATCAAAAGCGAAGTCCAAGTTCAGTCCAAGTGATCATCGTTTATCAGTCGTTAAGTTGGTTGTCGCAATCAGGTGGTGGAAAGTGATAAGAGATCAGTCCAAAGGCTTCATATGGTCAGCAGCGGTCGAAGTAGTATTGGGTCCTGCATGTTGACCTAATTTTTGCACATCATACCGATCATTTGCTTTAACGCTGGTAACTTTGTAGGGACCATAAAATTTGGGATACAATTTGGAACCTGGAGAGAATTGAGTCTTTTGAATAGCCACGACGTCGCTTTGTTCGTAAGTAGTTGGTTTCTTCCGACGTCTGTTGTAAGAAATTTGAGAACGTGTTTGGTGATCAAGAATATTTCGTTTGGCAATTTCGCGGAGGTTACGTTTGTACTGCATGATAATGTTTAAATTTTCTTCTTCGAGTAGCTGCTTAATTCGTAGATCTTCTTCATTTTTCATTTTAATGCCGATCATTAACTCGAATGGGGTAAAGTTCGTGGTTGCCGAATTTGTACTGTTTACTATTCGTTGGACGTCGGGCACAAATTTAAACCATTTTGAGGGGTCGTCGATGGAGAGTTTAGCCAGGACAGGTATTAAAGTTAAATGTATGCGTTCGACTTGACCGTTGCCTCTGGGTATACCCGTGGTGATCACTACATGGTCAATATTCTCGTTCTTGCAATATTCTGCGAAATCAGCGGATTGAAAAGATGAACCACAGTCTGATATGATTCTGGATGGATTTCCGAATGTAATGCTCTGAACTTGGAGCTTTTCAATTGCAGCGCGGGAAGTCGTTGATTTGACGGGATACAACCACGTAAACTTGGTAAATGCGTCCACTACACTAAAAATATATTGATATTGTTTCTTGGTTGTTGGGAGTGGTCCTAGGAAGTCGATATGATAGGTTGACAACGGAAGGTCACCTTTCGGAATGGGATGTAAAAAACCGTCTTTTTTCCCTCGTTTCTTGTTACAAAGTATGCACTCGACATAATGGGCAAAACATTCTCAATCTGTCGGCGGGCTTGGGGAATATAAAAATCTTGACTGAAAAGGTCTTGCGTTTTAGCGATTGCGAAATGACCTTTATTATGAATTGAACGTATGATCTCAGTCTGCATTTTCTGAGGTACAGCAATTAACTCACGATCTTTGTCGACTTTGTAAACTATGTCATTTTTTATTATATGTTCGGTGTCTTCTCCGTTTTGGATTAAAATTTTGAGTGTTTTGATGTAGTCATCTTCGCTTTGCGCTTTAGAGAGTTGGAATGTTAGATCTGCGTCAAGAGATATCGTCAAATAAACGGGATTTCGACACAAAGCATCAACATGTTGCAAACATTTACCGGGACGGTGGATGATTTCAAAATCAAATTCGTCTAGGTACATTGCCCAGCTAGCTATTTTCGGAGTAAGGTCTCATTTTTGCAATGTTTGTTGAAAAGCAGCGCAGTCAGTCACGATTCTAAATTTTGTTCCTACAAGATAACTTCAAAATTTCTTTACTGCTTCAATAACAGCAAATGCTTCAAGCTCGTAGCTGGAATATTTAGATTGTTGAGGTAAAGTTTTTCTACTCATATACTGTATAGGATGCCATTGGTCGTCATCATCGGATTTTTGTAATAGGACTGCACCAAATCTAAAAGAACTTGCATCCGTGTGTAATTCGAGAGGGGAATTTTGATTAAAAATATGTAAAACTGGTTAATTCAAAAGAGAATTTTTGAGAGCAAGAAAAGCTTTGTTCAGGTCCAAAATGGAAAGATGCGTTTTTTCTGAGCATGTCGCTTAAAGCTCGTGTAATTAGTGAGTAATTCTTTATGAATTTTCGAAAATATCCTGTTAAGCCCAAAAAACTTTGAGCTTGTTTGAGCGTCTTCGGCAAAGGAAAATTTTGAACTGCAAGGGTCTTCGACGACGAAGGTTTAATAGTACTGTTTTCAATAACATATCCGAGAAATTCAATACGACGCTGTAAGAATTGGCATTTTTTGAGATTAAGAATTAAACCAAAATCTGATGCAACTATTAGTACGCCTTTCAATTTCTGAAGACCTTCTACTTCATCTTGGGACGGTAGGATTATATCGTCCATGTAAATAATAATGACATTTTCACGAATAAGATCGCGAAACACTGTGGAAACAAATCTTTGGAAAACACTAGGGCTGTTGGAGGGCTGAGAGGGCTCTCAGATTGTAGATAAGGGTTGAGGTGTTTCCCGCCTCCACATATATATCTTAACAAAACATAAATGTGAAAAAAGAGTCAAGTTCGATTAAACAAACGGCCTTCGGAGTAGTCGGTGTCAGCGATAAAAGAATTGATATCTAACGGATGCCAAGCTCCATAGCAAATCCTTTAATCATAGCTGTAATGTACAATGTTCTTTAATTTCTTTTATAACATTTCTTTTTATCGGATTTCTACCTTGGCAAGTGTTAATTCAGGTAAATTACATTTAAGAAATTTAACTCATCTAATTAGAAGTTTTTATAGGTAGTGAAATCATGTGGCAAGCTATTATAGTTAATTTCTAATAGTCTTCTTATTGTCTTCTTGAACGTAACTTATCTTAATTATAACTTGCCAAGTTAGGAATCCGATGAAAAAATTAAAATAAATTAAAGAACATTAAAGAAATTAAAGAACATTGTACACTGTTACAGCTATGATTAAAGGATCTGCTATGGAATTTGGCACCCGTTCGATATAAATTCTTTTATCACTGACACCGGCTACTCCAAAGGCTGTTCGCTCTATCGAACTTGGCCCTTTTTTCACATTTAGGTTTTTTAAGGATATTATTAATTTTTGAAAAGCTAAAATTTGTCTTTTTATATTGACGATAAGTTACACTAAATTTAACCAAACTAAATTGTCGCTGTTAATTATTAAAGAATTTTTTCGTTTGTTTATTTCTCCGTAATAAGTCCGTAAGTCAATCTTTACTTAATTAATCTTTTATTTAAAACGTTGAAAAGTTCTGTCTAACTATATTCTTTATATTCAGCTCGAGTTTAGCCTTAAGGCGAAAAATTAAAGCGGAAAGTGAATTTCAATGCATCAATTATTTTCCTTTAAGCGCGAGAGTGTATTGTTTAGGTTAACGGTAGAAAAAGATGGCTGCCGCTTGAAGACGTTAGGTATGATGCTACTTATGAGTATGCTAGTAAATACGAAAATAATGTAAATTTTTGAAGTTTCGGATTTTTTCCTTTATATATGTCAAATTGTCTACCTTGATACCAAGTTCCAAGTAACTTAGAAGTAGGCTAGGGTTTTTTATAACTGAGTGAGTGATAAAAGTGGCACTTTTCAGACCTTAATAATTCCATAACTATAAGAGGTACGTCAACGAAATTTGATATTCTGGGGGTTACGGGGATTTCTATCCGACGTACAAAATTTCAAGTATGTAGGTTGAATAGGTTTTGGGTAATAATGGGGTCAAAAGTAGCTCGAAATGATTCTGGTAAATATACACATTGGCCGGTGTCGCTGTTTCTGAACTTGGCGGACACACTGCCGTGTGTCTAGATTCAGGACAGAATAAACATTTCTTCAGAACTTTTCTTCAGCACTACTCCTTCATATTCATCGTTGTGAATTGGGCAGCTATAATCGTTATCGTGTTTTACGCATTTTTTCCTATTACAGCATTTTGGTGATCTACATGGGGTTGAGCAACTCGCTATATTTTATACTTACAAAAACATGGAAAAATTTACTGTTGTAACATACTGAAAAAATTACGACCATAATCTTCATTACGCCGGTTTTTACTATCCGTCCATGAATTAAACTCAACGTTAGATTGTTTGTATGTGTTCAACTCTAAAACATTACTGCTAAATTCCTAAAATGCCTCATCACTGTTATTTGCTGTTCAAAATGGATGTGTTTGTGTTTTGATCCCTTTATTAATCTAACAAACAGTATTTAAATTAATTTCTCTGTTATATTTATAAAATGTGCTTGTTAACATTTTATCTGTCAGGCGTTAGGGCTAGCTGTATCTGTCGGCAGAGAAAGATAAAAGTTAAAGCTTAATTATTACGTCCTTATGAGACGAATGGTCCTTAGACCATTCGTCTCATAAGGTAAACTGCAGCCTTATTAGAGTGCTTTCACACCAAAGGCGGCAAAGATAATATTCTTGTCTTTTCTCAACCACGCAAGCGCCAGGAATATTTTTACTTTCAAAAGCTTACTTTGCGGTTGAACAGATGAGAAAAGACAAGTTTTTTGTCTTTGTCGCCTTTGATGGGAAAGCAAGTTATAACAGTGCATTCACTCTCAGAAACGCATGGTCAAATCTCACGAAACTTTCGTCGTATTTGGCTTCGCTTTTGACGAAATGGCTTCGTAAAAAATGCTCCGAGTAAACCTTTCGTCAAATTGGCGAAATTTGTGTAGTAACTCTTGTTAGTCACGTGATCGCGAATCGTTATAAACGACGGAATTTTCTTGACGATTGAAGAATCGTCAAACGTGGGAGTTCTATTTCAGAGAGTGTTCACACCAACGGCAACAACGTGCAACACCGACGGAGAGATTTTGCTTCTGACCTAATAGATTGCTATGGTTATCAAATTAACCACGAAGAGTAAGTGACATAGAGCAATCAGCAAGCACGTCTGGGGGGAAGTCACTTTCAATGACGCAATAAAAATTCGAACAATACGAGGGCGTGGTTATTAAATTAAAAAGAACCAATGATGCATGCTGAAAGCTTCGTTGTGGTCGCTGGTTGCGAGTGGTGTGAATATACTCTAGGACTCCTTCGCGTGTTGTCGAACTTTGCAACCATCGCATATGGTTGAAAAATAACGCTTCAAAAGAATCTCCTGAGGCGTGCCTTTTGAAAGGTCAAACTGTTTACAAGCACTTTGTAAATATGTTTCTTGATAGAAAATTGTATGAATGCACAAACACCTCATCCATTTCTTTTCAAATTTTTAATCACATTTTTTTTGTTGCCTATTCTTGTTTTTAAATTTTCAAGTTGTATATATATATCTATATATTTCATTCATGTATAGGCGTCTTACTCTTCCTGGAAGATTTGTATTATTAAAGGCCCGGTCCGAGACCTAAAGAATATTCAACTGTATCCAGAAACCCGTGAGTTAAAAACTATTTTTTCTTCTCAAAAGTCAGGAAAATAAATTTGCAAAAGGAACATTATAGGGGGAAAATGTTAGAGATATAGTTGTCTAACTAGAATGAATATCACGAAAATCTCAAAATTTATTCCCTCTGCAGTCGTACACCCATGGAGCAATTGAAACACCCTTGAAAAGTCAGCGAAACGATCCAGATTAATCACACCAAGCAAGCTGGGTGGCTTTGATTTTCTTGAACGACGTAGGTTTTTGATTTTTTGGGTGTTGCTCTTTGGGTTAGAACGTTTTGTGAATAAATACGCCTATTAAATGTCGTTACAGCATAGTGAATTGTATCTCTTTTATCAAAAAAATATATTTAAATTCGCAACGAAACCTCCCTTAACCTTTTTTGCATTTTTTGTTTTTCGTTATATACTAATAAAATTTATCTCGTTAAAAGATAAAATAAAAAAAGTTTCTCATCCGAAGGTTTACTTACACAAAATACCTATGCACGTAGCCGATCATATACACAATCCAAGATTAGATTTACTGTTTTTAGGTTGGAATTGGTATTCACGCAGGAAAATGTGTCGCTACTTTTGTTTTACGGTTTTATTTACTTATTTCTCTATGTCACTTTTTTCTATACATAAAGGTTGTAGAAGTATTTGTTTTTTTTCATTAACTTTGAAAGAGGATTAAGTTTTAAAGGGGAATGAAGTCGGTTTGATCTCTGTTTTTGCTTGAAGGGGATTAATACTTTCTTGTGGGAGCGTAAATTAAGAAGTTACCGTAAGGATTGGAACGAAACTCTGTACGGATATGTTCTCAGATGTAAACTGGTTTTTGATTTCGCCCAAAAGAGGGTGGAACAATATTGCAAGTTTTTCTCGTTAAGAGCGATTTGTATGTATCAAGAAATCATGAAAATAATCAAACAAAAATTTCTTTACAATTAAAGAGGAAATATGGCTAATCGCTCAATGGGGAGGAGCAAAGTGGCAGCTTTCATCTTGTTATAACTGAAAATAATTGCATTTTATTGAAAATTACACCCAATAATTAAAATGATCCTAAGATTTTTTTTTTGAACCATTGAGAATAATTGAATCGTTTATTTCGAAAAGGTAAAACCTCTTAAAAACAAAGTTTTTTCCAGGAAATAGAAAAAAAACGGCTAATGAAAAGTTGGAGAACTTTGCGGATCTGATATTTTACTATTTTATTTTAGTAGGTAATAGCAATGCAATATTGGTGAATTAAAACAATTTTTGATTCATTATGCCATAAAAATTAATAAATGAATACCGAGAGTTCTTTATTTTTCAAAACGGAGATGTTACTTTTTTGAAATAAACGATTAATTTATAAACTACAACACTATTATGCAACACATTTTTTCTTTTTTCTTTTTCTTTTTTGTGGAGGGGAGGGGTGGCACCACAACTTTCTACCCCGTGTGACACCTATGCTGGGAACGCCACTGTATACAAATGAAGGGTCCACTGGAAAAACGACCTAAGTCACATACTACTTTTTGAAATTTGCTTTATGTTGTATTATAAATGAATATAAATTATGTATTATAACTTTGAATTTGGGTGTTACGGAAAAGTAGGCTCGTGTAGTTAAAATTAACATTTGTGTTATAAAATAATTAAATATAACATAAAGGAATTTCAAAGAATAGTATGTGACTTACGTCGTTTTTCCAGCGGACCTTTCATATATATATATACATATATTTATTTACTTACTGTTTTATGCAATTATGTTGTCTGTACTGTGGTAAACCCCCTTCTCTGCCTTTCTGAAGGAAATTTGATTGAGATAGTGATATGAGGTGTTGATTAGTTTTTGGAGCCAGTTGTTCAAAGGGGTTATAGCCTTTTATTCAAAATTATCGTTGATATGGCTGAGTCTACGAAATTTGCGAAGTTAAGAGTTAAAAATAATTTAACTTTGTGCAAGTAAACAATAATAATAAAATTACACGTTAATTTAAAGCACAAATGAGCAAAAAAATGCAGACATATGTTTCGGGATTGCTTGGAAAAAACGTTTTGACCTGGTTGTTTATGGTTTGTGATTGTTTTTAAATAATATGTTACATTCTTATTTATGGCATGAGAAACGCGTTAAAAATTTCACAACTCATTTGTGTCATTAGCATATACTATAGGCGAAGGAGTTTCTTTTCACGAAAGTGCAGACATGCGTGGATCATTTTTGGCCATTATACCAAAATGGATTCTACCCACCTATCTGCCCACATTTATTTGATAATAATTTACAAAATTAATATCAATAAGTTTTAAAATTGAATTATGAATAACATTCTGGTTTACGTTTAAATCATATTACATTTTGGAGTTTATACGTTTCGAAACATCCACCCCTTCGTTAATAAAATAATTTTTGTGTGATAATTCTCAGTTTATCACATTTTCGTCTGATGCAATGCAAATGGACTAACGTTTTAATCATACTTTCACTTTTAAATTGCGATTACTACGGACGATTCAATGACGTCATTATCGTATCTTTGAAGATAAGGCGTCCATGTGCAATAGATAGACTGTATAAGCATATCTAAAAATTTTATGCAAAGTAAGTATTTTAAAGAAAAAGGCTTGTATTTTCATATACACTAGTCAATAATTCCCCTCAAATTCGCGTACAGGCTTAGAAAAAAATAACACTAATGATCAACTGCCGGAAAAATAGTTCATTTAATTTGTTTTAAAAGAATAAAGGTTTTTACTTTGAACTGAAAAACGGAAAGACGACGAATATGTGTTATGAAATTTTCATCTGTTAACGAAAAGTGGAAAAGGAGGGAAGAGTGATTACTAACCTCCTAAATAAATTAGACTTTTTTTAACTTTTTCTCATTCCGTTTAATTTGCATGAGTTCCTTTATTAGGTTTATTAAAAAATAAATTTAGAAATGAATTTTAAGAACCTTTTTTACAATAAAAAAAACACATCAAAGGGTAAGTTGATAGTATGTTGTTTTAATAGCAAACTAAATTAATTATACGAGAAGAAAAATGCTTCAAAACATTACTTTCTACACAACACTAAAATCTGTATTGTATAAATAGGCAGACAAAACAGTTGAGAATCGTTTTCTCCCGTTTTTCAAAAGATTTTCTTACTTTTTTTTTCTTGTTTAGTAGCTAGTGACGAGTGTGATATCAAATTAAAAATTTTGGAAAGTTCATTATTAGTTAATTATTCCTCCTTTTCTTTTGTCTGGCAAGCATCCTTAATAATTGTAATGTTATACTGTTATAGATAGCAGATGGCAACATGTCGTCGTTGAGTAAATTATTAGGTAATAAATGGAAAATTCACTGTTAAGAGTTTGTTGCCATTAAGCAGTAATATTAAAATCAATCGTAACAAGAGTTTGAGTGAAGGCTTTTCTGAAACAATAGAATGAAAAAATGAGAATAGTGTATGGAAGCAAACATTTAAGTTTTATTCAACTGCCACTCAGTACGAAATTAGCAGAACTGCAAGCGGCTATACTTATGAGCCTGCGGTGACAATGACTTACAATATGTTTGTTTCAAGTGAAGATGATCAAATAAACTCGACGTTATTATAGCCAAATTCGATGAGCAATACTTATATAATTATGTAATTACCATAATGTTTTAAAGGCTAAATTTAATTACGGTCGAATTTTGACTGTTGTGCGAATTCTACTAAGTATAAATTAATCGCCTCTTTATGAACAACTTGCCACATTACGACACAAACTAAAAATGTAAAGAAAAAAAAATGCTTCAAAGAAGAAAATTGCAGAAATGCAGAAAGTATTGACTTGCTGAATGCATGAAATCAAAGCATAAAATGTTTTTCAAGTAAAATTTAAAGAAAGTACTCGTAAATATTCCCGTAAGTGTTAAGAAAGCGAATAATTAACACTTCAATTCTGAAGTTCAAGGATTTTGCAGCGAAAGTAACGGTAGTCTGCACTTTCTTTTTGAACGATGCAAATCTTAATTAACTTTAAGCTTCAACCAAAACGCATAAGATTGATGGATGTTTTGCATATTCTTGATGCGAAATGTGCGTTATCGAAATACATTAGCAAAATTGCTTTCTGCGGAAAATACCCAGTGTAATTAAAATGTTTGATCCTCTCTTTCCGTTCGAAAAAACAACCTAATAATTATTATTTTGAATAAAGTATTCATTAAAGTAGTTAAACTTAGAAATTAATTATTTTTAAGATAATCGTTATATTTGCTTATGACTAGAATGAAGGAAATATCCAAACGTTTTGAAATAGTAATAAATGAATGAATGAAATTAATTAACCCTCTCGTCTCCCTGACCCACATATGAGGCTCCTACTTCAAATAGCAATATTTTGGTTTAAAAAACCTGAAAAGTTTTTCCTTACTTTGCTTATTGACATTTTTTATTCAACATACGAGACTTTAAAATGACTACAATAACCACTTCTTTAATAATTATATGTCCTAACTTAATGGAAGCAATTCAAGCAGCGTCATTGGTCACGTGGCAGCGATTAAAGCAGTGTAAACAAAGGAAGACGTAACATCGCTTTACTTCGAGTTCGAAAAATCTAATAAAAACGAATCCTAAATAAAGTTCTACATTACATAAAATTAACACTAAATAAAACACTATAACTATTGTAATACTTAATACATTTCTTGATTCTTCTATGTTATAATCAGAAAAGGCTGTGAAAATAGTCTAATTAGTTTTAAGATAACTAATTTTGCCTAGTGTACTCCACGTAGAACTCCATTGATAAACTTAGTAAACAAAAAGCGGATAACACGTGAGAAAAGTGATCGTTCATGAGTCCCTCTAGCGGTGAATTGCCAGCCAATCGTGTTTTATCAAATGCTGAGACCTGTTTGGTTCGGGATTCATGACTTATGTATTTGAATTTCTTGTCCAGACTAGTATTTCATTTTTTATCTTGGCACTGACGAAGGGGGCTGACTGCCCTTGAAACCGGATTGCCATTTTTAACCTTTTATTTAATCCTTTTAACGTTGCTTTTACTCATTTTGAATACATATGCGCAAAGTCAATGTCTCTTTTAATTGTATACTTATTTTGAATCTTGTAATTCATAGAATTTCTATATAAAGCTTTTACATTTTTTTAAATAAATATTGGGAGTATACAAGAATCTAAAAAAAATTATAAATTGAAAACACTGTTGTTGTCTTTTATTATATTGACTATTCAACCGTCTTTACAAAATACTAAATTATCATAACCTTCATATAAAGCTCGTAATAATAATAATAATATTTTTTAAAACTTTTTAAAACAAGCAGAAAGGATTACTTAAAAAAGAAAAAATTACATGATTTGGGGTATCATTTTATAAACATTATTACAAACATAAAAAGGTTTTTGATTCCATTATTTTTTCGTAATTCAGTAAGGAGAGAGCTTGTACATAAATAAGTTTTTAAAATAATTTGTTATGTGAAAACATTTTCGCTATTGATATATTGAATTAAATGAATTCAAAGTTAACTATAAAAAATAAATAAATAAACACATAGCCGATTTTTCTACATTAGCAACTACAATAGAAGAATAATGCATTAACTAACGGCAATAATTTGAAAAAGTAAACAAATGCTCGTCCATTATGTAAATCTTCTGATATTCACCAAAAAGCTTTGATCAGAATTTAAAATGCATTATTCATTGCATTTGTAAAATATTAAAATATCTCAGTTTTACCTCCGAAGATAAATTTTACCGAATTAATCTTTCATAATAATGCTCTTTAATTTTTAATGGGATATTCGTTAAGATTTACTAAAAATTCAGCACAGAATAGGATATGTTCAACTCTTTTAGATAAAAGATAAACATATTATGCATTGATATTGAATTTAATTTCAATAAATGAGCTGCATTTGGTAATAAAGCTTTTAAATAAAGTATTAAGACGTAAATAGTCTTCTATATATTTCCCGGGTACTTTTTTTTTACTTTTGAATCAGATAAAATATTTTCTTTTCCAGTTTTAAATCATTAGTAAAAATATTTTCTTCGAAGATTTGTCATTAACAAAGACAAATTTCAGAATTCTTTTTTTTTTTTGTTATTTAATTAAAGGATTGAGGAATATGCTTAGCATGCTAAATGAAATTGCTCAAGTGCGTGGTGTTAAAATAGAAATCCATTAAGTGTTGGAGCATTGTTTTTGAGCAGACATATTCATCATATACAATAAATACTTCTTCGCAAATTATTGTATGCGTTTCCATTTCAAAAGACAATTTAACCAAATTTATTGTCAAAAACATTAGCTTTCCAAGGGTAAATTGTTACCTCCTCTCAAAAGCAGTTGAAGTCCAGCATGAGAAACTCCTTCAAAACTGAAAATTTTAAAGCTGTCAAAATTTATATAAACAATCTGACGAGGCAAACATTTTAAATACCTACACCCATACATGTGAGCAGTAATAAAAATTACAGAAAAACAATATCTTTCAAATTATTAAATGTGTTTCGACTGAAACCTGAAATTGCAGCAACAATAACTAAACTGAATGTGGATAGGGAATAAAAATACAGAATAAAAGGGCCTTAGAGTTGAGAATAAGAGCATTTTAGTTCCTGTAACCCCTATGTTGTATGTATAGTATAGTTACAAGCACAAAAAAAAAAAATCTGAATTTACAATTGCAAAAACTATATTGAATGTAAAACGAGCGTACGAACCTACTTTCCCAACTTCTTATTTATAATCTAGCTATCTATCTTTCTTTCTCATTTAGCTTCAGGTGTTGATTACTTCAAATATACCTTTTTCAACGGTTAATACATATTTATTCACTCACTTACTCATTTACTAATACATGCATGCATTCATTCATTTATACATTTATTCGCTCATTTATCTATTCATTTTTTGACTCATTCATTCGGAAATATCCTTAAAAATCCCGATTAAAACATTTAATAGGAAAATAAGCTCGTTTCGTTCTGGTTGAACTTCGTATCTGTACCTGTTCTATGTCATAACATCTTTCCAATCAATTTTGTTGCAAGAACAGCCGTTTGTTAGAACAGGATTTACATGAGACTGAAATTTCCACGAAGGAGCAAATGTTAAAAATTTTTTTAACTGTTCAAAATTCAGCAAAAATTGTTCAAAACAAAAAATATTTCATGTCAAGAGCTTTTCAAATAAGTTTGTTCAAAGAAACTTAGATTTCATGTCCATTGCTTACAAAATGTGCTTCATATTTCCCTAATACCGCTAACGTTACGATTTTTTCAACTGTTCAAAATTGGATGGAAACTTGTTCAAAGCAAAAAATAAAATACAGAAATGAGAACTTTATGCAAAAAAGAAAAAAATAATAATCTTTTGAATCGGACAATTCCCTCAAAAGTTATTGGGAGGGGACAGACGGACAAACCGACACACATATTTTCCCCATCTCAAAACCCCCCTTTCAAATTTTTTATTTTTCATGTTTTGTTCACTTATTTTTTTGATTTTCTTTATTTTTAACCATATTTTTGCGATACATTAAGCCTTCTTTCATGCTTTATTATATATTATTTTACTTTTACGAGAAACTAATCTAAAAGAAACAAAAATACAGAATAAAAAGTCCTCAGAGTAAGGATTGGAGCATTTTAAGCACTTATAACCATTAGCTTGTGTGTAGAGTTAGAGTATTGCTGTAATACAGGATGGCAGTGCGATACTAAACAAGCTACGGGATGTGAGAAGAAAAGTAAGTAAAAAGTAAGCACAACTAAGTTTAGCGATTATTGACTCGATTATTGACTCCAGTTAATGATGTCACTCCAAAGCATTTCCCATCTTATTACTTCCGCTGCGTGATGAAATTTCATTCTCATCGTACCAAAGTAAATATATTTTCAATAAAAAGCAAACTTGACTGTAAATTCAGTATATTTGATTTACCTTCAGTCAGAATTTTTAAGTTGTAAACGAAACTTTCATAGCGGTTTGCACGATGCACTAAAAAAAGCGTTTACACACATTTATCGATCAGTGGGCGCGTTTTTTCCCCATACCGTAGAAATTTTATGAAAACATGTTATTATGCACTACGAGATGTGCTAAAACTTTAATAAAGTATCACTGGACACGATGCAACAGTACAAATAAATAGTCTGCAGATGTCAAATTACCTCGCTTTTTAACGTATAGAAATATAATTTTGCAAGACAAGATATCTCGTCCGTAGAGATGAAAGTGTTTTAAACGGATATAAGCTACTATTGTTCTATCAAAAATTATAAAGAAAAGTAAGCACAAGTAACCTTGACGATTAATGACTTCAAAGCTTTTACTCAAGCCATCCTTATATCGGCCGCAGTTCATTCTCAGAAATAGACCTCTTACTTTTGACGATTCTTCAATCGCGTCAAGAAAATTTCGTCATTCACACCGATTCTTACCTCGCGCGATCACGTGACTTAAAAATGTTCCTTCACAAATTTCGCCAATTTGACGAAAGGTTTACTCGGAGCATTTTCCACGAAGCCGTTTCGTCAAATACGACGAAAGTTTCGTGAGATTTAAACACGGTTTTCAGAGAGTGTCAAAAATCATGTTTCAAAAGGATATGAGCCACTTGTTCTATCAAAAATTATAAACAAAGTAACTACAAGTATCCTTGACAATTAATGTTTTCTATTAATGACATCACTTCAAAGACCTTTCGTCATTATATCGGTCGCAGTTAACCATCATGTTTTAAACAGATATGAGTCATTGCTGCTCTACCGAAAATTAGTTTAAAAAAAGTTACAGTTGTTAAAACTATCGCATTTTCAATCAGCGGATAAAACGTCTTATACAAATGTTCATGACACTTTGATTACATCAGTGAAATTAATTTCCCTATCAAAAATTATGAAGCAAAGTAAGTAGAAGTAACATTGACGTTTAATGACTTCATTTCAACATACTTCCGTCTTTATATCGACCCTGTTAAAAATCATGTTTTAAAGGATATGTGACACTGCTCTACCGAAAATTAGTTATAGTTAAACAAAGGTTATAGTTCTGACTTTTTAATCAGCGGATAAAACGCTTAATAAAAATACTCATGGTACTTTTTGTTACAACAGTGAAATCAACTTCAAAGGATAAAGTGCTTAACCATTTATTTTCACTAAAACTGACGTGCAGCCAAAATAAACAGAAATGAGACTGCCTTCTAAGATTGATGACTAGCCAATTTTCCCAAAGCCTGCCTCATTTTTTATTCTTAACGGATACAAATAGATTTCGGTATAAGATTAAAATCACGAAAAAGTCTTTACTTATAAAGATGGATGCATGAAACTTAAAATTTTGGCATTTTCCATCGATGATAGTTGTTACAAATCGATTGCGGGACAGAAATTCCGTAAAGTAACACCTTAATGAAGTTTTTACTACATCAGTCCCGTTCATTATTTTTATTGTAAAAATGATTAGCTTCTTTTTTTAGGACTGTTCTCCCTTAAAAAAATTTTTTTACAAAAATTTCGTTCAATGACGTCTTGCAAATACGACATTGCCGATACGTTAATGAGAAAAAAATGATGATTAATTAAATGAAGTCCATTAGTTGAGAAACTTTTTCTCGGCCCCGAAAGTGTTTTTAGATAACTTCCAATTCGGTGGGAGTGCTCTGCAATCGGTGCAATCGATTTATCGAAGAGAGAATTTGGTAATTTATGGGTTGGCAGCGCATCTGGGTCACTCTGAGAATATTAGGTTTTCCATGCGAGGTAGAACACAGACGATGAAAATGTTCCCTGCATAAAAAAGTTTCTAAAATACTGAAGAATTTTTATGTTTTGTAAATGACTTATAAGTGACGTAACACTCAATTTTCGCTTAAAAAATCAATTTCTTTTTTGCTGAAAGAAATATATCTTAAAAGTTTTTATAAAGTATTGTATTTCTCTCATTTTTGTAAGAAACTGTACAAAAAGTATCATTTTTGAATGATTAATCGGTTGTCAAAATAACATTCAGTAGGAAAATTGATTTTAAGGGTTGAGGAGGAGACGCTCGTGTGAAAGTCGTTGAGCGTGAAAGACTAATTTAATATTTTCAGAGTGTTTATTTAAATATTTTTTCTTAGTATGTGTTTTTCGCGCTTAGTATTGTTACTTATGTTGAAAAAAAGTAGAGAGTTAACTGCTGAAGCATCACATTATGATTCGGCTTGGTTAGTTTGAGGGATTTTTTTTGGCGCAAGAGCATCGGCGTGCTATTTTGTACCGCGCAATTGTTATGCATCAACAACTATGGCCCTCATCTTTCCACCGATTCAAAATAAGTGACTTAGTATGGTCACTTATCTTAAATTAGTGGAAAGTAGAGAGTTAACTGCTGAAGCATCACATTATGGTTCGGTTTGGTTAGTTGGGGTTTTTAGCGCAAGAGCATCTGTAGGCTGTTCTGCGCCATACAATTGTTATGCATCTTATGTATAATAAAAAACATATTTAACATTAAATTAAAAGTCATTTTGATCTCTAAAAACGTTATCCACTAAAAAAACACATTAAGACATCCAAACTAAAACGCGCTTAATTTTTTTCTCTTTAAAATTAATCATTAATTATCTATTACTCATTTGGAGATTCAACCGCTGTCGGATGTTAAGGAATATAACACATTAAAAGTGCATCACATTATAAATTGCAACAATCGCTATGGGCTCGTTATACACAGCCAAACAAACTGACAGAACGAATGAAATTTGGCTCAAAATTCGATATTTCTCTCATAAAGGTAACGCACGAAGTCCAATTCGAATTAGTGTTTCATTATTAATATTATTTTTTTCAATTTCAAGGTTTGTTTCGACGATAAAAACTGGAGAGAAAAATTTCTAAAATGTTTCATCATTCTCAAACTGATAAAAAGTTAATATTTTTTCAAAAATCTAGAATAAATAAAGCACGAGTTATTGCCCAGAATTGTATTTCTTCTAACGTAAGCTAAGCCTTACTGGTAAATGACAATTCTTTAGAGAATGGATTAAAATTATTAATTATTGTAAAAATAATAACTTGAGTTTTAATTTAAACTGAATTGTTAATTTTGTACTACCAGTTTTCTCAAATAATCTGTCTGAAAATGTATCAGCACCATGCATGTTAAAAAGAAGAAATCCTCTTAACATTCATGGTGCTGATACATTTTCTCAGTTTCTACATTGGCGAGAAAGGCCAGGTAATTTGGCTAATGTTATGTTTTCAAAATAGTTTCACAAAATCTTCTCTGGCAAAAAAAGTCCGTACTCTTTGTAACTTTAAAAACATTCCATCATTTTTTCATGCCTTAAAGCAATATTTCTTGTCAGAGTCACACATATTGCACGTATGGTACCGTAACCCTGACACGCATGTATGTGATATGCAATATTGCTCGTCACAAGTTGTTCTTTCTCATTAAATTATTATTTTCTGTTTTATCTGCTAAATCCTAATTTTCATAAAATAGTCGTCAAAAACGACAAGTAGAAAATTACGTCTGATATGTTTTAAAGAAAATGGACTAAAATAATACAGTTCGGCCAGGAAGTTCTGACACTTGGACGCTTCTACGTATGACAGAAAAGGACGAATCCATTCGAGCTTTAGGTGAGTTCGTTTTGCAGGTGCGTTGGTTAGGATGCGAGTAAAAATGTTTGCTTCTCTTTTTGTTGAAAGCAAAATTCTTACTCGGGGCACATTCTTTAAGCACATTCCTCATACCAACTGGTCCTCCCTTCAACGTGAATGGATTCTTCTTGGTGCCAGTCGGATCTTTTTTTTTTTTTTAGACGGTAGAACTGTATCTGCAAATGGAATAGAGCTCTCTCCCCCTAATGTTTCTGATAACAATAGCATATTTTACTTTTAATTGAATTTCATTTCTTATCATCCCTCATTGGCTCTAATTTTGCTGCCAGAGGGCGTAATTTGCTTGCCAGAAAATGCGACACTCTGTCGAAGGGATCTTGCCCGCACTAGTAGAAGTCTATTACAAGTACAACAATCCTTTTTTAAAAACGAAAGTTTGTATTTTTTTACTAATATTACATGCTAAACATATCGTACAATTTCTTCTACATAGTAAAATAAAGTATATAAGTACTTTAAATATTACTATGACTATATTTTATCAATGCTTATCAAGGAACACAGCTTTCCAACCAGATTTTTTTGGGGGAGAGGCCCACTCCCCCTTAGGGCCTAGGTTTCTTCACATTGAACGGGCCTCGCGCCGTACTCGCATATGTTTTCTCAACAACAATTTATATTTAACTAACAAATATTCATTAATAATAACTTATGTCTTGTGATATATAGATTTATACTTGTAAAACCCTTACTCCCACAAAAAAAAGTTCCGATTGCATCTACTCGTATGTCTAATCCAAACTACTATTGTATTTTTAAATTTAACCATACTGTTATTTTCAAAGAATTGTACGCCTAAAATAGAATAAAACTACAAGCATGTATCTACCACGGATATAGCATTATATGTCTGTTACTGATTACTGAAGTTATCATTAGGCAACGCGTAGAAACGACATTCATCAAATATAATTACTGAATCATTGATTGATAGAACTTGCAATAACAGAAGTTTCTGCAAATATGTGGGCATCGTTGCGTGGATCCGATGATTAATACTAGAGTATTAATGTACATTCATTCAACTAATGCTTATTTTCTTGTGCTACAGGAGTTACCCAATTTTGTGTTCATTGATTATAGGAAACATTGCTCTTTTTTTCTTTTTTTGAGTGAGAGGATTTTGCTTGCGATAACTTTTCTTTTGAAATTTTACGGTGGTGGTTTTAAGCCTACTTTCCGGAAAAGTAAAAAAAGAATGAAAGAAAGCTTAATGTATCGTAAAAATACCGTGAAAAATAAGAGAAAGACAAATATAAGTTAAGTAATTAAATGCAAATTCGAAAGTGGGGTTTTGAGATGAGGAAAATGTGTCCGTTGGTCTGTCTTTCTTCTCCCCCCCCCCCAAAAAAAAAGCTTTTGAAGGAATTGTCCCATTCGTAGATTTTTATTTTGCATTCGAAAGATTTTGGCGAGGGCCTCTCATTTAGCTATTTTACATTTTGGTTTGAACAAGTTTTCGTTTAATTTTGAAAAGTCCAAAAAAATTTAACTTCAAGCCTATGGGCAAAAGTGAAGCAAATTATGTAAACTATGATCATAAGATTCAGGCTCCTATGAACAAGCGTATTGGAAGGAGCTTTAGGCGTGAAATTTTTTTTTCATTTGAACAATTTTCGTTCACTTTTTAACAGTTCGGAAAAATAAAACATTAGAGCCTACAGGGAAATTTCAATCCGATATAAATCCTGTTCTAACAGAAGGATTTGTTTGGAACAAACTTTATCGAAAAGATGTTACACGAAAAAATGTTATCGAAAAGATGTACCAGAACTAAAAGAGTCCGACGAAACTTTTTGATCTGAATTTTTAAGCATATTTATCCAAATGAATGAATAAATGAGTGAGTAAACGAATGAGTGAATGAATATGTATAAACCATTGAAAAAGGTATATTTGAAGTAATTAAGAACTAAAGCTAAATGAGAAAGATAGCTAGATTATTAATTTGATATTGGTGTATACGGAAAAGTATATTTGTATAACTCGAAAGAGCAGTGCATACAGGTAGCTTATTATATACAGAATGCATATAAGCAAAAATGATCAAAGTGCAGAACTTTTGCACCTTACAAATGTAATCCTAAGAATTGAGAGATTCGTGACATTGAGTTTCCGATGCAGACAGGTAGCTTATTATGGACAGAATGCATATCCGATTTCCTTTAAGCAAGAAATATAAAGACGACGCACCCATTGATGATGCTTCTGGCGAAAGAAAGATCAAAACCCAGAACTTTAAAAACGTAATTCTGCGAATTTAGCGATTTGTGGCTATGATCTTTTTTCCTCGTGACGCTTCATATGTATGTTTTATCAGCAGAAAAATATGAAAAGTTCTTTTTTTGGAGAGGGATTAGGAGGTTGATTGATAAACGATCCTTACATAAAAGGTGAATATCAATCAATTAAATTTTTGAAGCTAATTATTTTTATTAATTATTACTATCTATGAAGTATTTTTATTAAAGTATGTTTGCATGACTTGAGTTCATGCACGAATACTGTGTACATGATACTGACCCATGTTTTTCCGCAAGGTTTTATCAGCTGAAAAGTACTAAGGGATCATTCATAAATGATGTCACTCTTCGACGATGGGGGGGGGGGGGGGATCGGGAAGTTATGACAAAGTTTGACAAGGGGAGGGGAGGGGGTAACAAGAAGTGTGACATCATGCTTATACAACATAGCATGACATGTGACAAAGGGGGGAGGGGGTATGTTGAAGTGTGACATTTTGTGACAAAGGGGGAAGGGGTCAAATATATGAAGAAAAAGCGTGACATTTATGAACGGTCCCTAACAGTTATTTTTTTGGAGAGGGGAGGGGGAGGTTGCTTGATAAACGATCCTTACACAAAAGTTGAATATCAATCAATTTTTTAAAACTAATTATTTTTATTAATTATTACTACCTATAAAGTAGTAATAAAAAATATATAATTTCACGTTTATTTAAAGCACAAATAAGCATTACATTTGCGCAAATACATTGTTTGTTTGTTTTTTGTTTTTTGCTGTTATCTTACTATATTTTAATAAGGATTAATAGGCTCGTGCAAGTCAATCAAGTCAATCGCCTAACGTTTCAAGCCGATTGCTGGAAAGATTAAATTTTCGTGCATCCGAATCGGTTCTTTTCGTAGTCGAATTACAGTTCTCCAAAGATTCTTTTTACTTCACGTTCTGATGAATCGTCGTTGATAAGCCAAAAGTATGGCAAATGCTGACGGAGAAACAATGTCGGATTAACTGCACTTTATGGGTATTCAGACTCAGAAAAACCTTTATTTTGATAAGATTTGGTGATAAATTCAAATTTGTGTGTGTAAACTGCGGTTATCCGCGGGTCATAGGTTGCAGAGGTCTGCTCTTATGCATCCTAATTCAAAAAGAGCAAAACAATATAAAGTTTCAGCAAAAAAATTGCATCTGAATATCCACGATTCTTTTTCTTCAGTGCTTTGATTTGTTATTGGCCACACGGGGGAAAACATCGCGCAATCAGATGTAGAATCTATTGGCAAGATATTCGCATTTACTATGATTCTTATTCTGTCACTGACTGATAGTGAGGAACGAAATCAAAGAATCATCACTGTCATTAATATTATTGTGGAGAAATACTTTTTTTTTCTACTGTTCCATCACTGACAGAGAGATAACTTAAAAAACTGGATGCAATTTGTCTTGCTATTTTGTGTGGGAACCTACTGTTATTGCTATGAATGATAGATTTGTGATTTGAAAAAAAAAAGTTGTTGATGATATTTATAGTTATGATGAAGGAGAAGAAATGGAATTTTTTCACACAAAAATGATGTATAAAAATGTTTCAATATAACGTATTATTGGGAGGTTTTGCTTAAATTTTTTTCTAAATTGTATTAGAAAATTTTTCCCTAAAAACTATTGGGAAGTTATTTTGGGTTCTGAAATAGAAAATACTTTCTGCTCTGTTTAAAATTAGAAATATTCGTTTTTGGTTTAGACGAATTTATGGATGTATACTTATTAGTATTAGCGGCGTTTTTAGCAACAAAAATTAATTGCGCCTTCCTTTGGAGGTAAAAATATTATATTTGGCGGTAAATTCGTTAACGTCAAAAAATATTATCTTTTCTTTCTTTTTTTCTTTTTTTCCTGACTAATGGAATACGTTTTATGAAATCAAAATTCATTTTTATAGAATATTTTAAAAGCAGTGATGTTTTACTCGTTTGATTCTTTTTTTACAACATTTTTCTTAACTCGCTTTGTTGTCTGTCCGCGGAATTTTTCCATCGAATTATAGACCATTTCCCGATAAGCTATTGTTCTGAAACTTTACGTGCAGCTCAGAACCAGATGGCAATGAATACTCTACCACGCATAAAAAATACGACAGGTAGTTCCTTTTTTTATTCCAATTTCATTCAAATTTCCACATACATTCCCCAATAAGGGGTGAAAAAACCTTGCACATATTAATGTAATATATCGATCGAAAGCGCTGATTTTTCCGACAAGATGAAATTTTGAAGTTTCTAAGTGAATAAGAACGCGAGTTATTAGCTTTTTATTTCGACTTCTGAAGGCTTACCTTGATCGAAAAATAATAATTAGCAGTTTCCTCAACTCCGGATGAATCGTGTTAGTTTAATTTCAATATCAAACTTATTTTCCAAATAGAGAGACATCAGCTTACTTTTCAACGGAAAAACAATAATAAAGGCTATCTTCGGTTTAACGTTTTTCTCAAATTAGCAATAGGTTTTCAATTCGAGATTAAGCTTAATAAAAATATTGTCTTCCCGATTTAACGATTTTCTTGATTTAGCAATGACATTTAAATAAATATCGCCAAGAAAGGAATACGTATGGTTTATTCTAGATTTCAAATAACGTGGCAAATGACGGCACACTACAATTTGACTCTTTTAATTAGTCTTAGGCGGTAAATAGGAACATACTAACGAAATTGTGCATGCATTTTTAGGTATGGTTTACATTACAGTACCATTTAATTATAGGCAGACGACGCCTTTTTATTATGGGCGAAATTTCACCCATCAAAAACTAAAAAGAAAGAAATAATATTACATAAATAAAAATTTTTTTATAAAAAACAACGCTTTTCTTGCGCGCTAAAAAGGTAGAAAATAAATTTCCTATGAGCCAGGTAAAATTTCTGAATAAATTGGTCACAATATGGTAACAGAGTTTCTAATTCTTGTAAAACGAAAAACGTTGGGCGCATGTACTCAAACATCAAGACTTTTCAAAAATACTCAAATTTCTATGAAAAAAAACCTGGTTATACTGTTTCATTATATCATAGTCAATTTCCTTCATTGGAGATATGAATGAGATTTACTCTAAATAAATTGAACGAAACATATCTTGAACATAATTTTAGGATGAAACTTCTATAAACACAATCTATGTGTATATGTAACAGGTCATAATCCCAACTTTGATCAGAACTCATTTACCTATACCCATCTATACTGATCATAATGTCATAGAAAATTTTCAAAAATTAACATAGCATCAAAAGTTACTGATTTGCGTAGTATATCCTCTTTAAACTTTATAAATACATCAATGATTCTGTAAAACAAACATTCATAACATAATAATATAAAGAATTCCTGCGTCCAACGTTTTTCGTTTTATAAGAATTAGAAACTCTTACCATATTGTGACCAATTTATTTAGAAATTTTACCTGGCTCATAGGAAATTTATTTTCTACCTGTTTAGTGCGCAAGAAAAGCGTTGTATTTTATAAAAACATTTTATTTATGTAATATTATTTTAATTTTCTTCTCAGTAAACTCACTTTTTTCAGTTTTTACCTTTGTGTCATTTTATTTCTTCAATCAAATTTTTTCTAAATTCTGCTTTTATTGCACTATTTTGTGTCATAAGTAATATTATAATATCATTCATTTTCTCTTTATGGGTATTACATTGATGATATGGTAACATTACTGATGACACATAGTTGTGTAACAGACACAGAATTTAGAAAATCTAAGGATTGCAGAAATAAAATGATCCTAAGGTGAAAACTGATAGAAGTGAGTTTATCGAGAAGAAAAAGAAAAAAAAGAAGAATCAGACCAGTACGACATCACTGCTTTTCAGATATAGTATGAAAATGAATCTTGATTTTGTAAAATGTTTTCCATTTACCGCATTTAAATTTAACATTCGTAACTTCTGATCTTTCCTGATGTTGTTAGATTGCAAAACTGCAAAAAAAAAAAAAATATTGTTCAGCACAACAAAACGTCAACAAAATATTTTTTAACAGCAATGTAAAATTTGTTTCTATTGCTTGCAAATTACAGTTTCTTTACACTCCAAATCAAAAACAGTGCTTACTGTAGAATAAATTGAAAAACAAGAAAATTTGTTACAAGTTTAAGTACGAACTGCATGTATGTTTAGTAGCTACGAAACAATGCGAATGTTTCTTAAATTTGTGCGTTTTAAGTATTTTCAGTAAAACTTTGCCAACATTAATTCGCTGATGTAGGAATTTAGTTAGAATAAAGCATCACGCACAGTCTTGCTTGCGAGATAATATCACGCAAAAGATGGAAATTGCAAGATGCAGTTGTTGAATTGGCCAAATAGAGGGGATATTTTTAGTCTAATTGTTGTAATTGTATAATCAAACCGTACATGTATGCGAATTTAAAACGGTTTTGTTACAACTACAACTAAAAAGTAGTAATAAGATGTAACTAGGCAGTTTTTGAGCTTTATTTAAGATTGTATCGAAAGCATTTTGGTTTAAGCAAAATAATTTTGAAAAATATTTAAACAACAAAAATGTTATACAAACAAACAAAAAAAAAAAAAAAAAACTACATTTAGAATTCATTTTGTGATACTCGATAATTAAGAAAAAAAAATCTGCATACTGTTGTTCCATAATAGCGGCGTCAACTTTGCCCCCTTTCCCCCCAGCTATTTGTCACCGGTTAATGCGATAAGGTTAAACTGAGGCATAGCAAGTAAGGCAATAAGGTTATTAGCAAATAAAGTTAAGGTAAGGACGCGCAATAGTTCTGGATTTAATTAAGTTTATTGACCGATAGCAAAGTTGGGATTGAAGTTAACTATCTATTTTCCCTTCAGTTTCTTGTTTAGCCTCTTTGCTTCCTTATATAAAGACACTTGCAGTTACAATAACTTGAAAAAGTGAAGATTAGCTTTTGATTCAGAATTACATCCTGGTACTGTCAGGAAAGAACTCGTTCCAATAGCAAAATTGATTGTGGTATATGACTTCGTGCAAACCACATCCTACTGACTTGCTTTTCAATAAATTTGAAAGGTTTTAATTATAGACTAAAATGATAAAAAATCAAAACTTATTAATTTCCGTTTGAAATTTTCCACGGTAATTATTACAAACGATCCCTCTGGCCTAAATGATGGATCAATTCATGCGTATGGCAACGCGTAACAAACACACAAGTTTTGTTAATTTGAAAAACCAAGAGTGCAGATGCAGTTCTACCATATAGAAAAGAGAGTTCCGACAGAGTGCCAAGAAGGGAATCCATTCATTTTCAAGGAAGAAACTGCTGGTACAAAGAATGCTCCGTTTCTGCTCTCGTGTTAGTTCGTTTAGCATACTTGATTTCTTCCGAACTGGTGGCTATCTGCCAGGTTAGAAATTTTGTTGTTGTTGTTGCTTATGCCACTTGGATATCCCAGCTCCCTTTTCGTCGAATCGACTTGGAATTAAGGACACAGTAAGGAGCTCCTTTTCTTTCAAGATGAGCACCAATGGTGGAAGTACGACTTGGCTCATAATGTACTTGGATGACACCAGATGGCGCCACCATAAATACCCCACCTTCCTTTTTAGATCTATGGTTGGAGAGAAGGAAAATCTCCACCCACCGGTACCCTCGGAACTGCCTCGGGACTTCAGGGGCCACGGAATTTACATGCACGTATCCCCAAGTGTACATGGTGGGTCTTCAGCGGCTCGGGTATCGAACCCGCTAGACTACCACGGCCCTAGCAAAGTTCTGTTACAGAGTTTAGTTAAACAGAGAAGCAAACATTCTGATTCGCCTGCTAATAAACGCACCTACAAAACGAACTTCCCTAAAACTCGAATGGATTCGTCCTTTTCTGCCATGCGCAGAAGCGTCCAAGTGTCAGGACTTCGCGGTGGAATTGTACTTTGATCCAGAACTGGTGACTTTTCCTACTTCAAAAAGGGAAGTCACGAATCCCGTTCTTTGGCAATGTTGCTAGCGCACGGTAGAAATTTTTGACGATGCTGTGTTCATTTTTAACGTGTTAAATTTTTGCTTGAAGCAATTAGGAGTTTGCATTCACACCTCAAATGCTTTAACACTTAAAAGACAAATTTTCTGAAATTTCGTATTTACACCGCTTTCCTTTCTTAGCCTTCATTTCTGGCTCAATGCCATCATTTAATTGAAGGAAACTATTTAATGCACGTTCAACAAGCGCTTGAGTTTAACTATAAATGGGAAAATTGATCACAGCTATAAAAGAAGAAAAGCTTTAAAGCACATCTACACATAAAATGAAACTGAATCCTTTGAGCAGCGATTGAAAATAAATTTAAATCCCGATTACTTTACTATCGCCATTTTCAAGTCATTAATAAATGTCCTTTCGCCCTTAAGTAATGGGGAGCGAGGCTATTTTTTCCAACGTTCCAACTCCTTTCAATCTATGACAACCAAATAAATGAATCGAACTTTTATTTTCATTCGAGATGAAAGCTCTGAAAAAGCCGGAGCGAACGGGAAAACCTCCTAAGAAAAAGCTCCTTCTTCGATATTTTTTTATCCTCCGAAGATTATTTTTTCGCATTTTTCCCTTTGTTCGTGTATCTAAATTTCATCTCGTGATTGTCATCCATTTAGTAGATTAACGAGGTGAAGAAATGGTTTTCTAGAGCGGGGTTTTGTTGATTATTGTCACTTTCCCAGATCTAGATATGGAAGTTTCGGGCAAAAGAGAATCCAGGAGGCTTAACTGTAGGAGGGTATTTTGGGAAAATGGAACGATTTGATGTTAATGTCCCCAATCCCAGCAAGTCATTACCAGAGTACATTAGAGACATTCACATGACACTAATAGTATTGTCTCTACAGCCGTTTTTTCGCTCTCCTTAATTTGTGTTAGGCCCAGCTATCAAAGAAGTAAAACCTGATATCTAATTCTTTTAGTACGTTTTTTGGTAAGGAAATTGTAACAGTCTGAATAACATTAAATTAGACTTTTGAGGTGAGATAAACTGCAAATTCACCCCAAGTAATCTGCTTACTTTACTATTCATCTGTATGTTTTTTTTTTTTAAAGTTTTTCCAGAATATATGCAATTTGCAAGACGTTACGTTATAAATGAAACACCATTCTTAACCCTCTAATTCCCAACTCGGCCTCAAGGCGGACGACGATAAAAAAATTGGGCATTACAGGGTTAACCCATCCTCGTGTTGACTGATTGGTACTTTTACTGACGCAGTAGAAACCGCCAAACCGTCAAAACGAAGGCAGAGTTACTGAGCTATTAAGAGCCAATTAGGTTAACCACAGGTTTCGTCAGTCTGTGGTCTCGCCCATACCTGTCACCGTAAATGGAAGGGAAGGGCGTAGGGGATTGGCCCTATAATTTCCAACTTCTCCTCAAGGCGGACGACGATAACAAAACTTGGGCATTTGAGGGTTAACAGTCATTAAATACAAAGCACGTACACTAACAATAACGGTGCTTTCACACCGAAGGCAGCAGCGACGTTTTGTCTCCGTTGTAACAAACTGTTGTTAATGGTTCCTAAACTAACAGCGGTGACGAACGCCTTCGATAATGCAATCAACCAATAACGGTCAGCTGAAGGAAAATACCTTTTAATGACGCAATAAAAAATGCCAATCAGTGAACGCGAGGACGTGATCATGAAATTATGTAGAACCAATGGCATGCTCTCAAAAATTTAGTCTTTGTCGTTGGTCGCTGTTGTGTTTGGTCTGAATGAACCTTAACAGTATTGTCTTCACTGCGGCTATTCCCCCCCCTCAATTTGTATTATGCCTAGCTGTAGAAGAAGTAAAAACGTGATACCTAATTTAGTATTTTGTTAGGTTAGCAAATGGAAATGTACTAAATAATATAAAATTATACTTGAGTATTAAAGTTGAGAAAAACTTGGTGAGTTTTTTTTAGACACTCGTTTTATAACTTTGTCAGTAAGTTTGCAATTTGCGAATCGTTTCGTTAAAAGAATACTATCTTGAACTGTTATTAAGTACCAAGTACGTTATCGACATGCATATACCACAAAGAGTACAATAGCTTTTTATCTTTTAATTTCAGTTGCACTTACCTATAATGAAAATGAAGTACAGTCGACGCTCGTTATAACGACCACACATTATAAAGACCATTCCATTATAACGACCAGTGGAAAAAGTCCCGACTTCATCCTTATGAACTCTATGTTAATTTGCTTTCGATATAATGACCCTTCTGTATCGTCTAATTCAATACAGCGACCACATTCAGCAGACACTATTTTTAGTATTTTTCCAAATAGAGCAGGTTTCTAAATTTGTAACCTGAAATAACCTTGATTATAGTGTACGCACAAGCTGCCCATGGAGTCAACGTTTGACGGGGGGATCACCACTCATCACAGTACGTAAAAAATAGAGGGGAGGAAACATGGAATTTTCGGGTTTCTTAGGAAAGGGGTTGACAGATGGTAGTCTGTCGTTTGAATCACGTGGTTCTCCAAGGGTCGTTTTTCCGAAATAAGCGGAGTCATGTCTGTGGACCTTTTGATTTTGGACCTTCTGTCCGACATTCGTTTATGACAGGTGTCATGTCTGTTAAAAAGTTATGCTTCCGGAAATGTGTATGTAATTTCCTCCCCCCTATATTTTCTACTTTAAAATCTGTGTAATATTTTGCACTATTTTTTTTTTTATTCCAATGATAGAAATAATTTGAGCATTTAGTTGGAATCTTTGAAAAATTATCAATTTTAATGGAACTACCGAACATGCATGACTTATGATAGATTCTTTAGAAAATTCTACCTCTTATAGCGACCACTCGTTATAAGGACCGTTTTGTGGGACGCATATGGTCGTTATATCGAGCGTCGACTGTATATCTAATGATTTCTTTAATATTTTTCGGTGAAAGTAATAGTGGCTTACTATTTGATATTGAATCGGTTCTTTGCGATGAGATAAAAGCATATCTATACATTGCATTCTAACTGTGTATCTTACTTTTATGTGTCTGTTCTAAATATTCGTTATTTATTTATTTTTCTTTCTTAGTGGTGGTTGATTTATCACGCATTTTTCCTTATCAATTTGAATTGGACCTAATGGAAATTAACGAGCTATTTATTGTTTCATTACCACAAAGAAGAAAGTATAACATAATATTAAATCAGCCTTTTAGGGCCAAGCCTGATAGCAGAAATCGCGCAGCACGGCAGCGAGCGCTGCAGATTTATCTTGAAGCTTGCAGATTAATTAGCCACCTAACTTTAAAAAAAAGAAAAAATAGAATTAAAATTAGATTAGTTCAATTCTAGATTTTATTAATTTATTCATAAACTGAATAATTATAATATTTTTTTATTGTCTGCATGTATTATTGTTATGTGTCAACTATTTTAAAATGCATAGTTTGCTATTATTGATGATTGTAAATTTGGTTTCACATCATTTGGTGTCGCAGATAAATTTTGACTTCTGAAACTTGTGCTGCAGATTGATACAGAAAATTCTGCTACTGGGGTGGCCGAGTAGAAGCAAATTTATACAGTGTGATCTAAATGTTTACTTTGCTATTTCTTTGAACTCTTTTATGTGGTTGGTTTCTTTACGAGTAGAATCTTATATACTCACATATTATAAAATTAATGTTTTTTTCGTGACATTATTACTACAATCCTTTTTGCACTCGATCTGTGCTACTACTCGCTGTAACGAGAGTAAAACGTAATAACTAGCAATTTGATTCTCGTTCGCATCGGATCGTTTTCGATAAGTCACAGGACGAAACCGCGCTCCCCCCCCCCCCTATTCTTCAATCAGATATCAAATTCCTCAGATGAATGAGTTGAATACGACCTACTTACCTTTTTAGATTATATGTAAGAATTTTTTTTCAATTAATATGTATCTGCTTTAATAAAAAATAATTTCACGTTAAGAAAGCACAAACAAGCATTGAAATGCAGACATATATTTCGGGATTGCTTGGAATCCCTTTTTCAATGCGACAGGGAGCTTCTAGATGCAAAACATGGATGATGTCACGCTTTTTTCCGATATATTTGACCCCCTCCCTCCTTTGTCACATGTCACGCTATGTTGTATAAGCCTGATGTCACACTTGTTAATCCCTCCCCTTGTCCCCTCCCTCACCAAGTCCCCCAACCCCCTTCCGCCCTCGAAGCGTGACATCATTTATGAGTGATCCCTTGTGTTTAGTTTTAGAAAGTTCAAAAAAGCATTTGTGATGCGAAATCAAAAGAAAGCACGTACACACCCTCACACGCATATATATATATATATACATATATTTAATGAGTGTAATTAGTAAAGGTATGATTTTTATTGATACCATTTTATAGAGGTGATATTTTCCTCTTTTCTGTGGGTTTCTGTTTTTTTTTCGAAATTCCGCTTTTTTACAAAAAAAGAATAATAAAAAAGTTCCGTTTAATAGTTTACGTAGTGTGAAATTTTCAGGTTTTTCTTGTCAGCTTTTTTGATTTGATTAACAATCTCTGATTTGATTAAGTCTTTATCAGTACTAGACTGTTTACTAAAGGTCATTGCATCCTTGAGTATTTGGAACGTAGTTTCATTATTTTTTCAGTTCAACATCAGCACAAACCATCACAGATTACATTTATCAGTTGGAAAATATATCGCCCCCACATTTATCAGAAGAGTCAAAACACGGAAAATATATGAATAATAAATTCATGGGGCGCTGAAGGTAATATTTGCGATGCTTAGATTATCCGTTTTTCCCCATAAAGTCCCTCAATGACTCTGACCTTCCTTGCTGACCTGCTAGCTGTCATCAGTAGCTCTTAGCAGGATAAGAAGCGCAGCTGGGGAAGACTCATTGTTTACAAGAGTTTACCAGCGATTTTTGAGTTCCCAGTACTCTGGCAAAGCTCTTTCAGAAGCCCTTGCTGATGTATGTGCCTAAATAACCGGCGGGACTTTTTTTGTAGTGAGCGTGGGAAGAAAATCTTGTGAAGGCGTAAAAGTGAAAGAAAAACAATGAGATTGGAGTTTGACAAGATTTAGAAGGGCATGACGTAATAACTAGTTATTAAAGATTGGCATTGGCCTACATCAGTGCTTCGTAATTACCTTTTTATGCTAAAGCTGGTTTTGGCCGTTCAGCACCATGGAAACATTTGTTAGCATATAAAACTCGTTTCTAAACTCTTTCGATTGCTTCGGATATCTTAGCTTACATTTTACTTCATTAAAAAAATTCTGGAAATAAATCTAAATTATAGAAACCCGTTTCTGTTATAGTAGAGCAAGATGTATTGTTTAAAAAAGCATGGCTGCCTGCGATCTTATAGCGGCTGTCCAGAAGCGGAGCGAGAACAAAGGAATAAGCGTTCAAACGATAGTTATCTTTTTCCTCACTGGTGCGCTGCAAGCATGTACTAGATTTGTATGGAAATACATTACGAAAGCATTGTTTTTGTCGGGTTTGTAGCATGCATCATGAAGATTTTTTTTTTGGTAAATTTTTAGTTTATGCATTACTGATCGGAAATATGTCTCCTGATGTTTAATCGTGTCTCGCAAATATATATTTATTTTAAAGAATTTTTTCATCGTAAATGAAATAAAAACGAATGAAAGCGATGGAGTGTTTTTTCTAAGCATTAAATTAGTGATTTCATACATTTTATAATTTAAGGGATTTACTAAGTTCACGTTTGGTTTTATATGCATATATTTTAATCGTTTTTTTACGTCATGTCACCTATTTAATTACTCTACAAATAGAAATTGTGAGTTTGATGCTTTAGATGATATTTCGAATCAGTGAGGGCTGACATTTGCATTTTCCCCATATGTCTCGAACTTTACTGGTTTTATTTATTTATTTATTTATTTGTACATCATATTATTAATAAGAAAACTAAAAAACTTCAAAATTTGGTACATTGAGAAAAACTTGTTGTCAGCTATCAGGATTAATTTTAAAACTTCACCATAATATTTTCCTAAACTATTCTATAAAATAAATTTTAGAATGATGAAATTCTTGATTTACCTGAAAAAGTTACGTACGGAAGAGATTAAAAAAAAGCACAGAATTTAGTTCGCGCAGCATATAGAGACAAATAAAATAATACAAATTATTTTATTGATAAAAATTATCCCTGCTGTCGCGGGATGTAGAAGGCATGCATGCAGCAAGTTTTTCTGTGTCTGATAGTATGTCAGTATCAGAGTCACTATCACGTTCCAGTTCCTTTGAAATCTCAAAATTATCATCATTATCTGAGAACGAATCATTCATTAATTGGGTGTATTCCTCTTTTTTTAAATATATTTTTCTCTTTGCGTTTTAATAACAAAGCATTTTCAGCGCTAGCCAACTCCGAATAGAAGTGAAGACAAGGAAGCAAACCACTGAATATCTATAACTCGGCAAAAAAAGAAATAAAAGTATTTGGAATGAGCCGAACCATTTGCATGTGTTAATATCATCTGATCCAGTTAAAGCGCCAGCTTGTTTATTTTCATTATTCATTGCCCCCCGCTGCTCTGTCATAAATCCTTCCTTTCTTCTCGAACCAAGAAAAAAAGATTTAAAAAATGCTATGGAAAGGAAGGTCAACATTCTCCAGGCTCGACATATTACACCATAACAGTCATAGGGTCCATCTAGTATGAAAGAAAAATGCTAATATTTCATTCCATCTGAAATCCCGTATACGATACACCCGTCCTCAGAGTAGAGTAGAACGGCGAGACGTATTCATCACCTCGCTGGTGGTTTTCCAGATTCGTTAGGAGATTTCTTAGAGGAGTTAGGAGATCTACGATTAACAAGATGGTTTGCTGCTGCGTTCCGTATTGCACATCTCGAAGCGGGAAATAAAAAAATATCAGTTTTCATGATTTTCCTTCTGATTTACGTCTTTGGCAAACGTGGATGAAAGCAATTTCACGTGATAACTTCACACCGAATACAAATTCATATACTCAAGCTGTGTGCAGCTTGCATTTTCAAGCTTCTGATTATAAACAGGGATTGAAGATACGACGCTTGAAACCACTTGCAGTTCCGTCGATATTTCCCAAATATCCGTCTTATAAAATTCCTAAAGGGAAATCTACAAGGAAGATAACTATCAGAAAATCCCCAACTTCATTACCTATGCGAAAAACTCCAGTTCCAGATAATGATGCACCTTTTTCACCATCATCTTCTCAATGTTTTTTAAAGGATTCGTGCTGTCAAACTACTTTTAAATTCGACGAAGAACTTTTTAAATTAAAACGCCAGGTTTCATCTCAGCGAGCTAAGATGTATAGAAAAAATGTAAAATTACGTGAATTACAATCCCGTTTAGATAATGCTCAAGAAAAATTAAATAAATATGAACAGAGTCCTGAACATTTAGCTGTGCAAAAAATTGTAAAAGCTGCAGCTGATGAAAATGATTCTGCTATAATGCTCATTGAACAGATTTTAAATTTTAATTAAAAAATACCTGTTTGGGATGCAAAAACCCTAACTAAATGTGTAGGTTTGGGATTTTGTTCACCGAAAGCATACAGTTTTGCAAGGCGAAATAGCATGTTTAAATTGCCCTGCAAATCCACATTGTCTAGCTTCATTGGAAATATTTCTTGCGAAACAGGAATAACACCCCTTATAAAACAGCGACTCAAGAAGGAAATAGAAAATCTAAATGAAGCTGAAAAATATGTTTCTCTTATAGTCGATGAAATGGCCATTAAGTCCCAATTGATATATGACAAAAAAATAGATGCTTTCTTGGGGCAAGAAGACGTTTCTTCACATGTGCAAACAATTGATCAAAAAAGTTCTCATAAGAAAACAGGCATAAATGTGGCAAAAAACATGTTATGTTTTATCATTCAAGGGCTCTCTACAAATTATCGCTTGCCAGTAGCATATTTTTTTAGCAAACAGTTAGCTGGAAATGAGTTACACACCTTAACACTATTAGTAATAAAGGAAGTTGAAAAAAATTGGATTTTTCATCATCCGCATTGTCAGTGATAATCACAAGGCTAATGTTCGAATGATGAAGATATTATCAGGAGGTAAACTAAGCCATGTAGTTAATCATCCGTTGAATGATGAAAGAAAGTTGTTCTCGTATTGAATCTCATCGGATCCATTCAAGGTCAGTTTTCGCATCTTATTTTCTGTGTGCTGAAAGCTTTATTTTATGTAAAAACTAGTAAATTAAGTTGTATTAAGCTGTTTAATGGTGCAAATTTTACCATAGTGCCTTCTGTTTTTTTTTTTTTTATCATTTTTAAAACAAAGAGATTAAGAATTTTAAACAGAAAACTAGAAATTAAGTTGTATTTTTGTACTTTAAGTATGTAAATATTTTCTTCTCTTTTAGAAGTTCAGAAAATAAATATAAAGTTGGCCGGTTTATCCTACGTTGCTGGATATTTGATTCGAAAGCTGAAAACGGATTTAAGAGGAGAATGTTCATCTTGCATTCAACAACTTTTACGACCCATACAGAGTTTACCGTTTACTAGTTTTATTGAATTGCAGGACAGAGGTAGCTTAATATACCCTAACAATAAATTTATTATGGTGTTATCAGTAATTCAAGATTTTGTTATAGCTGCAGCACCAGATTTAATTAGAGCTAAAAATGCATCACTTATTGCTTGCAAAATACTCGAAAAGAAACTATCCGACTGCACACTGTTTGAATGTCCAAAGGATTATTCGCATTTCCCAATTGTTTGGGAAATCATATGCCAAACCTGTGTGCCTTGTTCAAAGATTTTGCTGGTACACTATCAGAAAATCAGTCTAAAAGAAAAGCATTGTTCAACAAGCCTCTAAGTCGAAAAATATTTAAAGTTTCATAAAATGAAAATATTATGTGTTTTATTATTATTATCTTGATTTCATTGTATATTGCATTGCTATACATTTTACTACGATATGTTTACTTTTCATAATAATTGAATATAACCCATTTGACTGCCTAAATTAATTCAGAAAAGAAGCATCGATTATTTCTCTTAATAAAATTACTTATTATTTTCGAGTTTCAATCTGTTTTATTGGTATAAATTTCCGAATATTTTTGCCCGCTCCCCGTTTGTCACTAACTATCACATTTATCTATACACCACAAGCCTCCCCTGCTATTTGTCATGTTATATTACATCAACATAATTGCTATTCATAGACAACACATTTTGGAGAATGATAATGATGCGTGTACTTAACTCTGTACGAATAAGATTAAGAAAGCTAAGTCAAAGCCTGCTATTAACGACCACTCAACAGAAATAAAATCTGGATATGACTCACACATTTTTTTTCTATAGTGTTGAATGTTTCGCACTGCGGAAAAACTTTCATCTTAGCCTTTAACCATCTGTTTCCTTGCATTGTAAAACTTGCGGATTGTTTCTGTTGTTATTCAGGGGTGACCACGAGGGAAATTCATGGCGTAGACTGCGCCTTTAATTTTTTAAATGAAAGTTTTGACTCCCCCTGGACAGGATGGGATGCTTTCATCGAGTTTTAGCCCTTTTGGGGGGTTATCTTTTTCGTACCTATTAGTATGCACCATCTTGCTTAGGGGTTTGGCACCCATCTATTATCAGTTACAAGTTTTAAAAATAAACTTGTTAACTTTGAACTGCATTTAATGTACGCGTTTTAAATAATTATTTTTAATTTCTGATTTATTGTACTTATTTGTAATATTTGAAAATATTTTCTCTTGATTGTTTATTTTATTGAAGCGTTTTCTTTTGCAAGGCCTAATCTTTGACCTTTCTTACTTAATATTTTAGGATTTTTTTCTAAATATTTAACTAGTGTAATTGCTTTAGATGAAATCAGCAAAAATAGTCGCCACTCTTAAATGATATTCCATCTGATGAAGTTAACTGAAGTCAGCTACACTATACAATTCAATACCAATTATTAGTATTATGCTATTAGTCTATTAATAACAAACAGTAAAAAATTGTTGCATTAATCATTTACTTAATGACATATGATCTTTATTTGTTAAGTCACGTCACAACCTAACTGTTCCACTTTCCTAAAATAATTAAATTTACAATAAATGGAATTGAAATAATTCAATTAACACATATATTTAAAATAACTTTATCATAAATATAATAAAGTAACTAATAACCATTTAAAGACTATTCAATACGGCTTTCAAAAACCTGCTAACCAACTTATTTGAGCTACACAATATGATTAAAATTCATAAAATTATGCCCAATTACTGTCGTTCAAAATAAAAATAAATCTGAAAGCATAAGATGATCAGCCAATTGTGAAGAAAATTTTCTCCGTGTTCATTATATATAAAAATATACGTAAGTAAGAAAGTTGTATCTTAACGAGCAGCTTCAAAGTCTGCATGTGTTACTACCAAAAAAAAACGATATTTTTATTATTTCCTCTGTATTAAAAACGTTTTAATGGCAAACACATAACCCTGCAACTTAGTTTGATAGTTACTTTTGCCCTCAACACTTTAATGTTTATCTGTCTTGAAATTCAAGCCTTTATACGCGATGATATTGCTAAGGTTAGCCCTTTAAATCCCCACTTTTAAGTACATGCTTACAGCGCCAAATGACTGTGAAGTGGCAGAAAATGTAAGTTCTGCTTGCACGCACTTTTTCGCCCGTTTGGACAGCCGCTATAAGATCGCAGGCAGCCATGAAAAAAGCAAATCTCTCGTTTAGCTTGACCGGAAGCAACATTTACTTGCAATGGGTTAAAATGTTTCAAGAGAGCTTTTGATCTTCATTTGGGCATCATAAATTGACTAGGAACAGCTTAGTTGGTGTCATGCCAGTTGCGGAAGGTCAGATGCGGAAAATTGAGAGGGTAGGTTATCCACAATGGGACAAGATTCGCAAGAGCCAAGGGTTGCATTCCACTTGTGCGGACAGACAGATATGGGTGACCAAAAAGAGAAATTTATCGCGTCACTTAGGTTTTGTCTTCATTTTCACGCTGCATATTTCCTCTTATGTTTTACTCCTTTCTCTACATAAAACTGATTTTGCGCTTTCATACTGCGGCGTTTCAGCTACCAAGTCATTTTATTATTAATTTCCGAAATTTTTTCATGAAAAATTCGAGGGACAGGTGACGATATTTCTACCCAAACTCTTTTTTTTTTTTTTTTTGCGTATTGCCATCGTTTTCTTGGCTTGGATTCTTGCTTCATTTGATGCAGAAGAATGAGCGTATTGAATATAATGCGTAGAACACTATATTCAAAATTCGTCTTCATATTTAGCTTACATTTGTCCCTTTTATCTTTTGAGCAAGCCCATGAAATGTATTTTTCGGTCTTCCGATGCATTCTATTCTGGCATCCGTTTGTAAGAAAGAATGTTTATTTTTCATAGTTTATATTAAATCAACTGAGACAAATTCCACAGCAATAATGCTTTAAATCAGCAGAAATGAAAAGCAATATGTTTACTGCTCCACAATCAAGCATCAAATGGAGAGATGGTACACATGTAGTACTTATTACCATAAAATAACAAGTGCGTGAATAGACATGCTGACCAATAAAACGTGTAAACTCCCTTTTCAACCGCAAATGAAGCGATTACCTCTTCCTTCTAGTCACCCATTAAAATGCTGTAACCATGTGAAATAGAAGTGACTGCTTATCTCCCTTAATCCAACTGTTAATTGTTCGATTCCGCTGTCCGCATCTGACCTGTCCGCAAGTGGCATGTAACCGCTTAGTTGTGTCCACAACCAAGTGTTTATCGTCTCTTTTGTATTTGTGTATTTATAGTGTATTTTCCGGCAAAATTAAATACCGTATGAAAATATGGTAAAATCTGAAAATGATATTATAATTAATTATGAAACTCAAGGGTAAGACTATATGATTATTAAAATTTCACTTTTTTGCCCACTCTCCCATGGAAGTATTTTTTAAAATTTGTTTTGAAACATAAAAAGAGGCTTGATGTATCGTGAAAGTATTAATTATGTCAAAAATAAAATAAATAAATCAATCAATCAGTCAAAAGTATATTAAATAATTAAGTTAAAATTGAAAATTATTATTGGTCTTAATTTTTAATATTAACATTTTATTTGTTCCCTTTGGCAACGAATAATTTTTTGGGTGGAATAAAACAATTACAGGCTTTATATATACAACTTATTCATTAATATTTATACTTTTATTCTTATTTCATCAATAATGAACATTAATGAACATTTTTAAGAAAAAAAAAATATTTCTAGTACTTATTTAAATTTTCCAACACATTTGCCTTTTCCCAAAGCTTTAATAACAAAAGCCGTAAACAGACATTTGCAAATCTACTTCATTGGCATGAGCTTTAGACATAGTCTAATTTGCTACTCCCTATTATCTACCTTCTGTAACAGATTGGAAGAGTCTTTAAAGCCAATTCGTCTCATCACAATTTAAAACCTTTTCCTGCAAACTGAAGTGTATTTATAATTCAAATAAAGTTATAATGCTTCCACGTTATCATGTTGTTTAAATAACACATCACTCAGCCCTTACCTAGTGTATTCTCTATTTAATAATAATTGATGAAGTTGCAATTTCGTCTGATGAGTGTTTCAATTCTTAAGTTATTTCATTCGCCAACGGTTTCTTAGTCCTGTTTGAACAGATAACGCCACTAAACTTCAAATTTCATTGGTTTGCGATTGGCGGGCTACTATTGCTTTAGGATTTATAGTTGTAGATCCGATTCCTCTGAATTTGTTAAGTTCGCGGTGCGACATAAACTAAACATTTATTTTAAAAACACTAAGCAAACATGCATTAAATGAATAAACTTATGAAGTAATTATAGAATAGGATGAATAATGGATGACTGAATGGCTCGAATAACTAACTTGAATAATAATTTAGAATTCGCGAAAACCGGCATATTGTTGCCAACGCTTAATTCATCGTAATAAAATGTTTTAATTTGTCCGCAATAAAATGTTTAAGGCTCAGCTGGAGCGCAACGGTTCACCATTCATAAATTAGTTAGAAAATGATAAAGATTGCATGAAATAACTATAAAGTATTCTCTGTGTTAATTATTTTGCAAACATGTGTGTTTTAGCTAATATTTTTAAATTCGTCATGTTAGCTTTATAAATAACTTCTTGTAATATTGAGAGGGCGGTGTTAAATCTGAAAAAAAACTTACGAAATACTGGAAATTTAAGTTAATGGTAACATTTTCAAGATGTCATTTGGAAATAAACGTATATCGTTAAATGCAGAAGCTTTCAAATTTAGCTTAGCATGTTCTAACAAGAAGTTATGTCTAGAACTATACGAGCCTACCTTTTCGTATACACCAATATTAAATTGATAATCTAGCTATCCCTTTCTCTCTCTTTCTCATTTAGATTTAGTTCTCAATAACTTCAAATATACCTTTTCAACGGTTTATACACATTCATTCATTCACTCACTAATTTATTCATTCATTGCTTCAGAAATATCCTTAAAAGTCCTTATAAAAACGTTTCATGGGAAAATAAGCTCGTTTAGTTCTAGATGGATTTCGTATCCGTGCATGTTCTACGCCCTAAGATCTCGATAAAGTTTGTTCCAAGAAAATCTGCTGCTAGATAAGGATTTACACAGGATTAAAATTTCACCCGTCGGTGCCAATGTTAATTTTATTAACATTGTTAAAAAAATGTTTAAAATCTAACAAAAAATGTTCAAATCAAAAAATATTTCACGTCGAGAACTCCGTCGAATAAGCTTTTTCAAAGGCATAAATTATTTTAAATAATTTGCTTCATATTTCCTCAACAGTGCGAATGTTAAAATTTTTTGAACTGTTCAAAATTGAACAAAAAATTGTTCAAAACAAGAAGTATAATATGGAAATTAGATGTCTTTCGAACGCAAAACAAAACAAAAAAAATATCCTTTGAATCAGACAAGTCTTTCAAAAGGTACTAGTGGGAGGGTGACTAACATCTCAAAACACTACTTTCAAATTTTTTTATTTTCAATATTAACTTAATTACTTATTTTTGAAATTTTTTAGCGATATTTAGCATTTTTATTTTTAGCGATAATCTATGACTTCCTTTCTTGTTTTTTTTTTAAACTTTTACGGGAAAGTAGCCTAAAAAAGGTTACTCAGTCAGTAAAAGCTTAAATATTGTATTTTATGCTTCATCTTTGTTCAATTCATAACTTTTCGCAACTACTTGAGTTCTTTTCTCCACTTGGGTTTTTCTATGTGAGAATCCAGGATACTTCTGGCGGTTTTGAAATAGCAGCTGTCGGTTGCTATTTCAAATAAAATTGGCGGTTTGTTAAAGACTTATTTTCTTGCGTAATTGGGACTGGTTTGAAATATAACAAAAACAACTAAATAACAAAAACAATAGCTATGAAAAGACGTTCAAAAGACGCTTAAAGAATTTTACTCGACAATTTTATTTTACTCAAAGATGCCTAAAAGGCAAAAGTTTAAACTATAATAAATTTATCATTTGCATTTTTAACCCACTTCACAAAGGAAGGAGGTTATACATTCATATTGTATGTATTTGGTTTTTTTTTTGTTTGTTTGTTTGTCCACTCATAACGATGAATCGATTTTCATAATTTTTTTTTTTAATCGATCGAGGGTGGTTTCCCATAGGTCCCGTACCTTTGTTGGACCATTTTCGATAATTAGAACAAAAGTTATGGGCAGAAATAGGGTCATTTTTTTAGTTTTTCATCCATAACTTTTGACGAAATGAACCGATTTTGATAACTTTTTCTTTAATAGATAGAGGGCCGTCTAACTCAAATATTGCACATCCATTTGACTACATTTGTTTTTTAGAAAAAACGATACGGATAAAAAATAAGTATTTTTTATTTTAATTGGAAAGGCTTGACTTGATTTTTCTTTGTTGGGAAAACTATTAATGAATATAAAACTCATTGTTGAAAAAGTTTTTGTTGCCATTGTGCTATAATAATAAATACAATTACAGTAAGATTTTGACTGAAGGCTTCTTTGAGGCAAAAATTAAATCCAATCAGTTTGGTTGCTAAAATCGCCTTCAAAACTGAATTTTTCATACAAATGATTAGTTTTTAGTGTTATTCATTCAAAGAAGGTTTTCCCTTTGATATGGATTTTTTAAAAATAGAGTATTTATATAAAAAATGTATTTACACTAAAAAGAATAAAATAAAATAATTTTTGGAAAAAAATAGAAACGACTTCAGATTATAAATTGCGCTGAAAAGTGAAAAATAAATTAATTCTTTAAACGACATCGATGTGACTTTTAAACATAGTTTTAGAAGTCGGTGCAAAATTATGAGCCTAACTACCACTACACCATGTGCTACTTCATATTGGAACTGTTGCTAATTCTGGGCCATTTATATTTGTAGTTGATTCATGATTACAAAAGATTTTATCTATCCTAATTTTGCACCGACTTCTAAAACTATGTTTAAAAGTCACATCGATGTTGTTTGAAGAATTAATTTATATTTCACTTTTCAGCGCTGTTAAGTTGCTGGTTTATGGACTGTATTGAAGTGTTGAAATAATAAGTGACCTTAAACTTGGTACAAAATTTTTTTTATTGGTATTGCAACCTTACTGGTCAAAGAAAAATTACCCCGGTTACCTTCTGTCAGCGACTTATATACGGTTTGAGATGGCGCTGCATAGCACCTTTTGCGCCAGCAGGTAAATTTACATAGAGTTGCGCACAGGACGTAACATACTCCCGGCGTTGAAATTGACAAATTTCAAAACATATGAATAATTCAATTAACATGAATATATGCAATTAATAGAATAAACATAGAATTTTTTTTTTTTAAACAAATATTACTAACAATAAATTACTTGCACAGAATTAAACAGTCTATTGAATTGGGACGGGTAAAACAGCTAGCTTCGTAATGGGACGTTTAAATATGCCACGCTTTGTTTTGACTTCACAAACTCTAATACATTTATCCTTTCCTTCGAAAACCTTTATAACACGCCCTAAAACCCATGAATTCACTGGCATATTATCTTCCTTAATTACAACCACTGTCCCAAGTGCAATATTTTGCCTTTGAAGGTACCATTTCGATCTTTGTTGTAAATGACACAAATAGTCTCTTGACCATCTGTTCCATATATGTTGAACTACTTTAGTGGTCTGTTGCCATCTTTTTATTTGGTTATCGGCCAGATCTATTAATTGTGGTTCTGGGATGGTCAACATTGTTCTTCCAATCAAAAAATGTGCTGGTGTTAAAACATCTAGCTCATCTGCATCACTAGAAAGTGGCACCAAAGGTCTAGAATTCAAAATACCCTCTATTTGATTCGTAATGGTTAGAAATTCTTCATAAGTTAAGATTAAGGTACCTATTGCGCGTTTTAAATGAAATTTAAATGATTTAACACCACTTTCCCAAATGCCTCCAAAATGGGGAGACTTGGGCGGAATGAATTTCCAATTAATTCTTTCAGAACTAAGGAAATTTGATAACATCTCATCTGGTTGACTCACTAATTTGTATAAACATTTTAGTTCCTTGTGAGCCCCAATATACGTTTTAGCATTATCGCTGAATAAAGTGGAGCATTTTCCGCGACGAGACATAAATCTTTTTAGGGCTGCAATGAACGAGTCGGATGTTAGATCTGACACTATTTCAAAATGAACAGCACGGGTTGCTAAGCATACAAATATAGCAATAAAAACCTTTTGTAAAGATCCTTTACGTTGATTTTTATTTTTAATGTAAAATGGACCAGCGAAATCAGTGCCAGTATTTAAAAACGGAAAATGAGATTGGCAGCGTTCAGGAGGCAGATCGCCCATTTTTAGCCTACTTTCCCGTAAAAGTAAAAAAAAATAATAATAAAGCATGAAAGAAGGCTTAATGTATTGTGAAAATATCGTTAAAAATCAAGAGAAGTCAAAAATAAGTGAAGTAATTAAATAAAGATTGAAAAATAAAAAATTTGAAAGTAGGGTATTGAGATGGGGAAAAAGTGTGTCTGTCGGTCTGTCGGTCGGTCTGTCTGTCTGTCGGTCTGTCCCCCCCTAATAACTTCTGAACGAATTGTCCGATTGGAAAAATTCTTTTTGCATTCGAAAGATCTCGGCGAGGACATCTCATTTCTATATTTTACTTTTTGATTTGAACAATTTTTTGTTCAATTTTGAACAGTTCAAAAAATTTTAACATTAGCGCCTATGGACAAAATTGAAGCGAATTCTGTAAACTCTGGGTACAAGAGCCAAGTTCCTATTGCAAGCTTATTGAAAGGAGTTCTCGGCGTGAAATATTGATTTGAACAGTTTTTGTTCATTTTTGAACAGTTCAAAAAATTAACGCAGAGCTTACGGGGAAATTTCAACCGTATATAAATCCTGATCTAACGGACCGATTTGCTTGGAACAAACTTTATCGGAAAGCTCTTATAACGTAGAACATGTAGAAATAGAAAGTTTATCCAGAACTTACGAGCCTATTTTGCTACGAAATTTTTTGATCGGGATTTTCAAGGATATTTCTCAGTGACTCAATGAGTGAAATAATGAATGAATGAATAAATGAAAGAATAAATCAATAAATAAATGAATGAGGAAACGAATGAATGAATAAATTATTGAATAAATGAAAATAAAAATAAATGAGTGAATAAATACATGAATGCGTAAATGAATGAAAAAACACTTGAATGAGGTAACGAATGAATGAATAAATGCATGGCTGAATAAATGAAAGAATGAATGAGTGAGTGAATGAATATGTATTATCCGTTGAAAAAGGTATATTTTCAATAATTAGAACTAAAGATAAATAAGAAAGAGAGAGAAAGAGATAGCTAGATTATAAATTTGAATTTGGTGTATACGGGAAAGTAGGCTCGTATAGTTCTAGACGGAACTTCTTGTTTGTATCAGAAACCGTGGTTTAAATTTTGTGCAAATAACGCATTCATGCACTAGACTTCGAGCAAGATCTCTACCATGAATAATCCAAAATTTTAACCTAGATACATGCAGTAGAGCTTGTGCACCGAGGTGGCAATTACTGTTGTGTAAATCTAATAAAATTAGCCTTGATAATTTATGATTTTTTGGTAAAGCAATTGGATGCTTAGCATCAAAGGATAGTTCAGAGTTGGATAGGCGTCCCCCGACTCTTATTATATTTGAATCATTATCAAAAAAAGGCAATAAAAATTTTAACTTACTAGAGATTTTTACCGGTTTTCCCGAAATTAACTGTTGGAAGTCTTCACTAAGACTTTCCTGCTGAACAAGTGATATTAGCTGCAATTCACTGGCATTGACTTCATCCGCAGTAAGAAATCCTACTCTTCTTGTTTTATGCTTACAATTATGAATAAACCTAAGAATATAACTAAATACATTAATCAATTTTCGATAATTATTACTTAAGTTAAGAAAATCAGACAAAAAATTATTATCTTTTGTAACACTTAGCACAGTTTCAATAGTCCCTTTTAATTCACTAAAATATAAGTCCTTATTAAAATCGTTCAATTCAAATAAAGGCTCACTTGATTGAGGTTTTTTCAGAGTTTCCGGTCCTTCCCACCACAATTTATTGTTTAGAAGAAAGTTTGCATCTTGTCCTCGGGATATATCTGCCGGATTGTTTTTAGAAGATATATGGTTCCACTCATAATTTTGATTCATTGCTTGAATTTGCTTCACCCGGTTTGACACAAACGTTCTTAATTTCTCGGGAGGAGTCTTAATCCACGCGAGAGTGATTGTTGAGTCACTCCATAAGCAAATACGATCCACAGGAAACTGTAGAATTGGTACAACCTTTGTTGTGATACGAGTTAGGAGAAGAGCTGCAGACAACTCCAAACGAGGAATAGTCAGGGTCTTGATAGGAGACACCCTTGACTTGCTGCATAAAAGAGTAGTCTTAATGCATCCAAGCTCATTCTTGGATTTCAGGTACAAGACTGCACCAAAGGCTTGTTGGGAGGCATCTGAGAATCCATGAAGCTCGATAACAGTTGCATGAGGAAGGAGAACACATCTAGGAATTTTCACTTGATTCACAGCCGGCAGTTGAGTCAGGAAACCCAACCATTCCTCGAGCTCCTGCGGAGGAAGAGGATCCGACCAGTTCAGCGAGAGCTTCCAAAGTCTCTGAAGAAAGATCTTTGCTTTAGAAATGATTGGCTGTATTAATCCCAAGGGATCAAACAGCCTCGCAATCGTAGAGAGGACTTCACGTTTTGTGTAGGTTTCACTAACAGTTACATTCACTTTAAATGTGAAGAAATCCGCTTTTGAGCACCAGAACATGCCCAAGGTTTTTACTGCAGCATCTTGAGAAGCAAAGGAATATTCCGTGCCTGCATTGCCCTGAAGCAATTCAGAATGGTTAGACACGAATTTATGGAGCTCCATGCCTCCCGTTTGCAGCAGTTGAATTAGTTCAGTCTGTAGGCATTTAGCCTCTTTCAAACTTTCTGAACCAGAAAGAACGTCATCAACGTAGAAATCATTGCGAGCCACCTCACATGCTATGGGAAAGTTCTTTTGTTCATCGTCCGCTAATGCCTTTAAGGTACGAGTGGCAAGGTACGGCGCGCACGAAGTACCATACGTTACTGTTCTCAGCTGATAAACTTCAACGGCCGCCGATGGATCGCGTTTCCAAAGAATCTGTTGTAAATGTCGGTCCTCTGGAGCTACTAGTATTTGACGATACATCTTTTTTATATCAGCACTGAAGGCGTAATGATGTTTTCTGAATCTCACTACAATAGAAAATAAGTCCTGTTGAACATTACCTCCGTTGAGTAAGATAGAGTTGAGCGATGCACCTCGGTCTGTCTTGGCTGACGCATCAAATACAACACGTAAAGGGGTAGAGGAATTATCCGGACGTAATATTGCATGATGTGGAATAAAATAACTGTCCGTTCTTGGGCAATCATCAGCAATTTTTTGTTGCCATTGTGCTATAATAATAAATACAATTACAGTAAGATTTTGACTGAAGGCTTCTTTGAGGCAAAAATTAAATCCAATCAGTTTGGTTGCTAAAATCGCCTTCAAAACTGAATTTTTCATACAAATGATTAGTTTTTAGTGTTATTCATTCAAAGAAGGTTTTCCCTTTGATATGGATTTTTTAAAAATAGAGTATTTATATAAAAAATGTATTTACACTAAAAAGAATAAAATAAAATAATTTTTGGAAAAAAATAGAAACGACTTCAGATTATAAATTGCGCTAAAAAGTGAAAAATAAATTAATTCTTTAAACGACATCGATGTGACTTTTAAACATAGTTTTAGAAGTCGGTGCAAAATTATGAGCCTAACTACCACTACACCATGTGCTACTTCATATTGGAACTGTTGCTAATTCTGGGCCATTTATATTTGTAGTTGATTCATGATTACAAAAGATTTTATCTATCCTAATTTTGCACCGACTTCTAAAACTATGTTTAAAAGTCACATCGATGTTGTTTGAAGAATTAATTTATATTTCACTTTTCAGCGCTGTTAAGTTGCTGGTTTATGGACTGTATTGAAGTGTTGAAATAATAAGTGACCTTAAACTTGGTACAAAATTTTTTTTATTGGTATTGCAACCTTACTGGTCAAAAAAAAATTACCCCGGTTACCTTCTGTCAGCGACTTATATACGGTTTGAGATGGCGCTGCATAGCACCTTTTGCGCCAGCAGGTAAATTTACATAGAGTTGCGCACAGGACGTAACATACTCCCGGCGTTGAAATTGACAAATTTCAAAACATATGAATAATTCAATTAACATGAATATATGCAATTAATAGAATAAACATAGGAAATTTTTTTTTTTTTAAAAAAATATTACTAACAATAAATTACTTGCACAGAATTAAACAGTCTATTGAATTGGGACGGGTAAAACAGCTAGCTTCGTAATGGGACGTTTAAATATGCCACGCTTTGTTTTGACTTCACAAACTCTAATACATTTATCCTTTCCTTCGAAAACCTTTATAACACGCCCTAAAACCCATGAATTCACTGGCATATTATCTTCCTTAATTACAACCACTGTCCCAAGTGCAATATTTTGCCTTTGAAGGTACCATTTCGATCTTTGTTGTAAATGACACAAATAGTCTCTTGACCATCTGTTCCATATATGTTGAACTACTTTAGTGGTCTGTTGCCATCTTTTTATTTGGTTATCGGCCAGATCTATTAATTGTGGTTCTGGGATGGTCAACATTGTTCTTCCAATCAAAAAATGTGCTGGTGTTAAAACATCTAGCTCATCTGCATCACTAGAAAGTGGCACCAAAGGTCTAGAATTCAAAATACCCTCTATTTGATTCGTAATGGTTAGAAATTCTTCATAAGTTAAGATTAAGGTACCTATTGCGCGTTTTAAATGAAATTTAAATGATTTAACACCACTTTCCCAAATGCCTCCAAAATGGGGAGACTTGGGCGGAATGAATTTCCAATTAATTCTTTCAGAACTAAGGAAATTTGATAACATCTCATCTGGTTGACTCACTAATTTGTATAAACATTTTAGTTCCTTGTGAGCCCCAATATACGTTTTAGCATTATCGCTGAATAAAGTGGAGCATTTTCCGCGACGAGACATAAATCTTTTTAGGGCTGCAATGAACGAGTCGGATGTTAGATCTGACACTATTTCAAAATGAACAGCACGGGTTGCTAAGCATACAAATATAGCAATAAAAACCTTTTGTAAAGATCCTTTACGTTGATTTTTATTTTTAATGTAAAATGGACCAGCGAAATCAGTGCCAGTATTTAAAAACGGAAAATGAGATTGGCAGCGTTCAGGAGGCAGATCGCCCATTTTTAGCCTACTTTCCCGTAAAAGTAAAAAAAAATAATAATAAAGCATGAAAGAAGGCTTAATGTATTGTGAAAATATCGTTAAAAATCAAGAGAAGTCAAAAATAAGTGAAGTAATTAAATAAAGATTGAAAAATAAAAAATTTGAAAGTAGGGTATTGAGATGGGGAAAAAGTGTGTCTGTCGGTCTGTCGGTCGGTCTGTCTGTCTGTCGGTCTGTCCCCCCCTAATAACTTCTGAACGAATTGTCCGATTGGAAAAATTCTTTTTGCATTCGAAAGATCTCGGCGAGGACATCTCATTTCTATATTTTACTTTTTGATTTGAACAATTTTTTGTTCAATTTTGAACAGTTCAAAAAATTTTAACATTAGCGCCTATGGACAAAATTGAAGCGAATTCTGTAAACTCTGGGTACAAGAGCCAAGTTCCTATTGCAAGCTTATTGAAAGGAGTTCTCGGCGTGAAATATTGATTTGAACAGTTTTTGTTCATTTTTGAACAGTTCAAAAAATTAACGCAGAGCTTACGGGGAAATTTCAACCGTATATAAATCCTGATCTAACGGACCGATTTGCTTGGAACAAACTTTATCGGAAAGCTCTTATAACGTAGAACATGTAGAAATAGAAAGTTTATCCAGAACTTACGAGCCTATTTTGCTACGAAATTTTTTGATCGGGATTTTCAAGGATATTTCTCAGTGACTCAATGAGTGAAATAATGAATGAATGAATAAATGAAAGAATAAATCAATAAATAAATGAATGAGGAAACGAATGAATGAATAAATTATTGAATAAATGAAAATAAAAATAAATGAGTGAATAAATACATGAATGCGTAAATGAATGAAAAAACACTTGAATGAGGTAACGAATGAATGAATAAATGCATGGCTGAATAAATGAAAGAATGAATGAGTGAGTGAATGAATATGTATTATCCGTTGAAAAAGGTATATTTTCAATAATTAGAACTAAAGATAAATAAGAAAGAGAGAGAAAGAGATAGCTAGATTATAAATTTGAATTTGGTGTATACGGGAAAGTAGGCTCGTATAGTTCTAGACGGAACTTCTTGTTTGTATCAGAAACCGTGGTTTAAATTTTGTGCAAATAACGCATTCATGCACTAGACTTCGAGCAAGATCTCTACCATGAATAATCCAAAATTTTAACCTAGATACATGCAGTAGAGCTTGTGCACCGAGGTGGCAATTACTGTTGTGTAAATCTAATAAAATTAGCCTTGATAATTTATGATTTTTTGGTAAAGCAATTGGATGCTTAGCATCAAAGGATAGTTCAGAGTTGGATAGGCGTCCCCCGACTCTTATTATATTTGAATCATTATCAAAAAAAGGCAATAAAAATTTTAACTTACTAGAGATTTTTACCGGTTTTCCCGAAATTAACTGTTGGAAGTCTTCACTAAGACTTTCCTGCTGAACAAGTGATATTAGCTGCAATTCACTGGCATTGACTTCATCCGCAGTAAGAAATCCTACTCTTCTTGTTTTATGCTTACAATTATGAATAAACCTAAGAATATAACTAAATACATTAATCAATTTTCGATAATTATTACTTAAGTTAAGAAAATCAGACAAAAAATTATTATCTTTTGTAACACTTAGCACAGTTTCAATAGTCCCTTTTAATTCACTAAAATATAAGTCCTTATTAAAATCGTTCAATTCAAATAAAGGCTCACTTGATTGAGGTTTTTTCAGAGTTTCCGGTCCTTCCCACCACAATTTATTGTTTAGAAGAAAGTTTGCATCTTGTCCTCGGGATATATCTGCCGGATTGTTTTTAGAAGATATATGGTTCCACTCATAATTTTGATTCATTGCTTGAATTTGCTTCACCCGGTTTGACACAAACGTTCTTAATTTCTCGGGAGGAGTCTTAATCCACGCGAGAGTGATTGTTGAGTCACTCCATAAGCAAATACGATCCACAGGAAACTGTAGAATTGGTACAACCTTTGTTGTGATACGAGTTAGGAGAAGAGCTGCAGACAACTCCAAACGAGGAATAGTCAGGGTCTTGATAGGAGACACCCTTGACTTGCTGCATAAAAGAGTAGTCTTAATGCATCCAAGCTCATTCTTGGATTTCAGGTACAAGACTGCACCAAAGGCTTGTTGGGAGGCATCTGAGAATCCATGAAGCTCGATAACAGTTGCATGAGGAAGGAGAACACATCTAGGAATTTTCACTTGATTCACAGCCGGCAGTTGAGTCAGGAAACCCAACCATTCCTCGAGCTCCTGCGGAGGAAGAGGATCCGACCAGTTCAGCGAGAGCTTCCAAAGTCTCTGAAGAAAGATCTTTGCTTTAGAAATGATTGGCTGTATTAATCCCAAGGGATCAAACAGCCTCGCAATCGTAGAGAGGACTTCACGTTTTGTGTAGGTTTCACTAACAGTTACATTCACTTTAAATGTGAAGAAATCCGCTTTTGAGCACCAGAACATGCCCAAGGTTTTTACTGCAGCATCTTGAGAAGCAAAGGAATATTCCGTGCCTGCATTGCCCTGAAGCAATTCAGAATGGTTAGACACGAATTTATGGAGCTCCATGCCTCCCGTTTGCAGCAGTTGAATTAGTTCAGTCTGTAGGCATTTAGCCTCTTTCAAACTTTCTGAACCAGAAAGAACGTCATCAACGTAGAAATCATTGCGAGCCACCTCACATGCTATGGGAAAGTTCTTTTGTTCATCGTCCGCTAATGCCTTTAAGGTACGAGTGGCAAGGTACGGCGCGCACGAAGTACCATACGTTACTGTTCTCAGCTGATAAACTTCAACGGCCGCCGATGGATCGCGTTTCCAAAGAATCTGTTGTAAATGTCGGTCCTCTGGAGCTACTAGTATTTGACGATACATCTTTTTTATATCAGCACTGAAGGCGTAATGATGTTTTCTGAATCTCACTACAATAGAAAATAAGTCCTGTTGAACATTACCTCCGTTGAGTAAGATAGAGTTGAGCGATGCACCTCGGTCTGTCTTGGCTGACGCATCAAATACAACACGTAAAGGGGTAGAGGAATTATCCGGACGTAATATTGCATGATGTGGAATAAAATAACTGTCCGTTCTTGGGCAATCATCAGCAATTTTTTCCATGTGATTGAGAAGGTGGTATTCTTCAATAAAGGCCTTGTACTGTTTTGCCATGTCTGGATTTCGGCTTAACTTCCGCCAAAGTTGATTCAAGCGTTTTTCTGCGACATCTCTGGAGTTTCCCAAAGAATCCCCATAATTTTCCTTTTTCGGAAGTTTTACTATGTACCTACCATCCGTACTACGCTTAGTTGTTTTAACGAAATATTCTTCGCAAAACAATTCCTCAACAGAAATATTTTGTTTATCTTTATTATCACCGGGAAACGATTCAATTTTGAAAAACTCTTGAAGTTCTGAATTTAACCTTTCTTGTTCCGAAATTACGCCAATAAACAAACTTGAATTTACGTCATTCATAGTTCCAGATACTACATATCCGAATACAGTGTTTTGTAAAAATAATGAGTTATCAATTGATTTAAATTTCCCTGGCCTAAGTAATTCAAAAAAGAATTCACAGCCAATTAATACATGAATTTTGTGAGGAATGAAAAATTCAGAGTCTGCTAATTCTATTCCGTTTGGAAATTCTAATTTCGAGACATTAAGTCGCGTTGTTGGTACTAATCCAGTAATTTTTTTCAAGATTAGAAACTTTGTCGTTTTGGAATAATCTCCCTCTTTATTCGAAATTGTTGCAGTTATTGAATTTTTAACGAAATTCTCTTTACCGTTAATACCAGAAATAAAAAGATTAGACTTTTCCTTTTTTAACTCAAGAAATTCCGCAGCTTCACTAGAAATGCAATTTACAGTACTACCACAATCCAAAATTCCCTCCATTCTTACTCTTTCACCTCGCGAATTAGTCACAAAAATGAAAACTGTGCATAAAATTCCGGATTTTTTACCTTTAAGCGTACTAGCAAGCGACGCCTCTTGTCTGGGTGAAAAAGATTCCTGAACTGTAGCGAATGAATTATATTCACTTACAATTGGAGGTGTTAATTTACCTTGAATTGTTTTAGAATTTTCATTATGTAACAGGGTATTATGTTTTTTAAAGCATATTGAACACTTAAAATTTGATCGACACTCGGACTTATGTTGGTTTAAACAATTTCTACATAATTTATGCATTTTTACAATTTCTAACCGTTGGGGAATATCCAAATTGTTAAATTTGTTACACTTAAATAACGAATGTTGTTCATTACACAAAACACAAGGTTTAATTGGTTTATCAGAATTAACTAATAAGTTTTTGGGTTTAAACGTAGAATTTTGAAATCCCTTTCCAACTTTATTGTAAACATTCGCATTTAGTTGGTCTAGCACCATTGATCTATTATCTATAAATTGCAATAGTTCATCTAATGTCGGAATATTCTTAGACGTTACCGAAAGTTCGTACGCCTTTCTAGTATCTTTATCTAGCTTTTGAAGAACGATGTTTGTTATAATTGCATTAGAAAGATCATTGGATTCTAACTTAAGTACTTTTAAACCTCTTAGATTCTTTTTGATTTTATCAGATAGGTTTCTCAATAACTTTGCATTTTCAACATGTATTTTTTCTATTCTTAACATTTCCTGAATGTGTATATCCACAACTGCGCGTTTGTTTTCATACCTAGCCTCTAATGCTTTAAATAATGATTTAAACGTGTCTTCGCTCGTTTCTAACATTTTTGCTTCACCGCATAAGGAAGCTTTTAAGTAGAACAGCTTTTGAGTTTCAGAAATATTTTCATTTACAGAAATAATAGATTGAAACTGAGATTTGAAATTTGCGAATTCTTCTATTTTACCGTTAAATTTAGGTAATGGAATATCAGGCAATTTTGGAGCTAAATCAAACTTAAAGGAATTTGTACTAGTATTGAAATCTTCATTTTTTGGTACGTTCGTTTTATCATTAAATTTAGTAAGAAAGTACCTAATGTTTACCTCCAGAGTGTCGCAAGTGGTATCCAATTCCTCAAATGCGGCACTACATTCTTTTTCTTCATCTTCCTTCAAATTCAATTCGCCGTACAATTCAAAAATTCTATCCGACTCTTCTTTCAACTGTGAAATATCACGCAGTTTCTTTTCGCATTCCACTTTGACTCTTTCGTCCACTTCTTTTTCCTTCTTGTCAAAGTTCGCAATCATTGCAAGTCTTGCTTTGATTCGGCCACGCATTCTATTTAATTCGGTTGTCGTGTAATTTCTCGCCATTTGTAATATTCCGGCTGCCTAGGACCACTTATGTTAAGTTGCTGGTTTATGGACTGTATTGAAGTGTTGAAATAATAAGTGACCTTAAACTTGGTACAACAATTTTTTTATTGGTATTGCAACCTTACTGGTCAAAGAAAAATTACCCCGGTTACCTTCTGTCAGCGACTTATATACGGTTTGAGATGGCGCTGCATAGCACCTTTTGCGCCAGCAGGTAAATTTACATAGAGTTGCGCACAGGACGTAACAAGCGCAATTTATAATCTGAAGTCGGTTCTATTTTTTTCCAAAAATTATTTTATCAAATTTGTATTAGTAGTTTTTTTGAGTTAGTAATTAAAGTATGCTTTATACTCCTCAGCTTTAAATGTTTTTAACATTAGAGATACATTACAATCAATGGTGCTATTGAAATTATTGCATGGAAGTAGATAATTATGGATGCAAAGTTGACCGTTTAAATTATATTGTTTTTTTTTCTATTGTTTATATTAGTTATTTTCTATTGTTTCTATCAGTTTTTTTCTATTGTTTCTATTAGATTTTTTCTATTGTTTCTATCAGTTTTTTTTCTATTGTTTCTATCAGTTTTTTTCTATTGTTTCTATTGTTTTTTTCTATTGTTTCTATTATGTTTTTTTTCTATTTTTGACAAGCTGAATTCCAAAAATTTTTAAAGTATAAAATATGTAGTCATTTTTTGCTCGATGCTATAACTATTTTATAACTAAAAATAATTTAACTTTGTGCAAGTAAACAATAATAATAAAATTACACGTTAATTTAAAGCACAAATGAGCAATAAAATGCAGACATATGTTTCGGGATTGCTTGGAATCCCTTTTTCAATGCGACAGGGAGCTTCTAGATGCAAAACATCCAAATGAAGCAGACAGAACAACAAAAACAAAGCTTATATAGCCTAAGAATTATCTGTAAACCAATGAGAATAAAGGCAGCGTGAAGTGGAAGTAGAAGTAGCAGGAAGACACCAATAAGAGAGCAACAAACAAATCCAGTTGAAAGTACAGGAAGTAAAAAGGAATATCAATAAAAATAAAGCAAAAACGACGACAGCATGCATAAAAATTGCAAAAATAATAAAATAAAATACAAAGAATAAAATTGAAATAAAAATAAGTACAGAAACTACCAAAACAAAATGCAAAACAAAGTACACATGTAAAGGAGGGGGAGGGGAGGGGGGGAGGAAGGAGAAAAATAGACACAAAAAAGGAAAACAACAAGAAAACATAGAAAGAACAACAAATTAAAGAAATTTATGCCAGACCTGTGAAAAATAAGGAGTTGAGGAAGAATCATTAACCAAATTAGAACTATTCCTGTTAATATGATAAGCTTCCCAAAAGTCAAGCTCTAAAGGGGAAGAACATTTTTGAATAAATTTACCAGAATTGAAATCAAAAGAGTGGTTGGAATTCCAACAATGTTGAGCAATGCTAGACTTATTTAACTCTTGCTTTCGTACATAACCTTTATGCTCATTTAAGCGAATTTTCAGAGCACGTTTTGTCTGCCCAATGTAAGAAAGGCCGCAACGGCAACTAATTTGGTAAATACCCCAAGTGTTAAGTTGATCGACAGGATCCTTAAGAGAAGAGAAGGAAAGTTTGTTACTAGGAGCAAAAACGACTTGAAATTGAAACCTTTTTAGGATTTTAGCAATACGGAAACTGACAGAATGAAAGAATGGTAACACAACCAAATTCTTTCTAGAAACCACATTATTGGGACCAGAAGTTTTCTTAGAAAGTTTGTTATGAATAGAATCAATTAAGGAGTGAGAAAATCCTCTATCAACAGCTACAGCTTTCAGATAGTTGAGTTCAATCTTGAGAAGCGTCTATGAAATAAGATGAAACCTTTGTGCATAAAATAAAAAGTAAAATGCAACCCATATTGCGCACAAATTTTGCAAAGGATAGCAGACACGTGTTTCGAGGTTGCTAGGAACCCTTTTTTCAATCAAATAAATAATCTTCTAGATTAACTACATCCAACTGAAGCCTTTCATATAGAAGTTCACTTCTTTTACATTGGAAAATGGGTGCCTTGCATCCTCAAAACAAGTGTTTGTTATGTTTTGCAAACTTTCTGCGTAATATGTGTTGCATTTTACTTTTTATTACTTCAAAATTTGAAACCGCATAAGAGAATGTTATTTTTTGAATTTTAGATTCTTCACTCATAAATCATCTGCATTTCTCACTTTAACCCCTTAACCTTCGATTTATGTTCGAGAATTTTGGGCCGGAAACGGTAAACAAGTTCGCGCAGCCTTCGAGCCATGGAGTGGTTTGCCCGATCATCGTACACGGGATATGCCCGTAATATTTACGTTTGGCCCGATCACCGTAGTTGTAGGCTAAGGGGTTAAAGACGAAGAAAAATCATTTCGTTTTACAGAATTGGACAACGTTCCGCTTAATTTAAATATTAAAATCTTTTGAATGTTTACTTAATTTCTTTTTAATGCCTAATTGTGAAAAAGTAGAAAATTACAGGGCAATTATTTAAGACTTATAAGGAAATTGTTTTAACACTGCAATGGAAGCTGCAGTAACAAAAAGTTGGCAATAAATCCTTGCAAAGCAGAGGAATTTTTCAAAATGAAAGGCATCAAAAACAGGAAGATTTGTATTTGGTGCATTAAACGTCAATTGTTGTCAAAATAAGAGAGAAATATAATTCCTTAGTATGGATAAAATACAGAATTTTGTTCAGGTGCTGTTTCAAGTCGAGATTCTGCTTTCCTTTAACTGTCAGAGAAAATAGAAAACAGCAATTTATAACGAACACTTAAACTTTTGTTGTACCTTCGGGAACAATTTACGTCATAATGCAACGAACTCTATCATTTAAGGAGCATTATTTTTTTCTTTTTTGAAAGGAATTGATGTTTCTTGAAGTCGTGATGCGAAACTAGTATATATATATATATATATATATATATATATATATATATATATATATATCAGTGGCGTTCCTAACATAGATGTCACCCGGAGCGGTAATTTGTGGTGTTATCCAGCTCCCCCATCCCCCAAAAAAACCCGTTGCATTGTATAAACTTGTAGTTTTGTGGTTTAAATCAGGGGATCTGAACTGCACACGTTTTTGAGTTGCTCCGCTCCGACTTCTAAATACTTGCTCTGGATCCGCTGCAGCTCCGCTCCGGCTTCTAAATACTTTCTCCGGATCCGCTGTAGCTCCGCTCTGACTTCCAAATACTTGCTCCGGATCCGCTGCAGCTCCGCTCCGACTTCTAAATGTACTTGCTCCGGATCCGCTGTAACTCCGCTCCGACTTCTAAACACTTGCTCCGGATCCGCTGCAGCTCCACTCCGACATCTAAATACTTGCTCCGGGTCCGCTGCAGCTCCGCTCTGTCCTCCGAATCATTTTAATATATCATATTACTTATCTCACATTTCTTCGATCCGGTTCCAATCCTGTTTCGAGCCAAATCTCGCTTCTCCACTCCTCCACGCTTACGCTCCATACTTCGCTGCTGCAGATCCCTGCTTTATGTTATTTTCAGTAGTGCAAGGGAAAAAAACTTTAGATAGTCTATTTTATTTATTTGGTGTGACTCAATAAACTACATTTATTTTCAGTTGTGATACGTTGAAATAGTACCAGTAAATTGCATAAATCAAGTACTATACGTATTTTTCAAAAAACTCTCTATCTCATTTTGGATGTCACCCCTCAGCACCGTCAAAAAGGGTGTTCCTTGGCGCTATATATATGTATGTAACCGTAGTGACTGCATATATACAGGTTACGGTGAATCTCCGAAATTGGAGAATGTCGACAATCATCGGTGGATGTCGACATTCTCCAATTTCGGACTTACGCCGTAACATATACACACATAACGGATCTGCGAATCTTTTTCTGTAGATAAAGATACATTGCTTCTCTAGTAGCACAAGAGAGCGCCAATTAAAAATCGACTACTTTCTCCAGGAGAGGTGTTAGAAAACTTTAATCATAATCTTTAAATCTAGTGTTTTTTAAATTCATATATATCTGAGGTTGAATAATGTTTTGCAATGTTAGAATCTTGTGTAGATATTATTGTTTCTAAATTTTTGCACAATTTTGTTTAATGATTATGGAATTATCTCATTCAGTTACAGTTATGCTTTGAATTATCTCAAAAAACGTTTAAAAAAAGTGCTGCAAACAAAGTCGTCAACGCACGAAGAACTCAGTAAAACATACCTAATTCTCCATTTACTGTAATTTTTTTTCTTTTCGAGTCATGTTGCCCCGGTATTGGAGGTACGGTATTTATAAAGGATGAAAATTGTTTATATATTTTTATGTTTCATTGTGTAAGTTAAAAGATTAAGATAAAATTGTAGTAATCGGTATTTAATGTAGATTGTAATGATTAAATTTAAAAAAGTACTATTTCAAAAGTGACTACTTGCATGATAAGCTTAGAATATGTTAAGCTGTATAGGAACTACTCAGGTTTTTGGGAATCAGTTTAATTTTCTCTCAATGGGGGGGGGGGGGGGGTAATTGTTCCTATTAATGTCGTTTGAGATATATAGTAAATTTAATGCTTATTTGTAGGGCTCGACCGATGGCATTTTTTGGCCGATGGGCCGATGCCGATTGTTGGCCGATTGTTTCGAGATCAGCCGATGGCCGATGGCCGATTATTTTCCTCTTCCATCGGCCGATGGCCGATGCCGATGGCCGATGGAAAAAATTCGCTTTAAATCAGTAAGTAAAACGTGTAGAAGGCTTGTCAAAAATGTCATTTAAATCATTTATTTATTTTTATGTTTATAAAAACATAAATGCATTATTCAAGCACTATAAAAGACTGTTTAGGGAAAGTTTACTTAATAATTAAAACTAAAAGAATCACTCGCGATTGTAGTAAAGTAATTAAACTATTTGGCGGTAAAAAAAGCTATATCACAGGATTTTTAATTCTTTTTTCTTATCTTTTGCAAAAAAACTCAACAACTGTTGGATCGCACCGGGTCTCCTTACCTTTCTTTCAACATTTTCTCGTTATAACACCTGCACTGCAAATGTCATGTGCAGCTGCCTTTATTTTCTTACTTTTTTCATGGGGAGGAATGCAGGTTTTATAATACAGACTAGCAAATAATGCGTGTTTGTATCTTTAACAAAATTGTCAACCTCCCTCCTCGGATTTTTTAGCCCGTTCTTAAAATAAAAGCGGGAAAGTTTCTATGGTTTTATTTCTTTATAAAAGTTATTTTAACTAAAAATAGCTCTTTTTATAAAATAAAAATAAACTGTTAAAAAGTTTCGCTTGCAGTAACGCATCTCCCCTACCCTCTTCATAACAAAGAAGTACCGAATATTGCTTTACAAACATAGACGTGAGATATTTTGTCATTACAAATGAATGATGGAGGGGGGGGGGGGTGTCTTAAGAATCAATCTTATTAGCTTTTTTTCTTGTGAATTGAAAATTACACTGAAATAATTGAGACATTCTTTATAGTTTTACGAGAACAAATGTAAGGTCACCGAAATAAACCAATATTTTGTAAACGTGAAAATGATTTTGAGCGCCAGCCGTTTTCTGTAGACAAATAATATGAAAAACACATCATGGATTATAAAAGTTAAGATGTATTTCGAGAAAATAAAAAGTATGGGACCTCAAGTCCGGAACGCTCGGGCCGCGATCTTTCCGGATTTCGGAATTTTCCGGATTTTGGGTCCTCATTCAAAAAATTTTATAAGTAGCATCAGAGCCCATATAATTTGCTCTGGAAGAGTTTATCAGCATTTTGCTCATTTATAGCATTTTTATTATCGTATATACTCGCCTATAAATAACAAAATTCAGCACAAAATACGAAGCTGGAGTAGGCTTGCATTCGTGGCAAAACATCGAAACATCTACACTCTTCCCGATATTGTTTTAGCCACTTTAATTAAACAATAAAAGAAAAGAATTCCGTCACATTCTGATGTGATTTTATATTTTCTAGCTACTAAATTGCAGTTAAAGATAAGACTATCGGGAAAATACGAGAAACGCTGATTTTCAATTTCGCAAGTGTTCTGTATTGCGCAAAAATTAGAGCTCGTTTTAAAAAAATAATGTAACAAATCTACAAGAAATTTTTTAAAAAGCAAAATTTAATGATATTTCTCAGAATGAAAGCTACAATTAATGAAAACTCTAATCGTAAAAACGAACCCTTTTCAGAAAATCGCGAAATAAATTTTTCAAAAACAGCACATTTCCGATGTACATCTTCATTACATTTTATTTTCCTTTTTAAAAAAAAACGCCCATTTCTAAACAAACGGTGCAAACATTTCCCGTTTTTTTTTTCCAAAAAAACAATAGCTATTTTTTTTTCAACTGCCGATTTTTTCAAAAAAGTTCCAGATTTCGGAATTCCGAATTTGGGTCCCATACTCTATACATTGTCAATTTTTGAAAATAAAGAAATTGTAGCATTTTTATTAAGATAATATTCCACAGTGTCGCGCGAGCTCGTTTTTTAAGAGTTAAATTTTTGAAAATTGCAAGTCGAACTTGCACACATAAAATTTCGATCAATAAACATTTATACTGAAAAATGGATTCATATTTTTTATCAATATGTTCTATGGTGTAAACTAATAATAAAATAACGAGAAATATTCTAAACTGAAAGCAGATGCAAGGAGATTGCTGCACAATTGCAGAAAAACTGTAACACGTGATATCGAAGAAAAAAAAAAAAAAAAAAAAAACGCTAAGAGAAAAAAAAGTTTACGCGGGTAAAAACTAAAGTTATTATAGTACTAAAATTGAGTACGTACTTTGATTGCGTTGACAGTGTATTGTTTACAATTTAAGAATAATAAGAAACATGCCAAACTAAAAGCAGGTGGTATAAGACTATTGCACAATGATATCTAATGCACTAAGTCATTATTAATCGAAAAACGGACAAAAATGAGTCAAATTAGTGCGAAAAACAAATAGAACTAATAAGACGCCTCTATCACTTTTACTTTAACATATTCTATTTCGCGAGCATTCTGTTCAAAGAGAAATAATTTTAATAAAGAAAGGTTTCCGGGCTGCGATCGCCTAAACTAATTTTCCGAATTTTTTATAAAATACTTTATAGAATGACATTAATTTTGTGCTTTTTTTAACTGATGTGCGGCCTGTTATTGTATGGAAATAGAAATCTAGCTATGGAGGAAAAAGAAAGTTAAAGACAGAATGTTTTCTGGAAAGTTGCCCCTGCGAAAAACATCGGCCTTGCATCGGCTTTTAGATGTTTTTTAAGGCCGATGGGCCGATGTTTTTCCAAAGTTAACATCGGCCGCCGATGCCGATGGCCGATGTGAACTTTGTTGAACAATCGGCGCCGATGCATCGGCGAGGCCGATGCATCGGTCGAGCCTTACTTATTTGGCTTTAAAATGTGCAGCACTTTCGATAAAAGAGACATAGAAATTTTGCCGAAATGTTTCTCCCAACATTTCACAAAAGCGTATAACAAGTTGTCATGAACAAGATGGAGAATGATCAGGCATGAAGATGTTAAAAATCTTTATTGAAGTTATCAAAAGCAAAAATCATATTTATCTTTTTAGCAGCACATCTTTAAACAATCTTTAAAGCCAAGAAAATGGCTTTTCTCATTCTTTTTATAATCTTAATGGCGATGAAATGAAGATGGTTGATTCATCAAAGAATAAAAATGAGTTGGAATGCATAATCAAGAATAAGAATCGCTTATTTCAACAATTTGATGTTCCATCAATGATTATAAGGTCAGCTTTAATGATGTGCTTTTTATACCCGAGAATAAGAAGGGAAAGAAAAATTGCTCTTTTTAGAAGGGTGATATTTTTCCCCCCTCTGTTGGCACATCATACCGTTTTATGCTCAAAAGTTTTTTTTAAGTCAACAAAATAATCGCTTGCTGTCTTGCGACTACCTTTATGGCGCTAATAAATAAAGCAAATGATCTCCAAGCTGCGTGAATTAATTTCACCCGCATTAATAGCGAGCTTAACAAATTCAATCGCTTAGTGCAAGGTGAGTGGTCCATAGTATTCGAAACCGCGTAAATAAAAAGCTCGTAAAACGATACTCGCTTCAAGTGTCGTAAAGTGGCGTGGTGGAAGGAAGCCATTGTTTCTTCACCTAGATTTATGGCAAGCGGTGATTTTGGCAACATTTTTCTTGGAAGTAATCCTCGTTCCGTTTGGGATAAAGTCTCGCGGCAGAAGAATCGTTTGTCTTCCTGCCATTCGCTTTTACACTTCTTTTCACTTTGGTCGAATCGCGCGGACGGTTTTGCACGGGCTGATAGACATTTCATTTGGAATGCAGTTACCAGCTGTTGACAATGATGTCGATTTATTTTCTTCGTGCTAATTAACGCTAAGCGCTGCGGTGATCGCATTTCATTCTGGCTTTCACTAATCAGTTATTTGTTATGAGATAAATTAGTAATTATTGTTGGTAAATAACAATGAAGTTCATACATATGATTTCTTAAATTAAGTATGCTATTAAAATTCTAAGTGGTTCTTAGTAATTCTTAGCTGCACTCTGTATTTTTAAATCACCTGGTAGCCAACTGATTTGGAAAAGACAATTGTTCGCTATTGACAACGTAGGTGACATATTTTCTTGCTGTTAGTTAACTTTTGAAAGGTTAAGGCCGTTTATCCGTCATAAGGGAAGTGCAACTGACATGTTCAGGCTGGTGTTCTCTAAAATCTCTCCACCCCTAGAACCACCAAAGAGGAAGAACCAGCCAAGTAAGTAGGAAGTAGGGATTAGATACGAGATTTTCGAATAGAATTTTAAATTTCTATGCTCATAAATAAGGCGAAGTTGCAATGAAATTTCATTACTAGCTAAAAGTATTGCCAGCTAGAGAAATCAATTTTTTCAAGAATGAAATAGGAAAAAATCCCATGAATATATATATTTTTTCAATTCATTTGATTTCTTTTCTTTTTATGTGTTTAACCAGTTTCAATACAACATATAACTAAGATATTGAACAAAAATATTCTTCACATAGTTTTATTAAAAAATCGCGTACAAAAAAAAAAAAAAAATGCACAGGTTATCAAAAATATTAATATGAAATAAAGAAACAATTTCAAGTTTTTATGACCAGAAAAGATAATAAATAAGTACAAGAGCACCGCAAAGCATTTAATATGTTCTTGAGTCGGTAATCCTCAAGGTTTTCCAACGCGTCCTTCTGCATATCATGGTGCCAAATTTTAATTATTCTTTTGTAAAGCTCTCGTTTTGTTCTGGGAGAATACTAAGATAGTTTCCTTCCCATTATACTGCATTAATTCTCAAAGAAATTTAATTCCGGAGAGTTTCCTGGTCATGGAAAAACATTTAAAATTGTTAGATTTCTCAAGCTTGCGATATATTTCCGCAGTAGTGCAAAGAGCAGATGAAAAGATTGATTGGCACATCAGTCACATCTTGAAAACTTTACTTTTTAGTACGATAGATAAAGGCTCTTTTGAGTGATCCAAGTAGTTAAATATTGCTTATTGGAGGCAATTCACCGCTGGAGGGACTCATGAGCGATCATCGTTGTCACGTGATATCCGCTCCGCTCTTTGCTCTTTGTTTAGTAAGATTTTCAATTGAGTTCTACGTGGAGTTCACTAGGCAAAATTAGTTATCTTAAAAATAATTAGACTATTTTCACAGCTTTTCCTGATCATAACCCAGTGTTTACATTCAATTTAATCATTATAAAGGAAATTTATTAATTATTACAATAGTTATAGTGTTGTATTTAGTGTTAATTTTATGTAATGTAGAAGAACTTTATTTATGCCTAGTTTTCAATTAGTTTTGTCGTACTTGAAGTAAAACGATTCTACGGCTTCCTTTGTTTACAGTGCTGTAATAGGAACCACGTGACCAATGACGTTGCTTGAATTGCTTCCATTGATATAAATAAAGTATTTTTTTCCTTAAAAATTTAGCTCTGCATTGCTACTTGAATAACATTTGATATAAAACTACTTAACACTATCACTGTGTCCTATCGAAAGATACAGATCTATCATCAAAAAAAGCACTGACTGGCATTGTGCCAAGCAGAATCCAATCATGTTCAAGGGAGGAACTACTGTTCTCCATCAGACCCCTACCTGTTAGCCGAGGCCTTAGGATGGCTTGCGCACAGGCAAGGTAGTGGGGTCCACTGATTTTACATGCACGTATCCCCAAGTGTAGATGGCGGGTCTTCAGCAGGGATCGAACCTCCCAGGTGGAAGTTAGACCAAAGAACGGCCTGGAGGAACTACTGGTATAAGAAATGTGCCATTTCAGTTCTCGTTTTAGTTCGTTTAGTATGCCTAATTTCTTTGGAACTGATGCTATATGCCAGTTAATAAATGTAGTTGTTTTCAACAAACAAAGAAGCAATCATTCTGATTCGCATGCTAATAAAAGCGTCTGCAAAACGAACTTCTTTAAAACTCGAATGGATTCGTCTTTTTCTGTGATACGTAGTACCGTCCAAGTATCAGAACTTCGTGATCGAACTGTATCTTATGACCTGTGGTCCCCATCCCCGTAGATCCCGTGCTATAATTTGACAAATTAATACGCTTTAAATATTTTGAAAGTCAGCTCTGGCATTATTTTAATCATATTGAAAGGACGTGGTTATTTTGAAACGTTTTTGATCAATTTTATTTATTTTTCTGCAGTCCTGTTGTTCTCCGACGTACACTTCTGCTTTTGAATACCAGTTGAAGGTGCTGAGTTCCTCATCAGGGTTAAAAATCGGAATATAAAAGTTGGGAGTCATTGGCACGTGGCATTTTTTTGTTTTAGTTGCCAAAAATGTTATGCTAGGCTTAATTTTAAAGTAATTCGAACTGCTTAAGCAGCGATAGCAACTGATAACTCTTAACACAATAATGCAATGTTAATAATGTTAAAAAGTATCCCAAAACATCACAACTTAACTGAGAAAATTATTGATAAGTAAAAGAAAAATTTTCGAAAATCAATTCCTGTTAGTAACATTTGAGAAGTTGGCAATTTTACTTAATCTTATGCATCCAAATAAAAATTTATTTTAATCAGTGCTTAATGAGTTTATCATTTAAATATTTTTTTAAGTGTTGCACTTCATTTGTAAGTAAAAATTCACAGCTCAAAAATTTGAAGGTCAAGAACTTAAGATAGTCTTCGCAGGTAAACTCAAAACACAGAAGATTAGACGAAATACGTGTATAAATATACAATTTCAAAAAGTTATAAATGAAAAAAAAAGTGACGACTGGATGCAAAATTGCGGTCATCAAACTAAAATTTTTTTATAAAAGGTTAGGCGTCAAAAATGATTACTGGAAGTGAAATTGCGGTTGTCTAACGAATATTTTTAAATTAAAAATACGACTAACGACCTATAACTACGAATTCTCGTGCGCATGAACTCCAAGTCATCTCGATAGGATTAAGAGAACTATATTTTTCGTATACGTTTGTTATTTTCATCTTGTTTGCATCATTTATGAGACAACTCACCAAGTTTAGCCCCTTTTTAACCAATATTGATTGCTTTCACTAAAATACTCTAGATTTTCCCCTCCAGAAGCAGTCTTCAAATTTGCTATCTTGAAGATCGGAACATGCATTGGCATAATCTAGCCTTCAGAAAATTTGCGGTTGTACAAAATCAAAATGGGCGAACACGAAGGTAATTTATATTCTTTCCTGTAGCTTCCTTTAACTGAACATTTTAGGGTGCATGACCTATTCTTTCACCATACAACCTCGAGGTTTAACTTGCTTCATGCATAAAAAATACACATTTCCTACTTCAGTAGGTACATCAGATGTTGTCAAAGGTCAGACATTGGTTAGAATTTTTTATTGAACAGGATGTTAAGCATTTTTGGATATGCAAGATTTTTCTAACTTGGAGGTTTTTAAATATGTTTCACAGAACTTAAAAGTTCTCATGAACACATTGAGAAAAAGAAGATTTTAGAAATCGTACACTGTAAAAAAAATCTCCTGAAAATTACGGAAAAGTACGGCAGCAGAGTTGCCGGAAATATTCCGTTTCTGATAATATTTCTCCGAGTTTTGACAGAAGTTCCATTTCTTGTTTTTCCGTTAATCCAAATCAGGTTGTGAAAATACAGCAACCGTAAAACGGAAAAATTTCGTTCTCGTATTTTCGTTTTTGAAAGGAAAAACCATGTATTGAAGCACAACGGAAATCTTCCTTTAAAATCAGTAAAAAAACACTTTGAAAATTCAGGGTTTTTTAACAGTGTACTGAAAATGTTTTCTTCTTTGCATTTTAAGTTGTGAAAAAAATCTGAAGATGCCATGAGATATAAGCTATTATAAAATCAAGTACGTAATCATAACTCTAAGATGGTTCTAAAATAAAATTAGAAGATTTTAAGCATTTGGCGAGAATAATATAACAAGAAGGGGAGAGTTTATTGATGTTTGGCGGAAAGGCGTAAGTTATGATAGTATAAATCCTGATTTGGAAAATCGATTTTATATGCAAATATTTTGGCAAATCGTTCTTAGGCTGGTAAAACATACGAGCCTCAGTTTTAAGCAAACTGTGTTACTTTAAAAAAAATCACTTCCTATATATTTTTTGTTTTTTATAGGGCATTGGTTAAAGATTCACTGAAAATGAAACTGAAAAGAAGTCGCAGCAAACCAAAGCAAGTTTGCTATATGGATGATTATTTATGACAGGTCCAAGCTGTACCAGGATATACAGGTACAACTTTGGTGTATAGTAATGTTCTATATATCTATATATAAATAGGCAAAGGCAAAACAGTTAAGAACCATTTTCTCCTCTGTTTTTCAACCGATTTTCTTACTTTTTTTTGTTTAGTAGCTACTGATGAATTTTAGTGATATTAATTAAAAATTTTTGGAAACTGTTCATTCTCAGTTAATTATTTCCTCTTTTCTTTTGTCAGGAAAGCCTCATTTATGATTGTCTTGTTGTATTGTTATCGATAGCCGATGGCAACATGTCTTCGTTGAGTAAATTATTAGGTAATAACTAATAAATATAAAACTCGTTGTTAAAAAGAGTTTGTTGCCATTAATAAGTATTATTAAAAGCAATTATAATAAGGGTTTGAGTTAAAGCTTCTCTGAAACAATGGAATGGAAAACGAGAAGAGTGTATGGAAGCAAACATTTAAGTTTTATTCAATTGCCACTCATATTAATACGAAATCGGCGGAAGTACAAGCGGATACATTTATGAGCGCTATTTTGGCCCTACTGCGACAATGATTTATAACACGTTTGCTTTAAGAGAGGATGATCAAAATAAACTCGACCTTAAAATCGCTAAATTTGATAAATAATACTTGTACAATTATCAAAATAGCATAATATTTTCGATGCTAAATTTAATTATAATGGTCGAATTTCCGCTGTTCAGCGAACTCTAGTTTAATTAAAAACTCTTGGTAAATATTACTCCATACTACGGTCAAGCAAAATCTCGTTGCTTTAATGCGGGAAGCTGTAATCGATTAAGAATAAAATTAAGAGCTGAAGAAATGAATGTCTGTCAAGTCGTGATTTATTTGTTGTAGTAGATGTCCGAAAAGTTAATCACAATGGTTAAAAGTTTGTTAACCCCGGCAATAGAGGATACATGGCTTTTATTAATTTACATTGCACGCACTCATAACGTATACATGAGGGTTGATTATCTTGTAGATCTTCTATTAACCCCTTAACTGGTCAATTTTTTACCACAAGTGTTCCTAAAAAAGCATATTTTTTAATGCATACAATTAGAGTCCTAACTTGATATAAAAGGAAAATGAAAGATTTCTTTTTTAAATTTCATAATTAATGAATTTATGCATTTTTCTATTTTTATAACTTTGAAACACAAATGCCCCTGAATGACTCTCTTTCAATCTATTAATGATACTGCCAAATCAAAACAAGAAAGCCGGAAATATCAATGCCCGTACGCTGTACGGGCAAACCAGTTAAGGCCATTTTTGGGTAGCCCGTACGCCGTACGGGCAAACCAGTAAGGGCATTTTTGGGTAGCCCGTACGCCGTACGGACAAACCAGTTAAGGGCATTTTTGGGTAGCCCGTACGCCGTACGGGAAAACCAGTCAGGTGGTTAACTGTGATTGGAAAAGATTTTTGTTAGAGGCATTTGAAAAACTATCTTTTCTCTAATGAAATGCGTCTTCATTAAAATTTATTTGCTAAAATATCCATTGCAAAATCTAGAATCACTAAATTGTTTTTTTTTTTCCTTCTTAAATTCTTCCTTTATTTTTCTTTTAAACATTCCCCAGAGAACTACCATTCTCTCTTCAACTTCGTTAATCATATTCCTTCCTTTGCATGAAACCTTTGCGAAAATTACTCTTCGCGCACAGCAGAAACGAAAACTCATTTTTATAGTTAATCTAATTTCGTGCTGAAATAACCTCCGAAAGCTAACACCGATCGATTTGCCCTTTTAACGTGCTTTTACAATTTCTGTCAAGACTCTGCATTTTGCTCCAGGCCTCTCGAGCACTTTTAATGCACTTTGATAAAGAGATTAAGCAGCTTATGTGAAGAGGAGTTGGGAGTTTTCTGTGAGTCTGAGCTTGCAACAGCTGCTAACGCGGGGGTAATAATTAGGTAAAGTGTGATGAGGTAGTTACCTCAATGCTTCTACCTGTTTCTATTTTTGCCTTTTGCGGTAAAGAAAGACGTAAAAGTGAGGCAGAGATTTAATTGGATCTCGGAGGCTGGCGGGATTCTGGGAGCACGATCGCGTGAAATGTGTTGAATGTATTTCTGACAACCCAGTTAGTATTTGAGAATGTAGCAGAAAGAGTTGCTCTACCCGTAAGATAAATGTGAGCATTAATGAAGGCAAAATGAATGTCAGAACATCTATGCTCCTTAACATAATTAATTTTTATTGATGGATCTTAATTTCTAGGGTTGACTTTGTTTTCGAAACAATTTGATATGTTTTAGATTTAGACTTGTGATACTTACCACCCTGTACCTGCTGGCGTATGATGCACCAAAACATAATAAAATAAAATAACATCTTTACAGCCAGAGATATTCTAGCATTCATTTTGCTTAAATTTAGCATCATTGTTATATTTTCGATATCACTAAGCACTGTGTTAGAAACATTTGCTGTAACTCCTCTATGTGAAATTACTTATAATTTATGGTCTTTGGTTTTACTAATTTATCATCTTCATAAACTGTCCAAAAATATGAAAATTAATAAAATGAGAATAATATTGCAGAATAAGTATTATAGACATTCTCTAAAAATTGCACATCCTTTGCTCAGTAATTAAATGTATGAAAAAAAAAATTAAAATATAGTAAAACAAGTTTTGTACACATTTTCTACAAAACGCTTTCCGTTCTGAGTACTCTTTTGCTTAATGTAAAGTTATGCATCTAATGTGTATTTCCTACATAATAGCATAACAAAAGCAAATGGTATTTCTGCCAAAACTGCCCAAGAAATGGCGCCGTAATTTTACCATAAGAAGTCGCATCGTGTTAATTAACGATGTAGGTAAAACAAAAAGCGACAGAAGGTTTGGAAGAATAATATAGTAAAAAAGTTTTATACACATTCTCTAGAGATTGTACATTCTTGTTCAATAAGTAAATACATAAAATAAAAACTAAAATATAGTAAAACAAGTTTTGTACTCATTTTCTACAAAATGTTTTCTATGCTGAGTACCCTTTTGTAAAGTTGATACAGCTAGAGCATAGTTCCTACAGAACATCATAACAAAAACAAATGGCGTTTCTGCCAAAAGTGCTCGAGAAATGGCGTCGTAGTTTTAACATAAGAGGTCCCATCCTGTTAATTAACGGTCTATGTAAAACAAAAAGCGACAGAAAATTTGAAAGAATAATATAGTAAAACAAGTTTTATAGACATTCTCTAGAGATTGTACACTCTTGCTCAAGAAGTAAATACATAAAATAAAAATTAAAATATAGTACAACAAGTTTTGTTCACACTTTCTACAAAATGTTTTCTATGCTGAGTACGCTTTTGTAAAGTTTACACAACTAATGCGTACTTCCTATAGAACAGCATAACAAAAACAAATGGCATTTCTGCCAAAAATGCTCAAGAAACGGCGTCGTAATTTTACCATAAGAGGTCCCATCCTGTTAATTAATGGTCTATGTAAAACAAAAAGCGACAGAAGGTTTGGAAGAACTCCCCCTTTTGCAGGTTGGCCACAGTCCAGTCTCCTAGGTGTATTCCCCAAAGTTAATGGATCATAACAGAGTGACGACAGTCTTTTAATCGCCTTAATGGCTGATTCAGACTTAAGTGGAAACTTAATGAGGCGTGTTGGTATTGCGTGATGGAAAATCACCTTTTAGACTTTTTATGACTACTAGAAATCGAACAAAAGCTGTAATTTGCATTTTAAGCACCGCCCAAAGATGACTTTTTTCTTTTTAAATTTTCGTCTTGTGTTTAAGTTTACTCCATTCTGGTAAAGTTGTTCAGTTTGTAGTTTCAGACAAAGTTAAAGTTCAAACTGCAGAAAATTGGTGTCTTTTATATTCCAAAAAGAGATTCCTTTTTTGGGCTAAAACTCTAGTATTAAATGCTAAATTAGAAGTATAATGATATTAGTCGCTTTTAATCATGAACTTTGTAAAAGCATTGAAAGTTGGAGTAATTTTAAATTAAAAAGACTGACCACTGCTGTTTGATTACAATGATTCCTAAATTATAACTTAAATAGTCTAAAACAATAAAAAACATTGTTCTTCATGGATTGAATCAAGTTTGATAAGAATAATTTGCTCTTCTACGTACTCCATATTTTTCCTCTGTTTAGCTGCAGTTCTGACATTAAAAAAAAAAAAAAAAACTGACTGGCAGAGTAGCAAGAAGAATCGATTCATGTTCATAGGAGGTCTGCTGGCATAAAGAACGTGCCGCATTTTGTTAGCGTTAAAATTCGTTTAGTATACTTGATTTCTTCCGAACTGATGGTATATGCCAGTTTATAAATTTAGTTGCTTTCAACAAACAGGGAAGCAAACATTCTGACTCGCATGCTAATAAACGCACCGGCAAAACGAAGTTCCCTAAAACTCGAGTAGATTCGCCCTTTTCTGACATGCGTAGAAACCTCAAAGTGTCAGAACTCTGTGGTCGAAGTGTGACTAAACAATTTTCAATGCTTTGTGTGTATGAAACTCTGGCCGTACCAGAAGACAGCATAGTCTTGCAAATAGTTTTATTAATGTATTAGTTTTCACACAATACCGATCTTGTGGTGACTTTATGAAAGTAATAGAATTGTTTAAAATTCAGACCTATTCAATTTCTGGGAAACTAGTGATCACATTTAAAAGCTTCCTTAATCAATTGACGCATAGAAATAAAATTTCACGTTAAATTAAAGCACAAATGAGCATTAAAACGCAGACATATGTTTCGGGATTGCTTATGTTTTGCATCTAGAAGCTCCCTGTCGCATTGAAAAAGGGATTCCAAGCAATCCCGAAATATATGTCTGCGTTTTAATGCTCATTTGTGCTTTAATTTAACGTGAAATTTTATTTCTATTACTTTGCACAAAGTTTAATCATTACTAATTGATGCATATCTGTTTTTATTAACATTTTACTTTCGTTTTATGTGTGTAAATATTATAGCAGTAAATATTGTACTGCCAATAGTTGAAATGCCGCCTTAAGCAGAAACGTCTCGCATGCATTAATATCATTTCAAAATTCAAAAATTAGTGAACACTTTACCATAGTAGAGGAGAGTGTTGTACCTTGGGACGCTTGTGCCTTGGGACATTGGCAATTTCTAAAAACATATTGGCAACATTAACATTTTCTAATTGTGACCTTAACCAGCAGATAGATAAAAGGGAGCGTTAGAAGCACTGAATTGATGACTTGGTGAGAGAAAGAAAATTTTAGCACTCAAAAGTAAATATCTTTCTCATTCCAATTTCATTTACTGAAATAGCATTTGTAAAACTATTCTACTGAATTTTAATTGGATATTGAACAAAAGATTTTTAAATGTTTTGGTTATGAGAAAGTGATGATACTGCATTTTGATTGACCACCATTTTGATTTTATTTAAACCATGTGATGATTGTACCTTGGGACAGTAAACCGTGTTGTACCTTGGGACATGTCTCAAGGTACAACATACACATGGCTCTTAATAATTTGGATATATTTTAGTATAAAGAGAGATATTCTAATCAAATGCAGTCTTTTATATGTAGTTTTTTTATAAATGCAGTCAAATTAGGTTTTGAACTTTCAAATTTATTATTTGTGTAAATTACACATTACAGTAATGTATCTTCTTAATTTAGTGCTTAAAAAAATGAAGTTTTTGATTTTTCGTATAAAATTGGTTATGTATATGACTGTTGCATGAATCACGAAGTATGTCCCAAGGTACAACAGGGTGTTGTACCTTGGGACAGTTTTCAGTTACTACTTAAAATGGCTGGCATTTTTTTATTTTTAAATTGTTTGAATTTGAAAAAATATATTATAGAGGAGAATGTTGGTGTGTTTAAATAGTGTCTTCAGACTTTAAATCTAATTTTAATTTTTGAAGTTAAAAATTAAAATGTGAAAAGTGTCCCAAGGTACAACACTCTCCCCTAATAATGGAAAATGTTTTGTGCAAACATTTAGTTTTCCAAAAAACATTGAAATTTTTATTATTCATCAGAATCAGCTTACTGTAAAGTGTAGAAAGTAGCAAGAAATTGTACTATTAATACTAATTGCTGTGTCGTTTATCTAGTATACTCGTAGTATTTTATTGAATACTAATTTGATGATACATTTCAGTCAGTACTCTTTAAAACTTTATTTTAATGACTATTCTATAAAATATGTATAGCAAAAGATTTTTTTAAATTTTGCACATTATTAAATACTTCCAAACAAAAGGTCTCAGTAGAAAGTTTTTAAAGTGTATGCTTGGGTGACTTCTTTTACTTGTCTTTCGCTGTATTTAAATTCATTACACACACTATATTTAGTTGCTTTTTTCTTAATTGAATTTATTTTTCACAAAAAATCATCACTTAAATTTAGCTTATTTTCGCGATAAATTAACAATAGAGTACAAAATGTATTTGTGGTTATTTATTACACGCGTTCCAAAATAAATAAATAAAATTAAAAATACTCGAAACATAAATAAGGAATTAAATTTCGTATTGTAAGTATTGGATTCATCTTTCTTATGTAAACATCGAAATTATACAAAACTTCAGCTTAATGTTATGCTTCTATACTATTGAAATTTGTGTGCTCCATGAGTTTGTCGCTACGTCTTCCACATGTCTCCAAGAGCGCTCTGTGTCTGGGATCAAAGCTGGTCCGCAACGGCCTCAGAAAAGTCTGAGGAACATTTTTGAACCTGGTCTCCTATTTCCGCCGCTGGGTGCCTGGATCGAAACTGGTCCTCATGGGCTCTGAAAATTCAGGGGAACCTTTTGGACCTAGTCTCTCGTTTCCGTTTCTGGGTGTCGGGATGGAAACTGGTCCGCATGGTCTCAGAACATTATAGGGAAACTTTTTAGACCTAGACTCTCATTTCCGTGGAACTTTAATAATGGAGACATTAATTAAAAACCCCCAAAAGTCTTTTTTTTTTTTTTGAACATTTTCATTGCTGTGAAAAATAAGTAAGTCAACTGAAAATCCGATTATTTTTGCCATTTTCTTGTTTGGTATTTTTTTCATTTCGTAAAAAATGCAAAATCATATAGTTTGAGTGTGTTAAGTGGCAAAAGTAAATATATTTCCCGTTATCTTTTGCCTTTCTTATTTTAATTATCCTTGGCGTTTCTTGTTTTAACTCAAATAAATGCATGCATGAGAGGGTTCAAATAGATGCATTCAGTCACAGTTCACTAAATAAGAAACTTATTAACTTACCAGATAATTTAAGATGGCTTTTTTTTTTTTTTTTTTGCCTTTCAAAATTTCATATTCCCTCAGCAGTTTACTGGAGCAGGAATACTTACCAATTATCCCCCAAAACAATTTCTTCTTCTTTTTGGTGGAGTTCCTCCTTTGCAATGCTTAACAGATGGATGTGTGTGCAGACAAAAAAGACGACAATGATTGATGTTTGATATTTTATTTTATTATCTCACAAAGGACGCGTAACAGATGGAGCCTCAGGAAAGAAAACACGATGAACATACTGAGATGCAGCAGCAATGATTAATACCCTGTGTATGGCAGTCCGAAGATTTCGCAACTTCTGAGAAAAACACCGTCGGCGTTTCAGTACCATGGTCATCCCTCTGAGAAACTTGGCGGAAATGCCAATAACTACACGAAATATCATAGGTTTTCCTTAATTTGACTTTTAATTATATAAATTTGTTGCTTCATTTAGGGAAAAAATCTCAACGGTGAAGAACAAACATATTGTTTAATTGTTAATAACACAGTAAAATTTAAGTTAAAAAAAATGTATTGTCGACTTTCTGAATTTAGTTTTGAGTTAGCTAATTTATTTTGCAGCTAGACGATTTGTCCTTATTTTTTGATAGAAAATTAAGGACCGTTTAATTAATTGTGAGGATAAAATCAGGAACAGTCAAAAGACCAGCCAGAAATTAAATGATTTCAACTTTAAAAGAATTACAATGATTTCAATGAATGCCTTATGTTTTATTCCAAGTAAAAGTTGTTTGGTATGCAAAAATCACAATCAAATGATTAAATATAGAATTACCCGACTGAATGAATATTATATTTATATCTTTTTTACGACTGTAAAAAAACAACTTTTTCTTTACTAATTCTAAAAAAAAAAACAAAATCGTACGTTTACTACAACATGTTCACAAACACATTGTAGCTACAACATCATCTGTCAGTCGTTCGTTTGGCGTCTAAAAACTACCTGTATTAGTTTTACACTAATTTTTTAATGTATTTTTAGATTATTTAGAAAGGCAAGTTGACTTTAGATAGTTTGAATGAACTTTAAACGAGCGTTAAACTTTAAAAGTAAAACAAAGTCCTAAAAGTATTAGATTTAAGCAACAGATTCTTCTGTAGAAAGTTTGAATATTCTTCTAATGTGTGCTCCAGAATGCTAAACCAGTGAAAAACCATGAAACACTTTTGATTATTCAAAACAACTACTCATTAATAAAAAGTGCCAATAAGTTTTTAATGAGTTGTCTGAGGGAAAAAACGAAGTCCTGAAACGCCGAAGTTCAGTGCAAACATCCAGTTACAAAACTACTGGAACACGTGAAGAAAGGAAATGCTTTGTACCATAACGTACAAGCAGGAAACGAACTGTCTTATTAATACAAGAGGGAAATGGGAAAACGGGGGGAAAATATGACAAAAATGACATTTTTACAAGCTACAGTAACTGTTGTTTTTACATGTGTGCAGTAAAATGCGCCGTGCTGTGATTTGCGCTAGTTAGCTGTAACGAAAGACATTGCAAAATATATGAGTTGTATCATCAAATAAATTTCATATCTGATTGCAGCAAAAAGATCTGGTATAAAGTTGCAGAGTTGGGAAGTTATTGTGCTTATTAAATTCGCAATTAGATTAATCACTTAATGCTAATTGTTTAATAAAATTGAACTATTGCTTTTTAATTACTGTTACTACTCTACCAAACATGAATAATTTTCGTAAATAATATTTGTATTTCGACAGTTTATTATAAGCTATCGACAACTACAAAATTAAACGCATAAAAGGACAACTGCTCATTTTTTATTGTAATTAATCTCGTTAAATGTAACTTTTCTTTTTTCAATTCGAACAAATTGCTAACTGCAATAAATAACAAGATTATTTGATACCAGCAGTTAAGTGTTTTATGCAGATTTCTATTCTGACTTGTGAATTAATATTTGAGATTTTTTTATTCACTTTCAGCTTTTAATTTTTAATTTAACTTTTAGTGTAATGTGTCACTTTATTATTTTTTGTTGCACATTAGCTAACAGGTACCTGTTGAATTCTAAAATTAATGTGGTTCTGATAAACAGGTAGCATAGTTCACTTAAAGAACACTTTTCAGAAAAAAGCTAGATTTTAAAATATAATGCATCAATTTCAATAACAAGCTTCATTTAAAAAATCAGCAATAATGTATTTTTAGAATTCAAGCATTAAATGATAATTTTATTTCATAATTAATTTTGAACCGAAAATATTTTAATACAATTTTTGAACTTGCATACGAAAGTTAAACAGCAATCAAGATATATGTTTAAATGCTTTCTTTTCTCACAAAAAATACTTTGTATTGCTGATATTCATTCATTATTTTTGTTTTTGCACTGTTATAACTTAATTCCAGATATCTGCAAAATTTCTATTACAAGTTGTTAGTTGTCATTTTCTTTTTCCCATTTTAGGAATGAATAAGTTTGAATCTTACCACCATTAGCCAATGTTATGCAGAAAAAATACAATTTGTTTTCATTAATGACACAAAATATTTGGGAAATGCTTCTAAAAGAAAATTCAAATAGCTAAATATTTTTTATTCGGAATACAATTCCATAGTTCGGAAAAAATCAGGCGAGAAATTGAGAATTAAGACCACACTATTTGTTAATAATGAACGCATATTAATTTTTAATTTTTAAAGCAAAATTTAAAACTATTTCTCTGTCTTTCCTTTTGAATTTATTATATAACTCCTTACTGTTACTCTAACTTCTACAGCAAATTCCTGTATACCGTTAAAGTTGCAGTTAGAGTCTGATGATGTGGCACAAGTTATACCTAGTTAGTATTTTGAAGAAATGGACGTGATATTGGAGACCTGATTTAATTCGCTTAAAACCAAGAAGCCGACACGCTCAGGAAAATCTAATAAAAATTTTATGGTCTCTTAATATTTCCAAGGCGACAGTTAAGCTTTTTCGACAACAGATGGCGCTGAAAGTATAAAATGAAGTTGGTGGGGAGTTTAATGAAGCTTTATCGTAGATCATGTTCTAGAATAGAGAGGAAATGATAAATTAATTTTAGCTTTACTACAGATGAAGTTAGTTAAACTACATCCTTAACTGTTAATTGGTCATGACATTAATGCTAATGAGGATCATAAGTTGATGTTTAATTGAAATGTGTAGGTTACCTGCTAAAATTATAAAGATTTGTTTATAGCACCGTATTAGTAGTGTAGGCGATATGAATAACAGGTTTTGTGGCGATAAACTTGCTTTTGTGATTGATTCTGGAACACTTCGGAAAATAATAACCGTTCTTTACTTATAAACGACACAATATAGGGGGAAAATTTTATTAAAATCTCATAAAATATTTATGGTTGTAAATTTTTGTTTCTTTGTGCTTCGGAACGTAATGCAAATTTATATTTTCTTGTAAAACGGTAAAAAAAGTTAACCTTGTAAAATGCATATTTTATATTTTTACATAATTATGCATTAAATTAAGGTTCGGATTTGAAACTCTTCTGCTGTAGTGCTTAGTAAAATTTAACACAAATCAGCAAATTTTAGTTTTATAGGAAAGCCTTTAAATTTGAAAGATTGTGCACTTACTTACGCTTGAAAGTTATTTGAATGCGCAATTAAAATAGATGTTTCATACATACTTCTTTATAAGAAAATATTACATTTCTATCGTATTATTTTGGTAAATCTACTGGAATGCTTTATGAGTTTATATTTTAAACATATTTAAACCGTACATTTAATCCACTAAAATTAATTAAAATAAATAAATCGTTTCAAATGAAACCATTATTATTATTATTTTAACCCCTTAACTGTCACGGCCGAGATTATCTCGGGTAAAGCACTGGTGTTCCAAAATGACACACCCGAGATTATCTCGGGCACAGTAGTGGCTACAAAACCTTAACATTTTTGTGCATGTAATTCAAAATATCAATTTTTAACTAAAGGTATATTTTATTTTGTACTAAATATTTGATTTCTGCAATAATTTTTTTTTTTTTTTTGACAATTTATGTACCCAAATCATCAAAATAATTTGACTTAAAAGGCTAATGCCTTAAAAATAATTAAGTTTGATTTTTTTCTCATTTAGTTTTCTTCTTTGTTCTTCTTTTTCTTTTACTTTTAATTCGAATTTTATAAATTAAAAGTATAAGTACTTTTATTTATTTATATAATAAAGAAGTTTGAAAAGTTTTCTCTTTGTTTCATCTTTTTTTCGATCAGCTATTTTTCTTTTATATTTAGTTCCAGTTTTATGCTAGCTAGAAAAGGGTTTAAAAATGAATGTGAAAAATATAAGTACGTAAATAAATAAAACAAAAACATAATGCTTTTTTCTTCTGTTGCTATTTATTTATTCATTTTTAAAAGAATGATTTTATTCATGTTTGAGCATTAACCCAAGTTCAAGAGAAATAGATGAAGCACTAATTTGTCATGTTGCCTGAGTAATTTTTCCGAAACTTGGAATTTCCCCGATAACAGCAACAACAAAAAAAAAAAAAAGCTTAAAGTTTTTTTCTGTTGCTATTTATTTATTCATTTTTAAAAGAATTATTTTATTCATGTTTGAGCATTAACCCAAGTTCAGGAGAAATAGAGGAAGCACTGATTTGTCTGAATAATTTTCCAAAGCTTGGAATTTTTCCTGATAAAAAAAAAACCTTAACGGAATTGTGTAGTACAAGATTCGCTTTTATTCACTGAAAACAATAGAACAACTTAACAAATGACATACCTGTGTCAAATTCGAACATAAACGACTGAATAAAAGCAACTTTCCTGGTAAAATAAAGCTTAAATTACGTTTTGTGTGACTTTTTGTAGCAAAAAATGATGGAATAGGAATTGCTGCTTTGGTCATGGTATCTTGGCGGAAAACAATTTCGTTGAAGCAAAACATGATCATTTGTTGATAAAATTGCAGAATGGTAAGCGATCATATATTACACCAAAGAAGTAGTTTCTTTTATTCTAAAGATATGTATTTATGGGGCCCAAAAGTCTCAAATCATTGGAACACCTCGCTAAATTATGCGGAATGGAACTTGGAATTGGCTAGTGAATATATTTAAAGCGTGCTTGTGGGGAAAAGCTTAGGGCTTTTTTTTATTTCAAAATACGCAGATATTTGGCTTCATCGTAGTTTCGAATTTATAAAATTCGGTTCATCGAATGGGGCGACCCTGTATGCTTTGCTGTGTTACGGTTAATGGCAATGGCTCTGTCTGTTATGTTATGGTTCTGCATAGTTTCAACAGAAATACTAAAAACATTAATTCAATACAATGCCATTGAAAATAGTGTGTAATAAGGTGCCTGATAGGAAGGGAAAAATATGCGACAGTAACATATGCCTTAATTTAATGAAAAGAAACTGAAAATAATATCTCAATATGTTCCGGATTACAGAGTGTGCCGAATTTAAGAATATCGAGCTAAATAATGCTGTATGACCTGTAATGTTTTCCTGAATTTGAATCTCTGTAAGTGGAAAAGCCACACCATTAGATAGTTTAGATGTAAATACAAAACTTAGGTGAGAGGTTACCTTAAATTTTTTCGATGTTACTTGGTAGGAAAAAAAAAATGTTTTGCTGTCGATTAGAATGTAGAAGCTGTTTACCTCATATTTACTTAAATTGACTCAATAAAGCAGTACACTTCAGCCAAATGATTACTTTTTTTGCATTGTTTTATTTAGAAGTGAATTTTCTGGGGGGAGATGTTCAGCTTTTGCATTAAATTTCTTTTAAATGTTCAGCTTATGGTCTGGATAGGTAACCCAACCTTCGTAAGAATTAAAGTTTCTGGGGGGAGATGTTCAGCTTTTGCATTGCATTTCTTTTAAATGTTCAGCTTGTGGTCTGGATAGGTAACCCAACCTTCGTAAGAATTAGAGTTTCTGGGGGGAGATGTTCAGCTTTTGCATTACATTTCTTTTAAATGTTCAGCCTGTGGTCTAGATAGATAACCCAACCTTCGTACGAAATTTATACTTTTGTTTAAATCTAGTTCTTTTATTATTACTAATTTATTCATATGTATATATTTGTTTACATATTTTTGCTTTTGAAAAGTCCTCCGCTTTCAAGTGACAGAACAATGATTCTATGTTCCAGACAGGACATTAGAATTGTTAATCATCTTTATTCGCGCTGAGCTGGCCTTGGTGTTATGATTGATGGAATTGTTTATTGTAAAATTTTCATGCAAAAGTCTGGATTTTGCTTCGAAAAAAAAAAGAAAGGAAAAGAAAAGAAAATGAAGCTTTTTGCGCTTAGTTTTGACAGATGGCGAAATTCTTGCAGGACGACAGCAATAAAGTGTACGAAGTCGATTTTCTCTTTGCTCTCTCCTTTTTCTTCTTTCTTTTTTTAGTGCACATGTTAACGTTTCAGTTTGTTTTTTCATTAAATACTTGGCTTTCAGTTAGTATTTTATAGAAAGTACTTGAACTAAAAGTTCAAGATTTTTCACGAATGGATAATTTCACGCTGCTTAAAAAGTTACTTTAATACTCTTGGATTTAAAAAAAATGTACCGAGTTTTCAACATCCATTATTCACAGTACTTATGAAGTGATAAAAAATATTAAATAGAAATTTCCAAATCACATGTATCCGCAGGGGGGGGGGGATAGGTAAATAAAGAAAGGCATAAACAAAACAAACTCGCACAGTGATGATTTAATAAGAAACGGCTTAAAGTATATCGCATTTCTGCTTGTTTTGCTATAAAAGTTTGAACTATAATACCACCTAAAATATGTAATGCATGAGATTTCTTTTTTACTTAATTTTGAAAGCCTATATATATATTATTCTTGCTCGGAAAATGTATGGAGAAAAAAACCTAATCGTGAAAAGCGTTGCAGGAAGTATTTTCACAAGAAAAGGGAGAAATGTTTATTCGATGCAAAAACTACTCGAGAGAAAGAAAAAGGAGCCTACGTATTTATCAATGACAGAAATTTCATTGAAAAGTCAAAGTGGCGTTTAGGATGAACGCCACTGAAATGAGGCATAGCGCGATAGTTTAATCTGACGTCATAACGTTATTTTTGCCAAGAAATTTTTTTTGGACCATTGCCACTGACACTACCTAGCTATTTAGGGCGTTTAGAGCAGGCGGTTTATCAAACTAATTATTGGTCGTAACAGCTCCGCAGTTTTTTTTTCTCTCTTTAACGTCGTTAGAGCTTTATCAGTTGCGGTCTTAGTTAAAAAAATGAAATGCATGCTGGTATTGTTGACTCTTTTTTCGTTTGATTCTTCATTTCACGCTTCGAAACGACTTTCATAAAATATTGGAATGCTTTATATAGTTGTAAAGAATAAATGTCGTCAGCTAGAGAGCTTTTAACCGCATTTAAACACGAAATTGCGTTTTTGACGGGATAAAAGGGAATTTCTTTTATTTATTTTTTAAAATGCATTCTAATGTTTATTACGCGTGACGAAACGTTTAAACGAACATTAAGGGGAAATAATGTTTGTTTTTTTAGAAGAGCAAAATTTTGATGTCGTTTGGATAGAAAATATTTATTATCATGCATCTAGAGCTGAGCCCGAGCAAAGGAAATTTATGATCAGATTTTCTTTAAAAATTACTTTAAAAATTTCTTTTTTTTTTTTCAAATTTAATTTCCAATCCTTCAAATTCATTTTATATATATATCTAACAATGGTTTTCAATAATTAAAAAGTTTGGTACATTCTATGTGAAACTTTATACGCTAGATGATAGTAAAACAAATGATGATAACTTTATTGGAAGTACTTTTCCCCTCGAGATCTTTAATTGTAAATGCACTTCACTTACAGGTATTACTTATTTATCTAAACAAATAATCTTTAATTACCCAAATCAATGTATCTTTTAACCTCAATATGTAGAATAAAAATTTGAATATTAGAAACATTTAATTAACACTGCAAATTATAGAAAATCGTTAGTGTTTATTTTTTCTTTGGAAAACATATTAAAATATTAGAATTATAAAAATAGTGCAAATTTATATTGTCAATAAATGTTGTATCAAACTAGCTATATGTAAGAGATTATAACCAAAGGAAAAACGTTTGCTTTATTTCAACTACTTCCATCGGAAATTCGATCCATTCCAGCCGAAATATTTTTCTTCTTCTGGAAAGGAGCAACCCACATGGAATCAATCCACTTATTGAAACAGCGTTTCTATTTCTTTGTTGCATTTAATGCAAAGTTCGCTTACTTATTGATTTCAATTAAATGTCGAGGTATGTTTTCCTTGTCGCAAAAAAAGAAAGAATTCGTATAGCTAGTTGTGGCTTAGATAAAATTACAGTTGATTCATAGGTTGTTTCCGGATAAAACCAAATAAAGTGTGTTTAAATGAATGGTGTAATTCAATTTGCAGACGACATGTCTCTGATTAGTATCTTTTGGGTTGAAAGAATGTTTATGAAAGCAGTTCTTTCGAAAAAGAGCACTTAAGGCTTCTACTTCCAAGTTATAACAAGAAGATTTCCAATAATGTTGGTATATTTCTAACTTGATTTTAGCAGAAATGTAGGAAAATCATAATTAAGAAATAAAAGTTTAATTTAATTAATTTTGTTTCACTGAATGCATCTGCTTTAGAAATATCTTCCAAAAAATATCATTCGCCACAATATGATGAATTTGAATTTAAATAAATGAGTAGATCTTCTACTTTTTATTTTATCTTTATCTGATTTGGGTATGCTCCGAAACTAATATTTTTCTTTGTCAATGTTTTAAAAATTCAGCAGTATCTAATGCAACATTCACAGGCCCGTCATTTAGGGGAGTCGGGTTGTCAACTCTCCCCCCTGCTTGGGAAATATGATGTATTTATATGTACGTTCATGTATTTTGTTTTTTAATGCAATATTACATTGAGTTTATACCCTTTGCCTCCCCACCTCCGGAAAATTTTGAAATGATGGGCCTGAACATTTATGTAGCAATACATAAAAAAGCTGAACTGTCTTGTGTTGTGCAGTATTCCTAAAGTTGTTCCTGATCATCATATAATTAGATGCGTAGCAATAAAATCATTAACTCAGTAGTAAAGAATTGCATAAGATTTTTCAATCATTTCAGTTATGTCATTTTTTCTCGATAAAAATAATTACAAATAGTTGATTGGTTGCACATCTAAGCGAACAGATCTTGGTTCAGAACATTTTTACATTCCAAATTTCATTGTGAGTTAGTTTTATAGCAATCATGTCTGGCTCCATTGATGTCATAAAAGTACGAATTTATAAAAAGTGTTAATGATTTAAATCAAAAATTCTTTATCATACTGATTTTGTTTACATCGTATATTTGTTTATATTATATTCACAGCTTTTGTTCATTGAAGTATCAGTGATGCTTCGTTATGCTGTAATTCCAGACGTTTGTCATGCTTGTACGAATTTGTAAAAAATGTTAATGATTTAATCCGAAATTTATTCTTATAGTGATTTTGCTTCAAAATGAGGGAGATATTGCTGATATTCTAAACAATTTTTTTTTTCCAGTGTATTTAACAGAAACTGTATCTCAACAGTTGACATAAAAGAGACGCAAGCTAATACACAGCTTGAGGATTTTGTATTTTCTAGGGATGATGTGTTGTGTCATTTGAAAAAGATTAAAGCAAATAAGGCTCCAGGACCTGATAATGTTTATCCAAAAATTTTAGTAGAATGTGCAGAGGAATTAGTGGATGTTGTCTTGACTATTTTCATATCTTCATATAGCTCGGGGACTGTGCCAGTGGATTGGAAGCTGGCAAACATAATGCCGCTCTTCAAGAAAGGGTCTAAAACTAAGGCAGGAAATTATAGGCCTGTGAGTCTTACTTCCGTTCTTTGTAAAATTTTTGAAACTCTGATAAAAATCAAAATAGTGAATTTCCTGGAGGCAAATGGAGTGTTGGCTGATTTTCAGTATGGTTTTAGAAAGGGTAGGTCCTGTACAACTAATTCGTTGCATTTCTATGACAAGGTTACAATGGCATTAGATAATAAAAAGTGCGTAGATGTTGTTTACATTGACTTTCAGAAAGCGTTTGATAAAGTACCGCATGAAGCTCTTGTTAGCAAACTTGCTTATATTGGTATTGGTGGAAAAACTTTAATTTGGGTTAAAAATTGGCTGACTGGGAGGAAACAAAGAGTAGTAGTGAAGGGCAATTATTCTCAGTGGATTGATGTTTTGAGTGGGGTTCCACAAGGTTCAGTTCTAGGGCCAATTTTATTTATTATTTTTATTAATGATATTACTCAGAGTATTTCTGGGAACATCAATATTTTTGCTGATGATGTCAAAATCATGGGAATTGTGGACACGGAGGAACAAGTCAATCAGTTTCAAGAGGATTTGAATCAAATTTCTAGGTGGGCAATTAAGTGGGGTATGTCCTTTAATATTGGGAAATGTCAAGTGCTTCATTTTGGTCATGGGAATAAACATGCAACCTATTATTTACAAGGTTCTGTCATTAGGGAAGCAGAAGCAGTTGTTGATCTAGGAGTATTGATTAGTCATGACTTCAAGTCCAGTCAGCAGTGTAGCATGGTAAGTAACAAAGCTAACAGGATGCTTGGGTTTATCAATAAGGCTATTTCGAACAGGTCTAGGGAAGTTGTATTGCCATTATACAGAAGTTTGGCAAGATCTCATTTGGAGTATGCGGTTCAGTTTTGGTCTCCGTACCTAAAAAAGGATATTACCTTATTGGAAAGGATTCAAAGGAGGGCTACAAGATTGGTAAGTGGTCTTTCAGACTTAGATTATGGGGTTAAGCTTAAAAGGCTCAATATGTATAGTCTTGAGCAAAGGAGAGTCAGAGGGGACATGATTCAGTTGTTTAAATTCATTAAAACGGGAAATGTTGATGGACTACAGCTATGTGCTGAAAGTAGAACCAGAGGTCATTGTTTTAAACTTTTCAAATCTCAGGCTAATCTTGAAATTAGGAAAAACTACTACTTCAATAGGGTTGTAGGCAGTTGGAATAGTTTACCGGAAGCGACTGTTAATTGCAGTGGGGTAAAAACTTTTAAGAAAGCTCTTGATGTTCATTGGGGACTGCTAAATTAACTAGGACCAGCCTAGCTGGGCCCTGAGCCTGTTGCTGGTCGTGACTTTTGTATTTGTATTTGCTTACATTGTATATTTGTTTACATTATATTCACAGCTTTGTTGTTTGAAGAATCAGACATTCTTAGTTATTCTGTAATTCATGACGTTTACCATTCTTTTGTCGGAGTACTTATAAGCAGCGAGGATAAAAATCCTTTTATGGGTAATCGGATCAATATCGTTTGAATAGTTGTGTAAGTTATGAAATATATAACAGAGAAAACCTATTAATTAAGCATATAATTGAGTGTTTTGTGCAAAGTTAGCACAAGTAGGAGTCAAAACGTTTTGTTCTTCGAATTGACTTTGTGCACGAAATTTGACTTTTTCATGGGGTCTTAATTCTCGAACTTCACTGTAAAGGAAATGCAACAAAGTTTGACTTTTGAACAAGGACAAGAAAACAATATATAGGCAAAGCATCAGGACAAGTAAACATATATTATATATTTAGATATATCTCTTTGGTGACTAAAAAGTACAAGAACAAGCATAAATAATCATCTGACTGTACAGCACTCAATGAAATAGAAAACAGCAACAAGACACAATACAAAAGCTCGTACTACAATGAATGGACAACAAAACATCTTTTCTCAATTCACAAGCATTGGTAACACTTTGTACAAAATATATAGAAAGTTATGGCATCGAAGCGTTGATAATTCGGTTGGTTTTTTGATACATAAGCATGAGATAGCCCCGCTAGATATTTATAAGAAAATAATTGTAGCTTTTTTTTTCCACTTCAATAATTTTTAAAAGTTAATTAATTATGCAGTTTAATTGATGACTTTGGTGAAAATCGTCTGCGCCCATGTCTTTGTGACATGCTAAAGATCGTTTGAATATATGTTTGGCCTGGAAACTCTCGACTAAATTAAGTTCCTAGTGCAGTTTCGCATCATTTAGAGCTCAGGTGCAGCCATCTAGTAGGAATTGAGCGTCAAAATTCTCAGGTGGTAAAGACTTCCGCCGATATTGGGGCTAATTGAAAGAATGGATGCCGATTTCCGGGGAATACAGTAGGCCTGCAAAGGTTAGTAACCATGCGCAGCCCCATTAGAAAGAAAGAAAAAAATGATGACTTTAACTTAGAGGATTATATTTATGCTTAACAAATGTTGTTAAAGGAGTTTTAAATGAAAACTTTTATACATTAGGAACGGTATATTATGAATATAGTGCTAACAGTTGTAAAGCATAAGCATTAAAATTAAATTGAGCTTCGCTCGACTGTTATAAGATCTCGAAGCTCGCATCTTTTTGATTGAAAAAGGGGTTTCTTTTAACTTCGAAACATTTGTATGCAGTTTAACTTGCATATTTCTGCTTTATAACGGTGTTGTTAGTATATTCATTTCTCGCACAAGTTAAGAGATAATATCTCTTTATTTTGCTTTTACTGAAGTGTACCCCAGAATTATATTCTAAACTTGCGTTTGTCCTGCTTTTGGTAACTTGCACTAGCAACAAGAATGTAATGGACGAACTCTTGATTAACATCTAATTATAGAAACATCGTTTGTCATTTCATAAAGTGCAAATAGTGTTGCTTGATAATATGTGATTTAATCATTCCTTAGAGTTTTTTTAATTTTATCGATTTAATATAAAAAATGTTTGTTAATCGGAAATAGTGCACCCTATGAGAAAATAAACGGTATTAAATCCAAAAAAGTGCAGGAGCTCAATGTTCTTTAAAACTTATATTAATACATAAATAGTCCGCATTTCACCTAATACGTAAAAAGTCCCTGGAAAAATAAGAATAACAGCTGATCTCCAGTGAGCTTCCATGCTAATTAAGCCCTGATTATGAGTTTAAACTTCTGTGCCTCATGCAACAAAATTAGAAATTTTCACCAAAGTGTTTCTATTTCATAAAAAATGTGTTCATCATCAGTTTTTTCTAAATTTAGACTTAATTATTTATCTTACTTTTGAACATTTCAAAGAAAATTAAGGAGAAAACTATATCTGGAATAAGGTCGCTGATTTTTCTCTCCCTCAGTCACATATTTCATTACGAGTTTCAAGCAACACTTCAGCATAACTAAAGTACGTCAAAACCTGCAATAGTTAACAAATTCTCCTTGTTACTTATTCTTCCCTCTTTTTAAAAACATCGGCACTAATTAAATTGATGCTCCTTATTGGCTGTTCTCAAATTGACGAAATGAGTAAGCAGATGCTCTTCGAAAGCTGTTTAATTTATGCAATTGTAGCAGATGTTTTAAAGTAATGAAAACCTCATTATTTGTAGCTTAGAGAAGGTACTTTTACCGCAGGAGGAAATCTCGTAAAATGTTTTAATCATGTAGTTAGCCTGAATTACTAATACTGAGCACATTTACAATGGGTTTCATGCCTGCGGGTTCTAAGGAAAACATCACTCATATTTTTAGCTGGGGATTGGGGGACAGATCCACGCTCCTCATACGATTGTAGTAAAAAATGAAAGATTATATTAGTGTTTTGTAAATAATTTGGAGGTTTTTGTAAGTAATTGGGAGGTTGTTTACAAATAACAAACAGTTGGTTTGAGGTGTTAATAACAAGAAGAAAACAGTTGAAACCCTCGTAGTAATTTTTGCCTTTCTACAATATACATATATATATAAGCTAAATTCTGTTTGAAACATTTCTTTTTCCTTTACTTGACTTAAAATATATGTATAAATACACTGCATGCAAGTAAATAGGAATAAATAACGGGAACGCTTAATTGTTAGCCCTAATGATGTGTAATTGTTAAAGTGCAAAATACACAATTAGAAAGTCGCTGAATCCAAAACTTAAAAGTTTTGGAGTTAGAACGGCTTTATTTTGAAGGAGGGCATATGTAATAAGTTCGTGTAAAGGTAGTAATTGTCACTTTCAGTATAATACTAGATTAACCCAAAATCTTTGATATTGAGATGCATGGGAAAAAATTCTTTGTCTTAAAAATAAACAGTTGATTTAGAGTGTTGGTGAAAGAAAAAAAATTTGAAACTTTCTGTGCAATAATAGACTAATCCAAAACATTACTATATAAAGAAATAGATCAGATACGTAAAAAAAAAGCTGATCTTGCTCTTAAGAACGTATTGTTGGTTTAATATGTTAGTTAAAAAAGAGAGACTAATTACTGAGGCATTCAGTACGATAATATCTTAATCGAAAATATTAACCCTTCATCTACTAACGTTACTTTATAAGTACCATTTCCTTTAAAATTCCATCCAGCAACCATTTTTACGAATATTCTAACGGTATTTTTCAGGAGCACTCCTTTAATTCCATTTTTTTCCGGGGTACACTTCAGCAATGGCTCAATAAAGAGTATATTAGTGAAGAAAGGTGGCAGTTTTCAAACCCATGCTTTGTTTTGAGCTGCCTTTTTGTTCCACTTTTCTGATTTTTGTGGTCCAGAGAAGTAGTAAAATTCAAGAATTAAGTCTCTGGTTTTTTAAATGTGTTAGTTCAGAACTTAGAAAACGATTTGACGAGATATTTTAAGTGGACAGTGTATCTAATTGATTTCGAAGTTAAATTATACTGTGGTACTTATTAACTGTAATGAATCAAATTTCCTTTGTCTGAGTATTTTATTTATGTATATGTTACGGTGAATGGCCCGAAATCGGAAAATGTCGACACACACCAAATAGAGAATGTCTACAATCACCAGTGTCGACATTCTCCACTTTCGGACATTTCGCGGTAAAACCTTAATTTTCAGCGTAGTAACCAAAAAAAAAATATTGCGTGAAAAAAAAATGATGCATATCATAATGCATCAAATAAAGGATCAATATTGAGAATGCGCTGGAAAAAACCCCGTTATTCTTTTTAAAAATAAAGCATTTTTCACTACAAGCCAGCAACTTTAACACCTTAACGATCGGGTAATTTTCAAGAAAATGGTCATAAAAGTGCGTATTTTTTCATCCCTGAAAATTATATAAATATGCCTATGAACAATATATATATTCATTTTTAATTTTTGATTTGCTTTTAGTTTGAAATTTTAAACACTCCAGACCGGAAATATCACGGGAGCGAGACATAGAAGGCGAAATCTCAGCCCGTCATTTTCACGGGAACAAGAGAAAAGGGGTTAAGCATAAAACCTTACCACAGAGCATACTTTTGCTTTCAAAACTATGCTCAGCACTTGCGCAACTGGGAAAAGACATGATTTTTTTTATTTTTGTCGCCTGTGGTGTCAAAGCACCCTAATGTTGTGTAATTGCTGCTAATGGATTTTACTCAATTGGGATAAATCGGTGACTTATTAGTTTGTTTTGGCGCAAAAGGCTTTAGTTATGAAAAAAAAAAAAATTGTAGTAAGGCCTCTAGAGGGGTACCTCATGCTCGGAGCACCCTGGACAGCGAACGAAAGTATGAGCACACATCTAGTGACTGGACAAACGCAGAGGACGTGATATGTAAAAACACAGCAACGACACTTGCTGACTCCAATAGCTACGAGGAGATATGTAGCAAAAAGGTCTATGTACAACAATTAACACTTTGTTGTTTTTTTACAACGAATATACGTATATTGTGGTTTCTTTTGTGAAGAACGCTTTCCGCTCTTCGCGCTGCGTGTACAACGAATATATAGAAACACCTTGAATAAAACGTTCAGTATGTGCAAAAAGAGTAAGAAAGCGCGAGAATGTAGGAGAATAAAATGGTCACATTAGGAAATTTCTCATACTTTTTTTTTTAAATCCCCGATGAAGTAAATAAGAAAGAGTTTGGCACTTTGTTTGTACTTTTAGATTCAATGGCATGGCTTCAAAAAGGGTTTGAATAAAAAAATATCGGTACTAAAAATAAGTAAGTACAGTAGAGCTTGACTTAATACGCTTTTGATTTCGCACCTAATCTTGTTTAAAACGTCCTTTTTGAACTACCTTTTAAATACATTACTTTAATTTTTAAAAAATGCAATTGATGGCTGTTGTTTTAGATTCAATGGTATGTCTCTAAAAAGGGTTTAAATAAAAAAAAATATCAGCACAAAAAATAAATAAACACAGTAGAGTTTGACGTTTTTGAATTCGCACTTAGTCTCGTTTAGAACGTTATCTTTGAAGTTATTCACTAAATAAGTGATATTTTTTTTTAAAATGCAATCGATTGCGCATTGTCAGTTTCAGTAAAGTTACTGATAAAAAAAAAAAAAAAAATTTTATAACTTTAATTAAAATTTTAAAAGACTGCATCCCAGTGGTGTAGTTCTGGAAGAAAAGGTGGGGGCGCTTACATATACCAACATCAAAAAGTGGGGGGACGCTTATGGTTAACCTCTTCAGACCCCAGAACTAAGCACAAACAATTTTGATGCAATTCTTTGGTTCTCTGATTTAAAAAATGATTAAAAAATAACTAAATATATTTTTTTTAATTTTAATTAATAATTAGTTTAAATAATAATTAATGCCCAATTTCCATGTTTTTCACTATCTGTTGATTAATTTCAAAAACAATTGGGTGTTAAAGCCTTCAAATTGCACAAAGAGTAGTTAATAAACTTTATTTTAAAATGTACCCAATTGGGTACACTTGGAATGAAGAGGTTATAATTCAAAACAAGAGGGGGGGGGGGACAGTTGTGTTGAAGTAAAAAAGTAGGGGGACTCAGTCACCTTGCGTCCCTCCTCGATTACACCACTGACTGCAGCTATGAAATGTCTGGTTCTGATTAAAGAGTTATTTACTGCATGGGGGGGGGGGGGGGCTGTAAGCGCAGGGCCAACACTTACACAAGTTTAGTTTGTTTAAAGGTGAAAAGCAAAGTATTTTATTCTTAGATTAATCATCACATTAAAAGAATTTACTAGATATTAAAAAGTCAATTTTGCACACTACATACATTTTGTGTAATTTTCTCTAAAATCCATCTTATCCAGAAATCTTATTTATTTTTGAAAGATGTCTAAACTATGTGTTTTACGCATATAGAGTACAAAAACAACATTGGGAAAGAAGACTGTATAAAAGTTAAACTATAACGAAATAAAATGATGACTTAAAAAAAATTCAGAAGTCTTATTTATTTTTAAAAGATGTCTAAAGTATGTGTTTTACGCACATATTAAGTACTTCGTATTTTTTAACTATAAGTAAATCAATTTTTCCAGTAATGTGACCTTTCATTCTCCATTTTCATGTTTATAATATATCTATGTAAACTCTCTATAAAGTTTTTTTTCTTTTTTTTTCGAGTAAAGAAATGCCATAAAATCTTTGTTTGGTTTTATCACCAATACAGCTCCTATAAAGAAGATACGTATATCATGTTGACAAGCAAAAAGTTACTCGCTAAAAGTTTTAAATTTACAGATGAAATAATATTTACCAGTAAAATAAGAAAATTGTTTCTTAAATTGCAGTCATGCCACTTTTGTAGCAAATCACTGGGAAAATGAATTTTGAAAACCATGTATAATTTTCAAAATATTCGTAAAATTTACATAACAGGAATATATATATATATATCTTCATAAATTGAATTTAAACAAAGAATCATTTGCTTATTTCTAAGCATTAAACTTTAAAAGTAAAAATAATCAATGTCCAGAGTGATACAAGTGGCACTTTTTACAATCCGTTTGCACATTTAGTGTGCGGGAAAAGAAAACGAAAAATGACTAGTCTCATAAAATGTAATTCTCGCAAGTGAAAACTTAAATTCATAAAAAGGTATTTTATTTTTATTGTCCAACTGTGAAGAATCTGGTTTGTTTTACTCTAATTGCAACTTTTTTACAACTGTTTATGAAATTCTTACATAAATATTTATTTTTACTTCATAATAATTTTAACTAATTTCTTGCAAAATGTAAACAAAAGTCTTTGTTTTTTACATTATAATGATTTTTTAAAGATATTTACTAACTTTTCTGGTGATGAAAATAGATTGCCTATTGTAAAATTAAGAATAAGTTGAAATACATTCTGAACTCTTTAGCAGGGAATATAATATTATAAAATTAGTTGTGCACAAGTTGTATGTTATTATTTATTTTATCAAAAGGATTTTTTCGCACAAGAGTTCAATAAGTGTAAAAAAATCAATAAAAATTTGAAAAAAATATGCATATTTTTCAGAAGTGAAGTTCAAGACTATAAGCTAATTTTTGAGTATGATTAAGCCACTTGCATCTCTCTGTTTACAAATTATAAGTTTATAAATCTATGATTCGAAAAATAAAAATTTTCCATAACTTAAAAAAAATTACAAAAGTTTGTTACCTTCTATAGTTGATATCTCGTAAATGCTAATCTCCATCATTTCGGTATCCGTTTCGGTAAAACGTCCTTTTCATAAGTATAATGAAGAATGTACAACACTTACATTAAGGCGTTTAGTTAAGCATCAGGTCCAGTTTACACACATGTTAAAAAGATTTATGATTCCTGTTAACTTGATGTGATGCGAATTTTATTATTGAGATCAGATGGAGACAGCTTGAAGGAAAAATTAATTCTTTTACACGTGTGACAAAGGTACTTGTTTGCAGCTTGAGGGCACATGTCCGACATGGCTTGCCGGACTTAACGGCTTGAACGTTCTAGGCCCGTATAGGGCCTCGGGGCACCCTGGAGTACCGGTTCGTTGAGAAACGGACCCAGGTCCACCCCTATTGCGGCGTCGACATAACCTTCGCCGCCACGATTCCAGAGTCTTGACTGAAGTGATCCAGAAACCGGATGTGATGCCTACGACAAGACACATGAAGTATTTGAGCATGAAAACCGAATAGTCCGGTCGGAAAGCGGTCACGTCCGTCTCACACGGACAGTTATGACGACGGTCCCAGCGATCGCGGAAATGCTGCTCGTAGAAATAGCATCCGATGACTATTGTGGCGGGCACAGTGTAGAGGACGGAGAAGACACCGATTCGGATCATTAACTTCTCCAACTTATCCGCCTTGGCCCGTGCTTGCTGACGGATGACTTTGCGGATGCGGAAGAGCGAGACAAATCCAGCGAGCAGAAATGAAGTGCCTAGCACCAGATAGCCACACAAAGGCATGATGACGAACCATCGAAGGTAATCTACATTTTGGTTGCCCACTGAACAAACGCCAGCCACGGGATCCCCGTCAACTGCCCCCATGGCTAAAACTGCGATGGATTTTCCTGTCGGTATTAGCCAAGCAGCTAAATGGAAGTACTGCGAATAACCTGCTATTGCTTCATTGCCCCATTTTAACCCGGCCGCCAGCAGCCAAGTTAATGTCAGTATGACCCACCACAAAGAGCTTGCCATCCCGAAGAAATACACGAGAAGGAAGACTATTGTGCAAGCAGGTGGGCGTCCTGTTGTGTGGTAGCGCACAATGGGTCCATCACATGCAACTGCTTCGTGCCCAAGTCCAAGTCGGATCAGATATCCTACTGAAACCATGAGGTAGCAACCAGAAAGAAATATAATAGGACGCTCGGGGTACCTGAATCGCGTAGGATCTATCAAGAAGGTAAGCACAGTCAAACTTGCGGAAGCACAGCAAAGTATAGCCCATAAACCAATCCAAAACGAAGCAAATGTCTGTTCGTCCTTACTGAAGAAAGTTCCCCTGCAAGGTCTTGCACAGTTAGGCACACCACCAGTTGACACTCCGTTGTACAGTTTTCTATCAGCAGCATCAACAAGAGGTACCATCGGAAAACGACATTCACAGTCACATTCGGAATCGATACCAACAGGTGTCACTTGACCTGGTGGTCGCCCAATATTAATTCCGTGATTTGTCGAGTCGTGTCGGTCTCTTGGTTTGGAATTTCGACCTCTGTATGATGGAGGTCTTCGAACTGTCTTAGTCTCTTGTTTATTATTGCTGTATTCCCCGTTCTCTGGGCTGGCCCCTTCCTTAGCATCCATGCAGAGGTGTTCTTGATCCCCATATCTTGGGAAATCATCACAATTCATGCGCTCTGGCCACACAAAGCCATATTTATGCATGATCGGTGCACATCCTGCTCTTGCCCGATCACATACCGAATAGCAAGCAGGTAACTGACCTTGATAATCTTCAATGCATATTGGAGCATATAGGGAGCACAAGAAGAAAAGCAAATCATCGGAACAGTGAATCTCCACTAAGGGCCAAAACTGATGCACTTCAAGTCCAGCTTCTTCTTGAGTATCATGATGAAATTTGTTTGGCATTGAGGTGTAATTATATCCAATGCCTCGACACATAGGAATGGTGATCTCCTCGCATCTTTCCTGTGTCAGCGCATGAGCAAGAACTGAAAACAATATCAATAAATTGATTGTTCCCCACATCTTAAATTTTAGCTTTAAACCACCTCGAATGCAGATAAATTCACCACGTTGTCCGATAATTCCAAGTTCATTATGAATTATAATGCGCTTTATCTACTGATGAAAAGTTGAATGTTCTTGATTTGAGCATATTGATTTCATTTCTTAAGAGAATTTTATTGTTTCTGAATCAATCGTTAAGTTTTTAATAACTTATTTTTTCTTTCATTTCAACTTTTTTTTCTTTCATTCATCAGTATTAATCATTTCCGAAACTAATTAATCATTTCAGGAAACCGCATGCACTTCTTCCCGGTTATCAATATATTCCATTCCAAATCACCATCAGTCAGTTTTCGTAATGGATAATTCACTGAACCTGGCAGTTAAGGAGGAAGATTATCGAGACAGAGCGTAACTGATCTACGAAGTTCCACAACGATACCCAATTTTTCCGTCAAATCGTCTGCTCATCTGCGGATCGTCGTAAGATATATAAACACATTTAACAGCCGAACGCTCACGAAGCGCTTCTTCCTCGGGCGGGGGCAACCACTGCTTTCGGAAGAAAGTTCTCTGTCGGGAGTGAAGCGCTGAATCTTGCCGAGGGTTTCCGAACGCGGGAGTTCGACGTCACCGCGAAGATCGCCCAATGGGAATGCAGCTCAGGATGGCAGCATCAGGAGTGGAGGACACCTGGTGGAAAGAGAAGGAAAAACGTGACAAAATGCGTGAACAATACAGTGGGGGGGGGGGGGGGGGTGCAAAAGAATAGAGCTGTTTCTCCCGAGTGTGCCAGACGACCGCTCATCCATTTGGCTGCGCGCAATTACAGTGGCGTTGCAGGTGTTAAAATTTGTTACCTGAATAGCTCTGAATATTTTTTTAGGTTGGAGCTTGCGGGAATAGAAAACATTTTATTGCCTTGCAGTGAATGTATGTCCTCAAAGAGAAATGTTGATAAAGAAACTAAATTGTCATTTCCCGCAGTGTTACACATCTCAATAAATTCAGTATGATATTGCGTGATATTAATCTTCATTAGAAAATGAGAAAAATTTTCTAATGAAGGGGAAAAATTAGGTGTATTATAAGGAAACTAACTGAGTAAAATTTTAGTTAGGTTAAATAATAAATTTAAAAATGTATATATGAAAGTGCTAACTGTTAAAATATTATAATTGACATTTGTTTATTTATGATGTGTATATCAATACTATAGTATAAAACTATGCATTAAATGTGTACGTATAGGTAATTTCCTGACAGAAAAAGTATCAGTATAATATCTTGCTTAATAAAACCACACGTTTGAAACTACTTAAAACTCGTAAAATTTAAAGATGAATAGGAATATATTTGACTTTGGAAATATAAACAAACGAAATTAAATAAAAACTAAAACTCAAGTGCTTTAATGATAAACCATTTAAGTGTATTATTTTTAATCGAGGATTTGATAAAAATTTCATTTTTAATCGGGAGTATTCCTAGTACTTTTCAGCAGCAATAAAATTACATTTGGAATCTAATCGTTTGCCTTGGCATGGTTTGTTATCGATCAATGTTAAAAAGATAAATATCATAATTAGTTATTGTTTCTTATAAATGTATGTTCATAGAAAAAATAAAGATATTTTACATAGAAGCTTTCATAAATATGCTTTTAGTGTTATATTTTTGTAACTTCCTTTTTTCCTGTTGAGAAAGTTTTATTTTACGTATGTTCTTAAAATTTGATTAACGAATAGAATGTTCGGTGACGAACCCTTAAAGAAGCCACTAGCACCAGTAACCAGAAGAAGTGCTTTCAGAAAAATACATTAATCAAAACAGCTAAAAATTATCATTCTGCAAATTATACCATCCACAAAATTTATAACAGCCAATGTTCCTCGCAAAACTATCAATAGCCCAAAAGGTAAAAGAAGCACTTAAAAAATACCAAATTGCTTGAACGAAGTTTTTATGACATCGCCAGTTTCAGAAATACAAAATTTTAAAAAGACAAAATGTAAATTTTCTACAAATATTTAATCACCGCATTTCTTCACGCGTCAGCTTTGGTTGTTAAACTTCCTTTACTGATATTTTACCGTGTAAGTGCGATTTTATGCTAATTTAACTGTGATTTTTTACCCTACAATTTTGATATAACGCTAATTTAACTGTGATTGTTTTATCTTATCAGTGCGATTTTATGCTAATTTAACTGTGATTTTTTACCCTACAATTTTGATATAACGCTAATTTAACTGTGATTGTTTTATCTTATCAGTGCGATTTTATGCTAATTTAGCTGTGATTATTATTTTTTTACCCATTCGATGCGATTTTATGCTAATTTAGCTGTGTTTTTTTTTACCTTGTAAGTGTGACTTTATGCTAATTTAGCTGTGATTTTTTTTTTTACCTTAGGGATCATTCATAAATGAAGTCACGCTTCGAGGAGGGGAGGGGGTTCGGGAAATTGTGACAAAGTGTGACAAGGGGCGGGGAGGGGGTAACAAGAAGTGTGACATCATGCATTATGCGACATAGCGTGATGAGTGACAAAGGGGAGGAGGGGGGTCAGCTGAAGTGTGACATATTGTGACAAAGGGGGGGAGGGGGTCAAATATATGGGAAAAAAGCGTGATGTCATTTATGAACGGCCCCTTATAAGTGTGACTTTATGATAATTTAGCTATTATTAATTTTAATATAAATGTAATTATTTTTACCAAAATAGTCTTATTTTCAAAACACGTGCCATAAAATATAAGCTTACTGTATGCTTCGAAATGTCTCCGAAGCTCTTACTATAACTTTAAACATAACATTACCCTCTATTTTTTTTCTGATGACTTAAAGGTCAACCAACCATTTAACAGCCAACGAAACTACAGATTCTGCGCAACTTCGTAAAAGGGAGGAAAGAAAAAAAAAGGAAAAAATACTCGAAGAAGAGAAGTCTGGAACAATATTTTGCCATGTGTCCAAAATGGAATGATTGACAGTCTGCTTTGTAGTACAAGCGGAAAGATCTTTTTTTTCTTCCTCCGTCCGAGGGCCTTGCTTGTTGGGAAAAGATATAATCGGAGCTAGCTGTAAGCACGCGACTGCGGCTGCTGTACTCGTTCCCTAATTGCACCATTAGGCCATGCCCAATTGCATCTGAATAGGGAGCATGTACCCATTGCGATTTGAAAGAATATTGTGGTTAGAAATCAAGTTTTGAAGAAAGAAAATAAGAATTTCCCGTTGCAAATTATCCATTGTCTTTAAATACAACTCGACTCCTAATATTTTGGGAAAACTTGGTTTAAAACTTTGCCAAACTGAGATGCAGAGAAGCCTAAACCTTAATCAAAATTACATATTCTGAGCAAAGTTCTATGCAAGTTTTAGTTTCCTTAAAGTATTTAAGGTGATTTTTTACGTTTTCAAATGACGTTGAACGTGATAATTGTTACAGTACGTTGAGCTATGTCTTTAAGGAAAAAAAAAAAGACTCTTTTTTTCAAAAAGCATCACCTTTCAATTTCATTTTTATAAGCAAGCCCATGTGATCAAGCATTACTCTCCTGCTTCTAATGAGGTTGTACATTTGTTACATTACGTTGAGCCGTCTCTCTAATAATGAGAATTTTTTTGAAAGAACACCATCTTCTAATTTTTTGTTTTGAAGTTTGTTTACAGAACGCTTGATGCTAACTCATTTGAAACTTAAAGGTCTTCCTGCGATTTTTTTTCCGTATACATCATATGATGCCCTCAGGGAGGCATGCGGCACTACTCTGTATAAATATAAGCATATTATTTAGTTTCTAGTTCACAGATGACATTTTTATGCATTCTATTTATTCTAAAGTGAATTACTGGCATGCGATATTTTCAATCCCCCCCCAATCTCTGACTTCATATGGTACAATGTATTTTAAAAACAATGGGTTAGTGTGCAGTACATATGACGGTCTTTTTTTTTCAAGTTGAATGATTCTTAAAGATTTTAGGTTTATTCTTTTTTTTTTAGGAAACGGAAATCATACTGTGGATAATTAATTGCGTCTCCGGGGGACTTTCAGTGCCTTTTTAGGCTGTAAATCAAATGCAAGAACAATATAAACTTAAAAGATGAAGTTCTTCAGCTAAGTGTTTTTGCCATAGAGGTGGGACATTCTAGTTAATTTCTGGTAAAAACAAACAGGTTTTCTCATTCAATTTTACGTTAATGGTTACCGAAAGGATGGAATGAAAAAGTTGATCTGAAATACATAGTTCGACCAAGGAGTTATGCCACTTGTGGGCTTCTGCACATGGCAGAAAACAAATAATTTATTCGAGTTTTAAGGAAGGTTGTTATGCAAGTGTGTTTACTCCCCCTCCCCCAGTTTGAACCCACTATAACCTCTTTAGACCTGAGGTACGTACACTAATGCGCCCTTTCTTTCCTCTATTTTTATCTATTTACTTTCTGCATTTTGATCTTTGATTCACATTCAATAAAGCTAAAAGATGTAGCTTTTATCAAAATGACAAAAAGTATGACCTTTAAATGTACCACCGAAGGAATCAAGTAGACGGAAAAATCAAACTGGATTTAACTACGAAATGATTTATTGTGTAATTTGATCTCTCACAATAACTTCAAATCATCATGAGCGAAAACGGAAATAGTTTAATTTAACAAAAAACTTAATTTGACACGTTTTAACACTAAAATTTGTTATATTTTACGATGTTAACTTCTTTTTAAAAAATGAAAATTTCAATTATATAATGACTTATGGGAATTTGAGGTTCACGCATTTGGACCTTAAACTATTCGGCCATTAAAATATTATTTCCATATAAACTTCTGTAGCCTATGGCGGTATTCCTGTAGCCTATGTGTGTAAAAGCTATAAAAGAATAGTTTTATTGTTTCTGAAGCTTCAAGTGTGCCATTTTTAATTTCGGTTGAATCAAGTTGCACCAGATCTACCTAGCTGCATAAGTCAATGTACAAACAATACGCATCAAGTTAACTGTTGCAAGTAGTGAGTAAGACATTTTCTTGAAATTTCTGAAATAAAATAATCATTAATTTTTTCCCAAAGAAATAACGGCGACGGTAACTACTTTGAAGAACAATATCTATAATCGACAAAATTGTTTTCCTGATTTATTATCTGGTTTTACGGTTATGGATTTATCGTTCCTGCTATTAACTTAATTTTCCAGCATCTAACAGAGGTAAGTTGTATGTATAGAAGAATATTGCTCATAAGAAAGAATTACTTCAGTTGTAAGTATATGTTTCAGTTGAAAATGACTGAAAGATATGTAATCCCGTAATTAAGGGTAGGAAATGATACGTTATGTTCTGTGTATGACAGAAGAAACGGAAAACTGTAACTGCAGTTGCTTTTAATGACTTAATAATATGTTTCGCTCTCAAAAGTTTCAAATGAGATACATAAAACCGTTGTGTAATTTAATAAAAAAAATAGTTCAAATAGGGGAAAAAGTTGTACTTTTTACTCGAAATTTGTTTGCAAACAAGAAATATTTTGAATATTTTTCCTTCTTTATTGACAGTCATTTTTCAAAAATTATTATTGAAAATATAAGGATGGCATTGTACAATTCGCTGCCAATGGAGCCATAAGCATAAAAAATAAACGAAATTTGTCCATTAAACGATTAAGGGATAAGTAGATTTACAAATGGTGTTCAGATAAGTAGCCAATATATGGATTTATAAAATTTTAAATAAAAAATCAGGGGAGGGGTTGCATAATAGAAAATGGTGCAAAAATCGTGAAGTTTGAAACTTTTATTATTCTTATTATTATTGTAGTTATTATTATTACTATTATTAAATTTCCAGTTAAGGCGTTTTAAAAATTCAAAAATATCAGTTATACAATTCAAAACCAGTAGTAAAGTTAAACAATTGCTTAATTTAAAATTCTTACAAGGTAAAGAAACTTATAAAGCTTTAGAACTTTTAGTGTCTATCTGTTCTTTAAAGCTTTTTCGTTTTTGTTTTAGAAGTAGTAAAAGTAAATGCTATTGCATGTTTAAAACATGATTGATTCATATTTTACCGTTGGACTTTTTCCCTTGATAGTTGTCAAACTGTCAAATAGAAAAACGAGATTCTGGAAAGATGACATGTTTGATGGTAAATGGTTCAAATTATGTAAATTGTTCGTAAATTAGGCATGAAAAAGTTATGAATTACCAAACCTGCCATCAATCGATGCAATTCTCTGTAAAACTTTTGAAAATCAGGCACAATTGATATGCATCTACGCTTTATTGTATTGGGCTTTGTATTCTAATTAATTTTGTAGTAACTATTGATCTTTACAATTGTTTTCTTGTTTTTAAATCGATAAAATGCCTCTCACAAGTATGCTTTGCCGGATTTTTCCTTATTACAGTAATATAGTAATCGATTAATTGAAAATATATGGCTGCTTTGTTATGTAAGATAAATTAAGGCCGACAAAGGCGTATCAGTGAAAGTACGATTTCCAATCTCTTGTTTCTTTTGTCAACTAATGACACAAAAAAATCGAAAGGAAACGTATGGGCAAATAATAATTATTTTTATGCCTGTCAAGCGCTGTGACATATCGAAATAATGCGTGACAAGCGACATACTCACGATAAGAAACTTTTGATGTCTGATAAGCAAAACCGTTTTCTTTTTTTCGGAGTTGTTTTTCTTACATGGAGAATAACAAAGGGGCTAGGACTGTGAAAGATGATAATTTATTTTTGTTGCTCATTCTCATTTAGGTAATGCATGCATTGATGCTGCAGGCTTTTAGCTATTTTATTGTAAGCGATACCGAATTGATTAATTGAAAGAGTACAATAAAATATTGTAAAAGTAATTGAATTTGTTTTCAATTGGAATTACTCTTTTGCTCGCAGAAAGATTTCTCTTTGATCTGCCGACTAGTATTAACCTGCAGTAAAATACTAGACTGCTGCAGCCATTTGTGGTACATTTTCAGAATTTACAATAATAACCACAGAACAGTATACTGTATAAATCCACCTAGGACTGTGAAAGATGATAATTTATTTTTGTTGCTCATGCTCATTTAGATAATGCATGTATTGATGCTACAGCCTTTTAGCTATTTCATTGTAAGCGGTTAGCGAATTGATTAATTGAAAGAGTACAATAAAATATTGTAAAAGTAATTGAATTTGTTTTCAATTGGGAGTACTCTTGCTCACAGGAAGATTTGTCTTTGATCTGCCGACCGACGAGTATTAACCTGCCGTAAAATACTAGACTGTGTTGCAGCCATTTTTGGTATATTTTTAGAATTTACAATAACAATCAAAGAGCAGTATAGATCCACCAGGGACTTTTGACATTTGGTCGCTTCTGCGCTTATCAGAAAAGAACGAATCCGTTCGAGTTTTAGGGAAGTCCGTTTTGCCGCGTTTATTTAGTACGCGAATCAGAACGTTTGTTTCTCTGCTTGTTGAAAGCAACTAAATTTAAAAACTGGCATACAGTATCAGTTCGGAAGAAATCAAGTATTCTGAACGAACTAGAACGAGACTAAAAGCGGCATATTTCCTATACCAGCAGTTCCTCCCTTGAATATGAATGAATTCTACTTGGCACTCTGCCAGGCAGATTGCTTTGGCTGATTGTAAGACTAACTGATACAATAAAAAAAAATAGTTTAATTAACGATTAAAAAACCTAATTTACTGTGGTAAACTAATGTTTGAACTAACAGAATTAAAGCAAAATGCTTAGCGGTTCATATATTTTAGAAAATCGAAGGGGAATATTTTGTACAATTTGCATGATAATGTGTATCGATACGTAAATGTAATGGCAAAGGTATATTTTTCCTTTTTTGCGTTCCAAATAAGATGGTTGTTTAATGACGTTCTTCAAGAAGACGTCTTTCAAAAAGAGAGTTTTAGAGTGGTATTGGGGATAATGAAGCATAATTTTATGTAAATCGGCATTCAGTGTCTTTGAATTTTTTAAAGGAGTCTTTTTATAGAAATTCCGATTAACATGAGCTACGACTTTTAGTACATCAGCGGTTAATTGCTCCGAATACCCCCCCCCCCCTTTTTTGTTATAATTACGATCGGAAATTTCAAGGCATCTACGATCCTTTGTGAGTTGGCAATATATTTGTTCATATAAAATTTGCATTTCAACTTCAGAAAAAATTGACTGCTGACATGTATAAGATTTTTTTGTAATTTAAGTCAAATCAATATTTATTGTCTCACTTAACTTGTTACAAACGTCCCGATGCGATGAATATTTCTCAAAAAGTATCGAAAAAATAATAATTTGTATGAAAGTAGGTGGTAAATATGTAACAGGTTGCTCTAATCATTGCAGGACAGATTTTTCAATGTTTAAAACTTTAGATAAATATAACATTTGCATTTTACGTATTGGTATTTATATGCTTTTGTAACCGAGTAAAGCGCTAAAGGCACTATCTCTGTACCAGAACTGTGCAATCAGGTATCTATTCTCTGCAGAGAAACCTAACTATGTAGAGCTTTAGAACTGTATGTAGAGCTTATAGAACTGTATGTAGAGCTTATAGAACTGTATGCAGAGCTTATAGAACTGTATGTAGAGCTCATACAACTGAATGTAGAGCTCATACAACTGAATGTAGAGCTCATACAACTGAATGTAGAGCTCATACAACTGTATGTAGAGCTTATAGAACTGAATGTAGAGCTCATTCAACTGTATTAAGAGCTCATGCAACTGAAAGTAGAACTCATACAACTGTATGTAGAGCTCATACAACTGAAAGCAGAGCTCATACACCTTTATGTAGAGCTTATAAAACTGTACGCGGAGCTTAAACAGCTTTTCATTTAGATATTTTACAACTTTATGTATAGCTTTTACAACGGTTTGTAGAGCTCATACAACTGAAATCAGAGCTCATACACCTTTATGTAGAGCTTATACAACTGTATGTAGAGCTTATACAACTGTATGTAGAGCTTATACAAGTGTATGTAGAGCTTATACAACTGTATGTAGAGCTTATACAACTGTATGTAGAGCTTATACAACTGTATGTAGAGCTTAAGCAGCTTTTCCTTTAGATCTTTTACAACTTTATGTATAGCTTTTACAACGGTTTGTAGAGCTTATACAACTATATGTAGAGCTTATACAACTTTATGCAGAGTTTATATAAACTACATGTATGACATACATACCTGCAGTATGATGTTGAAGAGGGTATCAATTGAATTTTACATATAGGTCAGTAGAGAATGGATTTTTGCAGAACATGTTCCCGTACACATAGTATTATAATGACAGAAATTGAAATTTAAGATTTTATTTCGGTTTACAATGCTATAAACACCAATAAATTGTATTTATATATCGAGTCTTCTTCGAGAGCAGGAGAAAATAAATGCTGCAGGATATAATAATCCCCGAAATTGAGTTTTCTTGAAATTAGTCTACTGCTTTTGTGAGAAGTTGCAATTTGCGTGCTGAATTTGTCGTCTCAGAAATTGATGCCCAGCGTTTATATGTTGTTTGATTGGCGAGAAATGGCCGCGTCAGCGTCAGATATAATCGATGGGACTATTGCGTGAACCAGTCAGAACTTTCAGCTCATTCCTCACAAAACGAAACAGTTCCAATAGTGAGAATGGGAGGGAGAGATTTTTTCTCTTTCAATAGAGTGAAATATTGCGTGTATGATTTCGGAAATGCATTTACGGTAGCAGCCTGCTCTTTTTATTTTGTCTCATAGTGCTGTGAAATTGACGCGGGAGCAGTTTTAATTTAGATTATTTTTGAAAAGCATGCTTTGAACAAAATTAGGGGAGGTGGGTGTTATAGCTTATATCAAGTAACAAGAAGGTGCGGGCCGTGGTAGACTAGTGATTAGGATGTCGAGATCCGGACCAGAGGATCTCGCGTTCGATACCAGAGTCGCTGAAGATCCATTATGTACACTTTGGGATACGTGCATGTAAAATTCGTGGACCCTGAAGTCCCGAGGCAGTTCCGAGGGTACCAGAGGGGAAGATTTTCCCTTCCCTTCACTCTTAAGTCAAAAAAAGAAGGTGGCGTATTTGTGGCGGCATCCAAGTATATAATGAGCCAAGACGTACCTCCACCGTTGTGGTGCTCATCTATAAACGGAAGGCGCTCCTTACTGCCTTTGTTCCTAGTCGCTTCTGCGAAGGAGAGCTTTGATATCCACGTGGCATAAGAAACAACAAGGTGGCGAAGAACAGGAGAACGAAACGACGAGATTTTGTTCGAAACTGGAATAGAGTTCGGAGCAAAAACAATTGCTCTGCTCCACTGCTCCGAGTTTTTAAAAATTACATTCTTCAAAAACTTTAAAAAAAACGAGGTTTTTAAAAAATATTTCCATTTTTTTTTAATTCTATTTTTTTTAAAACACAGCTCACATAAAATATTATATATATACTGGGGAGCCCCTGCCATCTGCTCGCTATCACTCACCAACCCTCAGAACTGCTTAAACAGCTCCTTCGGATCGATACAAACTAAACTATTTTAGAGTAGCTTTATGGAAAGAATCCGTTCTCTGTCAGAAATAGCGTTCCATGTTGCACACAACTCGTTGCAATCAAAAATATATATCTTGTAACGTTGTAACATAATGTGCGCACATTTTTTACACTATCAGAAGCTTGGCGAGATTCCTAATGTCGCTGTTAATACCCACAATTGAAACAGTACATAATGTTACGAAGTAATATAGTTACTCGAAAATTTAAAATAAACCAAATCGCATCCTAAGGTCAAAATTCAAAAAACAATATAATTACATTTTTACCTACACCTGTTATTTATTATTATGACTCTTGGCGGCAACAGGAAGAATTTTACTCCACCCTTTATTGCATTTTTAAAGATTTGTATAAAGACGTGTTCGTATTTGGCAACAAAGAAATCTCTTTAAAGCTTAAAGATATGTAATGTCAATTTTGTCAACGTATTAGCTGTCAATATTGCTGTGTAATTGTACCTAAGAAAAAAGCACGTGTACTGCCACAATACTTTTTATTTTACTTTACACACTGTACTATTTATCTTCTTGCATTAATGATGTAAGATTATGCGTTGAAGCTAGTTTAGCAATTTAATGAATTTTTGAGCTTTGATGAAGTGCTAATTTAATTGTTCTTGAAATTTTTCAGGATTTGAAATTTTTGAACATCGTGACTGCTTTTAGTCATTTCAAATACATTTAATTTATTATTACAATAAATTTATTATTAGCTAAAGTAAATGAAACTAGGATTGGATTAGCTTGTTAAGTAGCAAAATTACTTACAAAATTATTGCCTCAAAATTTTGCAGCAAAAATGGCAACGTTTCATTTTATAACCTTGGATGCGAGAACTGATAAGGGTTGTTCATACAACGCAGCTTGCAATTTATGACTTGCTTATTGATTACCATGAATTTTGCGTTAATAAAAAAAAATACAATTATCAAACAATGTAAACGTGAAGCAGCGGCATCATTGCGCATGTGTGTCATTGGGAAGGCTGGAAAGATATAGTTTCTATCAATGTGAAATATTAATTATTCCCCGTAAATTTATTCCATCAGTCGACACAGCTAGAATGATGGGAAGGCTTCCGCTTACCTTCTCTGAAAAGAGAGAAGGCATTTAATCTTTCATGCAATCCTGATGTGCGAATGATGGATGATTTGGAAGCGTCGACCCTGGTTTGCTGGGCCCTCATTAATCGGCCGATACATCATTCTCCCCTCCCTTCGTTGCCTTTTTAGGAATAAATGTCGAACACACTAACGAAAACCTGGAGTCCAATGACAAATGAGGCAAGTCTCTACTTTATTCTGGTACGCCAGAAAAGTGGTATTTATTTGAGGTGCATCCCGCGAATATCTGTGGTTTTAGGGTCTGAAGCTGAACCCTCTTGGTGAATAGTGAGATGTTTGTCTTGGGGCACCCCAGTATCTGTTTTCAATTTTTTTTTTCACGTTTGTCAGTCGGATGAAAAATAATGCATGTATTTAATTACAATTAGGATTGCAAACGTAATTTGAACGTTGAACCTTATTGTGATGAACCTTAATTTAAAATTTAAGAAAAAAAAATTATATCATTTTTTTAATTATCTTTTTCTAAAAGATTTGTTCTTGGTACTATTTCCCAAACATTCTAGAATAAAAATTTTCATAAAATTAACTGTATGGATCTTAGTTGAGTTTTAACATTTATGTCTCGTTACAAACTCCGAAAAACGACAAAAAATTAAAAAATTCAAATTCAGTAATTAAATAAAAACAAGCAACAAGCTTCAAAGTCAAACCCATGCTATTTTTGGTTTAACATACTCAGTGGAATGCTCATAAAGTTTCAAAGCTATTTCTTTAACTGAGGAAAAGCCTTAGGGATTTTACTGCACGTAATTGCACTGTTAGAAATTTCATCAAGATATTACGGTTAAATAACCGGCAGCAGTCTGTCCATCTAATTCACCGTTAAATTTACGGTTTGGAACAATTTTCTATCTTTACTGTACCTAAACCATATCCAATTAGCTTGGTTAAAAAGCCATAAATACAAAAGTTTACGGTTTTATAATCATTTAAAAATGGTTTCAAAACAAAATTTTTACCGTTTTTGAGCCATTTCGAGGTGTAGAATCTTTGAAATGTAGAAACCATAAACGAAGCATGCGGGATTCGAACCCAGATGTATGGTACACCAACCTTGCGCTCTAGTCATTCGGCCATCTACACCACGTAAAGCGGCCGTTTATTTATCAATAAATCTTCTTTTCCAACAGGCAAACTACCTTAAAATTGAGATTTCAGTTTCTGATTGGACCCAAAGTTATTTCTGGTCTCAATTTACTGTATATTGAGGAAAATCATTTTATTTGCTGCAAAAATTAAAATACAAACAAGCTTCAGCAGCTCAAATTATGGGTTCGCTCATTCGCAAACAGTTCGAGAATCCGATATCTCCAATTTTTGATTTACGTGTGTATGTGTTTCTATTTAGTAACCACTGCTTAAGCCACTTTTTTTTTCTTCTTTTTTATATACAAATGCATATTTGAACTGATTAATCTTTATTCATATTTTAACAACAACGTACGATCGGTAAGGTTTCGCAACCAAGATGGACGCCCGATTCTTATTGAGCGCTGGAAAATTACGGTTAGTTAAACATTCTTTAGAATAAACAGAGAATAAACTATTTTTTTTCACAATCAGCGGTTTGAGTACCATCTTTTTAATGGTTATTCAACTGTTGTAATTAAATATGGGAAAATAACAATCGAATAAATGGTTATTTTACTATTTTCTTACGAAAATTTTTAACAGTGTGGTCAAATATACAAAGCAGAGAAAAGTCCGTTTAAAGATTTTAAATACAGAACGAAATCCGCTGAAGCCATTTATAAAAACCGGAATATCTCTTAGATTATTGCTCACATAAGTTTGAAATTGTGCATGAGGCGAAAGTTTCGACTGTCGTAATACGTAATTTAAAGTAAATAAATAAATCGATATTTTTTACAATTTGGAGGTGATGTACCCCCTTCTGAGGTCTTTTCATTTGTTAGTTAATTCACTAATGTTTCTGTAGTAATGAATTCACTTTCATTAACCAAATAAAAACCTTATTTTAAAGAAATTAACTTGGATTTGACCATGTAAAGGACATTTATGGTGTGGATGAGTTATCTGGTTATTAAACACCAGAGGTAAAATAACGTGTCATTTTGCGTCGTTCTAAGGACATCGAACTTCTCCGTCCTAAGGTAGTTTGAAGTGTAGTGTGTTACACATGAACGTTATGTATTGACCTTAATTTTTATTACATCACTCTGATTAGCAAAATATGGTAAACATTCGTTAGCTTTTGCATACAACTGCCGATAAAAAGCGAATAAACTTTTGAGAACTCGATCAACTCGCAACAAGACACTTGGAATGCCCATTCGAAAGTAGTGCAAAGATACTTGTTCATAACTAACTGCATCATCCACGTGGGGAGCAACAATACCTCTTTGTTTTTTATGGGCCAGCTGAAATCACCAGGTTCAGTGATCCAAGAAAGCATTCTTTATTCTATAAATGAGCTATCACGACCCTCCTTTGGTTCTCGATTTCTGGCGTGAATGTTGTTCCCCCTGTGTCGAAAAATGAGTATTGACACAGCAGCGTGGTCTCCTAAGTAGGTTGCTGTCGACACAGCTGATCGTCGAAAATCGTGATGCGGAGGGGTGCAGAAATTGACACAGAAGGTGTGCCCGAGTTTTAACATTCGACAGGGCGACCCTAAATGAAGGTGTGTTGCTGGTGGGAAAGATGGTACAGGAAGTTTCAACTTGATTGAAGGGTATTTTTTCTCCTTTTTCGCAGCTTTCTAAACAGTTTTTGTTGAATTTTAAGAAGTGAAAGTGCTGCTTCTGATAAGGATTTCCCCAAATTAAGCGTTTCAGGGTGTGATGAATAGTCTACATTGAGTAAAGAAGACGTTTTCAAATGTTGAATTTGTAGCGTTAAAAAAAACATATGTTTTTATTTTAGCAAAACGTTGGTCAGTTTGAACCTCATTTTTTAAATTCATACACCGTCATCTTTTGCCTATAAATTTTTGTCTCTTTTGCTTATAAATTTTTGTCTCTTAATTTTATGCTCATTTCAGATTTTAATCAATGCGCTTTAAGTTAATTGAAAAGAATATCAACTTGAACAATATACCGAGAACGAAATTGTGAGAAAGAAGATTTTAACTGATAAAGTTTCGATGAAAAATTTAACATTATTAAAGCACAAAATTGCAAATATACGTTATACTTGTGTTTCGGGGATGCAAAGAGCTCCTTCTCCCCTCCCCCTCCCCTTTAAATAAATATAGAACGCATGTGGGTTCCTTGTTTAACATCGGAAGCCCAAAAATTACTCTGCATTGAAAGATGGATTCCCCGAATGAACTCTCCTCCATCTTCCAATGGATTGAAAGATGGATATCCTCCTTGTAAGGTAACCGAGAAATACTTGTATGTAATGTTTTTTTTAACCACGTGCTTAAATAACGTTAATTTTATCAGGCTTTTTTTCTTACACAAAATTAAACTTTGCAATTAAAGAAAGGTCAATCACATCTCTTAAATATAAATGTCAACGCACTATGGGATAGGTAACAGTTATTCTGGAGCTCATTAAAATGCTATTACAAGAAATTTCTGGTATTAGTTGTATTAACTTTTAATTTATCGTGCATTTTCAACAATAAATCCCTTCTCTTGCGATAAACAACAAAGTAGTATAAATAGTATAAGTATATAAAGTAGTATAGCCTATTTGAAGCCTAAAATAAATATTTTTAAAATTGTAACACCGAATATTCCCAACTGCTATTTCATAATGTAAACCAAATCGTAATTAAATATAATACACTTTAATAAGTTATGACGCTTAATGGGAGTTAAAATATGAACAGAATTATTTTTACTTTCACTGATTTATTTCTGTATTCATCATTGTTTTTATTAGTTTGTGAGCCGTTCCATACCAACCGATGGCATGACTTTTTATATCATATGAGTTATCGTCTGTGGAGTACAGATGTTATCGTCATTAACATCTTATTGCTGGTTAATAGGGCACACATTTCTTGCCCCATAAAACAGAAGGCAATAAATTCGTATGATTTTTAAATTCAAATTATTACTAGTATCACATATGTTCTGCTGTAGCTATTTGAATATTTAAATTTGATTGAATTTTATTTAAAAAACTATATCCTTGAAAATAAATAAAGCCAAATTTTGTACTCCGGATTTGTTTGATTACACAAACTATATAATATTATCTATTGTACATTATTCTCTTTCATATAATTATGCAATTACTTAAACTGAACTTTTATTAGGTATCATAGTTTTTAACTATAAAAAAACAAACAAAAATAGTAGGGCTGTTTATAAATAAATAAAATAAATAAATGAGAAATAAATTAAATTAATATGGAACAAACTTAACAATCGTACTTTTAATTCACTTACTTATTCAAACCAATGTGTTCAGCTCTGTACTAGAATTCAAAAATCGTTCCCTCTGTCCTACCCATAAAAAGATCCGTTTACATCTAAAAAAAGAAACAAGTGTTCAGTTTATTTAAAATAAAAAATGCAAACGTTTTTCTTAAAGCAATTTGCAACCGAAATGTAATATTATTAAAATCACTAAAGAGCTTTAACTAGTAATATAAATAAATGCAAAGAATAGTTAGTAACTACCTTAATGATATCCTAATGTTCAATGGAAGTAAAACTGTTTTTCTCACCAAGATTTTCCAACAACAGTTAGTGCAATAAATTTATGAACTCTTTCAAATTAATGCAAAATACTCGCTGTTATTTTCCTATCATAACAGTGAAGTTGCTGTTTTGAATCTCGATGAGCGTGATAAAAGTTTTTAATTGGATATTTCATTAAACTTGCGTGGGTTAAATTGAAGCTTGCTTGTTTATACTGGTCAACAAAATAACTAGAAGTTTACTGCATCAATTACAATAACAATACCCGGAATGAATACAAATTACATTCCAACTTTCATCCAATATACTAAATATGTTTGTATAACGAAGAGAGTATTCTAAAGTAACTTCTACATTTTAATGAAATTCAACTACGAATTTTAATTCATAGTTAGGAAATAAACTGAGTAGTTTTACGTTTACTTTGGAAAGACTTTTTGGAAATTCATGTTATTAACTAAATTTATTTTTCAACATTGTTGCAGAATGTTAAATTACTAGTTTAGTTTGTTTGTGTTGTTGTAAGTTTAGTTTGTGATACACTGTTTTAACAATGGAACTCTTTTTTTTTTTTTTATACAGAAAATGCATTGCCAAGTAATATTTTTGGTAATTCAATATGAATTTCTTTATGCCAGCGATTTTCTGTTATGACTCTTGCCGTATGAATGCAGATCTTTCTGGGATAGTGCAATTTATTTTATTTAGTAAACCATTTAATGCATTAATGATTCGTCGGAAGTTCTCCGAAAATGTTTATTCTCTCTATATATGTCTATATATATGTATGTGCATATATATATATATATATATATATATATATCAGTCGCGTCACTACGGGGTGGGGGGGAGGGGAAGCGTTCCATCGGGACACCCTTTTAGGGAGTAAATAAATGTAGTGTACTAAAAGTTACACCAAATAAAAAAAAAAAGATTTTTTTTCTTTTGCATTGCTGAAAAGTATATGAACATAAACAGTGCACGTTTTTTTTTTTTTTTTTTGCAAAACAATCTTATTTATTTATTTATTTTGCGGCTGGAAGGGGATGGCACCACAAATTACCGCCCAGGTGACGTACTAATCGTTGAATATGAGCGGTTTCGTTTTTGTATCACTCAGGTACCAAATTAAAAGCTAACAAAATTATCCCTATTAATTTATATTGATGTTTCAATGCTTTGTATTTTCAATAAATGCATCACTTACTTATTCCTTTGCATTACTTAACTATGAATTAGTTTTAAATAATTCAATATTATTTTTTGTTTTTATTTTGACTAATTTTTGGACTTAATCAAAAGTCAGCTCAAAAATCTTACTTATGAAGGAAAAAACACAGCCACTGTGGTATAAATCCCCCTCTTCCCATAAAAACATTTTTTTACCCTTCTGTATCACAGTTTTAGGCAACATACCGTTCGATTGTTAAAATTTCCTGAAATGCGTAGTTTATTATTATTTTTTTTAATTGTCTTGAGCCCAAAAAATGAAAGAAATCCGAGTTCATGAATGATAGAGGGTTATCAATAAAGAAATAAAAACATTTTTTTTTAAATTAAAAATTAAAAAATATATATCAAATCGTGAAATGCATTTTATCTTTTTGTCTCCTTTTCTCTAAAATAAATAAATCCGAGCTGTTGAATGATGGAGGATTAAAGTTAACCGAGTGGTGCTGGTACATTCAAAAGAAAAAAAAAACGAAAGAAAGAAACGTTTCAGAACGTTGAATTTTGGATAGCTCCTTTACAATTTATAGATTCCATTTAGCTAAGGATACACCGTATTTCGTAGAGAACTTAAAATGCAGAAACATCAGAACAAGTTTTCTTGGTTTACTCTATAGGATTAAATATTTTTCGTAATGGTTTATCCATTGATCAAGACAAGGTTAATTTTTGCTGTAATACAGCCATTTCATGAGAAATATTAAATATCAATCGCACTATATCGACCATTTTATGTAGCTATACAAGGTTGCTATATTAAACTATAGTTTAATATTTTAATACTATACACCTAATCCAGCATCCTAACAAATTTGAGAGGTGCGATTATAAACACAAACTACACGTAGATTGACATTCATAATCAACAACATAAGCAAAATGGGAATTAACTTTCTGTGAAAGAGTTAAAAGTAATTGAAGAATCTCGCTCCAAATTTGTTTTTCAGTCCATAATTTATTTATTTTTCTCTCGAATGAAGATAAAAGTTTCCTAGGTTGAACAGATGATTATAATTTTATCCAAAATATAGAATAAAGTAAGTTTCAATAAAGTAAATTTTAAACAAAGTTTTTATTATTTTCTAAATTCATTTTGGGATTTAAATCGGATGGATGTTATGTTTTATCAATATACATTTGCTGGTGTTTTGACCAACTGGAGCATTATTTTTTTAAGCTTTTTTTCCTTATTGAACTCCTTCTAAATTTCGAAAGAAATTGGCAAAACCCTTTTTGTAACCGTTAATAACGGGTAAAAAACTAAAATTTGTTAGCACATTTATTTTCCATGCTCAGCAATTCCATGCACACTAGTTCATAGCAAGAAAATATAAATTCAAAAAATCTAAGTTTAAATAAAAACTAAAATTACTTTTTTTATTTGTTCTCTTTGAAATATTAATAGGGTAGGACACGTGTGTTCGCAAAAAATATCTGTTAAACCTTTTTCCGATTCAGCGAAAAGCTGTGGAATAGCGTGAAAAATATACGTACAAACTTTTGAAACTGCAAATAAATTAATTTTATTATTATTTAGTTTAACCATAATCAATAAAGTTATTATGGTTCCGCTTCCAAACACGAAATTCATAAAAGTTGTGGAAATTTACAGAAGTATTAAAATTTACATATTTTCAAATTTGTCATTGCGATAATGTAAAAAAAGTTGGAATAAAATGATAAATATTAGTACAAACTTAAAATTAGTGAAATATTTTCCGGTTCTATTTTGGGGGTCTGTATATAATCATTATAGCCGAAAATGATGCAAAATTTTACATTTTAGTAATTTTTCATATTTTCGACTCTTTCTTCGCGCTAGCGAGGAAAAGGTGGAAAATAGTAGGAGAAACATACCTTCAAAATTTAAAATAAATCGATGAATATCTTTCGATATTACTTAGAGGTTCAAACTTTCGGAATCGGGTAACAGCAGAAATAAGTGCATTTCTAATTTTGTACGTAAGCTTCCTATGCCAGTCCACAACTTTTACGCATTATCGGGAAACCAATTTATTTTTAAAGAATCATTTTTACCCTCCGTCCAAATACGCATGTAAATTTATTTAGCCTTTTATTTTTCGTTAGCGAATAAAAATTCCGCCAGTTCAATATTATTTTTGAACCCCCTTTCGTATAATACATATATATTCCCACGCGAGCCTCCGTTTTGGAAACGTTGGACTAGTGTAACGAATGGTACACTTGAGAATCAAATTTTTAAAAAATAATGAAACAATTAAATAAATAAATAAAAGTTAAAGAGGTAAAAAATGTATTTAAATTATAAAAATCAAATCAGGAGCGGAGTGTGTGCGCTGTGCAACGAGTTTTTGTTTGGAGCAGAAGTGGAGTTGGAGCACTGAAAGTGTCTTGCTCCACTGCTCCAATTTTTTTTCTTAAAATGTAACTGAAAATCTTGAAACTACCTTTATTTGCATTAAAATGTGTTTTGGGAGTGCAACGATAAAAACAAAAAATGATTTTTCATCTGCAGAATCAACTGTTCATAAAGACTTTTTAATTTGTCACCCGGAACATAAATAAGTTTATTACAGAGATAAATAAAGATGAAAAATAATATTTTTCATATTAAGAAATATTTGGAGCACGGAGCGGAGCAGGACCCTAATTGGAGCAAGTTTTTAGAAGTCGGAGCGAAGCAACTTAAAAATGTTGCCACTCCAGCTCCCTGCTGAAAAAACTAGAAATGAATTTTTCTTTAATGTTCTATAATAAGTTTTCGTACTCACAGCTAAAAGCAATATCCAAACACTTCGTGACTAACCCAGAGGGGGAGACCTACTACTTCAAATGTCCTTTTTTGACTCAGCAATCAAATAATGAATCTCTGCCAAGTATTAAACATCCATTGGATATACGTAGATTTCATATCTTTTCGGGAATAATGGCGACCCAGACATAGTCATCCTGTTAAAAGGCCATAAAGGAATTTGATCTTTTTGCATCAACATAATAAAAAAGAGCCCCAAAACTGTTATAATGAGAAACCCAAACATGGCCACCCGTAAGAAAAGCACTTCATCAAAAATCTCACTCTGCGTTGATTTATCTGAAGAATCTCTCTTTTGTTGTCCACAGAGTGGTTCCTGGGCGCCCCAAAGAAAAGTTTTACCTTTTTTTTATATCCTCCATCCTCCATGGCAGCTGCCACGCAATGGATCTATTGTATGCCGCCCACAATGGTTCTTCCCACTCACAAAAGGGACATGGATGATTGGAAATGGGAGTGAGCTGTCAAAAAAATACAACAAACCTTTCATCCGTTTGGAGTGTTATTTGTTGACGGGATATGGCATACACAGATTGTCCAAACAGTGTTGCCTTGCAGTAGACGAGGCGAAAAATCTGATGCCTTTTCATAAAAGTTGCCCGGAAAACGTCTGGAGATTGAGTCGGGGGGGGGGGGGGGGGGGGGCTTAGGTACTTCGTCGTAGAGTTTACATAATGCTGACACAATCTTCTGCAGGGTAAAGATATCTCACCATAAGAGCAAAGTCGATGGTATTCGTGATTAACATAAATTAAGAGAAATATAAGTAATTTATGTGTTACTACTTTCGACAAAATAAATTTCTGACAGCAGTTAACGTCACGTTATGGTCATTGATAGAAAAACTATTTCTCTAAAACCGAAATGAATTTGTCGTAGATTTTACCAAATGTTTTCTTTATAGAAAGGGAGGGAGAGTTTTTTTCGTTTAGCACAAAGTTTCACGCGGGTGGATACAATTTTGTGCCGCTCCTCTTTTCTGTATCTGAAACGCATTGAAACTCAATGTAGCACAATCTTGACCATGCTGTGTTTCATACTCGGCTCATCTACTATGTCATGAACATTGAAATAAACTTTTTCTCACCATTTTAATGTTTTTTCCTTCTTTTTTTTTTTTGATAATTATGTTTTTCTAATTTTTTAATAATTTAGAGGTGTGCGAAATAGGAGAAGACTCCTTTTAAAAAAAACTCTTAATGATGAACTGTGCAAAAATTTTACATTACAGAAACTAATATTAAATTACATTACATATCAGTTTAAGATCTAAAAAGAGGAGTTAACGCTTCATATCGACTATAAGTATAATCCATCACCAATGTGTCTTGATGTGCTAATGTCCCTCACAATTAGTTCTTGGTAGTACCAAGGTTACTACATCCCTAGAGTTTATTCATGATAAAAATTTGCCTTTCTTCGTTATGGCAGATACTAGCTTTTCTCCTCTATCATCAATCTCCCCAACCTCAATCTCAGAGTACAGTTTTCTCAGAGTTGTTTCACAATTGCATAAGCGTCTGTGGGTGTTTCGTTTCCTGCTGTCTTCTGTGTGCCATGTTGACGGTGCGTCTCAACATTGTCATCAATAAAAATGCGTTTGAAGCTCAAAGTGTAAGAGGAGTGGCACAAAGTTGTTCCCCAAAGTTGTTATTTTTGATTGAGCTTATAACAGAACGAACAAACAAGTTGAATTGCTTAATACAACAAAGTTTAGATAAAGTGAAAATTAATGTATAAACTCAACAAATCTCCAGGGGAACAACTGCTATGAGATCCAGATGAGACCCTCCGGGTAACACACACTGATCTCAAACAATATTTTTGGATAACCTCAACTGATAACTGACCACGTTATTACCATGTTCGTTTAGATAACATCATCACCACTGACTGCAGGATTTCGTCCAAACCTACCTCAAGTTTCATTTATATTACCGCTAGAAGGCATTAACGTCTGGAAATCGTTTGTAGCACAAAATGTTTCAACCTTGGCACCATCTTGCCCCACTTACAACCGATCTATCTCTTATTTTTATTTTATTTCTTATTTTATTTCTTATTTTACGTCTCCTCTTTCTTCTTCTCTTCTCTCTCTCTCTCTTTCTAGATATATATATATATATATATATATATATATATAAAACTAGGAAGCCCGGCGGTTATACGAAATGACCGCTGTTCTAGATATTATAAATATACAATTCTCCCAGTAACCGGAAATGCACATCAAATCAAAGAGATAGGTATCAGCAAGAACAGTAGAGATTAATGAATAAATAATAAACATATAATAATTTCGGGAACAAATATTCTTACCGAAAAAAACATCTAAGTTATAATACTCTGCAAAATAAAAATATTATTTACTATATAATCAAATTGTTTGTGAAAAATATTTATTTATATCAAACATAATCATCGTCAAAGCAATAGTTTTAACGAAAATGGAGAAAAGCGCGCAGCCACTTTAATATATATAAAAAGCGCAGACGATAAATAAATTTAAACAAAGAAAGAAGGATTAATTTAAATTCGCATTTACATTAATTTTTAAACGGAGATTCCAAATCTAGCAATGCCTCACTCAAAATGCTAGAGAAATGTTTTGATAATGAGCCGTTTTCATTATAGAAACAATTGTGTAGATGGCAGCACTACGCAGTTTTCTCGGAGTAAGAAATTCGGAATAGGCTATCGGCGACAAACAGACACTTAAGCGGCTTATATATAAGTTCATCAACGCCCTCGTGCACGTGCCAATATCTAAAACTACTTTTTGAATTACATTGCAAATGATTTATATTTTTTTTTGTATTTCATCTCTTTAAGAAGCGTTCCAACATCTCTGCTACTAAACATAAGCGTGCTCAGAGCTTTATTGGGGATACTACTGTACCGAGAGATTTAGAGATTTAATTGATCGCAGAAAATGCGCTTTTCTTATCCCCCTCCCCCCATCATACACCCACAATTTTGAAGAATAAGCTTCAAGACGCATTTTGCAGTTTCTGAGGTATAGAATAAGTGAATATAGAACACAAAATGTTTGCCACTTTCGTTTTAGCGTTCCTCTTTATGAGCTAATGGAAGTACCAAGGTTACAATGGTGACCCTTGTGCTGGCCCATATTATGAAATAAACAGCACTTGAAACCATAGAAAAAAAAAGGGAAAATAATAAGTTGCAGAAAAGTTCAACGATAGGATAGGTAGGGGTGTTGAAAAATGTACAGCTCTATCATTATACTTAGATAAAATACTATTATTTCACAAAAACTTATCGCCTGCGTATTACTACAAAGGAAATGAAGCGAATAATAATCGTCGTCAAAAACGATGCAGCATCTACGCAGCCGATATTGGAATAATAAGCAATAAGCGGGCTGCAAATGGCAAATGCAATTACAGTGTTTCAGTGCAAATCACGCCCTCTTCCGTAAATGAACGAAGGGAAAAACGATTTTGATGAACGTGACTGCACTAATAAACGGGAATTTGTGGAGTGCCAACATTTTTAAATATTATCCATTGAGTTTGCCAGATTTTGCTGAATAGAGACTTCGTGGAATGAATTGCGTTCAGAGATATTAAACGGAAGTGGTGTATTAGTGTACTAAGGGGACGCTTTAAATTAGTAAGCTTTGTTTTTTTTTTCAAGACAGTTTTATAAAGTTTTGAACACTCTTTATTGGATGATGTGTAACTTAACTAGTCTTTAAAGTCATACGTAGATTTTTCAAAGCATGCTGAAAAGAGATAATATAATTACAACTGTTATTGTTTGTAATTTGAGGTTAGGATAACATTACTCATAATGGCACATTTATAATGCTTGGACCAATTGCGTAAGTTTGCAGTATAATTTTCGGATTTAAGGGAAAAATAGGAAAATGGGTTAGTATTGATTTTATCCAAAAGAATGAAAGACATGTTTCTACATCAGTAAAGATACGGATAATAGATTGACGAAACGACAACTAAGGTATACATTTTTGTCTTTTAATTATATGTGATGAATATTTTCAATAGCGGGATAAATGACTTCTAATCAGTGGTCGGTATAAAAACTATGCGACGGTATTTCAAATTTAGGTAGAATAAACCCCGCGTTTGCCGTGCTCCCAAAACAAGTAAACAATAGGATGTACAACAATTTCACAATAAAACGTTACTTTCCAAAAAGAGATATCTGAATTTCGTTCTTTTAAATTCAGTTTCTATTTTAAAACATAAAAGCTTTGTATACGTTTCCTTGGGCCCGGGAATTTAACCCGGGAAAGATTATCTAAGATGAGCAAATTTTATAAGAACGAGCCAATCGTTAATCATTAAATCCATCACGTGACCGAGACCTCGAAAGATTATAAAAAGACTGTTTCGCAGAAATTTCTGCGGATTCTTCCATGTAAATATGTATTATAAGACTGTGAAGTTTTATGTTGTCTTCGTCCCGTGCTGTTTATTTTGCGTCGTCGCTAATTCTACTTGTTTTTAAAATAAGAAGTAGTTGTGTAAAGATGAGACTGCAAAAGAACGAAGGATTGATTGATAGACTCGGCCTACGACTTGCATTGACTTTCAGACAGACATTCTATTAAATGAACGGCTGCTTGTAACTGTTACATTACATATATATACTACATAGAAGATTTTGTTCAATATAAGACTATGCAAAGTACAAAAATTCGGATAGTTACGTTTGAAACATTTTCTTATTTTAGAGTGAAAAATACAGTAGGTAAAACAAGTCCATTCGATTGGTATGTTTATCTTAATAGTATCCTAAGTGAAGCTGTACTCAGGTTAGATCAAGTGTTCAAGGTGCAAAGTTCATTTCATCGCGTAACAAAACATAGTTGTGGTTATTATAGATCAGAAAGTATTATTATCTTTTGACTGTCTTAATACTGTAAAAAACTACGAATGATGTGGAAAACTTTTTTTAACAGAAATACATATTTGAACACTAGAAAATGACGCTCTTCACGGCGGTCCAATGACGGAAACTTATAGCGTTTAAATATCAATTTTGAGAAGGAAAAAAAATATATCTAAAAAGAAAAGATATTTTATTTCAAGCGAAAATTTCTCTACTGTAAAAATCTTTTGATATGTACATATATCCTATTTTTTTCAAGAAGTAAATATAACTGAATAACAAAGTTTACGTGGATTAATACATTTTATACCCCCACTTAATAACATCTCTAATTTTCAAAAATTTAAATTCAATAGCATTAGATGTCTATTAATTTAAATATTAGGAGCTAATAACTCGGTCTATTTTGCCTTATCCTCTTCATTCCAAGTGTAGCCAAGTGGGTACATTTTAAAATACTGTTTATTAACTACTGTTTGTGCAATTTGAAAGCTAAAACACCCAATTGTTTTTGAAATTAATCAACAGATAGTTTACTTCGCTTTAAACATGGAAAACATGGAAATTGGGCATTAAGTATTATTTAAACTAATTATTAATTAAAATTAAAAAACAATTTTTTTTAGTTATTTTGTTTTGCGATCATTTTTTAAATCAGAGAACCAAAAATTGCGTCAAATTTGTTTGTGCTTAGTTCTGGGGTCTGAAGAGGTGATAGTAAATAATTGCATGATATGCTAACAGGATTTGCCCCCAATCGTATCAAGTTTTAATCCTGTAACTTTCCCGATATTCGACTAGAAATACGTGCATTTTAAACAACGCTACTGAAGTGGCAAAAAAAAAAAAAAAATATTTCGTTTGTCGACTTGATGCAAATTACTTGTCAAATAGTACTGCTAGAAATAAGAAATTTGCTCAGACGTTTTTTTTCCTTGTCATTCTTGGTTGCTGTGTGCGACATTTCCTCGTTCAACCGACTGAAAAGGGGTTTCTCCTGTGTTAGGAAAACATAATTATTGAATGCCAATTTGTAAATTTGGGCCTTAATGCATTCTTTTTAGCTAACGTACAAAACAACAAGAAGTTCCGTCTAGAACTATACGAGCCTACTTTCCCGTATACACCGAATTCAAATTCATAATCTAGCTATTTCTCTCTCTGTCTTTCTCGTTTAGCTTTAGTTCTTAATTGCTACAAATATACCTTTTCAACGGTTAATACATATTCATTCAATCATTAATTTATTAAGTCATTCATGTATTTATTCACTCATTTATTCATTCATTATTTTGCTTATTCATTTAATCAGTCATTAATTCAAAAATATTCTTGAAGATCCCGAACAAAAAATTTCATAGGAAAATAGGCTCGTTAGTTCTGGATGAACTTTTTATTTGTACATATTCTACGTCATAAGAGCTTTCCGATAAAGTTTGTTCCAAGCAAATCGGTCCGTTAGATCAGGAATTATATATCATTGAAATTTCCCCGTAGGCGGTATGTTAATTTTTTTTTTGAACTGTTCAAAAATGAACAAAAATTGTTCAAATCAATATTTCACGCCAAGAACTTCTTCCAGTGAGCTTGTTCATGGGAACTTGGATCTTGTACCCAGAGTTTACATAATTGGCTTCATTTTCACACAGGCGCTAATGTTAAAAATTTTTGAACTGCTCAAAATTGAACAAAAAATTGTTGAAATCAAAAAGTAAAATATGGAAATGAGATGTCCTCGCCGAGATCTTTCGAATGCAAAAAGAATTTTTCCGATCGGACAATTCGTTCAAAAGTTATTAGGGGGGGACAGACCGACAGACAGACAGATCAACAGACAGACAGATCAACAGACCGACAGACCGACAGACCGACCGACACACTTTTTCCCCATCTCAAAACCCTACTTTCAAATTTTTTATTTTTCAATCTTTATTTAATTACTTAACTTATTTTTGACTTTTCTTGATTTCTAACGATATTTTCACGACACATTAAGCCTTCTTCCATGCTTTATTGTTGTTATTTTTTTACTTTTACGGGAAAGTAGGCTAAAAAAGAACATTTTTGGGATTTATGAACCAAATTTTGCGCGTAGACTCTTCATCAGGGATCTGGAGCTCAGCGTGGAGTAGAATTCCGGAGCAATGGAACGAGATTTTGCTCGAAACGGGAGCTAATTTGGGGAAAACCAAAAAAAAAAAAAAAATGTTGTGCTTCAATGCTCCCATGATTCTATTTTCTTTTTTCCGGACTTACATCTTGAGATTTAAAAATAAATAAACGAGTTTCTTCCCGTGTGTTTATTTTTTTTTCGCAACACAGCTCATATAAATATTGTACATTTATTGGCAAATCAATAGTATATAGGTAAATTTCTCACTTTTTTCTTACATTTTATCAAATATCTATGTTACCGTTAAAGTGTATAATTCAGCTATTTCATAATATAATTAGATATTTCGTGAAATAACTAGACAAGTCAGTTAATATATACTAATAGAGGAAAAATTTTATACTTTAGCTAGTTATTCAATGAAATAATTAGTTAGTCTACGAAATAACTAATGATAGACAGTTAAAGTGAAAAATAAGTTATATTATAGATTAATTGATCATAAATGCAAACATTTCTCAACAAATACATTTTATCCCTGTGATCAATTGAAAAATAATATGGAAAAGCAGATGATATAGTTTATTATTGCTCATATTGCTAACATTAGTCAACATAAATACACCATACACCTTCTAAATTCTACGTCTAAAAGCAACGGACTGAAACGTATACATACGATATTGTAAAGCAGAGGTTCAAAACCGACTCAAAGCTGCTAGAAACGATTCAGACATTTCTTCCATATTTCATACTTAAACGATCAAGTAATCGTTATTCTATAGAACACCTAGTTAAATCGTATATTTCAATGATTTTATATACCTTAACTGACTTGTCCGGTTCTTTCATGAAATACCAATTGGTACTTCATGAAAGAACCGGGCAAGTCAGTTAAGGTATGTAAAATCGTTACGCTATTACAGTAAGCTCTCGATTATCCGATGGCTGATTATCCGCGCAATCTTTTTTTCCCTTTTTTTCCAGCGATGATTTACTGAGTGTACAAAATTGCATCCATTTTAAATTAACATGTGCAAAATCTATTTTTAGAAATTATTTTTTCTTTCTTCCCCCTCCCTTCCTTTGACATCAAGCCTTCTAAGGTCACCGAAACCTGACTAGTTGAAGTTAATAATAACTACTAATAAAATAGTTAGAGGAAAAGGATGATACATCCCTTTGGGAGAAAAAATGTTATTGAAAAAGCTTCAGTCACAAATTAAGATAAAGAGTTTTTATTATGAAAAAGCAAAAAAAAAAAAAAAAACTAACATACTTTTTTGTAAGAATTTAATGCATGTACTAGTACTGCATTAAATTCTTACAAAATGTGGTTGTTAAATATGGTATTTGATATTTTGGTTATTTAAAAAGTTTAAATATACGAGAGAGTGTGTATTATTTTATTTTTTTTAGCTTTTAAATACATTTTTTACATACACTGTTATCGTTTCTAGATGTAGTTCAAATGTATGTGTGAATGTTATGGATTTTTTTTAGCTGTTGTATACACTAGTATCGTTTTTTACCCATTTTATGGATTATCCGCGAAATTCGCTTATCCGCGGTTACCTTGCCACCCTATTCTGCGGATAATCGGGAGTTTACTAGAAACCAAATTTCATACTTTAAGAGTAACACATACAATACATACCAAAAAAGAAGAAATTAAATAAATGCGATTAATAATATGATTTCTATATTTTCTGTGGATAATATTGTTAATACTAAGCCGGAGCAAGAATTTAGAAGTCGCAGCGGCGCTTTGAAACTTTTCATCTAAAAAGAAAATGGTTCAAGTCTCTGCTCTTAATGCTTTTTTTTTTATTTAGTTTCATAGGAATTTGAATATTTAGGACACCAAATTAAGAGATCCTTCATAATATCAACAACAGTGTCTGGAATTTCATATTTTTCTTCCATAAATGAAAGACTTCAGACTTGTTACCGTTGAGTCGAATATTTGCTTCTTCCTCCGTTGAAGCACAAAATTTCCTCCGCTGCATCTCGGCATTTCCCACACCGAAACATCACAAAAATCACCGGCGCCATCATATCAAGGTGCAAACCCGATCCTTTATCATTTTTATTTTTTGTGTTTTGCTTGGCGCCAAAATATTTATGGTAGCTCGACAACCTGAATCCCGACGTCTTGAGGAACAGAAACAAGCGGAGGAAGGATGTGTGTTCGTTATGTTCTTTTTGCGACATTTTTCATTCCAAGTTCACTGGAGTGCAAAACCGCTGCCTCCATCGGTGTTGACGTGAGGAGGATGGGATGGTTGTATTTTTAGAGATGTGTTTATGTTCCTTTTTACGACTAGGAATCGTTGAGATTGTTTGGCCTAAAGCTACTTTTGAACTGTGTCATGCAAATAGGTCTGAATTGTGAAATAAATAAATAAATATATGTATATATGCATATATATATATTATATTATAATGATGCATATTAAATGGGTGTGAAATTTTGCACATCCCTAGGAACAGGTTTATGACTTTCCCCAACTCTTATGAACAGTTCTAGTTTTTCCATTCTGAAAATTCATACCAGTAGCACCAACTTATTTTGAACGTAATTTGAAAAGAGTTAAAAAAATTTTAAAACATTTGTTTCATTTAAAGAAATCTATTCGTTGAAAAACGAAAGTAAGGGAATGAATTTATTTGAACAACCGTATGTCCTATAAATACTATTTTAACCTTTTCCCTAGGGTGAGCGCGTGATTTCCAAAACGAACTGTTAGCATAAGTTTATGCTATTATATAATAGTTACTGTAAGTACTTCAGCTATGTAATTTAATGAAACAAAATCCATATCAACATAGCCATACTAAGATAAAATATTTCCCTTGGATGCTCTACTTATGTACTTCTCCTGGTGGCAAAAATACAACTTTTGTTGTATGCCAGTTGTTCCAGTGCCGTAAGGAAGATGTGAAGAAAAATAATTCTAAAATTTTACCAATGAACCTACCACCATTTATTGAGTAATTTAGGTATTTTGCATTAAAAAAAACTGCTTCAAACAAGATTCACTCGCTGTGTATGGTTTAGCGTGCACGTATTTGGGTGCTACGCACCCCTCTTTTAGTCAAAATTTTTTGATTTAAATTTCACGTACATATTGCCGTCGTTAGAGCTATTTCTTTTCATTTTGCAATCAAAATTAAATAAATGAACAGTTATGCAGTTGTTTTTGACAGTGAAATAACTATTGAAAACTATTTGACGGAAATTAGTAAGGCTCGACCGATGCATCGGCCTCGCCGATGCATCGGCGCCGATTGTTCAGCAAAGTTGCCATCGGCGATCGGCATCGGCGGCCGATGTTAACTTTGGAAAAACATCGGCCCATCGGCCTTAAAAAACATCTAAAAGCCGATGCAAGGCCGATGTTTTTCTCGGGGACAACTTTCCAGAAAACATTCTGTCTTTAACTTTCTTTTTCCTCCATAGCTAGATTTCTATTTCCATTACAATAGCAGGCATCGCAGCAGTTAAAGAGCACAGAAATAATGTCATTCTACAAAGTATTTGATAAAAAATTCGGAAAATTAGTTCAAGCGATCGCTGCCCGAAAACCTTTCATTATTAAAATTATTTCTCTTTGAACAGAATGCTCGCGAAATAGAATATGTTAAAGTAATAGAGACGGTCTTATGAGTGCTATTTGTTTTTTGCACTAGGTTAGTTGACTCATTTTTGGCCGTTTTTCGTTTAATAATGACTTAGTGTATTAGATGTCATTGTGCAATAATCTAATACCACCTGCTTTTAGTTTGTTACGTTTCTTAAAATTCACGTGTTACAGTTTTTCTGCAATTGTGCAACAATCTCGTTGCATCTGCTTTCAGTTTAGAATATTTCTTGTTATTTTATTATTAGTTTAGACATAGAACATATTGATATGAATCAAATTTTCAGTATAAATGTTTATTGAACGAAATTTTATGTCCAAGTTCGAATTGCAATTTTCAAAAATTTAACTCTTAAAAAAGGAGTTCGCGCGACAGGGTGGAATAATATCTTAATAAAAATGATACAATTTCTTTATTTTCAAAAATTGACAATGTATACAGTATGGGACCCCGAATTCGGAATTCCGAAACTTTTTCGAAAAAAATCGGCAGTTGAAAAAAAAAAAAAGAAACAGTGATTGTTTTTTGGAAAAAAAAAATCGGGTAATGTTTCCACCGTTTGTTTGGAAATAGGCGTTTTAACAAAATGGAAAATAAAATGTAATGAAGATGTAGATCGGAAATATGCTGTTGTTGAAAAATTTATTTTGCGATTTTCTGAAAAGGGTTCGTTTTTGCGATTAGAGTTTTCATTAATTGTTTGTAGCTTTAATTCTGAGTTAATATCATTAAATTTTGCTTTTTTAAAAATTTCTTGTAGTTTTGTTATATTATTTTTTTTTTAAATGAGCTCTAATTTTACTTTAATTTTTAATGATACAAAACAATCGCGAAATTGGAAATCAGCGTTTCTCGTATTTTCAAGATAGTCTTATCTTTAACTGCAATTTAGTGGCTGGAGAATATAAAATCACATCAGAATTTGACGGAATTCTTTTCTTTTATTGCTTAATTAAAGAGGCAAAAACAATTTTGGGAAGAGTGTAGATGTTTCGATGTTTTGCCACCAATGCAAGCCTACTCCAACTTCGTGTTTTGTGCTAAATGTCGTGACTTATAGGCGAGTATATACGATAATAAAAATGCTATAAATGAGCAAAATGCTGATAAAATCTTCCAGATCAAATTATATGGGCTCTGATGCAACTTACAAAATTTTTGGTATGAGAACCCAAAATCCGGAAAATTCCGAAATCCGGGAAGATCGCGGACCCGAGCATTCCGGACTTAGGTCCCATTAGTGTTCGGCAACTACTAGTCAAAAAGTAGTTAACTACTAACTAGTCTAAACAAAACTAGTTGCAACTAACAGTTAGCTACTTTTTTCTGAAACTAGTTGTAACTAGTAGTTAACTGTTCTCCAAAAGTAGTGAACTACTAGCTAACTACTCTCAAGTATAATTCATTTGAATTTCTATTTTTAGGCTTGTTCTTAAATATATAAACTCAATATTATTTTTAATCATTAAAATAATTTTAAAGAAATTCCTGGTATTAGAGTAGAGGTAAATCTTCCCCATAATGAAGATTTCGTTTTTAAATGAAACTTGCATCGTGCATGTGCTGCTGCAGGCGCCATTTACTGATTACATTAGGAAGCTTTTCCTAATTTGCGTAAATACTGCAATAAATATTACGATTTTTTATGAGTACTTTTACATTATATAACGTAATATAAAAAATACTGTTGTGTAAGTAATATTCAAAGGCTAAAAATTTAAATAATTTAATGTTTAAAAAAAAATTTTTTTTTCAAAAAAATAGATTAATTTTTTTTTTTCCCCAAAGTAGTTGGAATTTTGAAAGTAGTTGTAACTAGTAGTAGGGAAAAAGTAGTTTAACTAATAGTTAACAACAAAAGTAGGCACAACTAATAGTTATCTACTAGTTAACTAGTAGTTGCTACCAGTAGTTAACTACTTCTAGTTAACTGCTGCCGAAGACTAGGTCGCATACTGTTTTTTTTTTCTTCAAAATACATCGTAATTTTTATAACCGATAACGTGTTATTCAGATTATTTGTCAACAGAAAACGGCTGGTGCTCAAAATCTTTTTCACGTTTACAAAATATTGGTTTATTTCAGTGACCTTACATTGTGCTCATAAAACTACAAAGAATATGGCAAGTATTTCAGTGTAATTTTCAATGTCTATGTTTGTAAAGCAATATTCGGTACTTCTTGGTTATGAACAGGGAGGGATGGATGCGTTACTGCGAGAGAAACTTTTTAACATTTTATTTTTATTTTATAAAAAGAGCTATTTTTAGTGAAAATAACTTTTATAAAGAAAAAAAAAATAGAAACTTCTGATTTTCTTTTAAAAACGGGGGAAAAAATCCGATACAACCCACATTATTTATTAGTCTGTATTATAAAATCTGCATTCCTCCCCATGAAAAAAATAAGAAAATAATGGCAGCTGCACGTGAAATTTGCAGTGCACGAGTTATAAAGAGAAAATGCTGAAGGAAAGGAAAGGAGACCCGATGCGATCCAACAGATGTTAAGTTTTTTTTGCAAAGATAAGAAAAAAGAATTAAAAATCCTGTGATATAGTTTTTTTTACCGCCAAATAGTTTAATTACTTTCCTAGAATCGAGAGTTTCTTTTAGTTTTAATTATTAAGTAAACTTCCCCTAAACAGTCTTACATGGTGCTTGAATAATGCATTTATCTTTTTATCAACATAAAAATAAATAAATGATTTAAATGACATTTTTGACAAGCCTTCTACACGTTTTACTGGTTTAAGGCGAATTTTTTTTTTCCCAAAAAAACGGCCATCGGCCGATCTCGAAACAATCGGCCAACAATCGGCATCGGCCCATCGGCCAAAAAATGCCATCGGTCGAGCCCTAGAAATTAGCTTTACCGATCACATTCTTTAATAACTACTGTAAAAGACTCCATCTGATATAAAAATGCATTATCTTCAAATGCATTACCATCGCGGGGATTGAAATGAAATCTTCCTTTATTGGTACAAATAAGCCGAAAGAGTTCTGCTGAATTTGTTCCACAAATAAACCTTTTCTCTTGCAGAAGATACACATGGAGAGGAGAGAAAAAAAAAAAAGAGAAGTCCATTCACCAACAACGATTTCTTGACGAGAGACTGAATCGTTCCGCCGTGTAAACTACGAAACGATGGGAGTAGAGGGCGCACGTGCTCCGAGTCCAAGAGCCGTTGCCACGCGGTGTCATTATCGGAATAAATTCCTCGTCGCGAATCGCCATTTTGGGGGCAGATCGCGACGCAAATGGCGCATTTGTCAGGACAAACGGCTTGCCGCGGTTCACTCGCTTGTTTTATAGTTTTTGATCCCCCCTGAACGAAGTGCGTGTAATGTTCGTAAAAAGGGGGTGGGTGGTGCATGTAAATGTTCATCGTGGGGAAAAAAGGGAACTGTCTGCAGTCGTTTCATTAGGTTAATAAAGCACTTTTAAAAAGGGATTCTAAAGAGCGTGGTTTGCATTATTACTAACTGGTTTTGAAAGTGTTGGTTTACGGAAATTTCAAGCTTGTTATCTGGATAAGAGATTTTGTTTCATTGTTTGGTTTCTAGTTTTTCCTATAAAGCCAAAAAATATGAACAAAGTATGCAATATTATCGTAACATCGAAAAAAAATATCCCTAATTAAAATACACATTTTATTTCTTGTATATTGTAAATATTTTTATAGTAATCTTCTTCAATGCAGCCCATCTAAATTCTGTTACATGGTGATCAAAATAGTGTTAAGAACCAACTTTGTGTTCATTATATGGTAATATAATGAATGTACATCGTAAGCATATACACAACAAAACTGAACATTTTATTAAAACTTACGAAAAGTCTTTAAATGAAGAAAAAAGAAAAACTGGAACATTAAATATAATGTTATCAATTTCATTAAAGATCTATCGACAATTGCAAAATCTTTACTTCGTGCTACTTTACTGTATCGTGCTTTTTAAAGTTTTTGCAATTATTATTACCTGGTCCCGGAATATGATGATTAAAAAGAAATCCCTGAAAAGGCTCTAAACACACGCCTAAAATTGCCATTAAAGTTGAAAAATGCACTTAAAAATTCAAATTTCCGTTGAAGCATTTATAACATTTTTTTTTTTTTTTTTGAAGAATTATAATAGCAACGTCATTAAATGACTTTCTAAAATAAATAATTAAAATACAATAATGAAAACAATACACCAATAAATGGCAAACATGTGTTTTGATAATTTTACTGTCTTAAATAGACGATCACAGTTGCCCTGAGTAATTGAATTTTCTTTTACATTATTAAAAACCGCATACGAACGTAAGGTTTTTGCATCATGAAAAACTTTCGTCAATTCAGACATAGTTGGGGTAAATTTGAAGTAAATAGGATCACTCATGAATAGTTTTTCTTCAACCTCATATACACTGTATCTCCTCCAATTATAACACCAGCGACGGTTTTCAACGTTAAAATACTTAGTTTTCTTCAAAACTATAGTACAATTCACGGATTTTTTTATCTTGGTGGAAGCCTTTCAACTAGCCATGTTAATTTCGTTTGAGTTACGCCGAACTTAGTTTCGAAAAGAGTGGGATAACGATATTTATTTCCTTTTGAGAGAGTTTCATTTTCAACGAAGCCTTAAGAATGCTTATTTTGTATGTTTGGGCAGGACGAAATGTAAAAAAAAGTGAACGAAATTGAAACAGGAATTAAAATGAAACATATGCAAGACACTTAAAAAGACAGTCTGAGATAGACAGTGAAAAAAACATTGAAGTTTTTAATGATTTCAAAAGATATTGGTTTAATTGGTTCATATAATGAGCGACGAACAACTCGGTACCTGAGAGCCATAGTATCTTAATTCCATTCTTCGAGTTTTTGCAAGTTTACACTCAATGGACATACAGAGTCCGACGACAAAGTCACTAGCTCATGAACTTTTGAAGCTCCCATCGAACATCTTTATTCTATGTTTCACACAGAAAAGTAGTCTTATAGTAACTAAAAATGTTTATTTCTTACCTTCTTCGCAAAAACTTGAAAAATCGACTTAAGATACTGTGGCTCTCAGGTACAGAACTAATTTCGCATTCCGGTATCATAACCAAAAAATATTGACCACGTCATTGCCTTAATATTTGTGAGTAAAAGAAAATTATTTAAAGGTTATTAATGCGTGTTTAAACAAAAAATGAATTATTCCGCCTTAGGTCTAAAAGACATTTATCGCTCAAACTAGAAATATAAATAACTGATGATGATTGTTCATGGGGGAACAAATAGTACTGTGATCGGGTACTCTGTTGAGCCACTGAAAATACAGGTAGACCAATTCAACAAACCAAAGAAAATACAATCCAGTAAACCTTATCAACTGAGAGAAGTATCAGACCTGAGAAAAAACTTTAATTTATCTTTAATCAATAAAATGCGATGTACTTGATAATGTATGTGTACATATGAACAAGGTTGATTGTCATGCAATGGTAGTTTGGAACAAAAATATCAATGTTCTTAAAAATTTTTCATAAAATATGTTCAGTATTTTTGTGGATACAATTAGTAAGAACTTAAATAAATAAATCATAAAATTAACTTTATTAGGGAACTGTTGGAGCCCGTGAGTGTGAAGGGATGGAACAGTTCCCCCCCCCCCCCCCCCTCTAGTTTCTATGTCTGCGGCGCCGTAGCAAGCGTCTGTTTTGTGTTCGAGTATGAGTGTGAAGTGTGCCACCGAAGAGGAAGGTGGTTAATAAATGAGATTCTAATTACAGTCCATTTCTTTGTGAGTGTTGTGTGAGTTTTATTATTTAAGAGTTTTAATAACCCTGAGCTATCGAGGGCCAAATCAGGAACAAATATCGTAAAATTATCTCAGACACGTGAAATGACTGCTTTTGAACAATCGGATAATTCATGACAAAAAAAAAAAAAAAACTCAACTTAGCAGTCTACATATTATTGGTAAGAAAACATACTAATTGCTCAACTTCTTCGAATATTGGGTTTGGGTGTGGAAGTGAACTCCCTTTTGCCTGATATCAAAGAAGAACAACATTATAGGAAGTATAAAGAGCTAAAACTCTTTACAATTAAAATCACAGCACTAGCTTAGCTATGAGGTGAGTTATAACTGTTCATAAAGTAAACTGATCTAATGAAGTCATAATTTTTTTTCTCTAGTTACATAAAAGAAATGCTATACGAAACATTTTTATTTGCATTTCCTTTCCATAAACCTCTTCATTTTTATGTACAAATACTTTATCGATTATTTAAAGCAACCTTTTTTTAGATTTCATTTTTTAAACTTTAATAAATTGTGTACCCATCTTTTTCTGTAACTTATGAATCTTTTATAGCGAAATCACAAATTGCAAAAATCGTACAAAAAATAAACAATTTTCTCTTTGACTTCATTTTGTTTACATTTCCCCAAGAAATGAGATGAATCCATATATATCATTCTTCCAGTTCGAATTGCACTTAACTCCAGCAGTATTTTCTTTTGCACTTAACCAAAGGGAAAAGAGAGAAAACCCGATCAATATTCGAGAAAGAACACACTTTCTTCCACATAAAGCATTGATTCAGGGGCTGAGAGACTATCGCTTTATAGTCCATTGATATTCTTCTTTTCTGTTGAAGACTTTTTTTTACCCTGGAAAAGATATTTTTGCTTTCCACAACGTCAAATATTACTTTTTTATATGTCAAATGTAAACAATCATTTTTTAGACATATTCTCGTATTGTTTTTTGAAATAAAATTGCTTAATCTATTTATTCCGTACCAGGTAGTTTTTGAACATAATCATAAAATTTTCTAGTTTCGATTTCAAACCGAAATTCCCAGATAAAAAGCAAGTTTTAGGCCGATTATTGTTGGCATCTTGTAACAATGTAAAATAATGACATCCAACGGTTGAAGAACGGTTGTAGATCTGACATAGTTAAAAAATGTTCTTATTTTAACTTTCGGTTTGAGTTTAAAATATTCACTGACGCTTTTCAGCGGAAAAAACTATAGGTGTCCATTCATTTAAAACATTTTTCTAATGAAATTATCCTGATTTGTTCATTATACATATTTTTACGAAGCAATTAATTTTCACGCCCAAATCGAAAATCATTTTTATTTCCTCCTTTCCATTCTTTTTAAAAAATGTCTTCCCTTAATTGTTATGTTTAAATTGAAAATCTTCTTGGCAATGTTATCTCCCCTTCATAAAAATTCTTTCATGCAAATAAATTACCAGTGTAGGATTTGCCATTTGGCTTTAAACCAAGAGTTTTTTGAATGTTTTGACATTGTTCCCTCAGCTGTTTGGCTTTATTGTCTACTACACAGCTTCTTAATGACTTCATAATTATATCAGTTTTATGTATCAAACAAAAATATTTCTCTAGCTGTTAGTTTCACTTTTTGGGGCAAAAGTTCGCTGTGGAGTTCAGTTCACGTTCCAGTTGAAAAATATTCTATTGAATTTATTTTCTGAAAAATATTACAAAGGGATTATTTCAAGAGCGGATTTAGGATCTTGCGGCCGCCCGAATTGAAAGGGGCCCCTTTGTTAACTCAAATTTCCCCCCTTTTTTTCTTTTTTTTTCTTATTGTAGACCCCATGGATTCTATGACGGCCTCGCGATAAATGATGTTTCATGCCAACTTTACGGAATAGGTATCGATTTAAAAAAAAATGAGCAATTCAAATGCTGGGTCCACAGATTAACGTTTTCAAGAATACTTCAAGGGGGCCCATATTTGCTTTACCACCAGGAGCATTCAAACTTCTTAATACGCTCATGGGTTAATTCATAAATTAAATTAAATATTCATTTTAATTTTTATACCGAAATGAAAAGGTTATGAGATAATGTCTTCAACTGTCATCTGGGTTAAAAAGTTGAAAATTAAGTTTAAGTTGAACACAAAGCATCCAACCTTAAAGCTCAATTTGTAGTCCCGTGCCTTAATAATTTCCGCATTGTTTAGATAAAAATTTTCCTTACATTCCCTGAGTATTAAACTTATAAATTAATTTACTCATCACAAATTATTTATCAACTGTTATTGCGAGGAGTTTTCAAACGAAAAGAAGCGAACAAAAATGTTTATGCCTTAAAGCAACTTTAAAGCAAACTGAACTTCAGATTGGATAATAATTTTGCCACATTCATACATTTTAAGAACATTTTTGATAACTTTCAAGACTCTACCAACAATCCTGTCAAATTCTTTTGTTTTTCTTAATTTATGCCATGATCAAGTTGCTGATTCCAGTACGTAATTACATCGAATTATAGTATTTCTTTTAACAAACAAACCTGTGTGTATCAGACTTAATTTCCTTTAAATGTTTCCCTACTGAACATATTTTAAAACGAGCGGAAAATTATCTTCCATTTAACATCATCCCTAATTGCACTGTCCGGCTGCATTCAAAACGTTTTTGAAAGCAGATTCATTCCTCCCAGCAGAATGCAACTAACACATTTCCTTATCTGTTGTGCAATTATCAGCCGCGTATAATTTTCTTCGTTAATTTAAAAGCCGTTTGTGAAATAACCGAATTAAACCCATTCCTTAAAAATTAATCTTTGGGAAATAAAACAGACGAGGGTCATCAACTGTCATTGGCGTCTAAACGAATTTATTTTATAACTGGGTTAAAATCTTCTTCGAACCCTTCTGCAGCTCTTGTTTGTCAGTGAAATCACTGCAGAGAGTTCAAATGCCAAACTGGTGTCCAGCATGTTTGGTCACTTGTCGATCATCAGTATGGTTTGATTTTTTTATATTGATTTTTTTCTTATAAAATAAGCTATCTTATACCTAATTTTAGATAGTTGAAATCATTTTTTCGTTGAAATATTTCATTTGTACTTGTAAAAATTAAGCGAACTGAGAGTATAGCATTAGAATTATGCACGTTAAATTGCAATAAATAAATAAGTAGTAACAATCGGCTGTTTGATCACTTCTCAAACCCTCAGTATCGTTTTATTTTTGATCTTTTTTTCTCTCGATAAAATACGTTCTCTTGTACTTAAGGTTATACAGTTGAAATCCTTTCTTCGTTGAAACAGATACATTTATTTATGTAAAAATTAAGCAAACCGAGAGTATAACATTAGAATTTTGCACGTTAATTTACAAAAAATAAATAAGTAGTAACAATTGGCATGTTTGGATCACTTCTCGAATCCTAAGCATCGTTTGATTTTTGATCTTGATTTTTTTTCGATAAAATAAGTTCTCTTATACTTAAGATTATACAGTTGAAATCCTTTTTTCGTTGAAGCATTTCATTTTTATATGTAAAAATTAAGCGAATCGAGAGTATAGCATTAGAATTATGCACGTTAATTGCACTAAATAAATAAATAAGTAGTAACAATTGGCATGTTTGATTACTTCCCGAATCCTCAGTATCATTTGATTTTATCGATAAAATAAGTTCTCTTGCTCTTAAGTTTATACAGTTGAAATCCTTTTTCCTGTGAAACATTTCACTTGTTTATGTAAAAATTAAGCGAACCGGGGAGAATAGCATTAGAATTCTGCACGTTAATTGCAATAAATAAATAAGTAGTAACAATCCATTAAAAGCATGCATTTAGAAGTCAAGACCAGTTTATTATAGTACTATTTTTTAAATTTCACATGCTGCGCTTACTTATTGATTTCTGTTACGGGGCATTCCACGGTAACCTGTATATATATATAGAGAGAGAGATATACATAGCCTTGAGTTTTCTGTAACTTTTGAAAAATCTTTAAAAAAATTGCTAATGAGACTTTAGATTTGTTAAAATATTATAGAAAATACAAGGACGTATATGCAGACAGACAAGTGTTCCAAATCCCGTAAAATACCCTCTTGCACCAGTACCCTACAAATTTATTTCCAGATCCAAACATGTCAGAACTCGAGAAAATTGTGCAGAATGATTTCACGTGCTTTCTCAGCTATTCAATTAAAATGTCAGCTTGCCCAACTCTTCCTGGTGGTGATCCTCAGTAGCCCCTAATCCCCCTTTCATTACGTGCCGAGAGGCAGAGAAGAAGAAGGAGCACGGAAAAGAGGGGAAGGACGGGAATAGAAAAAATAAAGACCACCTAATAAATGAGATTAGATTGGGATTAGTCAGGACGAGGTCTTCTTTCCTCCTGACCCAGGTAAAGAGATTATAGTACCCGGCTTGTTGTTTTTCTGTTGGCGCTTTCGCATCGTTTTTCCGCTCGCCTTGTTGATTTTACGGAAAGGCACATAAAAATATTCCGTACATCCCTCTTTTGCTCCAGCGCTTCTTTTATGCAGTCTTCAAGGATGATAAAACTAGTGAATGCGGAAAGAACTCGGTAGCTCAGCTGGAATTACTGCTTGATTTATTCGTGGAAGATGATATATCGATTGAATTTGGAAGTAACGTTTCCTTACTGGTGTTTTTCGCCGTAGTGAAATGCGGCACAGGTAGGAACATTACTTTGAAGTTTTGATTGTGTGTTGTAGATTCCGAAGAACAAATATGGTTTATATCCCCCTTATTTAAAAAAATGAATTACGCCACCCCTACTCGTTAATAGTAAATCTTGGTCATTTTCACATACATTTCAGCTTTCAACTGTTAGTAGTATGTCATCTGACGCAACCAAAAAAATACGTTTATGTGGGGAGGCGGTGCATAAAAAATTCTATATGCATATTGGCAAGCAAAGCTCAAGGCCATGGGTCCTTCCCACAAATCTTTACGATATAGAAAGAGACACCGCCACTTCGCTTCACAAGTGAGCAAGCAGATCACGGGAAAAAGACCTTACAATTGCGACCAATCATCAATGACAGAGAAGAGTTTCCGGGTTGTTTGTTCTCTTCTCTTTCAGTTTTTGTATTCCACACAAACAATCTTATTTTCCTTAATGAAGGTGTAGTGTAGACATAATATTGGCAGAAAATAAGATCTAAGCAATAAATCATTCTTTTTTAATGTCCCTTTTTTTTCGCACTATCTCTTTTTCTGGATAGTTAATTGAAATGGGGTACATAAATATGACAGTAATGATATTGAAAGTTTTAACTATTTCTTTTTCATTTTCCCCTAAAATATGGAAATTAAAATAGTTACTAGTAGTTTTATTACAATGCGAAAAAAGTTTAAAAATAACAATACATATTTCGAACGTTTTGCGTTCATCGGTCCATCCGTATTAATAATAATCCGTTGTATAACAATATTAATATATATGTAATGTTAAAAAAAGTTCTAGACGTTTTAAAAGAATAAATTTTGCACACGTTGCTCGTTCCTGCTATTGCGGGAACGAACAACGTGTTCCTTGCGCTATTGTAAATACTATTATAGTATTTACATAATTGTAACTAAACAGTATTATAGTATTTTATAAACTGCCTATGGTGATCATCGTTACCTCTTTCCGCTATTGAGGTGTGTGTTTAGTTTAATCATTTTATCTGTTCTTCTTAAAAGTACATTTATTGCAAAATTCAATAAACCTTAATATTTACTAAGCTTATACACTAAAAAACTAAAAATGAACATTAGTAAGCTCACATCTATGAATTTGTTAAATTACAACTCAAGGGTTATTTATATTTTAAGGGGTATACAAGTTGGTCCTTTCCCATTTGCGCTATTATACTTTATAAACTGTCTATGGGGATCTTCGTTAGATCTTTTAGCTATTGAATCTCAATTCATTTTAATCATTTATCTGTTCTGCTTAAAAATACGCTCACTACAAAACCTTAATATTTACTATGCACTAAAATGCAAAAAATAAACATTAGTGAGCTTACATGTATGTATTTCTATTAAATTACATTTCTAGCGTGGTAGAATATCCAAAAAAACGAGACATAGTAGTTTTGTTTTCTCATTTCTAAGGCATTGTTTTCTTCGTTCCTAAGACATGTAATTTTTCCGAATATATATATAAAATATAAAATGTGCAAGAATTTAAAATTTCATAAAACTTAAAGCTTCCTGATCAAAAAAAAAAATAAATAAATAAATAAAAATCTATCGGGAAAAAAAAAGTTTTAAATTCTTAAGGCATTAAACTAATTTTCTTGAAAATAGTTCCTCTTTTCATTAAAGAAAGTTGAATGTTGAAGGACTTACAGATGAAAGAGAATTAAAAGAACTCGATAAGGAAGAACTGAGAAGAGAGATAAAACGGAATAGTTAGGAGAAGAATGAACAGGAAAAGGGAAAATCCTCACAAAGAAAGATTATCACCGGATTAAACATACCAAGATCTTTTCTTTATGGTGAAACTACAAAGATCGAAGAATAAAGTTGTTATCTCTTTTTGTGATCTATTCTTGCGAATCTTCTTATTAGTGACTTTCTGATGTTTCGGTGGGGAGTGTTTGCAGAAAATCAAATTGGATTTTACCATTTGAAGACATAGTTGTCAATTTTGTAAAAACATTTTTTCCTGACATTTCTAAAATTTTTTATCTTGGTTTAATACACATTTAAATTTCAAAAACAGTAAATGTGCTTTTTAGTGCTTATTATTGTTAAACATTTTGTCGAAATTTTTATCTGCATGATTTTTATGGACTACGTGACAACATTTGCAGCAAGCATTAAATTCAATTTGTTTTCAAACGATTTCTGCTTATGTTTTGTAATTTTCGTGAGTTTTTCTTCTTTTTTCGTGCGAAACATTTTATTATAAACCAAGAAACAAAGAAAAACCAAATAGCAATAACTTTATTGCCTGAAATATTTGCCAACATTTTTTGAATTAATGAAAAAAGTGAAAAATAATTAGATCTGTAATATGTGTAAATGAGCAGTAACAATTAATTATTGATAATGACTCAGTTGCAATAAAGGAACATAAAGATTAGGAGCTTTTCGAAGATATTTTCACGCATTTTCCACTTAAATTTAAGCCTATTGCATTTTATTGTTACAGTTATTCTCACTTAGTTACTTAAAATAGTAATTATTGCTTATTTCCTTGCCGCAGTTATTATTGGCTATTTGTTCGCTTGTTTTATTAATGCTGGTAGCTGATTGGATTTGTTATTGAAAGATGTTAATAATATTATATACTTGCAAAATATGGTAATACCAGAAAGAAACCGTACCGTTATAAGTGATGATTTGCTAAAAATTCATTATAAATTATTTTTGAAAAAAAAAAAAAAAAAGAGTTTTTACATTTGTAAAATTTACCTCAACTCTTTCTATTATTGTGAATCTCAAATTCATTTTGGGTATTTTTGTGTGACCAGGTATTCATCATAGATGTAGAAATAGTAGTGAAATTTAGTACTTAACTCAACTTTTCGAAGAGCTGGTGGAAGTTGTATTTTTAATAAATTTTCTGAAAATTGAAAACACAATAATTTTGCAACGTGCAAATAATTCTCTAAAACAATCTTATTTTCTGATGAAGTTTTAAACAAATAATTTACGATAATTCGAAATTGTTGAACATTTATTTAGTTGAAAAATTTATTTAGTTGAAACATTTATTTAGTTGAAACATTTATTTAGTTGAAACATTTATTTAGTTGAAACATTTATATAGTTGAAACATTTATTTAGCCTTTGAGATAATCTGAAATAGAGGAAAACTTTTACGGTTGCTTTTTTGTTAAAAGTAACTGGAAAGGGGAAACTGACGAAAACACTGAATGAAATGGGAGAAATTCCGAGACATGTAAAATATTTATAAGTGTGTAGCAGGAAAACAAAACAAAAACTCGATATTTTAAAATCGGAAGAACTGTTCTTAGCTGTTTACTAACGCGTCTTGAGAAAGCAGTTAAGTTTAATGTATCAGTGGAATGGGAAGAATATTTAGTCGCAAAGTTGCATGTTAACAGCAACTGGGAAATGTTCAAGTAACTGGAAACAAATCTTGTAATTTACTTCCGTCTCTTGGTGGCGAACTAATGCAACTGTCAGAAATCATTAATGTGGAATGGAACGATAAAAGCTATTACATTAATCTTTACCCAGTCTTTCACTAGAAATGTTCCAAGAATGGACTTCGAGGAGAAACCTGCGTAACTAATTGAAATTTCGAAAAGCGATTGTTCATAATTGAAAACCAAACCATTCACTCGAAGAATATAATACTCCATTTAAATAATTCCAAGAATGCGTGAGTCTCCCAGATAACAACAAACCACAGTCTGCTCAATCAAATTGTGCTTTCTGTACTCTTGCAGAAATTTGACTTCCACCAGATATGTCTGTAATCCGATTAGCGGCATCCAAAAGCGTGCAGTCTGTTAGCAGCTACTAGTGACTGGCGGGGAATTATTAATTAAACTAATATGCTTAGCTTCAGGAACCATGCCACCGACCAGCTGCCATTGCTTTGAGTTTTATCGCGGCGTCATTCGCTGCTTTAAAGTGACGTCAGCATCTACGTAGATGCCGTTAAGTGATGGACAAGGGAGGAAATTAATCCCTGTTTTGACAATGTGCATGGAGTGTATGAAGATGAGAGGGATATTATCGCTCCTTTCAACTTGGGCTTTAGTTGGCGTTTGCTCTTCAGCTCTGTTAGCCGGGTTTTGGCTGCTGATTGCAAATTAAATATAACACGCATGAGCTTCCTGATTATCTATTGGAAGAACAGCTGGGCCAAAAATGTTTTCACAGATAAGTGATGAATAACTTTCCCATCAATACCATAAAACTCAAAGTATAAGAACATCAGCAGCATTGATAATGATTTTACAGGCTGCTCAACTCAGGCTTTTTTGTTGAACTCAATCAAGCATTTAGGAGCAGGGAGCTGCGGAGAAAACACTTTTGAGTTGATGTACTTCCGTTCCGCTATAACTTCTGAATACTTGCTCCAACTCTGCTACACAACCGGTTCGATTTAATTTAGTAGAAATATTATTAGTCACCTTTATTAAAACAATTAATTACTTTTATGTTCATGACAAAAAATTAAAAGTCATTCATCTTATTACACTTATGTTTGTGACAAAAAAAGTAAAAGTTATTCATCGACAATTTATTTTGTAAATAAGAAATCCTTTTTCGTTCTTATTACACCTATGCTCGTGAAAAAAAATTAAAGTTATTTATCGACGATTTATTTTGTAAATAAAAAATCATCTTTCTTTCTTTTTCACTTATGTTCGTGACAAAAAATTAAAAGTTATTTATCGACGATTTATTTTGTAAATGAAAACCTTCTCTTTCATTTTTATTACACTTGTATTTGTGACAAAAAAAAATTATTTACCGACGATTTATTGTACAGATGAAAAATACTTTTCGTTGTTTGTTTTAGTTCGACTAGTTTTAATGCGTAAAAGATAGTTTTTATATTTTTAATGAAGTTCTGATATAAAACAATCAGGGAAGCGGAGCACGACTAATTTTCGTGCTCCGGTACCTTTCTCCACTTCAGCTCTCTGTTTAGAATTTTCCAAAAGTAGCTTTGTTGGTTCTTTCGTGCCATGTGACGACGACTGGTAATAACGCGTCTCAAGCTACAAGGTAGAAAGTTGGGGAGAGAAAAAGGTATGTTCTTTTAAACTGTCACACTTTTGCAAAAAAATCAATCTAATGGTAAGTAAATTAATATCATAAAAATATAATTATAAGGTCGCATGAATTTTATTAGTAGGTAGTTGACAAGATTCAAGAGGAAATATTTTATAAAAACAGCTACTTCCAGCTCAATTTATTCAAACTGTTATACTTTCTATTGTAAAAATAAGTCTATTGTTGATTAAATTGGTCTTATAAAAATAATCCGATAGTAGAATTATCAACATTTATTGATTGTTAAGTTTTATAAATTTTTCGTTTGTCGGTAGAGGCTCCAGTGGAACAGAAGATTTAAAAATTATTAGTTTAGCAGTATATTTATTAAATGATCACATTATAAAACCATCTCACAACAGGTTGAAATGCTATTAGAACAAAGGAAAATTAACAATAAGGCGGTCGTAACGTACGCAGATCTACTAGAAATCGTTCCCCGATCGACCATTCGATCGCGATCGATCTGCTGACCATCCCTGCCTTTACCTATGATTGTCACCCATGTTAAGTTAATAGCGTGACAATGGTTTCTGCTCCCTCCAACTTTCTTAAACAACTGCTTTTCTTTCCGATAAGAAAAGATTTGTTAAAAAAAAAAGGTTGATCAAGAGATTATCAACGCAGGTGGCGGAAGATACCGAAACGTGCAGCGACTTCTTAATGCAAACACCTATTCACAAACGGTCGCAGTTTTAGATTTCCGTAAGGATATCCGCTGTTGTTCGCAAGAAGTTTATTGCAAGCTGTTGTGAGGGATGATGCTTAACGCTTGGAGCAAATAAGTGGTAGTGGTCAAAGATATATTTTTATTGTGCACTGATTGTGGTTAGTTGCTGAAACATCATGCTTCTTTTTTTTTCCCCTCTGTGAAGACAGAATTTGTGATAAGAGAGAGTTCGTCAACTGATAGCAACCATCGTTTTGTGCGCATGCATTGACTCATTAAACTTATTCCATAAACAAGACGCTCTAGCCCAGTTCTGCATACAAAAGTTCAGCCTTCTGCCATTAAGCACTTTAGGTTCTGCAAAACACATAGGTATGTACGTATGTGTCTTGCATAAATATAAGCCTTTAGGGAATAAGTTTGTGTACACAAATGTATGAAAGTCAGTGAAAAGCTTCTCAAAATCAACGCTGGGATGATCAAAACAGATAATTTTGTTGCCTATGCGCACTTACGTTCGTATGTACGTATGGATATCAGAAACAAATTAGTTAAAACTGATACTTAGTGAAGACAATAATTGTTTTCCTTTGTGCAAAGAAATTCGAAATACATACTATATAATTGACGCTAACGATTCGTTTCCCGTGAATAGAAAACCTTTTCGATATTATAAAACTGTAGGGTTACAGTAAACGAAACATTTTAATACTAAGCTCTGACATTGCAAATAGCATTTCGCCTTTTTTTCCCAGCTGTATATATGTTAAACTTTTGAAATATAAATGAAATAAATAAAATAACCAGTGTTTTCACTACATAAAATATTTTTAAATAACTTAAATTACATGACTAGAAGTTTTGACTTCAAAAGCCAGTTTGATTTCAACCATAAACTGCTGTTAGCTCTATAGGGTCAAGAATTTGATACCGATTTTTTCAGAGCATATTATGAAGCAACTGTGAGTCGTATGCACACACAATAGTCATTTAGATAGGATATTGAAAAACATGAGTTGATATTTAAGAAAATATCATATTCTTCCCTGTCGTTCAATATCGTTTTAGCGGAACGTGATCAAATACTGTTTGGGTGTAATTATAATATTAAATTATTCCTTTAATATATTTTTTTTCAATTTACAAGATATATGCACTACAGGTAAATGTGTGTTTATGAAAAACTTCTTAAACGGAAAATTAATTTCAATGAAAATAAAAAAATAAACAGGCTTGAAAAATATCTAATTTTTTGTTATATTTCAAGTTGAGAAATGTGTAACATGCATAAATAAGGATTTTAAAGCGTTTTTTTAGCACATTATTAAAATACTCTAAAACCAACTGACATGCTTTGGTGCTTATCGTTTATACGCCCTACATTATTTTTGCGTACCAAACATTGCCAAAGGAAATGCAAACAAATCAATTTTATATAAGAAAAATTGCACACCTTGCTTTTATTTCAGTAAAACTTATATTGATAACTTGTTTTACAGGTATATCCATATATATATTTCACTTAACGTGGACCAGTTACGATTAAATTTTGCGGTGCGATACGATAGACATCATGCAAAAAGAAACAAACTATGATAAAACGATATTTAAAAATTTGTTTAATGATTAGCCTGGAAAAGTAACATAATATTTGTATTTATTATCGTTACGTACTAGGGGCATTTTAACAAATTTATTTCTACTTCTTAAAAAGTATTTCCACTCATAACTCAATTTTTAATTTCCTATTCTTTGTAGTGGCAACACCTGATTTTGTTTTATCGAGCGATCATTCTCATGTTTATATCTAGCGATCTTAAGCCTTTCGAATTTTATTACTTTAAAACAGTTAGTTTTGTAGGACTTAAAAATGGTTAATTTTTAATTATTAATTAAATGGTTAATTTAATTTTTAATTAATGGTTTTAATAATTTCTTTCAAGGTAGTAGCAGACAATAATGAATTTGAAAACTGTTTTTACATAAATTTTCAGCGAAGTTGGATTGTTGAACTTATAGCCCGCAGATGTTTTGGGGGTGATCAACCAGTATTGTTTTATTTCACTTTCGTTTTGATTACTTTTCGCGCAATAAGAAGCAGAAAAGTAATGCCAGATACTATTTAGATTCGTATCTAACAGGGTTTATGTGTAGTCGGGTTCAATTATATTTACAGAAATTCTAACTGCCACAAGTCAACTATAGCCATATATATTAAACTGTCTAATATATTTTGTTAAAAAACTATATTTTATTTTAAATTTCTTGTATTTTACTAAATTAATCTCATATTGTTTACGTTTTTATTCAACCACATAAAGTACTCGTGACTGTTCAATTCATGTTGGCGACATTTCTAAATCCATATCTAGATAGGGCGTATAACCAGGAAGTACCCATGTTTTTATACTTTCATTTTTTTAATGTCCTTATCACTATTCTTTTATTTATAAGAAACTTTCAAAATCATCACAGGTTTAGGAATTACAAAATGTCCCTTATTATTGATGTCATACGTAAGATCGACTTTTTAAAAATGTCAATCTGCGATTTAAAGGAATTTTTTCCAGGGCGGTTCAAATAAGCTCATTTCTTTCTTCGATAGATACAGAGTTATTTTTTGTTCCGTTACGAAAAAGTGAGAGAAAATATTGAGCTTGTACTGTTTATTATAAAATAAATTTCAAAATCAATAAATAACCGATACAACACGTGTTCATGCAATCTTTAACTCTTCCATTTACAGTCGTTAGTTGGTTTTTATTAGTTATTCTTTGGTCTCTGTTCATTATTCGAAGATTATTATGTTGGAATGTGCTATGTGGTATAGATGTGTGGGTTTGTAAAAATTGGTTTTCAGTCGTCAGTCGTTATTTTTTGATAATTATTTGGTTGCTGTTCATTATTCGAAGATTAATAAGTTGGAGTCTGTTATGTAGTATACAAGTGTGTATTTGTGAAAATTGGTTTGCAGTCGTCAGTTGTTACATTTTAGTATTCTTTGGTTGCTGTTCATTATTCAAAGATTAATAACTTTTAGTTTGTTATGTGGTTGTAACAAGATGCTTGTTACATCTCGCGTATTTAGTTATTTTAACCGAATACTTTGGTTATTCGCTTAGACCTTGGTGACAAGCCTTTGCATTTTTATTCACGGTTCTTTCGGATTAACCGCTAGGCGTAACCACGACTTGTTACCTCTTTTTTAATTGCCTACGCGATCAAAAATTTTATACCATTTTATTCTTTCGAAACACCATTTCAAATTATTTTTTTAATTAGCTTTTCTACCCCATAGTTACCCTTTAACCACTGTTTATTTTCCACTCGGTTCCGTCGCTTTTCGACTTTACAAATTCAAATAATTTTAAATACGCGACGGGAACTATTTACTCTCGCGGAGTAATCTTCCCCTTTTCGCGCCTTGCAAGTGTGCTATCGCTGATGAATTCTGTTTTTCCCTGGCATTACGACTGGTAGCTGGTGTACGTGTATGACGCGAACCCGGGGTTTGGGGTTTTTCGCCTCTTCTCCGGGTAAGCAACCGTTCTGCAATCAAGTTTTATTTTAAAGTGCAATTTAATCTAACCAGCCTAACAATTATAATCGATATGTGTATGACCATGTCATCAATATGCTTTTGATCACCTGTGGACAATTTCACGTTGATCACTTACGGAAATATCAAAATTTCATAGGCGATATGCAAGTAGTTTTACAAGTTTTTTTTTTTTAAAATGTCAATGTGAGTTCGGCATTACCCTTCATTTAATTAAGCTATATTCTGGAGCCGACGGGCTACCATCACATCGATCTGCAATTAAAAAAATTGGAAGTATGCGGAGAGAGCAGCTACAGAAGAAATCGGTGCTTACAAAAAAACCGTTGTGAAGCACGCCAGCTAACGGTTCTAAAAAAACGTTATTTAAATCGCCATCCCGTTCCAGAACACGTATTCATCAAGTCATCTTCAACAGAAACTTGCAACAAATGATTTGATTTACTTTCTCCAAAAGTGACTTTCAGAACTTTTTTCATCTTAATAAGAATTTTTTTAGATAGAATGTGCAAGAACTTAAACCTGAAACTAGATGATGAGCTGTGTTTTTTTTTTCTACCGATGACTCCGCCTAACAACCAATGTGAATGCGTTTCGTATGTATGATTTTTGTACATATATATATATATATCCCAGATGCAATATTTTCAGTTATAAATGTTTTGATGATTTACTGAAGTAAAAAATATAAGTAGTTGGTATACCAATTTAATTAATTTTCTACTATGCCTAATATGTCAAATAAAATTATTTATTCAGAGTTACATCATAGCTTTGATATTATTTGATAATTGTCTGATCTTATATTTGAAATAGTTTGATTGAATTATCTGCCACTCTAACTTATGATATATAAGTACCAGTTTGGCATAAATGCTCTAACACATTTTATATCTTAACACAACGCAATATTTTTAGTAAACTAACCACTATACTACAACACCATAGTGGTATACATGTGTGTATTTGTAAATATTGGTTTGAAGTCGTCAGTTGTTACATTTTAGTATTCTGTGGTTACTGTTCATTATTCGAAGATTAATAACTTGGAGTTTGTTATGTGGTATACATGTGTGTATTTGTAAAAATTGGTTTGCAGTCGTCAGTTGCAGGGTTCGCACTAGGCCGCGCGATCGCACGATTCCCGCAGTGTTTTTTGAAATCCCACTCAAAAAAAGTTCGTTTGCGCGCTGTTCCCGCAACTTGCGGACAAGCGTTCAAAACATCGCGATACGAAATTACTATTATAAACTGATAATTCAAAACAAACTAAATGGAGTATGTTAGTTTTCAACTGCCATCTTATCCTTATTAATGAAAAGATCCTTATTAATGAAAAGATGAATCTGGGAACTCTATGTATCACATATAATAACATGGGGAACAATTAACAACTTCTTCATTCTTTGTGATTATTGAACAATTTAAGCCCTTTGTGAATGCAGACTAATTTTCATTCATTCTATTCACAGAGAACAAAATAAAAAAAAGGAGTGGGAAAAAGGAATCTTCCTTGGTCACAATGTTACAAAAGAATGCTGGTTTCTAAAATATACTGTTTTCATTGAAAAACATCAATAGATAGTATGACATTTGATCAGAAAAACTAGAGGAAATATTGAACTAATTTTTAGGATTTTTTTGTAAAAATTACACATTAAAGAATTTTGATTAAATAACCAAAATACCAGAGGATCCTTTACATGCTTAACATTTTATAAAGCACCCATTTTTGCCATCGCGAATTTTTTTGAAGGATCCGTTTTGTGTGAACCTTGTTAATGTTTATTCTTTCCTTGATGAGCATAGCTTAAATAATCATATTTTATTACATAGTTTGTATTGGATCATGATAGGACAATTTAGTAAGATTTTTAAAGACAAAAACAAAAGGAAAAGTTCCCACTTAAATTTTAAAAATCACACTTAAAATTTTGGTCAAGGTGGGAAATCCCACCTTGTATTTTTCCCCAGTGTGAACCCTGAGTTGTTACATTTTAGTATTCTTGGGTTGCTGTTCATTATTCGAAGATTAATAAGTTGAAATTTGCAATGTGGTGCATATGTGTATGTTTGTGTACAAGTAAGTGTTTTAAAAAAATTAAATTCGTTTGCAGTCGTCAGTTATTGTTTGTTAATTGTTCTTCGGTCTCTTTTCATTATTCGAAAATTAATAATTTGTAATTTGCTATGTAGTATATATGTGTGGTTGTGTTTCATTAAGATTTATAATTAAATTTAAAATTTTGTCTGATTTCTCTTCTGTGTTGTTGAGTGTCAGTCACATGTTAAAAGGACGTCATCCTCAATCATTGAAATTCACTGCGTATCCACCGAGTTCGGTCGGAGTTGAGTTACTCCAAAGAAACCTAAGCTCTCTCAATCTGGATTTGAATATTTTATTTAAAATGAAGACTTAAAAAAAACCCTGCATGAATTTTCCTAAAGTCCTAATATCACCCTAAGGCGTCGTAGGGAAAACATTCCCTGACGCTCTTCCGAATCCAAGGGAATTTCTTGGAAAAGAACGATCTAGTTGTGGCTCGTTTGACATGGGGGGCACGTTCCTTGTTGCAAACAAAACGCTCGTCCAGTCGCCTGACAGACACCAGATAAAAGGAGGAATTATTTGGACAGCAAACTGGGATTGTCTGTGAAGCTCGTTTTTCTGCTTGTAAGGACACTTACTAGTCCTTATCCTCTTTTGCTGCCCGTTTCCTTTGCATTCATGCAGCGGCTCACAGAGAAAAATTGCTAAATCAGTATCTTTCAACAAGCATTGTTTAACTTTATCTTTTGTGGTAAACATATTTTGAATAAATTTTTCTCTTTGTTGAATAACTATCTATGTGTTTTTCTCAAACCGTTTCTCGAAGTAAAGAAAAGCCAATTAAATCTGGAAATTGAAATCGTACATAATCATATTAGTCAAATTATTGTGATATCTTTTTGGATTACTGTAGGTAATTTAAATTATTAAACATTGTTATGGATACGATGTCTTAAAATTGCACAAATAAACTTATATTTCACAAGAAATAGATAAACTGATTGTTATTTCTTATTTTTTTTATTCTCCAATGAAATGCAGTAATTATGCCTTGAAAGATATAGATTTTTTAAAAGTGATTTGTTGCACATTAATATCTGTTCCTGAAAGCTATATTATCTTTAGTCCATCTTTCGAGTTTTTGCTTATAAAGTTTAGAATAAAAATAGTACTATAAGGCTAGGCTTTTCCGTGCGAACCTTCGAATAATGTTGTCCGATATGAAAAGTTTGGAACCTTATGTAGCCTTAAGATTTATTATACAGTAATGTATTTTTTAGAATTAATTAGGTTCATACATTCATGTATTTAAATAGGCAAATGTTCATTTAATGTGAGAAGGTGTCTGGAACATCACATAACTGGTTTGAGATAACATATAATTTATTTTTGTATAGGTATCATTAAGTCAAAAGCTTATATAGTGGTGAAAGAGCATTTGTAAAAAAACTCTGTAAAACTATCTTTTCAGCAACGGATCGAAGTACCGCCGGAAACACAATCCAGATGTAGGTTCACTCTTCGCAAAAGTTATTTCCACCCGATTTATGCGCACGCATGTGTTGCATTATATATGTTACTGTGAATGCCCGAAATCAGAAAATGTCGACAATCACCAAATACAGAATGTCAACAATCACCGGTAAATGTCGACATTTTTCGATTTCGGACAGTAACATATAGTAAGTACATTACTTATTTAGAAAAAAAATCATTCCTTTTGTATTTGCTAGTTAAAATAAAGAAATAACTAAAAATATAAATAATAAAATCGATCACGATTTTTTACTGTCAACAGCGAGTAATGTCCTACTGAAATCATTTGAATTTAATGCTCACTTCGGACTCTTTTCTCGTTCGCATTTCATATTATGGTGAATATTTAGTTTTGTGGCCACAATTTCTTTTTAATGCATATCGTCTGATGCGTCGTTTTTGTGGCAACTTCGGTTTCATGGTTCTCTACTTCATATTGATGGGTCAATTTAATTAAATCTAGGTTTTTTACAATGAAAATACAAAGACCTTTTAATTATCACATGCAACAAACATCACCAAATAATGTAATACATTGTATCATGGTGTTTAAAATAAAAATTCTTTACTCACGAAAGCAGTGTAAATGTGTCTGAAAGCCGATTCCTTTCCGTATAAAGCTCCAAAATCCCTTACAAATGAAAAATCTGCCAAGAGTCCGTCTTTTTAATCAAAACCTCAGTATCGTTTGCTTATGCAGGGAACATGGTATTACTTGCCTTGAAATCGATTCTTAGGGGGTAGATCTTGCCATAGGGAGAAGAATAGAAAGGCCTCTGGTAAGAATGTCTGGAAATAGGTTTATATAGAAGCCTCGGATCCCCACCCCCTTCTCGTCACACGACTGCAGTATTCCATTATTCCAGTAACAGCTCGAGCGTAATTAATCCCGTGAAATGAGGAAAGCGGGGAACGACGTGTGGATGACTGACACGTGAAATTCAAGCTCTCCTCCCATTTCTTTGTGTCCGGGGGTTGTGCATCAGTTGTGGCACGTGTCTGGGGTAAGATTAAAAGGATGGCCAGGTTACTAGACTGATACAGTTATCGCTCATTTTACTCGCCAACAAATTTCTGTTTTTTCCTATACCTATACCTATCTTCCCCCGTATGGTGGCCGGGGATGTTAGAATAGCCCCAGCGTAGTTATGCGTGTCGTAAGAGGCGACTAAAATAGCAACATCCGATTCGGGTGACGTAAGGCTTGCTTTGTAGCATGACTATGGCCCCGGATCGGTAAAGCAGGTCGGCAAAGCTCTGCCAGCCCAGCCCCTATGGCTGGTGCTGGTTGTCAGTTTGTCAGAGAGTTTGTGGGAGGAATGACGGAGGACAGCGCCACGGTCGCACCCCCTCATACTGGGGGGTAGTCTGAGATAACCTAATCGGTTCAGTCAGTATGGCCGTGGTTAGCATTGAGCACCTATACCTATCTATATATCTATATCTTTCTGTCTGTCTAGGTGCTTGTACACATACACACACGCCCATATATATAAATATACATAACACCGATTTAACAGTTATCTATCTACTATTAAAAATTAACCGTTAAATCGGGGATATAACATTCATCAAATACAAACCGGGACTTTTAAAACCAATCGCTAATTTGAGGAAATCGTAAAACCGAGTATCGTTCAATCGAAGTTGGACATATGTATATGGTACGACTGCAACAAGTCCGCAAACCCTGCAAAAAATTCTAGCGCAACTTTCCACAAAAAAAAAAAAAAAAATATGAAATTTAACTGCAACCAACACTTGGTACTAAAGTTGAACCATTATAATGGTACCTAGTTTCATATTCATGTTGAAACTAGTTGAAAGTATACCAATGTAATGGTTCAACTTATTACAAAATGTTGATTGCAGCTAAACTTCACCATTTCTCCATTTTTTTTCTTTTCTTTTTTTTTTTTTGATGAAAGGTTGAACTAGCGTTTTTTAGCGTACAGTTCTGAAACAAATCTTTATCTTCAAGCCATCCCTCCCTGCCAGCCTTAAAACGCCCCATTTTGAAGTTAATGAAGAAAAAAAGTAGCCCTTTTGGGGGAAATACTTTTCTCCTTTACCCTTGGATTAACCTTAATCTAAATAACATGCGTTCCTCGCCATTATAGGAATGCAGCTACGCTTCTGAGATCACTATACACACAAGGAAAGAAAATTCATCTTTCTAGGGTAAGAAATTGAGTATTTTTTGTATTCGAATCTCAAAAAATATTTCGGGAAAAATTGCCTTTAATAAATAATTTTGACATTACACACAACAGAAAGCAAAACATGTTAGGGAAAGCAGTTAATGTTGGGAAGGACATACATACCGACAGACACACATTTCCCCCATCTCAAAACCCAACTAATAATTCAATTTTTTAATTTTTCATTCTTTTATTTAATCACTTCACTTTTCTTTATTTTTACGATGCATTAGCCTTTCTTCATTCCTTTGTTTTTATTTATTAATTTTTTAAAAACTTTTTTGGGAAAGTAGGCTAAAAATAAAAAGGAATCCTTTCATGTACTAAGTTAATCTACAACATTACTTACTTTTTATGGAGAAATATTTATTCATTCCCAAACTTTTGTAACAGCACAAATTATGAGCAACGGCAATAATTATGAACGAGAAATTTGTAATTAAAAAAGATTAAATCGTTCTTTAATAAACATACTGTAATTCTAATCAAATAAACAAAGGCAAAATGCTTTTATATTTTTGAAATTATCTTTCTTCTTTTTGGTTCCAAAAGTGGTATTTACACGCTTTTAAAAACATTTGAGATTTCATGTTTCATGGGTCTCAAGTGGCGACAGGATGATCAAAAGTAAAGATTGGCGCCAATTCTTTAAAAGAGCAACCCTTTAAGACAAAGGAGAACAATCCCTTCCCCATTTTAATTCCCCTACTCGGAGAATGATTCCTTTCCTGTTTCCACTAGGGTGGCCATGTTCTGCAAATAGCTGCGAAATTAAGAGTTTATTGTTTTTTATAGGCTCATGATGAAAAGGGCGGGGAATGAGAAAGTTCTGACTTTCAATCAAAAAACTCATATTTCTTTTAATAATCAAACTGCACATGCTTTAAAGCTAATCATTTTCTTAATATGTTTTTCAAAGGAATTATTAGCTTGATGCAACCAGTTCAGGGCAACTCTTTTTTAGCAATTTTAGCACAACGTAGAACTGATAGGACAGGGCTGGTTTAGTTAAAAGTGAGAATGTTTCAGTTTATATATCAGATTTATATTATACTCATTGTTAATCTACTCAGCGCCAAACGCTACTAAAAGAAAAAATATGTATTAATCAGAAAAAAATTCAGACTATTGTAGAATTTTATATGTTAACAATGGGTTTAAAGAAATGTGAACCTTAGTAAAAGTGGGCACCATTGACGGGGCGGGGGGGGGGGGGGGGGGGGGGAGTTACAAAATTTTCTTGTCTTTACCAATAACAAAAAAATGCCATTGTTCATTAAGTTTAACCCCTTAACGGTCGGGTAATTTTCAAGAAAACGGTCATAAAAGTGCCCTAATTTTTTTTATGCCTGAAAATTTTATAAAAATATGTGTATGAACAATGTATATATTCATTTTTAACTTTTGATTTGTTTATATTTTGAAATTTTAAACACTCCATCCCGGAAATATCACGGCAGCGAGAAAGAGAAGGCGAAACCTCAGCCCGTCATTTTCACGGGCTGGAGTGTTCAAAAGTAGCGCACCAAAACATTAAAAAAAAAATTCCACTCCTTAATCCCGAAAATTTATATTTTTTCTCTCTTACATACTAGATGATAGTATCAAACTATTTATAATATAATTAGAGATTAAACATTTTTTAAAATTTTTTATTGAAAAGAATAGGCGCTTCTGTTGTTCTCTTGAAAGTTATCCGACCCTTAAGGGGTTAAACAATGGTGGTCGAATCCTAACAACTGATCAACACTGCGAACTTTGATAAGCAGTTCTCAACAATTGTTTGTTAGTATTGAGGTTAACATTATAGAATTAACAATAAAATAAAACATATATTGGCGAAATAGCCACAAAACGGTTGTATTCCCTTCCCGTTCTCGCACCGTTCCCTAGCTTGTCGTGCATTCTTTCCAAAATCGGGACACTTTTCATACGCTGCGGGACGGGCTACAAATTGTTACAAATCAGCTTGTCCTTTCACTTTAGTTTAAAGTCATAATGCAAAGGATTTTTAGTTCCAATAAGCGATTGAACGATCGAATCTAGGGGCTCATAAAATAGGTTGAGTAAAATAATTTTCAATGAAATGTTTAAGTGATTTTTATTGGGATAGAAATTGTAATTAAAAAAAAGCGCTTTTTAAGAACTCAACTTGCAATGAAAAACGCGCTTATTAAAAAATACTAAACCATAAAAATAATAAGTATTAAACAAGACCATCTCCCTCAAATAAATAAATAAAGAATTTTTTTTAAAAAATCACTACATTGAGTAAACGGAATTAGAATTTTCAGTGAAACTCATTTTAAAATTGTTTCAAATTTACAAGTAAAATGAGCGCTTCTTAACTGTCAAATGAGCTAAATATTATACAATATTATTATTTCTCAGTTATTTTTTGTGTTTCTTAAACATTGTTCGATCTACTGGTTTAAATGAAGTTAATGCTTAAAATAATGAAGTCTAAGAGATTGAATGAAACTTACCTAAATATAATAGGAGAAAAGCTGCAAATCGTAAATTTATTTTTCATGAAGGATTCTTATGTGAAGAATTTAAGCAAAAATCAGTAACTTGTTGGTTCAGGATTCAGCAGCACTGCCATTTTTTAGAAACTTTTATCGTTGGGTACCTTCTCTTGCATTTATCCTTGTAAGCTCTAAATGGAAAAAAATACCATGAGTACTTTTTGAAATCCTTAATAAATGCAACAGTTATATCAACCAAATCATTTGCGCTATCGAAATTGAAAATATTGGAAATTCTTATCAAATGGTAAATTGTACGTTAACTTTAGTATTAGAGAGATGAGTATAAAACATCTCTTGTATATAGCTCAAATTAATATCAAAATGTTCACATCGACAATTTCGTTTAGATATTTTAATAAAATATGTGTTTTTTTACAATTATTTTTTAATACTTGACTTAAAGAAGAGAAATTGTCTTTTAAAAAACGAGATCTAATTTCTCAATGAGTGTCTTCAAGGTGATTTTATCTCTTTTAATTCCGAATTAAGGATCCAAGCTCAATCGAAGTGAGAAAAACTTTCTTTACATAGCACAAAAAATAAAAGGAAAAAAAAATTAATGAAAAGTAAGAGCATCAGTCAACAAGCTTAAAATTGATGTCAAGAACTTCAGGGTTGTTTTATTATTTTTGTTATTCAGTCATTCAGTTGCGGGCTTGCTGGGTCGAATGGAGAAGAGGAGAAGACATTCATTACGGAATCCTCTTGAGTCGATGTTTTATTTAAATAAATAATTAACTAATGAATGGGAAGATTTAACATCAATACACATATTCAAAATTAATGTCACCACTAGCATTTCTTTTCTTTAAGCTGTAATGAGCAGAAAACAAATAAAATAAGGATATTCCTATTTAACAGCTAAGAGGGGTTTAATGCTTTATTCAAATAAACTTTTAAAGCAAGTGAAGTTAAAATTTAAGGGAGGACTATTTAAATTTTCGATTATTTATCTTTTAAGTTAAGAAGGGCCTAACATAAAAGTTTAATAGTCGAAATTTGTGTGAATCACATCAGTTTTCTTAACTTTCGGAAATAAGGTGCTGGAAAGGTACAAATGGAAACCGGAGGCGGGAGAAAGCTGCCCTCCCCTTCAGTCTCAGGTCCAAAAAGGGAGGTGGTGTAGTTATGGTGGCCCCATCTGGTTTCATCTGACTACAGCGTGTTAGGGTTAATGCTGGCCATTGTTTTATTCAAAAAAAAAGTTTAAATGAAAAATGAATGATATGATTCAATACTAATATCCTCATTCAAAATTGATGGCAATTACAGAATTCTCCTTATCAAAATTGATGTAGCACTTTCTATTTGCATCAGCAGTAAGGTTGCAGTAAAGGTCGCAGCCGAAATGGAGAGTATATTCTTTATCGTAAAGGGGGAAAAAAGTCAATGTTTAATTCAAACAATCTGGAAACACTAATAATAAAACTTAGAAAATTTATATCAACAACTGTGGCCATCTATTATGGTTTTTGTTTAAGTGCAGTAATTATGTATGCTTTTATCATACATAAATTGTACATAACTTTATAAATTGTGGGTTTTCGATCAAAATTATTTTCATTCATTTCCATAATTCCATTTTATGATATATTAAATTACAACGTTTCCATCACAAAATATCATTCAAAAGTCAAAATAAATATTTTAAATCAGAACATATTAAATTCTAAGATAATTGAGTGAAAATCATACAAATTATTAAGCATATTCAACCTGTTAAAATTAACTACCCTAACAGTTACTGAATATGGTTAAATTGCTGACCTCTTTCGCAGTGATTTAAATTGAAGAAGAAAAAAAAAAGTATCTTCACGCAACGTTAATGCGAACATTTATTACTCTTTTTTAGCATAAATTTGCCAAAAATATTTCATATTATGATAATAACAGTTCGCATTAAAATAATTGCGAACTTTCGCAAAATGGGAAATAAAAATTAAACTTTACGGGCGTCGCGTCATTAAATCTTGCTGTTTTAGGTAAATGATTTAAAATGGGAAAAGTAAAACTTTAATAAGCATTTTATAGTTTCTGTTCATTTATTGCCGCATTTGATCTTTTAAATACATAACCATTTAACGGTACACATTTTGAGTAATTTTTTAATGATAGCGATTAGGTAACAGTTTTAAAATTCAGGTGAAACGAGAAAAAGGAATATTTAGCAATTGTCATTTTAAAAGACCGTGTTTTATCAGGAAAGGAATTTTTAATAATGCAAACGTAATGGGATCAGTTTTCATATTATTCGTATTTTTTCTTGCTTTTTATTCTAAATTTGACAATCAAAACATATTTGGATGAAATATTTTTTAATGCATCTATTTACAATAGTTATGAATATTAACTTTTAACTCACTGTTTTTCGTACTTAACTTTTTTTCTCCTAATTAATCCTTTGCTTTTGTCACCTTCATATCCCCTTAAAGGTGACAAATGTCACCTTTTAAAAGAACTTTGAATCATTACATTGTGAAAAATTGTAATACTGATCACTGAATTTGTATTGTTTTGTAAATCCACGTTCACGACTTCCCTTTAATTTTCCCTCTATACGGAGGGATGATTTAGATTTCGGAGAATTTTCTACGTGGCTGCATCATAAGTTTTATGTAAACTTGTTATTGCAGATGCTGTACACGCAATTAAAATTTAATCTGGTTGCATTGTTTTTCCTAATTTCAATTGCATTGAGGTAAAAAATGTCCTTCAGTTTAGTTATGGTGTCACAATCACGAGAATAACAAGTGGTACATTATTACCTAGTGTGGATATTTATTTTTGAAGAACATTTCGTGCTTTTTCTCCCACCCCCTTTTTTTCTTTCTTTTTGGGGGGAAAATATTTCAGTTTTTGCAAATTGTTAGATTTTAATAAATGTTCAATAATTTGTGAAAATTATCGCATTGTTATTATTACATTTTCCCTATAATATATGTAGCTCATTTGCAATTTATTTATATTTTACAAATTTTTATGTACTTTTTAGTAAAGGAAAACTTCTATAAGATCGTAAATTAAAGAGCAATCACGAATTTTAAGGAAAAAAAAAATACAGGCTCCTTAGATAGGGCTGAACCTTAAAAATTTTATAAAGTATCAGGTTGAAATAAGTGCTACTTAAGCATTTCCTGGGGGAAAAAATGTAATTTTATTTTTCCTCTTAAACGATAAAAGACGGTTAGTGGTATGAAAGATAACAAAATTGCTATTTACTTGAGAATAAACTTTTCACATGTAAGAAGACGCTGTTAAAACTTTTTATGCTAATCACTAGTTGTGCTGTAGGTTCAAATATTCTTCGAGCACCGAAAGCTTTCTGAAAGTAAATTCGAAATCATCGCTTCTTATCCATCGCTCTTTTTGAAACGAGTTTCTTTGATAGATGGATTTTAAAAATTCCCCCGATTACTGCATCTCAGTTTAAAATTAAACTTGCAAAACTCTCTTTGAAAGCATTTTCATTTGCCGCTTTTTTCCCCTTCTTCGAAGCGAGCTTTCTCTCTCTCTCTCTGATGTTTCTGTTTACACTGTAATTTGGCTTCCAGCATCGCGCTCTGGAATTAACTGCAACCGAAACTTCTAACCCTCATCCATCACTCGTCGCTGCTCCGATACTAACTTAGCATTTTGTGCTGCCCATCGATATGAATATCGAAAAGGCGCCATCGATTACTGCCAGTGCTCTTTTCCAAAAAGCGACTTTGTAAATAAGTGGAGGAAAGGGGGTAACTACCCCTCGTGCATTTACCTCTGGGGGGCAGAATGCCTGGTGATTAATCAAGGTGGGAATTCTCGTTTCCATGGTGACAGACGATCTATAAAATGGTATTCGACACGGAGAACGGAACCAGTTTCATTATGCCGAACTTCGGGTTGCCGGATTAAATCCCCACACAGAAGACATGAGAGCACTTTACCTACAAATCATAAGCTATAAAGTTGGTAATAAATAATGTGAGCGCAACAATCTCGCTATAGAATAGTGTCTTCTTGCGTTTTAATTAAGTTTTAGAGGGGTTGGAAGTAGGGCAGTTTCGTTTCACCATTAGGGGGAAATTTACGACTTGGAACTTTCTGCGGTCAGTGTGAAGTAGCAGGATAAATGACATCTTTCAGCATTATTTCAGCTTAAGCGATGAAAATTGACAGTTACGAGTATTTGAGGGAGATATAGCGTATTACTTCCTTGCTGAATAATTGGCGTGGCGCGTGCATGAACAAAGGATGGGGGAAATTAAAACTAGACAGCAGTATGGGGCCATTCACTGCTGTTGGACATAGATGTTTTCCCGAGTAAAAGCCCTTTGTAAAAATTGCCTTAACATGGTGCAAAAGACACCCCTCTAATAAGTTGATTGTTTAACTTTATTTCACATAATTTTCTACTTCCGATTTATTTACTTACTCATATCGCTCATTTGATGCAACAACGTCATAACTGGAAAGTTATGGTTTGGGATTTTTTTTATTATTATTGTAATGATAATTGCAAGATAATTTTCAATTATAATTCCAACTATCTCTATACTATTCACTCAAAAATAATAGCTGAAAAAAATCAGGATTTTTGAGTTTATAGTAAAGGAGTAACTGCATTGATGGGTGCAATTTATCGAGTAAAATTGACTCAAAACTCATCATTTTCGAACTGAGTTGTTGCCAAACGAGCGATACATATATTTTTCTTTTACATTGCCTCTTTTTCTTTCAGTCGATATGTTGAATGGTTGCCTTTATCTTTTGTGACCGGGTGGTTACGAGATTTCGACTAGAGTTTATTTTTAAAATTTTAATTAAGTAATATAATAAAAGTATTAATAAAAGTATTTTAAGATATTATTAATAAAATTGTTTAATTTATATTCAATAATATTAAATAATTTTGACATTTTATGCGTATATATATATATATATTGCTTCCTGTCTTTTTAAAAAAAATTTAAAAGTAATTTATTTTCTCTCTTGCTCTTTGTCTTCATTGAAATGAGAGAGAAACAACAACGGGAATTGAAAAATAACCATTGATTAATTAAAACGCAAAACAAAAAATAAAATATTTCGATTCAATTGAGTAAAATGGAAAATATTCAGCAATAACAAGTGCAACGTTTAAAAGAGAACACAGCACAGACAGATCCTTCTGGAACAAGTATTAATAATAAAATATTTTCTTAAAAAATAATTACGTCAAATGACTACAAAACCGCACAAAGGTTAATTTCGATACAAAGACATTATCTTCTGCACAGTTTTATTGGGAATAAAACTCTATAAATATAAGTGAATGTTTAATTACACTAAAAACTAATTTTTCCCAGGTAGTTACATTTTCTTTAATCATAATTCAAGGCTGTCGCTCCCTAGCCCGGGGATGGCGAACCTTTTTGAGACGTGGGTCAAATATTGTTTATTTTTTTAGTACTAGCTCGTGGGTCACTAATGGCCCTTTGCACCAAAGTTAATTTAAAAAATTTTTTAACTGTGCATTTTGGAAACTAAATATCTTTAAAATTCAATTGGCTTAACTGGTAAAAATGGGCGTGGTTTGACGATTTAAAATTTTTTAGCTAGGGTAAAAATTTTTAAGTGTTTGGTGCAAATGGCAATAAGTGTTTGAATGAACAAGGAGTAACAAAAATTACAAACATTTTATTTGAAGAAAGTGCTTTAAATATGGGTATTTGATTTAGTTTGAAGTTTTTTTTTCAACAAACAAAATGTGAGTAAAATTTTACACTTGATTTGATATTTTGTAAACAATTTTGCTGTATTTCAAATACTACAAACTCATTTATCGTCATTTGCGTAACTTTAGAACTGTAATGGTCAAAGTGAAGGTTATAGACAGCATTTAAATTGCTTTTGTGTCAATGCAGTGCTTGAAAAAATACAAATAGAATATAAATTTTCCACGCAAATTTGAAAATCTAAATGAAACCGCGTAAACAAACAAATGTTTGCCTATGAATCGTCGGTCAGTTAAAAATCTTGCGTGGGTCAGTGTCTGACCCGCGGGTCATAGGTCCGCCATCACTGCCCCCTAGCCTATTATTTGCTCACACAAAAATAATTTAAGGAAATCTCTCTCACTACAACTCTTGAATTCCGCTAATGAACAGGATTTCTCGCCCCTACTTCAGAAATCCAGAAATCAGGATGACGTTCTCTAGTGCGGCCATTACGATAAAATATCCAAATTTTCCACATAAGATTTGGATATTTTATCATTTAAAATATCCAAGATCTTACTGTTAACAAAAAATAAAGTTTTTTTAATTTAATCTTTTATTTTTCTGCTGTTCTTGATAATCACACTAATACTTGAACTTATTATATCAAGATGAAAGACAATACCCGAATTATTTTTTTTTATTATCATAGATGAAATCTTTATTTAAACTTGCTTTGTAAAGTAGGATTATTACTTTTTGTTTTCATGATATAGCACCAATAAGTAATTTCACATGAAAAAACCATTATTAAAATAAAAATTGAAAATTTAAATTAAAAGAGGATTTTAAAATTCCTTTTTTTTTAAACTAGCAATACGTTTCACCAAATGTTTTTCTTTTCTTAAAGTAGTGAGGTTTAAAACTTTAATGATGGAGTTTGCTATCAATGAGAATTTGTTTTCGAGGAAAAAAATAAAGATTATAAAAACGTAGAAAAAAACATTATTTCTGCTCCTTTCATTTTTAATATTTCTTTTGCTCAAAATCGTTGCAAAATCCATCTCTACTTCTAGAAAAAATCTTTAGTTTCTTAATGAATGCATCGTTACCACTTTAAATACTATGATTTAGTAAAGAACTCAAAACTGAAAAGAAAAGAGCTTTGGAATTTCTAAAAAGCGATTTTATATCAGTTAAACTAGTAAAAATGTCTCAATTTAGGAGTTACATTTTTTGCTGCAATTTACCTTAATAAAAAAATTGCCAAGTTAGAAATTCGACGTCAAAAACGCAACGAATTGTTTTTAAATGAATCGGAGAACATTGTACATTCCTACAGCTATGATTAAAGGGTTGCTATGGCATGCATTAGATATAAATTCTTTTATCGGTGACAACGACTAGTCCGAAAGTTGTTTGTTTTATCGAACTAGGCCCTTTTTTACACTTATGTTTTCGTTGGGATATATGTGCACAAGAAGTGCTCGTTTAAATGTGGATCATTTTGACAAGAATGTGCTATAAAAAATATTTTCTGCGTTAACAGTTATAGTCATCCATATATTATTCACAAGTTTTCAAGTCCAACAACACTAGATTAATTCAAGGATTTTTTTTAAGTACAGGGTGTTTCTAAATGAATATCGGGGATTTAACGCTTTGTAGTATTCATAACGTAAAACGTAAAATTATAATTAATACATGAAATGAAAGAGCAACTCAAACAGTTTACGTACAAGATAAGAAGTGTTTAATGTGAGCATTTTTCGTCACACGAAACACATCAAGTCGATAGTCCAGTTCTTCCCAAACATTGTTCAGTGTTTGTGGTGTAAATGTTGCAACAGCTGCTTCTTAGGTCAATAGTTAGCTGGTAGTAGAGCCACATACTCACGATCTTTTATGAACCCCCACAGGTAGAAATCACATGGCGTGAGATCGGGTGAGAGGGGAGACCATGTGAAGCAAGCTGGGCCCTTTGCGGCCAATCCAGCATTCGAGTACCGTGATGTTCAACCAATAAGTATTAACTGATGATACCATCTACAGATATTATTATGACATGGGGGATCACATCTGAACTTAATGCACGGTTCACAGTAACTTCAGATTTGGTCTTTGCAAACTGCAGAACACAGAAAAGGTTTTATGTTCACTAGTTGCCATTTTTGCTACTAGCGCTTTCTAGCATATGCGCGTTCCAACAACAACAACAAAAAAACTGTTTGGGTTGCTCTTTCATTTGATGCTATAATTATGATTGTAAGTTTTACGTAATAGATGCTACAAAGCGTCAAAACCCCGATATTATTTTGGAAACACCCTGTACCAATGTTACTTTTAATCAAAAGATTAGTCACATTATACAATATTGAAACAAATACTAACCATATTCTACATACCATCCAATTTTACATACCATACCAATTTTAATTTCATTCTGTAGACTATATACCATGGTATAAAATTTACGTGCTTCGCTTGCTGAAATTCAAGCTCTAATATTTAAATAGCATTTTTAGTTAATTTTTGTGTTTGAATCGAACACTTTTTATCACCTCACAAATTAAGCTAAAAGCAGTTCCAAACTCTTAAATGTTAGATTGTTAAAGAGTTGCGCATGTTTTCTGTCGAAGAAAAAAAAAAGAGAAAAACCTATTTTTTTTCGTAACGTCGCAATGTAATAATCATTTATGACCAAAACGCATTTCTTGACTTACATCAAATCAAAACATAAGGATTAAAAGTTCTTCTACGGAGCAATGTTATGCATTCGTGGAAGTTTATGACTTCATTTCTATAGAAGAGACGTACGTGTCGACAAATTATTCATTCATCCAAATCAATTTTAAGTACCAAATTAAAAAAACAAAGTTTAATCCATTACAACAGATATAGTTTGTCGAAGAACGCAATGCGCGGAAATTTCAATAAACTTAGAAAGCGAGCTTTTGATTTATACACAAACCCTGACTCGAAAACAAATTACTTGATATTGAAATCGCGAATTTAATATTGCTTGGGACTGCGCCTTGGCAATTCGAACTAATCAGAAATTGTTCTATCTCCACTTCGCAAGAGCTATATTCGGTGACCCTTGTCTTTGATTATCGAACCTATTCCTTGTCGCTTAGTCGAAACTAGTTATCGAATTGACTGCACAGTGCATTAATTCCCCCCCCCCCCTGTTCGAATATTGTTTTATTAAATCCTTCATTTATTCTAGCAGAATGCGTGTGCAAATTTCTCTTTGAAATGTGTTGATGTCAGTCTGAGAGGACACATGACATGAAAACATGAAATGAAAAACAAAAAACATGAAATGAGGATTTCATACAATATGCAGGGGTCTCGTCGGAGCAAATTCAGGTCCGTTTTCGGACCCTTCACAAAATTCCAACCAATCACAAAATTTCGAACTACCAAATCGTACTTTTTACAGAATTATTTTTCTGCTTAATGGCAACAAACTGTAAACTGTTTTTAAGAATGAGTTCTGTACTTATTACCTATTAATTTACTCAACCAAGACATGTTGCCATCTGCTATTTATAACAATATAACTTTACAATTATAAATGAGGCTTACCTGACAAAAGAAAAGGGGAAATAATTAACTAATCATAAACTGTTTACAAAATTTTTTAATTAATATCACTAAAGCTCGTCAATAGCTACTACAAAAAAAAATCTAAGAAAATCGGTTGAAAAACAGAGAACAAAATGGTTCTTGAACTGTTTGTCATTGCCAGATTCTTCGCCCCAGTTTTGAATATACGATTACTATTGAATGTATACGGTTAAGTTAGCCTCGACATTCGTCAATGTTTTGTTGAGTATTAAACATTTTAATGTTTCCTACTAACTTTCACTTGTGTTGATTGTAGGGCATCTTTGAGCTTCAACAGCTTGAATCTTGTATGCAGTCAATATAAGAGTTGATACTGACTTAAGTCTCGTGACCCCCATGGAAAATAAAGTCAAATTTCAAACTGATAAACTTTTGGCAAAATAATATTTTTTACTACTTGAATATCGAGATTGAAACTGAAAATTTACTACTTCTGCATTAAATCGTTAGCTTTTTGAGTCAAGTACTTAGTATAAAAATTTCATAAAAAGGCACTGGCTTTCCTTTGATGCTAGAAGCATAGGTGTGCGCACGGGGGTACCAGGTGTATTGTGGTACTTTCCCCCATAAAAACGGAAGCTAATACGAAACAGGTTTACTTTTTGCGTTTTATGCAATGCCGCATCTCATATGCGTTAGAAATGCTTTTTTCGCTCAACTCGTCAAAAGTCTCCAAGGAGAGGATCCTCCGGGCCCCATTTTATGAATTTTGAATTCCGGGCACGTTGGTACCCCATCAGCTGTTTGCTAGAGATTATTGAGGACTTTGTTATTCAGTTCCCCCAAAATTCCTAAGAACAAGTGCATTCATAAAATGATTATGATTGTAATGTACTGTCGCTCAGAAACTAAAAAGTATTCTATTTAGTATGACGGAAAACAACGTGATGAGGAGTAAACTGCAATGTAAGGAAATGTTTAACCCCTTAAAGCACGAGTTTTTCTTTCTGAAAATATAGTGTAAGTTATTCTTTGCAATTCCAGGTAGGGGGAGGGGGTGACTAAGGAGCTGGTTCAGGTAAAAGTTACATAGAAAAAATATATTATACAAACAAAGTGTAAATGGATCTCAGACGGGCATTAAAAATAAAATAAAGCACAGGCATGGTTAAACTTTCTTGTTATTTCTGCCCGTGTCAGACACGGGCAAATGTGTTAAGTGGCTCATTTGATTTTGCAATTTGCAGTTTGTTCTTTATAACGTTATTAGTACTGCCAGCAGCAAAAGAGCAATCCTTTTTTTTTCCTGAAGCATAATAAAATTTCAGTTACACTTCAAATACAATTTATTTAAAAGGTTCCTCAGCATTTTTTTTTTCTTCTGAAATATGTAACTCATTTTCGTGCCCACTTCTAACACGATAGTTATAACGTTTCCACTTCCACCAAAAGCATTCTTAGGCTCCTTCATCGCGACATATTCGCCTTAATATTTCCAAAATAAACAACTCTTGCACGGGAAAAGGGAGCATAACTTACGCGCTATAAATCGTGTTCCTTCTCATAATGAAACGAAACTGCATCTTCGCCTTTTGCTTCTGGGACTTAGCGGGAAGAAACCTCGTGGCAAGAGCCTCGGATTGATTTACGAAGTTGAGATTCGACAGCAAGAGTGCATTCCAGGCTCTGCTTGTAAGAGTCGTTTATCTTTATTTGAGTCTAAAGCATCACGCTTAAAAGAATTGCCTTCAAGAATAATTTTCTAGTCAAGAGTAGTTGCAGGGATGGTAATATGACAGCTTGTTGTCTTTTGCTTTGCCGAAAAAATAATTTTGTACATAACAGTTTCTCGTAAGATATGCAGTATTTGAAGATAGTTGAACAATAGTTTCAAAATCATCAAAATCATTCGTTGACGTTTTAGATTTTTAATGACAACTCGTAAGACATATGGTCTTCGTAGGTACATCCCCTGATGTTTTAGATTTTTAATGACAAATCGGTAAGACATATTCTTAACTAAGGTACATCCACTAATGTTTTATATTGTTTATGACAACTGGTAAGACATATAGTTTTCGTAGGTACGGTACATCCCCTGATGTTTTAGATTTTTAATGACAACTGGTGCGACAAATAGTTTTCGCAGGTACAGCCACTGATGTTTTAGATTTGTAATGACAAATCGGTAAGACATATTCTTAACTAAGGTACATCCATAATGTTTTATATTGTTTATGACAACTGGTAAGACATATAGTTTTCGTAGGTACGGTACATCCCCTGATGTTTTAGATTTTTAATGACAACTGGTGCGACAAATAGTTTTCGCAGGTACAGCCACTGATGTTTTAGATTTGTAATGACAAATAGGTAAGATATATTCTTAACTAAGGTACAAATGTTTTAGATTTTTAATGACAAATCGGTAAGATATATTCTTAACTAAGGTACATCCACTAATGTTTTAGATTTTTAATGACAACTGGTAAGACATATAGTTTTCGTAGGTACGGTACATCCCCTGATGTTTTAGATTTTTAATGACAACTGGTGCGACAAATAGTTTTCGCAGGTACAGCCACTGATGTTTTAGATTTGTAATGACAAATCGGTAAGACATATTCTTAACTAAGGTACATCCACTAATGTTTTATATTGTTTATGACAACTGGTAAGACATATAGTTTCCGAAGGTACAACCACTGATGTTTTAGATTTTTAATGACAACTGGTAAGACATATAGTTTCCGAAGGTACAACCACTGATGTTTTAGATTTTTAATGACAACTGGTAAGACATATAGTTTCCGGAGGTACAACCACTGATGTTTTAGATTTTTAATGACAACTGGTAAGACATATAGTTTCCGAAGGTACAACCACTGATGTTTTAGATTTTTAATGACTACTGGTAAGACATATAGTTTCCGAAGGTACAACCATGGATGTTTTATATTTTTATGACAAAGAAACACGCAATGTTTTGTGTGAAGAAACTACAATTTCTTAAGACTAGTGTTACATGACTCAGAGCTTCATCCCTGTAGTGGGTCGATAAAATTAGAATTGAGCATGCTTGGAAACTAAACACTGGGGGTTCCAAGTTAGGTCGACCACCTGACCGGAACATCTGCCTACGCACCGCAGGGCCCTCAATCTCGCAAGCTTTGAAGCAGGCATTGGGCCGCATGGACTGTCCCACCTCTGGTTTAGTTTAGTGTTACAAAAGTTTAGCTATTTCCAAACCTAGTGCTTCGATTCCGTTTTATCCTTGTCCGGAATACGAAAACTTTTTTATTGTTTTTTCTTTTATTTAAACCGGAGCAAAGCAAAAAATTCATAATATCTATGGTTTAATTCTTTATAGTTTCAAAATTTTAGTTCATATTTTTTTTAAGGAATATATTTATGAGCTATATTTAGAAACAAAGATTTTGTTCATAAAACTATGGATTTGGTGTGCTTTTCCCTCAACTCCAAATATCAGCGAAAGATCCTTCGCCATACCTTTTCTGATACGATTAGTGATGAAACCGAGAAGATATTACATCTTTTAAGAGGATTACATCCAAGCAAGGGACAAAGAGTTCAATTAACTGCATACTTCCTAGCAGCTTAACTTTTACGCTAAAGCAACCAGGGTAAAGCTAAGCTCTTGTCAAGTATTAGTCTGTTAAGCGTTAACACGCTAGCGGCTGCTTCAACGTAAAGAGACTATCCCGAAGTTAGACTGGATAGGATTACATAGTTCCCTTTTGTTAACACTGCAGTACCTTCGTTAGAAACAAAAATGAATAAGTTTTAACTTTAACAGTGTTAAACTCTTATTCCTGGTTTCATATCCATACTTTGACAATTTCATTTTATTGAGTTAAACAATTATGCCAACAAAGTTTTGAACTATTGCTTTTAAAATAAAGAAAATGGGTTTAGAAACTAAACGAAAATGCTTTTATGAAAGATTGTTTTTTGGAAAATTCCTTAACTGTTACAGCCATGAAATAGAATATTTACAGAAGTACTTCTGCTATGCAAATCACAGATTTTCATAGCAAAGTTTTAATTTGTTACATCGATGATGATTACAAGAGAGGTATCAATACTGTTTTACATCGTGAAATAATATGTGTGTTGAATAGAAAGTTTTGTCTACTCGAATAATTTTTCAAAATGGTGCAGACAATAACAAATACAAAATCGAACAAAAATTCTTAAATGTCTTTCTTTAATGTTACTGAAGTTCAATATTAATTAATATTTAATTGTGATACTAAGAAATTGTAATCAGTGTGAAATCGTGTCATCGGCAAATTACTCAGTTTGCGTAGTTCGCGAATATCTTCCCACATTTTAATTAACAGATTGCATGTGTCACACGTTTGATGGTGCTTATGTTGTCTACGAGCTTGTTGAGTTTAAAAAACAGAGATTGTATCGCTGATGGCGGGCGCGTCATTTGGGGGATCAGGAAGGACAGCCTCCTGGCTATCAGAAACGCAATGTAATTATGCATGTCAGTATATATTTTTTTGTGTTATATCTATAGTATAATATGCACTCTGACTTTCAGAAGCACAATGTAATTTTGCACGCCTGCATGTATTTTGTTGTTTTATAGCTATGTTATGCACTGAATACATACGCATTGACTCTCCCCTCCCTTCCACCCTTAGGAAATTCTGAAAGACGATCCTGGCTGAAAATACTCCATTTGTAGTTTTGACAGGAAAGCGAGTTTCGAACAAAACTTATGTCCTATTAATTATCCGTCTATCACGTTTGCAGTGGAGATTCTACTAGAAAATCAAAACTATTTATGTCTTTATAAATAATCTGTTTTTCTTACTAATTATGCAAAATGGTTGCCGTAGTACCAGAGGGAATTTTCCAAAAACTCTTCTTACCCATAAAATTCCCATTAATAAAAACAACATTCTAAGTAAGTCATTACAGCTGTAACACAAAATTTCCACCAGAAGCGTGATTAAAAAGGGCACATTCATCATTTCTAAATTCCTTTCATTTTCCCCATATTTCCATTAGAAAGATATTCGAAGCGAAGCGTTTCAAAGGACGCCCGGGAATTGCCTTGCAGAGAACCAAACCAAAGCAATTTAAACGTTGCACAACAATTTATTTAACAGTTCGATTCTCGCAATCGTCGTTTTTCTGCTCGTTCGGTTACCATTCCAAAAGAAGTAAAATAAAACGGCGTAAAATCTGTGATACATTTATATCTTTTCTTTTTTTTCCTCTTCTGTTTTCCGAACGAGTTACCGTATATTGGCTCCATCCCAAAGGCTGTTCCAATATTCGACACTGCCCAGATTAAAGGCCGAATAGTACACAATGAAAGCTTTTAGAAATGATTCGCCCCCTCCAACATCGTTCCATTTGTAAATTTGGAAACGCTGCATCGATTTTTCAATCAAGAGCCTTGTTTCTGCGTTGTCGTCTGACAAAGGAACGGGGGGTGGGAGGCGGGGTAATTCATTTTCCATTCTGTGCCAAGCCAGCCCCCAGTGACTGCCCCTTCATATTCGAACTCCAGAAAAGATGGATCACCCCCTATGCATTGCTTTTATATCCCCGAGTTTTGCCTCTAATGATATCGAATGACACAAAGGGGGTGCTGCAGCGAATTCACTCTTTAAGCGTTCCGACCTACCTCCACCCCTGCTGGATCCTTTGAGGATGCTCTTTGGATGGCACTTTCCTTCACCATCGTTTCTTCTACCGTTCCCCATCCCCAGAGCGGCAGAAGAAAAGAGAGGAGGGGGGGAGGTGCTCCCTCGGATTTAATTCCCGTTATGTTTTGAATGGGCGTTTGAACGACGTAAGAGGGCTATTCAGGAGGTGCGAATTGCAAATAAATGGGGATGAAAGCGGGCGTTAAAACAGGAGAGCACTACCAGGTGCCTGCGAGTGATCTCTTATCTCCGATCCGGTGCCTAAGCGATGTGGGTATTTTCCAACCGATGGAAGATTATTTTTATAACGATCTCGGAGCTGCCTTATTGATATCCGTCCGGCATTTGACCCTCGTAGTACTAAGACCAAAATATTATTTAAATGTCTAAGATGGGAACATGTTGATTGAATAGGTTTTTATAGTATTTAGGCCAGAAAAATGATTAAAAAATAAAACATTGATGCAACACTAGAAATCAATACTTATTAGAAAGGGTAAAGTGTAATTTGAAGTTTTAAATTAACAACAAAAAATAAATACTTAAAGGAGAAATTAAAACAAAACAGTAAAATAGTTTAGTGTAACGTTGGTAATGCGTCGTAGCCACGATTAGATCTACTGCTCATCTTTCTGGCAATAAATATACAAAATGACGCATCACGTATGACTTTGCTCGTAAATTTCCTACATTGTTACTTAAAAAAAAAAAAAAAAACTAATAGACAGCAGTTCTCGTCGAGGTGGGCTCACTAGGGTGGGCCGAAAAAAACTTTTTTTCGAAATCGCTATTCTAATAGTGCGGAAAAGGTTCTCTCTGAGTTCAATAAATAAGATGTAAAATATTTTTGTGATTGTGTAATATCTTCTGCCTACGCATCGCACTTGAATTTTGGAAATTTGGGTCAAAATTGGCAGTTTTTCCTCGGTGTAGGAAGTATAATTATTTTTCAATGTTACTATTCTAATGGCGCGGAAAAAATTTACGCTAGGTTAAATAAGAAATGTGTTAAATATTTTTCCGATCAAATAATATCTTCTGTTCCCGCATTGCAATTGAAAATTTGCAGTTTTTGATGAAAATTGAGTATTTTTTTTAAATGTGTTATAGAAACAAATAGGAAAACTAGATGAATACTAACACTGTTTAATGCTGATTTGAATTGTATAGTTGATTATTATATTTCCCTAAAATTACTAAATAATAATTGGGACGTAATATAGTACTGGCAATATAAATGAAGTATATTGTAGTCACCTAATGCTATAATCTGTAAATACTAAAGCGTACTTACACAAAATAAAGAGAAAGTGGCTAAAATCAACATTATGGCCAAATTCAGATGTACTTGATCGGTAAACGAATGTGAATCTAATTAACACATCTCGATTATAAAATTTACTTATTGGTGTGACCTATAAAAAATTAAATTTTGAACTTGAAAGTTATTCAGAAATCACCTTTGTGTGTGACATGGGAAATGCAGAAAGTTCCGTTCCGCTGTTTTCACGCACAATACAGCTAAACACAGCATCACGGAGCATTGGTGGAGAAATTTTTATAACTGATGTACAGTCTATCATTTCAAAATTAATTTTTGTGGGAGAAATATAAGTATTAACTTCACAATGGAAGATGATTCATTTGTGGAACAACGTTTATATCTGGAGCAAGAAATAGTGTTACACAATGTTTAGCTCCATCTTTCATCGAGTGTTTAGATTTTATATTAACCCAATTCGGAATGTGTTATACTTCCATTACAAACAGTAATTTGTTTCAATTTCAAAATAGCCGGTGATTTAACATATGATCTTAGAACTCTGTTCGCTACTGTCAGCCAGCTGTGTGATGTGATAAGGTACCAGGACTGTTTGTTGGCACATCCATTGTTCTAAACAAAGGCCCCCATAGTTCATGAAAATGAAGGAGATCCACTGCAGAGATCTTCCAAACACCGAATCACTCCGGAAGCGACTCAAAAGCCATTTGCCAGAAGAGCGAATTGAGACATATCTTATAAAACATTTCAAAACACCTGATAACAGTCGCCAAAATAGGTTTTCCGGTGCCAAATGATAGACTCAAATCAGTTACGTAAAGTGAAAAAAGGTTCTTCAATAAAAAATTCCTGTTCTTATCTTGCTTTTTTCGTATATCTTTCAGCCTCAACTCTTTCTTCTCTCAATGTAGATTCTTTACGACCATCGAAATGTAGCTACTTCAACAGAAAAGTCTGAGTTTCACTTAAAGCTTGAAATTTTAAGTTCATCACAGCTTTAGCCTTTTCTCCTCGAAGCTAGTTTTAATCCACCATCAAATCTAACTTGTTACTAGTTATGAACCTGATTTGATGAAGAACACTTGAGGCAATTGCAGCCACATCCCGGTGCGAGTCGCCAATCTTGTGGACAACCAGAGCAGTTGAAGCGAGGCCAAGTTGCATTTGTGATAATTTAGGTCCAAACGAAGTTAATTGTTTGAACTTAGGATCAGTAAGGAGATATTAAAAGGTTCGATGTCGATGGTTTCTGAATGTCCAGATTTAAACCCTCTTGAACTATACCAGTTGAACAATAAGTTTCTTCGTAATCTACCCACCCTGCGTTAGGCGTTGCTTGTGTGCGATTTATGTAAATATACATATTGTTGCTTTTTGCATGATAGGTTAAGATCATTTGCAGTATTCGAGTATGGTGCACAATTGGAATTGCAGTGCTTGTGCCCATACAGACTCAATTTCGTTAAGCCGCATTATTTTTCGCAATTCTCGAGAAACTCGATTCTTTGTTCCCAGTTTTGGATGCAAGATTTTTCCTTCCAAAGAAGCAGTAACGCAACGCATCTTCGAGTGTAGGAATATAAATTTCAGATACATTTTTGAAGTTTTAAATATTGAGAATTTAAATTTGGTCTGAGTACTGTTTTTTTCATGCCATGTCTGTTAAAAAAATCAATCAAAGCAAAAACGAAGAACTTAGTTCAAAAACTCACACAATTTAATGGTGAGAACTGTAACGAAAAGCACTATGATGTCTTTTTCCAGGAGCGTACCCCGGATATGCCCTGTAAATTACTCAGCAGCACCGCACGACACAACAATACGATGAATGATATACAAAGAACATAGCAAATAAGTGCAGAGAAAGTGAAGGGAAAAGCCCTTCCCCTTCTCACTTCCTTCCAGATAAAAGCAATAAAAAACGCGATTTTCTTCAAAAATTGCACAAATTCAATTGCAATGAGGGAATAAAAGATATTACTCTATTGGGGAAATAATTTAAAACCTTTCTTATTGAATCCAGTGGGCCCCTTTTCTGCACTATTTTGTCCAGAAAATTTCGAAAATAAGTAGGCTTTTAAAACACCGAGTAAAAACTGCTAATTTCACACAAATTTCCGAAATTCAAGTGCGATGCGGGGGCAGAAGATATTATGCAATCAGAAAAATATTTTACACCGTGTTTATTGAACCCCGAGAGAACCCTTTCCGCACTATTAGGGAAAAGCGATTTCGAAAAAAAGTTTTTTTCGGCCCACCCTAATATTCACTACCCCAAACCTATTTTAGACATATTGGTATTTAGTATTAGTCACGCATGCCAAAAAACTTTTTGATTGGTCTACTCTTTGACTGGTTGATTGGTTATTTAGTCGCTCCAATTAACGTATCAAGTCCAAAATCTAATCAGTACCCATTATGGTATATCAGTATACATATATTGGTGTAATACTTGCACTACTTTTTGATCAGCCACAATTACAGAGAAAAATATTGCATTGCACCAACCCTATTGAAGTGACTGGCGTACAGCGCCATTTTCTTTTCGGTTTCATCTAACGCCACGGTTTGCTTGAACCCTTCTATTACTTTTTGATGTACAGAACTCATGCTTACGGAAAAAATCGTTTGGTTTCGCCATACCCGTAGAGAAAGTACCGCCTCCACCCCCCCCCAAAAAAAACTTATCAGCACCTTTAGGTATAGGAAAAAGTTAAAATATGTATCATTTTCCAGTGGTCTTTATGCTGATATTTTCAAAAGAACAAAATCTACTACACAAATAAATTACATAAATTTAGATTTTTTTTGCTTAAATGAATTTAAACTAAAGATATTACTTATACAATGTAGCCAACCACAGCAACTTAACCCGTTCGAAACGACGATTTTTTTTCGAACACGATCCCCAGGAGCGATTGTTTTTCCTTTATATTGTTCATTTATATTTTTTACTGTGCAAATCACCCAATTTATAAGTGAATTCACATAAATAAGATCATTGCACACTAGGGCTCGACCGATGGCATTTTTTGGCCGATGGGCCGATGCCGATTGTTGGCCGATTGTTCTGAGATCGGCCGATGGCCGATGCCGATGGTAAAAATTCGCTTTAAACCATTAAAACGTGTAGAATGCTCATCAAAAACATCATTTAAATCATTTATTTATTTTGGGGGAAGTTTACATAATAATTAAAACTAAAAGAACTATTTGGCGGTAAAAAGGTAGCTATATGAGAGGATTTTTAATTCTTTTTTCTTATCTTTGCAAAAAAAAAAAAAACAACACTATTGGATCCAATCGGGTCTCCTTGCCTTACCTTTAACATTTTCTCTTTATAACACCTGCAAATGAAAAGTGCAGCTGCCTTTATTTTCCTATTTTTTTCATGGAGAGGACTGCGGATGTTATAGTACAGACTAACAAATATTGTGGGTTTGTATCTTTAACAAAATTGTCACCCCCATCCCCCTCCGTATTTTTTTTTTTTTTCATAATTTTTCCCCCGTTTTTAGAAGAAAATCGGGAGCGATTCTATGTTTATTTTTCATTATAAGAGTTATTTTAATTAAAAATAGCTTCTTTTATAAAATAAAAATAAAGTATTAACCCTACACTGTGCAATTTTTTCTTCCTTTTCTTTTTTTTTTTCGTTTGTGCAAGTTATAAGTGGAAAAAATACTAAAAAAATTCCTATTTAATTCGGAAAAGTAGAATTCGAGAAAATTTGACACTTTGTTTAAAAACAACACTGCGCATTTAGGGGTAACAATAATAATTTTTTTTATATAATCATTTTAATAAATGAAACAAAATCAATAAGAAATAGGTATGCACTAAAATCATAAAACAGCACTAAAATAGTAAAATTTATTTTATTATTATAAATTTATTAAAGTAAAAATTTACACATGTAACTAATAATTATTAGTTACATGTGCAAATTTTTACTTTAATTACCAATAAATTTTAATAATTTCACTAAAAGATTTTAAACAAGAAACCTAGCATCTGTAGGGGGTCTATGCGATAATGTTCTTTTCTTCTTTGGTTGAGCGTGAATTGATTTTAAACAAAATTCCTAAATAATAATTTAATCAACCACTTTTACGCTAATTTGTTATATGCTTATAACAATAATCTTCTAAAAGATACTAAATAAAGTGAAATAGAACAACCAGTGACACCAGTTCTTCTTTCTACTGCGAATAATGTTAGGAGCATAAAAATTACCCTTGAATGCGCGGTGTTGTTTTAAAACAACAAATAAAAAATGGCACCCTAATATATATTTTTCCCACAATGTTTCGGACAACTTATATTTATTTTATTTTAAAACTATGTAAGCAATTAAATACTATTTTTTAAAATAAAACTATTGTTTAAAATTTGTAGAAAAAAAATTAAAAAGTTACAGTTTTTTACAAAATCAACATGTCTTACGATTTTGTGAAAAACGTTGAACCTTGAGCTCAGTTTACAAGATCTAGATTAAACTAGATTAACTAATGGAAACTAGATTAACTAATATGATCTCACATACAAAATAAAACGAAAAAATGCGCCATATGTTAAAAGTTATACAAAACAAGAACCTAGTGAACGAAAATAGAGGTGTTGCTTAAAAACAACACGGCGCAGTATAGGGTTAAAAAGTTTCGCCCGCAGTAATGACTCCCCACCCCTCCCTGTTCATGACCAAGAAATACTGAATATAGCTTTAAAAACATAGACGTTAGATTTTTTTGTCATAATAAATGAATGATGGGGGAGGGGGGGGGGTCTTAAGAACCAATCTTATTAGTTTTTTTCTTGAATTTAAAATTACACTGAAATACTTGACAGATTCTTTATATTTTTGTGAGCACAATGTTAGGTCATCGAAATAAACCGAAATTTTGTAACGTGAAAAATATTTTGAGCACCAGCTGTTGACAAATAATCTTCCGAAAAACATGTAATCGATTATAAAAATTAGATGTATTTTGAAAAAAATATATATATACGTATATACATTTTCAATTTTTGAAAATAAAGAAATTGTAGCATTTTTATTAAGATATTATTCCACCCAGTCGCGCGATCTCGCTTTTTAAGATTTAATTTTTTGAAAATTGAACTTTAAGTCGATAGTCGAACAAGTTTACAAGGGGAAATTTTAAAATAATTATCGTATTAAAAAAATTAAGATGTATCTTGAAAAAAAAAAAATGCACTGATCAATCTTTGAAAATAAAAAGAAATTTAGCATTTTTATTAAGATGCTATTAAATCCTGTCGCGCGAACTCGCATTTTGAGAATTCAATTTTTGCAAATTGCACTTGGACTTAAATTTTCGATCAATTAACATTCATACTGGAAAACTGTTTCTTATTTTTGGTCAATCTGTTCTATGTTGTAAACTAAAAATAAAATACGAAAATAGCCGCATACTAAAAGCAGATGCAACGAGATTGCTGCACAATTGCAGAAAAACTAACACGTGGCATCGAAGCAAAAAAAAAAAAAAAAAAACTCTAGGAGGAAAAAAGTTTGCGCAGGTAAAAATTAAAATTATCATCTTACTTTGATTCAGTTGACTTTGTATTGTTAACAATTTCAGTGTAATAAGAAACATGACAAACTAAAAGCAGATGGTATAAGATTATTGCACCAGGACATCTAATCTAATGCACTAAGCCATTATTAAACGAAAAACGGACAAAAATGAGTTAACTAACTTAAGTGCGAAAAACAAATAGCACTCATAAGTCATAATAGCCTCTATTACTTCTACTTTAACTTGTTCTATTTCGCGAGCATTCTGTTCAAAGAGAAATAATTTTTAAAATGAAGCTTTTCGGGCAGCGATCGCTTAAACTATTTTTCCGAATTTTTTGTTAAATACATCGTAGAATGACATTATTTTTGTGCTTTTTATCTGCTGTGCTGCCTGTTACTGAATGGAAATAGAAATCTAGCTATGGAGGAAAAAGACAGTTAAACGGAGAATGAGTTTTCTGAGAAGTTGTCTCTGAGAAAAACCATCGGCTTTTAGATGTTTTTCACGGCCGATGGGCCGATGTTTTTCTGAAGTTAACATCGGCTGCCGATGCCGATGGCCGATGGCAACTTTGTTGAACAATTGGCGCCGATGCATCGGTAGAGCCTCCTATTGCACACCGCACAATTTTCCTGCACTTTACAGATTTCATTAGTTCAAGAAAAAATCTTATTTCGACGACTAGTTTGCTCAGAATAACTGATAATTGCACATTACTGTTATTGCACAAACGGTGTGCCGGCCGTCTTATAGCCTCGGAAGTCAATTTCACACACGGTCGGCAATCGGTCTCGAATGGTTTAAATAGATGGCCTCAAGTTGTCTTCTGTGCAATATTGTGCACATAAACTAATATACTTCAGCATTATTTCGCACAAAAATAGCAACAATGGAGGCAATTCACCGCTAGAGGGACTCATGAGCGATAGTCGTTGTCACGTGATATCCGCTCTTTGTTTACTAAGATTGTCAATTGAGTTCTACGTGGAGTTCGCTAGGCAAAATTAGTTATCCTAAAATTAGACTATTTTCACTGCTTTTTCTGATTATAACCCAATATTTACATTGAATTTAATCAAAGAAATTTATTAATTATTTCAACAGTTATAGTGTTCTATTAAGTGTTAATTTTATGTAATGTAGAAAAACTTTATTTAGGCGTAGTTTTTAATTATATTTGTTAAACTCGAAGTAAAGCGATGCTACGGCTTCCTTTGTTTACATTGCTTTCATCGCTGCCACGTGACCAATGACGTTGCTTGAATTTCCTCTATTGATAGGGACAATTTATTTCTGTATAGACAGAATTTATTGGCAACAAATGCAGTTCTTTACATTATTCAGTTCTTCCTGCTTTGAAACTTATACAACCCCAAACACATGCACCAAATTTAAATCGTGGCTTTATGTTATCAGTTGCTCAAAGCTTGACATCTGCTTTAACAGAATTATCTATGATCTCAAGACCGTGTTCTCTGCTTTGTTGCAACAACGGTCACAATTGTTCAGGAGTCTTAGTAATGCAAATGAATGGTCTGTCTCAACAGGCAATTCATAATAATGCTTCTGGAGTGCTGATAGTCGTAGTCAGTTAGTACCAAGCTAGACAAAACGGGACATAACAAAGCCCCTAATGTAAACAATGGAACCACAAGCTCGGAATTGTGTAGAATCCCTAGAAATGGGAAATGTTTCAAATGGTAAGCTTGTATTGTCCATTCCCCCAACACTAGATCATTTGATTTTCCAGTTGAAATAATTTTTAATTTGACACCGAACTGTTGCAATTTTGTTCTGTAAAATGTATTAGAAGTTAATTTTCTAAAACGCAGTTTCTCTTACACTGTAAAAAGTTGTAGTTTTACCTTTCACCAATAAAATTATGAAATTTAGCTGCAACCAGCATTTTGTACTAAGTTAAACCATTATAATGGTGTAGTTTCATCTAGTTTCACCTGGAATGGAATCTGGAAACTATTTAGATAAGCATAAATATTTTAAACGTTCAACTTTCTAGAGTTAAGAATTAAAGCCGCTGTATGAGGGAGGCCGAACTATATGACATTTTCAGTAGGGCTTTGGATATCGTATTCTTTCAAGCAGAAGTTACCAACTTGTGGGAGGCATTTCGCATAGAATATCCATTTAATATTTATAATTTTTAAAAGTCACGAAACTTTACCACGTAGACAAAATAACTTTTTTTTTATACTAAATATCTTTTTAAATTAGTTCGTGCTAAACTTTACGGCATAGATTGCAAATAAAGTGTCTCGCCCCATGACAATTTTCGTCATGGCCGATCAGAATAAATCCCATCAGAAATATTTAAAATAAAGAAATGTTTGAAAAATATTTAAATAGTATGGAGAAATATTGAAATAATACACAAAAAATGGTTCAAATTATATACAGAATTTGAATAAATAATTTACAGAAATATTCAAATAAAAGCGGCGTATCTTTCATTATATTGTGAGAACCAGATCTTTCATTATATTGTGAGAACCAATTTCTGTTTGAATCCTTCCCTTATTTCTTTAGAAAAACTTATGAAGATCTTATTCTTTGGAACACTAATGAAAAAAAAATGTTCAATTGAGTAATTCCTCTTGTCGGGATTACCGTAAAAAACCTAATCAGCAATACTTTCCATTATGATTCATGTGCACACCAAATCTAGTTCCATTACAAGTGCTATAATTTCAGTTAGACACAAAAAATTCAAAGTAAAAATGCAATCTTTCAGTCCAATTCCACTGTAAATTTGTTTATTCTACAATGCTTGGGCTTTATATAAAAAAAAAAAAACACACACACAAAATTTACAGTGGGGATGGATTTAGAAGCCGCTTGAATCTAACGTACCGTTTTTGTATCAAAATACTTGTATGAAAGTATGTGTGTGTGTGAAATGGGGGCCGCGGGTTGCTTATTTTTTAAAAATGAGGTCGTGACGTGAAAAAGGTTGGGAACAACCGGCTTAAAGTAGTTAGAAATCTTGGCGTTACGTAATAAAATAACCGATTAAAAAGACACTTTGAGCAGCTTATCTAACACAATGATTGAAGCTTCGAACTCAATGATATTTCATCGAAAAATGTTTCCTGTGAAGAACAAAAGTGAAATTGGCCATTCTCGCTTATTTTAAATCAGAAAAGTGAAATATTATGATCGCGTAGGTGTAAAATAGTTCACCATCGATCAAGCAAGGGGTCTTAAATGAATACGTAATTTCTCTTCGGCGCATCTTTTAAAAGAAAAGCAAAATGGTTCCTTGTCGATTTTGAAACCAATATTTGGGAAGAGTTGGCTTTGCTACTTTAGAGGGTCTTCGATAAAACGAACAGCAAGCTCGTTTGGGCTTTAGCTTCAAGCTAGTTAGTCTTTCAAACAAGTGTCATTTAACGCAAAAGGGTCAGAAATTGCAAGGGCAACGTGGCTGAGAATCTAGTTTTAAAATTTTAAAAACTTTTAAAGCTAGAAGAGGAAAAATATAGTTATAAAATATCAAATTTGTGTATTTTATATGTTAAATATGATAAATAGTTTAAAAGTACGGGGAGATCAGAAATTATACAGCTTAAAAAGATTAAGCTATATCAGGAGTTGATCCAGTGTTTTTACAGGGTCCTATCTTTGTGAATTTTAAAAGGATTTTTGTGAAAATTTAAAATCTGAACATATAGCGCTAAAAATTTTATTATTATTCGACTCTTATTTAATAAATAATTCTGCAAAAAATACGATTTGGTTGCTTAAAATTTTGTGCAGGGTACGTTTTGCTTGATTGGAATGTGTAAAGGGTCCATTTTGATGAAGTAAAATTTGGGGGGGTCCGAGCGAAAACGAATTTTTTCTGGAGCGACCCCTGTGCCTGGTTCTTTTTCTTTAAATGGGCGTCAAATAACCTAGTAAAGTTCAAAAACTGATAGCTTTCTTGATTTATCATTTTCAAATCGGAATCTTAACAATTACTCCATGTTCAGAAACCTTTCATTAAAAATAATCATTAGTTCTTCAAAATTCATTGTCTGCGTCATTTTTGGATGATCTCGTCTAATTTCAAGGAGTGTCGGAGAAAAAAAAATGGCCCGAGATTGATTAATATATATCTGTTATTAGTACATTTATTTAATTTCTATCCTTTCATCTCTTCATTCATGAAGAATTTGGATTGTTAGGGTGGAGAGAGAAATGCGGCCCATCGTTCTTGGAATTGTTCTGACTTGATGACGATGGTCACGAACAGCGTTAGTTCTGCTGTTAAAAGTTCCATGAAAAATGAGAGCAGTGCCTCTCATGCATCAGAACTCCAAACTTTGGAACTGCAAATGGAGAAAGTATTGCAAGCAGGAATATTAACGATGTTGTAGCCAGTTCCTGGGTTCAGTAGTTTCCTGGGAGTTTCCTTGATTTTTCCTTTTCGGTTTAAAATTAATAGGAATATTTCATACATTTGGATTGTAAGCAGCCAAAACGCAATTTATTGTAGATGGAAACTTCCTCAATTAATTGATTCATTTTGCTTCATTATTTGTTTATTTATTAAATGCATACCAGAATTTTTATTTCCACATTTGTATTGAAATGTTTTAAAACACGAAGTAAGAAGCAGGGCTTTGTGAATGCGATGTACTTTAAAATATCCTTGTCTAGTTTTGAGGGAGAATTTCTAAGTATATTTCATTGCTAAAGTTAAGATTCCACATCGTCAGAGTTGAAATATCGGTCATCTGTTTGTCTTTGTTTTTGAAACTCAACGCCACTTAAGGTTACAATAAATATCTCTTCAGTCATGATGCCTTCCTCAGGCGCGGATACATGGGGGCGGAAATGGGATCAACGCAGAACATGCACAGATACCAAGTTCATCCAGAACTAAGCGAACCTATTTTCCCCCGATTTTCTTTTCTTTTTTTTAAAATCTGGATTTTTCAGGATATTTCTGAATAAATGAGTGAATGGATAAATGAGTGAGTGAATGAATAAATGAGAGAGTGAATGAATGAATAAATGAGTGAGTGAATGAATGAATGAATGAATGAGTGAGTGAATGACTAAATGAGTAAGTGAATGAATGAACAAATGAGTGAGTGAATGAATAAATGAGAGAGTGAATGAATGAATAAATGAGTGAGTGAATGAATGAATAAATGAGTGAGTGAGTGAATAAATGAGTGAGTGAATGAATGAATAAATGAGTGAGTGAATGAATAAATAAGAGAGTGAATGAATGAATAAATAAATGAGTGAGTGAGTGAATAAATAAATGAGTGAGTTAGTGAATAAATGAGTGAGTGAGTGAATAAATGAGTGAGTGAATGAATAAATGAGTGAATGAATGAATATGCATAAACCGTTGAAAAAGGTACATTTGAAGGAATTATGAATTAAAGCTAAATGAGAGAGAGAGAGAGAGAGGGGCTAGATCATCAATTTGATCTTGTTGTATACTTTTAAGTAGGCTCATACAGCTCTAGATAGAACTTCTTGTTACTTTTTGTAACCAGATTCAGCATAATAATGTTAGTAAATGTAATCATTGTTGCATAAAAGCAGCAAATTGGGGATGCTTAATTTAGAAATTGACTTACAACTAATGTCTAAATTGAGCATTATTAGAAAAAGTTAAAGGATGAAAATATTAAAAAATAGGAGAAGAAACTACACTACTGGCCATTAAAATTGCTACAACAAGGAAGCGACATGCTACAGACATGAAATTTAAACGGCAGGAAGAAGATGCTGTGATATGCAAATGATTAGCTCAGTATCTATTCACCCAAATTTCTTATATTCTCCCTAACATAATATATGCTTCCAATAAATATCATTTTGTTATCTGCATTTCTTCCTGGTGTAGCAATTTTAATAATGGCCAGTAGTGTAGTTACTCCCAGGTTGACTTATATTAAATGAACTTTTTTCTTTCGTTTTGGTTTATTTAGTAATTTTTTTTATTCTTAAAATAATTGCGCTCGAACCCTTGAAACTCCCCTTTTGACCTCAGCCTTGTCTTCAGATGCAAATATTTATCATTTTTACTTTTTGTAACCGGATTCACCTTAATAATGGAAGTAAATGGAATCATTCTTGCATAAAAGCAGCAAATTGGTGATGCTTAATTTAGGCATTAACTTATTATGAATGTTGAAAGTCGTTTTCACTTTGATTACAAGCATCTGACCGCCTTAAACGTCCTTTCGCCTTAAACGCCTGTCTCGAGCGTTCACCCCGAACAAACAAGTCACTGGCAAATTCAGTCATTAATCACTCTTGTTGACTGCGTTAACTTCATAGAAAAAATTATCCCCTACGTGTTGTCCTGCTGGAGAGAATCAACTCCTACTGTTCTTTTGTCGCTCAGTGATAAAGACTTCTTTGTTTTCCGGCAATCTTTTGTTGTCGGCTGTATCATTGGGGAGCATATCTTGCTTTAATTTTTTTTTAATTTCTATCATTCTAATGGATTTTTCTGAAAGACACAGTTTGGTAATTGAAATATCGTTGCTCGAAAGAATGCTATTTATACAAAATCTAATCTGCAAACGATTTTCTTTGATTTATTTAGAAATACAAAGAATATTCTGATATAACTAAAGCGCAATAGTTGAAACTGACGTTTTTATTTAATTTTCTCGATCTAATTGAGAAGTGAGAATATTAATTTTTCTAAACGATAAGGTTATATATTTTAATTTTTATTGCAAAAACTCGAGCATATAAGATACCACAAAAAATTATTATTGAAATTTCTTTTCAATTTCAAACATTATTTACAGAATTTTGAAAACTCTTGAGAAACCTTCGGGAATGAAAACTAAAAAAACTTTTTTAACCAAAATCGTAACTCTGTTATGCTTCTGAAAATTTTTAAGGTAATTGTTTAAGCATTTGGTTCTCATTTAGAACAAGAACGGTCAAAAATATTTTCTCATTGATATTTATTTATCTTTCTTTAAGAAACAGGCAATTTCAGTTATGATTTCAGAAAATATTTTCCTTTATTGGTGCTTATTGTTCCACATTTATTTTTACTTTTTTTTAACGTGTCACGTGCTAGGATTTATTGGTGATGTAATGCAGAGCCGAGGTTTACTAACGTTGATTTATTTATTTTGCTTAATGGCCAGGTTAACGGGAAATCCCTCCCCGCTTTTTCTTTTTTTTTTTACAGGCACTTATTTTACCATCTCAAAACCTTACTTTCAAGTTTTTTATTTTTCAATATTTAATTACCTAACTTAGTTTTTAATTTTCTTATTTAAAAAAAATATTTTAAAGATACATTAAGCCTTCTTTCATACTTTTTTTCTCTTTATTACTTTTACGGAAAAGTTGGCTAAAAAAGAAAAAAAAATAGAGCAGTGGAGCACGGCAAATTTCTTTGCACCGGTTCGTTTCCATTTTCGATCAAAACCTCGTTGTGCCCCTGCTCCATACCCCGTTACAGATCCTTGATATATATGTATGTGTATACATACACGCAAATGTTCATTTATGTTCCCGCATACGCACAGGCAGGGATGTGTACAGATATGTGAATATCGGCATAGTGAAGTAGCACAATATTAATTTATCTGTTCATTTACGTTCCGTTCAAAAGGAAAAAAAAATATCTAGTCGCTTTTTCGTCAACTGGAAAATGATTTCTTAAGGTCAATCCCTCTGCATCTCGCCGAGATTTTCCCGACCTGATAGAGTCATCACATTCTCTTCAAGGCCGACTCCTATATATAAACCTCAAAGTAGGCATTTCAAAGAGGATATTAACCGAACCATCGGATCCATAATAAACCATCCTCTGGAAATGAACCTGCAGCATGCGAGACATACGTATCAATAAAAAACCTCTTCCGCCACCGACAGCGCGAAGTAGTAAAAAATGTTTTTTTGAACCACCACCGCACCAACCTTAAGAATGGGTCTCCATGTTATTATTATTGTTTTTTTCTTTTTTTCATACCCCCTTCTGTTTTTATGACCCCATCCAATATCCAAATCGCCAGAGAAGGCGTTTATCGCAGGGGCGTGTTGCTTATGGCACCTGCGGGTACGGTTACGATGCGCGCGTCATTACACCCCCCTCGTATAGTCCGCCCCGGCTTTTTTGACAGGGAGGAGGGATTTGAGGATGGGGGAGAAAAAAATAGAAGCATGCCTGCTCAATCTTGAAAAAAGGGGGGGGGGGAGTGGGCGAAGGAAAGGGGAAAAGGAAGCAGTCAATATTTCCTCCGGAATTGCGGCTCTAAATTTTGGAAGAAATGATTCGGAGAAACGGGAGTTTCTCAAAAATGAAGGGATACGTTGCTTCTTCATGAAAAGAGAAAGTGGAGATAGTGCGATGAAGAAAGGAATCGTCATTAAAGATATAATTAGAATGTGGTTTCGGTATCGTCGTATTTTAGGTGAGGTCTGATTAATGTTTCGATATCAGTAGAGAAATTAATTTTTGATGGATTTGGCAGTTTTATTCGCATAGAGATAGATTAAATCTACTTTTATCTATTAAATATGATTTCGGTACCCTTGGATTCTTTGTTTTCGTGTACTGAAATGTTATTCTTCGAACATGCGATTTGAGAGTGGTTTTTTATCGTTGCTAATTATTTGAGAAGGTAAACGTCCGAAGACGTTTGTTTTTGATAAATGTGATAATTTTAGTTTGTGGAAATATAAATTAAATCTGTTACTTTGGTATAAAGTCCAAGTTTCATATGCTCAGCTGTACAGTGTTTTTAAAGGATAGGAGAACTGCAAAAGAATGTCTTGTTATAAAAAGTACAGTTCATCAGAGTATTGAAACTTCTCTAATTAATCACGAAATAATTTAATCAATTAATTAATTAAATAAATGAGAAATAAAAAGGAAAGGTACATTTTTCGATGTCATCTATAATTGGTTGCGAAAGAGGACTTGATACTCTACAATAATATAGTTTTTTTTTTTTAATAAATGTGGTGTTTTTCACTTGCAGAAATATGAACTAAATCTGTATTTGTGGAAAAAAAAAGGATAGATTCTGCATATTTGTATTCTTTCTTAGTAATGAAATGGTTGGATGTTTTGATGACAAAAATAATTCTAATGAGTGTTTCAGGAATAATGCATTTAAGAAATAATTCCGCATCTTTCAATGAAGCGATGTATTTTGCTAAACTTAATAACTTTTTTTTGTAAAACTTAAAAATGAATTTGCATTGAGGTAGAAATGCAAGTTTGACATGTTTAAAATCACTGCTTGCAAAATTAATGACAAAAACGCTGTATGTTTTGATGGAGAAAAGGATGCTGATTGAAAATTTAATTAGAGTATGGTTTTGATATAATTTCTGATTAACAGAAAAAGAAAAATTAATTGCACAGCTCTAAATTAATTATTTTTCTTCCTCCCCTTCCCCTCTTTTTTGCCATAAATAAAATGATATAACTTTTTCAATGCAGAAATTAAAACTGTACATTTAGGTGTTTAGGAAGAAATCTCACGTTTTCTTTGTTTATATTAGCTACTGAAGCGAAGACTGCAGATGTTATAACGAAGAAAATTATATTCATGAAGATTTAATTAGATTACCTTTTTAGATGTCATTAAATTTGCTAAAATATAAGTGTAATGTTTTTTCAGAGAATCAAAAGTTTGGATTTTCAGTAGTATAATTTAATCCGAATGAATGAATTGGGAAATTTCTTTTAAGAAAGCACAAAGGAGAAATCCTTCATTCTATGAAATAATAACTGAAAAAAAAAAAGTTTTAATATCATTGAGGAATTTTTTAAAAAAATGAGCATTTAGAAATTATATTCACAAAGAATAATTTTCTTCAATCAATCTGCAGATTGGTCGAAATAATTGATAGAACTATTAGTAATTCATGTTTGAAGAAGAGTGCTGAATTTATCAATTAATTTATTAGTGAGTTTTTATTATTTTTTTCCCTTTTACGTTTTAATATCTTACACCAAACGGAAACATTCGATGCCCAAAGACATTACATAAAAAATTAATTTTACAGAAATTATAAAGTTAAAAAAGTTGCCAACTTCTAAAAATGAAACGAAATTCTAACATTTGAACGGTCCAAGGAGGTCCAGATGCTAAAACCCTGCCTTCCATCCAAGCAACATGGTCTCGGTTCCTAACAAGGGACGTATTGAACCAGTGACGTACCAAGCGATTGCGCCCCCCCCCCCGTGCCATTTCATAAAAAATCACCCCCCTCATCAACACCCAGCTCACGCTCAGCTGAAAATGCGGGCGCAGTTAGTGCCGCCTAGGGCTCTATGGCACTTTTTCGTGCATCTATTTGTTAGGACTTCGTGCAATGTGAGATTATTTTCACAAACTGCTGTCTACAAAAAAAAAAACATGTCTTTTTTTTTGAGTAAATTTATCTCCAGAAACCATTGTCTTATTCTTCGACTAAAGCGTTACCCCCTTTTAACTCTCACAATAAACAATATGTGTATTTTATTAAAATGAAAGTGTCGCCTTTCTCCACCACCACCTGCCATTGGTGTGCAAAAGCTTCCCTTTAACCCAGTAAATACGAAACATACCCAAAGTTCCTCATTTTTGAAAATTAGGAATTGTTTTATTTTCACTTGTAGCTTTTTTTTCTCATTAAAGTTTTTAAACATTTTTAAACTAATGTAATCGATAAAATACTTTAACCTAAAACTATGATATATTTTGCTAGAATCCTATCGAATTACCATCCCCCTTGATGCTGTGTCCCTGTCGGGCGCCACCCTTCCACCCGATAGGTACACCACTGTATTTGACCACTTCCCCCGCCTTATGCGGCCACACATGGCAATTCGAAATCCTTTGGGTGCTTTCACACCAAAGACGACAAAGACAATGTTCCTGTCTTTTCTCTTGTGCGCAGCCGCAGAGCATATTTTTGAAGGCAAAAAAATTTTCTCTGCACTTGCGTCAATGAGAAAAGACAAGAATATTGTCTTTGTCACTTTGGTGTGAAAGCACTCTATTGCTGATGCGTAGGGAGTTTAAGAGAAAAGTAACATGATTATATTGGCTGAATGTGCTCAAGTAATTATTTTCTTAAGTTTCCAGCAATTAATCAACAATTAATCTTAAATTTTGTCTCTATGATTCAAATTTTGCATAAAGTAATTAATTTCCAATGTACCAAGTTTTAAATAGCAAGATACTTCTAAATAAATATTGGGCACTTAGTATTTATTATTCGTTCTATAACGGCAGATACTTAAAGGTTCGGAGCAATGCCATTAATATTCCAGTCAAACACAGCCCTAAAATTCGTAAAGGCAAATCTGGCATTTTATTTCCAAGTTAATGGCTTTAAAAAAAGTTTTAAGCCCCCATTTCCTCTTTTTAAGTTCACCAGTGGTGTTCAGTTGCAGTCACGGATAACCAGGAAGTCGTTGACTTTTCTCATTCAAATGAACGACTTCCGCTTCTTTTCTGGTTACAGTTAATTCACGCGGCTGGAAGTAAATTGTTTATTGGCGTCAAAACCGTAATGTCATTTATTTAAAATGTGGTATAGCAGGAATTCATGCTGAATATTTCGTATAGTCGTCGAGCGGGACACGAGTTACTGAAGATTTTATGTAATTTAATTGATCATTCTACAGAAAATGGTTAATAACCAGTAATTTTGTACATGAAAAAAGAAGTCTTGAAAGTTTGATGTAAGTGGAAATGATATTTGTGTACCTTTTTCGAACTATTTTTTTACAGTAGCAAGTGCTTTATTCCAAATGTTTCTACCATTCTCTGAACTGAAGGATTTTAATGACTTTCTATAAAATTGAATCCAAATAAGAAAATTAAAACAAAGAAGTTTAATTCTCGAAAATTAGACCCAACATAACTTTTTAGTTAAAACAAGTAAATAAATAAAGTGTGCCTTAGTAGATAATTCCTTTTATTATAAATTAGTCACAACACGAAACAAGATTTTAATTCAAGTTTTACGCCTTATTTCATTCTTTAAAACTTTTTTTTAATTCAGTTTATTCATTCATTTTTTGAAAATGTCTGAAGATTAAAAATTTAAATTGTTCAAAAAATACCAAAAATTAAAAACTCATTTTGTGCACAGTTGCTCATTCCAATTATTTTTTTCGAAGGAAATCTGCCTTTTAATTCAGCATGTATCTATGCTTCAAATTTTTCCTTAAGTACTAATGGCACTAATATTTTCTTTTCTTTTTCAAAATTGAGACAAAATGTCGTTCTAAAAGCAAATGAAGCCTGTAAATGAATTGTCCTGACCGAGAACTTTCATTTATTTATATTTTTATTTTGTTTATTTTTTTTATGGACATTGCTAGATATATTTTTGTGATGTTCTTTATTGTTTTTTTCTTTCCCTTTTATGAAACGTGAAAAGAGACAAACATTGAGTGACATGGTTGCCACAAAACATTACACATTATGTTAAAATGAAACCGTGTAAATATTCAAGATATCATGATGAAAGTTATCTAACCTTTGCCTCAAAATAACTCGTAAAAAATGCACATTGAAACACGAAGTAAAGAATTATTGCATAAAAAAACATAGTTTAATCTAAAACTAAATTATCAAAACGGATTGACACAAACGGAAGAAACAACAGTCCGAGAAATAATAAAATGCAAATTGATTATCCCAAACCAAAACAATATACTAAGTATTTTGCAACTGTTTTTTTTTTATTTCTAACGGCCTGCCGTGCTGGTCCTTAACCATTGCCGACCTAGTGCTTAGACCGCACTAGGTCGGCAATGGATTACGCGGCACCACAATATGTGTGCTACCGTTGCCGCTTAGTTTCCCTCTAGATAACGGCACCTGAGCTCTAATCGATGCAAACTGCACTAGGCATTGAATTTTGTTTAGAGTATCCCGGTGAAACGGATACTCAAGGGACCTTCGACATGCCGCATAATCATATGACTGGGCCCTGTTGATTTTCTGCATCTTGAAAACCCACCGACTTGGGCCAGGTTTGATCCTAAGAACTTGGGCACACGAGGCCTGCGCCTTACCATTACTCTACCCTGCCGACATTTGAGTTATTTTGCAACCGAAAAATACCTAATTTTCATTGCAATTTTTTTATGAACAAGATATTGGATTTATTCAGAAATAACTTAACGTACAAAGTTAAGTAAGCCAGAATAAGAACCAAGCAACACTATACTTTATTCGTAGTGTGTTTTTTTCTTTTTTTCCTTGTGATCTTCATTGGTGACTATGGCGGAAGCAGGGAGCTTCAGCAAACAGACATACATGCAGCGGACAAAGCAAACGGGAGCAATAGATCATCATGAAAACTACATGAAGTCTAGAAAGTAGTTGCCTGAGGCCACGCAACGCCTTCTATAAAAATCTTATAATTCTCTTCGAAAAGGGGGCGTGTGGGTGACGAGCAGTGGAGACGCAAAGCGTTCTTACCCGAAAGGAAAAGACCGCTCCACTTAGCCAGACACTTTCCCCCTCGAGAGAAAGAGTGGGGTTGCCATGGAAACGATCCCCATCCCTCATCCGAGGATGCGTTAACGATCGACCTCGCGTAGGCAAGTCACGCGGCGACGATTCGATTCTCGTTCTGTTGTCTTGCTTAATTAAAATTCGTTCTACAGGAAAAAGGAGGCTTCTGAGCTGAAAAGCGGGAGGGGGTGAGGCGTAGGGATGTTTGGAATAAAAGTTTTGTTCGCCTTGTTTGTGTGTTTGAGGATGATGCCTGATTTTTGTGTAATGAAATGCGAGAGTTGAATGCCATCTTAAATCTTAAATAATGCATTGATAAACATCAGTTTTGTTATTGAGTTATTTGTGTGTATAAATGAAGCTTTGTGATCGGTAACACGTGATCATGAATACTTTCGACTAAGAGCTTTTCAAAATGTACTTTGCTCTCGTAATAAATTTCTGTTCAGAAAGGATATCGGCGTAGAATTATCTTTTAAATTCTCGTTTTCGTATTAATCTAGCATTCTTTGAGTTGTAAGAAAACTATTTCGTGCATTGAATTTTGATGTGAATGATTAAGTAGAATTAGAATATCGTGACGGTAGAAATCTGCCCAGCAAATTTGAATAGCGATATTTTCTCAAAGAAAAAAAGCAAAATCTTGCTGATCTTTATTAATTTCAAAGCTGGAATGAAGAGGGAATTTGTTGTAATTTAACATTCTAAAGTTCTAAGAAGGAATAAGTCCTGCAAACTTTAAATAAGTTTAAATATAAATACTAAACATCTATGACAATATCCCATGAATAGACTGCTGCTTAAATACTTAACTAAGAATCTACGAAGACAAGTTTTGAAGAAGTTACTTATTCCTGCTTTCTTTGACGGAGCGAAACAATTACCACAAGGCGACAAACACTGATAGCCTCTCCCCGTTTTTCTGAGCACAAACTGATCTTTCACCCTGAGAAACTATTTCTACCTCGCAATGTCGCATCTCACTATTTACAGCTTTTTCACCAACCGATGCGAACCTCTGTTAAACACCCGAACCACCGATTTGAGCGTTTTGATTGGTTTAGGAAGCTTTTGATCCGCAGTTCGAAGGTTCAAATCGGCTGGTGAATAGGGCCGTTTGTCGACCTCGTTAGGTAGGGACTGTTTCTCAGGAATTATGTAGTAAAAAAAAATAGAATATTTTTCGAAAAACATATATTCATATTCAAAAAATAGAATCTCGAACTCCGACTTCTAAACACACAATGCTGTACCACTGAGTACTAAAAAGATCGGTATCTCTCTTGACCAATTCCAGGCATCATGAATACTTTCGACTAAGAGCTTTTCAAATGTACTTTGCTCTCGTAACAAATTTCTGTTCAGAAAGGATATCGGCGTAGAATTCACGGCGTAGAAAACGATGCCAATATTCGTTGCAGCTAAATTTCAACATTTTTTGCGTTTTTTTGGAGAAAGGTTGAACTCGATTTTTTTACAGTGCAGATAACTTCGACTTATGAGTGGACTTTTTAATACTTAAATTCGGGGGTTTGTGTGCCCCTTAACTAGTGTTTTCCCAAGTGGTCCATATAGACCCTCAGGGGTGTATTACGACCTACAAGTGACGACCTACGTCAACAACAACAACAAAATGGTGGTTCATGAAATAAAAATATAGGTTTTAAATGAGCCGGAATCTCATTTAAGTAAGATATAGCCAAATTTAAAACAGACTTATTTGTATTAAAACAAACTTATTTGTATAATTAGAATATAAATTTATTAATTATATATTTGTGAAATATATTTCATTAATTGTGCATGCAGGTACCCATTGTGCTTGTAACTAGTAAAATCTTGCACTTTTCTTGCACTTTAAAGCCGTAGACCAGAAGACTTCACGATAAAATGTTAATGTAAAATTTTACGTGTTCGAAAAAATAATTTTCAACAGTGTGCTTTAAATTTTATTTCTTAACTTTCCCTTGCTATTTAAGGACATTTTTCTCCATCTCCCTACTGGTTATAGAACTTCTTGAGAAATGATTTATCCTCAGTTTTACTCTGTTTTGGGGCTTTCAAATGTAAATATTGCTCTAAATTGACTTCTTTTAGATTGAATTACCGAGGAAGGGTGTCCGCATAAAACAGAAAGGAATGACAAGGGATTCTCGAGATAGGAAAGTTTGGGAACCTATGCCCTAAAAACGATCTATCTTTCTAACATACTCAAAGATTACATGTACAAAAATTACGTACGCATTGAATCTACAAGATAGTCAAAGATAAACATTAGTTTGTTCATCAGAAGAAGCCTTACCATTCATTAAATATCTTTTTTGCTGTACTTTTGCATACTCGTTGTGACACATTAGCCGAACAAATACATAATTGAGGGGGGGGGGGTCAGAAATTTCTCCGACTTGCGTGCAGTTTCTGCCAAAGTTTGCGCAACCGTTATTCTAATAATTTGCGCCCTGGTAATAGATGTCGACTTCACACGAGAAAGCCCTCGTCAGAAAAAAGAAGCTAAAAAACGTTTGGGAACCTATGCCCTAAACCGATCTGTCTTTCTTTCTTTCTTACCTACTCAAAAATTACATGCACAAACTTTCCGTACACGTTGAATCTACAAGGTAGTTTAAGCTAAGCATTATTTTGTTCATCAGAAGGAACTTTCCACTCATTAAATATCTCCTTTTGCTGTTAGCAACATACAGCATATTCATTACGACATATTAGCCGAACAAATACATATTTATTGGGGTCAGAAAGTTCTCTGACTTGCGTGCAGTTTCTGCCAAAGTTTGCGCAACCGTTAGTCCAATAATTTGCGCCCTGGTAATAGATGTCGACTTCACACGAGGAAACCCTTGTTAGAAAGAGGAAGATAAGTAAATCCTTGGCGCATCTCCAATAGTTTGTTTGCGCTGTCTACCTCTGGCTGTGCATGACTTTTCGCAGTTTGGCGGAGAATGGGCAACAAATGGATGTTTTTGTCCGTTACGGTTACAGATTAATGTCACGAAATAGCATAATTTAACTGAATGTAGTTGCTATAAGGCGATACTTTGTACCGCAGGTGTCGAGCTGTTTAGCGCGGCTCAATCGACTGTAGCGAGGATCCGTTTATGTAGAGCAGATTGTTTTCAATTATGTTTAGCTTGTTTGGTGAGGAAAATTTAAAAGTCAAAGGGTTGGAGAACATTATTCTTGTTTAACATTTTATACATTATGTTAGACACAGGTTTATGAGTTAGTGATATTTATTTAAAAGAACCATTTTTCTTGTCAATTATTTCTGGATTCATTAATTTCTTTAATTTCTTCTTTAAAGGTATATAACATTTTATTTGTACAGGTTTCAAATTTATATTTTTTTTCAAGAAAAAAATTTATTCCCCTAATTTTAAGAACATGCATTGAACCTGCTTTAACCACGCATTAAACCTGCAAATTTTCAAATCTGAATTGCGTATAACGTTTGCTATTTTTGAGTTGCGAACGTGAACTACGTGTCTGTACAGGAGGAAGAACGAAAGTTTTAGTGTGAACAAACATTATCAGGGCCTACAGATTCGAAATGAAAGATCAAATTTGATCCGTTTTTTCTTTAGCAAACTTCCATGACCATTCATGCATTGAGAGAGCAAAACTTGCAATGTTATATAATACATCTTTTATTTAGAAAAATGCAGAGAAACTAGTACCATGTTTCGTTGTACTTTGGATCAAGTACTTTAATAGTCGGGAATAATAAAAAAAAAAAAAGGAAGAAAGAAAAGAAATACACGAAAGCAATCTCACACGAATATGTTGTTCGTTCCCTCCCACCACCCCATCCTACCCTTTTTTTTTTCATAACTTTTATTTCATTCCATACAAAAAACTTCACTTTAGCTGTACCTACGCATCTGAGGATAGGTCATAACCTCGGCCATTATTTTTCGTCTACATTAAAAATGTATAAAGAACTAGATAATGTACCCAATATTTTCTGGTTTATTCATACTTAAGAATTTGCAGTGTATAAGGCATAAAGATGGTTTTTTTTTGTACTTTGCATACTCGTTACTAATATGAAATCCTTACTTGTTACTAATATGAAATTTTCATTTTACATAGCTCAAAGAAGTATAGACATTTAAAATTAAGAAAATAAAATTAAAATAGTGGTCTTAGAGCGCACAGGAAATAATTATTGTAGAAACGGACAGAAAAAAAAAATTGTTGCCTTTGATCTTACAGGAATAAATTGTTGCGGAGACAGCAGCTCTTTCGATTTCAAAATAAAGGTTCAAAGAGCAATTTATCCATTAAGAAATTTTACTATTAATAAGTTTACAAATCTAATTACTTAATTGCATTATATGTGTGAGAGTCCCATGGTGTCGCCTACTCCTGTGACAATTATTACGGATGTCAACAATACTCAATTTTCTAGTAACAAAAGCTTCAGTTTTAAATATTTAATGACTGAATTATAACGATAGGAAAAATACTTGCTTAGCTGGCTGTCTTTCGACGACATCATCTACATATATATTTCATCTTTTAAAAAAATCCTATTTAAGTACACTGTTAGAAATTTCATCATGAAATTACGGTTAAATGACCGGCAGCAGTCTGTCCAACTAATTCACCGTTAAAATTACGGTTTGGAACATCTTTACGGGACCTAACCATTTCCAATCAGCTTGGTTAAAAAGCCGTAAATGCAAAAGTTTACGGTTTTATAACCATTTAAAAATGGTTTCAAAACAAAATTTTTACCGATGATGAACCATTTCGAGTCGTAGAATCTTCGAGGAGTAGAAACCGTAAACGAAGCTTGCGGGAATTGAACCCGGTTGTATGGCATATACCAACCTTACGCGCTAGCCATTCGGCCGTGACACCACGTAAACCGGACGTTAATTTATCAATAAATCTTCTTTTCCAACAGGCAAACAGCCTTAGAATTGAGATTTCAGTTTTTGATTGGATCTAAAGTCATTTTTAGTCTAAATTTACTTTATATTGACGAAAATCATTTTATTTGCTGCAAAAATTAAAATACAAACAAGCTTCAGCAGCTCAAATTATGGGGGGGGGGGGGGGTCCGCTCATTCGCAAACAGTTCGGGAATCCGATGTCTCCAATTTTTGATTTACGTGTGTATGTCTTTCTATTTAGTAACCACTGCTTAAGCCACTTTTTTCTTCTTTTTTTTTTTATATACACATGCAGATTTGAACTGTTAAATCTTTATTCATATTTTAACAATAACGTATGACCGGTAAGGTGTCGCAACCAAGATGGACGCCCGATTCTTACTGAGCGCTTGTAAATTACGGTTAGTTAAACATTCTTTAGTAGAAACAGAGAAAAAATAATTTTTTTCACAATCAGCGGTTTGAGTACCATCTTTTTAATGGTTATTCAACTGTTGCAATTAAATATGGTAAAATAACAATCAAAAAAACTGGTTATTTTACTATTTTCTTACGGAAATTTTTAACAGTGTATCTATCTATCTATATATTAATTAGTTTGTCGATCTGTGAACGATTCTATTTATGTATCTTTACTCAGTTACTCTTACACACTAATGCAGCAATCAATTTCCAGCTTTGCATCAGTTCATGTATTTGTCTATCAATTTACTTACTTATCCATCCATTTATCGTTCATTTGGCTTCGTTTATTTGCTTTGACATACTACTAGAACTATGCGTAAATCTACTTTTATTTATGCATCAATTAATGTTTTTGTCTGCCTTTTTAATAGTTTATCTATCTGTTTTTACCTATACATCAATTAATATTTTTTATTAGCTTATCGATTCATTTATCGGAACATTTACCTACAGTATTTATACTAAATAGAGGTTATCAGTAACACCAGGTTGAAAAATACAGCACATTATATACCTGATTTTGGTTTACTAATTTCTTCAGAAAAATAGTTTTAAACATTTTATAAAAAATATACAAATACAACTTTTTCCACTCAATGTGTTTCATCACAATAAAAAGTTTTGTTTTGCCGCATTTAAAAATTGTTTTTTAAAGCAATAATATTAGTAATTTGTTATGCATGGAAAATGCATAAAATTAAAATGTAATGGTAAACATAAAACGCTCTTCACCGTTCCGCATTGCCGTTAATATTATGATTATTAATAGGTTAATATTCTCCCAGAATGTTTGCATCTAAAATTTAAATTAAGCTCATTTTTGGCCTACTTTGGGATCATTCATAAATGATGTCACGCTTCGAAAGGGGGAGGGGTGTTCGTGAAATTGTGACAAAGAGCAACAAGGAGAGGAGCGGGGGTAACAAGAAGTGTGACACGATGCATTATGCAACATAACGGGACATGTGACAAAGGGGGGAGGGGGTGAAATATATGGAAAAAGCGCGACATCATTTAATGAACTGCCCCTTTCCCGTAAAATAAAATAAATAAATAAAGAAAGAAAGTACGAAAGAAGGCTTAATGGATATTATAAAAATATCGTTAAAAATAAGGAAAAGTCAAAAGTAAGTGAAGTAATTAAATAAAGATTGAAAAATAAAATATTTGAAAGTAGGGTTTTGATATGCGGAAAATGTTTGTCTGTCTGTCCCCTCTAATAACTTTTGAGGGAGTTGTCCGTTTAGAAAGATTTTTTTAGGCTTTCAAAAGCTCTCAGCGAGGTCATCTCATTTCCATATTTTACTTTTTGATTTGAAAAATTTTTCTTTTAATTTTGAACAGTTAAAAAAAATCTTAACAGTAGCGCCTATGGGTTTAAAAAAGAAGCAAATTATGTAAATATGGGCATAAGGTCTAAGTTCCTATCAACAAGCTTATTGAAAGAAGTTTGGCGTGAAATATTTTTGATTTGAACAATTTTTGTTCAATTTTTAACAGTTCAAAAAGAAATGAACATAGCGCCGGCTGTGAAAGTTTTATCCTATATAAATCCTGATCTAACTTACGGATTTGCTTGGAACAAACCTTATCAGAAAGCTGTTATGATGTAGAATATATACAGATACGAAGTTCAACCGGAACTAAACGAGCCCATTTTCCTATGTAACTTTTTGATCGGGATTTTTAAGGATATTTCTGAACGAATGAAGGAGTAAATCAGTGAATAAATGAAAAAATAAACAAATGAGTGAATAAATACATGAATGAGAAAACGAATTTTCCCACGAAACTTTTTGGTCTGGAGTATTAAAGATATTTCCGACTGGGCGGGGGGTGGGGCCGGGACTGAATGAATGAGTAAATGAGTGAGTGAATGAAAGAATGAATGAGTCAATGAATTTGTATTAACCGTTGAAAAAGGTACATTTGAAGTAATTAAGAACTAAAGCTAAATGATAAAGAGAGAGAGATAGCTATATTATTTATTTGAAGTTGGTGTTCACGGGAAAATAGACTAGTATATCTCTAGACGAGACTACTTGTTACAACTTCCACTCTTAGCTTACTCATAAAATGACATTGCCTTTTCCGTTTTTAGCACCCTCTTTCACTTGGAGACAATATTTCTTCTTTGAAAACTATTAATCTGAAAGATCGGTATCATTGTTTAAGTAAGAATACCTATTCCTATCACCCTAAACAAATAAATCATTATTTAACTACACAATATCTATCTTGTTACTTAGTTATTAAATTATGAGACTTCGGACATCACTAGAAGGGAATAAATATGCAACAAGCTGCTTTGCTGCCACTTCGGCACAATGGGTTGTGGATAAAAATCTCTGTATGATTAAAATTATCCTCACGTCTATAAATTAGTCATTGAATAAAAGAGACTCTCTTTTAGTTTATGGCGTCACCAATTAGCATTATTTCTAATAGCGAATCGCATACGTTTAATTTAAACGGTTGATTTGGTTCGTTTTTTAACTGGCCATTTTATGAGGGCTTTTTCTTCTTTTTCCTTTAGACATCACAGCAAAGTAGCTTATAAAAATATAAATGCGATAAAGTGATCAATATTTATCTCTTGTAAAAGGTGGGAATGCATAAACAGAGCATTCTTTCTGAAGCACAACGTGTTGAAATCTAAAATGTCTGCCAGTCTGAACGAAACAACGTTTTTAAAACATAATTAAATGAAATTATATTTTAGAAACATAGTTGAATAAAATTTTGCTTTCAAAGAAAAAAAATCCCTTTTAACAAGCAAATTTATTAATTGTAACTGGATTAGATTTTCAGATTATAATGCGAGATGGGAGCGTAGTTCACAAAACATTGAAAAGGCCTAATTTTTTTAAAAAATACTTTGCTATGTTTTCTACATACAGAATGCTTGATTATAAACTTGTATGTGCAAAGAAAGGTTTTTTTTGAATGAATATCGTTTGCAATTTCGATTTTGTTGTTCAATGATAAAACAACGTATATTCGAGCGCATTCTTTAACGGGACACAGGACCTTTGAAATAAGCATTTTCTGTTTTTGATTTTTCACTGTAGTTAGACTTATTTTAGCATTAATTATGCATGTTTTGGCAAAATTTTTAATACTAAGCCAATCAAAAATACTTTTGAGGAAACGTTTTCCCAAATTATAGAGAAAGTATGAAAAATATGAAAAACACAACAATTAACTCTTGCGTCTGAATTTTTGAGTAATTTGCTTACAAATTTTTATATAGTTTCTTAAGAATATTACAAATATTTTAAGGAATTATATTTTATGTAGGAATTACTAAGAAAACTTTTATACTGGTTTAACTGTAGCAAGAATCAAAAATTTTTGAAAAAGTATACTGGAAGTTAAAAAAAAATTAAATTCAAAATCTTATAAGATTAAACTGCAACTCTTTTCCAAAAGTTTTTACGTTATTGTTACATATCTATATGCAAATTTCTATGCAATTTGGATGAAATATCAGACGCAAGAATAATTTTTTGTGTTTTCATAATTTGCTTATTTTTTTAACAATTTTGAAAAAAACTTTAGCCAAAAATAATTTTTATCGGTTTAATATTTAAAATTTAGCCAAAACATAGACAACCAATTATTAAAATAAGTCCAACTACAGTACAAATTAAAAAAAAGAAAAGTAATTACACAGTTCCTGTGTCCCCTTAAAAATTTGTTTAGATGCAAGATTTTCGCCACATTTTGCTTAGTGACAAAATTACCACATTATCTCTAAATGATATTTGTTTTGGTTTACTATGGTTGAACAAGGAAAAAAAAGTCGGCTTCGTGTAGAGCAGTGTTTCCTAAAAGACATAGCAGATTTCTACAGAATTGACAAATGAAATTACGGTATAAATATATCCGATTTGAATATGAATAAAATTTCCTCCTACTTTTCTGTGATTTTTGGCTTGGAAGAAGACATTGTAACAAGATACTTTTGACCTTTTCCAAAAAATTCAAAAATCGAGATTCATTCAATGTAATTTCACAGCTTTGGATGCTAACCATATTGAATAAACCTCCGCTAGTTCTCTTATACCAGTTCTGTTCTCAATTCTTCTTGCACGTTCGCACGTCATAAATAAGAAATATTTGCACTTTATATGAGTCCCATGGCGACAGTTAACGAGCCTCGATTAGCGACTACAACTGAACGGATTTTATTTGCATTAGATCACTTTCTGAGAAAGGGTTGGGTAGCTCTCGGTTTGTTTTACTCGAGATATGAGAAGGAAAATAGTACATGTCGAAGATAGGCAGTTTTATTTTATACCTGTACTTTAACTGCCTATTAATATTATTAAATTTTAATGGTTTAGTTGTTCCAATACAGCATCTGAGCATAATGTATGGCAGAGTGATTTAATGCTAGTCTTAATTTGGATTTTCTGAAAGCCTACCATGTTCATAAAAACTTAAATAATATTTGTAATGAGTCTTTTGCTGTCACTCATATTTCTTCTATTTTATAAAACGGTTTTTAATTTGCATTTTCCAATATCTCCCCTGCCAATCGTGTTTTAGCAAGTGCTGAAATCTGATTGGTTCGGGATTCAAGTCTTACGTATTTAAACTTCTTGTCCCCACTTGTATTTTATTTCTACTTTCGGCACTGACGAAGGGGCCTGATAGCCCTTGAAACCGGTTTGCCACTTTTAACCTTTTATTTGTCCCTTTAACGTCGCTTTCACTTATTTTGACTAGTCTTCAGTTTTATTTTGAAGAATGTGAGGGGGGAGGGAGGCTCCCGTGAGAAGCTGTTTTTAGAATGTATAACATTTTCTGAGCAATGGTTGAAAAAAATTACTTTGATTTATTTAGTTTTACTTAAGACGCGAAATAAAACATTTTTTTTTTGCGCCACAGACATAGAAGACCATACACAAATGATGTGAAACATTTTTAATAGTTCTCCCCCTCCCCCAAGTCACATGTCATGACATACGTTTTAGGTCATAGTTAAAGTTTTAATTTAAAACTTTTTCTACGTTCTAATGAGATTTGTTAGCAGAACAATAATGACTATATATGTACGTATTTTGTATGAACTAAAGTATGAAGTTTAAAACAAAAACGTAATTAATATGAAATAGTAACAAAATATTAATACAAGTGAGCAACTAAAAACATTAGTATTTTTGAACTAGATATATTCTGCTTTAAAGCTTCTTTACCTTACAAGCAAGAAATACTCATGAGCAGATTTAATTAATTTATAAGATATTAATATAAGAGAGCAACTGAAGACCTTAGTATTTTCGATTTAGTTATATTTTGCTTTAAAGTTTCTTTACTTTAAAAGCAAGAAATACTCATGAGCGGATTGAATTTTAACTCTTTAAAAGTAGACTTTTAACTAGGACTTAATTTAATGCATAAGGAGCATCAACGTTTTTCGCTAAAAAATAAAAGGAAATGAGAATACAAAGCGAAATCATCAGAAGAAATCATCATTTTTATCTTATTAAAATAAACGTAAGATAAAAGAAATATAAAAATATTTAATCTCCTGTTTTAAGATATTTTTAGTTTACCCAAAATGTGTGATGTCATAGTTCTTGTGCACCTATGACATCACGCATTTTGGGTGATGTTGTAGCGTTGACATATGGGACCAATGAGAGACCAACCTCGATCGATTAAAAAAAAATATCGAAATCGGTTCATCCAGTAAAATCGATGGGGCAAAAAATAGCGACACACGGTTTGAGCTGATAGCGTCCTCCTTTGCGGGAAGTTGGTTAAATAGCGCTTTTACCAATAATTACACTAAATGTAGTTACTGAATAATTTGTTTCTCTTTATTAGTCCGGTCTGCCGCTTCTTAATATCCCACTTTCAGAAAAGATAACTCACTCTTTAATACGCTCTCTGCCGGCCACTTTAAGGATGAACCTTTACATTACGTAGTATCAGGAGACACACCTAACATCCAATGCGGATTGAAGCAGATTGAAACAAATGCGAGGCCTTCCCTCCCGCGAACGGGTGGCTGGTTAGTGCGACATCACTCACACCAGGCTTAAGCCTCTAACGCTCGCTGACGGTCACTTAGAGATGAATCTTTGCGCAGTAAACACACCTGAAATGCCCACTGCATCGGAGAGCAATTGAAAAAGCGCTGCTCTTTTCGCGCGAGCTTGGTGGCTGGCTAACGGAGAAATCACTTAACACAACGCTGTAAACTCTCGTACGTGTTTGGCACTGTGGCAAGAAATGGACATCACGCGCTGGCGCGTGGTCCGGTTAAGAATCACTTTTCTCCACCTGACCCCTACCTGTTAGCCGAGGCCTTAGGATTGCTTACGCACGGGGAGAGGTAGTGGGGTCTACGGATTTTACATGCACATATCCCCAAGTATACATGGTGGTCTTCAGTGGGTATCGAACGCGCGACCTTCCAGGTGGAAGTCCGACGTGCTAACCACTGAGCTACCACGGCCCAGTTAAGAATCACTGATCCGATTCCAGCTGTTATTGATAATGGCACTGGCATGTATATATTTTGTAATGTACTTCGACTTAAGGTTAAATGCATGCATTGCTAAACGACGTGGAGCGTCTTCTTATTTAACCACATTTATCTTTTTAATGTTAAGCTCCGTAATGCTTACTGTGCACTTTATGAAGCACTCAACACAAGCAAGATATTAAAACCCAAGAGCGTTCGACTAAAGGTTGAAGGCATGCATTGCTAAACGACGCGACGTGGAGCGTCTTCTTATTTAACCACGGTACCTTTTTAATAAGCTCCGTAATGATAACTGGCACTGTATGAATCACTCATCACAAGCAAGATATTAACACTGAAGTTTGTTGCAAGGTTCAGGAAATTAAAAGCATTCTTACAAAATAAATAAGTAAAAAAATAAAAATAGCATTTCTTTTCAACAGTTTTTTTTTTTAATTTTAATAATGGTTTATTACCCTACAAGAAGATGATTGGCCTTTTGTGAATAATAGATATGATGCTATTAGTTAAAGTGTAGGAATGTACATATTTAATAGTATCAAGATCCAGAAATTGAATCCCGCGATGTTTCTTTGTCACTATATTGAATGCGTGCACTTAAATAATACGCAATGCCTTCTTATTTAACCACGTGAATTTTTAATAATGCACTTTCCACCCTCTAAGAAAATAATCAGCTCTTTGAGAATTACTGGTATGAAAATGCAATGAGTGATTATTAATGAGTGCAGGAATGATCAAATTTAATATCATCATGATTCAGGAAGTTAATTATATGACGCTTTTTCGTCATAAAAATAAATGCGTGTATTTTTATCTAATACGTAGCGCTTTCTTATATAACCAATGTGGTTATTTTTTCTACATAATTTCCTCCAAGAAGATAGCCGATCCTTTAAGAATCAGTGATCTAAAACAAGATTTTATGAATACTGGTACAGGAAATGCACATGTTTAATGCATAGAGTAATAAAATTCTGTGTTGTTCGTCATAAGATGAAATGTATGCATTCCTGAATAATATTTCGCATAGTCTTATTTTACCACCTGATTTCTTTTTGCCTACTTTCCCGTAAAAGTAAAAAAGAGAGCATGAAAGAAGGCTTAGTAGGTATCGTGAAAATATCATTAAAAATAAAGAAATAAAAAAAAGACTTAGTAATTAAATAAAGGTTCAAAAATAAACAAAATTGAAAGTAGGGTCTTGAGATGGGGAAAATGTGTCTGTCGGTCTGTCTGCCCCCCTCCCACCTAATAACTTTTGCGGGAATTTTTCGATTTGAAATATTTATTTTTTATTGCATTCGAAAGATCTCCTCGAGGACATCTCATTTACATACATTTTTTTTCATTTGAATATTTTTTCGTTCAATGTTGAACAGTATAAAAAATCTTAACATTAGCACATGTGGGGAAACATGAAGCAAAGGATATAAAGCCTGTACATGATGTCAAAGTTCCTATGAACAAGCTTATTCGAAGGAGATCTCGGCGTGAAATAGTTTTTAATTTGAATAGTTAAAAAAAATTTAACATTAGCGCCTGCGAGAGAATTTGAATCCTATATAAATATTGAACGGATATGGCTGAAACAAACTTTATCGGACGGATCTTATGACGTAGAACATGCATAGATACGAAGCTCATCCAAAACTAAACAAGCCTATGAAATTTTTTGAGCTCCCTATTAAGGATATTTCTAAATGAGTGAATGAATATATGAATGTGTGAAAGAATGAATGAATAAATGATTGAAAGAATGAATGAATAAATAAATGACATGAATGAGTGAATGAATAAATGGGAAATGATAAATCGATGAATGAATATGTATTGCCCCTTAAGAAAGGTGTATTTGGAACAATTAAAAACTAAAGCTAAATGAGAACGAGAGAGAGATAGCTAGATTATTAATTTGATGTTGGTGTCTGCGGCAAAGTAGACTCGTATAGTTCTAGACGGAACTTCTTGTTATTATTATAAATGGGATGTTACGTGACTAATATCTTCCACGTCGTGGTGCATCCCAAAAGTGTATGCATGAATCTGCACCTTACTTGATAAATGATTTCACTGACAAACACCAATAAAATGCTGATCATATTTACGATGACGTATATATGAACATAACGTACCTTTCTCACGCCTTCTGCTCAGCAGCAATCCCATAAAAAAATCATGCAAACATTTTCATACACGATCATCTGTGAGTGAGCTGACATATTTGGCTTCCACACGAGATTCACGCGCGCTCTTGTATGCGCCTCTTCCCTGCACATCTCCTTTGACAAGCCGCGGTGCACTCTGGGTCATAAAAATCGATAGATATCTCGTGTATCCCTCCGCAGAACCCGATTCACTACGTGTCGCTGCCAAGTGTAAGCGAGATCCAGTAGCACGAGCTGCGAAATATAGTTCGCGAGTAGAAAGAAACGGGAAAAGACCTATACGTAATTTTTCTTTAACCTTTCTTCCGCCAGTTTGGTTCATGTTTTATTTTTTCCTCTTTTTTTCTTCTTGGAAAAGTGAATGCTCTCAAATGCCGTTTTTAAAAATTAACCTTAATGTCTCCGAATGGTATTATACTACCCTTTAATGGGTCACATTTTGTGGTGAAGTGCCCTTTTTATCACTGGAAATGTAACGTTTGTAACTAAGAATGGCTCAAATCATTAAGATTTTATTAAAATAACGGGCTATTTGGGAAGCCCTGAAAGCATTGAATTAAACTAATGCAAATTGGTGCATTAGCGTTAAGATTGTTTGACAGTTGGGTTGTTAAGATTGCGGTATCCCACAAGGCTTGAAAAATATTTAAAATATTCCAATGCGTTAAAACTTTTTTTTGTAGTGTTTTCAATGACTTCATAAAAATTACATTTGAGAAAGTATGGCTTTATACAATTGTTAATTAAGTGCATTATTGAGTACAAAGGAAAAACAACTTAAATAAAGCACAAATTGTCAAAACAATAAAGCAAATAGCTATTTCGAAGCTACAACGGAACCTCTTCCTCAGTGCGGGAAAGAAAAGTGCTCAACTCACTCGAAAGTTGTGACGCATTTTTTATAAATACCGGCTGTCTCTCTGGTTGTTGTCCGTTCACTCACAACTTTTTTGTTGTGTGTTGAGTACTTTTTCTTTCCTGTACTCATATTTTAGTTCAAAGCACTTTTGATCATTTTCTAATAAATGTATTACTGGTTTAAAACAAAGTTAATAACCACATCAAAGATTAATCAATCTGAAAATGAGGTTTATCCAAATGCAGACCCATTGCATAAAAATTTATACTGGTTAAAGAGTTTATAAAAATAACTGTCATTGGTATAGTTTATCTAAAAAAACAATAGGAAAAAGTTGTTGATAATTAAAAAACCTTTAAAGTTGCTTTTGTGCGATAATAGTTGTTTATAATCTTCATTTCTATGCTTTGCATTTAGATTTTAAACTAATTAAACAAGGGTTCCCATCCCTCCAAAAGCGGTGTCGTACACTCTCAAAAACAAAAACAATGGAGCACCACCCCAAAGGGGATTTCGACCCCCAACATGGACTAACACCCTTAAAAAATCAACCCCTAAAAATTTTAACGGTGCAGTCTGTGCCATGACCTCCTTCGTTGGCACAGGTTTTAATACATACCGCTTTATTTGAGATTAAATGCTTTAAAGAGTGAGGATTATTGGCACCAACGCATTTAGTACACTTGGAATTTTACCAGCAGAGCACAACAAAGGCTTCAAACTAACTAGTGATCAGAGAATGAAAGTTTACTTCTTGTCACAAGAAGGCACAGGAAGATACGAACGTAATGTCAAGTGTTAATGGTGTTATTAAAAATGAGAAAAAATACTTTCTTATTTTTAAAAAATAATTTTGATTTAAAAATGAGAAAGCGCCGTTCTCAGTTTGAAGTACCGAAACTTTGAAGAATTATAGTTCAAAAAAAGAAAAGCTGTCTGTAGCATCAAGGCTTTACCAGATCACTGTGAAGGGCGCAAAGCGCAGCCCTCGTCCTTCGAACTTCCCACAAACTCTCATCAGACGATTTGACAACCAGTTTCGGCCATAAGGACCCGACAGGCGAGCGTTTTCTACCTGCTTTATCGTCCCGGTATCCCAGTCCTTCTACGAAGAAGGCCTTATATCCGTCGGGAGCGGATTGGTAGACATTTAGTATTACCCCGGCCGCACCACGAAGAGGCCAACACCATTACGACCCAACCAAGCTAGGATTTGTGATGATGAAAATTAACTTGAATATCAATCATGTAGTATGATGAAACAGCAAAAATTGAACCTCTAAACTATTGAACTACTTTTCCATGGTACAAAACATGCCAGAAAAAGTCCTAATTTAGGATGGTCTGAAGATCCAAGGAATTTTTTTTAGCAATGTTCGAAATCAAAAGTAGTGTTCAGAAAATGCTAGGGAAGACTTTCATCTACAATAGGATCGATAAGAGCTGCAAATATACAATCACTAAATGTCTTTAAATAATAAATTGTGACACTAAATATTACTTTGGTTGAGTCGATGTTGCTGTTTTTGTAATAATATACAGACGCTGGGGATGGTTGTCTCCTTTGAAATTTGAATTTTTTTTTACGAAATATATCCATGAATTTTTTCAACTCAGTTCTTGGTAGCAGATACAGCTGTGTATTACTTTATTTTCTTAATTAAAAGCATTGATTATAAAAATTTTAATGGGCCAAATTACCGTAATAGTGGGTTAGGTACATCTCGATTACTCTCGACTGTGACCTTTCCCATTAACTAAGAAACATGCCTCCCAACATTTTTCATACCATAGTTATAAAAGATACAGCATTAAATAATGTCTCTTCAGCAGGTATCCTTATTGATCGAAAAACAATAAAAATGCAAAATATAGCATTAATTTACAGATAAAAAGAACATACCTGACTTTCAAAAAGAAATGTTCCTAAAAAGCTCTCATTGTAATGTGCTTTTTTATTTTTATCAGCAGATTTTGAGCAGTAAAGATTACTTACTTTACATTAACAAATTACATTTTTAGCCTACTTTCCCGTAAAAGTAAAAAAATAATAATAATAAAGCATGAAAGAAGGCTTATGTATCGAGAAAATATCGTTAGAAATCAAGAAAAGTCAAAACTAAGTTAAGTAATTAAATAAAGATTGAAAAATAAAAAATTTGAAAGTAGGGTTTTGAGATGGGGAAAAAGTGTGTCTGTCGGTCTGTCTGTCCCTGTCTGTCGGTCTGTCTGTCTGTCGGTCTGTCGGTCTGTCCCCCCCTAATAACTTTTGAACGAATTGTCCGATTGGAAAAATTCTTTTTGCATTCGAAAGATCTCGGCGAGGACATCTCATTTCTATATTTTACTTTTTGATTTGAACAATTTTTTGTTCAATTTTGAACAGTTCAAAAAATTTTAACATTAGCGCCTATGGACAAAATTGAAGCAAATTCTGTAAACTCTGGGCACAAGAGCCAAGTTCCTATTGCAAGCTCATTGAAAGGAGTTCTCGGCGTGAAATATTGATTTGAACAGTTTTTGTTCATTTTTGAACATTTCAAAAAATTAACACAGAGCTTACGGGGAAATTTCAACCCTATATAAATCCTGATCTAACGGACCGATTTGCTTGGAACAAACTTTATCGGAAAGCTCTTATAACGTAGAACATGTAGAAATAGAAAGTTTATCCAGAACTTACGAGCCTATTTTGCTATGAAATTTTTTGATCGGGATTTTCAAGGATATTTCTCAGTGACTCAATGAGTGAAATAATGAATGAATGAAGAAATGAAAGAGTGAAAGAATAAATCAATGAATAAATGAATGAGGAAAATAATGAATGAATAAATTATTGAATAAATGAAAATATAAATAAATGAGTGAATAAATACATGAATGCGTAAATGAATGAATAAACACTTGAATGAGGTAACGAATGAATGAATAAATGCATGGCTGAATAAATGAAAGAATGAATGAGTGAGTGAATGAATATGTATTATCCGTTGAAAAAGGTATATTTTCAATAATTAGAACTAAAGATAAATAAGAAAGAGAGAGAAAGAGATAGCTAGATTATAAATTTGAATTTGGTGTATACGGGAAAGTAGGCTCGTATAGTTCTAGACGGAACTTCTTGTATGCTTCAGAGATCTTATTTATTCCAGAAAAACAGACAATTATTTTAACACTTTACATTTTCTATCAATTATGTTGTATATATGTATGTTTCTGTATGGATGTAAACTGACGGTTTGTTCTAAAAATATTTTATAAGTTTTACATTTTATACCTTTTGTGCTCAGCGGTAACCTTTGCACGACATCGATTAACATAAAATGGAAGCTAATTACCACAATTACCCAAGGAGAAATAATTTACAGTTTGCACCATAACCGTAATTGAGTTATGCGAATATCATAAATGAATCGTTTGCTCACGTTAGGGAAAATAGACGCCGAAATCGGCTGCATAGGTTCAGACACAACGTTCTAAATGAAGGAAGAAGTACAATAATTCAAAAAGTTCTACCATTTAATGAAATTTTCTAGCTGCATTTGAGTTCTATTTGTGTTAGTGAGACATTAATATAAATGGTGGAAAATATGTATCACAGAAACGACGTTCCTGATATGTAATGGAATTTTGTGTAACTTTCATTAAACAAATCGTGGAAGATCTTTGATATAATCGCTGGCTAATCAGTTTAATTTCCAAACATACGTTGTTTGTATATGTCAGAGGCGGTGTAAGTTGAGAGTACATGCGCTTATAATTTCATTTTATTCTACCGGCGTGATATTGAACAGGACATTTAATTACAGCTCTAATGTGTTTGGATTAAAACACTGCTTTTAGAACTTGTTCGCATAATGCTAAAGTTTTCAGATTCTCTTTATTCTACAGAAAAGTGATAAATCTTAATTTTCGGCAAAATTTCAAATATTCAATAATAAAAGCATTGCTTTTATTTGTAAATATATTGAGGACTAGCTGACGTGCAGGGCCTCCAGTGGGTTATCTCAAATGCTTCATAAATCGCTGACGGAGAACATAAGGGCTTTGAATAATGGCAACAGTCCCTAAAAATATAAATCAGAATGAGGTCAGAAAAGTCCTTAAGCCGCAAAACCCCATTATTATAACATAAATGCTTTAAAAATTAAAAGAAAATAATGATTTTATTGAAGAAATGAATATTAAATCTCCAAAAAAGAAAGAAGAATCAAACTCAAGATAAATTAATTGGGAATCCAAAGCTTATATCCAAAAAATATGCAAATAAAATGAATTTTTAGAATTTGTTTCGCTAATAAAACGGTATGAAAAAAATTAAAATAGCCTCTTTTTTTTTCAATCGTCTGCGATGTTCTAAAACAGTAATAACTTCTACCCTAATAAACAGAAACATTTAATAAATTTCATAAAATGTAGAAAATTTTGCTCTTTTGAATGACATAAATCTTGTAAATGTGCAGGCATTTTTTTCCCTTTAAAATCAGAAGATTTATGTATTTGCTTAAAATTGGAATAAAAAAAGAACAAATTCGAATTTTAGGAAAAACACTTCGAGGGGCACAAGGACCTGACCCAAGGTACCTGTAACCAAAATTTCGTACTTCTAGACCATTCCATCTCGCCAGGAGGCGAGCGACAGGCACACACACAAACTTTCGGTTTTATTTATATGGAAGATAGAGATGGTATAATCTTTTGAAGAATGTTCTCGAAAATATTCTCAAAAATACTTTCAATAAAAAGAGTATTCTAGAGCAGTCATGACAAGATTTTTAACTTACACACGATAGCTAGGCAACCATTAGCTTGATTATGTGGTTTATTTAGATTTTTTAATTTGTGTGGATAATTCATGTTCTACTTGCATTTATTTTTTTTTTTTGTATTTGTAAGCACTGCATCGACACAAAAGCAATTTAAATCCTGTCTATAACCTTCATTTTGATCATTATAACTCTAAAGTTACTCAAATGACGACAAATGCGTTTGTAGTATATTTGAAATACAGCAAAAGTGTTTGCAAAATATCAAATAAAATGTATAATTTTACTCACATTTTTTTTTTTTTTTTTGAAAAAAAAAATCTACAAACCAAAGCGAATAACCATATTTAAAGCACTTCCTTCATATAAAATGTACGTAATTTTCGTTATTCCTCGCTCATTCAAGCCCTTACTGCTATTTGTACGGAACACTTAAGAGTTTTAAATAGTCAAACCACGCGCATTTTTGACAGGTAAAACAATTGAATTTTAAAGATATTTAGTTTAAAAATACTCTATTAAAAATTTTAAACTTAACTTTGGTGCAAATGGGCATTAGTGACCCTCGAGTTAATACTAAAAAATATATAAACAAAAATTTGACCCACGTTTCAAAAAGGCTCGCCCTTCTAGAGTATTGTTCTAGACTTCAGTCACCAACATAACACAATGTTGAACAGTTTAGATGTAAATGACTAACTTCAAAAGCAAAACATTTAGAGAATAAGCATTAACTTACGTTCATTATTGTGTAAGTGCAAAGCTGTTTTTAAGATTTTTCTGAAAAATAAAGTAGGTGCTCAAAATATTAAAATTACACCTTTTCATGCTACGATAAGAACATTTAAAATTTCTCTTAAACAAGTTTGAGAGTTTGAAACCGTTGTAAAAAATAAGATTAACTGTCGTCAAAAGAAGTTCTAGGAGTTTTTTTTTTTTTTTTGCAGAATTCAAGTGCAAATGAAAAATATTCCTAATTAGTAACTGTATTTAGTTTGGAAAAAGAAATAAAGAAAAAAAGCTTCATTTGAATGTTTTTCATCTGGAAGCTCACTCTTTTCCTTTTTAAAAGGGGTTCCTTGTAACCTGAAAATACGTGTTTGCAATTTTTGCAAATTTGTTGCTTAATTTTACGTTGATTTTTGTTTGAAATTGCAAGAAAATTCGAAACCATTTGAAGAAGTAACATTTTCATAATTTTTACACACGAATTTTTTGTTAAAAAGAAGGTAAAATAGTTTTTTAGTAATTTTGGCATTTATCTTTCTGTATTCTTGCTGTACGCACATACTTTTTTTTACTAGGTTTTCATTACAAAGCATTTACTTGGCTAACCAAAATTTTTCTCATTGTTCATAGAAAATTCTACTAAGTGAAGTTCATTACGTGGGAAGACAAGCTCAAAAATAATTTTATTGACGTGCTTTAACAATGACAGTTAAACTTTACTTCATAATGTTACTGATGCTTAAAATCTTTTATATTTATTTTTAAGAAAATAGAACATTCAAGATAATTTCAATTTTAGGAGAATATTCTCGGAATATTATCGTTCTCCGAGAAGATATAAATCTCTAATTGATAATCTGAATTTAAATAAACAAAGACAAAACAGTCTAAGTACCGTTTTTTACTTTTTTATCTCCAGTTTGTCAACCGATTTTCTTATTTAGTAGCTATTGATGAGTTTTAGCGTTATCAATAAAAACATTTTGGAAATAGTAAATTTTTTTCCTACTTTCGAATTAGATTCGAATTCTTTTATATATATAATTTTATATATATATATATATATATATATATATGATAAGCCACTCAGATTGTTTGTCGAGTACAATGTCAAACAAAATAAAGTAGAATTTGACCTAACAATGTCTAATAAACAATAAAGTGAGATAATACGTGCGGTGACGCGTTATATTGCTTCGAATCAACGTTTCGTAAGTTTTGATTTGCATTAGCGCTTTGAACTCTTGATTAAATTGAAAGGGAGTGTTTGAATTTCTAATTTATTCTATAATAATAGGGTGGGATGAAAATTTTTATTTATCTTTTCTTTACAGGAGAAGGGGTGCAGAAAGATAAAATTTATGTATAATATGTGTTACAAAATGCATTAAATTACATAACTAACTCAGTGGTCAATCAGGCGCAGAGGAAAGATTATCTCTAATTGAAATATTTAAGCAAAATAAACTGTGGTCAAACAGAAAAACTAAAACGTTTAAAAGTTATTTAAACGTTTAAGGCTGAACTAATTTAATGAATTACGGTCGAATTTCGACCGTTGGGTGAAGTATAATATAAAACGAAAAATAGCTAACAATTTCTATTTGCTTTTAAAAATTCTTGCTCCTTTTTACACTGCAAAATAAAAAGCAAATTCGTTTTTTTTTTTTCTTTTTTAGAGACTGGCAGTTTATATTAGTTGAGTTTAAAAAAAAATTAATAGAGGTTTGAAAATGTCCAAGATTTTAGCAGTTTCAATAGAAAACCAATTGAACAGAAAAATAATGAAATAGATAAGAACAAATATTAAATATGGCATTGTGCAACAAGAGGGATAAGGTTAACTGATTTTCTTCGAAAAATTGATTGAATTGTTTAAGTAAAATAAAAGATTTTTTTTTTTCAATAAATTCTTATTTCGCACATTACTCATTAAAAAATATTTCGCTTTAAAAGAGTTTAATTGAGGAAAATTAACTAAAAGCTGTAAGTAACTTAAATTTTATTAAAACGCAAAATACTTGCGTTCTATAAAGCTCAAAAATGTTATTTGCGCAAAAATGTTTTCCTATGTATTTAGCAAGAATGTTTTATTTATAACTTCACTTTCAGAATACATAACAAATTTCAAAAATTATACATATCTCTTTTGATACCTTTGCTGAACACCATAAATTTTCAAAATTTTACATGTCTCTTTTGGTACCTTTGCGGAACAACACCATTTTGTGGAACCCGTAAATCTGCAAGAATTCTATATGTCTCGTTTGATTCCTTTGCGAAACAACACCATTTTGCGTAACAGGTAAATATTCGAAAATTCTACATGTCTCTTTTGATACCTTTGCGGAACAACACCACTTTGGGAACACGTAAATCGTCAGCTGACAACATTCGAAACGTGTTCTACTTTCCAACACTTGAGAAATCAGTTTGCGTGGATGGTAGTGCATGAGGAGCTGTGAAATAGTGGGATGCTTCCAAAAGCATCCTCATCTTCCCGCCCACTGGGAATGGCAGACGACTGCAGCATAGACTTCATATTTGATGTGTCGGAAAAGGTCTTTGATGTTTGGGGGCCGGGGGCGGTCTCGTTTGAAGGCAGCCCCCCACTGTGAGTCATGGGGATAGAGAGGCAGTAGATCAACAGCAGCTGACCGTCTGGAACCATTGATTAGCGGTTGAGATCTTCTTTCACGGTTTTTGCACAACCATCAGTTGTTGAAGTTGGGGTGATTGCAGAATGATTTTTATGGTTGTTGAAGGTGGTTACGTTTCTATTCGTTATTCATTTTCTGTCCCTGCTAAGCACTTGATGATTGTTGTTGCGACTATGCTGGATTCGCTGAGTATAAGTGCAGCTTTTTGTACTTTTTTTCTGGTTTTATTGCCATCATTGTTCCAAAAAAATTAATGCCTTTGCGGCTAACGCACAATAGAAGTAATTATTACAAATAATAATATTAACATATTGAGATGACGTATTTTAAAAACAATTCACACGCAAAAAAAACAGGCATAATGTGATACTAGCCTTCATGATAATGTAAGTATCTAATTTTAATGCTATTGTTAAAAACTTTTCCCCTTACTCAATACTTTTTCTTTTAATATCTGCAACATATGTAATTACTATATACCTCCAAATTAATTTCCTTTAGGACTATTATCACCGACTGCAGAAGGATTTTTTTAAACGAATAGTAATAGTGTATTGAAGTGATGTATTATTCACACACACAAAAAAAAAACATGCCCTCAATACTGTTCAATCTACATTTTTACTTTTACTCATCTTGCTAAGATCCCCCCCCCCCCCGCCCCTTCCGCCTTCCTTCTTGCATGCTTTTTGTTTTAATGTGCAGCCTCATAGTAATTACAAAAACCACCAAAATAAATTCCTCTGTAGCTAACTATTATCACTGACACAACAGAAGTAACTATTATAAACAAGTAATAATAAAATATTGAGGTGATGTATTTTGAGAAACTTTCCGCACGTAACGAAAACATAACCAACATTTATCAATTTTACTGCTATTGCTAAAAAATATCCCAAATGTTCTATAGTTTTGATTTTTACTATGTAAAAACTTTTAAAAGTTATAAAATAAATGTCCAAAATAATAAAAAAAGAACAAATAAAATTTTTTCGTTAATTTTTATTTATATTTTATACAAGAATTGGCAGCTTGTTGGCATCATTCACCAACTTTCAACATCTCTCAAAAAATTCAGTTACAGTTACATAATTGACAATTAATAATTCAGCCTAAAAAACGTTATTTTATTCAGTGGAAAAAATTAATGTTTTATTATTTATCGTCAAAACTTTATGTATGTTAGTTGCCCTTACTGTCATGTGACTTTTCGTAATTAAATTTTAAAAAATCACTTAAGAATAAATTAGCATTACTCTTTTCAACTGATTATGTAAAATCCTGGAATCAATTTATTTGATTTCTTTCTGAATGACAATGAAGCAAAATTTATCTGCACATAATTTAATCATTCCGTAAATTTTAACAAAACACCGAAGTAAAAACAAAACTAATTTTGGAATATAAATGATTTAATATACGTATTTTTTAAACAAACTTTACACAGTCAGTTTTTGCTTCTGAAATATAAGGGTGTTGTTAAAGATATGTAAAATTATTGAGGGCCTAATTTTGTTATCTGGGGGAAATGTGAGAAACTTTCGCAAACAAGATTACATTTTTCAGAGATTCTGATTTGCATTGCTAAATTTTTTCATCAAACTTTTCAAATGATTTAATTACAAAAATATAAAATTCTACTTTCAAACATGATCGCGAAATTTTTTAAACACCTTACTAATGTAAATCAAGTACTTGAACAGTAATTCTTTTGGGATCAGGAGATAAAGTTCGTTAATAACTGAGAATTAGATTTTTTTTGAAGAGAAATGCAAATTTGGCTTTCGGGATATTTTGTTTAAGCGAAAAAATGTAAATGAAATCGTATACTTCAGATTTTAATGTTTGAAATTTGAAAGTTACAGTGCTGTATTTTAAGTTTCTGTATATTTTAACTTCAAGTAGCATTTCTTGATGCATAAATTTAATGTGAATATAATTCTAAGGATTCAGGAAATGCTAAATATTGTTCACTAGAGCATTTCATTAAAATAATTTTAATGGCTAATGTTAAATAAAAGACACACCTTACACACATATACATATTCAAAACAAGAAAAAGTTCCATCTACAAAAAGTTCTATATCGTGCCCAATATGTCAGCAGTTAAACAATATAACTTTCGAATGTTCCTTTTAAATCCAACATGTTTATCCAACAAGCAGCGTTGCAGCTTTCAGACCATCCTAAGGTGTATTCACATTAACGGTTACGCTTTCTCTCCGTCATTGTCGACTGGTGCATTCTTTCAGCAGAAAAAGATGATGCAAACGTGCTAGCAGATTTTTGCAAACAAAACTAATGGCAGAATTTGTGAAACGTAGGATAATTAACTCACCCCACTCACTATGCACTAAAACTTTAACTACGGGTAACGTCAATAGACGATTTGGCGAAACATTTCTGTGGTACGGGTAACGTCAATAAGCGATTTGGCGAAACTTTCCTCTGGTACGGGTAACGTCAATAAGCGATTTATTGGGCGTTAATTGATGTAATTTACTTTTTTTTTTCATCGGTTAGCCAATAACAAAATTTGCTGTGGCAAAAGTTCATGTGAGAAACTCATGACATATACATAGAAGTAGATGTATCGGCAGTTATGCAATTTTTGGATACTTTTTTTTTTGCGTTTAGACAAACAGATTTGTGAATATATTCCGGTAGTTAAAGAGTTAAAGGCAAAGCAAAAATGTAGGTTAAACCAGTGTTGCTGCAGTCAATTGCTGTTGAGCAATGCTACTGCAGCTCTACCGACCAAAAAAGACCTCTGACGGGCCGAATGCCATTATGCTTAAAGGAGAAACTGCTGGTATAAGGAATGCGTCGTATTCTGTACTCGTTTTAGTTCGTTTGGCATACTTGATGTCTTCCGAACTGATGCTAACGGTCAGTTTATAAACTTGGTTGCTTTCAACCAACAGACAAGCGATCATTCTTAATCGTGTGCTTATAAACGCACCTTCAAAACGAACTTCCCGAAAACTCGAATGGATTCGTCCTTTCTGCCATGCGCAGAAGAGCTCAAGTACCAGAATTTCGTGGTTGAACTGTCATTTTTGATAATAAGTGCACATAGCAATGCAAAAAGATCAACGCAAATTTTTTTACTGAATACAACACATTTTAAAAGGTAAAAATATGGTTCTTTTATAGGTAAAAAATTATTTAATAAGTTTAAAACGTTTATGCTAAAAATTTGTCATTGTTAATTAAATGAAAGAAAATATATTCAGTGCAGAAATTTCGAGGCATATTCAAGCTGAAAATACCAACAAGAGAAATTTTTTTGGAATAATAAATAACCTAAGGTAAAAAAAAGAATCTTGATGCTAAAAAATTCATTACGAAATAATAAACACAGCTATTGTAATCTCACCACGCACTCTATATTAATTACTACGTCATAAAACCCTCTTTTTTTTTCCCTCGAAAATATTAGCAATTTACGCTTAAATACTATCAACATTTTTCTGCAAAAATGTATAATTTTCAAAGAAAGAATATCTTTATTTCAAGCTACTTGTTTAAGGGATTTAAAATGATTCTTAACGTATCTTTAATGTTCAGAGAAAATGGAATCTCTGACTTAAGATTCGCTGGAATTTTACTAATTTGAAATGTATGCAAATGGTTCCTATTTTTCTCTCTTGAAATCAGAGCTGACGATTTTTCAAAAGTAGACGTTTATTTCCATATTATGGTAATGGAATCTCAAACTTATGTTGTTTGTTTGGCAGCGGCATTAAATTATGATTTAGTATTTCCAGCTTATGTTTAATGATATTCGGACTTTTTGTCACGCTATAAACAACAATTCTTAATGTTTTTTTCTGTAAAGGTCATAACATTTAAAGTAATTTATGTACAGAATGCTGTCTTGAATCTTTTTCCATCTCTCCTTTGTATTTATTTTATAAATATAATCATTGAAACGTGTATCTTAAGCAGAGTTATGTTGAAGTTTTTGAAGGATGAATTTTGTTAGAGTGAAGAGGCCTTTTAAGACGTTCGTTGTAAAATAAAATTTTTCTGTTATATACGTATTATGTTTTACAACTTGAAATATCTTTCAATATTTATCTCTGTTTTTGTGTCACTTTTCATTGAATTAATTGCCATCGTAGTTCTGTGTAGTCAGTGAGTAAACGCGAGGCTTCTGTATGTACTAATCGAAGCGACGCATCAGACATTTAGCATCAGATTTTTCATTATTGAGAAGCTAGAGTTAACAAAGCATAATGTTTGGCATTTTATTAAATGACAAAAGCTCGCCAAATAAGGGAAAGTTTAAATACCAGAGAGGAGTGAAACATCGCCAAAAGGCGATACATGCCAGAAAGGAAAACCACGCAGAACACGCGCTCTGATCCAAAATGGCACACCTCTAGTAAACGCTGAGTAAATAATGTCATTTTGACGTCAAGTGTGGGTCAATCCATTGAAGTTCGTAGTAGTAAAATATTTTTTCATTCAAAAATTACAATTTTCAAATTGTAATTTTTTTGTTGAAATTCAAAATATAGTTGCTGTGCTTTAACATCAAGTTGCTAATGAATCTCGCACCAATTAATCTTTGAAGCGGCTTATGATTCTGCCAAGTTAATGTAAAAAGTTTCGATCTCTGTCTCTTTGATGAACATTTCGGTGATCCTACACTGTAAAAAATTCTAGTTCAACTTTTCACAGAAAAAAATGGTGAAATTTAGCTTCATCCAACGTTTGGTACTAAGTTGTAGTTTAACCTATCTTCATTATGAATGTGAAACTAGGAATCATTATAATGGTTCATCTTTAGTTTAATTGTTATTGCAGCTAAATTTCACCATGTCACCACCATGTCACCATTGAGACTTGTGAACCAGAGTTTTCTTTTGTACAGTAAAAAATACTACCTTTGATCACTTTTAACACCACATAACTAGGCCTATCAGTACCATATATTTCTTTCGGTAGAGCTTGTCACCAACATTCCAATACAAATTATCTTTTCATATCGAAAACGAAAGTGTAAGTTTAAGTGTCAAATAACTAATTTTTCCCTCCCTTTCTAGTAAAAAATTTTTTCTTCCACAAATTACAGGAATTTTCCCCAACAGCTAAATATATAACTGCACGGATTTAACACCACATACTTTTAGAAAATTAAATACACATAGACCTCATAGTTTAGCTTCTGGTAGTGACATCACCTAACTTAAAACGTTCGCCCTTTCTGTCTCTTTTTACTCAATTTCCGGTGGCTGCCGAAAGTTTGAAAAGATCTGTTCTTGCAAAGGTGAAAATACAAATTCTTTTCTTCAACAAAGTTGTATTCTCAGTTTCTTATATCAGATTTTTTGAAAATTGGAATTAGTTTAAATTGTTTCTCTCATTTTCAACTGACTACAAACTGTTTAGCTTTTATATGCTCTTTTCACCCGTATCTTTTTAAATTTATGAATATTTTTTCTGTTACAGATATCACTGAATGTTCTTATATTTTTCAGTTTTTCGCTAGAAATTGACTTCTTAATGTAAGTTATTACTTTTTAGTATTTTGAATTTAAAACACTTAGCAGTACATTGATTTAATAGGTTATGTGCCTGCTAACTGAAAATCGTTTTTAAGAAATACTCTGTTTTGATTGAAAACCTTATCGATTTGATTGCAAACATTTTTGATTAGAAAATGAAAACTTAACTGGCTAAAAACGGATGGGTTCTTGTTTTAAGGTAACGTTATAAAAGGAATTTTAACTTAGCAGTCTTTATTGTACTTAATATTTAACCTTTTCACTAAGGGGATATGACAAGAATTGTCCCTCGAGACAATTCTCTGCTTGCTGTAACACTATTAGTAACTATTAGTAAAATATGGTTAAGAGATTAGATTTTTACCGTAATGTGATAACTATATTAGAATACATTTTATGTTATAGTAAAAACGTAGCACAAATATGTATAATACCTGATAGCAAAAAATATCTGCTAAAAGTGCATTAACCTTCTCATGCATATAATCCTCATATGAGGACATAAATTTTTGCTTAAAAATGTTATTTAGATTTGCATTTGTGCTGTCATTTGCATGTAGTCCTCATATATGATGCCTATATAGTATAAATTTTCTGTTGCAGTAAACATGTAGCCCAAATATGTTTATTAACTAATACATTAGAGCAAAAAAGTCTGCTAAAAGTGCGTTAAGCTTCTCATGCATATGAGGACACAAAGTTTTATTTCAAAACGTTATTAAGATTTGCATTTGCATGTAGTCCTAATTTCTTGACTCCAAAGAGTTCTTAGCAACCACGCAAAATGTCACAGGCCATTCCAGATAGTTAACATAATAAGATCTCTTTGAATGTCTATGGATGACTCAAGAAAAAAGAGGCCATCTCATTTTGAAATCAAATTTTATTTATTTTTAAAGTACATTACATATTGTTGGTATTAATTTATATCTTCCTACACCTTATAAACTAAGTATGAGTATTTAGTTTTCCCATGTTGATCATTACATTTGATTAAATGTACCACAAAGCATATAATGTCCTCATACAACGACACCAGTTTTTGACTATACAAGACAAAAATTTCTGAAAATAAATTATTACCTTGCAATCGTGAGATACCAACAGTGTTTGCAGTGCATCGCAATATTTTTAGCCTACTTTCCCATAAAAGTAAAAAAAGAAAAAGATTGAAAGAATGTTTAACATATCGTAAAAATATCGTTAAGCATAAGAAAAAATAAAAAATAAAGTCAAGAAAATTGTTCGAATTTGAACGATTCAATAATAAAAAAAATTAACATTAGCATCTATGGGGAAAATTTAATGCTATATAAATCCCGTTTTAACAGACTGTTTTGCTTGGAACAAACTTTATCAAAAAGCTGTTATGACGCAGAACATATACAAATACGAAGTTCATCCAGAACTAAACGAGCCTATTTTCCCACGAAACTTTTTGATGTGGATTTTTAAGGATATTTCCGATTGGATGAATGAACAAATGAGTGAGTGAATGAACGCAAGAATAAATAAACGAGGGAATATGTATGAACCATTGAAAAAAGCATATTTTTAGTACTTAATAACTAAAGCTAAATGAGAAAGAGAGAGATCTCTATGGGTCTCGTAATCAAAGAATTAAAAGAAAATCTTTAAAAAAGTAACTTTTTAGGATAAAATTTAAAAGGACTGCAGCCATTCCAAATGCATAGAATTAAAAAAATATATACGTAAAATATTCCAGCACAATTATTTCCAGATCATCAAAACTGAATGACACTCATGCAACTTTTCATTTTCTTCCCATTCTGAATGATTGAGATTTTCTAGAGCCCGGGACAACCTCACGCACCAAGCCAGAGAGAATTTAATTCTTCTTCGCAAATGTTTCATTCCGTGACCTGATTCCTAAATTATTTAGCACTTTACACCGAAACGACATTGAACAAATAATTACAGCCGACACACCTCGTTTCATGGTTGTCATAATGACAAAGAAATGCTCTGAGAAATGCTTTCCTATTCTATTGTTGTTAAAGAAATTTCGATTAGTTTAGTTGTATGGCGTCTGTATTTTGGGAGGATTTTATCTGGCAGATAAGGATTGTTGCCTTTCATTGCTTCAGAAGCTTAGGTTTGCCATTTCGGTAGCGAAGTTAAAAGTATTGGATGTCTAGGTAGAAGAGTTGTGATGATTTGTTGTGCAGATAGTTTACAGATAATGAGAATATCTGTACATGTTGAAAATTAACGGGTATTTATTTTATATTTCATTTTATTGTGTGATCAAATTCTGAGCAGTAGCTGAAACATTCTTCTTTAGAATTTTGCTCAATAAATAAAATGTTTACGCTTCTGCGCTAAATGAATACAGTAAAGACTACGTTAAATGACTTGCTAATATGTAAGTTAAAATAAATGTGCATGTTTGTGCTTCATAAGAGTTATTATTTCTGTGTTAATTTTCCATGTGCTTATTTTTAAGGTATTTTTTGTACTCTCTGTATACCACAGTAAAACTTAGAGCCGTTGGTGGAATGTTTTTATTGCATTCCCCCCCCCCCCCATTTAGTTTATTTATTTTTTGAATGTGTATAATCAAAGTTTGAACATCATCGACATTTCCACGTATTTTAATTTTTTGGTGTACGGTCAAATTTTATCCATTGGTACAATTTTGTTTTAGACGATTTTTTCATGCTTAAATTTTGTTTTGCACGCAATCAAACTTAATACTCAGCTAGAGATAACTTCTGAGATTTTTTATTGGATTTTTTTGCCTATTTAGTTTATTTATTTTCACATGTGTAAAATCAAAATTTGAGCCGCATCGGCATTTCCCTAATCCAGACTATATTTTAATTTGTTGGGTATATAGTAAAAATATAATCTTAATGTAAAATTTTCTTTTAGATGATTTTTTGGTGCTTAAATTTTATTTTATACGCAATCAAACTTGAGACTCAGCTACAGTTAACTTCTGTGATTTTTATTGGATTTTTTTACCCATTTAGTTTATTTATTTTTTAAATGTGTCGAATCAAAATTTGAACCGCATTTTTCTAGGCAAGATTATATTTTAATTTGTTGGGTATACAATCAAAATTCAATCCATTGGAGAATTTTCTTTTGGATGATCTTTTCATGCTTAAGTTTTGTTTTGTACAACTGAACTTGAGACTCGGCGAGAATTTTTTTTAAAAGTTATATTGCGTGGAATCAATTTCGTAAATTTTAGAATAACGAAAACGATGACAAAAAACAGGAAATTCGGCATTAAATACCCCATGCAACTGCTCAAGTGTGCTCAGATACACATTTTATGTCTTTCAATAACAAAGCAAGAACTTAACAAAATCAATATCTTTTCTCTAAGCAGGACAAAAACAACAAAACCTTCTGCTTTTAAAAGAAGCGAAAAGGTGTTATACCAATCCATAAAAAGAAAATAAACGTTTCTTATTCACATTTGAGGTTGTACCGAGGAAAGCCATCCACATTCTACTACATACTTTTGATCCGAAAGAATCCAACGTACTCCGTCGTGGAGGGAACGTGCTAAAATCTCGAGCAGACGTGGTCAGCATCGACAGAACTTACTATCATCAGCTTGCAAAACCATGACCAGGCATTTGTCTACCAGAAATGCATATTCTCATTGATTTTCCTTCCAGTTAACCGTGGAGAAATTCCAACTTTCTCTTTTTGGGGTCTTAAACGAACGCTTAGATGGAACTCAGCTGCGTCGGCAACCCTCTTTTCTTGGGGAGGGATGGAACTTATTCGAAGCCCTATGAATAAAAAAAGAAGGCGGGCGCGCGGTAAAAGCATGATTCCCTTCTTGAGAAAAGGAAGGGAAGATTCCGGTAACCATGGTGACGGCACGACGATCCCCTCCGAAGGGAGGTGCGAGGGATCGATCCCGTTTTCGTATATACAGGTGTTCCTTTCCAGATTTAGTTCCAGCATCTTTTGAGCATCTCGCCAGAGTACACTTCAAGAGTGCTAGAAATGCACTCCAAGCAAAGTCAGGTTCGGAATACTAAATGCTGCATGCCGTGGTGTTGAATTTGTAACACACCCGCGCGACAAGACAGGCAAGATAACGTAACAGTCACCCCCGAGGTTCCTCTAATCTTTGTTCGGTTTATTGAAAAACAGAACGCAGAATCTATTACGGCGGGACATTAGAGCACGTGTCTTGTGATAGCAACGGGAAGTTTTCAACTTGTAAAGCGTTGGAGAAATATGCACTAACAGTGTTCGATATTGGGCAATATCTTTTAACCTAATGACATTTACCTCTTTGCGTCACCCTTTTTCCTGTTTTTACTTATGTTTTTTATGACTAGGCCCGGAAGTTGATGACAATGGATTTTTTGACGCTTTTCTTGTCTTGGAGCATTTTTTAAAGATTTTTACAGCACTTTTTGCTTTTTATTTTCTTTTTTGCATTTTTAAGTTTTTTTATGGTTTAGCTCTTTTTTTTTAAATTTCTGATTAAAATTTAATTCTATTTATTCATTAAATTTTACAATAAATAAATAAATAAAAGGTTGGTAAACGGTAGAGTTGCGAATCTAGTTTTACAAAGCTGAGTGAAGACAACTTCAAGAAATTTTTGAAGCTGAAAAAGTTGCTGATGTTTTAAAAGGAAGAGATTCAGTGTGTACTTGGAGAAAATATTTCTCCACAAGTGTTTCTGTTTATTTATTTTTAATTTGTGCCAGCTATGTATGCATTGAAATGCCTTTTTTGAGATATACGAACTTACTTTCGGGCGTGGTCTTTTATGATGTGAAGAAGTATTCCTAAGTATTCTCAGTATGCTAGATTCTGTCATTTCATGCACTAAAAAAAATGCCAAAACACGTGTTTCCCAATTATTGGTCGCGTTGCTTTTATTTTTTATTTCTTTTATTTCTTTAAAAAGTCATTTAATGATTTTTGTTAAAATTTTTCAAAAAGCAACTGTTTAAACTACCTCAATCGAATTTCGACCTCAGATCTTAAGTCAATTTTTAACAAAGTTAAGCTCTCTTTTTTTCAGTTTTAATAACATTTTTTGTGTCATTTTTGATAATTTTTTTGGGATTTTTTAGGTAAACTTCCTAGGCCTGTTCATACTTCTATCGCAGATAACTTCATACTTCTATCGCAAGATATACTTTCCATACACTTTTTTTTTAAACTTTTTCGCTTCCAGTGATGCTATTTGGCAACATTATATTCCTTACTTTTCCTCCGATTTGTTTGGGCACTAAAACTGTTTTTGATACCCAATCAACATCACTAAATTTAATAGAATCGTAATATTCATTTCTTCCGGCCACTAAAGCTGCATTTCATACCAAATGAACATCATTAATCTTAATAGAATGAAATAGTTACAGATTTCCACAATGCATGTGGAGCAATATCATTTAATGTGATGATTTTAGACTTGTTGTTTAATGACTAACTAGGCTTTTCCTATTTCTTGTCCCTTTCTTCTCTTGTTTTAAAATATGGAACGAAACTAGGGGGATTTAACATCAGCACTCATTTTACTTTTTCAGCTATAAACTTACGTTAACTATAATCAGAATAAAGAGAAATCAAAGCGCTTTAGTCTTAACATAAAATAAGCATCTGAAACGATTTTTTTTTATGATTAATTTTTAGTATCAAAATTTTATTTTTCTTTTTGGCTACGATTAAAAATCTTATTTTTTTTCTCCTTTGGAACCTTGCTTATTTATATAGATTAAATTAAAATATTTAAGCAATGGAAGTCGATGAACTCCCTTCATATGATTTCTGCGATTAAAATGAATCTTTAATTTTCAGGCATTTAAATTTTTTATAAAAATATGTACTTATATTTTTTCCCTTATTTTATGATGATACATTCTAATTTATTTCGAGTCCCAGCAATTTCTGAAAGATAATGAGAAGCTACAATAGCCTCTTTTTGTTTTTTCAAAGAATGGAAGAAAAAAAATTTTATATTTTATTGACTTCATTTTGACATATATCTTTCAGTTTTATTTGCTTTTCTCTGAAATATAAGATATTAAAGATTTTCCCCCAACAAATCCAATTCAAAATTAAAGCAATGCCACTTAAATCCTCTTCCAAAAACGTTTCTTTATTAATCTGCAGCTTTAATTTCGAAAATCGTTTTCTCTGATTCGGAGAGCAATCTGGATGGAGGCAACGTTTCTCATTTGCATGGGAGAGCCATCTGCCGGCAGGAGAAAAAAAAGAAGAAACGTTTCAAACGAGGCGAAGGGGATTTTTTAACCGTTAACCGCACGTGACCCGTCTCGAATTGATTTCCATAAATTACGACGCTGGTAATTGTTCGCCGAAGCTGGAAAGCGAGAAAAAGAAGAATTAGAATTTTAAATTTTTCTCACGCGATTACACTGCCCAAGAACCAGTAAACGTTCGATTGTTCTCATAAATATTTCAATAGAATTTCGATTAATAGGTCACTCTAATGCGTAAATAATGTCTTCTTCCATGTTTGCGTTTAGGTGAGAAAAATTTTCTTCATATCTAACTTTTCTCACATGGAACCATTAAAAGCTTGTTTGCTTTACCAGGTTTGAATAGTTTGTACTTCAGTTAGTTAAACAGAAATTAATTGCAAAGTGCCTGAAATTTATTCATCTCTAAAATTTCTCGTTATTCAGTAATGAAAAATAACTTACTAAAGAGAAAAATACCAGTTTAATGGTTTTAAATAAAAGTGTTACTATTAACTCAAAGAATTATTTAGGAATTGGGCGTTATTACATTTTCGTTTCAAGGTTCTATTTTTTTTTAAATCGGTTCTTACATCTTTTTCGTAAACCGAGCAATTTGGCAACCATACACTGAACTATAGAACTTCCACAGGCCCCTCAATTCGAAATTTTCCAGGATGGAGGGTGGGGGAGCAAATGGTATACGGTCTCCTCGTAATACCAGTATCTGGGAGACCGATACTCCCAGTTGAGAATATACCCTTTGATCCCTGATTGAAAATTAGAGTCGATGAAGTTATAGTAATAGATGAAAAGTCTCAAATAGACCAGCAGGATTTAAAAAAAGCATCATCGAGAATATGCGAAACGCCTTTGATGCTCTATTCGTAAGAAGTTAGATTCATTAGGCTGGTTATAAAGTGACCAGCACGATCTCCCAATTCTTTCTGTCCATTGCCTTTAAGCCGCGTTTACACGATGCCAGTTGAAGAGACAATTGTCGGGGCCAATTGTCTCTGGACAGTTGGAGGAATGTCATGGCCAGGCCAGTTGGAAGAGAACCTGTTCACATTGTAAAAGTATTTTCATATCCGTTGATGACGAAACAAACACAGCAGACTTTATTGATATGAGTGAATTTGTCCAACACAAAGCAAACCAACTGGCTGTAACGTTCATACGGCGCCAACTGGCTCGAGAATTGTGACTCAGAGTGGTAGTTGGTCACTGGATCCAGTTCATTTTCCTCTGTCTACTCCTCGAGCCAACTAAATTTCAGGACACTTGTCGAGGCACTTGGCTCGCCAATTGGCCTGAATTGTTCCCACGCAGCCAATAACTTTATGCCAATAAGCTGTCTCCAGACAATCGTCTATCCAACTGGCATCGTGAAAACCCGGCATTAGAATGAAGCACATTTAACATTTTTTCGCACATTCTCGGTAAAGGCTTGGCTTTTCAAGCAATGATCGTTCTCAGCGACACTGGTGCCTGACGTTACACACGCAACCGCATGCTATAGACCAGGGCCGGCGCTAGGCCGAGGCGGTGAGGCGCCCGCCTCAGGGCGCATTGGCCATAAATATTGACTGCATCTTTATAAGTAAAAAACAAGTTTTTATCTCAAAAAAATTAAAAACCGATATTACGTTTGCTTTTTATGCGGTTTTTGGCCTCTGGACAGTTAAAAACCGATTTTTCTCAACCTTGTACCACCTTGTCGTGGTGGATGGGCTTCCTATATTAAGAATGCCACAACTTCCGAATGTTCTAACAATGATTTTTCTAAGTAATTAAATTGTACTGTGATTGAACAGTAGAATTGGTTAACTCTCCAACTCAATAGCCACCCCACAGCTGGAGTTCAAAGTTAGTGGTAGTCAAACCTATCTATTTTATGACGAGCAAAACGCAATTTATTGCTTTTCTGTTTTTTATTTTCCCTTATTCAGTCCTTTCTGATCAGCGATTGTTTTCCTTTAGCTTTTTGAAAGTTAAAATATGTATAGTTAAATTTTGTAGCGATCATTTTAAATCTCTATTCCTTCATAATATATAGTAGGTGCGGGAAAAAATTTTTTGCATAGGGCGCCATTCGTGCTAGCGCCGGCCCTGCTACAGACATTGCCACTATGTCCAGAGTACGCGCAATAGAGAGTGTAGATGAGACGGTGTGGGGAACGTGGCGTTCGCTTAAAAACAAGCCTTAAGAAAGGATCATTATTCACCGTGTTTTGAGCCATTTAAGGCGGCCTGTGACGTTGAGCGTGGCGTTCGTCTGAAAACTAAAATTTTACCGGCTTGGAATGTGGCTAGTAAGATTGCCTTAACTCCTAACAACCCGTCTTATTAAAATATCGAGTTAGTTTTCAACTATCAAGTTTTTTTTTTTTCGTCTATGCACAGACTATGGGAAATAATTATGGGCAGTTTCGTTTTTTCCCCAATCAATTACATCGAAAAGTTGCTGATATGATTTAAAATTTAAAGATAAGTGGCTTTTAGATTGCTAAATGTTTAAAATTATAGGTAGTACGCATTCAAACTCCCTAAGGAGTAAAGGTGTGCTTGTACAGAAATGTGCACTAAAAACAGATGAACTGTCATCCATTGCACAAGCTAGATCGCAAAAAGCCTGAGGCATTAAGACTAAACTGCCTCTCCGTTATATTGGTGTAAAGTCATAGTGATTACAAGCATTTATGTGAGATTTTTTAAAAATTACTTATTACTAAATTTTATAAGTCGGTAAATAAATTTGTCTCATTAATAAAAGTGATTAAAAAAAATAAATTCTGTACTTAATGGAAAATTGTTTTTAATGCATACCCCAAAAACACTTGTTTATTCAAGTCTTCATATTTCCACAATAACTATGCAATACCCTATGCAGACGTTTGTTTATACTATAACATACACGTAAGTGATTTTATAAACAAAGGTCTTCAGAAACAACGTGTAATATTGTAATAAATTTTTCAAATTAAATTTTAGATATCCCCCTTTTAATTCAAAATTATATAAATGTCGTATTTTTCTTTTCCTGATTAAAAATTAAGAGAAATAATTTTTAAACGTATATATTATGAATAAACATATTTAAATAGCGGTAAACAAGCGGTTTCAAGATATAAGCACAAAAGTACAAAAAAATAACAATAATAAAGCGCAATTTATTTTAAGGCATTTTACTTCAGGTATGTTTCATTTTTACTTGGATAAATGAATAACACTTTTTGCTCCTCACTAGTTCTTAAGTTCTTTTGTTAAGCAGTGATTTTCCTTAACGGAAATTCTGCGTGCATGCTTTGTGCTGTTTCTGTAGTTCAAAATTTTTTTTTTTTGAAAAGCATTGACTTTTGATGAGTAATAATGAGGCACATTTTAAATAATTGAAACATAAAATTGTTCTTTTTTCATACAGAGATTATCTCTTACAAAGAATGCAAACTTGTTGAAGTTCATGAACCCCCATTAGTATCTGCAAGAATGAATACTATTGGCCATCGTTATAATAGTAAGCTTTAACTAACAGACAACAAATTCGCTCCAACAATTGCAAGGACATGAAGGAAAAGCCACTTAGGTGAAAGAAAACAAGGATTCTAACAAGAAATAATTTCTTTAGCCACCTGTCGGGAACTATACAATGTAGTCGCGTTCCCTCCTTTCAGCTTCTGTTCTTTGTTCCACGCGAGATGGCATCATTAATGGGTTCGATCGTGTCGTTTTCTTCCATTACGGATCGAACCTAATGACGCCGAAGCAACTGCCCCTTAGTCAGTAGCTTTTCTTCCTACAACTTGTTTCTTTTCTTCCAAGTCCATCGTCCAGGAAGGAAAGGGGTCAATAAAAGTAATCTTGCCCACTTCCATCTCCTTCACACACTTGTTTCAAGACGTTCGAAAGAATGTTAGAGAGTAAGGTTAACACAAAGTAAAATGGTAGAGTTTGTGATTTCTGCATAATGTTAAACCAAATATAGCATCCTTTGATTGTAATTTTATCCTACCAAAATACCGAATTTAAAAGTTTATTTTTTTCTGATAAAGAAAGAAACGTTAAAATCTCTCTTTCAATCGTCTTTTAATGCTACATTTGCCCCTGTCAGTTTACATCTTTATTGACATATCAGAAATTTAGCTACACCTTAATGTTTTTAAGTTTGTAGAACTAGTAACCCTACGGTGACCCACGCATGTGAGAAAATACTTTTGACTTTTAACAGACTTGAATTTTAACAGACTCCGTTAACAACTTGACTTTTAACAGAAATGAACGTGATTTTACTGCCATGCATGTGAGCAAAGCTAAGCATGTGACTCTAAGGGGGTCCCAGAGAATGAATTTTCTAATTTCAATCGGTGCACCCCTCTAAAATGAGCCAATAGTCTAGAAAACGTGATTTTCAAAATCTTAGCTAATTCTAACAATATTAACACGTGCCTCATTGAGGCTAAAGTTAGGAAAAATATTGATCTTAATCAAAAACTAGTAGTTTTCCTTCCATAAAAAGTATTTATAATTAAATAGAAATTAAATTACTCCCAAAAATTTGTATTTTATAATATTCAAAATATTATATGTATTGTGTTTTTGACATTGAACACTTTTAAGGTAATACTACACATAATTTCTTGCAATAAAAAAAATATTGTTCAGAGTTCAAGTTATGCTTAAAACCTTTTTCTTAATAGTTATGAGCATAATAGTTGCAAAATAAGTAAAAATTGTGTTATGTGGCTTTTCGAGATTCAATTTAAAAAAAATAAATATGAAGAATCAACAATATACAAATCTCCAAGAGTCGAATTATTGTTATTATTTTTTCATGCTTTAATATGTTTTAATTTTACGTGCTTTTAAAAACACTGGTTGAAAATATTTATTGAAAATGCCAAGCTATAGAAGCGCTGCTACGCAAAAAAAAAAAAAAAAAAAGAGCATTGTATGTTCTAATTGCTTAGAAAACCTTTTAATGACATTATCTGAGCATGAAAGGGAGATGGTCTTAGTTGGAAGCTAATGCTTCGATTTCTTGAATTATCGCTTATTCGCTTGTTTCCGATTAATATCGGATTTTGTTTCAAAATCATCTATAAACGTTTTTAATGCTATTATGACCCCGCATTATGAATTTTATATTAAGTTTATTATAGACTGAAAGTAATAAAATAGCTGTATTGCAAACATAATCACTAGTTTCCTATTTGTTTTATTTGCACAGCTTTGTTTGTATCTATTAGACAAAAAAGATTAACAAAATAAATATAGAATAATAATTTATATTATATCAAATCGCTCGTATGCTGTAGTTTTATAATTTTTATAAGTATTATACATTACCCAAAATGGTAGTTTTCATACTGATACTTTAGGCAGTACACTTTAAAAAAATTCTAGTTCAACCTTTTAACCAAAAAATTAGGAAATTTAGCTGCAACTAATATTTGGTACTATGTTGAACCTTTATAATAGTAATTAATATGTAGTTTCACCTAGTTTCCCCATGAATGTGAAGCTAGGAACCTTTATAATGGTTCAACTTTAGTCTCGAATGTTAGTTGCAGCTAAACTTTAACTTTTTTTTTCAGAAAGGTTGAACAAAAATTTTTTGCAGTGTAGAACATGATCAAATGTGTCCCCAGAATTTAAAGTAATGGTGGACAATGTTCAAAGATTTTCATAATTGAACATCAACTTCTTTTAGGTACGTTTTAATAGGAGATTAAACGAAAAGAAATTTGGGCCGTGGTAACCTAGCGGTTAGGATGTCGAGCTTCCGATCGGAGGATCTCGGGTTTGATACCTGAGCCGCTGTAGACCCATCATGTACACTTGGGGATACGTGCATGTAAAATCCGTGGACCCTGAAGTTCCGAGGCAGTTCCGAGGGTACCGGTGGGTGGAGATTTTCCCTTCCCTTCACCCATTAGGTCTAAAAAGGAAGGTGGCGTATATGTGGTGGCGCCATCTGGTGTCATCCAAATACATTATGAGCCAAGTCGTACTTCCACCATTGGTGCTCAGCTTGAAACGGAAGGCCCTCCTTACTGCCTTAATTCCTGGTCGATCGGCGAACGGGAGCTTGGATATCCAAGTGGCGCATTAGAAACCACAACAACGAAAAGAAAAGAAAGAAAGAAAGAAAAAGAAAGTCCCGCAGTGAACCAGTCGGAAGAAGCTCGGTTCCCGCAGAACACCGAAAATGAAGCAACATCGATTAAGATTAGTGTTTGGGAGGATGACAACCTCTTGCGGCTGGTTGCTGTGGTGTCCGTGTACGCTAAAGGGAGCTGGTGCTCGTTAAATAGGTCGTGACTCCAATGTCGTCCAAGTGAAACGATACCTCTTGGGGTGCCAATCCCAGGTGACGGTCTCCCATCTGGGAGCTGGTTCAAAAGTTAAGAGACCTTTCAAAGGGGCGGAAATCGGACTCCTGCCTACAAGGGCCCCGTTAGACTCGGGAGCAGCGTACCCATTCTTCCTCGCCACGCGCGAGGACTCGACAACAACAGCAACCATAATAATAATAATATCAACAACAAGAAAAGAAAACTCATAAAAACCAAAAATGGCGGTTAAATTATGTATCTTACGCCAAACATTCTTTATTTATCACAGTTCTTCCTACTGTTGTTATTTGTTAATACATTACGTGTATGCTTTTCTATTCCTAAAAGAAATCAACTGATCCGAATGATTTCAGAGTTCATGGCGTTTTTTCCACCACGACGACCTGATAACTGAAAGCATATATCCAAATTATGAATAAACTTAATTAAAGCTGAAATAAAAACTGAAATTTGAAAACAGACATTGTCAAAGAATCCATAGTGCAAAATGAAAATTATCGATTTTTCATGGTAAATAACTACTTCCTCGAATTTCACCAAAACTCATTATCTTTCAGGGGAACAATACCCAGTGCTTCTTTCAGTGTCAAGCATAACTAATGAAGTGAAATAAAATGAGAAATTTTGAAAAATGATGTTTTACTGATGATGCAGATTGTAAAAGGTAGGGAGAATTCTATATTAATGTTTGCACTGCGTTAAAATAACGAAACTAATGATAGAGAAAATCAGCGAAACGTAAAAATAAACGTTAATAACTTTATGCATCATAAATTAGATATTTCTAATTTAACACTTTGCATATAAAGTTTGCAATTATTTTTTAAAGAAATAATTTAACTTTGTTCTGTTAATGTCATTTTTTTAAATTTTATTACCAGTAAAATAGCGGTATTGCTAAGTATTGCGAGTAAAATGTTCACCTTCTGAACGAAATACAAAATAAAAAAATGTATTGCTATTATATTGGGTATAGATTTTAACGTTGTTTTTTATTTTACAACTTCATTTTATGACTTAATTTTATAATTTTAGTTTATTAATCTTGGAAATATTAACCTTTAAAATCTAATCATGAAAATTTTGCACTGAAAAGCTGTGAAAGCAAATCCACTTTTATGAAGGAGCTGTCACTGCGTAAAAGATTTAATTTCTAGGTTTTTCGAACATTATTTTGCGCTATGTAGGAACTAAATTTTTACAAAAATTACTTTCAAAGAAAATGAAATTTAACTCTTATGAGAAGAAGATATCTCGCTCTAGAAAATCTACTTCGGAAAGTAATAAAAGTTACTTTCCTCTCTTAAAGTAACGGAAAAATTCTACAGAATCTACTTACAAAGACTGTGAGTCTAATCACGTCCAACTAGAATAACAGGCAGGAGGACTGATTGCTCATTGACTCACCCCATCTTTTTTTGACTTAATGTAATCGCGGAGAAAAAGCGGCGAAAAGTGTTTTCTTTCCTGCTGAATAGGACATAAAATCACGTGATGATGGAATTTAGAGTCCAATTGGTCGTAGTCTAATCCGGGGTTTCTCAACGGGAGCCATATGGCCCCCTGGGGCCACAGAAAAATCTAGGGGGTCACAGGATAAAATAGGAAATTAAGGGAGCCATGAGACTTGGAAGGGGACTATCGCTTAATGTGGAAAATTTTCACTCAGGAGTTAAATATTCCATGTAATTTTGACCATCCTTCATTCTTGATGCTATTTACAAGATCAACTGTCAATGAGTGTTTTCCTATATTATAATATAGGAAAATAGATCAACATTTCTTAAAACTCTCATGAAGAAACTCAAAAATCATCTTAACAAGCAAAAGAGGAAAACAAATTTCAAGTGCACATTTAACTTTAATTCAAGAAAAATTACACAGAAATTCTCATATTTTCTAGAATTTTGTTTAATAAGCTTTCCACTACTGAAGAATTTGCCTGAATTTGTTAATGATGTAAAGATTTGGCTCCTTTTCTCCATGACTCCTTTATGTGGTATTTTCCTTAGTTTTTTATGCTTCAATGTGTCAATTTTTTTCAAAAGCGCTTTATAAATTATTATTTCACTATAAGAATACAGTTAGAATATGACCCCACAGTACTATTTTTCTTGTTTTATCACATAGCTTCGATTTCTCGAACCGAATAAAAAGCTCTTTCTATCTCTGACGCAATTTGTATTACAATTTTTTTTCCACTTTGGGTTTTCTTAAACGTAAATCAATCAGGTGTATCTTCATAGATTTTTTTATAAATTAACAGACGGTTTTATCAATTGTTATGCGAGACCCATACATAAAATAATAACAAATGCACGCATACACACATGTATAAATATATGCGCACATGTGTACAAGGGGGCTACGGGAAAAGTTGGTAATCATGAGGGGGCCCCCGGGAAAAAAAGGTTGAGAACCCCTGGTCTAATCTACTGTTATGCACTGTCACACACAAGTCTTGAAATTAAATAAATTTTCGTACAGGTAATATTGATTTCTACAATTTTTACTTCCGAGAACCATGAACGTCATTTTACTTCTGCACTGTTAAAAATTCTAGTTCAATCTTTCACCAAAAAAAATGGTGAAATTTAGCTGCAACCAACATTTAGTACTAAAATTGAACCATTATAATGGTTTAGTTTCACCATGAATGTGGTTCAACTTAGTACCAAATGTTGGTTGCAGCTGAATTTCACCATTTTCAGCTGCAACCAACAATCACCAAATTCAGCTTTCACCAAATAATTGGTGAAATTTAGCTGTAACCAGCAATTAGTACTAAAATGGAACCATTATAATGGTTTAGTTTCACTATGAATGTGGTTCAGCTTAGTACCAAATGTTGGTTGCAGCTGAATTTCACCATTTTCAGCTGCAACCAACAGTCACCAAATTCAGTTTTCACCAAATAATTGGTAAAATTTAGCTACAACTAACATTAAGAACAATGTTGTACCATTATAATGGTTTAGTTTCACTATGAATGTGGTTCAACTTAGTACCAAATGTTGGTTGTAGCTAAATTTCACCATTTTTTTGTTGACCGGTTGAACTAAAGAACATGAACAGTCACGCCGGAAGTGTCACACTCTAGAGAAATCCTTTTTTAAATAATATTAACAAAATTGCTTGTAAATCACATTCACGGTTGTTTGAAACAAATTTGGTAAATAAATTGTTTCCAAGTTAAAAAATAAATATTGAATTACCTATCGATTGAATAAGCATTTATCAGTTGCTTAAAAAGTTATCTTATTTTTTAAATTAAATTATTGTGTCTAAATCTTGTGCATTCAAATCCCTTTGCATCCAAACTACATGTCAGAAATATTTATCGTTACTTTGTAAAATATTTTATCGCTAGATCGCTAGAGGATGTAAATATACTTAAAAATTAAAACCTTCTCTCTCTTTCGCCCCCCTTTCTCTGTTGGCTCCGCCCCCCCCTCTATTTTTTTTTCTTTTTTAAAAACAATGTGTCACATTTTCTCACATGCACTGCATACTTTGCGCATGTCTATCACATTGAGTTATCCATATTACTTAGAATATTGTATCAATAAATATACTTTAAAAATTATTTACCCCTTTTTTGTTTTAAATGTTTTGCCGACTAAACAATTTTTCATGCGCACTACAAGCTTTGTCACATTTATCTTTATTATACAAAATATTTTCCATGATTGAATTGTAAGTTACACATAACAACCTTTAGATTCTCACTTTTACTTCTTATTACTTTGTTGAATAATTTTTCATGTGTACTACGCAGCTGTACGCACTAAAAATTGTACGCACTGTATGAAATTCTAGTTCAGTTCTAGTTCTACCAAAAAAATGGAAAAAATGGTGAAATTTAACTGTAACCAAGTTGAACCATTACAATGATGCAGCTCCACCTAATTTGACCATGAATGTGAAACTAGTAACAACTTAATGGTTCAACTTTAGTACAAAATGTTGGTTACAGCTAAATTTTACCATTTTTTTCCTTTTTTTTTTTTTTTGGTGAAAGAATAAGCTAGAATTATTTTCAGTGTTATATGTAACATGGATGTCATAAAAAATTTGAAATACATCATAAAACTCTATGTACCATCTATATATATATTTCACTTAACGTGGACCAGTTACGATTAAATTTTGCGGTACGCTACGATACTGACATCATGCAAAAACCAAACTGTGGTAAAACGATATTAAAAATTTGTTTAATGTTTAGCATAGAAAAATAACATAACATTTGTTTTTATTGTCGTAACTTGCGAACTAACACATTGTTAAAAAGTATTTTCATTCATAATTGAACTTTTAATTTCCGATTCTTTGGAATGGCAACACCTTAGTTTGTTTATATCGAACGATTTTTCTTAAGCCGTTAAATTTTAAATCGTTTTTTAAAATGGTTAATATCCCGCAGATGTTCTGCGGGGAACCAGCTAGTAATGCTTTATCACAGAACTTATGTTAAAATACACTAACTGATAAATACGTACAAAATGCATGCAATAAATGTGAACTATAAAACTTATCATACGAACAACCACAAGCTTTAAAATACTCCACGCCTTTTTCAACACATATTTTCAAACCTAGAAATCTGTTCACATTACATCTAAAACTCGGAGGCGCAATGAGACTTGAAACCATTACTGCTTTTAGCCTGAAACGCTCTTCTAAAATTCCAGAGGCTTCCTCAAAAGCATTCCGTTCAAATATTTTTCGCGCTTTAAGCGATGTCCCTGGAACCGACGCGACATGAACCAAAAAAGTAGAAAGGAATCTTTTACTAATGCTAGTATTGAATGTTGGATAGCTTTCTGACTTTCCTGGGGTCTTGTTCAACCAGAGTTATTTGGAGTTTGCTCCGACTTTATCCCTGGAATCAGTATTTTTGGGGACAGCAGAAAAGGCTGGTTTTACTGCAACCAGACGTAATTTCTCTAAGGCTTACAGGAAAAAATTGATAGAATCGTGAACCATTTCTTCAGACATGTCAACAATGTGTAAAGGTTTAAATGTGTGTGTGCGTAGTTTTTTAGCCGACTTCCCCGTAAAAGTTTTTTTTTTTTTAATGTTATGAAAGAAAGCTTAATGTATCGTAAACATATCGTTAAAAAGAAAAAAAAGTCAAAAATTAGGGAAATAATTAAAAAAAGTTTAAAAAATAAAAAATTTTAAAGTAGGGTTTTGAGATGGGGTAAAATGTGTTAGTCAGTCTGTCTGGCCCTAATAATTTTTGAGGGAATTATCCGATTCTAAAACAGAAAAAAAAATGTGTTCTCGGCGAGAACATCTCATTTCCATATTTTATTTTCTTATTTGAAAAAATTTTCATTCAATTTCTCAATTTTGAACAGTTTAAAAAGTTTCAACATAATGGGAAAATATGAAGCAAATTAGATATACTCTGGACATAAGATCCAAGTTCTTTTGAACATGCATTTGAAGAGCTCTCAACGTGAATTTTCTTTTTTTATTTGAACAATTTTTGTTCAATTTTGAACCGTTTAAAAAAATTAACATTAACGCCTATAGGGTAATTTCAACCCTATATAAATCCTGTTCTGACAGACGGCTTTGCTTGGAAAAAGCTTTACAGGGAAAATGTTACGACGTAAAACATATACAAATACGTACATCCAGAACTAAACGAGCCTATTTTCCCTCGAAACTTTTTTGATCTGGATATTTAAGGATATTTCCCGAATGAGTGAATGAATATGTATAAACCGTAGAAAAAGGTACATTTCAAGTAATTAAGAACAAAAGCTAAACCGAGAAAGAGAGATAGCTAGATTAATAACACATTAAGAGTCCCATTTTTCTTCTACGCCCGGCTGTTTTTTCTCGTGCAATAAAACAAATATCTGTTGACCCATAGAACGTATGTTTTTTTAATGCAAAAAACAAGTAAATAAATAAATGAAATAAAATAAATAAATTAAAATACTCACGTTGGTCTACTGTCGACAAAAAGTAGAACATCATCAATCCGCTTACTATTAATGTTATATTTTGTTTGGACTCTGGTTAGATTGATAGTTAAATTTGGAATTATTCTTAAATGAAGGTGAATTCTCAGAACTTGATTTACTTAGTTGCTGTCTATTTCTCACGCTACATAAGTTGCGGGGGGGGGGGGGGGTCATCTGACGGGGTTTGGATTCAGTTTCCGGATATATTCTTTGCAAATAGTACTTGGGAAGAATATTTTTGCCCTTGAGAATTGTTTGCATAATTTTTGACTGTTGATATGAGATTTTTGATTTTACTTTTACTTGGTTTTTGACTGCTGATTTCAGAGTTTTAACTTTAATTTAACTCACTGTGGTGAAGTTAACAATATTTGCAAATAGAATTTGAAAAAACTTTTTTTGCCCTTTAGAATAGTTTACGTGATTATTTACTTTTTCGAAAAGATGTTATGGTGCAGACCATGCACAGATATGAAGTTCAGCCAGAACTAAGCGAGTCTATTCTCCCATGAAATTTTGTGGTCTAGATTTTAAAGGTGTTTCAGAATGAATTGTCCAACTGGATCTGAGATCGATCGATCTGAGATTTTCCCCTTCAATTATAATAATCAGTATGCAGTTAAAGAAGAAGTTATAGCTAGTATTAATGTTCATATGAAAGGAACTATTTTCGACTTTAGAAACAGCTCCACTTTAAAATTCACTCTAAGTCTGTGTCTTTCCATACATTGAAGTTATAGTATTAATTCATTTAATTTTGTCTGGTAAAAATCCCCGAGAGTAATAGCAACATGTCTTATTTAGCTTTTACACTTTTGTTAGACCTGAATAATACTGGATATTTCCTAGTCAGTAATAAGGGAATTCTCCTTAATCAACATTCATCGCTGCTTTGAGAGAAAAAAAAAAGAAAAAATCCTCAAAACCCAGCACCATCAATTACCTTCTACTAAACTCATGAAGAATAATTTTTCCTCCGTGAAAAGAAGACGAAATTTATCAGCACTGCCACTTCTACCGCAAAAGTTCTGTCTAAGCATACGAAGAGGGCTTGCAGAAATAGTAGCAGTTTCCTCGACAACTGCGTGCCAGTCTTGAGCGTTGCTTCTTTGTCTTGCTCTCGTAAACATTGCCACCATTTTCTGACAGCTGACAACTTCGGAATCCAAGATTGCGAGAAAAGAAAGAGATAAAAAGGAGAAAAATGATGAAGGAAATCCATAAGTTGATGATGTCGAGGCGAACTTCGTTATTTTCCCGGTTTTTCTGCAATAGTTCAGTACGTTTTATTACGAAACATTCATCTTTTTTGATTTTAACAGGGCCAACGAAATGTTTATTGATTCAAGAGTATTTCATGACTACTTACTATTTAAACGTTGTTGCCATTTTTCATGTGCTCTCTACAAAGCATTGATTGTTCACCCATTTTATCATACTTTCTTACGTATTTTACCACAATGCAAGATTTTTTTTGTCTAATGGGCTGCGCATACATTGATTCTTAACCATTGCTGACATGGTGCGTTCACAAAGATTGGTTTCTTTCAGCAGCACTCCAATGATTGTGGTATCATTGCGAATTTTGTTTATTCACCTGAAGGGGTGAGCCCCCGGACTCTGTTGATGGGAAATGGAGGCAATTCACCGCTAAAGGGACTCATGAGCGATCATCGTTGTCACGTGATATCCGCTCTTTGTTTACTAAGATTTTCAATTGAGTTCTACGTGGAGTTCACTGGGCAAAATTAGTTATCTTAAAATTAATTAGACCAGCGGTTCCCAAACTGTGGTACACGTACCACTAGTGTTACGCGAAGCCTCTCTAGGTGGTACGCGGGCAGGCAAAAAATATATCTATAATCCTGTATTCTATACAATAAAGTTATATAGCAGTGGTACGCAAAATGGTTCGGAATAAAAATGGTGGTATGCGAAAAAAAAAAGATTGGGAACCGCTGAATTAGACTATTTTCACAGCTTTTTCTGATTATAACCCAGTGTTTACACTTAATTTAATCATTATAAAAGAAATTTATTAATTACTAGAGGTGCCCGCACGGCGTTGCCCGGGCTGAATTTTAAAAACGTCGTCTACGGCGCTGTTCCTGCTAAGAGTATAAAAAAAATCTCCTGCGGTATAAAGCCTGCATTGTTTGAAAAACATCGTGTGTCTATTTGTCAAAAAAAAACATTAGACATTGTCAATGCAATGCTTGAAAAAGTAATATAACATGTAGAAGGATCAATTAAGAAACTTGGGAACAATTCCATCAGTAGGGTCGGATTTGTCACCAGAGGGTAATTAAAATTGCCAAATTGCAGAACGGCGTCATTTGTTGCGTTACTTTTCATCTGGAATGAGCCTTAGTCTTGGCGATGATCTTACATTGATTGTAAGAATGAAATTGCAGTATCATATTTATTTTATTTCCCAGCCTAGGTGAACTGTTGTCTCGCTAACCGAAAGATAAGTTTTATGATGAAATGAAGCTTTGCTAGCGGCACCATAGAGATGAAACAGTAGGTGATAATATTTATATAGTTAAATGATACTGTGCACCATACCTAAAAAACGCATGCACAATTTTGTTAGTATTCTTTCTCGCCGGTTTATCACCAACGCCTTATTTAAAAAGTCAAATTAAAGCGTGTCGTTATTCGCCACGTTATTTGAAGTCTAGAATAAACTATACGTCCGTAAAATTTTCAAGGCGATATTTATTTAAATGCTATTGCTAAATCAAGGAAATCGTAAAATCGCGGAGACGGAACTTTTATCAAGTTCAATCTCGAATTTAAAAACTATTGCTAACTTGAGAAAAACTTTAAATCGAAAATATGCTTTATTATTGCTTTGTCTTTATTAAACTGAACTATTTTGAAAAATAAGTTTCATATTGAAACCTAGCGGTACCCGCACGGGGCTGCTCGTGCTGAATTTTAACCGTACTTAAAAAATGTATGCGCAATTTCGTTAGTGTGTTCCGATTTATCGCCAATGACTCATTAAAAAGTCAAATTGTAGCGTTTTATATTCGCCACGTTATTTGAAACCTAGTATAAACCAAACGGTATTCCTATTCTGGCGATATTAATTTAAATGATATTGCTAAGTCAAGGAAATCGTTAAATCGGGGAAACAATACTTTTATCAAGTTCAATCTCGAATTTAAAAGCTATTGCTAATTTGAGAAAAACATTCAATCGAAGGTATGCTTTATTATTGTTTTTCCGTTGAAAACTAAACTCATGTCTCTCTATTTTGAAAAATAAGTTTTATATTGAAATTAAGCAAACACTAATTTCAATATAAAAATAGATTTCAGAGTTAAGGAAACAGCTAATTATTATTTTTGGATACAGGTAAGCCTTAAGAAATCGAACTAAAAAGCTTATGCGTTCTTATTGAAAGAATTCAATAAGAATTCTTCGAAGAAGTTAAGAACTGGCGTTCTTATTGACTTGGAAACTTCGAACAAATTTCATCTTGTGCATAAAAATTGGCGCTTTCGATCGATATATTATATTGATATGTGCAAGGTTTTTACCACCCCCATATTGGAGAATTTATGTAGAAATTTGAGTAAATTTGGAATAAAAAAGGAACTACCTGTCGGATTTTTCTAACGGGTCTAGAAACCTTCGCAGGAGTGTACTCAACAACTTCCCAAAGTTTCATGGCGATCGGATGAATGGTGTAGTAATGCATAAAGGACAAACACACATACATTCATTTATATATATATATAAGATTACAATAGTTATAGTGTTTTATTTAGTGTTAATTTTATGTAATGTAGAAGAACTTTATTTAGGCCTAGCTTTTAATTAGATTTGAAGAACTCAAAGTAAAACGATGCTACAGCTTCCTTTGTTTACATTGCTTTAATCGCTGCCACGTGACCAATGACGTCGCTTGAATTGCCTCCATTGCTCTAGGAATTTATTTTAGCCGCGAGAGCATCCAAGCCGAATGTCTACTCAAGGGATCTTTTACATGCCGCGTAATCATAGGACATGGGCGCAGACGATTTTCTGCATCTTAAAAATCCACCGCCACTACCAGACTCGATCCTATGAATTGCGGCGTGCGAGTCCCGCACCTTATCACGACGCCACCGTGCCGGAATAACTGTAAGACAAGCAGCAAAATTTCATCTAATCATATTAGCTCCTGCTGTTTAACACTTTATTGAAATTGTTGAACTAATGTTTGTATTTACAACAAAAATTATTATCGTGCTTAATTAATAAGGAAAACATTATTTGCGCTCTTTAACAAATGAAAACACTATTTACAAAAAAAACATTATGATGAAGCTTTTGATCAGGCAATGAAACACAAGACTGTATCAACATATGAAAGGATCACTTAGCTTTCCTTTTAGAGTATTTTTACCTTTTTATTTAAAGCAAAATATGAACATATATGACTTTGTCATATATGTTCGCTACAAACACAATGTGCTTAAATGTGATAGCATTAATATGAGATAAAATTCTGTTGCTGTTGTTTCTGATGCCACTTGGAATATCCAAGCTCCCTTCGCAGAGCGACTAGGAATTAAGGCAGTAAGGAGCGCCTTCCGTTTCAAGCTGAGCTGGTGGAAGTACGACTTGGCTCATAATGTACTTGGATGGCACCAGATGGCGCCACCACTAATACGCCACCTTCCTTTTTAGACCTATGGGTGAAGAGAAGGGAAAATCTTCACCCACTGGTATCCTCGGAACTGCCTCGGGACTTCAGTTTCCACGGATTTTGCATGCACGTATCCCCAAGTGTACATGGTGGGTCTTCAGCCGCTCGGGTATCGAACCCGAGATCCTCTGATCCGAAGCCCGACATCTTAACCGCTAGGCTACCATGGCCAGATAAAATTCTTTTATTTGAGGGTTGTGTTCTGTTCCCAACAGGACACGGCTAATCATAGACGCCTTTCCTCCATTACGAGAAAAAATTCTTTTATCTACGATCTTAAGAATGGAGCATAAATTCAACGTAATGAAAGATTCGCATTGCAGAACAAAATGCAAAAATTTTCCATCACATTCAAGTGTTCTTTGATGGGGAAGTTACCGTTGCAAAGGATATCAACACCGTGAATATTCCCTAAATGGGTCAAAACTCTCAATGAGACAGTGGGAATGTTGAATTGCAGTGAATTCAAAAAATAGTATTCTAAATATGAATGCTACATATATTTATTTTTTATTACAACATACAGTTCTTCAAATTTCAAATTCCAACAAGAACTATACTATATACGTCTGGAACTATACGAGCCTACTTTTCCGTATGTACCAACATCAAGTTTATAATCTAGCTATCTCTCTTTCTCGTTTAGCATTGGTTCTTCATTAGTTCTTTATTACTTTCAAACGGTTAAAACTTATTGATTCACTTATTCATTCTTTCACTCATTCATTCTTTCACTCATTCTTTCCTTCACTCATTCATTTATTCATGCATTTATTCAGAGATATGGTGAAAAATCCAGATCAATGCGGTTCATGAGAAAATAGGCTGGTTTTGTTCTGGATGAAATTCGTATCTGTACTCTACGTAATATGCTTCTTCTGCTAAAGTTTGTTTCAGGAAAATTCGTGTATTAGATCAGGATTTAAATTTCTCCGTAGGCGCTAATGCTAATTTTTTTTTGAACTGTTCAAAATGAACAAAAATTGTTCCAATAAAGACATATTTCCCGTAGAGAACTTCTTCCATTAATCTTATTTAAAGGAACTTGGATCATATGCCAAGAGTTAAGAACATAATAATACATAATTTACTTCATTTTTCCCCATAGGCGCTAAGGTTAAAATTTCTTAAACTGTTCAAAATTGAACGAAAAATTGTTCAAATCAAAAAATAAAATATGCAAATGAGATGTCCAAAATCTTTCGAATGCAAAAAAGAAAAATAATTCTTTTGAATCTGACTATTCCCTCAAAATTTACTCGGGGGGGGGGGGGGGCAGACACCGAAAACAGCGCATTTTCCCCATCTCAAAACCCTATTTGTTAATTTTTTATTTTTCAATCTTTATTTAATTACCTTATATTTGACTTTTTTTTTTTTTTTTATTTTTAGCTAAAGTTTCATGATACATTAAGCCTTCTTTTATCTCTTTTTTTAAAACTTTTATAGGAAAGTAGGCTAAAAACGGTAAATTAATAAAGAGGAGATTCACTGACAGGTATAAAATGAAATCTCACTTTTGGCGATGATCGTGGCAGCCAGGAACATATCTGAGGTTAAATTGCGGTAAACGAGACTGGTAGGTCCCAAACGTGATGATGATGATTTTTATTTTGCATTTAAAATTTTAACTTTTTCGAAAAAAGAATGAAAACATTTATTCCTTTTTGCCCCTTACATGTCATTATGCCCTAAATGCGGTAAAATGAGACAAAGTTATGTAAATTTGTGTCTCATTTAGGTACATTGACCTTAATTGGTAAAAATGCGTCATTGTCGTAGGTGCGTCACTGTCGAAGACACTAATTTAGTTACTCTTTGGAACTCTTTCCCTGAGGAAATATTTTAAAGTACCTGAAGTGTCCGAAAAATTTTAGAAATGTTGCTACTCTGGAATTCGTCGCATGCCACAAGGCGTCAAATTAAGAGAGTCGGAAAAGAAATGAGAATTCTTGCATCTTGGGTGGACTGGAGTTCTATTTTAAGAGATTCCTCGGGGAAGCGATCAGTGTGGTACAACATTAGTAACGCCGGCGTCAGCTTAAAGTCAATCAACCACCCAAACTTCGTAATGGAGAAAATGCGTCTATGATTAGCCGTATCCTGTTGGGAAGTGAACACAACCCTAAGATTAGCAAGAGAGTCGGATTTTTGTTGACATGCGGTTATGAAACGATGATTTTGGCTGCATAGAATAGTAAAACAACTCTGTAGCAGACAAAATATAGCAGACTAAAGAATATTTAGTAAAAGTATATTCTTTAGTAATTAGTATTTAGTATTTTATTAATACCAGTACTCCATTTTTTCCTAATATCTGGAGACGTTTTTTATAATATTTTTTTCTTTTTTCCCTGTATGTGTTCCCCCTCTATCCTTCCTTCCTCTGATTGGTCTTATTCACTCCTTGTCTCTGCTCCCATTGGTTAATCTCTAATCCGACCAGTTTGGTATAAATAACGGCTGTCGCTCTGGTTGTTGCCCGTTCATTTGGCAACTTTCTTGTTGTGTGTTGAGCACTTTTCCTTTTCTTTTCTGGCACAGATGAAGAGGCTCCATTGTAGCCTCGAAATAGTTACAGTAGAGCTTCGATTATCCGAGGTAATGTGGACCGAGGGTATCTCGGATAATCGAAAGCTGGGATAACACGGACTCTCTCCAAATTGAGCGGGAAACGTGGGTAAATGAGTTGAATGAATGAAAAGCTCGAGTGAAAATGGTATTTGCTGTACATATTATGAAATGGTGATTTTCCCACACCTAAATCTGAAACAACTTTCTAAATTGTCTCTCCTTTATTGCGTTTGTTGATGGCTTGTAATTTAACCTTCAAAGTCACAACAATTCGTTTGCGTTTAGCCCTCATCACGTAACCAATACAGTACGGGACAAACGAAGATAAACAAGACGTAAGCGAACTGTTCACTAGCAAAATGAAAAAGCAACTGACGTGAGTTTGTGACGGTGCCATCGGCAAGGGTGCCATTGACCCACAAAAAAATTAAAAAATGGCACAATCCAAAGGCGTTTTTTAAAAGACTAATATACTTCGGTTAACCCGGAACTCGGTTAGTCGGGGCTTGGATAACCGCGGCTCTACTGTATTTGCTTTATTGTTTTGACAATTTGTGCTTTATTTACGTTGTTCTTTCTTTGTGCTCATACTGTTTCTAAAATATTTGCATTAATTTGGAAATCAAACAAATAGTTAAATCATTTTATCCTCAAAAATGCGTGTTTTGAATAACTTTTCCAAAGTCAAAATTGGCCAGTACTGTTTTAGGAGAAATTTATAGCCAGCTTTAAACATTCATTCAGTAAGTGTAAGATGGATAATATGTAATAATTTGACCAGCCAAAAAAATCGTTACTCACTAAAATTGCTCAGTCAATCGACTGACTTGACAAATATGTGCTTAAACAGGGAAAACCCGGATGAATTGTTTAAGCTAACAGTGATTTTCTAGAAACTCTAGAAATATACTCGCATAGCTTAAGGTAGTAAAGTCAAAACCAATCAGCACTGGTTTAGGCAAAATTTATGGTCAGCTTTAGACCTTCACAGAAAGTGTAAGATGGTGAATTTGATCATCTAAAGATTCGTTCCTCACTAAAATTTCCAATCAATTGATTGGTTGGACAGATTTCCATACCGAAGGGTTTCCATGCAGTCTCAAGAGAACGATTCCTGTTGTTGTTGTCCACCCTCTTCACATTGTTACTTCTGGAATCCTGTCACGAGTTCGGAGAAACCCTCGTTAATCCACCCACCCGTCGAAAGGACGTCCTCTAGTGGGTCGTTATCAAGCCCGTGCACCCCCACAAGCAAAAAGAACACGAAGAAAGAATTTATTTTTTTCCACGCAAGGTCATCCTACCAGATACTTAGGAAGACCCGTAAAAGAAAGAGAGCAAAAAATACTGGTAGCTATTTGTCAACAAGATGTATGCTTTCGGCTGCCACGAGCTTGTGTGGAACTGCCCGCTCTGCGATAAAATACTCAACTGAATGTTCTTTTACGTTTGCTGACGCATTTTCTGTTGCCAAATTTTCTACCTCCTGATACAAACTCGAAGAAATATGTTACAGATGGTAAATTTATATGTCTAATGGCGACAGATAAACATGAGGACATACACAAAGAGCAGCTCAAATGCGGTTCTAGATCATTTATTTCAATAAATACATCATTTACTTGTAAGATATCTTGTATTTATGACTAAACGTATCGCATTTCTTCGTGACATAACTTGCGATATTTCTTTCACAATGATCACTTTGTGCTTAAAATAACATTTTCGTAGTTATTTAGATATCATACAATATAAATAAGAATGATTTCCAACATTTCCAGCAATTAATTTACGTATTTATTTTATTGAAGAAAAACAAGTTTTTATGTATTACTGACCTCAAATCCATCATGTTACGGTTAAGTGAGCATTAACTATTAGATTTAAGGATCGCAGTTGTTTATTTATTACGTTTGTCCATGAACCTAATAAAACCGAATATCTAACTCGAAATGAAATACTTTATGTAATTCGTTTATTATTATTTATTACGTTCTTATTATAGTTATTTCTTTGTTATTCGTTTCTTACTTGTAATGATGACTACAATAATCACTTTTCCATGTCATCTTACTTTAGTGGTGAAAGTTTGTCTTGAATTCTAGCCATAATCTATTACAGTTAAAGCACATTCAAGAATTTAATAAAATTCTATTGCGTAGAGAAAGCACAAATCATTCTAAAGTGATATATTGATATGCAAATATGCAAGAATTTTCATCTGAAAAACAACAGCTACATTTATATTTAAATTTGCAAGATTTTCATACAAGTAAAGTAGAATGTTTTTCAACAGTTAAGGTAATAACATTCTCGTATCTATACTACTTACAACACCGATAAATTTAGACAGCTAGCTTTTATAGCAAATCCATGTGGTCATATGAATATATTATCAATATATTTTCATGAATAGTTTAATAATAATTTCTCCGTTTGATGTGTTAGTTTCCTTATGATTAGAAATTTCGCTGCTATTGTCCAACTTTTTTGTTAAAAGTTTAACCATAAGTGAAAATGCTATTAGCAAGTTGGTATTGTCAGCAGTAATCAAAGCAATATTGCCATTAACTAGTAGGTACACTGTTAAAAATTTCTGTAAGGAAATGGTAAAATAACCATTTATTTTACCATATTTAATTACAACAGATGAATAACCATTAAAAAGATTTTACTCAAACCTCTGATTGTGAAAAAAAATCGTTTATTCTTTGTTTATCCTAAAGAACGTTTAACTAACTGTAATTTTCAAGCGCTCAATAAGAATCGGACGTCCATCTTGGTTGCGAAACCTTACCGGTCATACGTTGTTGTTAAAATATGAATAAAGATTCATCAATTCAAATCTGCATGTGTATATAAAAAAAAGAAGAAAAAAAAGTGGCTTAAGCAGTGGTTACTAAATAGAACACACGTAATTGATATACACACGCAAATCAAAAATTGGAGACATCGGATTCCTGAACTGTTTGCGAATGAGCGAACCCATCATTTGAGCTGCTGAAGCTTGTTTGTATTTTAATTTTTGCAGCAAATAAAATGATCTTCATCAATATACAATAAATTTACACCAAAAATGACTTTGGATCCAATCAATAACTGAAATATCAATTTTAAGGCAGTTTGCCTGTTGGAAAAGAAGATTTATTGATAAATAAACGGCCGCTTTACGTGGTGTAGATGGCGGAATGACTAGAGAGCAAGGCTGGTATGCCATACACCCGGGTTCGATTCCCGCAAGCTTCATTTACGGTTTCTACGCCTCGAAAATTTTACGATTCGAAATGGGTCAAAAACGGTAAAAATTTTGTTTTGAAACCATTTTTAAAGGGTTATAAAACCGTAAACTTTTGTATTTACGGCTTTTTAACCAAGCTAATTGGAAATGGTTTAGGTCCGTTAAAGATAGAATAATGTTTCAAACCGTAAATTTAACGGTGAATTAGATGAACAGATTGCTGCCGGTTATTTAACCGTAATTTTATGATGAAATTTCTAACAGTGTATCTTCAGTACTGAGCGTAAATAGGAATACTTTTAGTAACTATGTCAGGTAGAAAGAGCTACTAATCGCTGCTTTATGCTAAATTTACAAACAGATATAAACAAAACTTAAGTTGTGCAACAAGATTCCCATTAACTAGTAGGTATCTTCAGCACTGACCATAGATATTAATGCTTACAGTAACTATGTCAGGTTGAAAGATCCGCTAATTGCTACTTTGAACTTGATTCACAAGCAAATATAAACAAAACAATCTGTGCGTTATTTGAGTGGAAAATATTTAGCTTTGTAACCGAATACAGATTTCAATACTTCAACATAAATGTGGTATAAATTTACAAGCAAAATTCTGCACACGCTTTTCAGAGATAGTTACGATGAACTGCTGTGCAGTGTAATAACTGAAACTATTTCGAAACACAAGCACTTTGAAAATATGCGCATTATTTACTTTTGAATAAATAAAGTTTACAAATAAGAGCTAAAATCAAAGTTGTTGAAACACGTTTAAAAAAAATATATTCCGGAAACTTGTTTTAGAGCTACCAGGAATCCCTTTTACAATGTAGAAAACGTTTCAAGATCCCGATACTGAACAGCAGTACAGTCATTCAGGATTGGGGGTTAGCTTTGACCCACATCATATTTTTCGGTATATTCGAATTAATTCAAAAATTAAGGGTAGAAAAATGATTTTATAATCTATCCAGCTGTGAGTGCAGCACTGGACCTTCTAGTTTCTTTTTTCAAGTCAAATCTGATATATCGTTTCTTTAGCCTGTTTTTCTGTCGGTCCACGAGATCTTCCTTATTCCTTTATCAAATTCCATGATTTACTCCTCATTTTAAATCTTATCGTGCCAACTAATGACGAAAAATAGACCCACGATCTAAAACTGTACCGTTTCTCTTAAATTTGAGATTTAAAATCGTCTAAGAGGAGGTCCTTTAGTGGATGCGCTTCGATTTTTCGATAGATAGCCAATCGGATTCGATAAATACCGAATCGGATATCCACTTGAAACCATCAGCGTTTACATATTTATTCTTTAAATTTCACTTCAGTCATAATAAACAGAGCTTATGATAAAGAAATCTTAGAGGATCCTTCAACTTCACCAAAACATTCCACCAACAAACCACTTAACCAAAACTTCTGGCACATCAGACTTTTCTCATTAGTAAGTACTTTTAAAATTACTGTTGATATTTTGTACCACAAACATAACCTACAAGCAAAGCCTCTTACATTTACTTCATCTATTTGTACTGATGTTTTCAATTACATGTCTTCTTTTGTACCAACACCCATTTACATTTTTCTATTCTTCTTCATAATGTCTTTTCTCCCAAATTTTTAAGGAACGGAATGCCACACAAAGCCATTTGTTACGCAGTTTTGGAATTCTGCACGGGTCGACTAGTATACTAAAAAATATAACGTGATTCAAAGTTACCCCCCATGGTTCAAAGTTTCCCTGAATGACTGAAACGAAAACAGGCTTCTTTTGCAGGGGTGCTACTTAGACTCGGAAGTTTAAAATGTTTACATCATTAAAAAAAGCTATCTCCATTTTAAAAAAAAAGGTATCCACGTGTCTGCAATGATTTTGCAATTTATTGCTTTAATGAGGTTAATTTTTCCCTTTATTTATTTCGGACACTAAAGCTTCACACCTTGTTGGTGAGGTCTATGCTTTTGGTTGGTTTTAAGTCGGATTATTATTTAACGTATCTTTCCTAAGCTATTATTTGCGTGCGGTTGCTCCTTCAAAAGTTATTGATGGAGCATGAGAAAAATTTTGCATGTTTAAATGCATCATTAAATGTATATCTGGGGGGTGGGGGATTTCAGATGCAAAATTCTTCCAGAAAGAACATATAATTTTAAATAATTCATAATCTTACTCTGCACAAACTATTGCTTATCTAAAGCATGTTTTGATAATAAATCATTGTAGCATTTGATAAATTGAGAAAAAGAAATAAATGACCAGAACTATAACTGAAAGTCTAAAAGACCAAAGCCCTTCGATTCTGTAGATGCGTTGTTTCTTTTACCTCAACTGTTTATAAATCAAACAACAATAGTGAAATGGCGTTAAAGATCACCTGCCAAAACTCAAAGTATGCGATGAATTCTTCATGCCAAGAAATCTTTGATTTTTTGTGTTTTGGTGCTTTATCAAGGTTTGCACTAATCGTTAAACCCAAAGACGTTTCGAACGCAGGCATTCAATGGTCAATGCAACGAGAACCTCTGGAAGAAATGAGGGGTTTGCGTGCAAGAACCGCAGGTGCGTGTCTCTCGGAGGAAAAACCTCGAGACATTGTACAAAAATGGATGATATCAGTCTTTACTCTCACAGAATTTCTTTAAAAACATTGCACAAAAATAGATGATATCAGTCTTTACTCTCACAGATTTTCTTTAAAAACTACTCGAAAAATTTCCGAAGCATTATGAAATACCAAATGTTTTAAAAAAAAGTTTTTTTTATATTCCCTTGTCATGTAATAGGAAAGAGATATTTTCCGGAACTGTTTTCTTTGTATGAAAAGAGTATTGTTGCCATTCCTTCGGAAGAAATTCAAGACTTTTTTTTAATATAAATATTTCATAGGTATAGTAGAGCATGTGCATTATTTTATCATTTTGGGTTACAAATGCTAGGATTTATAGTTGTGTTTATTTTTTTTTAAAGGTGGTGCCTTAGCATTGTAAATATTGCGTAGAAAATATTCTGAAATGGAAATGTTACTTTCAAAAACTCATCTTTCATTCAGGTCAACGTGATTTATGAGGCCACTGAATATATTTTCAAGAGCGGTTTGCTAGAAGTATCTAATTTCTGAAAAACTTTATTACATGTCTCAATATAAATGTATCATCAAATTGAAAAGAAGTTTCACTGGTAAAGCAATTTATTCCAACATTTAATTGTTATGTGGGTTGAAGTAAACCGGTATGAAGAAAACTAATTTTCAATAAAAGTTATAAATAAATAAATAAAAAGAAAACAATATCATTTTTTGATATTTTTAGCTTCAAAAATGTACTGAATACTTTTCTCAGCAAGGGAACTATAAAACGGTTTTTTGTACAATATTTGTCACAAGTTTCTGATAAGCATCGATGTGATGCATCAAGCTAACAGGTTACTTACATCCCTTCCACTAAACCATTCAACAAAATATTTTGTAATTTACTGCAAGGTGCATTATTTACTTTTAAAACTGTTCCAAAAAGTAGATAATCATCACATGAAATTTTTGGAAATTAAAGTTAACCGCCCCGAGTTTTTTTGCACATTAAAGAAACGAATTCTTTGTAGTGTTAGGTGGAATCCTGGATTTCTTAACTACCTTAAGACTATTACGTTAGAATTAAAATTATGTATTATAACAAACGATGTTTATATATTTGAAACAAACAGTACATAGAAGAAATGGTTTATTTAAATTATTTTCCCCCTACTTTCAGTTCATTTGCATGAAAATTTTCAATTTTTTGCCTTTTCAATCTCATTACTAAAACTGTTTCTTGCTTAACGTAACCTATTGAACAAAAAAACCTCGAAACTACAACTATATGCAAAAATTAAATCATTAGAATTTTTACTTTTGCTACTGCTTTCGTTTCATTTTATATATTTTTTTAATTTTTATTGATTCTCAAAATTTTCTCTTCCCTAACACAAATCAGTAAATCTAATCTTTTTAATCAGCAAAAACTATTTGTTCCTCAATGTAAAACTGTTGAACATGACTGTGATTTAAGGTTACACTGATGCAAGGATGTTTCATTGAAATCGTTCTTTCTTATTACTTCCCTTTTGTTTTATTTTTAAATTCCTGTATTCTGATCTTTTTTCAGAATAGTTTCTACCGAATATTCACAATGCAACTCCACCACGCTTTTTAAAAATATCCCCGAATAGATCCTTTTATTTTTAACTCAAAATAATAAAATAATGTACATGCTCTGCAATACATATGAAATATTTATAACAAAAAGTCTGGAATTTCTTTCGAAAGAATAGAAACAATCTTTTTATACAAAGAAAACAGTTAGTAGGGGGAGGGAAGGGAGCTATCAGCTTACACACTATGTAAAGAAGGAAGTACATAAATTATATTTTTGCCTCCTTCAATTTGATTTGTTTTTGAAAACGTTTTATAATCTTTTTAATCAGCAAAAACTATTTGTTACTCAACGTAAAACTGATGAACATGAATGTAATTTAAAGTCACAATGATGCAAAGAATATTTCATTGAAGTTGTTTTCTCCTATTATTTCCATTTTATTCTATTTTAAAATTCCTCTGCTCTAATCTTTTTTAATCAGCAAAGCAGTTTTTTTTCTTTGATCAACGAAAACCAATCTCAAAAGAAGCCCCATAAAGTTAAAAGATGAACATACTTCCACCTTCCACTGGAGTTCAACAGAATCTATTTTTAACCGTAAAATTCTTATGACTTCACCAGAGTATCACGAAAAGCAATCTCCTGCAAGAATCGCTTTCTAAATAACAATTCCCTCTCCCAAAACTCTTTAATAAAATGCCTCATTCGCACATGCTGCTCTTAAGGAACACTCATTTCCGTATTCCACGTCCTCATTCAAGAGTGAGACAATATTCCTGGTGCGTGATTCTACGTTACGAGAGATGTATTGACCAGTTGTTCTCAAAAGCCCACTAAAGCTCCGCCCCATTTGCTACATTGCCGCTTCTTTTTGATCTTCAATCTTTTTGATGGATGGTTGCGAAAATCTTCCCCAGGGGTCAGTTTCATGTTTGGTTTTGAAGGGGTGCTCGAAAATTTGAATGATTATGATCGAGAGGAGCGGTGTTAATTTCACCTTGATTAACGCGATTACTTTGAGAGAGTTATGGACGATGTTAGAATAACTTAAGTTTCTCAAAGTATCAAATTAGTATTCCAGAGCTGTGAAAGAGTAGTACCACTCATTTAATAGACGTAATTAATCTTTTTGAGAATTCATTTGAAACTTTTCTTCAATTAGTGTCCAATTATTGAATCATACGTACAATAATTAGGTGCTAATAGGGAAAATATTTTTCTCAACTCATTTTTGTTCTTTCTTCAAACAATAGTTTAACTGAAAATAAAACGTTTCCTGCAGTGTGGGGAACAGTAGGCAAGGCAGGTAAAAACAACGCTATATATATATATATATATATATATATATATATAGCGCAGAATTACGGGAAAAAAATTATGCCTCGCTGGATATAGGCTATATTTTAATTGTTTACATAAAATGATGGGTTTTTTAAATACTGTATTAATAACAGTGAAAATAACTTTTCTTAACTGCTTAATTCAAGTGAATATGAATAATTCGTTTTCTAATAGTTTGTTATTTTATTACGCATAATATACAGAAAAAAAGTATTGAGCAGTTCTAAATCTCATTAAAAATGTTGCCTTAAATATAAAAGGTTTTATGTGTTCCCCCTATTTTCTGATATTTTGCCTGACAGCAAAACCATATTCATGCATCAAAATTTTCATGCTTTTCTTTGCCTTTTAAAGTAAAATTCACCTTACGCCTTAAAATTACTTTTGCATTAATTTTCATAGGAATATTAGATAACTTCGTTATATATTCTTTTAAAAAATTGATCTGTTTCCCATCAAGGAGAACCATGACGCGCTTAGAATAATATTTCTGACTTTTTTTATTGAAAAAAAAATTTGTTGGAGAAATCGTAAACGCATCAGGAATTTGTTTTATACTTCTCCAAATAATCGATTATCCAAAACAAAAAGAAAATTAAATTGTAAACTGACTTATATATTACGAAACAAAAGGTATGATTTTACTGAGAAATGATATAAATGGCTTATGTAAATTTTTATTTATTTGTTTATTTACTTGAATATTACGTGTTGCAGGTTGTAGAAAGATGCTTTCAATTCAATGAGGTACTATGAATATCAGTTGTTGAAAATTATTCGTTAAGTTCTGTAGAATTCGTACAAGTAAAAATTAAAGCACATAATCATTTCAATTAATATCGTTGTGTTTCTTAAAAAGTACCTTCTCATAATGGAATTCCAACATTCAACAAGAAGGTACAAAATTACTTTTCTGAAATTCTCTAGAAAATATTACACATAAAAAAAAAGTGACTGAGACAGGGAAGAAAAGAAAACAAGCAACAAGTTGTCAGCGTTCGAATGGGTGATAGGTAATGCTTCATTTCCCATTTTCTCACAGTTCTAACCCCTCAAAATATTTGTTCACTTTATTGTATACTTTTTTTGAATAACTGTTTTGTGTCAAAATGAAATTCATTGCTTTTTTTTTCTTTCTTCCCCAGTGTATTTTATTTAACCAAATCGTCGGATGTTAATATAAACAAAATAGTAGCTTAATAACGGAGAACATTTTCTTGGATAAACTTAAAAACCATAACTTCTAATTGTCTGCGTAAAATAAAATTCTAATGTGGAAAGGAAAGCCAAAAACAATCATCTCAGAACCCAAACTAACTGTCAAATCTTCAAAATATCAAAAGTTACTAAAATAGCAAAGCTACATTGATCATTATTGTGTTCCACTTTTTTACAGAAGTAATCACTGAACTATTCTTACAAAATCGATCTGCTAATCGCTTCTAATATTCCGACTCCTCTTCATTTCTGGAAGCCTTATCGCAGAAAAAGAATTACAACTTCAACTTCTGTCATCCATAAAAATCTTTAGCGCATCAAAACAACATCAAAAAGCGAAAAGACCGCCTGCTCTGCGCTCGTTCAGGTGTAACACGGGGGGCGAGGGGGGCTTTGAATATTCGTCATTGTCTTTCGACGTTGTGCAACCAGCACGCAACAAAATCGAAAATCAATACATTGCGGGAACATCTTCACTCTTAGAAGCATCTTTCTTTTTTTTTCCATTTCTCTTTTTCTGTCCGTTCCACCTCAGAGAAACTTTCTTCGATATTTGCTTTGACATCACATTAGGGTGTACTTGTTTTTGCCCCTTCGTGTCGTTCTCGGGAATATATTTATACCGAGTCTTTGCCGTTACCTTAGCAAGGAAATGGACTTCGGTTTTTGTTGACTCGCGCGGAGTGAAAGATTTTTTGCTGATATGCCAAATGCAAAAGATTTGAGAAAATGGGATATGAATGATGAAATATGCTATTATATGGTTTGTTTTTATAACAAACCAAGAATCAAAATTTCCAGTACGTTTGAAATGTAATGAGATATCATGTAATTTAAAATGTATTTTTGGGCTTTGTTGAATCAACGAATGCTTATGCAGAATTTCATTTATAAAAAATCATGCTTTTTTTAATAGGTATCAAACAGCAAAAACGTTTAAAAACGTTAGTTATTCGTGTAAATATCGTTGGAAAATTGGGGGGGGGGGGGTTCTAAATGGCACTGTTTTACTATTGTTGTTAATCCATTTAGAAAAACTCTTCTGAAACGTTATTTATAAAAAAATTGCAAACTTCATTCACTGTTCATCAATATATGTGTATAAAAACGTGTATGGAAATAAAAATGTAGAAGATTACAAATAGTTAAATGATACAGGACTCATCAGTGTTGGTTCGTCTCAAAAAATGAGAAGGTGCCAACACCTCGCACAATTTAAGAAAATAAAACACTAACAAATATAGTGGGCGAAATCACCAACTACCGAAAAGTTAAGAGCCCATGTCCATAACTTTCCTTGTCACTTATATATTTACTTTGCTTAAATGTTTTTTAAATGCTGCTTTGCGCATCTTTAAGTGATTTGTATTTTTATCTCCCTTTGAAGTTTCAAAATTTATTTCTTATGCTATATATATATGTTGCGGCGTATATCCGAAATTGGAGAATGTCGACGATCACCGGTCTCCGATTTCAGAGATTCACCGTAACATATATACATATATATGTCACGGTGAATCTCCGAAATCAGAGAATGTCGGCAATCGCCGGTCGATGTCGACATACACCAAGTAGAGAATGTCGACAATCACCGGTGGATGTTGACATTCACCATCTATCAGACCGGTGATTGTCGACATTCTCCAATTTCGGACATACGCCGTAACATCTATATATGAAAATTTAAAAGGGTAAAACTTTATACTATAACGAAATGAAATACCCATATAACTTGAAGAACAAAGATGAAATCTAAACCAGATTTATAACAAAACAAAAGAAAGGAAATTAATGGCATGCGATAGCTTAATCTTCACGGGAATTCACCATCGCAAACCATTCAAGGTACGTTTCTTGTAGAGTGCATAACATCAATCGGAAATAGGCAAAAAAAAAAAAAAAAGATACATGAAACATAATTCATAAAAAGCACTCACAGAGTTCTCGACGACCCCAAAAAATAGTTTTAAAAAAGTAATTAATTCGATTGTGATTTTACGAATTATAAAAGTATTCGCAAAATCACAATCAGGTTAAAAGTCATATCCACGAGGAGAAAGAACGTTTTGAGTAGCCAGAACGTCAATAGTTAAAAAAAAAGCCAAATTCTAACATTTTATGTAAAGTTTTCAAAGTAATTTTAATATTGACACTTAAAAGGAGCCAGAAAGTTCAAAAAATTGGTAAATGACGATATATAGCCCAATGTGGTATAACAATTATGATCATAAAGAACGAAGAAATATAGAACGAAAAATAAATAAGACACAATTACAAATAACAAGAAGTTCCGTCCAGAACTATACGAGCCTACTTTCCCGTATACACCAACATCAAATATATGATGTAGCTATCTGTCTATCTTTCTCCTTTAGATTAATGACTTCAAACATGCCGTATTCATTCATTTACTGACTCGTTCATGCATTCATTTATTCAGAAATATCCCAAAACATTCATATCAAAAAAATGTTATGGGAAAATAAGCAAATAGGCAAGTTTAGTTCTGGATGAACTTCGTATCTGACCATGTTCTGCGTCATAAGATCCTTCCCATAAAGTTTGTTCCAAGCAAATTCGTTTGTTAGAGTAGGATTTATATACAAACTTGAAATTTTCTTGTAGGCGCTAATGTTTTTTTTAATTGCTCAAAATTGAACAAAAATTGTTCAAGTTAAAGAAATATTTCCCCGTTGAGAGCTTCTTGTAAGAAGCTTGCTCAAAGGAACTTCGATCTTATGCCCAGAGTTTACATAATTTTCTTCATTTTTGCCCATAGCTAATGTTAATGTTTTCTGAACTGTTCAAAATTGAACGAAAAATTGTTCAAATCAAAAGGTAAAATATGGAAATGATCTCGCCAAGATGTTTCCAATGCAAAAAAAAAAAAACTTTCCTTTCGGACAATTTCCCGCAAAAGTTATTAGAAGACAAACAGATAGGCACGTATATTTTCCCCATTTCAAATTTTTTATTTTTCATTCTTTATTTAATTACTTGTCTTATTTTTGACTTTTCTTGATTTTTACGATGCTAAGCCTTCTTTAATATTTTTTGTTCTTTACTTGCACGTAGTGTTCGGCAACTACTCGTCAAAAGGTAGTTAACTACCAACTACTAACTACTCTAAACAAAAGTAGTTGCAACTAGTAGTTAACTACTTTTTTCGGAGACTAGTTGTAACTAGTAGTTAACTGTTCTCCAAAAGTAGTTAACTACTAGTTAACTACTTTTAAGTATAATTCATTTGAATTTGCATTTTTAGGCTTATTCTTAAATATTTAATCCTAATAATTCAACTAAATATTATTTTTAATCATTAAAACAATTTTAAAGAAATTCCTGTAAAACATTCAAAGATTGAATATTTCCAAATAACACTAAACAATTAATATACAAAAAGAATCAAAATAAAGAAGAAACCTTTTCTCTAAATTTAAACTTTTATTTTAATATGTATTTGCTTAATAAAGTTAATAATTTATGTTTTTAAGAAGTAACAATTTGTCAGCAGTTGTTGTAAAATGAAGGGGTTTACCCTTAATATCAATTTAAAATTCCCCAGCCCCCATTCATTAACAAAATATCGTTGTAGCGCACATGCTTTAGAATTTAGATTATATTCTTTCAAATTGTGTTAAAGGCTGGGTTGGTGATTTTTTTATTTAAAAATTTTTTTAAAATAGTATTTTTTAAAATTTAAATCAGTTTATTTTTTATTTTTTAAGCAAAATATGTTTGCGCACATAGTAACAAATTGAGTTAATTATTTATGTCTTCAAAGAATTTTAAGATATTTCAGTTGAATTAATATTTTATTATTAGTTCAAAATTAATTATTAATTAATTATATTTATAAAAACGTATGCTTAATAAACAGAGAACAAATGCAAACAGAAGAGAAAGCTTATATTTCTGGACTAAATGTGTTATAATTGAATATATTGCTTGAATATATACAAATAACTTGACTGGACTATTATAATTTTTTGAGTTTATAGAAATTTCTTGAATATATAAACAGAAATGGCAAATATCACATAAAATGTCTACTAGAGCTTAATCAATTTTACTATTTAGATGTTTCATCAATAATACCAGTTTTGATGCCTTATCAACCACCACTGTTTCTTAATTTTGAATGCACTATTCCAAATGTAGAAAAAATCCTTTCCAAAGGTGCTTTTGATGCTTTTGCTGTAATCAGCATAACCAAAAACTTAATGTTCTCTAATAAAATGTCACTATTTGACACCTTAACGAAGCTATTACATCTTTCCCTGAGAGTTAAAATTCTATTGAATTACTTGAACCCAGAATATATCAATTTATAAAAAAAAATCTACATTTTAATAATTTGGAAGAAGCTAATATAAATAGTTTGTTTTTTAAATCATAAAAATCAATATTTTGTCTAAAAAAGAATCATAAAAATCAGTATTTTCTTATTAAACAAGAAGTTCCGTCTAGAACTATACGAGCCTACTTTCCCGTATACACCGAATTCAAATTTATAATCTAGCTATATCTCTCTCTGTCTTTCTCGTTTAGCTTTAGTTCTTAATTGCTTCAAATATACCTTTTTCAAAGGTTAATACATATTTTATTCAATCATTATTTATTAAGTCATTCATGTATTTATGCACTCATTTATTCATTCATTCTTTTGCTTATTCATTTAATCATTCATTAATTAAAAAATATTCTTGAAAATCCCGATCAAAAAATTTCACAGGAAAATAGGCTCGTTAGTTCTGGATTAACTTTCTATTTTTACATGTTCTACGTCATAAGAGCTTTCCGATAAAGTTTGTTCCAAGCAAATCGGTCCGTTAGATCAGGAATTATATACGATTGAAATTTCTCCGTAGGCGGTATGTTAATTTTTTTTGAACTGTTCAAAAATGAACAAAAATTGTTCAAATCATTATTTCACGCCAAGAACTTCTTCCAGTGAGCTTGTTCATGGGAACTTATATCTTGTACCCAGAGTTTACATAATTTGCTTCATTTTCACCCATAGGCGCTAATGTTAAAATTTTTTGAACTGTTCAAAATTTAACAAAAAATTGTTCAAATCAGAAAGTAAAATATGCAAAATTTTTGGCGATGGAACACGCAAAAGGATAACAGCGCCGATATTCCGTTTGGCGTTAGTTGCATCATTTTTGGCGACTTTATCGCCTGCGACGGAGTAATGGAAAAATGCCGCAATTTTTTTTTTTTTTTTGAACTGTTCAAAAATGAACAAAAACTGTTCAAGTCAATATTTCACACCAAGAACTTCTTCCAATAAACTTGCAATAGAAACTTGGGTCTTGTGCCCAGATTTTATATAATTTGCTTCAATTTTGTCCATAGGAGCTAATGTTAAAATTTTTTGAACTGTTCAAAATTGTTCAAATCAGAAAGTAAAATATGCAAAATTTTTGGCGATGGAACACGCAAAAGGATAACAGCGACGATATTCCGTTTGGCGTAGTTGCATCATTTTTGGCGACTTTATCGCCTGCGCCGGAATAATGAACAAATGCCGCAATTTTTTTTTTTTTTTTTTGAACTGTTCAAAAATGAACAAAAACTGTTCAAGTCAATATTTCACACCAAGAACTTCTTCCAATAAATATGGAATAGGAACTTGGGTCTTGTGCCCAGATTTTATATAATTTGCTTCAATTTTGTCCATAGGAGCTAATGTTAAAATTTTTTGAACTGTTCAAAATTGTTCAAATCAGAAAGTAAAATATGCAAAATTTTTGGCGATGGAACACGCAAAAGGATAACAGCGACGATATTCCGTTTGGCGTAGTTGCATCATTTTTGGCGACTTTATCGCCTGCGCCGGAATAATGAAAAAATGCCGCAATTTTTTTTTTTTTTTTGAACTGTTCAAAAAATGAACAAAAACTGTTCAAATCAATATTTCATACCGAGAACTTCTTCCAATAAGCTTGCAATAGGAACTTGGGTCTTGTGCCCAGAGTTTATATAATCTGCTTCAATTTTGTCCATAGGCGCTAATGTTAAAATTTTTTGAACTGTTCAAAATTGAACAAGAAAATGTTCAAATCAATATTTCACACCGAGAACTTCTTCCAATAAGCTTGCAATAGGAACTTGGGTCTTGTGCCCAGAGTTTATATAATCTGCTTCAATTTTGTCCATAGGCGCTAATGTTAAAATTTTTTGAACTGTTCAAAATTGAACAAAAAAATGTTCAAATCAAAAATTAAATATGGAAATGAGACGTCCTCTCCTAGATCTTTCGAATGCAAAAAGAATTTTTCCAATCGGACAATTCGTTCAAAAGTTATTAGGGGGGGAGACAGACCGACAGACCGACAGACAGACAGACAGACAGCACAGACAGACAGACCGACAGACCGACCGACACACTTTTTCCCCATCTCAAAACCCTACTTTCAAATTTTTTGTTTTTCAATCTTTATTTAATTACTTAACTTATTTTTGACTTTTCTTGATTTCTAACGATATTTTCACGATACATTAAGCCTTCTTTCATGCTTTATTATTATTTTTTTTTACTTTTACGGGAAAGTAGGCTAAAAAATTTTAAATATCAGTATTTCTTTCTTTCTTTTTGTGTTTTTATGGGATCCATCCCAAACACATGCATGGTAATGAAGTAAAGGTAAAGCTTCCCCATAATGAAAATTTGGTCTTGAAGTGAAATGCATTGCACGTGTGCTGGTGCGGGAGCTCTTTATTGATTATATTAGAAAGCTTTTCTAATTTGCGTAAATACTGCAATAAATGTTATGAGTTTTATGAGTACTTTTTCATTATGTAATATAATATAAAAAATACGTTTGTGTGAGTAATATTGATAAGCCAAAATTTTAAATAATTTAATGTTTAGAAAATAGTTTTTTTTTTCAAACAATAGATTTAAAAAAAAAAAATTCGAAAGTAGTAGTTGGAATTTTGAAAGTAGTTGTAACTAGTAGTTGGGAAAAAAGTAGTTTAACTAGTAGTTAACTAGTTCAAAACAAAAGTAGTTACAACTAGTAGTTAACTACTAGTAGTGGCCAGTACTAGTTAACTACTTCTAGTTAACTACTGCCGAACACTACTTGCACGGGAAAGAATGTAGGTTAAAAAACAGTAAAAGAACAATATTTTAATTTTATTGTTAAAATTGACTGCATTTATATGAAAGAAATGTTCGTTTATTTCTCTTGCATGAAATTTTTTTTTTTTTTAAAAAGTAAAATTTTGCATTTTATTTGATTATTTAGGTATGTAACTGAGTATACAAAATCTTCCATTATCCATTAAAAAAACAATGAAAATCACATGTTAGTTCCAAATGTAAAAAGGAAAAAAATTACTACACGTAGAAATTAAACTTTTAACATTTTTACGTAAAATAGTTGGCTTTAAAAAAAAATTATTCGTTAAATATACCATTTTCATGAGAATGACCAGTATATCAAATGTCCACCAGCTCCCAGCTTCAGCACGCCTAAGGCTACGGCTAACAGGTTTTTGGGTGTCTAGCTGTCTGGGCGGAGAAAAGTATATCAAATGTAACTATGGGCGAAACTAAGACTATGGATAGGTATGCTTCAGTAATATAGTGTATTATTATTCTTTGTAAGGCACCTTTGGGAAAAATCTTTTGTCGAGTAAGTTTTGTTTATTGATGCTATGATTTGTTTGCAAAAATGTGTTTGCAGATGATTTGATTGAAACAAATTTATTTTAGTACAAAATTGTTGGCCGAAATTACCTCTTGTGAAATAATAATGCTCCTCGTTACTTGCTTACAACGCGTTTTATTTCGTAGTGTGACGATGAGTTGTATTTATTTTCATCTGAAATAAAATTTTATATTAAATGCATAAAAGTAAACAGTTAGTTATCAGTTTTAAAAAAATCAATTAAATATATTTGTTGATAAAATGATATGCACGATAGAATTATATGTCCCCATTCTTTCCAATTGTATGATTTTTTGAACAAAATGTCCTTGTCGCATTTATGAATTTAGCATGTATGCAGATTCCATTCAAAATGATCAGTCAATTACACGTACTTGAAGACTAATTAACTGTTGTCTAAACGAACTTGTCACCGAAACAATTTGACGACTACGAGCAATTAACGGGGAATGGTGCGTCAGTAAAATTTAGCTTATCCAATAAACGCATTTGACTTTGATTATCCAATGAACGAATTTGATTAGCCGAAGTAATTATTAATGAAACACAATTTCTTGTCTGCTTCACACACTTAATTTCACGCAACATTAAAAACTGTAACTTAATATACATATCCTCACTGATAAGATCAAAACTATTTGCCATAGATAGCATAATTTCAAAACTAAATAAATAATACAATATTAGCCGTTTTGATTTAATATTTGCGTCAGTACTTTACTTTTTCTGAAAACCCTTAATTATAAGGACTTCGAATGAAGTACAAAAGGTAACAATCTATATATATAAAAATGAATGTATGTGTGTCTGTCCTTTATGCATTACTACACCATTCATCCGATGGCCATGAAACTTTGGGTAGTTGTTGAATACACTCCTGCGAAGATTCGTGAAAAAAAGAGCCTACAGGTAGTTTTTTTTAGCCTACTTTCCCGTAAAAATAAAAAAACAATAATAAAGCATGAAAGAAGGCTTAATGTATCGTGAAAATATCGTTAGAAATCAAGTCAAAAATAAGTTAAGTAAATAAAGATTGAAAAATAAAAAATTTGAAAGTAGGGTTTTGAGATGGGGAAAAAGTGTGTCGGTCTGTCTGTCTGTCGATCTGTCCCTCCCCTAATAACTTTTGAACGAATTGTCCGATTGGAGAAATTCTTATTGCATTCGAAAGATCTCGGCGAGGACATCTCATTTCCATATTTTACTTTTTGATTTGAACAGTTCTAAAAATTTTAACATTAGCGCCTATAGGTGAAAATGAAGCAAATTATGTAAGCTCTGGGTACAAGATCCACGTTCCCATGAAAAAGCTCACTGGAAGAAGTTCTTGGCGTGAAATATTGATTTGAACAATTTTTGTTCATTTTTGAACAGTTCAAAAAAAATTAACATATACCGCCTACGGGGAAATTTCAATCCTATATAGTTCCTGATCTAACGGACCGATTTGCTTGGAACAAACTTTACCGGAAAGCTCTTATGACGTAGAACATGTACGAATAGAAAGTTCATCGAGAACTAACGAGCCTAGTTTTCTATGAAATTTTTTGTTCGGGATTTTCAAGAATACTTTTGAATTAATGAATGATTAAATGAATAAGAAGAACTCATTTATTCATTCAAAAGAATGAATGAATAAATGAGTGAATAAATACATGAATGACTTAATAAATGAATGATTGAATGAATATGTATTAATCGTTGAAAAAGGTATATTTGAAGCAATTAAGAACAAAAGCTAAACGAGAAAGACAGAGAGAGAGGTAGCTAGATTATAAATTTGAATTCCGTGTATACGGGAAAGTAGGCTCGTATAGTTCTAGACGGAACTTCTTGTTTTATTTCAATTTTGCGCAATTATCCACATAAATTCTCCAATATGGGGGCGAAAAAAACCTTACACATATTAAATGTAATATATCGATCGGAAGCGCTAATTTTTATGCACAAGATGATATTTGTTCTAAGTTTCTAAGTCAATAACAACGCCTTGTTTAAGCTTTTTAGTGCGATTTCTTAAGGCTTACATTGATCCAAAAATAATAATTAGCAGTTTCCTCAACTCCGGGTGAATCGTGTTAGCTTAATTTCAATATCAAACTTATTTTTTCAAAAAAGAGAGACATCAGTCTAGTTATCAACGGAAAAACAATAATAAAGCATATCTTTGATTTAACGTTTTTCTCAAATTAGCAATAGGTTTTAAATTCGAGATTGAACTTGATAAAAGTATTGTCTCCCCGATTTAACGATTTCCTTGATTTAGCAATAGCATTTAAATAAATATCGCCAGAAAAGGAATACGTATGGTTTATACTAGATTTCAAATAACGTGGCGAATATGACACGCTACAATTTGACTTTTTTAATGAGTCATTGGCGATAAATCGGAACACACTAATGAAATTGTGCTTGCGTTTTTTTAGGTACGGTTAAAGTTTAGCACGAGCAGCGCGTGCGGGTACCTCTAGTACTATATGTAACAATCTTATACCAATAAGGGTAAAGCAGTTATCAGTTTCATTGTCAATGGTATAAGATCAGGGATGGTGAACCTTTTTGAGACCCGGGTCAAATTTTGTCCATATTTTTTTTAGTATTAGCTCGTGGGTTTCTAATGCCCATTTGCAGCAAACTTAAGTTTTAAAATTTTTAACAGTGTACTTTTAAAACTAAATATCTTTAAAATTCAGTTGGCTTAATTGGTAAAAATGAGGGTGGTTGGACGATTTAAAAATGAAAGATTTAAGGAACAAGGTGAAACAGAAAGGGGACGATACAAGTGCTATGGAAGTCTCTTTCTACAAACATAACTGAACATAACCTTACAAAAGTGCATTTTATTTGAAGGAAGTTCTTCAAATATGGTTATTTATTTAATTTGTTGATTTTTGTTCTCAATAAACAGAATGAGAGTAAAATTATGCACTTTATTTGATAATTTTTAAACAATTTTGTTTTATTTTAAATACTACAAACACATTTGTCGTCATTTGCGTAACTTTTGAACTGTAATGCTCAAGCTGAAGGTTATAGACCGCATTTAAATTGCTTTTATGTCAATGCAGTGCTTGAAAAAATACCAATAGAATATAAATTTTCCACACAAATTAGAAAATCTAAATAAACCCACATGTAAACAAACAAATGGTTGACTAGCAATCGTGGATCAGTTAAACATCTTGCGCGAGTGTCTGACCCACGGGTGATAGGTTCGCCATCAATGGTAGAGATAGTCAAGCTATTAACTGTTTACTGATAACTGATATAATTGATTTATATTTGTATTCTTAATGGTACTAACCTAGCACTAATGAACCAGTCATCAACAGTATGTTCATTCATACAACAACTATAATTGTGCAAAATAACTTCGTGCAACAATGGTTTTTCTGGCAAATAATGTTCGCACAGTCAAGATTCTACAATATTTATAATGTTTTCATAAGTTTGCTTCTATTGATGTCTTGCACAATCTCAAGAGACTCTGGTTTATACCATTAGACAAGCAAATAATCTAAGTAACTTCTGAAAATCATTATGACTTTAATTCTTAATGTAACAGCCTAGCACTAGTGAAGCAGTTATCAGCTGAGTGCCCATTCAGACAACAACTATAACCGCGCAAATAATCCAGATGGGGTAATGCGCCAAGGGACTGATATAATCCGAGCCTTAATGCCGGCATCTCCATTTTGTCGGATGAGGCCTACCTGAAGGAAAGTCGCCAAGATCTTCCCGCTCACTGAGCACCAAAGCGAGCACATGGATCGCCTGAAATGAGGTGTGGTGAAGGTAATGGTGATCTCACTTCCCGCCCCCGTTGCCGCCCCATTACCGGGGAGGTGCTGGGGCATCCATTCCCAGAATCCCAGAGGGGTAAAGAGGTCCGGAGGTAATCCGAAGCAGGGAGGAATGCGAGAAGGGATCTTCATATTCCCCCTCCGGAGGCGTCGGAGTCGAATGTTATTTTGAGAAGCAGACGTAACTTGTGTGATATTTTATAAAGGGTAAAAGTTCAGTTTTACTGGTATTTCGAATGCATAGTTGAGTTTTAAATCAAAATGACCAAAGGTTGAAGATTCTAAATCTTTACTCTTACATGAGTAAAGATTTAGAATCTTCAACCAATGAGTCCCCTGCTCTCGCTTAGGGTGATTTCACACCAAAGGCGAATAATCATACAGCAAATAAACAGCTGTGGTCTTGAAATTAATAGTGGAATTGGTGTAATTTATAAAATTTTAGCTTTCGAATCAAATTTTACATTCATTCAGTGAACCCTCCATCATGTGGAGGGTTCACCAAATAATGGTTTTTAAATCTTAATGTGGCTTTATTGTTTAGAAATTTTGATCGTTTGTTTATTTTAATGTGTGCCACCAGTTGTAAAAATTTCATTTACTTCTAATGAAATGATTCCTTCATGGCGTTCCATTATTCGCCAACGTCAGTGTATATGAATGTTTTTTGAAAGATACGTACAATTCGTTCTGTATGGGCCTTAAACTGTATGATATGTTAATATGACTGTATAAACAATACTGAAATTAACAAACATTATTCAACGTTAATGCTAAGTTCTTCAAGCCAGACAAAACATTTAGTCAAACAGATTTTTTTTTAAGTTCCATTTAATTGGGTTCTACTGTATTAATAATACAGAGATTAACAAACATTATTCAACGTTAATGTTAAGTTCTTCAAGTTGAACAAAACATTTAGTCAACCAATTTTTTTAAGTTCCATTTAATTAGGTTCTACTGTATTAATAATACAGAGATTAACAAACATTATTCAACGTTAATGTTAAGTTCTTCAAGCCAAACAAAACATTTAATCAATCAGTTTTTTTAAGTTCCATTTAATTAGGTTCTACTGTATTAATAATACAGAGATTAACGCACATTATTCAACGTTAATGCTAAGTTCTTCAAGCAAAAAAAAAAAAAAAAAACACTTAGTCAATTAGATTTTTTTTTAAAGTTAAATTTAGTTTGGTTCTACTGTATTAACAATACAGAAGTTAACAAACATTATTCCAAGTTCATTTGAGATGTAGCCTCTGGTAAGATATCCACTTGGAGCTTTCGACTTAAACTATGGATAAGATAGTAATCCTAATATCATATTCAATTCCCCAATGAAATTCCCCCCTCCATCGTTGTGAACTGTCACCAGTTGATGCATCATAATACCTATTATGAGATAGTAACAGTACTCCTATGGCTTAGTCAGCGAGGTTAGATTATTACAATAACATTTAAATAGCCTTTAGTTTGACTATTGGAAATTTCAGAGTTAAAGATTACTTTTGAAACGTTAAGGGAATTAGCACCGTCAATTAAAAACAAATTTGGAAGGTAATCTTAATATAAAAATTAATATATCGTACTTTTAAATACATCTAGTTGTTGGTATTTAAAGTAGTTGTAGCTCACTTGTACTCAGTAGTTTTAAGAAACAGTTGATAGGAGCTTTCGGTTTTATAAGATACTGTTTCATAAAAATTCTTATAGATTTTCATAAAGCATATTATTTTCCGCTTTAAGTTTTGAAAATATTTAAAAGTGTTTTTTAATTACTACTTATTTCATTACCCATCAAAAAATTTGATGGTATATCCCGTCAAAATATTAAAATAATATCTGTTGGCTGCAATAGATGATGCTCAACTTTTACTACAATTTGGTGCTTATTTCTGCATATTGCACCAAAAAAATTGAATTAATTTGCTGGCAACAAAAGATGGTGCTTTAAGTTTCCTATATTTTGGTGCCTGCTTGTGTATGTTGCATCAAAATATATAAAAATTAAACGCCAAATCTTCTGTAACTAGAAAATAGACACCATTTTTGATGTAGTATATCTATCACCCAGATTATTTTTTTTATATAATGTCGGTTGGTTCGTTTTTAAAGGGGGTGCGTATATTGGTTCTACACCATTACAGACCTTGTGCGTTCCCAGAGATTGATACCAACTCTTTCGACGGCACCACAATGGGTGTGGTACTATTTCCGCAATTTTTTGACGCTCAGTTTCCCTCCTAGGTGGCGGCACCTGAGTTCTAATTGATGCAACCTGCACTATAAATTTAATTCAGCCGAGAGTATCCACGCCGAACGGATACTCAAGAGATCTTCAACATGCCGCATAATCATACGACATGGGCGTGTTTGCCTTCTGGCGCTTGATGTCCATCCCCACAGGATCTTCAATCAACGAAATCTGGGTAAAAGGCCCGTCAAATATACGTGATGACGACATGGGTCCTGTCGATTTTCTGCATCTTGAAAATCCTTTGACTTGGGCCAGGTTTGATCCTGCGTACTTGGCCGTGCGAGGCCTGCGCCTTATCACTACGCCATCCTGCCGGCTCTTTTTTTATAAGTGAACTACTTAATACTTTTAAATTGACTATCTCCAAAAGCGATTTTTTATAACCCTGAAACAGGTGCATTTAAACTCAATTGCAATTTTAAACCTTTATTTTTTTTATAATGGCTGTAAAGATAATATTTGATATTTTCTCGTACAGCTCTTGAACTTATTGAAACAGTGTATAAAATTATAAGGGATATTTTACAATTTTCTCGTGAATGGCTGTGCCATTACCAATATTTAGTGGTACAACGCATGACTGAATTCGGGTAACCTTTGATAATTATTGTGGATAATTCAGTTTCCGAAATTTTGTAAACTTCCGCCTTTTTCAAAATTTTGCCTGCAATAAATCACTTTCAGAATGCGGCTCAACACAACGTTAATTTTTTGAACTTGTAACAAAATAATGATTTTCCAATTTTGTACGTTCAAGATTTTTTTGAAGGGGTAACTGATTTGAAATACTTGCAAACGTAACATTAAACACTTAATTGAGCAGCGTTTGAAGTTATGGCATAAACAGTGTTTAAAACTTTGAAGGATATTTTGCCATTTTCTAGTGAATCATTATACCTTCTCCAATATTTCGGTGTACAACGCATGACTGAATTTGTGTAACTTTTGATAATTATTATGAATCATTCAGTTTCCTAAATTTTGTAGTTCCGTCTTTTCAACATTTTTGCAATAAATCATTTTCAGAGTACGGCTCAACACAACTTTAATTTTTTGAACTTGTAACAAAATAATAATTTCAGAACTCGTTTTATTAAAAGAAACTAAACAGTTATTTTGTTATTCAAACAGATAAAATATTCCCAAGTTTTTCATCTCTTTCCTGGGTTTTTACCGTAAAATTTAATTTCTCTGTATGAAAAATTTTATACTAGCTTTCCGATTTTGAACGAAAAAGAAAGGTGGGGAATTTCATCACAAAGGCTGGATAAGTTAGAAAAATCGCTTCGTCTTTTCCTTGAAATTTTTTGGCACTACCCAGACAAAGAACTGTCTTTTGCTAAGCCGTAGTTTGTCAAAGAAATTTAATTCAACGCGAATCTCTTGTCAGAAGTAATATATAACTGACGGGTAGCAGTGCGTGTGAGAGATGTGGTTTTTCTACGTATACGGCAATGTAAAATTCTCTGTTTTTCCTTGGGAAAGAAAGTATTTTTGGAAAAATTCAGAACCTGGCATGAGTGTATAATCACGTAGATTTCATTTGATTTCGATACGTTAGGTTAATTTTTGAAGAGTTAAGAATTATAGCGTCACTGAAACCAAAAATATTTTCTCGACTTTATAAAACGTTGAACTTCAACCAAATAATGAAATAAAGTAATGACTTAAATAATAAGTAAACCGGTCGGCAGTGGCGTAGTGGTAAGGCGCTGGCCTCGTACGTCCAAGTCCGCAGGATCAAACCTATCACAAGTCGGTGGATTTTCAAGATGCAGGAAATCGACTGCGCCTATGTCGTATGACGATGCGACATGTTAAAGATCCTTTGAATGTCCGTTTGGAGTGGATACTCTCGGCAAATTAGATTCCTGGTGCGATCTGCATCGATTAGAGCTTAGGTGCCTCCATCTAGGGGGAAACTGAGCGTCAAAAATTCACAAAGTGGTAATGGCATCCGCCGACAGTGGTGCTGCTTGAAAGAATGGATGTCGATTTTCCGGGGAATTCACTTGGTTTTCAAAGTTTAGTGACACTATGCAGCCCCACTAGAAAAAAGATAAAAAGAAAACCTTTGTGTTACAAAGTAACAATAAAAATGAGCGTAATTTTGAATTTTTTGCAAATTTCGTGCTTAACTATACGTTGATTTTTATTTTTTAAATAATGGCTGTTCTGAAGCCATTATTTAAAATTCAGCCAGGCTATTGATTGATTTTTTTTTTTTTTTTAAGTTTCAACATCACCAAAAACATGTAAAACGTTACAGTTACGAAGATTATAAACTTCATTATGATCAGGTATTTTAGTTGAACATTGGTACACCGTCAAACAGATGTAAAATGTTATATTTGCGATGATTATAAATTGAAGACGGGCAAATTGTTTTAGTTGCAACATTGAAAAATCGCCAGATGTATAAAATGTTAATTACGAAGATTATAAATTTCATTTGAGCAAGATGTTTTAGTGGAATATTTCGGTGCATTTTATTTATTCATTTATTATTTTTTTTTAATATCCAAACATACCTTCTTGAGATATTGAAGATAAAGGCCTGTACAAAAAAGCCTCTTTGTAAAAAGAAGTAGCTCAAAAAAACTGATTTTCACCCAGATTCTGTTTTTCTCGTCAACATTTTATCAGTAGTATGTACTTATGTACACTAAATTTATGTAAAATGTCAAGAGTAAGAGCTGAAAACTATCATGAAGGAATAAGTACTAAAAAATAATTTTCTGTTATCTTTTATTGATTTTCAATCTACATAATAATGTCCTTCTTAAAAAAAAGAGGACGTTTCGTATACTTTGAAAACAAAAAAATATCATTATTTTTTATCAATGTCGCAATCTTTTTCTATTTTTTTCCTAAAAGCAAATTGGACGTTTTTGACGCAATTACTTCATGTACTTCTCACCTATGTTAATAACTTTTTAAAAAGTGATTGTCAAAGAAATACTATCTAGGTTAGATCCTCAGAAATATACCCACTTACTACTCCTTGAGGATACAATTTGCATTCTATGTATATCTAATGAATACCGTCAGCGATAAAAAGATTGAAGGATAAAAAAGTCGATCAGAAAAAAAAAAAAAAATTTTAATTTTGCTTCTAGCCCTGCAGAACTTTGGAGGAATTTTTCTCCGATTTTTTCCCCATTCCTAACTTTAAAAATGCTTTAATGGGAAAGACAAAATGAGTATATTTAAAGAATTCCCATTTATTTAAGAGAAGCTTCAGGCGATTCAGTAATTTGAATTCCTTTTGAACAGTCAGCATTTCTTTAACTTTTTATTATATGGTTGAGGGGCATGATTGCTCAGTACTTTAATCAGATCACTTTTTTTGGCCCTTTAATAGCGTTTCTGAATTTCAATGAATTTCTATATTAGATTTAGTTGGAGTTCTTTAATTAACTAATGAGCTGAGTACGATTTTAAATAATCACTTTGACTTCGCACGGATTTTAGTAAATTAAAATCAAGATTAATGCTCAAAAGTTTATGAAGTGGTTTATTATTTAACGGGGGTGCCCATCGAAGGGCGCACAATGAAATTTGGGGGTGGGTTCGCTTCAGGGGCTTGGGAGACTGTTTGGCCGATTTGGGGAGTCGTAGTTTTTATGGGCTCTGTGCGCCAACGCTCTGAGTAGGTATTTAAACACGAGTATTTCCAGTTAATAATAATAAAAACATATATTCCTAGCTGAAAAACGCGCATTTACTATTATGTAAGTGAAATGAATTTAAATTGTTCCCTCCCTCCTTATTTCGAGTTTACTTGTTCTATTTTATATCTTCTTGACTGGTACAGCTTACCTCGACGCCGTCAATCGACGCACATTTCATTGCGACGCTCGAAATCAATTCCTATATACTACCCTGCTGCATATCTTTATATATTATTTCTCTAGCCTGTTTTTTCACAAAGGCACAACACAATTTTTGGTATCTTCGTAGCGTCTGATTAAGTGACTAAGTATTTCGTTTTTAAACTTCGTTGGAGGAAACCGAAAATCGAAAGTAGATCATAGTAATGTTTGAAAATGGCTAGACAGGAATTTTTATTCTCGGCAATGGTTTGATAATAATAATTTACAAATTCAAATTGTACTCAACTCAACTTTGTTTATATTCTTTGGCTTAAAATCGTAATTGTAATCAACTAAATATAAGTTTTATTTTTTGGCTTATTACTACAGTTACTTTTTAGAATATGTTTTTAAATGGATTAATTTTTTACAAAGGTTATTAATTTTTTATTGCCAGGAGAAACGTATTTCTTTTTTGGAACTTATTCATTATTTTTTGGTTGATTCAACTAGCCTTGCATGCTACACCCAACACATTCAAGACACTGTAAGTCCATAAATATTGTCTCCAAACCGTACTCACCAGGATCCTACTCATTTCGTTACGCGTGTTACTCTTCGGGTAACACACGTAACGAAATTTCAGAATTTTTTTTAGCAGACAGCAAATATATATTTATCTTCTTTTTTTTTTTTGCATACTTAGAACACATGTACTTTTATTAGCCAAAATTAAAAAACCTAAAAAATACCCAGCAAGTTTGTTAGAAAGCTCGTTGAAGTTGAAAAATGCTGTGTAAACGTAACGTCCGTTACTATGGAATGACCCTAATGCATTCAGGGCCTCTTCAAGTCCATAAGCATTAAGTCTCCTTACACTATTCACCACTAAGAAAATGAATTGCGTCATCAACATCTTTACCACGGGATATTTTTTTTCCTAACTCTTTAATTTTTACTGATGTGATATTTGTTTTAATTGCAAGGATATGCGCTTCTTTATTTTTTCTGAACTTATCCATTATTTTTTGGTTGGTTCAACTAAACTTGCTTGCTACAACACCCAATGCTTTCAGGGCACCGCAAGTCTACAAACATTGTCTCCAAAACCCTATTCACCACTAAGAAAATGTATTTTGTCATGAACATCTTTACTACAAGATTTTTTTCCCCTCGCCTTTTAATTTTTTCTAAGGTGATTATTTTTTTTATTGCCAGGATATGCGATTTTTTTAAAAAACTTATTTATCGGAACCCTTTGCCCCAGGTTTTTTTCTTTTTATAGCCCTTTAATTTTTACTAACGTTATTATTTTTTTATTACCAGAATATCCGGAGCTTTGAAAACGCATTGCGTCATCAACATCTTTACACCAAGATTTTTTTTTTAAATCTTTCTTTTTTTTTCTCTAGCACTTTAATTTTTACTGAGGATATTATTTTTTTATTGCCAGAGACATACGGTTTTTTTTTTGGAACTTACTTATGGAACTCTTTACGCATTATACACCCAATACATTCAAGGCACCGCAAGTCCATAAACATTAAGTCTCAAACCCTACTCACCACTAAGAAAATGCATTGCGTCATCAACATCTTTACCCCATTCAAAGCCATCTGCTCCTGTGGAGTTACTTTCGTTAAAGTCATTAAGCAGATTTATTCCCAAACGTCCTGCTGACAAACAATCCCCAGTACACTCCAGTAATGGTAGGAGCACTTAGCAGGGTTTCTCAAAGGTGCGCTGGACACCGGTTTTCGCAGATCGTACTTTTTGCAGACGTTTCTCTACCAGAATTGTATGTTTAGGTAATGTTAATGGCATCGATAGTGTTATCTAATGTTCTGGTGAGTATAAACAGCCCACTAATGGAAATTCTTTAAAGCACATTAAACAACGGGTAGTGGATTTTTAAGATAAGCTTTGATGTTAGATGAGCTTGTAAGCATAACATTTTATCAGGAATAATTTTAAATAGAGCAGTGACATTCAGCCTATTTGGTTATGTGAAAAAGAATAAAAATATTGTTTAGTAAAATGAAAACTGCTTAAACGAATTAATTATTCCCCTTTTTCAGCCTACTTTCTCGTAAAAGTTTTTAAAAAATTGAGAGAAAGCTTATTGTATTGTGAAAATTTCGTTAAGATAAGACAAAATCAAAAATAAGTCAGTTTAGAGAAAGAAGATGTATGATCAAGAAATAAGAATAAAGAAAGAAAAAGAAATATTGAAAGAAGTTTTAAAGAAATATTGAAAAATGAGAAATTTGAATGTAAGGCTTTCAGGTTGAGAAAATATGTGCCTGTAGGTCGATAGACAGACAGACACCCCTCAATAACTTTTGAAGGAATCGTCCGATTCGAACGATTTTTTTTTTTTTTTGCATTCGAAAGATCTCGGCTAGAACACCTCATTTCCATATTTTATTTTTTGATTTGAACACATTTTTGTTCAATTTTGAACAGTTCCATTGAAAAGTTTATTGGAAGAAGCTCCCAACGGGAAACATTTTTTGATTTGAACAGTTAAAAAAAAATTTAACATTAGCGCCAACAGAGAAATTTATATCCTATATAAATCCTGTTTTCTCAGATAGATTTGCTTAAAACAAACTTTATCGAAAAGATATTATGAAGTAGAACATGTGCAGAAAAGAAGTTCATCTAGAACTAAACAAGCCTATTTTTTTGATCTGGATTGTTAAAAATATTTGAATACCCCGAATGATGAATGAGTGAATGAATATGTGTATACCATTGAAAAAGGTATACTTGAAGTAGTTAAGAACTAAAGCTAAATGAGAAAGAGAGAGAGATAGCTAGATTATAAATTTGATATTGCTGTATACAGGAAAGAAGGCTTGTATAGTTCTAGATGGAGCTTCTTGTTATAAGCTCAAAACAGCGATATTTTTAGGTACCTGAACGATTACCCGGATTATAAATTGTTTAGATAATTGTTGTAATTTGTTCTTCAGACGCATCTGCTGTTCAGTACAAAACTTAACAGTTCTAAACCGACATAAAATATTCTTCATACTGCAGCTCAAAAACATTCTTCATTACCTTGCATTTGAATGACTGAATTTGATCATACATCTTAAAACTCAGAACACACATGCGACTGTTTAAACTAATCTCGCAAGTTCAAAAAGGCGCTTTTGATGTCTGAAAGACTTTTTTCTGAAGAAATCTGAAAGTTGGAAATATCGCCTTAGTCTAAAACTATTCTAGGGTGCCTAAAACCGTATTCTGAAGACATCAATATTATTTTTGATTAACAAAATAATCTTCCAGCACCTGAAAATATTCCCTAAGAAATTTTAGCCGTTGTTCATCGTCTGAAAATGTTCTCTGAATTTCAAAAACATGTCTCAAAAACAGCTTTTGCCATTTAAAAACTATTAAATCTGTTAATTTCATTTAGTTTAGATATTTATTTATTTTGAATGAAATTTAAAAACGCGGCAAATATAATCTGAAATTCAAAAAATTTCAGCGGCATCGGAAAACATCTCCTGAATACAACATTCAGAGCATGGTAATATTCTCTGAAATTGAAAAACCACAAAGGAAAATTTTAAATAGTCTCTGAAATTCAAAAGCATCATCTGACATTAAAGAATGCTTTTCTCTAAACTTTAAAAATTGTCATTCTATGCCTGAAAAAATTCTGCAAAATTCAAAACATCTTCGAATATCTCGGAATAAGCTGTTATGAAATTACAAGAAAAATAGAACGTACAATGTTTTTTGACCGATACTTTAAATTTGTGAATAAATTAAACACTTTTATGTATTTCTTTATTGATTTTGGATAAAATACGAAAAGATAGATACACGGTGTGCCAAATAATTATTAAATCTAGATTTATAAAATAAAATAAGCACTAGCAATTATATTTTTTTAAGTATTTTTATTCAAAATAGGCTCTTACGGCTTTAATATATTTGTTACAGCGGTTTAACAACTGTTCCAGCTCACATTGTGGGACTGCCGCCAAAGCTTGCGCCGAAGCTGTTTGTATAGTGTCAATGTCATCAAAGTAAAAAGAAATAGTAAACAAATGAACGGAGATGTTGGCAGTGGATCAGCTGATAGTTAAGGGTCATTCCACGGCAACGGACGTTACATTTATACAGCATTTTTCAACTTCAACGAGCTTTCTAACAAACTTCTTGGGTATTTTTTAGGTTTTTTAATTTTGGCTAGTAAAAGTACATGTGTTCTAAGTATGCAAAAAAAAAAATTGAAGATATATATGTATTTGCTGTATGATAAAATTTTTTTTTGAAATTTCGTTACGTGTGTTACCCGATGAGTAACACAAGTAACGAAATTTCAGCATTTTTTTTAACAGACAGCAAATACATATATATCTTCAAAAAAATTTTTGCACACTTAGAACACATGTACTTTTACTAGCCAAAATTAAAAAACCTAAAAAATACCCAAGAAGTTTATTAGAAAGCTCGTTGAAGTTGAAAAATGCTGTATAAATGTAACGTCCGTTGCCGTGGAGTGACCCTTAAGGAGTTTCACGAATGCTCGCTAACATAGACAGTGCCACTGTGAGCTTAGTTCCAGCTATAGTCTTAAAAATTCTTTTACACACAGTGTACAAACAGCTTCGACGCGAACTTTGGAGGCAGTCCCACAATGTGAGCTGGAACAAGCATTCAAATCGTTGTTAAACCGCTGTAACAAATGTGTTGAAGCCGAAGGAGCTTATTTTGAATAAAAATATTTAACGATATCAAATTACTAGTTTCATTTTATTTCACAAACCTGGTCTTAAAAATTCTTTGTCACACTGTGTATCTCCGCACCTTACGTATTGTGTGCGTTGTGTAAAATTTACCCATAATTAGCTACACAAATTATGGCTGCTAAAAACCTGATTACTAACGATAAAACAATTCATTCATTTATCTTAAACTTATTTTCCTTCAAAACTTTCGGCAAAGATGATAAATTTCCACAGCCACACTCTCCTCATAAATCCCTAGTTTCAAAAATCTCTGCTTTTAAGTAGTTTATCAGTTTGTTGCCAATCCTCCTTTCCAAACTTCAGAAGCAGTCCTGGAAAGAGTAAATCCCACCTTCTCAATATCCTAAAAATAAACCTTCCTTTCATCGGGAAAGTTTGGATTCCAAAAGCAAAGCAGGATACTGCTCCCACCTATTCATCTTTCGGCACGAATCTTTTCGACCATACGGATTCTTTTATTTGAGAATCTTCTATTCAGAGGTCTTGGAAATGTTGGGAAAGGTTTTCCGTTTGTAAACTTAAGTTTCTATTTTTTCCTCTTCTTCTAAAAGACGGATGAATACGAAACTGTTTAGATTTTAAGTATTTTGAATAAACCCTTTTTAACGGCTTCTTTCGAGTTTGTTTTAAGCTTTTGAAATTGAGTATAAAGGAAGGACATTGAACGCAAAAATATTGTTATAAATTCTTTTCAGGAATGGGATGTTGCTGATAATTTATTCATACTAGAAGTGTTGTTCTTAAGTAAATAGTACCATAAAAATTTCTGTGTCTATTTTATCCCTTGAAAATTGTCTGGTCACAATTAAAAATCTGCACTAAGTTTATCAACTACTGAGAAAATAAAAAACCAAAAACAAAAACTTCCTCATTCAATTTTTGGGGGTTTATTTACTTTTTTTCCAATATTTTTCATTTTCGTATATCTTTAACACGTTGATTGCGATGTGAGTTTTCAAGAAAATCTGCGTCAAGCCACCCGAGTTTTCATGAAAATTTGCGTCAAGCCACCCGAGTTTTCATGAAAATTTGCGTCAAGTCACCCGAGTTTCCATGAAAATTGGCATCTGGCCACGAGCGTATGTTGCGCTACACTACAATGCTGGTGATTGTATCAATTGTTAATTATCGCAGTAAAAGAGTACTACGTATAGGGGGGGGGGGAATCTTAAGTACGGACCGATTAAAGCCACGAAAAAATATATAAAAGCCAACAACGTCTTGCCCCTATTTTCCTGATCAACCTCAACTTTGTATGGACTGTTTAAAAGCATTTTATAGTAAATATTTTTTTTTAATGAAATTTATTAACAATTCAAAAAATTTTAAATTTGTTTCAGAATAATTCAGAATAATAGTCTTATATTCTGTGAAATATCTTTCAAAATACTTAGACATTTACCCTTGTAATCACTTTAACCCTTTAAGCCTGAGCTTACACGATTGTTCGGGTTAAACATTAAGTAAAATTTAATTCTCCTGGATTGCCGTATGTAATAAATGCAAAAACCAATTATCGTGCCGATTCATGGAAACAATGCATTATTAACCTATTTTCTTCTACAGATATTGGTACAAATACCATTTTAAGTTTTCAAGCATCACTGAAAGATTTGTTTACCTTTGTCTGTTTAGCAGAAAAGAAAATTCAGGTCTTAAAGTGCTAATAAGCGTCATCCAAATGAACCCAACCTCCAGAATTTTTGTTAAGCTGCAGTCAACGTGTTAAATCAATAAATGAAAAATTGTGAGTAAATATTAGTATTTATATTAATACGTCAGCATTGTAGAAAAGAAACTTCGCGTGAAGTATTTTGTCCCAAAATATGTTTTTCTCTGACCGGGAAAAGAGCTTTAATCTAATTTGAATTTTAATAACCTTGAGTGCAATGTAAAATAGTTCATACAGATATTCATAAAAAAGGAAAACAGGAAGAAATATGAAATTAACTATGAATTCGAACGACAATTATTTTCTACATTGAACATTCCTTTTTCTTCTCGAATGTTTTTGAGGCAAAAGCACCATTGAACTCAAGAGTAAAATTTCTAATTTCGAACTGAACCCGTTTTGCTTGACACGGAATACGTACCAAAACAAACCCTTTGTGAAAAAACTAAAACTGGTTCAATTTAAGTCCGGAAAATTTTCTTTTCATGCGTACTTTTATTGAAAGTCTGCGTAATTCCATTACGAATAGCGCGAATGGTGAATTAAAATGCATTTTGCTCGAAAGTAAATTTTTCTTTTTATTGAGATTTCAAAATGTTTCTTGCTACTTAATTTTTCATCGATAAAGTTGAAACTTAGTGATTTACTAGTTTTTATGTAATTAAACAACATTTGGCTTCCATTATCTGATTGGAAGTAATTTTAAAATATTAATAATGGTTCAAAATTGCGAAATTTTGCAAAAAACTTAGCGATAACTAACAAAGCAAATTATATTTAACTAATTTATCAACAGATTCTTAAATAAATACGGAAATTCGTTTATAATGTTCCGTGTCTTCTTTGTATAGCACCTTCAGCCAAAAAAAAAAAAATCTTGCGCAAGTAGCATTCTGAAACTTAATTTTAAAAAAATTTTACTATTTTGAATTTTAAGATTGAATTAAACAATTGTTTTGAATATTCGGAACATTCATTGAGTGATTTTAAAAGACAGAAAAATTTCAAAGTGTTGCATGAAGAAATGAAAAAGTTCCATTTGAAGATCCACCGTCACCTGAAGTCAGACAGCGAGGAATTGGGGAGAAAGAAAGAAATTTAAGGTTAAAAAGACTTTTTGATGACGAGGATAATGTGAGCCAGGATGAAGCTGTAATTAACGTTAACTGTACACGTTACCACGTATTAAATTATTTAACACCAATTGACATCAAACACTGGCACAGTGTAAAACATTTCTGTTGAAGCACAGAAGGGAAAATGAGTGATTCATTAAATTTACGAAGAACTTGATTTTAATCAAATAATAAAGTTTCTTGATAACAGTTGCTCAAATTCTTGTTCTTCCGCCCTCTAAAACTGCAGAGAAAGATTTGTTGAGTAAAACTGAACTCCTCAGATCTGTTACTACCAGTTTAAGAATTGTCAAAAATGTATTATATATCTTGGCGTCACAATTTGAATTGGGGGCCCGAACGAGCACCCTGCTTAACTTCGGCGGCCAGCCTTCTCGAGTGCAGAGGCGTCATTAGCCCGGCGCCGTGGCTTCGATTTAAATTTATTGTGCCAGACTTACTAATTCAGTATGCCCACAGATGCTGATACTACTAATTATTATTTTATATTATGCTAACAATACTTTTATATGATTTAATTTCCACTTTTAAAATAAAATTTAAAAATACGACAAAATAATTTTATTAGAAAAATAATCGAAAATATATTCAAAATGCTGACTCAACACTTTTCCAATAATCAAAAAATTCAATGCATCTAAATTAAGTTCCCTGCTTAATGAATTAACCAAAAACGCATAAACCGCAGCTTTGGTTTTTATCAATATAAACTTTGGAAAACTGACTCAACTTTTCAACATTCTAAAAAGTTGCCGCTAAGACTGTCTACACGTGTGTTACGAGTTTTTTTCCCGAGATTTTTCCACTCGATTACGAAGTGTAAATGTCATCCCCAATTACAGCCCCGAAATTTATGGTCTAGTTTTCAGCCGCACGCAGTTCTTCCTCGCTTTACGATCTTTATCCAGACAGCGGAATAGTGTGGATGTATATATTCTTTGCAAAAAGCGACGAAATAAGAGCAGTCGTCCAATTTTCGAGATACACCATCTTTTTGGAAGGAGTCATAAAAAGAGATGTTTTTTTCGAAATTGCCTCTGGTTCAGGAAAAAAAATGACATGCATTCAGAAGAACCGAATGATGTGTATGTTTTTTTCCCCTGCATTTTCAAATGTTGAGCACTTGATGATTCTCTGGCTCTTGCAAAGCCTTTCAAACTTCAGCTCTGAATATTTTTGATGCCTTTTTTTCTTAATTTTTTGAAATAATGTGTTTTAATTTCAAAGTCAGATTTTTCTTTTTTAAAGTATTCTTTTTTATGTTCAATTTGTTTTTTAAAGTATTAAAAATGCAATTTTGCAAAATGTTACTACCCCAGACTTAACAAGACCCTCCCGGAATTGAGGCAGTGAGAAGTAAAGGGATCTAAGTCACCAAAAATTGATTCTGAGAAAAACGCGTTCAGTTTGGATCCTATGGGACCTTTATTTATTTTTTTTTTTCTAAATCACGCTGAACTGTTCACTTGTTAGAGCTATCACCAGAATTTTCTTGTCACAATATAGAATGGTGCTTTTCTTATCATTTGCACTTTCAATTTTATTTCAAACTTTCAATTTTGTCACTTACATCCCTTGGCTTCTGGGTGCCAAAATTGCTATCTTTCCCTTGTAAAAGCTTTGAAACATTAAAGTAAAATTATCATAACATATTTTTTCAAAGAAATATGTGCTTTAACAGATATTTTTTTAATTTAATTTATTTTAAAGCATGTAAAGACTACAGTTATGTGAATTGCTGATCTTCTAAAATAAAATCTCTTATATGAGTAGCTTTTCCAAACAAACATTCAAATTGAAATTCAGGAAAATTGTTCAATGAAAAGATTCAAAGGCATACCAATAAATTTGAACGAAACTGATTTTTGCGATCTTCTGCAGTCAAAATGCAACATTTTTACCGTTAATACTCTCATTTTATTTATTTTTATTTTATTTATTTGTTTATTGATTTTTATTTTATTTATTTGTTTATATTATTTTTTTCCATACATTTATGTAAACACAAGATTCATGCTTGGAGTTTTAAGATTATGAGGTATTATAATTCTGATGGGGAAATATTACCGAGTAAGCAATTTGTACAGAAACCACAATATGTGTTCATTTAATTTATATTTCAAAGCAAAACGTAGAGCCATGTAAAATCGCGCTTCGGTACATTGTGGAAGCGGATGTACTGCAGATACGTCGACATTATTGCACGATACTACATAGCGTATTGTGTAATTTCGATAACATTTTGAAGAAATATTTTTTAAGACCTGTTAGCACTGTATTGTATTCTATTATATTCGCCTAACATTTGAGAGATCCTCATAATATCGCGCTTCGGTACATTGTGGCAGTGGATGTACTACCGTGTACGCTGATATTATTCCACATTATATGCATTAGCATGTGCCTAGGGTATTGTGCAGTACTAAACTATAGTTCGGTAGTACTACAATAATTTTACGCATTTTTTAAAATGTAAATGTAGTTTGTTAAAGAAATCTGCTTGATATAATTCCGATAAAACTGTGAAGAGATATTTTCGAAAATCTGTTAGTACTGTACATTCCCAAAGCATTCTATTGCATTCGCAGAACTTTTGAATTCTTGATTATGATATAAAGGAGCTAAAAAGTCTCCCAAACACTTGTGTACAAAAGGTTCTTGCCCAAGAATACATTAGCTATTAATTTATAATTCAAAATATTTAAAAATGACATGGATTCTCATTTGGTACATTCTTGGCCAAATTTAAATATGTTGCTTTTTTAAAATAAAATAGTAACGTTATTTGTTAACTAAATTTCAAGTGTTACATTCTTCTTAAATCAGGCAGTGTAGGTGGAACTTGACAACCTTAATTGGACCACCTGTCTATATTGACCACTTATGTGCTCCTAATTTGGGTGGATGAAAAAAAAATCCTTTTGTAAGTTGACCGCCTTATTATTACTATATTTATTTGTTTATCTCTTTTTGCAAAGATTAAAAAAAAAAAAAAAAATAAAATACCCCCTCCAGGATAATTTGTATACTATAATATATGACCAGAAGTTGTTTGGATCGATGAAACATCAATTTAAAGTTTGCCTAAACCTCTTTGAAAGTTAACCAGATGGGAAAACTACTACGAGTACCATTTTATTCTTTAAATAAGTTTCTTCTTTTTTCTACAGCCATTTTGAAAAATTATGTATTTTTTAAAATCTTTACCATCAAATAGGTAACTTACATAATGAATACGATATTTATCTTTATTTTAACAAAGTATAATTTAATTTTAAACTTGTATAGAATAGTTTTAAGTCATTCAGGTTAAATTTATCTAATGATATTTTAGATAATTATGGGAAAAAACCAGCTAATTACTATTTTAAAGCAACATTAATTCCTTGAGCTATATTTTAATTAGTTACAAATGCATAAATGCATAGTGTAAGAAATTATTTAAAAAAAATAATCTCCATCTTCTATAAGTTGACCACCTGTATGTTGACCATTAAAGTGCTACACCGCAAGTAGTCACTTACTTACACAGGTTTCACTGTATATAGATATACAATCTTCTTAAATTCATTTTTAAATATTGACAGGAAGATCACACAAAAGATAATTTATTTATTTTTTAAAAGAAAATTTTCAGAATAGGAAATAAAGAATATTTATCATTAAGAAAACGTATACATTTTATATCCTTTCCCGTATTTCACCCAAATGGCGAAATATGACTAATTGATGAAAACTGAGGAGCGATTATAAAGCAGATAGTTTTTCCTAATTATTTATTAGTTCCGGGCTTTAATGTTGTAAAAACAGCCATTACAGCTCCGTTATTTATGGTCCCATAAATTTCTTTTATCACTTTTGTTTTGGTTTATGCTCGTAATTAACGTCTTTTTTGCAGCTCTGTATAATATACCAATTTCTTACCAGGTTTTATACTATAGTTTCGGGGGAAAGATTATGATTGTTTGGATTTAATTTCATTTACAAAATGAATAGCAATTTTTTCCACATTTTAAACTGAATAAATGTAAAGGTTACCCTTAAAGTGTACAATTCAGTTTTTTCATAGAATAACTAGGTGTATTTCATGAAATAATTTGACAAGTCAGTTAAAGTAGATACAGTAGAATATCGTTTATACGACGATCATTTATACGACGTTTACATTTATACGACGTTTTAGTGTGGTCCCAATTCTCGGATTTAGCCCGAAGGATAAATCAATTTTATAACGTTATCGTTTATACGATGTTTTTCGATTGTCCCTTTGGCGTCGTAAAAATGATACACCACTGTAACAGGTGAAAATTTTCATACTTTACCTAGTTAATCTATAAATTAACTAATGAAAGACCGCTAAAGTGAAAAATGCAAAATTTCAAATTTATTTTATAAATTAAGTGATCATAAATAGCTAAAATCTCTCGAAAAATACATTTTATCCCTATTGCGGATGATTAATTGGTTAATAAGGAAATAAATCATTGCTTAAAAACAGGTTGCAAAAATATTTGTTAATCATGCAAAATGTACAACGCTAACATAAATACTCCGTCTAAATTCTACTTCTAAAAGCAACGGAATGTCCCGCAGGGGACCCAGTCGGTAGAAGCTCGGTTTCCACAGCTCACCGAAAGTGAAGCAACATTGAGTGAGGTCAGTGATTTGGGAGGGTGACACTCTCTCGCGGTTACTTTGGGACCGTGTACGCTAAAGGGAGTTGGTGCACGGTAAATCCGTCGTGGCTACAATGTTCTCCAAGTGCAAAAATGTATAATATGTACTTCATGCATGTATACTTCATGTAAACTTAACTAGAATGAAAGTAATGGCAAAAAAATCATTGTTTTCCCCCTTTCATCCCTTTCTGAAGAACTGTACAGGAACAACCCTTGTAGAATATGGCTGTTTTCACTGATTGTTAGCTAAAAAGATAAAATCAGGCACTTAGAAGCAAAAGGGTGTAAGTGACCAAAAGGAAAATTTTTAGATAGCTAGTGCAAATGATAAATTAAACACCCTTCTGTTTTGTGGGAGAGAAGTTTTAGTGGTAGCTTTGGCAGATACTGCAAAAAAGCGTGGTTTAAAAAAAAATACTAAGTAAAAGCTGCATTCCTTTTGGTGGCAAAGGGATGCAAATGCACTTACATCCGTTTGCCTCTAAATAAAATTATTTTATTTTTCAGTTAGTTTAAATGCGCAATGCAGACGATCTATTTACGAAACTTAAAGCGGAGAAAAAGAGAAAAAATAGGAAAAAAATTCTGAATTGTTGATTAATAATAATAAAAACAAGAGTTAAATCGTCTGCAAATTTTATTTTTGTCTTGTTTTGATTTCGGTAATTTGTCTAATGGCAATGATTTTTAGATTGTTGATAAATATAATTATTCGAAATTTATATTATGCAGTTTTTAATAAAGTTTATATCACTAACAAACTATTTTTATTACTGCGTAAATTAGCAAAATTAACATGACACGTTTTTCAGTTAGTGGCATAGGGGTGTAAGTTAACTAGTTGGAAGCAAAGGGGTGTAAGTAAAATTAAACTTTTTTTTTTAAAATCCTACCCCAAATCTAATCATCAGAAACACTTCACACTTAATACTTAAACTAACACATACATATAGGACTCGAAAATAAAAAAAATATTTACAAGAAGAACTTAGTACAAGAATTAGTATCTAGAATTTAGTACAAGAATTAAACTTCAAACGAGTTTTACTCAAAATGATACTTTAGTCACTTACATCCCTTTGTTTCTCACCGCCTCAAATGAAGAACTGTACAGGGAGTCTCGTAGAACATGGTTCTTTTCAATGATTGCTAGTTAAAAAGACAAATTTTGTTAGCTTTGGAGTAAAATATGTATAATTTGCATATCATACTATATATACTTCATGCAAAACTAACTAGAATGAAAGTAATTAAGAAAAAAAAGATTGCTTTCTTCTTTTCAGCCCTTTCTGAAAAGAACTGTACAGGAACAACGTTTGCAGGCTATGGTTCTTTTCAGTGATCGTTAGCTAAAAAGTAAAAATGAAGGACTGTACACAGACAACTCTTGTAGAATCTGGTTCTTTTCAATGATTTTTAGTAAAAAAGACAAATTTTCTTAGCTTTGAAGTAAAACATGTATAATAGGCGATAGTAGTTACCTTTCGTACAGAATTGATTAACATAAAATTGATGGCAGCAAGAAAACATATTTTATTCCCCCTTTTCTAAAGAAATAACACAGGGACAGCCCTCGTTATTTTGGTTCTTTTCACTGTAACCGTGCTCTACGGATTCTTCGGTGGAAGGACTAGCCAGACATGGAATGACCGCGGAAATGAGGAGTCATGGGGACTAGGCGACGACACACAAGACGACGCAAAATGAGGTGCTAGTGCATTTTCTCACAATTTATCACTACGCTTTCTAAGCGTCTTTCCCGGAATCTTGAGAACGTGATCCTTGCTGAGCTGATTACCACTCAGATCCGACCGAGGAAATAATTCAGTCGTCATGGCGAAGAAATATTTTTGTTGGAATTGCGGTTTCTGATAAGAAAGTTGCTTGATTAATTGGGATACAAGAAATTGGTTACGCCACAAAAACTTACAGAAGATATTTTGTCCATTTCTTTTATGTTTCGTACTTTAAAAACCGTAGCACGTCGATTTCTAACAATGGCAATTCATCATCATTCAAGTTCTTCATGAAACATTGCATTGTGGTTTTAATTTAACACTTTCGTTGTAAACCGATACAATATCGGTTCTTAAGTTTTAGTACTATGGAAAATGAGGATGATGTTATGGATTTTTGCCCAGATAAGTTCCATTTTAATTTGATATACTTAATTACTGATCTTTACTTACACTGATTTTCAAACAAAAAGCATTTTGAAATTAATTTTGTTTCTCATTTTTATTCTGATAAGAGTATTAATGCAACATGCCATCTTGTTTTTCTTCTGCATGACATTGCAATTCGCCCTTTATTTATCTTTGAAGGGTTTTGATCGGGATAGTTTTGGCGGATTTGCCCTTGCCACATGGAACGCCTCGTATGTATGGCTAGCACATATATATGTATGGCTAATCATAAATACTCCAAATACAATCAATTGCGTATTCAATTTACATTGCCCAGTATAACAACTGAATTTATCTTTGAAGTCAGATGAATATTGACGTCTGTAAAAATTATCAGCACAACCTGCACAGGTATTCAGCTTTGTCTGCTGAAATTCCCCCTAAGAGACCCAAAGCGTAATGCATTAAACTTTAAATTCTTCGCCATCAAGGTAAATGCTGTCTTCCTCATAAAGCTCGTCGTAATTATGGATATCGCCGAATCATCCCGAGTGCCTCCGATCGGCATTCGGGAAATCGAAAATTGGACCCGATTCAGGAAGTTCATTGAGTTGTAAATCAAACCGGAGACCAGGGAGAATCGCAGCGTTCGGAAGCAGACAGGCAAAAGGGAGGCCGATATTAGACTCGACGAGTAGGCACTAATGAGTCTTTGATCCCCCAAAGGAAGGAAGCTGAAAGGGGGGCACATCTGATGAGATAAAATGAGGCGAGATAGGCGCCAAATTGGGTTGGAGTGCGGTAAAGGGTTTTTGTGTTGTCTGCTTATTCCAGCTTCAACAGATATCTTGAGAGTAAAAATGCATTGGTTAATTCCATTTGTAACAGACAGGACAAACACAATTTTTTTGCTTCACTTCAGGTTATCAAATTTTGGGGTACTTACACATCTTCATTTAAAAAGAATGGAGTGAGTTTAATCTGAAGAAAAAAATTTTGAATTATGTAAAAACATCCCTGTGGCAGACGTGTCCATTTTCGTCATGTCTGTCCTAACATGTTTTAACGTAATAATTCAAAACATTTGTATCTTGGACTGAAATCCTTTTATAATTTTGAAAATTAAACACGAAGATGTGCAAATGCACCAAAATTTCTCATTTTAATATTTAGTACTTCAAATGAAACAAAATGCTCATAGAAGGTGTGGACTCCCCCCCCCCCTCCAGAATTACATTTTAAAACAATCTTTTGAGCACACTTTGAATTTGCTGAACTCCGAATGCTATATGTATGTGCATGATGAGAGAAGTGATAGTTACTCCTTTATTGGGCAGTGAGTTCGAAAAGATATGGAGTGCAGTAAGCTATATTATCGCATTTGTTTACGACAGCGATGAAATAAATTGCATTAATACGAAGAACAATTAATCATGCAGTAGACCTCAGGGATTAAAGACTATAAAGAGTTATGAATACAGTGTTCCCTCGCCACTTCGCGCTTCATGTTTCGCGGCTTCAGTGCTTCGCGGGTTTTTCCAAAATATTCATCAAAAAATAAAAATGAAAAAATAGAACCGTGTTGGCAGCCACATTGCGGAAAGAAGCGTTGTTTCATGTTGATGCGCGAGAGAAAAGGATCTCTGCATGTCAAACAAAGAGATGAGTTGACTCAGAGTACATACTACGGGCTCTCAAAAGCTTCCCCCAGCACAAGACTCTTCGCCTCTCTCAGAAATCAATGTTGATTTATGTTTATTACTGTACTATAACGTTTTGTAATTAACCTTATTGCTTAGAACCGACACGTTTAAGTAATTACGTATACTGTTGTAATTTTTGTCTTAAATGTGTGAAGTATGAATACTGTTTACATATTTAAAGCATTCGTGTACCCGCATTCACGAAATTTCTTAGGGGCAAATCCTACTTCGCGGTTTTTCAGTTTTCGCGGAAGGTTCTGGTCCCCATTAACAGCGAAAAACGAAGGATCACTATACTAAGAAAGAATGATAATTAACAATTTGATGTCGTTAAAGTCCAAATGAAGAATCCCACAAAGAATGAAAAACTGAAAAATAAAATTAAGAATATGTAAAATGCATATAAAAATGGAAATAAAAGACGGAAAGGCACAAATGCAGGTTTAGTTTCTTGGGAAAAACCACAAAAAGAAATTCGAAACGAAAGAAAGAAACACGAAAAGAGGAAAAAAAATTTTTCGAAAAGAAGTTCAAACATAGTATCGAGTAAATAAATAAAAGATTAAAAATTAAAAACAGGCCTATTAAATGAGGGAATGTTTGTCTGTCAGTCAGTCATGCGAGGTCTGTCTGGAGAAATATGTGTACCAGTTTGTTTCCAAAGACAGCAGTATTCAAAAACTAGTAACTCCATTGGTTGCAGACGATTCTATGGAAAAGTTTTACTTCTTTTTTCATTGTTTCATTCTGCTAGCATTATTTTCCCATTTTGTGTGTTTTCTTGTTTTATTTTATTTTATTATGTAAAAAAATTTAGTTGCTGTATGATATCGAGAATTTATCGTTTGTGGTTAATGTTACTCCCTTAAAAAATATGTGTCAAATGTAGAACAGTTTATCTTGCGTAACTCTAACACGCTTTAGAAAATATATCACATTCGAAAACCTGTATGAAATTTGTATTACAAATTTGTGGTCGGTAATGAATTTATTCTTAAGCCTGAGTTAAAATGATTAAAGTTTTAAGTTAAATATATTGAAGTAAGTTCCTTCAGGGGTACTATGACTCTTTGAAGGTTATTTTTCAAAATGAAGTTTTTATTTATTTATTTATTTTTATGTTCTGTGCAAAGTAAAGGAATATTAATCATTTTCCCACAGAAACAAATACGATTGTCTAAAATTGTTTTTATAATAATAAAACATCTTTGAAGATTTTTCCTTCAGTATTGATTATTTAGAAGGGGGGGGAAAAAGCAACGTGTTTTTCTATATTTATTAGCTATGTTTATAAAATCGAAATAAACTCGTAAGTTGAGTTACCCGAATGCAGCGCTATAAAGTCTATGTTTTTAAGAACATTCCTTTTTGAAATCAATTCTTTTCCTTTTTTTTATGATTCTAATCTCTAATTTAAAGCTTAGTAAGAGCTTTTAAGAAATAATTGATTTGCTTTAGAATAAATCAAATTGGAAAGAGTAGGGCATTTCGTTTTTTCATTTAATTGAATTTTTTCAAAAGATTGATTTAGTTTTCTTTTCTTATCCTGAAATTTTAGCTTTCTCTTTGCCATTTTCTTTTTCATCCTAGGTTTAAATTTTCTTTTTTTTTTCTGTGATTTTCTCCCTTACATTAAATTGAAAATATATTGCCGTTGGATCTATTTCTAGTGATTTCATTTCTAAACGTTTTTATCATTTCACTTAGATGCTGAGAATGTTATTTTATATGGAATAACATTTTTTTCCCTTTTCAATTTCGTTTTAGTATACTGCAGGTTTCTTTCCTTTTTTTTTTCATTTAAAAGGAATGAAAGAGTAAAAATAAAAGGCAAATTGATTTCATTTCTCAATTTCTTTTGAGTTAAATGTATATAGTACTGAAATTCGCCAATTTTCTTGTATTCGACTTTTAGTTTAAATTGCAACCCATTGCTATATTAAATTCCATTAAGAGTATCTTTGTTTCTAAATGTGTATTATTTAAACTTCATTTAAAGTGTGGTAAACTGAGCTCAGTAGATGTAAAAAATAACCGCGTCCACAGCTTGTTTGAAGAAATGAAATGCACTTTAAAAATTCATATACCTTCAAAGCAGGGTATATTTTTCTTACAAAAGTAAGCATAAAAGTTTACTTTTTGTGCTTCAAAGGAAGTAAGCAAAAAATCAACGTAAATAAGCACAAAATTACAGTACAAAAAGTAGACACGTGTAATTCCTTTATCAATGCAAGAAAGAAGGGAGCAAGGGTAGCAAAGATGCAGCAAAAGTCCCGCCAAATAGAAAAGTCACGCCAAAGAGAACATCAAAAATCCCTGGTAATTCCGAAACACAAGTCTGTATTTTGTATTGTAATTTTGTTCTTATTCACGTTGCTTTTTTTGATTACTTCAAAGCAGCTTCAATTTCCATTTTTAATCTTGTTCTTAGAATATTTAATTCTAATACTTCAACTCAATATTATTTTTAATCATTAAAACAATTTTAAAGAAATTCCTGTAAAACATTCAAAGATTGAATATTTCCAAATAACACTAAACAATTAATATATGAAGAGAATATGAATAAAGACAAAACCTTTTTCTCAAAATTTAAACTTTTATTTTAATATGTATTTGTTTAACAAAGTTAATAATTTATGTTTTTAAGAAATAGCAATTTTTCGGAAGTTGTTGTAAAATAAAGGGGTTAACTCTTAATATCAATTTAAAATTCTCCCTCTGCCCAACTCCCATTCATTAACAAAATATCTTTGTAAGGTGCAAGCTTTAGAATTTAGATTGAGTTGAAGGCAGGTTTGGTGATTATTTTATTTTTTTAAATTTAAAAAATAAGATTTTTTTTTTATTTTTTAAAGCAAAATATGTATGTGCACACAAATAAAGTAACAAATTCATTTAATTATTTATGTCTTCAAAGAACTTTAGGATATTTCAGTGTAAATAATTATTTATTTCTAGTTCAAGATTGATTATTAATTAATTATAGCATACAAAAAATGCATGCTTAATAAACAGAGAACAATAAGAAACAGAAGAGAAGGCTTATATTTTTGAATTATATAAACAGGGATGGCAAATTATTACATAAAATGTTCACTACAGCTTAATCATTTTTACTATTTGGATCTTTCATCAAGAATACAAGTTTTGATGCCTTATCAATCCCCAATCTGTTTCTTAGTTTTGAGTGCCCTATTCCAAACGTAGAAAAAAATCCTTTCCAAAGGTGCTGTTGATGCTTTTGCTATAGTCAGCATGTCCAAAAATGTCATGTTCTCTGATAAAATGTCATTCTTTCCTAAACGAAGCTATTCCATTTTTCCCTAGAGGACCAGATGCAGTAAGGCTACCATATAGTGAGCTAAAACTTTAATGAATTACTTGAACCCAGAATATATTAGAATTTATAATAAACAAATATTTATATTTTAATAATTTGGGAGAGATATAAATAGTTTTTTTTTAATCATAAAAATCAATATTTTGTCTAAAAAAGAATGATATAAATCAGTTTTTTTCTAAATAAATCATTAAAATCAGTATCTTTCTTTCTCTTTTTTTTTTTTTTTTTTTGTGTGTGTGTGTGTGTGTGTGTTTTATGGTATCCCAAACGCATGCATGGTACTGGAGTAGAGGTAAAGCTTCTCCATAATGAAGATTTGGTCTTTAAATGAAACTTCATTGTCCATGGGCTGGGGCGGGTGCTATTTATTGATTATATTAAAACTAGTACGCCCGGCTGTCATACGAAATGACCGCTGTTCTATATATTATAAATTGTAATTAAAGTGATTTGTGCAAAGGTGTCTTCTAATTCAAACGAAATTACCCAGGTCAGGCGACGAGGACGCCCCTTCGCTTACAGTCCCACACTACTATACATTTATTTACTATATAATGAAATTGTTTGTGAAAAATATATGTTTACCATCCAAAGAACTTATTGAAAATTTTATTATGCTTTTCAAAACACAAGTTTTAACGAAACTGGGAAAAAATAGCGCTGCGACTCTAATGAGAAAAATTAAAAAAGCGCAGACGATAAAGAAATAAATTAAAAAGAAAGGAAGGATTAAATTAAATTCGCGTATGTATTAATTTTTAACGGAAATTGAAAATACAGCGAAGCATCACTCAATGTGCTAGATGAACGTTTTGATTATTATTAGTATACTTGTTACATTTGTTAAATGGCAACTGCATTGATTTGTTTGTTCACACGGCAACTGTAATTATACTGTTGGAAACGACGGCAACAATGCAAGAATAAAATAAAGCGGGTCAAAAAAAGCATTGAAAATATTTTAAAAATTAATTTAAAAAAAAACTATTTGAGTCGCAACTTCCATTTTTGCGGCAATGCGTTTCTCGGGTCGTAAACATTAACCGTGCCGAATGTGGTCCCGATCGGTAAAACGGCCTGGGATCCTATAGCGGACAGACAGACAGAAAAAGCCGCTTATTTATAAAAAGCTTTTTCTAATTTGCGTAAATACTGCAATAAATATTATGAACTTAATTAGTAATTTTTCATTCTATAACATCATATCAAAAATGAATTTGTGTGAGTAACATTCATAAACTAAAAATTTAAATAATGTAATGTTTAAAAAATAGTTTTTTTTTTTTTTCAAAAAATAGATTAAAAATTTTTTTTCGAAAATAGTTGGAATTTTGAAAGTAGTTGTAACTAATAGTTGGGAAAAAAGTAGTTTAACTAGTAGTTAACTGGTTCAAAACAAAAGCAGTTACAACTAGTAGTTAACTACTAGTTAACTAGTAGTTGCCACTAGTAGTTAACTACTGCCGAACACTACTTCAAAGCGATTTGTGAGTTATTATGTTTATATATATATGCTTCCATATTTATTATTTTTAATCTATATTTTAATGATAACTTTTACTTTAATTATTAGATTACTTAAAAATGCACAACACGTTCAAATATTGAATTAATTATACGAATCGTAATTCGTTTTTCACTGTTTCACCAAAGTAGTTTTAATTTTCACTGACAGTGGTAATTTTCCATGCAGGACTCATTTCATGCCTAATATACGAGTATATGTGTTTACAGTTTGGAGGTTTGCACAACATTTTCAAGCAAAGGAGAGTTATACTGATAATCTTAAATGTATTAAAATGATAGTTGCTGATGGGCTACGCTTTCACACAGAAGGTAGAACCAGCAGAGGTCATTGTTTTCAGCATCTCAAATTCCAGACTAATCTTTGAAATTAGGAAAAATTATGAGGTATATGTAAATGAAGTCAGTGGCCAATCTGGCAACAGAGCTTGTATATAGGTGCGTATGAAAGTGTAGTGTGTGTTGTACTTTTCTCCATCGGACACCCTTGCACCTTTTAGCCGAAGCCTTAGGTAGAGAGCCGATGGCCGTCGGTCGACTACGGTGGCCCCAGTTGCGCCGAGGTAGTTCTTCTGGACTGATATGGGTACAAGAACCCCGCCAGCCCAGCTTCCCTACCTCTTAATGTGTGGAAGTGTGTGTTGTACTGGTTGTTGTCTGGTTTCGTCCACTCCGTTGCTGTCCAGTTTCGTGTAAATAAGCTGTAAATAAACTGTTAGTTTTAAAAATGCGCTCTGTTCTTTGGAATATTAAAGACAGAGAACTTCACAAAATTGCTGCTTCAATAGGATTGTAGGCATTTGGAATTGTTCACCGGAAGCAATTGTTACATTCAGGGGGTACAAATTTTTAAGAGGATCTTGATGTACATTGGGTATTGATAATTTGTCTAGGAGCAGAACAGCTGGGCCCAGAGCCTGTTACAAGTCGGCACGGTTTTGTATTTGTGTTAATTCATATGTCTTGTCTAAGTCTATGTAGTTGAAAATGATGTCTCAAAATTAATGTCTTCTTAACACCAGTGAAACTTTTATTGCAGCAAGACCCTATAACTTAATATGATTTGATATAAAAAGGACATAACCCGGATGAACAACGTATATTTTAATTCATAGTACTATTAAAAACTACGTTACATGAAAAATAATAAAGAAAAAGTATTAGTTAATGCCAATTTTTCTTAGTTATTTTAGGGTTTGATTTCGTTGATTTCATACGGTGTTTTTATTCTTCTTTTTATAATTTCTTCGTCATAATTCTTATGCTTCACTTTAAGATTCTATCAAAAGATTTGCTTTTGTTTATTTAGATTGTATTCATTTTGTTCTTAAGATAAGCATTAATTTATAATCGCTAGTGGATTCGCTAATTCGGATGATTCTTTGGTCTCGATAATACTCCTATCATACAAAGATCATCTGAAGGCCGTGGTAGCCTAGTGAGGATATCTAGCTTCGGATCGGAGGATCTAGGGTTTGATACCTGAGCCGCTGAAGACCCACTATGTACACTTGGGTATACGTGCGTGTCAAATCCCTGGAACCTGAAGTCCCGAGGAAGTTCCGAACGTACCGGAGGGTGGAGATTTCCCTTCACTCTTAGGTCAAAAAAGGAAAGTGGCGTATTTGTGGTGGCGCTATCTGGTGTCCTCCCAGTACATAATGAGCCAAGACGTACTTCCACCATTGTGGTGCTCATCTATAAACGGAAGGCGTGTCATGAGTGACCACCGGAAGGGGGGTTCGTGACGAAGACGGAGGAGCCATTGAAATTTTTAGGGAGGTGTTATTGGTTTTGTGGGGGGCTCTGTAGCTTTTCAATGAGGTGCGTCATCACCCTGAAGGGATTGGTGGGCAACCCTGCATAAATGGAGCTTTCAATTTATTACTCGTAATTTGCAGTAACCATGAAGTTGAATTCCCGTACTCATCAGTTCACGCATTCATATGTAGTTACTTATAGATTTTTTTTATTATTTGTAACAAAACAAAAAGCAAAAGAATAAATAAATATCAATAAATACTTCTTCACTTTCAAAAAACATTCCCCCAGATTTTCTTGATCTGCAAAAAATGAGATATTTTGCTTTTAAATAATGAATCCCGAACAATAAAAAAAAAAACTTTTGCGATGTATTGGAAAGATTTAAAACAATAATTGATTTTCGTAAGAGAAATCAAATTGAAGAAATAAAAGTTTTTGTTTAGGTAACCTTTTCTTGAGAGAAAAATGCCGTTCTTTTCATTTTTGGATTTCTTTGTTCTGTTTTCAAATGGTTTTTTTTTTTCCCTATCTTAAAAAGCATCAAATATTTTTTTTCCGTTTCACTGATTACTTCTCTTTTATGATGAATGAAAAATAAACTTCTGCCAAATTCTGTTGTTTTACTTCATTTCAATTCGATGTATTTTATTTAGTTTGATCTTCAATACATTTTTATTTGTAAGCAAAAAAACATATTTATTTGCTTAAAACATTTCTTTTCAAACAAAGTAAAGAAATGGATTTTTTATTTTTGCCAAAGAAAATGTATGTGTGACTTTTTTTTTTCATAATCTCTTACATAAATTTCATTAGCATAGTATCATTACTGTAAAATTTTAAATACAATTGTAACAACCAGGGAGGTCAGAAAATAGAATTCTTTCTTACAATGTAATAAGTTGAATAGTATAAAAATTACCGCCCTATCTCTCTCTATCAGTATGTATACATATCCTGAGACATGTCCTATCTCTCTTTATCAGTATGTATACATATCCTAAGACATATCGGGTGGTTCTATAAAATCATCTAGATAAAGCTCGCTCGAATAGTCTGTTATTGAAACTTGGTCTATATCAGGGATGGGAAGACTTTTCCAAGATACGGGCTACTCCGATTTTTTTAAAGGTATTGCGGTCCGCCCAGGGGCGTAGGCGTATTGACCTAAGAAAAAGTTTCTACAATACCTAAAATAACCTAATAATAAATACGGAATATGTAATTAATCTAAACCTACCTAAAAAGGTTTACTCTTCTAAATCCGCGTTTAAAGCAAAACACAAAGTAATAAAAGCCACAAATATAATAATTTCAAGTAATGCATTTATTATCAAACTATTCAAAATACATCAAAAATTCTTCATTTTTATCTAGAGTTAATTCTTGTTTCTTTAGTAGAAGACTTAGTCTGCATATGGTCTGCCAATCTTGAATATCTCGGATTTAGCGGTTAGTAATTATATTATTAAATGCTAATTTTCCACTGGATTCTAACTATTCATATGTAAACGGGAACGATAAGTTGTCTTAATTATATACATGTTTGAAAATGCAGATTCACACCGGTAGGTAGAGCCAAAAAAACGGTGAAATGCAACTTTTTTTATAGATTGATGTTATTGTGAAATACCGATTCTCCAGTATAGCTCGCGACATGATGGCTCATGGTAGCTCGCGTCCCTTGATGGTCCAATGGCCGATCGCGATCGACTTAATGCTCACTCTTGGTCTATACGTTACATGGAACATGGGGATAAGAAAACTTTAGTAAGAAAATAGTTGTTCTAATTTTTACGTCTAGAAGAGGTAACAATTTGAACTACTACCTATATCAAGTGCTTTTGTTGTTTCTGTATCAATTGTTACTCTTATCGTCAAGTTTCTGCAATTGTAACAAATACTCTTTGCAGTGCTGTTAAACACACTTTAACAACTTAAAGCTCTTTGAACATGTGATTGATGCAAATGAAATACACATTCAACAAATTATGTGATAAGTATATACATATCCTTAGACATATTGAGTGAAAGTCAGCTAGGTTAAACCTCTTTCAAATAGACATTTGTTATTGAAACTCGGTCTATACGTTATATGGAACATGGGGATAAGAAAACTGTAGTAAGAAAATAGTAATTCAAATTTTTACTACAAGAAGAGGTAAAAACGTGCACTGCTACCTGTGTCATGTGTTTGTGTTGCTTCTGTAAATCAGTTGTTATTCTTATCGTCAAGTTGCTGCAATAGAAACAAAAACTCTTCACGGTTATGTTAAACAATTTAAAAGGTTTTGAGCATGGGATTTATGCAAAAGAAATGCACATTCAACAAATGCTGTGATAAAATAGTCCTTTCTTTCTAATATTGTTTCTTGCTCTTTATACAGCTCTTCTCGCATGGCTTATACATTTTAACTGGTTTTTTTTTTCTTACAGCAGATTTCTTTTTCCCCGTGGTGCATATAACGTATTATACCAAGTTTCAATGGCACACGTCTATTAGAACGAGATCCACATGGGTCTAAATTGGATAACTTTTGTTATGACCACCCTGTATATAATTCGTTATATAACACTGGTCAACAAGTGTTTTGCCCCAAGAATGAATTTCACTTTTCCTTAGGTAGTTTTGCACGAGGAATCCATATCTGCCATCAAAATTTTTCCATCACATATAGTTCTTTAGTTATGAGGAAAGAAAAGTTCGATTTTTACGTTTTTTTCAGTGTTTTTCCAATCATGCAGCATTGTTTTTATTGAGATAAAGTACACAAAAGAGCTTGAATGTCAACCGTTAAATCAGTGGTCACTTTATTTTTCTGGAAAAAACTTAGTGGAGTGTCGCAAACAGCCCCCGCAGACCCCCGAACGGAAGTGCGTATCAAACTACTGCACTGGGTGCGGGTCTCCGTAAAAATTTCGCGAGAATTGGGATACAAAGGCAAATAGGCAAAAGATTGATACTGTACGACACGTTTAATGAGCCTGAGCTACTATTTTTTTTATCATAGAACTCTCCTATTGTGTGTAAAAATGCCCCTGAAAACATGGGAGCTGTATAAGTGACAACATGGAGAGCGGTTCCATCAGGACATGTCAGTTATGGAAAAGAAATATCAAGGGAAGTGGAGCGCAACTATGTTAGCAGATTACTGCTGGACGTTAAAAAGGGACATTCCTGAGGCAAAGTATGCCAGAACGTGTCAAAATCGATCCTTTTATGGTAAATAGAAAATTACTTGGTTTTTTAGTGGAAATGCTTCTAATGTAAAAATTACAATGCCCTTAAAAAAAGGGGGGGGGGATCCTAAAGACTTTTTTGATTGATGTTAGAAGTATTATCCATGCTGAATTCGAAAATGAAAACCATCTTCCTTATCGCGTAAGGATTTTGATTGTAAGGTGCTCTAATAATTTAGGATAAGTGCTATTAATGTAAATTATTATAGCACCTTGCACGGAAAATCCTTACGTGATAGGGAAAAATGGTTTTCATTTTCGAATTCAGCGTGAAAAATACTTCTAAGATCAGTTAACAAAGTACTTATTTTGGGGCAGAAAAAAAGTTTTTTTTTGTAGACCAGTGTAATCGGAAACCTGGCTTCCTTGCCGTTATTATCATCGCCGATGCTTTTATTTGTATGACATTACACCGAGCATTACTGATATGGTACTTTAAATCCAATTTTCTAATTTCGAAAAAAAAAAATTATATATTTTTTTATAACGACTCAAGTTAAAGAAGTTAATTTAAAAAAATACGAAAGTGCAGTATTTAAAATAAATGAAATGTTTTCAGCATTATCTGATAATATTAAAATAGAGAAATTCACTTTGGGAATACAGAATAAGCAAAATTGAAGGGCGCAAATAAAAGACTAAAAATAGCAGACTGGTTTGAAGGGCAATCAGCCATCTTCGTCAGTACCGAGAATAGAAATGAAAAACTAGCGTGGACACGAAGTTTAAATACTTAAGACATGAATAGCAATAATGCTTTAGCAAATGCTGAGACCTGATTGCTTCGGGATTTATGTCTTATATATTTGAATCGTTTATTTCGAAAAGGTAACAAATCTTAAAAACAGGACTTTTCTTTTTCAGGAGATAGAAAAAAATGGCTTATGAAAAGTTGGAAAACTTTATCGGCATGATCTTGTACTATTTTATTAACCGACTTCACAAAGGAAGGAGGTTATATACATTCATACCGTATGTATGTCTTTTTTTTTTTTTTTGTTTGTTTGTCCACTCAGAACTTCTCACCGGATGAACCGATTTTCATGATTTTTTTTTTTTTTTTGAATCAATCTGGGGTGGTTTCCCATAGGTCCCGTACCTTCGTTTGACCGTGTTTGATAATTCGAAAAAAAAGTTATGGGCAGAAAGATAGTCATTTCCTTGTTTTCTTATCCACAACTTTTGACTAAATGAATCGATTTTGGTAATTTTTTCTTTAATAGATAGAGGGTCGTTTAACTCAAATATCGCACATCCATTTGACTGCATTTGGGTTTTAGAAAAAAACATTACGGATGAGAAATAAGTATTTTTTTATTTTAATTGGAAAGGCTTGGCTTGAGCTTTCTTTTTTGGGAAAACTATTAATGAATATAAAAGTCATTGTTAGAGAAGCTTTTGCGGCCATTAAGTTGTAACATTAAAAGCAATTATTGCAAGAGTTTGACTGAAATCTTCTCTGAGGCAAAAAATAAATCCAATCAGTTTGTTTGCTAAAATCGCCTTCAAAACGGAATTTATCATACCAATAATTAGTTTTTAGTGCCATACATTCAAAGAAGGTTTTCTCTTTAATATAGATATTTAAAAAAATAGAGTATTTATATAAAAAATATATTTAAACTAAAAAGAATAAAGTAAAATAATTTTTTAAAAAATAGAACCGACTTCAAATTATAAATTGCGCTAAAAAGTGAAAAATAAATTAATTCTTGATACAACAATGATGTGGCTTTTAAACATAATTTTAGAAGTCGGTACAAAATTATGAGTCTAATTGCCATTACACCATGTGCTACTTTATACTAGAACTATTGCTAATTCTGGGTCATTTATTCATGGTTACTAGGAAATTTATCTATCCTTATTTTGCACCGACTTCTAAAATTATGTTTGAAAGTCACATCGATGTTGTTTAAAGAATTAATTTATTTTTCACTTTTGAACGCAATTTATAATTTGAAGTCGGTTCTATTTTTTTTATAAAAATTATTTTATTTCAGTAGGCAATAGCAATGCAATATTGGTAAATAAAAACGATTTTGGATTAGTTATGCCATAGAAATTAATAAATCAATACTGAGAGTTCACAACGGAGATTTCACCTTTACGAAAAAAAACGATTCATTTAACTCATTAATGCGTACCGTCCCTTTTTAGGGACAGTCTGAAAAGTACGTCCGATGCACCCAAAAATAAACATTTGAACAAAAAAGTGTTTTATTGTATTCCTAACCTTAATATAACTGGTTAGGGATACAGTAAAGTAATTTTTTGTAGAAATGTTTATTTTTGAGTGCTTCAGACGTACTTTTCAGACTCTCCCTAAAAAGAGACGGTAGGCATTAATGGGTTAAGCTTCGTGTCCACACTAGTGTTTCATTTCTTCTCTCGGTACTGACGAAGAAGCCGGTCTGCCATTTTAACTTTTTATTTGCGCCCTTTAACGTTGCTTTTACTCATTTTGAATAACTGATAATGCTTTTGAGTCAGCAATTATGGACACGGTAAAACTAGCTTTTGTTTTGTAAACTCAAACCTTTGAAGTGATATTCATAAAACGTTCAAACATTTGTTTCGTAAGTCAAAATCACTGTCACAAAATGATGCCAGAAAATATTTGATAAATAAAATAAGCGAAGTACTTGAATAAATTAAGTTGTTTTTTTTTCTCTTGAATTAATGAGGAGGAATGTCCTAGTCCACCGTTTCTCGACCTGGGGGTCGAGTTTTGGTATAAGGGGATCACAATCTGACCAGAAAACAGGAAGTTCTGACTAAAAATATACGAGCGTACGCACCACTGTATGCACCAATATCAAATTGATAATCTATTTCTCTTTCTCATTCAGCTTTAGTGCTTAATTGCTTCAAATATACATTTCTCAACGGTTTATACATATTCATTTACTCATTCATTCATTTATCACTCACTCATTCATTCATTCATTTGTTCGGAAATATCGTTAAATTCCAGAGCAAAAAGTTTCGTAGGAAAATAATCGTAGGAAATTTGCTCATTTAGTTCAAATAACTCGGTCTGTTAAAGCATTATTTATGCAGGATAGAAATTTCCCCGTATGAGCTAAAATTAACTGGCTGTTCAAAATTGAACACAAAAATATTGTAGCAGACAACACACAAATAAAATATTGTAGCAATGCCTTATGTATTAGTGTTAAGGGGATAACAAAGGTTTAGAAACGAAGCCCTTATAAATTCTAACTTCGTGTGCAGCTTTCAGTCTGTTACATAAACCACTGTGTGAAGAAATTGAAATCTCAACATCGGCAATTAGTAACTAAGTGGATAAGAACTGGATGGTGTGCAACAATAGGGAACGTTATCTCGCATTATAGCTACATACTCTTCGTGTGTCCTGTTTCGAACTTCCCGATTACAGAGTTCATCAATAATCTCCGGGTTGCAATTTCGAGCCTTATTTCCTAAACGAGACGTCTTTATTAATGCCCATGATTAATGGGTTTCTTTAATAATGTACCTGAGGCTGAAATTAAACAAGATTGTTAGGCGAGATTTTCGTTGCTGGTGTTACTAGTGCACCACAACCCAACAACACGCAAGTCCCGCGTATTAATTAAATATGCTTCATGGAATGGGAAGTAATTAATAAAAATTATAATCTAGCACATTTCAGAATTAAGAATCTTGAAATTCTTCTGTTTGGTGATGTCATTAAAATAAAGAGACTGATTTAGCTGAATACTTAGATAGCAATAAGTTTTCAATATGTATTTCCCGAATTATAAAGACTAGAGTTCGCCCAGCCGTGGAAAGTTGACAGCAAATCATTCAGCCTCGAACGTTTAAACAACTTTCAGACATTTAAATTTTTTTGTTTGGCAACTATTTGTTATGTTTAGGTATATCAATTAGCGATACACTGTCCTTAGTACGACTGATTGACCAAGGAGTTAGTAATATGCATTTGTAATACATATTTTATGTAAATTTTATCTTACCGCACTCCTTTTCCTGTAAAGAAAATAAAAAATTTCATGCCACCTTTTATTATTGAATAAAGTAGAAATACAAACACTCACTTTCAATTTAATCAAGAGTTCAAAACGCTAATGTAAATCAAGAAACTTACGAAACGTTGATTCGAAGCAAAATAACGCGTCAGCGAACTGATTATCTCACTGTATGTGCACACTTATACAATATGTTATATTATGTTATATTGTTAGCTTTTAATAGTATTTTAGTTTGGCTGACATTGTGTTGGACAAACAATTTGACTGACTTATCACACACAAACACAAATTGCAATTAAGGAGCCCAGTAATTTAATTATGATTTAATGATCTACCAAAGTTTGATCTTGAACTCAAAACCCATTCTGCCCCCTTCCCCCCAAAAATAAAAAAGGAAAAACAAAAAAAAAAGGAGATTAATCCATCAAATTAAAATAATCTACCTATCTCTCTCTCTTTCTCATTTAGCTTTTGTTCCTAATTACTTCAAATATAGCTTTTTCAATGGTTTATACAAATTCATTCATTCGCAAATATCCATTAAAATCCATATCAAAAAGTGTCGCGGTAAATTAGGATCTTTTAGTTCTGGATGAATATTGTGTTTGTGCATGTTCTACGTCATAACATCTTTTCGATAAAGTTTGCCCCAATCAAATCCGTCTGTTGGAACAGGATTTATATCTGATTGGAATTTCCCGGTAGACGCTAATGTTATTAACATTATTATTATTTTGAAATGTTCAAAATTGAACAAAAATTGTTGAAATCAAAAAATGTATCCCGTTGAGTGCTTCTTCAAGTAAGCTTGTTCAAAGTAACTTGGATCTTATGCCCAGAGTTTACATAATTTGCCTCATTTCTGACCAGAGTTACAAAAGTTAAGATTTTTTGAACTGGGCAAAATTAATCGAAAATGTATTCAAATCAGAAAGTAAATATTGGAAATATGATGTCCTCGCAGAGATCTTTTGAATGCAATAAAACAATCTTTAGAATCGGACAATTTTCTCAAAAGTTATTAGGTGGGATAGGCTGATTTACAGCCATTCTTCGCATCTCAAAGCCCTACTTTAAAATTTTTTATTTTTCAACATTTATTTAATTACTTCACTTATTTTTGACTTTTTCTTATTTTTAGTGATTTTTAACAATACATTAAGGCTTATTTCATTCGTTCTTTTTTTTTTTTTTTTTAATTAAGCTAAAAAGAGAAGTCATATCTGTTTCAATCAGGTTGTTTTCGAGCATGATGAGGGTATTTCTCGCACGAGCCAGCACCTATCGCAAAAGCACAGTTCACTACCGCACAGAATGGCAAGCGTCCTGCACAAAATGTGTTCCCTTTGTAATCACTTATTCTGCCTAACGACTTAGAAATGTTACCGCCACATAATCCACACCCACTTTACACCAAAATCGATCAATTTTTAATGCATTCTAATTTCCTATCTAACACCAATTTTCTGGGCAATTCATTATTTATTTTAATTATCCTTCAATCTGGGAAATCCTATTAATTACCATTAGATATCCTCACACCTGCGAAAATGAGGCTTAATCAGAGGAAAGCGCGCTGATTGGGCGTTATGTCGCTTCCAATCAAATGTAATTTACGATTGAGGTTTATTGTTATCAAGGGCCATTAGCTGCTGGTCTAAACAGAGACGTGACTCGCAGAAACTGACAATAGTTTAATATTTAATATCCTAATTGATGAGTTCCTTTGCAAAGTTTCCTGCAAAAGGACGAAAATCTGCTAGTTCAAATTCAGAAGAACTACTAATTATGGTAATTAGTAGTTATTAATTAATGTGAATCCGATTCAAGGTATGTTTTGAAGTTATCGATTCTTACTTAAGAGCATTTTTTTAAATATATTTTAAATTCGGAGTAAAAAGAACTGAAGAGTAAGCAGTTTTAGTTGAAATTTTTGCTATTGCGATTGAATTGAAATACACCGTCAGTTAACTATTCCTAAAGACAAAAGCAGAAGCGCAGTGTTCAGTGGCGAACAGACGACCAAAAAAAAAACCACCAAATGGCATTACGAATTCTGATAAAAAAAAAAAAAAACGAATGTAAAAACTATCCCCTGACTCCAGTCTTGCTATGAACCCACCATAAAATTCTGTGAGTAAATGTTTCATTCAAATCATCTAAGTCTTACAATTCTGTCTAAGGAAAATAAATCTATACTCCTTGAAAATCGTGTCTTTAATAAGTCTCAGTTCAATCTGATGTGTTAATTCCATTTAACGTTTTATTTGCTGTTTGTCACGTTAACTGACAAAAGTTAACTATAACTGCCGTTGTCGATGCTCCATCGTTTTTGTAATTTAGGTTTAAGTGTTGTGAATAAACCGTTGTCCGTGTTCAATGTTGTTTTACTGCCTGTTAAGTTATCATACAGAAACATTACATGGTGAAGAAAACCCTTGAACCTGAATTTGTAAATATTTAGTTTTTAGAAAATAAATAAGTCATATCTCTAAGTGAAACTGCTGAAAACGGCAGTAACAACGTAAGGGCTCGTTTTCCGTGTCCATTGAATATGTCGCCAAATGATGTTGCAAAGTCATGGAAGGTATGGTACTAACAGTTTGCGTGGTATTCAATAGTCGTTTGGAAAAGAAGCCTAAAAATGTGAAAATCGCATTATTTATGTCAAGTATTGGACCAAAGCGGTAAGCGTTTACAATTCATTTTCTCATGAAACGAAGATTAAACTAGGTATAATTGAAAAAGCGTTTGATAGCTATTTCTCGCCAAAAACGAATATTATTTCTGAACGATGCATTTTTAACAAAGTGGTACAGGTGCCAAATGAAAAGTTCGACGATTTTTATAATGAACTGCTGAGAAAGAGCAAATCTTGCGACTTTGGCGATGTTTCGTGATAGCCAGGTGATGGATCGCATTGTTGTTGGCGTCTATCGAGATGCCGATCGAGAGAAACTTTTGTCAGAGGACAATCTAAGTTTTGAAAAAGCTGTGAAAATTTGTTGAGCTTCCAAACAAGCTAGGAACCAAATACACTCGATGAAAAACGTGCCGTTAGAAATTGATGCCGTAAAAGCCATAAATAAAGCTAATTCTACAGGTATAGTTAAACCCCGAATAAAAGATGTTAAAAAAGGTGTAACTAAATTAAAGTGCACAAGGTGTGGTAAAGCACACAAAAAAGGGGGACGTTCGGCATATAAAGAAATTAGCTTTGCTTGTAAGAAAGAAGGTCATTTTTCGCAAGTTTGCTTTAAAATCAACTTCTATACAGTCTGCTAGTTATAGCCTCCAAACACGCAGGTTTATTCAACTAATTAATGTTTGTCTGTGTATAAGGAAATAGTGCGATAACTATTCCTAAAGACAAGAGCAGAATTGCGTGTTTATTCAACTAATTAATGTATGTGTGTGTAAGAAAATAGTGCGATAACCTTTCAATGTATAGGATACGTAGCTTCGAAAATTCGCAGCAGTGAGTTTTTACATTTTTCTGTACCTGATTCCCAACTCCGCCTCAAGGCGGACGACGATTAAAAAAATGGGTATTGCAGGGTTAACCCATCTATGTGTTGACTGATTGGAACTTTTACTGACGCAGTAGAAACCGCCAATCCGTCAATACGAAGGTGGAGTTACTGAGTTATTAAGAGCCTATTAGGTAAACCACAGGTTTCGCCAATCCGTGGTCTCGCCCATACCTGCCAGCGTAAATGAAAGGTAAGGGCGTAGGGGATTGACCCTCTAATTCTCACCTCCGCTTCAAGGCGGGCGACGATAACAAAACTTGGGCATTTGAAGGTTAATTACTTCCCTTTCTTTTTAACCAATGGGACATTCCATGAATAACAGGACATCAGCTGAAAAAATTAAAAGCGTTTTTAGCCTACTTTCCCGTAAAAGTAAAAAAAAATAATAATAAAGCATGAAAGAAGGCTTAATGTATCGAGAAAATATCGTTAAAAATCAAGAAAAGTCAAAAATAAGTGAAGTAATTAAATAAAGATTGAAAAATAAAAAATTTGAAAGTAGGGTATTGAGATGGGGAAAAAGTGTGTCTGGTCGGTCTGTCGGTCTGTCTGTCGGTCTGTCGGTCTGTCCCCCCCTAATAACTTTTGAACGAATTGTCCGATTGGAAAAATTCTTTTTGCATTCGAAAGATCTCGGCGAGGACATCTCATTTCTATATTTTACTTTTTGATTTGAACAATTTTTCGTTCAATTTTGAACAGTTCAAAAAATTTTAACATTAGCGCCTATGGACAAAATTGAAGCAAATTCTGTAAACTCTGGGCACAAGAGCCAAGTTCCTATTGCAAGCTTATTGAAAGGAGTTCTCGGCGTGAAATATTGATTTGAACAGTTTTTGTTCATTTTTGAACAGTTCAAAAAATTAACACAGAGCTTACGGGGAAATTTCAACCCTATATAAATCCTGATCTAACGGACCGATTTGCTTGGAACAAACTTTATCGGAAAGCTCTTATAACGTAGAACATGTAGAAATAGAAAGTTTATCCAGAACTTACGAGCCTATTTTGCTATGAAATTTTTTGATCGGGATTTTCAAGGATATTTCTCAGTGACTCAATGAGTGAAATAATGAATGAATGAATAAATGAAAGAGTGAAAGAATAAATCAATGAATAAATGAATGAGGAAAAGAATGAATGAATAAATTGTTGAATAAATAAAAATATAAATAAATGAGTGAATAAATACATGAATGCGTAAATGAATGAATTAACACTTGAATGAGGTAACGAATGAATGAATAAATGCATGGCTGAATAAATGAAAGAATGAATGAGTGAGTGAATGAATATGTATTATCCGTTGAAAAAGGTATATTTTCAATAATTAGAACTAAAGATAAATAAGAAAGAGATAGCTAGATTATAAATTTGAATTTGGTGTATACGGGAAAGTAGGCTCGTATAGTTCTAGACGGAACTTCTTGTTTTCTTCTAATCTTGCATATCATTATGTTCAGAAATATCTGAAATTTTATAATTTAATAAGAATTATCCAATTTCTCAAAAAAAATTACCTTAAACCACTGCAGAAAATATCTTTTTTGCATCGACCTTTGAATGGTAAAAAAAAACCTTTTTTTTTTGCACTATCATTGCTATCATTGCGTTGTTTATTTGATGTTTAAAATTTCTGCCAATTACTAGACTATGATCCCTCATCTGCTGTCTTAAAAATTCAATGTAGAAATCTTTGCTATTCATTATTTTTACTATCTAAAAAGGTTAATGAAGTAGATGACATGCAAGTGTCATTCCGTTACCGAAAAACAGACATTTATATCTCTAATGATTTAACTTTTAATGATTTAAATTAAAGCTTTTGGTTTTAAAGAAGGTTTTAGGTCTAAAATACTGTGGTAAGTTAGCGATTCAAAAGCTATTAATTTTTATGTAGTATTTATAGGTAACGGAATGACAAAAAAAGTAACGGAATGACACAGAATCATAGTAACGGAATGACAATAGAAGATTATAATCACAATCCATTTTTAAGACACATATATAGATTATAAACCCATTAATAAAGGAAGTGCAAAATTGGGTTAATATTTGTTAAATACTTGTTTTAATACAAATGCTTTTTTAACGAATCAAAACCTAAGGTAGTTTTTATTTTATGCAAAAATTTTATTCTGACGGAATGATATTTCTTGGCAAGCACGAGGTAAAAAGAATTTGTAGTAATACGCAAAAAGGATTCTAAAACCAAAGTACAAAAACATTTCTTACTTTTTACTCTAAAGGAAATGTATGTCCTTTTTAAGTAAGAAACAGAAATCCAGGTATCTTTTTTGAAGTTTTGTTACCTTCGTCTTCCGTTTGTAATGTTGCATAAAGATATGCTTGAAAATGTATGTATTTGTGTCTACCACGAAAATAGACTTTTATTAGAAACTTGAGCTCCTGCGTAAATAGTTTTCCTAAAATGATTTTATTTCTGCATTCGCACGTGATGAAAATTCTGAAGTATGTATGTTTTCTCATTGTGAACAATATAATTTACAGTATTAACATAAGTGAGACAAAGCCTCTAATAAACTACTTAGCTGCATGTGAACAACGGGAAAAAGTCAACAGAAATTGTATGAAATGCAAACATACAAATTTTGCAGAAAATTGCTTGAAAATTCTTTACAACAAAACAACATATTTTTTAAAACATTCGTTTATAAAACGCCAACAACAGAATTTCTTTCATGAGCAAAAAAGAAGCATCTCAAAAACAAAAGCTGTAGTGCAAGTGAATTTTGCAGAAAATTTTATGCTGAAATTTCAAAATGAAATTCAGAGTGCACACTGGTGCAATGATCAAGTAATACTCTTTACATCATATGTAGGGTTGGGGAACAACGATGGGCAAGGTTATGTTTTTGTAAGTGATGATATAAATAATGAAAAACAACCGTTTATGTTTTCTTGGAAACTTTAATTCTGAAAATAAAACAGAAATATCCAGACAGCACATACTTCTGCAAAACACGGTACCTCGGTATTTAATGAACATATTGCAATTTCGTAAATTTTAATCTCCATGAGAATATCTCCTCCCTTCTTATCATTAGAGTTAAATATGAAAGATAAACTACAAGCAAAACTAAAAATCCTCAAAATGTATACGAATTTATAACTTGAACTGATGAAAAAAATGTTTAAAAAATATAGTACAATGCATTCATTTAATACCGAGATTTCGTGTTTTTCAGAAGCGTTTTACATTTTAAAAGTTTTTTATTAAAAATTTGTTTTATGGTCCAAAAAAGGAAATTTGTAAAAAAAAATACGAGGTGTTTTTATGAATTATTCAGTGTTTTAAACCCGTTTTGCTATAAAATATGAATTGAATAACATTTAAACTAGTCAAGAAAAAAACCTCTGAAGGTATAAGCACCTTAAATCGTTGCGAAAGATAACAAAATCAATTTAAAAGAAAATTTTTAAAAAAAATTTCTACTGTTAATTTATTAATACAACTTTTAAATTGTATAATAGATTTATATAACGAAATGACCAACTGTATATTCTGATTCTCTGCTGTAGTCCATCAATTTTTTTAATGGACTACGTGACTTTTTCCAAAACGCCGTCGATATTTTCTTTTATTTATATGGGCACAAATAACTGATATAAGAATGGAGATCTCAGTTTGATACATTAAAAATTTACCGAAAATGCTCTAATTCAAACGCGGAATAAATTCTCATTAAGCGCATAGTTGAACAGTTCGGGAAAAGTTAAGACCATAAAATCATAACGAGCATCATAGTTTGATCCTCATTTCCAGAGATTATCCGCAATATATCATTATCAGTCTTCAGCCAGGGGAATAATTTTAATTATAATCAGATCATTCATAGAAGCTTTTCATTAACTTGCCGCCGTTGGGAGCCGACAAAGGCCGCTGATAACAACGTTCGTGAAAGAAGGCGCGCAGCCGACACGTATAATTTTAGTTTGAAAATAGAAGTCATTAGTGGTTGTGATAAATAAAGATATCTTTGAGAACGAAAAGTTATTTTTTGAGAGAAGCGAAATGTTAGCTTTTATGCAAGAGCGCATATTAAGTTTGATGTAGTAGCCTTTAAAGTATGTTTTCGTTCTCTATATTGTTTTTTCTTTTTCCTTTATGAAATTAGAAACTTGAGTTTGTACGTTTTATAAATAGCGTAAGTAAGATCAAATGTTAATAGAAGAGAAAAGTAAATAAATGATCAAGAAAGCGCGATTTCGCCTATTTGACAAACAAATTACATTAGAGTGTCTTTGTTCTTTCTTTCTTTCTTTCTTTTTTTTTTTTTTTTTTTTTTTTTTTTTTTGAGTTGTAATTTCGTCGAAGCATATTGTTGAAACTTAGTTTCATTCAACGTTATCACCATATAAATGCATAAAGTACACATTTTTATAAGAAGTAACGTGCTTAAAAATAGTTTTACTAAGTTGTTTCATAAACTATTTGAGATTTGAATTGCATTAAAGTAGCTTAAAACTCTGAATAGTAAATAAGTTACGCTTAACGAAATATTTAAGTAACTTAGTGTAAAAAGTAATTGTTCAGTTACCTAATGTATACCTAACGGTTTTCACATTATTTCGAGGTTTGCGTATATTATTTCAAATGTTTCAAAATAAAAAATTATCTCCAATTCTGGAATTATTATATCCACAAACTATCCATAAACTCACGAAAGCCTTGCGATTGGTTCAGCCTTACTGTGTATGCTTCATTTCTTAGACTCAGTACTAAATAAATTAGTAATGGATATTATAATTTTTTACCAGTTATTAGCGACACATAAAGCATATTGCTGACGACGAAACAATAATTCACATTTTCGAACTAAAGAGAGGAAAAAAAGGTAAATACAAAACCTACAAAGAAAACCCACGAATTGATTTTAAAGCAAAAATTACAAAAGAAATAGAATGTAAAATTTTCGGAATGAATGGAATAATTATAACGTGTGCACATTGGAATTTATTTATTTATTGTTAAAATAATCAATAATTAAAGAATTGAACTATTTTGTAATGAATGCAAAAAAAATGAAAAGAGCCAAGGATCTGGAGCGGAGCATGGAGCAGAAGGGGGAAGCAGTGGAGCAACGAGATTTTTCTCGAAACTGAAGCAAAGAAATTTGTTGTGTTCCATTGCATATTAAGAAAAACTAACACTATGACAGTTGAAGTAGTGGGCGAAAGCACCAACTACCAAAAATAGTTGATTAGTTAGACTTGTAGGTTAGGGACCGTTCATAAATGATATCACACTTTTTTCAATATATTAAACCCCCCCTCCCCTTTTTGTCACTAAGTGTCACACTTCAACATACCATCTCCCCCCCTTTGTCACATGTCACGCTATATTACATTAGCATAAAATAGGTTTAATTTGTTGATTTTAAATGTTTTTATAGAAATCAAAATGTACGATGTCACACTTTTTGTTACCCCTCCCCTCTCCTTATCACAAACTGTCACACTTTCTTGAACCCCCCTTCCCCCTTGAAGCGTGACATCATTTATGAATGGCCCCTTGGTGGGCAAGCGAATAGTTTGGTTAGTGGGCGAAAACACCAACTATCCAAAAATAGTTGGTTAGTCAAAAAGTTAATCTCATGCAAGATCTACAAATAAAAAAAATCTAATCATAAATGACTTGCAATTACATGATTAACAGAAAAATCATAGTCCCACGCAGTTCTGCGGCGTCGGTTGGGAAAAGTAGCGACTCTGACTCCTGTAATTTTAAAATTTCGACTCATTTATAAATGTATATTAAGGACTCAATGAATATCCGGCCACTATTCGGTATTCGGCGGTTGACATATTTTTAAGCGACTACGACTCCACAGCTCTGGCCCAACAACACTCAACTAGACAAGTTAAAAATTTCACTTATATAATGACATTCTTGTCTAAGATATCAACTTTTGAGACAAATTTAATTTCCCTCTATGCTGAGACGTGAGACTGAGAGGTAGGTATATTCTTCGAAATTAATGCAGATTCCTCCACTTCAAAGCACTTAACCGAGTTGAATGCAGCAAAATCTAACTTTTGCTCTTTCTACAAATGCCGCATTTACCGCTGTAGAGATTCAGCGCCATTCGCCTTTTCAAATGCACATTTGCATATTTATTGATTTAGGAAAGGAATTCCTTGTGGCTCTATCCACGCGAAGAAAGGATTTCGCCACCAATTCGAACGAGGTTGCGAAATTTCACCGAACCCCCATTCCCTTTTATCTCGGAGAGTCTTCGAGTTGGGGCAAGCCATAATGACTCTTGATTATGCGCGAAGACTTTCTGTCGCCACACAAAAGAAGAAAATTCCCTAATCCTAGCAGACTTCGTGGCATAATCTTTATGTTCCCTGACTCATCGTCACCAACTTTTAATTATCCCCATTTAGGGAAATATTTTTAATTACTACTGAAGATATCTTTGCTGGATGTTTCATCCCTGGCAAATCGAACAGAACCGAATTTAGCTCCTTGCCGCCCATTGGCCAGGCTCAGGTACAGGGGGAAGCAATAGGGGCAACACCCTCCCATAGTCAAGTAATAATTTTAAAAAAATGTAAGAACAACGAAATAAGACTTAATTGTTTCCCCTTTAGAACAAACTTTCCGGGAAATGTAGAAAAATTCCAAAGAAATTTTCCCTCCTATATCAGTGCCTACTAGCCTGAAATCTGACACTCCCCCCCCCCCCTCTTCAGAAGAAGAAAATCTATATTGTTGCAAACCTAAACTAAAATCGCCAAAGAGAACATTCCCAAAATTAAGAATTTTAACTTGTGCAGAGATGGTGAATTTTCACATTTCATCTATTTTGTTTATTGTAATGATAAGCCAAGTACTAGTCTAGGTGACCGTATTTGCAGTGTTACAGCTCAGAAACAAAGCACTGCGTTAAAGATCACGTTTATAATTTTCTGAAATTTTAATGATATTTGTGAGCATAATAATAATAATAATAATTATATATATTATTTGCATAAATTGCGATTTAGGTTTACAACAAAAAAGATAATTAGTATATAATAGTAAAAAGTATTAAGTGTTCAAATTCCGAAAAAATTGCCCGTGCTATTTAATCCTAAACATGTACATTCCTAAGGTGGTTTTCTTTTAAACTTTTAACTCGAAGTAAATTTAAACCTTAATCAGCATTGGTGTTTGCGATACAAAATGGAATCAATGAAATTGAAATCAATTTATAAAAAAATAATGTTTTAATTTTATTGCTGATTTTAAATGTTTTTATAGCAACCAAAATGTGTGGTGCCACACCTCTTGTTACCTCCTTCCCCCCTTCGAAGCGTGACATCATTTATGAATGACCTCTTAGACAAGTTATTAAGTGATTGAACTAGGGACATTTAATAATGAACCTAATTTTCATGACATGAATTGTGTAGGAAAAGATTTCTTTATATAGAGAGAAAATAAAAATTTACTGATATTGTATTCCAATGTGAATACAGAAAAATGTATGAAGCGTAAAATTTTCTGCCTCCTCTGCCTAGTTAGCCCTACGAGACAGTCTAAGTTGCGAATTTTTATTTGTGTAACAAAACACAATGACTCATAATACGCAAGCATGTAATAGATAATTGCGATTATGATTATGGTCACAAGTAGTAAATAATATAATTACATATAGTATATATATACACACACACACGATTGTATGCGTATTTAGAATAAATTTTCATTAAATTACAATAATTATTTTAAACAGATACTTGTTTATCTCGCATTACTACCTTAAAGTGGCAAAATAAGGGGTTCGAAATTAGCAGTCGTTAGTCGTATTCTGCAATTAAAAATTACCGTTTCACGACCGCGATTTCACATCCAGTCGTCACTTTTGACGACTAAGCTTTTATAAACCTTTTAGTTTGACAACCACAATTTTTCACCTAGTCGTCACTTGATATTTATTTATGTAAATCTAGTATAACTTTGTATAATTTTATTTTTATATACATTTTTCATCTAACCTTCTGTATTTTGATTTTTTACTATTCCTATGAAGACTATCGTAACATCGTGACCTTCAAATTTTTGAGTCGTGAGTTTTTACTTACAAATGAAGTTTTGAAAGTAACACTAGATTGTAAATAACATATGAAAAACAGTTAGGTCAATTAACTGATATTTTATTTTCTTAGGAACTGATTAAAATAAACGTTTATATTGATTCATAAACTTAAGTAAAAATTACACTTCTCAAAAGTTACTAATAGAAATTGATTTTTGAAGAATTTTCTCTTACTTATCAATTATTTTCTAAGGTTGTGATGTTTGTGATATTTTTTAACAATTGCTCAGCTGTCTTCATGGTTATCAGTTGTTATCTCTGCCCAAAACAATTTGAAATATTTTAAAATTACTCCTAGCATAACATTTTTGGCAACTAACAAAAAAAAAAGCTAGGTGCCAATGGCGCCTAACTTTTACATCCTAATTTCGAATCCTGATAACACTAATAAATTTAATAATGATGCAAATGTGTACTTCAAAATGAATAACGTACTCTTCAGTTAGGCATTTTGTGGTAACTATTTCAATGCAATCTTTTTCATCTCCTCTTATCAGTTTCCTACGAAAAAAACCTTACAAAACAAGTATCAACTATCGTGGCAAAAATTAATCTGAATTCAGTGCTTTATTTTAATTATTAAGTCCCCAAGCAATGAAAAGAAAAAACAAGTGGAAAAGATTACAGTCATTTGAAGAATTTACTAGTTAAAAAGATCGTGCTGATAAATTCAATATTGCATGAGTAACAGAATGTAATTAGTATAAGTAACTAGTAAGAATGCCTCCATTATTTTTTGTCAAAATACTGCCGATATGATATCAAAGACATTTGCAGTTTCACATAAGAGGTTATTTTCAGCGAAATTACGCAAGTAATGCCCGGACTTTTGGAGAAACCATTTTGTTTTATCTGAATGGCGAGAGTTTAGCATTAACAGAAAGCCATGAATGTATCTTTATAATGCCATTCGGCACAATTCTGTTGCCAAACCGGAAACGAAATTTTAAATCCCAGCTCAAGTTTAATCCTTATTTGCCAACAAATCATTATTGCAGTTAATTACCCTTCCTTTAACCGAACGTTTTTAATTACCATTGCAGATAACTTCTCAGAACTTTCCGTTAATGAGGTGCCGAGGTTTAGCTATCTATGGGTTTGCCAATACTTCCAAGTCGGCAAAAATACAACCATATCATCAGACGTAATTGATTTTCGTAATTCATTATGAGAAACACATCATAAAATTCGTTTCTGCAACCTAATGTTCCTACGTCAGCAATTTAATGTGCTCACTGATAAAATTCTGGCAGAGCATGGAGAAAAAAAATGGCGGTGGTCATTCTGTCTAAATGCATTTTGAGCTGCGTGCATTCAGATTGCATTGAAAAGCCATTTTCAAGCATAATTCAGAGCCACATACTAATCTGAATTGCATGGTTAAAGTTGTGATTTACTATATAATTGATTACGCTAATGAGCAAAAGTTGAGAAAAGTTGAACAACTAATTGAAATTCTTAAAATTATATGGCATCATGCCAATTATTCTATAGTGTTTGTATCTGTAGAATTGCTTTTTATTCAGTACGTTAATTTTGCTATGAAATAAAATGTCCTTCTTTTCGTTCTATTTCTTAGATAAAGTCATTATGGTTTTTGATGTACATATTTTGATGTGAATTATATACAGTCAAACCCGCATAATGGAATATCGATTGAAAGACTATCCGTTTAATGTAATAAATTGGCAATTAGCACAGACGTCACCAAACCGTCGATCGCAAGCTATTGATAGCTCGTGGAGGAATTTTCAGTAGATCGGCAATCACTCTAGCCGGCACATCGAATTTTAATTGATTTGTAACACAAAGAAATTCCAAGGATTTTGTTGGCATAATAAATAAATAAAGGCGATTAATGTGACAATGTAGGAACCCGTTCGTGTTTTTCAGCGCATATATGTGGTTGCCTCCATTAATTGTGCGAGATTTAGAACCAATGAAGCTCCCTGAAAGGCTCCTTACTCCTGCGCGCTTGGTGAGAATATACCCTAATAATTGATCATTTAATCATCATATAGTCGGTAGAAAATCGTTACAGAATTCAACAGACATCAAAGTGTTTATCCTCAAATCTACAAGACATGAGGTTTTCTTTCAAAACGCAGTCTTAATTTTAAGTATTATTTACTAAAAATTCAAAAGAAATTCAAATATTATAATTTTTAGCTGCTTCGTTCCTTTTTCGGTATATTTATCTTCAAGGATACTGACAAGGGTATCTTCACGTTGCGTGCTAACAAGAAGTGCAATGGTAATTAGTCATCAATTCAGCACGCCATATTTTTTTCATTCAAAGTCATTTAACTTCCCCAAGGGAATAAAACCGTCATTATTCAACAAACTGTTAATCCCATTCAGAAAGATTCGGACTCCTTTGATGTTGCGTGTTCAACTTAGCAGTTCAGAAATTTTTGCTGCTTTCGTGATAGTGAGCTTCCTAGTGATGTTGCTCACAATCTCCTCAGCGGTTGCTTTTTTTTCTGTGTGTGTTGCTTCTCTTTGTTCGTCTTATTCAGCTAGTTCCGACAAGATAAGTTCCTCCGAAACTCATCTTTGCAGTTGAGCGAGTTTAATCGCGGCTTTTGAAAGTTGGAGCTTGTGCGCATATCTTGGGATTCAATTAAAGCAGAGGCCCTGATGAAGTTTTCCGGCGTTTTGTTCGCGTTAATGAAAGGGAAGGCATTTTAGCTAACGAGAAGGACAAAGAGTTTTCTTTGCATGCAAATTATTCACGAGCGTTAAAATTTCTGAGATTTTCGTAGCATTGTGTAATATACTAATGATAAAACTTGCAGATGCAGTGTAATTCACTAGTAGACAGCACTGTTAAATTTGTTTTTTATTTTGCCTAACTATCTTTTATTGATTGAAGTACGATACAATAAAACAGCGTTGTAGCCTAAACGCAAAATTACATTTACAATTAGATTTGAAATTATCTAGACACACGGCAGTGTGTCCGCCAAGTTCAGAAAGTCAGCCAAATTAAGATACGGCGACACCGGCCAATGTGTATATTTACCCGAACCATTTCGAGCTACTTTTGACCCCACCAATACCCAAAAACTATTAGAACTACATACTTGAAATTTTGTGCGCCTAATAGCGATCCCCTTAACCCCTAGAATATCAAATTTCATTGATGTACCTCTTATGGTTATGGAATTATTAAGGTTTGAAAAGTGTCATTTTTATCACTCACTCACTCATTCACTCACTCATCAAAAACCTAACCTACTTCTAGGAGACTTAGAAACTTGAAACTTGGTATTAAGGTAGACAATTTGGCATATATAAAGGAAAAAATCCGAAACTTCAAAAACTTACATTATCTTCGAAGTTACTAGCATACTCATAAGTAGCATCATACCTAACGACTTCAAACAGCAGCCATATTTTTCTGCCGTTTAAAGTAAACTATACTCTCTCGCGCTTGAAGGTTAATAATTTAGGGATTGAAATTCACTTTCCGCTTTAATTTTTCACCTTAAGGCTTAACTCAAGCTGACTACAAAGAATCCAGTGTCGTAGTTATACAAAACTTTTCAACGTGTTAAATAAAAGATTAATTACGTAAAGATATGTTTACGGACTTATTACGGAGAAATGTAAGCAGACGAAAAAAATCTTAAATAATTAATAGCGACTATTCTGCTTGGTTTAATTTAGTATAACTTATCGACAATATAAAAACACACATTTTAGCTTTTCAAAAATTAATGATATCCCAACAAAACATTAATGTGAAAAAAGGGCCAAGTTCGATAGAACAAAAACGGCCTTCGGAGTAGTCGGTGTCAGCGATAAAAGAATTGATATCTAACGGGTGCCAAGTTCCTTAGCAGATCCTTTGATCATGGCTGTGAGAGCGTACAATGTTCCTTAATTTATTTAAAAACTTTTTTTTATCGGATTCCTAACTTGGCAAGTTTTAATTAAGATAAGTTACGTTCAAGAAAACGATAAGAAGACTATTAGAAATTAACTATAATAGCTTGCCACATGATTTTACTAACTATTAAAAATTGCTAATTGAATGAGTTAAATTTTTTGAATGTAATTTACCTTAATTGACCCTTGACACCGACTACTCCGAAGGCCGTTTTTGTTCTATCGAACTTGGCCCTTTTTTCACATTAATGTTTTGTTGGGTATTGTTTACAGTTAATCTTTATATATATAACTAGCGGTACCCGCACGACGCTGCTCGTGCTGAATTTTACCTAAAAAACGTAAGAACAATTTCATTAGTGTGTTCCGATTTATCGATAATGACTAATTAAAAAGTCAAATCGTAGCGTGTCATATTCGCCACGTTATTTGAAATCGTATATAAACCATACGTATTCCTTTTCTGGCGATATTTATTTAAATGCTATTGCTAAATCAAGGAAATCGTTAAATCGGGGAGACAATACTTTTATCTAGTTCAATCTCGAATTTAAAACCACCTGCTAATTTGAGAAAAACGTTAAATCGAAGGTATGCTTTATTATTGGTTTTCCGTTAATAACTAAACTGATGTCTCTCTCCCGGAGTTGAGGAAACTGCTAATTATTATTTTTGGATCAAGGTAAGCCTTAAGAAATTGCACTAAAAAGCTTATAACTGGCGTTATTATTGACTTAGAAACTTAAAACAAATGTCATCTTGTGCAGAAAAATTAGCGCTTTCGATCGATATATTACATTAATATGTGAAAGGTTTTTTTCACCAGCATATTAGGGAATTTATGTGGACAATTGCTTAAAATTGGAGTAAAAAAAGAACTACCTGTAGGAATTTTTTTTTCAGAAACCTTCGCAGGAGTGTACTCAAAAACTTCCCAAAGTTTCAAGGCGATCGGATGAATGGTGTAGTAATGCATAAGGGACACACATACATACATACATTCATTTTTATGTATATAGATAAGACTGTACGTTTCTAAATAGCATAAAGACTTTCGACCCACTAAAGGGATTTTAGAGCTTTTTGTACCAATGTATTGAGTGATTCATGAGGAAGGTTTAAGTATATAATTTGTGTAAATTGGTTGAAATATAACGGAGATATAATTAAAAAAACCTCAGATTTCAAACCAGTTTCATTGTTCATTTCTTTTTCGATTATTGCCATTTTGAGTTACTTTGGCCCAAATGTGTAAAAGAAATGCGAACGTGCACACCTGCATGCTCAAAAATTATCATACGATGTTAAAATAATTCAATAAGTTGTTCTTTGGATTGACAGTGAATTTTAGATTATATGTGAGTAGCTATTTTATTTTGTCTTGATAAAAATTTATTTTATTACAAGAAAAAATGTCTTGCTTAAAGAAAACTCGGAAATGTGATTTACTAACATGTGGAGAATTTGATGTTTATGTTCCACCAAATACTAAAGTGTTTGGGCTTTATGAAATTGCTTAAAGAGCATTAATAAAATAATAGCCGCCAAGTTTTTCGCCAAGCTCTTCGACAAAATGAAACATATACTAAAAGGGAACCGAATTTTAATGTTATTACGCGAAAATAGATTTTAGTGAACGTAAGCAGCATAAGTGCTGTATGATGTAATATTTTAACTAGAGTTATTGTATTATTTCTGAATAGCCAAACGGGCTTTCTGGTTAGATTACGGATAAAAAGTATTTTGTTAACTATTCAGTTTTTATTTTATAGTAGTGAACTATTAATGTTTTAATATCCCGTTACTACATATATATATTTAAAATTTCTGAATCTTCCTCAACCGGGGCAACGCCGAGTACTTCATCTAGTTTATTTATAACTAGCTGAAATGCCCGGCTTTGCGCGGGATGATATTGCATCATTCGCAGGCCAAGTAACACGAAATTTTTTTTTAAAAGTCCAAGTAGAAGAGGGGCAACAGTCCTTAAAAATCCCATTTAAACAGTAAAACTCATTAAAAAACCCGATTGCATGAAAAATAGCAGCCTCGACAAATTTCTTTTAAACCAAAAATAAGTCCATAAAATCCTCATTAAAATGCCAACAACAGTTCATAAAAATGACCATTAGACTAAGAGCAACTGTAACTAAAATGCACATATGCATTAGGATAATTGTTCCAAAACGATATCAAGAGTCCGTAAAAATTGCAATAACAATACAGACCACACCACATCTAAAAATTCCCATCGGAATAAGAGCAGTATTCTCTTTAAAAATGCCCGGCAGATGAAGGACAACGGTTCCTGAATATTTCTGCTACAGTAAAGAAATATTACTTAAAGATCCACATTTTAATAATTACATCTATTCCGAAACATACCTAATTTAGTAAAAAAATTAGACCCAAAAAATCTAGATCTGAATAAAGACGTCAGTGACTAAAAACACGTATTAGACTACAGACTTTAAGAGCTGCTGTTCCTAGAATGGTCCCAACAATATATCTTAAATTCCCCCTCAAAAAGAAGACACCAGTTCCTAAAAATCCCGCTTACAAAATTGTCAAAACATTTCCTGAAAACTCAATTAAATAGCACTTTATCAAATTCGGATAAAAACGGAAAAAATAAGAGTATTATTTCCAAAAGCCAATGCACATTTAAGTGAGAAAATCTTCAGTACTGAAGCAATTCTGACGTATGAAATTTAAGTCGATAGAAAGAAATAACTAAATTCTGTCCAAATGGCGCCAAACAGACATCTAACAAATTAAATAAACGTTAGAAAATCAATCACTTGAATAAAATATGGAATCAATCAAAACCGCTAAGTAAAGTTAAAATGAAGCCGAAGATCGCGAAATTGCACTATAGTAATGGAAGTATAACGCAAATGAGGCATTATCCTGTAGTATACAAAATATGCATAAAAATGAAATAAATTTTTAGAATTTGTTTCGTTGATAAAACGGACATTCTACCATAAGAAATACGATGTCTCATAAAATTGTTGAACTGGCACCGTAATATTAAATCGCCGAAATGGAACGAAGAATCAACGTCAAAATAAAGAAATTAAAAATCGTCTGCAGTTCCACAAAATATGTATAACAAGAAGTTCCGTCTAGAACTATACGAGCCTACTTTCCCGTATACACCAAATTCAAATTTATAATCTAGCTATCTCTTTCTCTCTCTTTCTTATTTATCTTTAGTTCTAATTATTGAAAATATACCTTTTTCAACGGATAATACATATTCATTCACTCACTCATTCATTCTTTCATCTATTCAGCCATGCATTTATTCATTCAATCGTTACCTCATTCAAGTGTTTATTCATTCATTTACGCATTCATGTATTTATTCACTCATTTATTTATATTTTCATTTATTCAATAATTTATTCATTCATTCTTTTCCTCATTCATTTATTCATTGATTTATTCTTTCACTCTTTCATTTATTCATTCATTCATTATTTCACTCATTGAGTCACTGAGAAATATCCTTGAAAATCCCGATCAAAAAATTTCATAGCAAAATAGGCTCGTAAGTTCTGGATAAACTTTCTATTTCTACATGTTCTACGTTATAAGAGCTTTCCGATAAAGTTTGTTCCAAGCAAATCGGTCCGTTAGATCAGGATTTATATAGGGTTGAAATTTCCCCGTAAGCCCTGTGTTAATTTTTTGAACTGTTCAAAAATGAACAAAAACTGTTCAAATCAATATTTCACGCCGAGAACTCCTTTCAATAAGCTTGCAATAGGAACTTGGCTCTTGTGCCCAGAGTTTACAGAATTTTCTTCAATTTTGTCCATAGGCGCTAATGTTAAAATTTTTTGAACTGTTCAAAATTGAACAAAAAATTGTTCAAATGAAAAAGTAAAATATAGAAATGAGATGTCCTCGCCGAGATCTTTCGAATGCAAAAAGAATTTTTCCAATCGGACAATTCGTTCAAAAGTTATTAGGGGGGGACAGACCGACAGACAGACCGACAGACAGACAGACAGACACACTTTTTCCCCATCTCAATACCCTACTTTCAAATTTTTTATTTTTCAATCTTTATTTAATTACTTCACTTATTTTTGACTTTTCTTGATTTTTAACGATATTTTCACGATACATTAAGCCTTCTTTCATGCTTTATTATTATTTTTTTTTACTTTTACGGGAAAGTAGGCTAAAAATGAAATGAATTTTTATAAATTGTTTCGCACATAAAACGGCCTGAATAAAGATAAAATAGCATTTTTTCAATCTTACGTTAACATAAATCATCTTGTTGGCGACAAAAGTACTATTTATTTTGGCGAAAACACGGAAATTGAGAAGATAAATTCAGAGGTAAGCCTAGTTTTAAAATTCGAAAACTACTTTAAATGAATATTGCGCATGTTCTCTTTGTCCTACGAACTGTAAAAAAAATCATCCTGTTCAGTTTTTTTACGGGCATTCATGTGCTGCAAAAATCTAAAACGTGGGACGTTTCTTCGATGAGATAAACCCAAAATCAACAGTTTTGCTTAAAATTGGAATAAAAAAAGAACAAATTCGAATTTTCGGAAAAACGCTTCGAGGTGCACGAGGACCTGACCCATGGTACCTGTAACCAAAATTTCGTACTTCTGGCCGTTCCATCTCGCCAGGACGCGATCGATAGACAGACAGACACACACACAAACTTTCGGTTTTATTTATATAGAAGACTATCTGACATGCCCGGCGTTGCGCGGGATAAAATTGCATCATTCGCAGGGCAAGTGATGCATGTCCAAAATTCTGTAGTAAATGTATAGAGAAAAATTTTCTTAAAAAATCCAAGTAGGAGATGGGCAACAGTCCATAAAAATTCAATTTAGACAGTAAAATTCGTTAAAAACCACGATTGCATTAAAACGAACAGCCTAGAAAAATTCCTTTTAGGCCAAAAATAATTCCATAAAAATGAACATTAAAGTGCCAACAAAAGTTCATATAAATTGCCATTAGAGTAAGAGAAACAGTAACTAAAATGCACATATGTAGAGGTATAATTGTGCCAAAATGATATCAAGATCCCGTAAAAATCGTATTTAAAATATCCCATCAGAAAAAGAACAGTATTCTCTTTAAAAATGTCCATCAGATCAAGAACAACTCTCCCTGAATATGTCTGCTACAATAAAGAAAACATTCTTTAAAGCCCCCATTTCAATAAAGACAACTATTCCTAAACATTCCTAATAGAATAATGACATTAGTCCCAAAAAAATATCCATTAGAATAAAGACGTCAGTAACTAAAAATAGAATACTGACCTTCAAGAGCTACTGTTCCTAAAATTACCCAGCAGTCCATCTTAAATTCCCCATCAAAATAAGGACAACCGTTCCTAAAAATCCCGCTTGCAAAATCGTCAAAACATTTCCTGAAAATTCAATTGAATAGCACTTTCATAAAATTCGGATACAAACGAAAGAAAGGAATTATTTCCAAAGGCACATTTAAATTAGAAAAGGTTTAGTACTGAACCAATTCTGACGTATGGAATTTAAGTTGGTAGAAATAAATAACTAAATTCTGCCCAAATGGCGCCAAATAGACAGTACAAAAATTAAATAAATGTTAATAAATCACTTGTGTAAAATATGGAATCAATAATCGCTACGTAAAAAAGTTAAAATGAAGCTAAAGACCGCCAAATTGCACTAAAGTAATGGAAGCATTTCGCAAATACGGCATGATCCTATAGTGTAAATCACGTATTGAATTAAACTAGAACAATATTACTGAAAAGGATTATTGGACGCGGTTTGGAAAAGTTACGAAGCGCAAAATAATATATTGAGAACAGTTAACTGGATGTAATGGGGGGCGAGTAAAAAGTTATCACCATTTGGCGAAATTTTAAATTACATCAAAAATAAGCGATATCGAAGAGCTTCCAACATAGTTTTTATCGAAGAAATAAATATTAAATTGTCAAAAAAGAAAGAAGAATCAACATTAAAAATCGCATGCAGTTAATAATCCACAAAATATCCAAAAAATAGAAATGAATTTGTTTCGTTTGTTTTTCAATCTTACGTTTTCAGAAATCATCTAGTTGGCGACAAAAGTACTATTTATTTTGGCGAAAACACGCAAATTGAGCAGATAAATTCAGAGGTAAGCCTCGTTTTAAAATTCAAAAACGACTTTAAATTAACGTTGCGCGTGTTCTATTTGTTCTACGAACTTCAGAAAAGATCATCTTGTGCAGTTTTTTACGGGCATTAATATGCTGCAAAAACATTAAACGTGGGACATTTCTTCGATGAGATAATTAAAAATTAACAGTTTTTCTTAAAATTGGAATAAAAAAAGAACAAATTTGAATTTTAGGAAAAACGCTTCTAGGTGCACGAGGACCTGACCCAAGGTACCTGTAACCAAAATTTCGTACTTCTGGACCGTTCCATCTCGCTAGGAGGCGATCGACAGACAGACACACACACACATACACACACAAACTCTTGGTTTTATTTATATAGATAATTCTCTTAAATTACTTATTTTAAACCTCATTTATCAGTTGGGTTTTTTTTTCATACTTAAAAGCGTAAATTTTTTTTAATGCAAAGGATAAACTTGTTTCGGAATAAAGCTGCCACTTGCACTACTTAGGCTTGATTTTTTAATTACAATAATTATTATTATAAAAAATTAGATTGGTTTGAAACGTTCAAAATAAATATAGTGCTTTTTTTAAGAATAACATTTGCGTTTCCAATAAACATTGAATAATTAACAGTTGAAACAATCATTTCAATTTGTGATTAACAGCCTAACCCATCAAACAGGCTGATAGTTTTCCTAATATTCTCTTAACGAGAAACAGATTTATTTTGTGCTTTAAACGCTAGTTATACTACGCATATTGTTATGTATTGAGAAATTCATTTGGACATTAGTTTTCTAATTCTTAAAATGAAAATGTAGTCTCAAAAATGTTTGCCTTACCTTTAAAAAACAAAAATGGTGAAATCTGAATGGTGATAATACAGAGTACAAGCTAATTTTTCAATAAAAAATATGAGCTGTAATGTGAGTCCCGTTCGGCTTGTAGTAAAAGTCAAATTATAAATTTTTTTTTAAAAAATAAGGTAAGCGCACCTATAGCGGATACAGCACCAAAAGCGGATAACGTCTTCGAAAAATGAAGATAATAAGACTTTTTCCCTAGCTAGGTGGCCCCCGAAAAAAAATAATTCACTAGCCTTATTTCACAGTTTCATCACAAATCCGGGAGAGTGTACCTACGTAGCAAGAAGGTTAAACACGAGATTCACAGTTTTAGGTTTCCCGCTAGTCACCGCCCGCCCATTTCTATCTGTGGTTTTCTAACAGGAGGTGTACTGAGAAATAAGGTATTTCACTCATGTTTCTTTCTATATCTTGGTAATCTTCTGGCCGTTTGTTTTTCAAATATATTTTAAATACATTTCTAAGTCTCTTCTTTTTTATCTCTTGATTTTAAGTTGATTTAAATGTATATCCGCTACTGGATACGGATTTCATAGCTTTTACCAAAAGAGGATACCCTTATCCGCTATTGGGTGATTAAATTTTTGTGTACAATGGATCTTTTTTTGGCGTTATATTTTCCGAAATTTAATTTAAGTAATGCCAGTGCCATTCTTTTTCCTTTTACAGTGAAGAAACCAAAGGCGGATAGGGGTATCCTCTATTGGTGTTATTTATATCCGCTACTAGAGCTTTCTTTCTATCTTGAAAATTTTGTTGTGATATGCATTTTGTGCTATCAGACTTTGTCCTTTTTCTAATTTACTTTTGTATTAGTAATTAAAGGAGAACTGACGACCTTCGTTTACATTTCTTGTAGATTGATAATAATAATGGCTCCGAAAATATGAAAGTACCCGGAGGAGAATATTTTAAAAGCACTTGGGGAGGTTTCGAGAGGGAAACCCATCGCTGCAGCTGCCAAAGAAAATGGTGTCCCTTTATCTAGCCTATATTACAAAGTTAAAGGAAAAAGGCCGGTTGAATGGCGGATGGGGCCGGATACAGTTTTGACCAAACAAGAAGAGCAACATCTTCAAAATTGGATAATAGCTATATCTAAGGCCGGTTTCCCTGTCGCGAAAACTGAACTTTTAGACAGCGTCCAACGCTTACTCACCGACATGGGTCGTACTACAATTTTTAATGAGAACTGACCAGGCCGAAAATGGTTTCAGTCATTTTTGAAACGCAATCCAAATATTTCTCAAAGGGTGGCTCAAAATTTGACAATATCAAGGGCGTCCATTACAAACCAGCTGATATTAGAATGGTCCTCTTCAGTTTTTAATTACCTGAAGGAAAACAATTTAGGCCACATACTTTCAGACCCTAACCGTGTGTTTAATGGTGATGAAAGTGCCTTTTTCTTGAATCCTAAAAGTTCAAAAGTATTGGCAAATAAAGGAGACAAAACCGTCTACCAACAAATTAATGCAGACGAGAAGGAATGCATTACAGCATTGGTGACAGCTAATGCTGCCGGGATTCTGGCTCCACCATTAGTGGTCTTCAGGTATTGAACGTATACCTGCAGATATTGCTGAAAATATTCCACCGTTTTGGGGTATTGGCAAATCTGAGAGCGGTTGGATGAATGGTGCTTTATTTTTTGAGTTTATCACCAACGTATTTCACCCATGGCTCATTGGGAGCAAAATACCACTGCCCATAATACTGTTTATAGACGGACATGCTTCCCACCTTACTTTGCATACAAGTGAGTTTTGCAATAAAAATGGCATAATTCTAATGGCACTCCTTCCTAACGCTACTCACATATTACAACCTATGGATGTTGTAGTGTTTAGATCTCTAAAACGAAAGTGGCAAGAGAAAGTTCACAAGTGGAGGTTAGAAAATATAAATTCAAAAGCGATTTTGAAGAAAAAGGATTTCTCTCCTTTGTTAAAACTAGCACTTGAAGAAATTACATCTTCTACAATTCAAAATGGATTTAGAAAATGTGGGCTAGTTCCCTGGAATCCAGAAGAGGTACTTAATACTCTTACCGGCAATAATGTTCCCATTGAAGAGACTGGCTAGAATGCTTCCATTGAAGAGATCAGAGAGAAGAGTTCACAAGATGTGCAAATTAATGATACAAAAATTGCTCTTTCAGTTCTAGAAGATATCATAGGACTCGAGGAAGTCGAATCTTTTAAAGACACTACCTCAACCTGGCAAAGCCAACTAGAGGATCAATCGCTGTAGGAGGTATGGAGAGCGATGACTACCAAAATAATGGGCCGAGAACATTTGCAACATGACACTAAAGAGAAGGAAGAAACTATTCCGCAACTTTGTGCACCATCTGGCCAGGAAACTCCTTCACAGATAACTTCTGCTAATATACCCTCTCCGTTTAAACGGGTTTTATTTTGGCCAGATAGACAAGAAATGAAAAATAAACGTAGACGTGAGATTTTTCCTAGCGTTGTGACGTCTGAACGTTGGCGCGAGTATAATACAAAAAAAAAAGTTGGAAATGGAAAACGCTAAACAGAAGAGAGCTGAGGAGAGGGAAAAAAAGAAAATTGCAGTTGAAACACAGAGAAGAATTAAAAAAGAAAAAAGAGAGTTACGAAAAAAGGAAACGAGCAATATCACCTATAAGCGAAGGGTAAAACCCCGAAAAAGAAGCTTACCTTCATCATCTTCTTCTGAAAATGAAGACTGGCGTAAAGACCCAGGAGCCGATAATGAAAGTAGTGTGACGGTTCTAAAAGCATGAAACTTACGTTTAGAACTGCCACACTTATCCCTGAACAAGTTTCTTGTGATGATAAACGAATCTGTGATCGAAATTAATGTGATGCTTAGATACTTAAGTAAAACAATATTTAAACCATATTATGTTATTTTTCATATCGTATATCTATTATATATATTTATCTTATTGTTCCGTTTGAAATAAATCAAAAGGTTTTATGGTGGTAAAGTGGTTCTTTTTCGTTAATTACTCCACTATCCGCTTCTGGGTTAGCAATTATCCGCCTAGAGCACACCAAATTTTTTCACTATCCGCCACTAGTACATATTACCTTTACATAAAATTATTAATTTAGGAGTTTTAATTTCTCTAAAATGTCCAGGTTTGTTATATCAACGGATAATACGATCAATTTGTAACATAATAGTCAAAAAAATAATTGAAGCTGAAAATTAGTTTTTTATTAGAACCTAAAAAGGCTAAACGATCTGGTTCTACTATCCTCTAATGGTGCGTTTACCTTACGTTTTTTTTTTTCATTTTGATCCAAGATTTGATTATCTAAGTATCAAAATTACGCTTCAAAATATTTTTAAGCATGCAAAAACTGAAGAAATATATGTATCAAAACGCTTTTCAATGTACACTGCAAACAATTCAAGCTCAACGTTTCACTAAAAGGAAGATGAAATTCAGCTGCAACCAACATTCGGTACTGAAGTTGAGCCATTATTACGGTTCATAGTTTCACACTCATGGGGAAACTACACTATTACAATGGTTCAACTTCGTACCAAATAATTAGCTAATTTTCACCGTTTTTCAAATTATTTATTACTAGATGTACCCGGCCACGCGTTGCTGTGGCTCAACCTGGCTTAATGGAACAGCAAGAAAAAGCATAAAAGCATATACTTCTAATATGCTTCATTTGACAATGCTTGTTGTTTCATTGTCTGAAAGTATAGATTGTCTGCTTTACCCATTCCAGAATACGTAATATATAATTGTACACATGAGAAACTGCTCAATTTGATTGATTGAGCTTTATGTTTTTTCACAATGCTTGCGGGCATTTTTTTTTTTTTGTTCCATTGTCTGCGACGATTTTGATATTGTCTGGCTCGGCGCATTGAAAAATTCCAACATAAGCCTTATCCAAACAGAAGAGACACAAACACAAAAATTCTAAATTCAAAAATTGCCGTTCAAAATAAATAATCTGTGTTTTAAAGTTCCTTTAATCGTTAAGCTCAAAAATGTTTAAAAAATTCTTCAATACAAACAGAAAAAAAAAAAAAAAAATTTAACATCAGAATGAAAATAACTAAATAAAACTGTTAACGTTCAAAATAAGTAATCTTTGTTTTAAAGTTTCATTTAATCTTCGAGTGCTAAAATACTAACAAATACTTTAATACAAACAGAAAAAACACAACATTTTGAAATCAAAATGAAAGTAGCTAAATTAAGCTGTTGCCATTCAAAATAAGTAATCATTGTTTTAAAGTTCCCCTTAATTTTCGAGTGCAAAAATACTTCAATACAAACAGAAAAAATTATTAAATCAAAATGAAAACAGCTGTACCCTGCCAATAGTTGCAGTGGCTCATTCTCCTTAATAAAACATTAAAACACGAAATAATTAAATCAAAGTTGAAATAAATTAAAAGTGATAAATAAAAACGCATGTTCTCATAAAATTTCAAAGCAATCGGTGAGTTGGAGGAGATTACGGAGATTTGAGGTTATGAACCAAGGCTGAACTTGCTCGTAACTGTAAACTGGGTCAAGTTCAGCCTTGTATGAACAAACGAACACTTACATTTTTATTTATATAGCTTATATTACTCGGAGTTGAGGAAACTGCTAATTATTATTTTTGGAGCAAGGTAAGCCTTAAGAAATCGAACTAAAAAGCTTATATGTGACGTTCTTATTGACTTAGAAACTAAGAACAAATTCCATCTTGTGTAGAAAAATCAGCGCTTTCGATCGATATATTATATTAATATGTGGAATGTTTTTTCGATCCCATATTGGGGAATATATGTGGAAATTTGCGTAAAATTGGAATAAAAAAATGAACTTCCTGTCGGATTTTTTCCTAACGGTTCTATAAACCTTCCTATTGAATCACTCTGCCTATTGATGAAAACCGCATTAAAATCCGTAAAGTACTTTTGGAGATTTGAGGTTATGAACAAACGAACACTTGCATTTTTATTCATATAGATATAGCTTATATTACCCGGAGTTGAGGAAACTGCTAATTATTATTTTTGGATCAAGGTAAGCCTTAAGAAATCGAACTAAAAAGCTTATAACTGGCGTTCTTTTTGGCTTAGAATCTTCGAACAAATTCCATCTTGGGCAGAAAAATCAGCGCTTTCGATCGATATATTACATTAATATGTGCAAAGTTTTTTTCACCCCCATAATGGGAAATTTATGTAGAAATTTGCTTAAAATTAGGGAAAAAAAAAGGAACTACCTGTCGGATTTTTTTCTAACGGGTCTATAAACCATCCTCTTGAATCACTCTCTACTGGCAAAATTTCAAAGCAATCGGTGAAGTACTTTCGGAGATTTGCGGCTATGCACAAACGAACACTTACATTTTTATTTATATAGATTTTTTTTTTTTTTTTGGCGAAAGATTGAACTGGAATTTTTTACAGTATAGTGCGATTTACATTTGTGTTGCAGTCTGTGTTCATGGGATAACATAAATCAAGTTCATAATAACTAGTGCAAAATAGTAAATTAATAACTAAAGTGCATCGTAAAAACAATTAATTAGAGACTCAAGTCAGCTATATGCTTTGTAACTTTTTAATACCATTTTTTTTCTCGGAGTACGAGTCATGCATGGAGCTAGCCCGTTTAAAATTTCCATTGAATCCCCGTGAAAATGCCCTCTTCAAAAATAAAGTTCTCATTTGAGATGTCAAGTTTACGCATCTGATTGTTTACACCGAATGGTTTTATTCGTGAATTTTTTACCTATGTGCACTTTGAGAGTGTACTTACAATGAATGAAGAACTTAGTAATGGGTATCCGATAATGCCAATACCGAATAATGGCCCTTGTTGTGCCTTATCCCTAATTTAAATGTACACTAATTTTATCAGCAAAATATTTGAATCGTTTATTTCGAAAAGGTAACAACTCTTAAAAACAAAATTTTTTTCGGGAAATAGAAAAAAAAAGTTGGAAAACCTTTACGGGTCTGATCTTTTACTATTTTATTTTAGTAGGTAATAGCAATGCAATATTGGTGAATTAAAACGATTTTTATTAATTCTGCCATAAAAATTAATAAATTAATTCGGAGAGTTCTTTCTTTTTAAAAACGAAGATGTTACCTTTTCGAAATAAACGATTCATTTCTCTCTGAATAAGAACCAGCTGTAAACAATTTTAATCATAAACCATTCAAATGTTATCACAACAAGTGCCATTATTCCGCACTAACATTATCGGACACCATTATTAAGTACTTTATTCATGGTAAGTACACTCTCAAGTGCACATAGGGGAAAAAATCATAAGCAAAACCATTTGGAGTAGACAATCGGATGCCTAAACAATTCTAATGTTATCACTGATGTTTCGATTAATAATGGTGTCGTATAACAATAGTGCAGAATAATGGTCCTAGTTGTTCCCTAGCCGTAAGTAAAATATGATCTAATATTGTCAAAAAAAAAAAAAAACCAATTCCCTCTGAATAACAATAGCCACTTATTCCTAAGGAATTTTATTCCTAAGCGATTCCTTCTTTTGCTCCGAAATAAAAAACTTCCTGTATCTCAGAAAATTATCCAATTTTTCAAGATTATACTCACTTTCAGTTTTTTTTTTTTTGTTCATTTTTAGTAGCTGTAACATGCTGCTAAGTTTTCAACCACGAAGCTTAATCTGGTGTTTTCCACCTCATAACTTCTGATTTTAACGTTTCCAAGCTTATTCTGTTTTGCGAAGGAATGTAATTTTATTCTAACAAAAAGGCAGAACTTCTTCGGAAAACGTGCAATGCTAATTATATGCACTCATTAGAACTCATATGAATTGCTCTAACACAGGAAACTCGATGAATTCTCCTTAGTTAGGGTATAAAATATTTTATAAAGAATAAAAAACGCTACCTAGAAAAACGGCTTTAGCATCAAAAGCAGCTTTCATGTTACTTATGTCTTCATTTGCTATTATTTTTTCTTTGATAAAAAAATCTTTGTGCACTGAACGTCGATCGTAAGCAAATAGTATAGAATATGGTTCCTATTAAATGTGTATTGAAATGTCTAGTTTTTTTTTAACGCTATGTATGTGTAATAAACAATTCAGAAGATTTTTTGCTTATGATTGTGGAAAAACTGTTCAGCTATTATTATGGAGTCTAAATTATTTGGAGTTTATGAACAATCCAACAGTTTAAGCTGTGGGTTAGTTTTGTAGTCGAGCAGTACACAGTCCTCTTTGTAATGAGTGATTTGTGCCTTTTTTAATGAGTGACTTTCTCTCTTTTTTATGAGTGACTTGTGCCTCATCTTATTTATGAGTGACTTGTGAATTCTTTTAATGAGCCCAAGTTGTTCAAAAATACTGAAAACCTAAAAATTCATGAAAATCTTCCAAGTGTAAAATAAGTATGAAACGAACTTTCACACTGCATTTTCTGTCACATTTCTTACAATAAATTACTCGCCCTATCTCTACAAAGATTGATCATATTCCCAAAGTTTTCGTCTTCTGACTGATCGTGCTTTGTGCTTGCATCTGATATCCAACTCCTTGAAAAATCACTTCAAGATACTGCTGCTGTTACGATCACTTCAACTGAGGTTATTGTCGCAAAGTATTTCACAGAGTTTTCTCACAAATCCAACAAGCTTTCACGTCATTCGCAATCTCTCAAAAGTATCTACCACTTCAGAAGTGCTCCCTTCCAGTGTGGCACGTCAAAACCTAGAGGGGAAGCGTTTAGAAATTCCTCTTCTTTTGTTCGACGTGTGGGAACTGCTCTGCAAGCAACTGTGAATGATTCAGATCTTTTAAGCTGTTAAGAGAGCAGTCACAGTAACTTCTGTTGACGAAGTAGGCCCCTTTTAACAACCCCTCGTTTCAGCTTTTATCTTCGATTCTATCAGCTTCTTGATGTCAATCTTCGTTTAACACATACTGATTTTTCTAACAGGAAAACATTTTCTCAGGGAGAGGGAGAAGGGAAAATTTTGAATCATCATGTAGCATTCATTATTGACAGTATCTTTCAATATTACATATAAATTGTTGTTAGCACTCTATTAGCCTAGAGTAGAACCCAATGTCTGGTACTAACTAAGGACTTCCTTTCCGGCAACTGCAATGTAAGAAAGTCATGTCTTATGCAAAAGTAGTATATGTCAACAAATACAAGAAATGATAAATTGATGGTAAAACAACAAATGCATTCACTATATGAGTCATTGCTCAAAATAACTTCAAGATATGATGGGCGGGGGTGGGTGAAGGGAGGGAAAGGGACTGTGGGGGGGAGAGAGAGAGGTTTTATTCAGTATAAGGGTCCAAATAATACTTAAAGTCCCAAAACTGCATCTCCGTAGGCCAGTTACTGCGCTGCACTTGTTAGCTCATAATTTCTGATGAAAGATTTTCAAATATGCGTTGTCTAAAGCAGCACTTCAGCTAGTAATACTCCATATTTGTTGCATAATAACCTTTCCCACAATTTTAACCGGTTCACTTTTATTTACTCCCGATGCGTAATTTTATGAGTATCGGTTTAAAAAAAAAAATTTATTTTATTAAATAGAACATCAGCCATTGCCTACACTTTAGGAAACCTTGCACAGTGGAAATACATTACTTACTATAGTAAGAGAAATACATCTTTCTTTAATAACATCTCTATTTCAGGGAATCATTCATAAAATGATTCAATAAATTTGTGCTATTCATACGTACGATTTTAATTTACGTAAGTTTGTATGCTATTTTATGCATTTTTTTTAAAGTTTATTTTGTGATATTTTCGTTTCAAGGCAAATTTACATAAATTGTTTTGGATAGTCTAAATTTACCTTCTTTATGCTTACGATTTTATTACCTTACTTACTTCATGCGTTTTTATGTGAATGAATAAAGCCTCTATAAAAATTATATGCACGTATATTTGTTTACCAAAATAAAACTTGCATAAACTTTTCCGAACTTACGTTTGTCTAGTTTTTTTTCTCTTTTTAATGCATAAATTGGGTTTTCGTATTTTAAATACGATTTTGTATGAATAAAATACCTTTAGCAATATTTTCATTTTACTTTTAAAAGTAAAATCCAGAAACAATTTTCTTTGCATGAATTGCCTAAAAGCACTATTTCTTTTAAGGTCCTGTCCCCCTGTCTAGTTTGTTCCATCGTTTGGAAAACAAATAATGCAGTCTAATTGATGCGGAAACAAGACCATTTTGACACAACCACCTGCTTTCTCCTACGTGCAGTATTTTTGTTCGTTGTAAGTATGCATTAAAACTTCTTTGTATGTAGATTTGTCTTTAAATATTTGAGGGAAAGTCCATTTTTTTTGTTATTGTTTTGTGGCAGATAGAAAAATATTCGTTGTAATTTACATTTAATTGAGCCTTAATATTGCATTATTCTGACAGACAACATCAATGCAAATGAAATGTAAACTTAACCCTTTGCACGCTAATGGCTCCGCTCGGGGTACATTCAATATATTGCTTTTAAATCCGTTGGCGCCTAAGCGGAACCGCATAAATAGGCGCTGACATCGTCTTTATTTTTACGCTTGTTTATTTATGTATGTCGAGATGGTGTTTATGTGAAATTGCTTTATCAGTTTTCAATAAACTAAAATTGTCTTTTTATGCTCAGCATACCTCTGGAGTTGCTGATACCCAAAGTTGAAAATGGCCTGGAGTGTGTTAATAAATAGCCAATTCAATAATGTGATACCATAACATTTGAGATGGAATATTATTTATGTAACCTTAGTGAAGCTATGTTCATCAAGGTACGCGTTTTATTTCTTTACATATTATTCTTAACGATTCAAAGATGACAAAAAAAAATTTCTTTAATTTTTTGCTCTCTTATTTCCACTTTTTTCTTTTTACTTTCTTTTTTTTTTTCCTTTTTTCATTAATTCTCGCTTTTGAAACGATGCGCTCAATTATTGAGTTATTGCAATTAAATGTTTCATTTTCTTTCATTGATTCGTTTTAATGGTCTAAATTCCTATAATGCATAATAGTTCTCCAATAAAAATGTTCTTCTAGTTTGCTGTTTATTGCTTCAGTTTACGTTTTTGCGAAGCTAATTTAATCGTTGATTTGGCTCAATACCTATCGAAATTCCTCCAAGGTCATAAATGGGACTTCGACAAATGCGTGAAATATATCTCCGAGTTTGCCGCTTAACGTTTTAATCAACCATGCCTGCGATACAAAATGTTCTTTATTGATTGTTAATCTGCCTCAATACCTATCGAAATTCCTCTAAGTACATAAATGAATGAAATAAAAAGTAGCCTTTGTGCTACAAAGTCAAAGTAAAAATCAACATAAAAGTAACCACAAAATTTTCAAAAATTGCAGTGACGTGTTTCGAGTTTACGAGGAACCCTTTTTTCAATGCAGAAGAGTGAGCTTCTAGACCACATTTCATCTCTCTTTTTAGCATTGAAAAAGGAATTTCTGGTAACTACGAAACACGTGTCTGCAATTTTTGCAAATTTTGTGTTTAATTTTACGTTGATTTTTATTTTTACATAAATCTATCTTCGATAAATAGGTAATAGAGATCTCGGAGTTTGTTAAGTTTAAATTTTAGTCTAAAATGCCTGCGAAACAAAGCTCTGCGCATGCGCAACCGTCTCGCGCCTTTAAGCTGAAAAGCGTGTCGATTTCTGCGCGTAATACCGCACTAATGGGCATCATGCTGGTTCCAGGTGTCCACATAATTAGCGTTTAGATGCTGAAGGCGACGAATGCCTACTTTTATATCCTTGAACCCGGCCGCTCTGTTAGCTCATCGTCATTGTGCAAACATATCATTGGGAAAAGGAGAGTAATTACGATGAAAAGTGCCGAAACTTATCTCACCGCAGCCATCACATAAATGAGGGTGGCGTGCGAAAATGACACCGAAACTTTAAACCTGGTAATGCGTTGCAGTATCGTATAATCTACGGTTAACTTTTTTTAGGAACAGTTCAACTTCGAAACTTTTTTGAGTACCAGTGAACGTGAAAAGTTAAATCAAACAGTAAGTTGAATTTGGTACTACCTTCTGTAACAGTGTTAAAATCATGCTACCTCTGGAACTTACACTGTACAAAAATCTATTTCAACCCTTTATCAAAAAAATGAAGAAACAAAATGGCGAAATTTAGCTGCCACCAACATTTGGTACTAAAGTTGAAACATTACAATGGTTCTAAGGTTCATATTCATGGTGAAACTAGGTGAACTACACCATTATAAGAATTCATCTTAGGACCAAATGTTGGTTGCAGCCAGTGGTGCAGTTCTGAAAAAAAAGTTGGGTTGACGCTGATACATCAGAAAATAAGCAATTGAAATCAAAAGTGGGGGGCCGCTTATGTTAAAATGCAAAAAGTTTGGGGGGACGCTTGTATTAAAATAAAAAGGTAGAGGGACACCGTCCCCCTGTGTCCCCCCTCGACTACACCACTGGTTGCAGCTAAATTTCACCTTTTTTGAGGGGAAAGGTTGAATTATAATTTTTTACCGTGTAATAATGATACAGAACTTTAAACCATGCATTTCAGCAAACTAAAACTAAATCGATTGTTTAGATACTCGACGAGTGGCAGAAATCAAAAGTCTAAACTCATTAAAGGCTTTGATTTTTGCTCACTTTACTCTTCAATAAAATACTGTTGGAAATAGTGGTTAGAAGAAGGGGATAAAAAATAACTGCAATTTTTTTTAAATATTTCAAAAAAAGAAAAAAAACTAAATATTTTATAAATGGGATGTAAGGCAGGAGAGGATACTGCTTTTCTTAAAAATGCATAACTTTCTGAAAATTCTTATCGTAGAAAGTCTCTAAGCTCAAAGACAAAAGAAAAAATATTCAGATGCAGTTTGAAATACTAATCACAGTTCATCTTTTTTCCTGAACATAGCTACATATAAAATTAAACCAACCCATCACGCAACTTTTCAGTTCGTCAGAATCGGTCTTCAGCCGATTGGACCAATTGCTCTCAATAGGGCCCGCTCTTAAGGTTTCCAAGCGAAAAACATTCAAATTTTAAGGAAAATTAAATTTTTAAAAAAGTAATAAGGTTAAGACTTCTGCATCTGCTCCTCAAAAAAAAAAAAAATCATTAAAAATATTAGTAATTTTTTTTAATGCAAGTGTGTTTTTTTTTTTTTTTTTTTCAAGTAAACATTTTGATTTTTTTACATATTCTACTGCAAAGCTATAAACTCAACAAAGGAAATTTCAGCTCTTGCATGACATTTCTCTTCGGCCGGGAGACGGAGGGATGTACCAAAATTGCAACAAATACAAATTTTGAGGGGTCTCCGACCAAAATTGCTTCTAATGAGCTACCAAAATTACGCGTAGTGCCCCGCAAGTCCGAAGACCGACGCTGCAGCTTATAATTATTGCAGTGCTACGAATATCCTTCCATTTCTCATTTCAAATTTGAAGGAAAATCCATTAGTTGTTTCCGCCAGAAACAATTATTGCAGCCCATAATTGTAGAAATTATAGCCGTTTTAAGAACTATCCCATTCCCGGAACGCTAGTTACAGACGAGTTAATTAACTCAAAAAAAAAAATAGTTTTTTACATCAAAAAGCGAACCACGTACAAATCTTAAATATTTTTTGTAATAAAAACATAACTTGTAGTTTCAAGTTACACAACAAATCTTTACAAAACAAATCTATTTGCTATCTTGGTTTTAAATCTGGATCGTAATATTTAAAATTTAAATGTTCTACAGATACAATCATATCATTTCACCGAACATGAATAGACTATTCAAATGAAATCCTTCGAAAACCCTCACATTATCCTTCAATGCATAAACATGTTTATATATATATTATGTCCATGAAATAATAACCATAATTATTAGGGAAATGCATTAAAAGCAGAGGCAAAACCGGAGAAGGGCAACAATGGCGCACCCTAGAGCGAAGAGAAGAATTTAAATTCTGCATCGGCAGATGGCCGCGCGTGTTCCTTTTCTGGGAGAGAAATTACCAGGGCTGACATTGATGGATAACGCGGAGTAAAATTATTCGCAGGGTATAACCTCGCGCTTTCTCTGCATTTTTCTAGATCCGATTCTCCTGGAATTCTTGGCTCCTGGGTTTTGTATTTTCGCTGTCAGATCATAGTTACAATGTTTTTCTGTCACCGTCTTACTCTTATCACTTTTTTCTTATAATCTTTTTAACATTTCTTCAGATCTATTTAACCCTATTCCTGGCGCTGAGTATGATTTGTTACATTGCATTTTTCAACATAGATTGATTGGTACGTCTGGCAGTGTGCCTTATAGGATACACTCAATAAAACTTAATTTCACAAACCTGCTGTTGTTGTTCTTAATTATTACTTTGGTCATCTATGAACCCAGAAGAACATCTATAAAGTATAATTTATCAACATTATAGGAAAAAAAAAAGAAACTTGCCGATGGGGTTTATATTTTCTACAACGTCTTACCAGTTGCGTATGGTATTTGTAATCTATATCCATCACCTTCTTCCATAAGTACTTAATAATGCTTATCCGTCGATTACCTTTTACAACTCTACACAATAATAATAGTAAAAATAATAATAATAATATTAATTTTTCCAGTTTCCTCTCTTTCTCATTGCTTTCATGTAGTCATTTAAGGGATTCAGGAGGGGGCGATGACTTGCCGCTGGCTGGAAAAATATGGGGAATTTGTTAGATATTCAATTTTTCATTTGGTATAAGAAAGGGATTACTTACCCCTATTTTTAAACAATATGTGACGCCATCTTTCCACAAAGACATTTAATAAATAATTTCCCAAAACACATAAAGATACAGCAGGGGAAAATATAGATGTAACACAGCTGAAAGTTGGACGAACACTGAAAGGCAACGAGGAAAAGTTCTAAAAAAACGTCTCAAAGTCTACAGTCAAAAATTCTCTCAAGTCTGTGACCTAATTCCCAACAGTATTAATGAATGTGTGTATTTATTTTTTTTTATTTTATTTGTTTTTTAATGCAATATACATTGAGTTTATACCCTTTCAGCCCCCCCCCCTCCCCCGAAACTACCATGGAAAAATTTGAAATTACGCGCCTGGATGTACTTATATTAAGGATCTTGCTTATATCATGTTGCACTTCTAGCATTTCACTTTATTATTACTATTATTATAAGTATTATTATTACTATTATCGTACTACTCTCACTTGATAATTTAATACTTCTTCAATAAACAAAATGTTATATAGGTGCAATAAATGCGATTTGTTGAAAGCATCTGTTTCCACCAAATCTGAATGTTAAAAAAAAAGTACTAATATACCCACTTAATGAATTAGTTAAACTCTAAGAAAATTACAATATTCCTCAAGCAAAAGAATAAAATTTAATCTTCCAAAAATATTTTTACCTTGGACTTAGAATTGACTTAACTGAAAATTCAATTGTTGATTTTCACAGTACACAGGCGAATAAGTACCAACAAAATTTTCTGAATATTTAACACTGTGCAACAAAATATGATCCCATTGGATAACGATTGATTCAATATGGTACTTAATTTGATGAAAAGAGCAATCAAGAGTTACACAAACCACTCAAAAGGAGATAACAAACTTGTCGACACACAGCACGTAAAACCATGGCAGCCTGACGTTCAACACCATTTGCCGACTGTTAGGAAATGTAGTATAAACGTTTCCCACGAGGCATTATCCTTTCTTGCACATAATAATGATGGTATTCCATGTTTTACAAGTCTTTGTAGCATTTCTCCATTACCTTTTATTTCTCTCTTACCATTTTTAAATGGCACTCACGGAATTTCTTCATTACCCACTCCTTCTTATTACTTTTTGAATATACTTATTAACATTTATCCGTTGCATTTTACTGTTTATTGCTTTCATACAGCAAAGCATATTTTCATTGTCTTTCTCCTTCTTTATACCTTCATATAAAACTTGTGCCGTACAGTTTTCGTAATCCAGGAATAATTTCTGGAGGGAGCACCGAGGAGCAAAAAGTAGTTCTGTGTAGGTTTAGTTAAACACACTCGTAAAGTTTTCCATCGTAAAAGTTATGATAAGAATGCTTTTATTTTTTTAGTTTCCATTGGAATTAACTTACTTTAAGATATTAAAAAAATTATGTACTAATACGGTTCTAATGAAAAGCTATACAATACGTTTTTTAAACATTTTAAGCCAATTAAACACTGAACACTGGAGACAATTTTACCAAATGTCATAATAATTAGAAAAAAATGTCTTAAAGGTTATAGCATAATCATTAGGCTAGTAGTGGGGACTTGATTCAGATGATATTAAAATAGAAGATTTTGATAGGTTAATTTTTTCCCCAGAATGCAGAGCCAGAGATCATTGTTAGCTCAGTGGTTATGATTGTCGAACAAAAGAGATTTTATCCAAAGATATTTTATATTTTCTCGCACAATAGTTTTAAGATTTCATTTCTGCTATGAAGGAAATAATTAAAGTATTTAATGGGGTTAATTACAAATTCCTTTTAGCCCTTTCGGTAGGGGCACGTGTCCCTGGGCCTCCTGGATAGAAATTAGAAAACAGAAAGTTAATTATTACCAATGAGAGAACCAGAGGTCAGGGGTCTAAGAGAAAAAAATTCAGAAATCTAAGAATATATGTTATGGGGTTGGATAATTTGTTGATTTCTTTTTTTCGCATCTAGTTGGAACTAAGTAAACAATTCTTAATATGGAAAAACAAAAGGTAGAATCAATCATCACTGCATTCCCGCTTACCTGTATTTCAATCATACTAGTTAAAAAAAATGTCCTTCTCCTTTTCCTGGAACGATAAAATTTGTGTTCATGGGTAATATTTTAAGTAAAGATTTAGTTTTTTTTTTCTTTTGCGGATTTCTTTATTTTTCATTATTTTTTCGTTTTATTTGTTTAGGGACTATTGCTCCTCCCTTAGTTCTCATTTGTTGGGAGGGGAGATCTCCCCAATTGAACCCCCCCCCCCCCCCAGTGGATCCGCTACTGCATAACATTCGTGCATGAAATTCCTCTTTGTTCGGAAGAGTTACTAAAAACTTACGTTTATAAAGAAGAATATTTATGCGCACTGTTTGCTATACATAACAAAGTTTTAATGTTATAGTTTTCATTGCTTCATGAATCTCGACCAAAAAATTTCCATGTTGACTATATGAATGATGGTCTCAGAGTGAATACTTGTGTTATAATGGAAGTTGTTGATTCATTTTACTATATGAAAAAAGCAATTTATCAAAATTATATTTCAGTGATTTTTAAACAGTTGAATCGATGTCCATTGATACGTTAATCGTGGTTTACCATAGTGGTATCATACTAAGTTGTTATGATGGCTGAATAATTGAAAATGGTTCCTCCCTCCAAATACTACCTATAACATTTCTTCGTCTGACGTGTATTCTTTGTTTGTCATTCATTTACTTTTTATAACCTTTTTCTTATGAACAATATTTCCATCACATTCATACATTTAATTTCGCCTTTTAGCATGATCATCTTGGGTTCAGGATTGAATTCCATTCAAAAGCAAAGACTGCAACGATGCCCCCAAGTAAGTAGTAGTAATTTGAAATATATAATCTTCTATTCGGTACAATATGTGAATTTATATAAATTTTGCATTTGGGCTGAATACATGATAGTTTATTTGCTAAGAAACTATCATGTAAACTACTATATATAAGGTGGTGAAAAACATACTGCTGTAAGTCAAAGTTTTTTTAAAATGTAGTTAATTTTTCATAATATGGGATGTCATCTATCTCGGTTTACAGCAAACTAAACAATACTTCAAAAATTCATCAACACAAGGCGCCATTAGTTTTTTTCTTATTTAACACGTAACACTAAAACCGTAAATCAAAATACCGTTTTTCTCGAAATGTTAATCGCTTGACTTACCCCACTGTGTTTCTCACCCCTTTATATATAAATTTAATTTTTGTGTTGAGACATCTTTCAAGCGCCATATAAAGCAATAGACAAAACCTCCATTTTTAACATGCAAAAGAGGCTATAAGTAAAATATTTATTTATCTTCTCGTCAAAGGACACGATTATGATTATTTATTAAACATTTGAGAGATGTCCTTCCTGATATTCCATATTTGTATTCCGATATTGTACGTTTAAAATGTACACTATCGGTTTTAAGGCGCGTTTTTCGTTTAGTAATAACAATGCCAGAGGGCACCATATTCTGTCGCTGTAATCGTTAAGTTTATTCATCTGATGCATTGGTTATCAACCTTTTTCTTCTAGCGAACACCTTTGAAATACCAAAGAAAATGGAGAACCCCCTCTGTATTCTTTCGTAACGGATGAAAACAATGAAGTTTCCTAAACAAAATTCGCCAAAAATTAATAGAAATTTACAGAAATATTAAAATTTACACATTTTCAAGTTTTTCTTTGCTATAAATCACACCTAAGTTGAAAAAAAAGTATAATTAGTGTGAATACAAATTGTGAAATTATCAATAAATGTGTTACAATTCCATTTTGGAGTTTATATGGCAAATTAGCCAAAATGATGCGAAATTTTGCATTTCAGCATAGTTTTATATTTCCGACTCAACAAACGCGAAAAAATTCGGAAATGATGGGATAAACATGCGGTCAAAATTCAAAATAAGTAAATATCTTCCATTTCCACTTTGCGCTTCAAAATTTCGAAATTAGGCAAAAGTAGAATTCAGTGCATTTCAAATTTTATAGGTATGCTTTCATTACTGGTCCACAACTTTTCTGCAGTATCTGGAAAACAATTTATAAAAAATATTTTTTACGCTTGGTCCATGTGTAAGTTAAATTATTATTTCTCATTTCTGTTACGTTAGCAGTTAACAATTCCGCCATTACATTATTTTCGCTCGCGAACCCCCTTCCTACTTTCTGCGAACTACCCGTTGGGAAAAGTTGATCTGATGGAACCTAAAATGCCTCCCCCCCCCCTTTCTGATATATGCTTGGGGCGTTTTCCTCATTTACCCCACCGAGAAACGCAATGAAAAATTGCTGCAATCAGTTTCTTCTTACTTCCAATTTTACCCTGTTTAATTACAGATTCAAAGGTATGAGAAAGGTAATTACGCCTTGAGGAAGTGTTCAGATAGACTTTCGGGGTGTTTCTTGTCTGAAGAAAATGTTTCAATTATGAATAATTTATGAATAATCAGGACTTCAAACTGTCAGGATGTTGAATTTCTGAACCAGCTGATAATTCTTGCTCAGTGTGCATGCCTTTTGCAAACATTGTTTTTTACTCATTTTGGCTGAAAGGGGTTTTTTTTTCCCTTGATAAAATCCTGCTATTTCTTAGTAATTGTACAGGCCTTTCGTAAGCATTTTTTTTACTAATTTAGGCTTACGCGTGTTTTTATTTTTTCAAAAACATCTCTAACTAACTTTTGTCAACTTTTATAGTAAGTGCAGCAATAGTAAAGAGCCGATCTGTGTATGGAAAAGTCCCCATATTTATTCCAAAATATACAGGATTTTTCTTTCTTAAAAAAAAAAATCATGCGTAATTAGTGTATTAAAAATCAGTTTATTAATAAGCATATTTCGAGTTTTAAATTTAATATGTTTCGAACATTTAAATAACGCTTTGCACAATTTCTGCACAATTTTAGTTTCATAAGAACTGATGTTTCATTTGATTTTTTTTCTATCAATTAGTTATTAATAATAACCAATTAAATTATACCAGAATGATATTGCGGGAAAAAATAGTAATAATTTTCACCCCTCTCAGTTTCAGTTTAAAAAGGAGTTAGAAAAAAAGTTATAAATGTATATAAACCTCTAGCACATATCAAACGAAGGGGGAAGAACAGGGCCTGATTTCACACAGGGCACTCGGGGCACGTACCCAGGGACCCCCGATTTTGGGGGGCCTCCAAATAGTTTAAATTCACGAAGAAATTTTTTTAAAAATTCAATAAAACTTTTATTATTATATTTCTTTTTTTTTTCTGAAGGAGAAAGGATAATTTTATTTTAGGGACCGTTCAGAAACTACGTGACGTACTTAAGTGCGTCACGTGGTTTCTGAACAATCCCTTACTTACCTTTGCAAGCGTTCATTGGTGGAAAGTGACATCATCAACTCTTGATTATATAGACACGATTATTTGGTGAATCGGATATATCGTAATACATCTCAAGTCAACTCATATAATATTTTTCGACACACATTTACAAGCATATTTGATCCAAACCCATTAATAGTTAGTGATAGGATCGCATCATACCCACTGCACCACAAAACGCAGCATTTTAGCGACAGTGCTCTTTTAAGTGTTATTAATGAATCAAAAAAAAATTAATTTTTCAGTTCGAGCAACTCAGGGGGCTCCATTTTTCCTGTGACCTGGGCCCCCAAATTTGTAAGTCGGGCCCTGGGAAAGAGGTCATTCCCGAATTCCGAATGCGAACATATTTAGTATAAAGAGAGGCAGTGATTGAACGGGATTAAAAGTGGTGTTCATAAGACGGGGATTTTCAGGTTATAGGGTGCTTAGAGTACAGACAGGTTTTCCTATGCTAAGTCTATAAAGTGCCGTCGGGAACATCGAAAAGTATTCATAATAAGGGGGTGTTAATAGAGGGGTGAGAGTCCACTGTACTTAGTTTCTATTAAAAATTCGTGTAGCATTTAAACGCATTCCAAATTACTTAACTACTGGAAATTTGTAGGAGGAAGGCAGACATTTTACTCAAAGCGTAAAACAGTTTGAAACGTTTGAAAGTTTGACGAACTTTTCTAGGAAAAGAAAATTTTACCATAAAATACGTTAACATAAAAGCATTACTTTTAAGATGACTTGTCAAAAGTGTAAAGCAATTAGCTTTCTAACCAAATTTTCCCTCCATCCGAAGTTTAATATTTTTTAAATGCAAGGAAAAGACACTATTTTCGAAGGCATGTTCTGCGTAAAGTTTTGCAATAACTCAAATGGCACTGGTCAACGAATTTTTAAAACCGTGAAAGTTTTTTTTTTTTTTTCTCATTCAGCTTACTATTCTAGAAAACCACCTGGCGCATACCACTAGACGTAACCGAAAAGTTTGAAACTATACTTTCTAGGTAAGAGTGGACACACATGGAATTTGTTATAAAAAACTTATTCTTCTCAGCTTTACGTTAAAGCAGCAGAGCTAAATTTGCCAGATCTCTACTATCGGGTGCAGTAGCGTGTCATGCCTAACAGAAATGTTGCGTTTACGTCAGTAATAAGTGTTACCTAACAAAGTTCACAGACACTTTGTTCATCTATTTGTATTTATTTGTAAAATATTTGGTTTGAACGTGATTTAACACAATGTTCGATAATTCAAATAATAGTGACACATACTTTTGACGGTGTTTCGCAAACTTTCCCCATCTTGTACCACTTTTATAATCTTCATAATGTTGAGTACCCCTCGTCAAAGCAAAGAACATATTTGAGTATTAGAGGGAAATTGTCAGAACAAACAATGCAATAATGTTCGGGCAATTTGTGCTTTATTTACGTTGTTTTATTCTCCCATTTGCACAAAGCATTTTTGATAATTTAGCCGTTAAAAGAACATATTTATTAGCTTATTTGGCCATTTATTTGCATACGTAAAATATTCATTTTAATCAAGGATAAGGATTAAAATAGGCAAGAAATATAATTGGGTGCAAATTTTAAATTTGCAATCAGAATGTTGAAATTACACATCTTAGGTTTTTCCTTTTTCAAGAATCCTCCTAAAACGAATTCTCCTTCTGCCCCGTATATGATATACCTTCTAGCATGGATGTAATATTAATGTAAAAATGGGAATCTTTGCCAAGAAATATTTTCGTTTAAATCAGAAAAATAGTTTTGCAAGCCCTCCTGTAAAATCTCTAAATGCTATGTTATACGATTGAAGAGGATCATCGTCGACTTTACGTGTGAAAGGGAGGAAAACAAGTCAACATCTCCATTACCAATTGTCTGTTACTAAAAATTTAATATTGTCGTAATCAGTAGCGTCTGTACAGGTTGGAGCGGACGGAGGGAGCGGCCCTCCCCGGGTGACTTTATTGATGCTATTTCAACACACTGGAAATAAATGTAGTTCATTGAAACTAACACAAAAGTTTTTATAAAAAGTGGAATTTCTTACTTATTTATTTGTTTATTTTTGCACTGAAAAAGTATATTACTACAAAAATACAAGTTTATGCAACCCAACGTTTTCCTTTCTTTTTCTGTTCTTTTTTTTGGTGGTGGTTGGGGGCGGGGGGAGGGGTTGACACCACAAATTACCGCCATGTATGACAGCCATGCTAGAAACGCCACTGGTCATAATAGGCTCACTTTAACTTGAACGTGAAAAAATGTTTTGTTTTTTTTTTCCCCCATTGTAACGATGAGTTGAGACAATTTAAATAGAGGTTTACTGGATGTTCTGAGCCCGATGCTCCGCTTTGCCCCCCCCCCCCCCGAAGATAGCAAATGCACATGTAGCACACTTTTCTTTCTTTCTTTTTGCTGGGGCTGCGTATGGTCATTAACCTTTGCAGAGAGCATTTCGTACCCCGGTAATTGGCATCCATTTTTTCAAGTAGCACCACTGGCGGTGGATGCCATTGCTACTGAGAATTTGGACGCTCATTATCCCCTAGATGGCGGCACCTAAACGCGTAGAAATCTTTGGGAACACTGTTCCAAAGTATCTTAATGATACACATTTTGAATTATCCTGAGGATACCTACTTTTAATGTATCCTAAGATTATTTACTTTAAATGTATCCCAATGATATTAACTTTAATGTACCCTTATCTGAGTGCATAATTTTAATGTATAAAACTATGTAGACTTTTAATGCCTTAATTTTTCAGTTAATTTCTTCTGATGTTCAATGACAAAAGAAAACAAAATGGGAGTTAAGTTAAGGGCAAAAACAAACTGATATTTTCCTGTTCCAATAGAATATGCTATCTAAGATAAAAGTCTTTTAAAATTAAAAAAAGAAAAGAAAAACTCAGCACCACAAGAACATTTAGTTTTCCCTTCAATATTAAATGCTCAACATACGAGAGAGCAGCTGGTCATGTCAAAGTGGTCTTGTTTCGGCATCAATTAGACTGGATTATTTGTTCGCCCAACGATGGAACAAACCTGACAGGTGGTCATTTTAGAAGGTATTTTTGCACTTATTCAAATAAAAAAAAATATTTGTTTTTTTTTTTTTTTTTTTTTTAAAAAATTCATCTTTCACGGAGACAACGAAAATTGTCCGGATTTTTAAAATTTTCTTTAAATAGGTAATTTTATTCAAATAAAATGATGTTTATGACTATTCTTCATAAAATCTTTTATTCAGTTAAAATGGCCTGTAAATGGTATTGTTTTTTAAAAAATCCCACGCATAAAAGGAAAAAAATTAGGTAGATTCTAAAAAATTCCATAAATTTGAATTTTTAAACAAGTCTTATGAAATGTAATAGTAAACGTTTTTAGCGTGAGCAAACGAAAGAACAAAACAAAACAACAGAGAGAGAGGCACGTAATTAATATTTACATTTAAATTCAAATAAAAACAATATAATTTTAATGCAGTATGTTAACTTAAAAATTGTAACTTGTTTTTCTTTTTTCGCTCTCATTTTCCTCTTCGTTTTTTATCGCTTATAAAACTTCAAAAAAAAAAAAAACAGTAATAAATATAAGTTTATTTGCTTGGATATATTGTTTAGCTGAACTTTATTGGAATATCCTAAATGTTCAGTTTGTCATGCATTTCTTGTATTTTTTTAAAATATTTTTTTGATATAGAATTACTTGATCCCGTGAGAAAAACGAAACTAAACTTGTAATAGTGACCTCATACTCTTATAGGTACAGTTCTAGTTGACTTGCTTCGCACAAACCTTTTATTAGATAAACGGCTCAAATAAGAAACAAATGTAGAGACCTTTTCTTTAAGTCTTGATCTTCTTTAGTCTTTAGCAAGCTACGCTTCGATGATTAGATTAATAACTCAAACACGAGAGGATATAAATGTAGAAACTTTTTCTTTAAGTCTTGATCTTCTTCATTCTTTAGCAATCTGCGATTCGATGATTATATAAACTCAAACAAGAGCGGACATAAATGTAGAGACCTTTTCTTTAAGTCTTGATCTTCTTCATTCTTTAATAATCTGCGATTCGATGATTATATAAACAAACAAGAGCTTACATAAATGTAGAGACCTTTTCTTTAAGTCTTGATCTTCTTCAGTCTTCAGCAATCTACGCTTCTTTGAAATTCTTCTCTAGCTTTTTCCAAACTCTCATTGTCTGTTGCTCTTGATTTCCAATTAAAAACCTGTAGAATCTCATGGTTCGTCAGATTTTCTTAACAGCGGATATTTTCTGGGAAGCTACGAGGATCCCAGAACAATGTTCTGGAAGTTCACTAGTTGTTATTTCATCGATATCAGAATTGCTAAGTTTTCTTTCTGCATAAAAAAGTATGTTGTCTTGATACCATAGTTTTCAACGATGGAAAGCTTTTTCTGAAGTAATTTTTAGCCGTACCCTAATGATAACTAAAGTTGCAACATTAAAGTTAATGTATGTAACATCCATAAAGTAGAGATAGTTATAGCAGAATCGTTTCGTTTTCCGTTTGAAGAGAAACACTTCTTTTAAATAATTTTTCACTTTAATAAACTATCATGTCAGTTCATATGATTTTGTTTCTTGTCCCTCAAAAATATTTTGTGAAATATGAACTATAATATTGAACTAATAATTTCTCCTGTATCCATTAATATGGTCAGTGTTTACTTATATCTATTTATAAATAGGCAAAGACAAACCAGTTAAGCTCTGCTTGTGAACCGATTTTCTTACTTTTTTTTATTTAGTAACTTTTGATGAGTTTTATTAGTGTTATCAATAAGAATTTTTGGACAGAGACGTTTTAAATGGTTAGTTAAGGAAATCTTGAAACTGATCAGAATTTTCATGACTTGGTAGATGCGTTAAGAAGAAAAGGGCGATGCCAATTTTGTAAATGGCTAACATGGCACTCACCTAGTGGCACGTTAAAAGAAAAAATAAAAGATATCATGCTCTTCTTTATAAGAAATGTCATGCAGTAATGCCGTCCTTTTGCATAGCGTATGGAAATTCTCTACTGACAGATGCTGGATGTAGTGTATAATGGAAAGGCGTATCCATCTGTGAAGGGATAAAGAAAAATCCTCCAGAACGAAATTGGTTTTGAGCTTGGAGACGTTTTCTGCACTTTCATGTCTAATGTTTGCTCTTTCGTATAAAGCACAGTTCTGCCAATTCTTTAATTTCGTTCTATTTCCAGAAACATGGAATCTCCGAATAACAATTATAAGTGATTTATTCTTTTCTCTAATTTTTGCAAATTGATTATAGTAATCTAGCGACACATCACATTTTTCACATATTCAATCAAGTGCAATATTTGACCTCTCCCTTCTCTGAAAAATTCCATTTTTTCTCCTTTTCCATTCTTCAAAGGCGTGAGCCGAAACGCGGAAGGGGCTTTGGAAGCCCGAATCCAGAAATGATGGATTACCTCACAGCCACTGAATAATAGATTGTCATCACCGTAATGGCAGCGCTCTCTTACAAATATGGCGTCCTTTAAATATGGCGCCATTTTTCTTTGCTTGGTCGCTGCGAATTCTTTCCTTCCGTCGCTGCAGTATCGGCTTTTCAGATTTTTCGCACAAAAGATAGCTTTCACAAATTTCGTTTCGTATATGTATTTCTTCCCTCCCCTCTTCTTGGTATAAAAAATGATTCGGTTTTGGATATTTGGTGAGAGAAAAACCTTTTTAGAAAAAGATAAAACATTTGCGAAATCTTTGTACCATGCAGCTATTGTAATGATTTCTTGTGACGATTGCTGACCTTTTTTTGACGTCCACATAAGAAAAATAAACTGGTAATATCTGAATGAAAATATTCAATGAAATAAATTAAATTATTAAATTCATGACTCAAAATCTTTAACATCACCTTTGATGATTATGACGTAGCTAATATTTGTTCAATTAGTTGGTTCTTTCTGATTTGAAGTCCGTTCGTTGCTTAGATATGCTAAATCAAATATAAAACAATATGCTTCTTTATTCATATGAAATATTTTCATTTATGGTAATTTAAAACATTCCTTAAAATTAGACATCTACCTTCTAGGTAATACGACAAAACAAAGCGTACTATATACACGAGTGGACGCATCGGGCCTTTTAGATCAGATTTTTCATCGTTGAAAAGCTATTGTTACCAGAGCGAAACTTCTGCCATTATGTCGCATTACCAAATGTCGCTAAAATGGGAAAAATTTAACTGCTAGAGAGAATGAAACATCGCCAAAAGGCGATGCATGCTAGAAAGTACAACCACGCAGAAGGCCCGTTCTGATCTAAAATGGATAATGCGTCGCTTGTCTATATAGAAGCTCTTGCCAGAACCAATTCTGAATCTCCATCTACGCTACAAACACAGCACAAGAACACATCTTCTATGTCCTCAAAAAGGCTCTCTTTTCTGGCATAATTTAACTGACAGAGACAGCAGCTTTCAGCGACCATCTTTGATAACAATTTATTCACTTTTTGCATTTTACAAAAACTGCAAATTAATTGACTAAACGTACATTTAAAAAATGAGACTGAAACACATTGCATTTGCGGTTCTGCACTTACAATTGGGATTCTACTGGTAGGTGCAATTTTCATGTATTAAAGAATACAGTACTTCTTTCTTTTCGAGCAGTTGACAAAAGATAACTTATAAAAAAAAAATTTAGTTACGAAGAATGACAATAAAGAGGAGTTTAAAAAAATAATCAATACTGATAGACATCCTTCTAGCAAATGTTTATTTATTAAAGCACATGCGTTTAAAAACAGAAATTATATCTTTTTCTACATGCAAAATAATTATAAATGGTTTTGAAAAATATTAATATCCCAATAATTGAACTCTTTCAATGTTGAACTCACTCCAAAAGTTGGACTCTTTGAAGAACATTTTAGATAAATTCAGAATTAAATGTCTTTTAACTTCGGTCATATAAAAAATATGTTTTAGCTTACTTTTGATCTGAAATTATGTCGTCCGTGAATTTAGAGTATCAAGGGTTTTTTTTTTTTTTTTTTGTACATTCTTTGTCATAAAAAATACAACATAGATGTAAATTGCCCAAAATAGTTCACTTATAAATTATTCTATGCATTTTCGTAGAATAGCACATATAATCATGAAATAATAAGCATTTCGCTCAACAACGCTCATTTTTTTATTATGCTTTTTGACTTATAGCATGAAGTACGAAATTTCACCATACTTTCAAAAATCTTGATGAGGTAGAAGAGCAGAATTTATTTGAAGCAGTGCTTTTATTTGAAATTTCAAATAAAAGCACTGAAATTTGATAGAATCTGTGCATTTAAAGTTAAGTTAGTTTTTTTAATGCGCATGCGTTAAAGATGGCAATTTTTATCAATTATAATTTTATACCTAAGTTTGCATGTCAATATAGGGGGACGGGGGATCCATTCGCATATCGTGAAATTTCAGAAACATACGCAAAAAGTATCGGCAATTTTGTAAGTGCATTTCCTCTATTCTCGAAAAGGAGATGGATGGTAAAGGATTGCTTTTAAGTAGTTAGTTGTTATAAAAAATGACAGCATAGCTAAACTGAAGAAATGTGAACAAGATTGCTGAAATTTTCTTGATCAACTCACAAAGTTTTTGTTCATTCCCAGTTCTGTATATATTTTTGAAATTATGCTCACATTTAAGTTTAAATTCTTTTGCAGAGTAATTTAAAAAATGATTTCCAAATGTTTTGTGGACATCAATGCTTTCTTTCATTTCGACTTTTTTTCTTAACTCGCTTTTAGTAGAAATCATCAGTAGATTAAAAGTAGTAAAATGTCTCCTCAAAATGTTAAAACAATAAGCATATTTTTCTACTGTAAATTTTGCTAAATTTTCATATATGCAATTACAGAAAGATGTAAAATTTTAAATCGTAAGCTTAATTTTATCATTTGTGCATGTAAAATTATTTGAAATATTATTGGAAGTATATCTTGTCATAATTTGAATGTAGAGATGGATAATAAAAATCTGCTTTTTTGAGAGATAGCAACTAAAACAAGTACATTAGCCTTCTAAAAGGCTTTTTTTTTTCTATAAAAACAATTTATATTTTCGGATTGGTGTTAAGAAAATAATGGTACTTTTCCCCTTCCCACCCCTCTTTTTTCAGCGGCGGATGTTTTATGCAACAGTAATGCATTTGGTGATAAATCTTTTCCTCAGACTTAATAAAATATTTCAACTAATCAGAAGCGGCGAAAAAAGTTACTTTAGACCCTTAAATTTGGCTGGGAATTACTTCCCAGGGCCTTATAAAGGAATATGTTATTTATTATACAGGGATGTCCACCCCTCTTCCGAGCGATGGCGCACCTCCTCTAAAAATTATGGACCCCCCAAAATGACGGCCCCCAAATCGGCTCAAGTCCTCCCAAAAGCCCTTGAAACGAACCCTCCCACCAAAATCTCAATGTATATCAGTCTGCGCCATGACCAACCCATCCCCCCTGGTGGTCACCCCCTCTATTGTATTTTGGGAGACCCTAACAAAAATTTTACCGAATCCTTGTTTGTGTGAGTTATTCCTATGACATGATTAGCATGTAGACTGCGACTCAGCGGCTCCATAGCCCTGCATGATTTTATGGCGCATCTGAACTTTCGTGTTAAGAAATTGGCTCGTGAGGCTACCAATAACTTTACACACAAGTTCATGCGCGTGAGGCAGCACATTTCTTTATATCTTTACGCACAAATCCTGCCATTCCTGCAAAAATATTCGTTTAGTTTTTTTTATCGAGATTTTTCTTTTCAGTAAAATGTGACCCTGCGTTTAGAACAGATTAAATGTGTTTTCTGCAGTAAAATATGAAATTGCAGATTTTATTAATTATGATTTTAAACAGCAAAAGTTGAAAGAAAACTGCCTATTGTTATTTGCACAGATACAGATGAGCCTTTTCAAAAACGAAACGTTTTGCTCCAAGCATTTCGATCTTAACCGCAACTGTTGTCACGTCACGCTTGTTTATGTTTTCGGAATTTACGCCGCTGGCAATCCTTACCGGTAGGCAAAATTCTTACAACTTTTTGTTTTATCAAGTTTTAGTGTTCTAAAAATTGTTTAAATCCATAAAATATTAATGATATGTAATTTTACTTTCACCTTTAAATCATCATGTAAATATTTGAATTAATTTTACAGCAATTAACAAAGTTACACTTAATTGCAGTTGCAGTATAGTTAGCTGTTTTGTACTTCGAGTTTAAATAATAATCATTCCGTTTGCTTAAAAAAGAAAAGAACAACCAAACGAAAACAAATCTTTGTTATTGCTCGAAAGCTGTTCTACGGTAAAAATTGCCATCCATTCATCAATGCATACAATTGTAAAAGTGTTTACTTGCATTCCGAAGCTTAGAACATGTGTTGTATGATATTTTTAGCAATTTGTTTGATAAAATATTTATATGGGTTTGATAAATGCTCTATTTCCTTGATTTAACAATGTCTTTGATTTAATTATAGCATTTAATAATCTTTAGTGACTCGTTTAAAATCTAGGTTTACTGTTAAAAAATGTATCAAATAACTGTTATGCACTATCGTCAAATTAAGAATGTGGTTGAATCAAAAAAGTATAACAATCCATCAAATTTAAACTGAGACTCTTAAAATCTATAACCTATGGAAATATTTAAATCAAGTATCGTGGAATCTAAGTTATATACTGTAAAGAAAAAACAGGCCCATCATTGCAAAATTTTCCAGGGGGGGGGGGGGATGGGCAAAGGTTATATTTTCAATGCATATTATAGGTAAAAACAACAATCTGTAAAGCCCGTATAAGTTCAATGTGTTTCTGAAAGTCTGGGTGTCAATTGATCTCCCCCCCCCCCCGATATCACCCAAATGACAGAAATGCAAAAAGGCATAAGTTAGTAGAGAAGAATTTACAAAACTGGTTTATGTATTTATTATTAAAGCATAAAAATTATTTTACATATTGAGATTGTCTCAAAGTGACAGGATTGCATTCTTTTCTAATAATTAAAAATAAATGTCAATAGAAAATTTTACAAAAGGTGTTCCGAGTGATTTATGATGCAAGAACTAAAAACAAAAGTTCAAAGTAATAGTATATCAACTAAATGAAGCATTGTTATTAAGTCTAGCATTCTATTTTTCTTAAACATTAAAGAGCAATATTTGATTAAGTTTAGATGTTTTTGAACACTGATGTCACAGCTTTTTCTTTATTCAGCACTTTTTATATTGTATTCTGAAATATTTTTATAGGCCTATATGCTACATGTGAGGTATAATTCTTAGAATGGGTACTCGAGTTACTCCTTCAGCTATTCATTTTGCTGATAAAACACTCGCAGGAGTCCCAAGACTTCTAGATGATTTACAACGACTAGTTGAAGATCGAGAAACAGCGGACATCGTTTTTATTGTGGGAAGGGAGGAGGCTCCAATTTATGCTCATCGCCTGATTCTACGTGCCAGGTAAATATTGAAAACCCATTTCCTTCAATATTAATTTCATATTATGTAATGCTTCAATATTAATTACATATTATATTAATTATCAATTATATGTTCAATTACATATAGTATGTAATTGAACGGGAAGAGTCGAGCTCATGAATTTTTGAATGAATCCAAATTCATTTTGAGGTAAATGTAAAATTACTTGACCTTTTCACATCGGAGCATAAATATTTCTTCATAGCATCAAAAACCGTGCAGTTATTTTTCTAATTCATAAAAGTTATTTGTTAAAAATTGAATTTGTGTACTCAAGCTTCATAATATTAGTAATAATAATTGTGTTTACTGAAAAACAGAAGCCGAGCATTTCTTTTGGGGGAGCGGAGAGTAGCTCTCAGTCACAGTCGTTTGAAGTTAAGCTGATGGAGCCTATTTAAGTGTCTTCATTCTATTTTTTTTCTCTAGCAATGTAGCCCATCTTAGATATTAAGTTCCGAGAGTAAACGTATGTTTGCATCTATGTATCTATGTCATCCTATCTCCTCACAAATGGTTAGGCATTTATTCATGCGCATTAATTTCATGAAGAGCAAATACAAGGATGCCCCATTATGCGAAAAATGTTGATTAGAATTTTATTTTTAAGATGGCAGCTGCATTATTGCCTGGTGCCGTTTAAAAAATTCGTCATTTTCCAAGAAAGCCATTTTGCCTATTCTCATTGCTGTGGGACTTTAATAAGTGGAGGTATTAATTAAAAATGCACAAATTTTAAAAAAGTTCTAATTTTAAAATAGCCTAGTTCAACAGTGAAGTTTCCGGGCAATAATACAGTTACTTATTTATTCTAATCAACATTTCTCACATGATGAGGCATCACTTTATGTGCTCTTCATGAGATTAATGTGACACACAGAATTTTTCGAATCAAATCCTCCGCCAGAAAATGAGCAATATTTGAGATAATGAGTGCAATGTGGTAAATAAGATGATAAAAACTGAGTGGGATTAGCCCCCAAAATCATTCCTAGCAACAATCGTGGTTCACATGATCATTGCCCCTTGCCTACTGATTTTTAAAGCAAAAACCTGCATGACTATTATGCAATTAAAATTATTAAAAATTATCACATGCATGTTGATGCTAAAAGACAATTGTTGATTAAAAAAATCTTTTAGTGAAATGACTTCTCAAACAACATTTCTATTGTATCTGAAGTGATCAAATTTAATGTAAATACAAACAGGAACAGGAGAAGAAACCACAAATCTTTCTTAAAAATCTTACTTAAAAGAGAGTATTTTATAAAAAATTACTTCAAAACTAACATGCGACTGCAAGGGCAACTGAAAAAGGAGTAGTAAAAGCTGAATAAATGAAAATAATTAATTTCAGAGGAAAGTAAGGGAGAGGGACATTAATCTATTTCTTCTGAGTAGCAGTACCCGAATACCTAGATAGTAATCTAATGCTAACTTAATCATTTCCTGCACACAAAAGTATAGCCAATGGGCTCTATTACTATTATGTGTTGAAGATTTGATTATCTTATTATATTGATACAGAAAGCTATGTTTTGTTAGATTGAATTCTTCATACACTGAAGGGAAATAATGAAATATTTTTGCTATTGATTTTTTACATTATGCTGTAAATAAAACAACTAATTCAAAAGAGAAAGGTTTATACAAAGAAAATAACGAAATAACATTCTGTTATTAAAGCAAGACCAGATAGTCAAACAGATATTCCAACATCTCTTCAACAGTTTGAGGGTTGATGAAACAAATCATAAAAGCATGAAATTTTGGAAAAGAAGTATATATCTATTTTGCCAGTTCTTCTAATTCATTTTTACAAATTTATTAACTGTTGCATTTTTAAAAATACTTATTGCTGTTTAAGATTATTTGTTCATTTTTTGTTTGTTATGAAATATTTATGTGCATAGTGACACTAACTTCTGAAAAATATTGGATGTGCTCAAGATATATTGGTAAAATGATAGGACCACTTTTTCTTTTGTTGAGGAGGGTATGGTAAGACACGAGTTTAAAAGAAAAGAAAAACAATTAGACTTGTTTTTCTTTTCTTTTAAAGGATAACTAAATGAAATAGTGCCCAATATCGTGCCATATAAAGTGTAAGAATTATCGCACGTACAATGTTGCAAGAGTTACTTAAAGAATATTGTACTTACAATATTATACACTATTATATTAGTTCCTGCATGAAGGTGAATGTTTAACGATTTCAACTGCTGCTTTTATTAAATGACAGCTTTGAGAAGGTTTACAAACCAGAATATCTTATGCATTTGGGGGAGGGAGGATGCATTTATTTTTAATATGCATTCAGTTTTGGTATTTAAGACTGCAGACCCCTGAGGGTTCGTGAAGTCATACTAGGTGGTCCTCGTTGCTAGCCTGCTAAAATGTGCAAAATATGTAAAATAATTGCAGTTGAAGTTGTAGTAGGTAAATAGCATCAATATATAACTACAATTAGTTATATATTCTCCAATTTATTTTAACAATGCTCCCCAAACTCTTGGATGTAATCCAATCGAAGAAACAATTCCATTCATCCCATTGATTCATCTGTGAAAAGGTAGAGTACATCACTGACAACGATTTGTAAAAGGTTCCCTGCAGAATATTATTCAAAAATCTTATAAATATGTTCATTAGTGTTTTACTTTTTATGTAATTAAACACATTTGTACATTTACGTATTGTTATTTAAAATCCTAATACCTCATGGTTGTACTATAACTCTGAAGAATAATCTCATGTAAACAAGTCTAATATGAAAAGACAAATTGATCAAAAATACTTTGTGCTAAAAAATGAGTGAAAGGAAAAACCATCATAGGTAAAACACAAATTTGGCTTTATTAGGCCAAATTGTTTTGTTCACAAACTCCAATAAGTTTGTTATTACTATGTTTGTATAAACTTCTAATAGAAATAATTTGATAACATTTATTCCTAGATATTGATTTTTGAATTAATTTTTACTACCACAGCCCAAAAGCATGAAAACTTGGCAGTACTTCTAAAAAATACATAAAAAAATTAATAAATATATACATAGAGCAATACGTAAATATATATTAGAAAATACGCTTAAACGTATTAGGTAAAGTTTATTTTAGGGGTTAGGGGTGTCCGCAAAGTTGGTACCATGAGTGATTCTGGATCCGAAATTCTCCGACATTTACGAAAATTTTTGAGAACCTGTTCCAAAAATTTTTCAGTGCATTTATCTTAGATTTCTTTAATAAATAATATCTGTGCTTTCTTTTTCTACCTTCACACTAGCAAAATATTTTGTACTGCATTAAAACCTGTAAAGTTGACTACCTTTGTAAGCTGACGACCTGTCTAAGTTGACCACTTTTGTCAGGGACGAAATTAGCTTCAATATTATATACTATAGGGACACCTTTAACTTGACCATCTGCCTATATTGACCACTTTTGTATGCCAAATTTGGGTAGTAGTGTTATTTAAAACCCTTTCTAAGTTGACCACAGGGTGCGTACGCGTCCTGGAAAACCTTGAAAGTCCTTGAATTACATAATTTTTTTTCAAGGCCTTGAAAGTCCTGGAAATTTGGAATAATGTACAAAAATGTCTGGAAAGTCCTTGATTTTCTCATTTTTACTATTACTTTGCAACTTATCAACAGGAAAATTCACCTTTCTTCAAATTCCTACCTGCAGACATGTGATTTTTCCATATTGTGATGGAATTCCGTAGTTTTGGTAATTTTGGAAATTAAAAATTTCGCTTCCGCAAAAATTTGTAATTTGGATTTTTTCTCTATTTTTTTAACCCTATGAATATTTTTGAAAGTAGCCTGCTTGCATTCTTGCGAAGTTTCACAAATTACGAGTAAAATTTACACATTCGGTCCGTTTTTTGCGCTTTTAAGTGTCAATCCCGATTTTTTAAGCATTTTGAAATCCGGTTGCATCGGCTTCTGCAAAACTTCCTAGTTCTCGTTTAATATCGGATTCTTCCCCTTAGACATCAATAAATTTGAGCTTATCATTATTTTTAATCTTTCTTAAGTTTCAGCTTCTGTAAAGAACTTGCAGAAACGTCATTTTGCCACGCCCACTCTAAATGTCGCCGATAATCAAGGAATTTTTAGCCTTTAAGTTTTAGTGAAACATCACTTGATTATAATTATTAAATATTAGAGCCTTATTAAAAATCTGTTTTAAAATATTTTTGCCAAAAATGTTTCGTTTTTTAAATTGTTTTTTCTTTTTTTTTGCATGTAATTTAAAATGTGTTTAAATTTTAGATCATTATTAGGGTTCCCCCCTTTCAAGTACTCATTTTACATTGTTACAAAATAAATAAATATTATTTCTTTCTATTTTAATTCAATATATAAAAACATATAAAAAAATATTCACACCTAATTTTGAAGTTATTTCATTTCATTAAAATTTTTATAGTTATTTCAGTTTAAGAAGTTATTGCTCAGAAACATGTTTATTTCTTTAAAAAATACCATGTCACTTCCACCCTTTTTTTGGTTAGACATAATGCTCCAATCATTTTTTTTTATATTAAAGTAATGCGTTGACTTGCTTAGTATTTAATAATTCTATTGCATAGTAATTTATGCTTGTAATATAAGACTTTTTAATAAGGGCGTTATTTTTTTACACAGCGTTATGTCGAGATTTATCAGTGTTTTTTTTTCTCAGTGAGGCACATGTCTGACCTGACAAGCAATTAAGCTATGGCTCGTTACATACACAGCCGGTACAACACATAAATCTAATTAATGTGCGATATGATAAATTTTTATAGTATTCAATATGAAGTTATTTTATTACAGTTAGAGTTTTCTAAATTAAATAGGATTAAAGAAATCTTTCTAGCTTGTAATGTAACTTGTATTCAAAGTGGTTAGATTTGCTTGATTTTTGCTTGAAGAGTCCTGGAAAGTGCTTGATTTTTACTCAGAGAATAGTGTACGCACCCTGTGACCACCTAATTATTACTCTATTAATTTGTTTATCTATTTCAACAATCTTAGTACGTAAGATTTTTGATGCCAGGGTGAATTTATTAGAGTAATGTGCATGCATTTCTTCTTACTATATAATTTAGTAATAAAGTTAGTATGCACTTCTTTTTTTTTTTTGAAAAGTTTGGTAAAATAATTGTGGATTTTCCTTTTAAGAAACACATGAAATTAAAATTTCGTACTTTTTGTTCATAGTCATTAGTGTTCATTTTTCATAATAAAAATAATATTGTTCGCTGTTTCTTTTTTAACCCACTTTCCTGTAACAGTAAAAAAAAGAAAAATTAATAAATCATTAAAGAAAGCTCAATGTATTGTGAAGATATCGTTAAAAGTCAAGAAAAGTCAAAAATAAGTGAAGTATTCAAATAAAGAGTGAGAAATAAAAAAATTGAAAGTAGGGTTTTAAGATGAGGAAAATGTAGGGCTGTCGGTCCCCCATAATAACCTTTAAAGGAATTGTCCGACTCAAAAATTTTTTTTTGCATTCAAAAGATCTCAGTGAGGACATCTCATTTCCATATTTTACCTTTTAATTTGAACACTTTTTCGTTCAATTTTGACGTTTCAAAATATCTTAACATCACCACCTATGTGCGAATTATGTAAACTCTGGGAGTTAGATCCGAGTTCTCATGAATAAGCTTATTGGAAGAAGCTCTCAGTGTGAAATATTTTTTGATTCGAACAATTTTTGTTCATTTTTGAACAGTTCAAAAAAATTAACATAGCACCTACCGAGAAATTTGAACCATATATAAATCCTGATCTAACAGACCGATATGCTTGGAACAAGCTTTATTGGAAAGCTCTTATGATGTAGAACATGTACAGGTATTAAATTCATCCAGATCTAATGAGCCTATTTTCCTGCGAAATTTTTTGATTGGGATTTTTAAGAATATTTCTGAATGAGTGAATGAATAAATGAATAAGTGAAAGAATGAATGAACAAATAAGTGAATAAATGATTGGAAAAAATAAATAAGTGACTAAATAATTGAATGAAGAAAAATATGAGCAAATGAGTGAAAAACAAAAGAATGAGTGTATGAATGAATAAATGAATGACTGAATGAATATGTATTAACCATTGAAAAAGGTATATTTGAAGTAATTAAGAACTAAAGCTAAACGAAAAAGAGAGATAGATAGCGATAGCTAGATTATAAATTTCAAGTTGGTGTAACCGGAAAAGTAGGCTTTTATAGTTCTAGACGAAACTTCTTCTTGCACTTTAATTTATTAATTAAAGTACTTGCTACTCATTATATAAGTTATTTAATAATTCCTTTGAATTTTTTTCATCATTTTCAGTCCGCCTTTAAGTTTTCAACAAGTGTTAAAAACATATTTCCCCACATCTTACTTAGGTGTGAAACATTTTTATTCTTTTGTTTGCTTCAAGTTAGAGAATACACAAATCTGTTCTGGGGCTTACATTAGTTAAAAATATTTCGCCTTATTGTACCTGGTTGTGGAGTTTTGTTTCATAAAAAATAAATAGTAAAAATTAACCTTTTTTTCTTTAATTAATTGTCTACATTATTAATTTTAGTGCCCATTACTGGCAAATCTGTTCTAGTAGCTAATAAAAACTGATACTATTGTTTTTTTATGTTTCAAAGATAGTTTTGAATGTTTAAAGAATGTTTCACGCAATATTTTAATATCTACATTTTAAACAACTGTATCTCGTGGTTTAGATAATTATTAACAAAATGCAATGTAATGTAAGATAGTTATTTCCGTACAACTTGTAATCACATCGAATATTATTAATTATTGAATGGTTTCTGGTTTCATAAGTTCAAAACACAAACTTTTAAATTAAATGTATATTTCTACTATTTTTTATTATGAGGTATAACTATGGATAACTTGAAAGACAATATTTTATATAATAACTATTGCAAAAGAAATATTCACAGCATAAATTGTTATCAGCCGAATCACTACTCATTATTTGGCCAGAGTGAAGCTTCAGCGAATTGAACAGCTTTGCTCTATCTCTATTTGAAACCTGTAAATTCTATTAATACAAATGAAATTTTACATGCTGGACAACCGGATTTTTCATGCAGTGACCAGATCTGGATGTGAAAAAAATCACTCGGATACCGAATATCCAATGCCTTGTAGGAGTGGACTGATCCCTTTGGTCTGATAACAAATTCTGTGTTTTAGACCGACAGTTTAATCATATTCTACTGCATTACCCATTTCCAAAATTTATATATGTTCATAAATATACTTTTAATCATAAAATAAACACGCAGACGCTCATCTAAAATGAAAATAAACTAGCAATTAATGACATTCATGGTATTAAATCACAATAAAATAAAAATATTTAATTCTATGATAACTAACTTAAGGTTTTGTTTAAAATAAGTAACTAACAATTTTTAAATAATAAAATAATAACTCCTTATTTAGCAAGTCATACAATAATTATTCCTCCTTGCCGACCTTGTTATGAATTCCTTGCAATCATATTTCAAATCCCATTATGCAGCACTATCTTTTAAGATAGGAAATTTTGATGATTGTCAAGTGTAAAAATGTTTTACGTCTCTTCGAAACAGAAAAGAATCTTTTTGTTTCGACCATAGAAACTGGCATTGTCAATGGTTGCAACATTGAGAGCATTATCGAGTTTTAAAAATTTATTACGCATGAAACATTTTTAGCTCATGATTTACTGTCACATATTAATTACTCCAAGTTCATTCAATATCACATTTGGAGACATCACCACTGAAAGCACAATAAGCTTTTTCCTTTGTGTCTGAAACTTTGTTCTGTTGAAAAGGTCATTTTAGAAAAACATAGTATTCATTTGGTTGTGAAAATGAACCAGTATGTAAAGAAGTGGTTTATTTTAATAATAATTAGTGTTTTTATAGAAAGCTATTAACGTTTCAAAAAAATCTTTTTGAAACGTTATTTTTGCATTTTTGCTTTCACAAGCTTTAACAATAGGGGGGAGGCGGATGCTTGGTAGATTATTTCATGCATTCAAATGAAATGTTGAGTAAGTTGGGAAAATTCAATGATTTTAGACACAAGATAATTAGATGTTATGATTGTGTGAGAATGCTTTGTAAAATTTTGAACGAAAACTTTATGTGAACAGTCTTCTTTAAAGTAGAGTTTGAGGTACTAGAATTACAACAAAATGCGATACATTGAAAGCGTTGAATAGATCACCCGTTGAAGAGATAATTTTATCTAAATTTCTTCTAGTCGCATTCTGTTAAATGTTATTCAATTCCTTTGTCATTGTTTTTATTAGTATAGTTGTTTGTCCTGAGCTAAAAACCTGAGTTTCATTGATGATTTGTACACAACCATTACCATGAAACTGCGCAACTTCTTTTGTGAATGCATTTTAAGTTTCTGCCATTTTTTTTCCTGGGTGCATTCACTGTCTGAATTTTCATTTGCTGTCCTTAGTTAACATTTCAATTGTAGTATAAAAAACTGCACAATCGAACAATGTGTAGAAATTGAAAAAATTAATCTTGAAAAAGGGGTGAAAATATTATGGAAACTTTGCAAATCCGATGTGTTGCAATCCTTCGCAAATCCGATGTGTTGATGCTGGGGTGCTCCTCGCCCCTCAGAGCGATGGTGCACCCCTTAAAAACTACGGAACCTTCCAAAAAACGACAACGCCCCCAAATCGGCCAAACAATTGACCAAGCCTCCCCCCAGAATCCCCTGAAACGAACCATCCTAAAAATCTTAATGGCGTAGTCTGCGCCTTGGCCCCCCTGGTTGATGCCACATTGGTCGCCAAGGTAACTGAATGGAAAATCATTTAGCTTTTTTCCTTGAAGTGTGTAAGATAAAGTATGCTTCAAATGAATCATGAACAATTGAGGGTGTCACAGAAGACATTAGGCCCAAAACTTCTATCTTCAACCTTTTTAGAAATAAGTTACGTGCATCCACAGCCGCAAGCGGTGAGTTTTTCGATTTTTTATGTCGTACATTTTCTCTAAATCATTGATTTGCGATAAAGCACAAATATTATCAACAATCAAATAAAAAATAGAGGAGTCTAACGAGTGAGTGAACAATTAAGCACAATTTCATTAAAAAAAATTTTAATATTCATTAATATAAAGCATTTGATGCATAACAGTTGAAAATATTTTTACCGATGTTTGCAAATATTGTTAAAAAACTGGGTGGGGGTTAAATGGCACTGCTCCAGGTGTTTTGGGGTGTGAAAATAAAATGTGGTACAAGAAAAGTGGAAAAGGACCAATGAAGAACACAATATTTTCCACTCCATAAACATGCAAGATTTTGATTCTAAAAATCATTCAGGTGTCAGACAACTCGGAATTGCCCGAAAGGAAAGTACTACTGCCATTCCATCTTGAAAAAAATCTTTTGCAACATAATTTTTAAAACAAATTTCAAACTGTTAATTCATTGGTCGGTTTACCCTACATTATTAAAAAAATAAGATGTCAGCTCATTTTGGAACACCTTTTATTTTAAAAAGATTACTATCTCATTTTATTGAAACCTTTCACCCTACAATTGTTAATGTTACAATCAGAAGAAAATGAACCCATCGTTAAGATTAACGTCCGGCTTTCTTTTTAGCCTTCTTTTTTAAGGTTTAACTTGTATTCTTGGATCAGACTCAACGACTAACTTTTAATCGAAGTACTCCGCATCAGAAGCGTCCCCCCCTTTCAGAAATTTCTTCCTCGCTGGCATTAGTGATTCAGAATTGGACATTTGAGTGGCGTCTCTGCAGCAAATTGCATAATCAATATGTGCCGAGGATAGATAATACGCCATCCCGCGTGATGTCCTCTTCCAATCGGTGTCACTGGAGGGCCCATAGTTCGGCCTTAAGCTGTCTCTTAGAAAAGGATTGAAAACTTCAGCCTTTTTTTATTGGTAGGGAGAACTTTCTTCTTTGTTGCTGCCGCTGTCGGCCCTTTTTGATTTTTTGTTCTTCCGGATTTTCTTGTAAAGGATTTGAATCTGCCTTCAATTTCCCGTCTTTTCTTCGCATGCCCCCCTTCTTTTTAGTTCTTTGTTCTTCAGAAAAGTGATGGCGTTTACGACAAAAGAATGTCGCGATTCGCACCGCCCCGTGAAGAAATAATGCGCCAAGATTAAATTGGTGTCTTTGAAATGGAACCTTGGAAGGGGAAGGGAGGAGGAGGTGGTGGTGATCGTTTTTATGGCGATATGTGCTTTCTGGAGCAGAAATATTTCCTTTCGAATTCTCGAAAATTGGAGAAGACGGAGTTTGTGGTATTTTCATTTGTCAAGATCGTATTTTATTTGTCTCTAGTGAAGACTGTAGAGCCATGTTAACGAAGTAAACCTTTTTTCTTTAAATTTTTTTTTTCCCTCATTTTATGCTTGAGGACTATTGTGATTCCAACATTCAAACTGCGTTAAAAGTAGATTCAAAATGTTGTTCAACCAAATTTTTTTTTAAAAATTCTTTTTAATTGTAAGTATTTTTTGGCAACTTTAAGTCTGGCGCGGTATTAACATTTTCGTGAACTTAGTATTGGTGTTTCCATGTTCTGACATCCCCCGTCAAAACTAATTATGTATTATAAAAATACTAAAGTAATTAAAGTAAAGTAAATAAGAAGTACAAATGCTTACTGCTCTTGAAGGAAATAACCGAAAAGAGGGAGACACTTGATTCGGAAATAATAAATTCAAATGGTTGTTTAAATATGCATCAAAACTGAGATAGCGTGTTAACAACTATTAAGTAGCTGAAGATTTTTAAAACTAAAGATACTAAACATTGACAGCAACAATATATATATACGCACGCGCAAATATACGAAAGATTTCCTATTTTTGGGGTGTAAAGTAAACTGCAGACTATTTTCCGGAGGTAAAATATGTTTAATGCCAGTTATTTCATTCCCCCCTTTCAATTTTATTGTAGAATTATTGTCAGAAATCTCTTTCATTTAAAAGAATATTTGCTCCAAACAAGAAGTTAAAATTTGCCCCTTGATGATAAATTAACTTGCTCATAACTTTCACTATTTTTCTTTACTTATTTTATTTGCTGTTTCAGGCACAGACAAAAAAATACAGTTAGTTTTCTATAACTCTTAGCGATTCTCAAAGACATTTATTTTTCTGGAAATCTGTAAAGTAATCCTGATTTCCTCTTTCATTTTTTCACCCCTAGTTTTACTTTATTGTTTCTTGCTGAAAGGAATTTTATTTTTGCAGTAACCTAGGAAGATGGAAGTTAATTTTTGACAACAAACTCTTCCAACATAATTATTGAATTAATTGTTTAGATCTGTGATAAAAATGACAAAATTACACGATTTACTTTTTTCCATATTTAACCTCTCCTCTTCGGCGTTTTGCATATAAATCGCTCGAGAGAAGCTGATCACATGAGCTGGTTATACATTAAAAAGTGGATTATTTCATCAGAATCACTCGGAAAATGCAGAGTACATCAGCAATTAGTAACTAATAAATGAAGTAAAACATTTTATTATTTAGTTCTACTTTCATGTAATAAAATAAGTACATGAAAACCTTCTTTAAAGTTTCTATTTATTATTATCACTTTCATGTAAAGTATTTTATAAATGCAAACTGCGTTAAATAAATTTTTGCCAGAAGACAAAAAAAAAAAAAAAAATTCCTTTAACATGGTACTAGGCAATATCGAATCCAATGCGTTCTTGTAATACACAGAGAAAAGCTCAGTTGCAATCTTCCCCTCGAGTCTTCCGGCACAGGCGACACTGTACATGACCAGTAATTGGAATCAGTGGCGGGGAAGAGGAGTCATTTGGAAGAGACCACCCTAATGGTCTCCTGGAAACAGAACCCCTTTGTGCTGGGACCAAGGCGTATAACTCCCGCGCTATTCTTTGGGTCTCTGCTCCCTACTTATGTGGATATCTCTAACGAGTTGAAGAGTTTCTTACCACGGCACATAAACTAACTGGTAAAATACCTTTCACGTCTTGTCTTTTAAGTTTCTTCCGTGTTTTTCTTTTCCCCTTTTTTAGGGATTCTTTCCCCTTTTCTTTTCAGTCTTCCGGAAGTTCAATGTGTAATGATATTCTAATTCTTATGAAACCTATCGATTATCTTTAGCAATTTTGTTCAGAACTACGTTTTGTGAAGTATCCTTCCGGGAAATCACAATTGCAAAAACCAATTATTCTTAAATTTGTCAATAAAAACCTTTCTTTAAAGATTATCTTGGTTAACAATAACATTATTTTCTGAAATATTATTTTATGCTTTTGAAAAGCAATACTTTGTGTAGTGGAGTTAACCGTTAGGGTTTTTTCACACCAAAGGCGGCAAAGCTTAGAGCATACTTTTACTTTCAAAAATATGCCCAGCGCTTGCCAATGAGAAAATATCTGTTTTTTGTCTTTGTCGCCTCAGGCCTGAAAGCACTCTTACGGTGACTCATTTTATCCCTCTGACCACGTGGTATAGGGTTATGACTATTCTCGAAAGATGAACTGACACAGAAACAAACAACCTAGCATGGCGTTCAAGAATTAAGTCACACTTGTTCCCAGATGGCAGCAATGCGAAACGGACAAAGCTTGCGCAGATGATAATTGAGTTTCACGGCTTCTAAGCCTGCTTTCACACCAAAGGCGACAAAGTCCAGTCTTTTTTTCATCTGCGCAACCGCAGATCATATTTTTGTCTTAAAAAAAATCTGCCTTACGCTTGTGTAGATGTGAAAATACAAGAATATTGTCTTTGTCGCCTTCGGTTTGAAAGCACCCTAAAGGTGGCAATTTCATTTGGATAGTGGCAATTTTGGCTGCGTAGTACGAGAGAGAAAAAATGCGTCATCCAGAATTTTGCTTCAGATTTTTAGACAGTTCAAACAGATGTTCTTCCTTAGTCCTGGAGTAAGACTCCAGGACTAAGGAGCGATTTTCTGTCTCCAAGCTGTCAAACGAGTAGTGTAACGTTCCGACTTCATGTTTGAAATAGCGTACTGTAAGTATTTTTAGATCTGCGCTGTTCAAGTTCAATGTATTTGAGCTCTCCTAGTTGAAATTTGAAACTTAAATGTGTTACACCAGGCATAGAGTTGGTGAGAGAACTTACTGAGGGACGTTACTTCAGATCATTCTTCGTTTTGGGAGCATCACAGCTCTATAAAATGCTCTCTCTCTCTCGTAACGAATACTTTGCCGCTGTTCATTTATTGGACCTCTTAATTTCTAAAATCATAGTTTTTCTGAGAAAAACGTGAAAAGAATAAAAAAGAAAAGCTTTCATGCACAATGAAACAGTTTTTTGGTTTAGACTTTGCAGATATCTTTTAGTTTCCTAACCTATTTCTTACCACGTTGTCTCCTCTACTGATTTTAATTCAAATTTAATCAATAATTTTTTTCTTCAGAATTTTCTCTATTCATTATTTGATTTCTTGAAATACGTAACTCCCTGTCCACTAGGTCATTTGTTCTTGAATTAGGATCCCACTAACATCAACGTATTTCTGAATGCACAAAATCAGTTGAAAACAATTGTATCGATCTTTCTCGCTAGGGTTTGGTTCCTTAATTTTTGTCCTGCTTTCTTCAGAATTTCTTCAATGGTATTTGGATTTTTTTTCACCAATGGACTAATAAAAAAAGATGCCCTTAAAAACAAACATAATTTATTTCTTTATGCATTTGTCTAGAATGATAATAAATGTAAGGTGTAGTTCCTTTCTTGAGGCAAGAACCACATCCTTGTTTTTGGACGAATACAGTTTTATTCAGGACAAAACAGTTGAGACAATTAGTACCTAAAAAACATATATACGGATATCTGGCCGCGTCAAGGCCTTTGAAAGCACGTCGAAAGTTGGGTCTACGCCGAAGCAATGCTATTTCTCGTAGTTTGCACATCTTTGCATCTTTCTCGCCTCTCTCTGGCGTTCTTTCTTTGAGGGCGCGCGTGAAGCCGATCAGCGTGTAGAGAGGGGGTTGAGCTATTTCCCTCCCCCACATAAATATGTGTTTAATATTACGACTTCAATGTCAAATACTATGACTTCACTTTAACCCTGGTGTATCCAGCATTTTTAACAGGGTCCTATTTTTGTGAATTTAAAAATATTTCTGTGATAAATAATTTTGTAAAAATTCAAAATTTAAACATGTTGAATTTTGATGCATGTTTATTATAAACGGCATTTTTGTTGGCCGTTTATAATAAATAATGCTAAGAAAAGCAAAATTTGGTAGCTCAGAATTTTGGTGAAGGGTCCGTTTTGATTAATTGCAATTTTGGGAAGGGTCCGAAAACGGACCGGAATTTCCTCTGGCACGTAACAAACTCTATAGTATTTGGCACGGTAAAAACGCTCAAGGGAGCTGGTGCACGTTAAATAGGTCGTGGCTCCAATGTCCTCCAAGTGAAGCGATACCTCTGGGGGTGCCAACCCCAGGTGACGGTCTCTCATGTGGGAGCTGGTTCAAAAAATTGAGACCACATATAAAGGGACGGAAGTCGGACTCCTGCCTATAAGGGCCCCGTTAGACTCAGGAGCAGCGCACCCATTCTTCCACGCTTCGCGCGAGGATACGACGACAACAAAAACAACCACAAATGTCATGCATAAAAATGTTAAGCGATTCATTTGTAACACTTACGCGAAACTCAGCCTTTGACATATTTAACAATTTTCTTTCGATAGAGAGCACATACTGATAACTCTAAACCAATGGTCGGCAGCGCGTCGATCGCGATCGACCGGTCGATCGCAAGCCCATTTTCGGTCGATCGCGACAGCATTTTAGACAGTTTATAGTTTAAAAAATAAATAAAATAACTTTTGAATTGGATGACGAGTTTATTATTTTTTCTTTCAGAAAATGTTTATTAATTTGTTGGACCATTCATCGGACCTAAAAAAACTTCCAATAATATGGATTATCAGTCGTCACTTTAACTATGCTCTTGGAGAGAGTTAATTCAAGAATGTATACATTTCACATGTGCGTTTTAGTTAAAAAACAAAACAAAAACTAACAGTTCTTTTTATCAAATTCGAAAGAAATAATATATTTGTATTGTTTTGATGCGACTTAACGGTGTTAGCAAACCATTATTTAAGAAATTTTAAAGTAGGTGTTTTATAAGCATCAGAACTTGTTCTGACAAGAATTAACCTACAATTTGAAGACAGGCGCCATCCCAACATGCCCTATTAATAATGTATAACCCCCCACCCCACCCCCTCCGGTCCTCCGAGTCGATCTTGGTGTTCCCCGAACTTGGAAAGTAGATCTTCAGTCAGTTTAGGTTGCCGACCACTGCTCTAAGTCTAAACCGTACCAATGGTAAAAGAAGCTTAACAATACCTGCGTTAGAGTACCCTGTAGTTTCTAGGACTGGGTGGAAATCAGATTAACAGAGTCACAAGAGTCATCACAATTTTTTTAACGGGTATTTAGTTATGTTTAAATACAAATTTGATAGATATTTTCTACTTATTCCCAATTCATTATTTTCGCTTCATTTTTAATTCTATCTTTTTAGCCGTATGTTTGTAGTGTTTGTATAATGGTTATAAACCAGATAGTTCGCAGGTTTTAAAACCAATTTAACTTTTATTATCTTCGAATTAAATATAATTTTCTAAATATTCGGAAAAGAGTTGAACTATATCTTTACTTTTTTGAACTTAGACTGTATGCAATTTAAGTGAATTTTACATAATCCTTATCATTAAACAAAACATTATATGACATTGATTTTGCAACTGATTGTGAATTTTGCTGCATTTTTGAAGCATTGCTAACTTTCGTAAGCTTTGCTCTATAGCCTCTGTGTGTTTCAAGTTAATCACACAATATTTAAATTCCAGAACATTCCTTGAAGTTGATTTAACTTTTACTCTACTAAAATACTTGAAATTTTCCGGGGTCACCGGACCATATTAAGCATTACCTTCGAGAACGGGTCAATGGCGGTTTGAAAGTCTCTGGTGTAACTAAAAATCGGAATTGCATTCTTCCCTTTCTGCTCTTTAGGACCATTACCTGAAAACTTCGATGGTAATTGAAATCATTGAAGAGAAAGGGCCAGCAATTTCGGCTCAACCGCCCTAATGGCCTATCTGTTTGGTTGCGGTCAGATTGTGTGTACTTTGATCAGTAAACTTGTCTTTTACACCTTTTTTAACATTTTCCTTTGCCGTGTTTGTGTTGTTCTCTAATCTCCGGTTCATTTATTTTCCTTTTATATTGATGTATTTCACATTGTACGTAAGACTTGTATTGTACGCTAGACAAGAAAACTTGTCGTTTACACCTTCTTTAACATTTTCCTTTGTCATGTTTGTGTTGTTTGCTAATCTTCGATTGATTTATTTTCCTGTATATTGAATGTGCTGCACATTGTGCGCAACACCTGTATTGTACGCAAGACAACAACACTTATTTTCCACACCTTCTGTAATATTTTCCTTTGTGGTGTTTGTGTTGTTATCAAATCTCCGGTTCTTTTATTTTCCCGTATATTGGTGTATTACCCATTGTGCGCAACACTTGTATTGTACGCAAGACAAGAAAACTTGTCTTTTACTTTAACATTTTCCTTTGTCGTGTTTGTGTTGTTGTCTAATCTCCGGTTGATTTATTTTCCTGTATATTGATATTGCACATTGTGCGCAACACTTGTATTGTACGCAAGACAAGAACACGTATTTTTCACACCTTCTTTAACATTTTCCTTTGTGGTGTTTTTTAATCTCCGGTTCTTTTATTTTCTCGTATATTGATATTGCCCATTGTGTGCAACTCTTGTATTGTACGCAAGGCAAGAAAACTTGTCTTTTACTTTAACATTTTCCTGTGTCGTGTTTGTGGTGTTCTCTAATCTTCGATTCATTTCTTTTCCTGTACATTGATGTCTTTTCTCATTGCACACTTTTATGCGTTGTAAATTCAATCGAAATACACGCATATATTCCAAAATTTAATTTTGTACTTTAATTTCGATGCATTTAAATTTGATTTCAAATGCTGATCACATGCAAAAATCGCTTCGTTATATGGCCTCTAGTAAATCCTCCTTTTTTCTTCATTTTGATATATAATAGAACCTCAATCTACGGTTCCCGCATTAATCGTTTTCTCCGTATGTATGGTCTTGTTTTTATGATTTATCGATATCGTTTTACTTTATTAACTATTACATTCATCCGCATTCGTCGATTTCCCGCATGTATTGTTCAAAATGAATGCTATTATTTATCGGAAAGAATATAATTTATTTGGAAGTGACTAATTGCCTTTTTTCCTTACTTATTGTGCTATTTTTTTAATCAAGGCTTTGTGTCCAACCATTAATTTAAAATGTAATCACTCATAACACTTGATACGTTAATTCTGACTGGTAAAGAAAAATTATAATAAATTTCTAATAAGTTAATTGAAAAAATTTGTTTATCGGCTGTCTCATTTATTATAAAAATCAAATTTATTCAATAAAGTTAACCTGTACTGACTTTTCAATGCTTTTAGATCCAAGTAACTAATACATTTTTTTTTTTTTTTTTGGAATTTGGAAGAAAAACAAAATAAAATCAAATAAAAGAATATATATTAATAAAAACAAATGTATTGAAATTGAAAGTCCATAAACGTTGGAGTTTTAGGAGCGGTTTTATAGTACCAAACATTCTGAATTATAAAGCATTACTGAAATAAAAAATAATTTCACATTAAGAAAGCACATTTCTTTTGATTTCAATTTTGGGAAAATTATTCAAAAATGTTCTTCTCCTTTAGAGCTTAACTTTTGGGAAGCTTATCATATTAACAGGAATAGTTCTAATTTAGTTAATAGTTCTTCCTCAACTCCATATTTTTCACAGGTCTGGCAGAAGTTCCTTTAATTTGTTGTTCTTTCTTGTTGGTCGGTTGTTGGATTTGCTTTAATTTTGTCTATTTTTCTCTTTTTGCTCCCTTCCTTCCTCTCTCTCCCCCGTCCTTTACATATGTACTTTGTTTTTGCATTTTGTTTTGGTTCTTTCTGTACTTATTTTTATTTCTATTTTAATTCTTTTTATTTTATTTTTTGCAATTTTCATGTATATTCGCATGCATGCTGCGGTCTTTTTTTTGCTTTGTTTTAATTGATATTCCATTTTTACTTCGTGTACTTTCAACTGGGCTCGTTTGTTGCTTTCTTATTGGTGCCTTCCCTGCTACTTCCACTTTACGCTGCCTTTATGCTCATTTTGGTTTGCAGATAATTTTTAGGCTATATAAGCCTTGTTTTTGTTGTTTTGTCTGCTTCATTTAGATGTTTTGCATCAAGAAGGTCCCTGTCGCATTGAAAAAGGGATTCCAAGCAATCCCGAAACATATGTTTGCATCTTAATTAAGGCTCGACCGATGCATCGGCCTCGCCGATGCATCGGCGCCGATGGTTCAACAAAGTTGCCATCGGCCATCGGCATCGGCAGCCGATGTTAACTTCAGAAAAACATCGGCCCATCGGCCTTGAAAAACATCTAAAAGCCGATGCAAGGCCGATGTTTTTTGCAGGTACAACTTTCCAGAAAACATTCTGTCTTTAACTTTCTTTTTTCTCCATAGCTAGATTTCTATTTCCATACAATAACAGGCAGCGTCAGCACATCAGTTAAAAAGAGCACAAAAATAATGTCATTCTACAAAGTATTTGATAAAAAATTCGGAAAAATAGTTTAAGCGACCGCTGCCCAAAAACCGTCATTATTAAAATTATTTCTCTTTGAGCGGGATGCTCGCGAAATAAGATATGTTAAAGTAAAAGTAATAGAGGCGTCTTATGAGTGCTATTTGTTTTTCGAACTAGGTTAGTTGCCCAATTTTTGTCCGTTTTTCGTTTAATAATGACTTAGTGCATTAGATGTCATTGTGCAATAATATTATATTATCTGCTTTTAGTTTGTCATGTTTCTTATTATTCGAAAACTATTATTCGAAAACTATTATTCGAAAACTATTATTCGAAAACTTCTATTATTCAATACAAAGTCAACTCAATCAAAGTACGATAATAATTTTAATTTTTACCAGTGCAAACTTTTTATTCTTAGCGTTTTTTTTTTTTTTTTTTTGCTTCTTCGATCCCACGTGTTACAGTTTTTACTGCAATTGTGCAGCAATCTCTTTGCATCTGCTTTTAGTGTGCGGTTATTCTCATTATTTCATTTTTAGTTTACAACAAAAGATTGGTCAAAAATAAGAAAACATTTTCCAGTATAAATGTTTATTGATCGAAATTATATGTGTCCAAGTTTCGACTTGCAATTTTTAAAAATTGAGTTCACGCGAGAGGATTTAATATCGTAATAAAAATGCTAAAATTTGTTTATTTTCAATGATTGATCAATTCATTTTTTTTATACGATAATTATTTTAATTTTTCCCCGTTTATACTTCGTTTTTTTAGCACATTTTTTTTTTTTTTGGCTTCTTTGATGCCACGTGTTAGACAGTTGACAGTTTTTCTGCTACTGTACTGCAGATGCAACAATCCGTTGCATCTTCTTTCAGTTTAGAATATTTCTTGTTCTCTTATTGTTAGCTTACAACATAGAATGGGCGTTACTGCCAGCGAAATATTTTAACATTTTCTTTTTATTTTAGAAAAAGAGCTATTTTTAGTTAAAAAACTTTCGTAATGAAAAATAAACACATAGTCGTTCCCGCTTTTCTTTTAAAAACGAACGGGGGGGGGGGGGGTAAGAATTATGACAAAAATCTGAGAGGAGGGGGTTGACAATTTCGTTAAAGATACAAACCCACATTATTTGTTAGTCTTTATTATAACATCTGCATTCCTCTCCATGAAAAAAATAGGAAAAGAAAGGCAGATGCACTTGGCATTTGCAGTGCAGGTGTTATAAAGAGAAAATGTTAAAAGAAAGGGAATTAGACCCGATCCGATGCAATAGTTTTTGAGTTTTTTTTTTTTTTTTGCAAAGATAAGAAAAAAGAAGTCCTCTCATATAGCATTTTTAATTTTTTTTGATATCCAAATAGTTTAATTACTTTACTAGAATCGCGAGTGATTCTTTTTATTTTAATTATTATGTAAATTTCCCCCAAACAATTTTATGGTGCTTGAATAATGCATTTTCGTTTTTATAAACACAAAAATAAATAAATGATTTAAATGACATTTTTGACAAGCCTTCTACACGTTTTAATGGTTTAAAGCGACTTTTTCTTCCATCGGCCATCAGCATCGGCCATCGGCCGATGGAAGAGGAGAATAATCGGCCATCGGCCGATCTCGGAACAATCGGCCAACAATCGGCATCGGCCCATCGGCCTAAAAATGCCATCGGTCGAGCCCTAATCTTAATGCTTTCTTAAAGTGAAATTATTTTTTATTACGGTTTACTTAGCACAAAGTTAATTTATTATTATAAAGCGTTATTACTATCAATTAAACTAATAAATTGCGATGTAAAAGTTAACCACTCACTATATATTCCAAAAAACTGTGGTAATGAGATAGACGAAAATCTTGAATTTCATGAAAATCCAAGAACTTCAGTATATGTACCTATCCGATCCTTTTAATATTGTTAATTACTTTTCTGTGGTAATTGCTCATGTGTCCTCGATTTCGACACTCAAATTGAACTGAAAGCACCACAAGTTTACCGCGTTTACTGACCATTTGAAACATTACCTTCTCGCTTCGTCGATATTGGTTGAATATATATGCGAGCTCAGCGGAAAAGCTTCGAAACAGTTGCGTCTTATGTGAGACTATATGGGAACTCACGGCAGATAATTGGGGTCATTAGGAAAGGGAGTACAAGTAGTTAGTGAATGCCGCACTAATGGCCCTTTCCTGCGTTGCAAATACGATCTATATATATACATCCACTTGACTAATTTCTACTGTGGTTCCCATTGCGGATTTCTTTAAGGAGGTTTTGGTATTAGGGCATGGTTGACCTTTTATTTGTAAAATAATTGAATTTTTTGTTTCTTCAGGTTTTTTTTGTCTGGGAATTTGTTTCTGGAGATTCATTAATAGTTTTTTACTCTGATCCTGATAGGGGGCCATTCATTAATGATGTCACGCTTTTTCCCCATATATTTGACCCCCTTCCCCCTTTGTCTCAATACGTCGCACATCAGCGGACCCCCCTACCCCCTTTGTCACATGTCAAGCTATGTTGCATAATGCATGATGTTACACTTCTTGTTACCCTCTCCCCTCCCCTTGTCACACTTTGTCACAATTTCACGAACCCCCTCCCCCTCTCGCAGCGGGACATCATTTATGAATGATTCCATACTCATGGTGATAGTATTTTCGAAAAGCAATGCAAATCCAATCGTGAAATACACGTCTAGCTAATTTCTACTTAGATTTCGATTGATAGTTTGTTCTTGAATTTCCTCTGATAATTTATCGTTTTTATATAGGAAATTTATTTTCTATTCCCTTTGATTCCCATTAGTGCTATTTTTTTTTCTTTTAAGGGCTGCATATTGGTTTCGCACCATTTGCAGACCTAGTGCATTCCACAGGAACTGGCAACCACTCTTTCATGTGGCACCACTATCGGCGGATGCCATTACCACTTGAGAATTTTGACACTCAGTTTCCCCCTAGATGGAGGCACCTGAGCTCTAATGACGCGAAACTGCACTAGGAATTTTATTTCGTCGAGTGTATTCAAGGCAAACAGAGACTCAAGTGATCGTTAACATGCCGCATAATCATACAACATGGTTGCTGACAGTTTTTTTGCATCAAAGCTAATGTTATTATGTATTACAATTGCATTATGTATTCTGGTCGGTTGATAATCAGTTGCAGATGTCGCCATCGCCGTGGGGTTTTCGCATGTCGCCATGCCATTGCACTCTGAAACGCCCGCATCACTTATATCTAATTTAATTCATTATTCGTTCAAAGCTTTTTATTTGCGATACGGTTTGAGCTAAGAAAAGTCCAGCAAGGTCAAATTTCTTCAGCTTTCTTGAATATTTTCACATGAACCTGGCTTCTGACGTTTTTGTTTTTTTAATAAATGTTACTATTTCCAATATTCTTTTTAAATGAGTGTGAGCGTAATCTTAGGCGTCACATAGCTTTTCCAAAATAACTTCAGGCGGACTAATATATTACACATTGCTCAAATTTTGTTGCCTATATATTGGGGCCACAACATTTCATTACTGTATTGCTACATAATGCAAAAATTTGATCCGAAACATATTTTATAATGTACTCTCTTGATGGTAATTCCAAGCATATTATTGTCTTCCTATATTTAATCTTTCATTTTGATCAAAAGTTTTCCGGGTTTCAAGTTAAAGGTAATTACCGTATTTAAATGTAAAATTAAAATTTAGGTTCGTGCTTTATGCAGCTTCAAAGGCATTGCAAACCTTCCAAAGTGTAGTGGTTGAACTGACTTCAAAGAGCCCCAACAAATATCTGTTAGAAGGTCCCCCTGCGACTTCTACAGCACTAATGGAAAACGGAACCGATAATTGAAATCATTGCATAGGGAGAACGAACAATTAGGAAACGAACTCCCCAGTGTGTTTCCACAGAGTAAATGTTTCTGAGGCCATAAGTTTAATTTCCTTTTATTTAGTAGAACCATCACAATATAGGATCATTCGATGGCAATTTGAATGTGAGTGGTGAATAGTGCAGTTTTGAAAACAATTTGAACGATTTAAATTACTTTTTACGCTGTAACAAATTATAATTCAACCTTTCACCAAAAAAAAAAAAAAAAAATGGTGAAATTTAGCTGCAGCCAGCATTTGGTACTAAAGTTGAACCATTATAATGGTTCAACTTAGTAACAAATGTTGCTTGAATCAGGGATGTGTCGGTGTCTTTAGCTACTTTTGCAGCCGATTTTTTGATCAAACGAATGGTCACTCAGATTGTTTTTTGCAAAAATTAATGTGCATTATTATTTCTTTTTTTTCATTCTAATGGGGCTGTGTATGTCACTAACCTTTGCAGACCTAGTGCATTCCCCAAAAACCGGCATCCATTCTTTCAAGTAACGGCACTATTGGTGGATGCCACTACCACTTGAGAATTTGACGCTCAGTTTTCTCCTAGATGGCCCGCCCTAGATGAGCTCTAAATGATGCGAAACTGCACTAGGAATTGAATTTAGTCGAGTAATTCCAAGCCAAGCATATATTTGAGGGATCTTTAACATGCCGCATAATCATACGACATGTTCGCAGACGATTTTCTTCATCTTGAAAATCTACCGACTTAGGCCAGGTTTGATCCTGCGAACTTGGGCGGTCGAGGCCAGTGCCTTACCACTATGCCACCCTGCCGGCTTAATAAGACTCTTGATTTTGACTGTAACAGCTCATCTGACCATATTAGTAAAAAATACTTTTTGTACTGGTCATATAAACCAGCACTAATATCATACTTTGTGTGGAAAGTATTATTTGCCATGTGTAGTGTTCTTTAATCCATAATTAATTGAGCGGATTATTTGAGCTTTATAGACGCTCTAAAATTCGCGGACTTAGAGATGACGAATGTGTTAAATAACCCCTCGCATTCGTATGCGCCTTATAGGTGCCAAATAACATGTTTATACTCCACATTCTGAGTTCAAAGGGTTGATATTTGTTCGGACACTAACCTTAAAATAAGCGTATGTCACTGAAAATTTGTCCACTTAATATACGCTACAAGGGGTAATGTTTTAAAATCGCCATTGATTAATTTCCTAGATAATTCACATTGGATTTATTTGCCGCCTAATATGACTGATTTATTTTACTTAAATCGATATTAAGTTTGAATTATTCGTTGCTTTGACGTCTTTCATGGGATTTAAGTAGATGTCATTGCGCCTTGATTGGGATTATAAGTAAGCCCTTTGACGAAAATTAATTAAAATTTATTGTTGGGGAATATTCATTCATTTGCTCTTGTGAGATTTATACCATTTCATGAGTAAGACTAATTTCGTGTATGTTATCCGTGTTATTATGATTAACCATTTTTGGTTCAATTAATTGCAATTTGAATTAGCACCGTACAAATGTTGATGCTTTTGAGACTTAAGGGGGGGAAATAGGTGTAGGACGGCGTTCAAATTTATATTTCTATTCATCTCTGTTTCATTTTGCTCTACATATTTATTCAGCTGTATATATTCATGTCTGTAAATCAATAGATGAACTTTTCCCTGTTATGCGTATGAAAAGTTACTCAGATCAGATACTGAAATCGTGTAATTATTTTCGGATTTCTTTTTTTTTTTTTATTACAAAATATCATTGACGGTGTTGCATAACATTCCTTGTACAATTCCATGTTCCATTGCATTCCAAAATCCATTAACTGCCCCATTCATGACTTCTTCGGCCGATTCCCTTTGAGGCGATTCCCCCCACAGATCGAATGTCGAATATTCTGCGAAGATATAATTGGAATTTGGTGTCTTTTGATCGTGGCGTGTGATTCCATCGCACCTGTGCATATACCGCTCCTGTTCTGTATTCTGCGAATGTGTGGAACGTTTCGATTCCTGGTACAAAGGCCTCGGGCTGATGGATGATACTTCCCCCCGAGTAGGTGGTCTCGGGGGTTTTCCATCAAGTGCGTCTGATAGGAATATTATATATCGCCGAGTTTCAAGGGGGGGGGGGGCACCAATTATATGTCGCTGACATTTAAACTCGGGATGCTATTCCTGTTTCTTGGTGCTGTAATTAAGTTGCTGAACTCAGTGGTCCTTAAACGTTTTTAACTGCTAAATTGTCTCTTGAATCGGAAAGTACAGTACATTTTAATGTTGCCATTGCGCGCTTATCACGGAATTATTTTAGAAAATTATTTATTGGAATATGAGGAAAATGTTTCTGAAGGTAAAAAAAATCAGCAAGTGCCAATTGTACTAAAAGCATTGCCGGATTTACAATGAGGCGTTTCCCTCAGGGTGCTGAATTTTGGGTTTCATAACTGTTTAATGTTCTTACTTTTTGAGAAAATGAATCGGGTTGTTTCATTTCTTAGTTGTTGAATTTGTTATCTGCAGGAGAAAATTATATTAATTTTTGTCTGAACTTTGTTTTTTTGTTTTACTTATTACGTAATTATTTTAGAACATTAATTCAGTGGCACAAGAACTTTTTTTCCTGGAGGAGGTGAACACGAACCAGATTTATGAGTAGTAAAATTAAAAAAATAGGGATAAAGTAACACGTTATAGCAATAGCACTGTCGGGGTAACTATTTCTTCAAAGTACCTTTTTTTTCGGGGGGGGGGGGGGTGTTACGCTTGACATGCCTTTAATTTACGAGACAAATGTTCAAAAATGCTCTGTGCTAAAATATGACTACGAGGAAAAAGAAACGTAAATAAAGCGCAACTTGTCAGAACAAATAACGCAAATAGCTATTTCGAGGCTACAATGGAGCTTCTTCATCAGTGCTGGAAAAAAGGGCTCAACACAGAACTATAAAGTTGTGACTGAACAGGCAACAACCAGAAAGACTGCCGGTATTTATACCAAATGATTGGTTAATCTCTAAATCCGACCCATTGGGTATACATACCGGCTGTTTTTCTGGTTGTTGCCTGTTCACGCACAACTTTCTAGTTGTGTGTTGAACACTTCTTTCCTTCTCTGATGAAGAAGCTTCTCTGATGTAGCCTCGTGTTATGGTGTGTGTTTGCTTGTTGCAATGGTTGAATTTGATTATGTGAACCAAATTATATAACCAAAGCAACAAACCGACACAGCGTGAACGTATAGTGGTTTTTTTGTCTTATGCGTTGTGTAATTATGAATTCAATTCAAATATATACATAAAATCATACCAAACGAATAGAATTATAAAATACTTTAGAAAAAGGAAATACAATGCATTAAATTTAAGTTATTTATTAAATTCTGGATTTTCATAAATTAAAATATTTTATCAGATTAGGTGCACCCCAATTTTAGATCAAAAGCATGAATAAAAATCACATCATAAGTTATAAAATATAAAAATATTCATTCACTGAACCGGGCATAATGAGCGATAAATGAAGATGGTAGTAAAAGTTCATATGAACCACAAGTTAGATGAAAAAATTGAAACCGTTAGGTTTATCTTAAAAATGATCATAGCTTTTATTTGAGCTATTTCCTTTTTATCAACTCGTCGAGAGGGTCAGGAGTCGACGGCCTTACCCCTCTCAGACGGTGACTTGTAAAGTATTATAAAAAATATTACTTCAAGGTGGCTTGGATTTTGCACGTGGCAGTGCCTTCCTTCCAGTAGAATTTTGGGAAAGGTCTTTATCAAACTTGATGATCCACAGTTGCACGTCATATGAAGATCACTGCATTCCTTTCGTTCCCATTGCTTGCACGACGGTAATTCATCGAAAATATTTCATACTGGGAATGTGTTTGGAAAGTTCATTGCAGCATCACGCATGACTCTTATTCTTCATCTACTTGGATCGCTCGTTCACCTTCTCGTAACTTAATTATTTCTTGGTTATTTATAGATTATATCGATGCTTTTCATATGCATAGATTTAGTTTTAGGAAATTCATCCTATTTCAGCAACATATTTTTTTTTCTTCTTTCTTCTTCCCCTAACCCTTTTCTCATCGCCAATTCCACGACCTTCCATCTTCGCAGATGGGGAGAGAAGCCTCGAAACTTCTAGAACAAAAATGTAATTCAATTTTCTCTTTGTGACGTAGTTGGACCTTTCGTGTCTCTGATTCGTTAACTATTAGTGTGTCTGTGGTTAAGGTAAATCACGTTAGCTGGTGGTGCCATCTGGCAACGAATTTTGCTGTTAGCTAACATTTTGATTATAATGTAACATTTTCGTTACACCTCGAAATAGCTATTTGTGTTATTTGTTCTTTATTTACATTTGTTATTTATTTACAGGTTGTGCTTTATTTACGTTGTTTTTTCCTTGTGCTCATATCATTCGTTGGAAGATGGGTTATACGTCTTTAAAAGCCATTTCTTTTGTACCTAAATGGTTCAAAAGGCCTTCAATTCGGTGTAAAGATACTTGACTTTTAATTTGTAGATTTTATCTGCAAAGTCTATGTAGGGAATTGTGTTCCCAAGACTTTTTTCTCTCAACACTTTGTTACAGTTTAACCCTTTTTCTACTGACGGTATTTATAAATACCACTTTCTATACATTCCATCGAGAAACCATTTCTACCAATATTCTGAGGGTACTTTGCAGGAACACTCTTTGAATTCCACTTTTGCAGGATACATATCAGCAAGGGTTCTATAAAGAGTATTTCAGCGAGGAAAGAAGATCGTTTTGAAACAGATTCTTTGTTTTAAACTACCATTTGGTTCAAATTGCTCCTTTTTTAGAGTTTTGTTCCAGAAAAGTAGTAAAATTCAAGAATTAACTCACTGATTTTTTTACATGTGTTAGTTAAGAACTTAAAAAACTACGAAATATTTTGATTAAAAAGTATAATTAATTTCGCAGTTAAACTATTCTGTGGCGTTTATCAGCCGTAAAGAAATAAATTCTTATAGACTGATCATTTTATTTATTAAATCCATTAATTTTCAGCATAAATACCCAGACAAATTATTTATGAAAAAAAATACTGCAGATCATAATGCAGTAGATAAAGGGTTAATGTATTTTCAATTAGCGTTTAGTAATTTTTCCATATTATGAATAGAGTTATCGACGTTGCTTTGAATAGTGTCGTAGCTATAGTAAAAAATCATCATTAAATGAATCTTACCGCATAACCTCATCAAGATAAGTAATGCTCGTTATCAGTGACGGAAGTTTGTCATTCAATTTGTTGGGAACTTATTCAGTGACTTTTTTCCCTCTGTGATTGTCTCAGTTAAGAAACAAATATTACGTTTTATAATATTGTTTGGCTTTATTAATATGAATATTTCGAATAATCACAATATATTTTTTTTTATTCAATAAAAATATAAATCTTTGGTATTTTCTTTCTTCTGCACATCAGAATGGGATCAAATTTCTTCAGGCATCTCTTTTGTGCCAGGTTTTCTTGTTTCAAAGTTCTGTGCATTCCGTATGATGTTTTCCCGCTTAATATCTTTGTGGTTGTTCCAAGAGAGGAATAAAAGCTTATTTTTTGGATTTAATATTTAGATTTGCAATCTCCTGAGTATGCAAGTTTGTAGTGGCTCATAAAAATCACAAACTTACATTACACTATTTCTCTTCTTTCCTTTTTCGCTGAACTTACTTTGTACCTCTCAGATTTTATGTTTTTCTGTGTTTTTTATTAAGATATTTCACTTATGTTTTTTACGTGCACTGCAATTGAACGTTTTTCTCGATTAGAGTGAGGGCTATATTTCAAGAATTAGCGGAAGAATTCGAACAAAATTTGGTATACAATTTGAGATCCTCAATAGGAACAGTTGCTGATTATATTTTGGCGCCATTCGCTTTAAAAGGGGTAAAGCAATCGAACTTTATCTTCGAGGGTTTTTTTTTTTTTTTTTTTGTGGGTGCGGTAGCTTAACCCCTTAATGCATTTGCCCGTGTCTGACACGGGCGAAAGTTACCGGCAAATTTGCACGAGCCCGTGTCTCACGCAGGCGATCTTGTATCTTGCGTTATTTTATTTCGAATGTCCGTCTGAGATCCGTTTGCACTTTGTTTGTATAATAATTTTTTATATAACTTTTACCCCTCCCCCCGCTCTCTAGTCACCCCCTACAACTAAAATTGCCAAAAACCAATTTATAATATATTAATTTTCTGCCCAAAAAAATAAAAATAAAACCTGATCACTTTTTACCAGTTTTTCCGAAAAAACTCTTGCTTCAAGAGGTTAAAACGAAATTTGGTGCACATATATATCCCGATAAAAGTTGATCGGATTTCGGCGCCATTCGCTACAAAGGGGTGGAGCAATCGAACGTTTTTCTCGCTAAGCGTATACCTTAGGAATCCAACAATTCAAACAATTATGTTCCAGCGTCAAGGGATCAAAGACTTTGTTTTGTCTTGTATTGTTGTCATTTGACCTACACGTCAACAAATAAAATTCTTAGTAATATTTTTAGCATTTTGAGGGGCTTCGCTGATAGCAAAACCTTTTAATTAGTTTATTTTTGGTTTAAAATCATTTTTTTTAATTCAATTTTTTAATTTCCCCCCAAAAAAGGATTTGTATTATAATAGGGATATTTGTCGAGTAGTAATATTTATATGAAGGATATAGAAAAAACTTTCCTGAGAGGCACAACAGACTAGTTTATTACATCATTGAAAGTGATTCACTCAGTGGACCTTGATTTGTTGATTGTGCTAAGAGAGTTGTCATTGATGTTAGTTGAACAACCATAGAAACAGTATATCACGACAGAAGTAGAATGTTTCCATCGTCTTTGGTGTGCATGCACCTCAAGCTTACAAGTGGATCTGCAAATTTGTGTTACTCTTATCACAAGCATTTTCTTGTCACGTTCAAAATTTTATGATTTTCCTGATTTTCAAATGATGAAAATCATGTAATTCATTTTCAGATTTGCAAACTTATGTTACTCTTATCACAAGCCTTTTCTTGTCATGTTCATGATTTTCAAAAGATGAAAATCATGTAATTTGTGTAACTCTTACCACAAGCATTTTCTTGCCATGTGCAAAATTTTATGATTTTCAAGAGATTAAAATCATGTAATTCATTTTTAGATTTGCAAATTTATGTAACTCTTATCACAAACATTTTCTTGTCATGTTCAAAATTTTATGATTTTCATGATTTTCAAAAGATGAAAATCATGAAATTCATTTTCAGATTTTCATGTTTTCGATTCTCATGGTGCTGCACAAACTTGGAACCTTTCCTCTTGTCCGTCTCTTCCAACTGTTGTTCGGTGTTAGTTTCGCACGTGAATGAACGCACGTTCCAGCTTTGATTGCAACCTCGAGTATCGGATTCGATGTCTGCCGCCCCTTCCCCCTTTATCGCATTTTTTTTGCTCCTTTTTCCGTTATTATTATTCGTCGTGGCAGCATTTTCCTTTGCAGTCTCTTTTCCTTCTCCGATATCTGAGGACCACGCTTCGTTGCTTTCTTTCTCGCAAGTGGAGATTCGAACGTAGTTTGATGTTCTTTTATTCTTTTCCTTTTGCTCTTGTTTTGTTTTGCCGTTTTTATCGATACTCGCGTCACGAGCACTTTAAGCTCTGATCTCGACTAGGAGGAAAGAAGGGGGGGGGGGGGGGGAGAGGGATTTTTTTTCTTTTACTCACTCCTGTTTTAAAAGTTAGCTTTTGGGAATTATTGACAGCAATTGGAAGATTGAGCTCTTTTTAGAATTGTTGAAAAGAATTCGCCATTTTGTGCATAAAGAAGTATTTGAGGCTTTAATGTATGATTCAATCACTGAGCACATCAATTTATCAGTCTTTTATCTTTTGCTTTACTTATCCTTTTTGGAAACAAAAAATAGACCGGCAAAGAAAGGAGCTTTTCTTTCTGCAAATTCAAAAGTTTAAAAAAATGCAGGATAAGTAAAGTTGTTTGAACTCTATAAAATTAAGTTTGTAGAACATTTACTGTAAATTAAACAATATTAAAAATTTTTTGTGACTTATTTATATATTTAAAAAATGAAAAATAATTAAATAAGTAATTGAAATTCTTTTCAAACACTTGGCCTCAGCTTTATAAAACTTATAATTTCAGCTCTAGGATTGCTAATATTTGTTCCTTTTTTTTTTAAAAATACTATTTGAGAAGTTTTAATCAAAAATGTCTGGTCAACATATAATTTAAAGCTCTTTATGAATTCGGCGAATTAGTTCAGCATGAGTATTTCTTTAATTAACGAGATTGTAAAAAATGTGTTACTTTCTTAAATATTGTTTCAGGTGAAAGGCAGGGTAATTATTTTTAGAGAAAAAAATCCCCTTCTTATCTACACTGAAAAGCCGGCAGTTTGGTGTAGTGGTAAGGCGCAGGCCTCGTACGCCGAAGTTCGCACTAACAAACCTCGCTCAAATTCGGTGGATTTTCAAGATGCAAAAATCAGAAACGCCCATGTCGTATGATTATGCGGCATGTTAAAGATCCCTTGAGTTGGCGTGGATACCTCGGCTAAGTTAAATTCCTATTGCCGCTTGCATCAATTAAAGCTCAGGGGCCGCCACTAGGGTTAAACTGAGCATCAAAAATTGCGGCAATGTTGCCGCACTCATTGTGGTGACGATGAAAGAGTTGGTACTAATGGTTGGAATGCACAAATGCTAATAGAAATAAAATCTACACTGAAAATTAAGGTATTTACATAAATAAAAAATGTTATGGGAATTTATATTTCGTTATAGCTAATAAGTGCCACAAAGTGTTTTTACTGAAATTAATTACGTACGCTTTTTACTTTAAATATCTCTCCAAATCATTTTCTAAGTTCTTAACTAACATCAAAGGCGACAAAAACAAAAAAATCTTTTCTCATCTACGCAAACGCAAGGCATATTTTTGCCTTCAAAAATATGATCTGCGCATGCGTAGATGAGAAAAAACAGGAATATTGTCTTTGTCGCTTTGGGTGCGAAAGCATCCTTTTTGTTGTCAAAATCCTTTTTGAATGCCCTGTGTAATTAACATATAAAAATGTAATGAGTGTTAGATGATGTCCCAATATTTTTTTTTTTTTTTCAAATAAAGAAATCATTATCATTCCCCTGCCCCTCCCTCCTCCTGCCTATTCTTGTAGACGAAGTTCAAACTAATTGTTGACGAGTTACTTTTGCTTCGACAATATGATTTAAAACATCCTACTTTGTAAGGGAAACATTACTTACAGAATTCGATTTGTTGAATTGCAAGGCGCCAATAGGCTTCTTTTTGTAATACGTTTTTCTCCTTGCTGGTAGTTCATCTGCAGCGAAAAGAACTACACGGACTTGTTCTTTGTGAATTCAGCGTGCTAGCTTGAATCGTCTCTTTGGGACCGTCCATAAATGATGTCGCGATTTTTTCCCATATGTTTGGACCCTCCCCCCTTTGTCACAAAATGTCACACTTCAACGGACTCTCTACCCCTCTTTGTCGCATGCCACGCTATGTTGCACAAGCATGATGTTGTTACCCCAACCCCTTGTTCAATTTGTTACAAGTTCACGAACTCCCCGAAGCGTGACATCATTTATGAATGATCCCTTCGTTAATATAATAAAAACTGGTTCCTCAATCAAATAATGTTCTGTTATTTAATAAAATGTGGTTTATTATTAAAATAGTACTTTATTGTTCGGTTATAAAAGAGGGAACACAAAACTAATTTGTAATTAACTAATAATATTTTCTTAACAATAAGTGAAATTGAAAGTACTGAAGTTATATGATTCAAGAGGTTCAAAGGCGAATTCAAAGAGAAAGTTTCTATTTCTTTTACTCCATAAAAGATATATAACCATGACACCTTTTTCCGAAGCTGTGCATTATTTGTTATTCAGATTTGTGTATTTTTATTATTTAAGATGAGTATTTATTCTATATTGTATTTTGGTGAGTGTTCTGACATAGATTGTTTCAAATTGCCATCTAAATACTACTATTATTATTAGTTTTTGCACAGTTGGTTCTTTTTGGTTGAAAAATCTGGCACACTGCAAAAATCGAACATAGTTATAAACTAGCTTAAAATGATTAAATCCTTTCTGTAGTTCAATTTGAAAGATTCATTTAAGTTAACGAACATCTAAGATTCTTTTAATTCAAAGTTGGATGAACTTGTAAAATATTTCACTATGTTTTGCAGAAAATGGGGAAAAAGACAGCAAAACCAGAAGGTACTGTAAGAAATGTTTATTTAAATACATCGAGTGCTAAAATTAGTATTGAGTGTAAAACATGGAATTTGACTTTTTTCTCAAAGCACTAATTTTGATATTTGCCTGTATTTATGTACCGTAACTATGTCAACCCCCAAACAATAATTCTCTTATGAAAAATCTCTCCCCATGAATAGAAGATGAGGAAATGAAAGCATTGTCAAAATCGCAATCTCGAAATGATGGCGTTCTAATGGAAAACTTGACGCATTGAGAAATGGCGCTGTCACGCTTCACCTTTAAGAATGCGGTTCGCCCGATATTGTATTTTTAATCATTTATTTTTTCATTTATTCCACCACCTAAATCAATATTGGAAAAGATTATGAGAAAGAAATTAAATTATATCAGAACGCCGTACGTAAAAAAGAATAATACGAGAAAATTCTTCTGATATTTCTTCTTTTTCCTTCCTCCCAAGAGACGGTGGAGATTAAATGAAGATCTAGTTATTAAAATGAGGCATTTTTTAAAGTAAAACAATGACGTTGGATTGATAAGGAAAAAAGTGTAATTTGATAAATAACACGCCTGGTAAGCATATGCATTAAATAATTACTTTGTTGTAGAAATTGCAGCTGAAACAGAAATTCCTTTGTGATTATACTTCGGAAAATCTATAGATTAAGAGATGAAAGATAAATTTAATGTTTCTTGTAGATCGTATTTCCGAAATGAAGTTTTTACCATGATTGCTAATAGTTGCAATTGTCTCAGAAATGTTATGTGACCGTACTGTTGTATAAATTCTGTGCTTTGTTGCATTTTAATTTATTATACTTTTTTTCATTTTTGTTATTAAAATGTAAATAATATATTTTTATATAGAAAAATAATGTACGTTGCTTAAGGAATTGCTTTCTAATTTAAGTGTCACCCCGCAACACCCTCCAAATAGGTGTTTTCGCACCTCCGTAGTGACGCTACTGATATATAATGTATATACGTAATGTATATTACTTCAATTATTATTTTTATTAATTATTTTATTTTTGTTTTGTTTTATCCAAATTGCGTTTTTTTTTTTTTGAAGTTTTAGGAAATATTCAGTATAAAATACAGGGTGGTTATAATTAAACTTCCCCTATTCAATGTATCCTATAGCTAAAACCGTTCTATTTATCGACACCAAGATTGGTATGTGGATTATACACGAGATGCGCTCAAAGAATCACGAAAAAAACTTCTAAAAATGGCCACTAGGGGCGCTGTTTTGCCTCATAACGTGGTTTTCACTTTGGAAAATGACCAATAAGGAATAAAAATAATAATATCAACATTTATTGTACACTTTTCCTTCCATATCTATCATCTTGCCATTTAAAATGAAATCAAGAAAGCTTTAACAGTTCATCTGTGTGGCAAAAAAAAAGTTTTCTCCTTTCAAAAATATTCATATCGTTATTTTTATGCCGTACTGGTCATATTTCCTACGTAAAAGCCCTGTTATAAGGCTAAACAACGTCCCTAACGGGCATTTTTAGAATTGTTTTTCTTCATGACTCCTTGAGCGCATCTCTTGTATAGTCCACATACCAATTTTGGTGTCCATCCGTTGAAAGGTTTTAGCTATAGGATACCCTGAATAAGGGAAGTTTAATAACAACCACCCTGTATATAAAAATTGATAACTGAATCATGGTATTCAAAATTTTTTATACCGAACATTAAAATCCATTGAAAAAAAAATCTAATCATCAACGAAATGCTCGCAACTAAATTTATCAGCAAAAACCCTAACTGAGAGATTAAGAATCAACCCAAACTTCAAAGCTTTATTTGTTACATAATCTTCATGTAAATAAATTTGATAAATATTTGTATTTGCTGTCGTTTTGAAGCAAAAATAAAGCAAATGAATTTAAAGAAAATATCTTTTAATGCATTTGTTACTTGATTTTTATGGAAGGTATTTTTTTAGTGTTTTTTGCCTGGTTTCGGTGAAAAAATGTGTTTTTTTTTTTAATGAGTTGAGATCTTTTTTACCTTTCTTTTTCACTCACTTCTGGAGAAATGTGGTTTTGTTCATTACTTTGGAAGATATTGTACGCTAGATTAAGGACCACTTTTTCTTCCTATTTCTTAATGAACAGCATGTTGTTTTTTTCTTCCCATTTATCCGCGTTGAATTTCCTTTCTATATACTTTCCCTATATTGTTTAGCGAAATGCAACACAAAAGAAAGATTTCTTTTGTTTGTATTCTTATCGATTTTTTTGCTGACGTGAATATTTACTAAGAACGTGTGTTTTGATCTGTGAGTTTCTTGTGGTTTGGAATAATTAAACGGCAGATTAATAATTTTCTGTGTTATAAAAGTTTTAGCTCATTGAACTGAAAAATTAAACATTTATGTTTTCAGTAAATAATTCTGCTTTTGATGGGAATTGTTTTTTATCTTATGTAAAGAAAATTTGAGTTAATTTGCTTTGTTAGTCTGTTAAAATCTGTACAGGATATTTCGTAAGTAGGTTTCCTTTTTTTTTCTCTTCAATGAATTATTTTTTTGATTTCTTTCTAGGGAAAAGTACTCGTTTGAAAAAAAGACGGGATTAAACATTTTTTGGAATAGTATTCTTGAGTTTTTTAGCACCAAACTATTTTTAACACTTTTAGATAACCTTATAACGCGAAATCTATAAAATCAGATGAAAGTTAATTTTTTAAAAAGTGGTTATTTTAGAGGTAGATTGAAATTTGAAAATCATTTATTAATTCTTTTATTTTAAATTAAATTATGTATTCGAAAAAAAATCAAGTACATTAAAGCAGGTTGTCTATAAAAAGTAAAACTTTTACTTTTATTGGTAAACAATTCATGATCAAGTAAGATTTGTCAGAGCATAAATTTCAAACGAGAAATCTTTTTATCAATTGCATAATGTTGCGAGCTTTTGGATCTACAAAGCGGTTATAATTCTGTACCTGGGAGCCTCAATACTTAAGTCCATTTTTCGACCCGGGAGTTCCGAGTCATTGCCTTGGGACTTCCGGGTCCACTTATTTTACATGCACGTATCTCTAAGTGTATATGGTGGTTCTTCAGCGGCTCGGGTTCCGAACCTCTAACCTTTCGGTTCGAAGAACGACGCCCTAACCACTAGGCTACCACGGCCTCATAAACATTGTATGGACCACGGGGAAAATACAGAGGAGTTTTGTGCTATAGAGGAGTTTTACTTTCGCTGTATTGTTGAACATGCTACAACATGCTTTGAACTTGTAATTGACTCAAATGTAGTGACATTGAACTTATTCCGTTATAAAATAGTTTTGCCTTTGTTATTTTTTAAATTAATTATTTTTTAAATGCAGTGAAGTTCCCATGCAACTCATAAGACAAAATCAGGTCCTCTTTATTTTGATGTATATATATATATATGTACAGGGTGGGGTAAAAGGTATGAACCGGTTTTAAAGGAATGTAAAACAAAAACCATTCAACTTACAGAAACTGTGTTTATATTGTTTAATTCAGTACAGAATCTAGTTTTTTACATTAAGTTGTAAAGATGATATCACATAGGGGGCAGCCGTCAGCCGCGATGAACTTTTGAAGGCGAATTCTGGAGTTTTCAACCGCTCTTCTGCACATTTCGATGGGTATTGCCGTAACTTCCTCGCTGATTCTGTCCTTAATTTCTTCCAGGGTATGTGGACGATGTTTAAAAAATTTTTCCTTTATGTACCCCCAAAGAAAAAAATCACAAATGCTCAAATCTGGTGAGCGCATAGGCTGTCGGAAGGCTGTCTGCGTGGCGATAACAGAACGGCCATTTGCAAAAAAAGTCATAACAACAAACCCACAATGCTCTCCTGTCCAAACCATGGTTGCTACTGAAAACTAGACTCTCCCACTGCCACAACGAGACCCCTCCCCTTTCCCCACCACCACCACCACAGCCCGAGCGTCAGCCAATAAAAACCAGTTCATACCTTTTGCCCCACCCTATATATAAATAAATAAATAAATAAATAAATATAAATAACCGGCGGAACCAATGTAGTTTGGAAATTTTATCCCCTGTGCTTTTTCCATTTGACCATTGAATTCTTTTGTAATAATAATTTATTTATTTATTTTTTATTTGTTCTTAAAGGCAGAACTTTGTGTAAGATGTTCTTATCGTGTTCTGAAATTTTCTGAGAGATTTGTTTTTCAGGTTTTAAGTTAGTTTGTTTTTAGGCTACCAAGTCTTGTGGACGTTTCTTCTTCATTAGTGAAGAATTTGTTAAATGGTTTATTTTTTCCATCTAGTCTCTTCTTGAATCTAATTAATAAGTGTGATTTCCTTTTGCAAAAGATCGCTGCAATTTTATAAAAGAAATAGCCTCACTTCTCAGCCTTAAATTCTCATGTTTTTTCCCTCCCGAAGAATTCATTCTTTTATCAACTCCTTCATCATTTTTTTTTATTTGATCTAATTTTCTTTCTAAACAGAGAAATTTACCGTACGGAGAGAGTCGAAATTGGAGGGAACACAGTCTTTGATAAAATTCGTTAAAGTCCCTCTATTTTATTCGCCAAGTTTGTGTTCCCCAGCTATTAGCATGCGTAGCAGGTCTGTGTATTTTCAAGGGCCTTCGTAATTGGCTGAAAAACAAGCCGTTTGCTCCGCCAATCAGATGTTTACCACTCTTTAAAAAGATTCTTGGATCTTAGATCTTTTTCTCTTCTTTCTCTTTTTTTACTGGATTTTATTTTTTTAGAACACCGATTCGCTTTCTTGAGATTTCTTTTTGATTCTTATTTTGTTCTTCCTCTATAGTCTTGTGTTGTGACACCGCCTTTCGATTTTGTGTGTTGAGTATCATCTGAAAAAAGTAATAGCATGTTACAGAGAAATAAGGCCAAATGATATGTTTCAAATTTAATGTTGCAGTCGACCTTTTGGCAAAAGATCAAACAGTTACTTTTATCACTTTCAGTAATTCTGTTTTCAGTGTCTTTACTACTCAAATCCGGAAATTATAAAAGCACAACCCCCTAACCCCACTTTGTAATTGTTTATTAGAAACTGCAAACTAACTAAATAAAAATAAAATGAACAGTTCATATAATTTTCTATTTATTTATTTATTGCAAATTTTGTATACATAGTTTCATTTTTAATTTTGCTATGAAATAGTATTTTTTCATAAAATGCATGCTTCTAATACTGTAATGCATGCATTATACCCATTATTTCACTTAGTACCTAAGTTAAGTATAAATAACATTGATTTGAAACTAAAATTTCTCTTATCTGATGTTTTAGTTTAGCTGGCAAAAAAAAAAAGAAATTAAAAAAATCAAATGAACACAGTGAATGCTATTTTTGCCGGGACGGTTTTTAACAGGCTTTTTCCGTCTATGGCAAAAACTTGCCAAACCTGGTTGAAATTATGGACGAAGATAAGTTACACTTTCTGAAAATTTCAACATATCTTGAGCTATTATCAAGATCTTGTCCAATTTCATTTTTTTAAATCAAAATTTCAGAGGAATTCCGAGAAATTTCCGAAGAGAAAAATTTAAAACCGTTATAGTGAACAAAATGCTCGCTAGATCCGAGTTATGCTTGGAATAGCTGGGCTTCCTGAAGAGCTTTTAGCTTTAAACCACCCACTTATTTTTATCCCCTCTGTTCAAATAGGGTTTTCGTTAAATCCGGGCTCGCCATAACCGAATTTGACTGTACTAAGTCTTGAAATTAAATTGACATCGCGCTCATCGTCAATCATCCTTTTTTTACATTTGATGAAACTTTTATGTGTTCTTGTGTTTTTCCAATCAAATCCTTATTAGATTGCGATGCATCGAACACAAAATATTATGTAAATAACTTATTACACAAGTATTTCTGTTAGAGTTGAGTGTCATGCCAATATTTCTCCGATCCATTCCTCCGAATCTTTTTAGTTTAATATGACTACCAAATCATAAAATTTATTAGATCATAAAATTTCATTATAGGTTAATTCCATGTGTGACTTACACTACATCAGAAGACATTTTACGCTTTACATGATAAATTTCGGACAAACATTTACATGTTAAAAATATGTGATGTATGGCAAATTAATTACAAACATGTAAATTATTTTTAACAACTCTTAAAATTTCAATAGTTGTTTAATTTAAGTTTTTAAAATTTGTTTTGTTATGATGTGACTTACACTACATGAAAAGAAGTTGCAATTTGTCAGCATTTTCATTTTAATATTTCTTCCAAAGGAGACATTCTTGAAACTTTTTTTTTGCAGATTTTGTGCTACAGAGCTTCAAGTTTAAGAGAATGTAATTAACAAGAATGAAGGTTCTTTAAAAATTTTTTTATTTAATTTATTCTGTGTGACTTACACTACAGTGGAATCGTGACTTGCACTACACATTGACTAACACATTAAACTATCCCATTAAAAATTTATTAAGGTTGAAATTTGTAAATTTTAAATTCAAAAAATCAAATTTGGTTCTGGTAACTTCATCGTCTTCTTTTGATGGTCAAATAAAATGGTTTATTTTTCATTTCAGAAAGTTGATCTTTGCAAAAAAACTTCTCTCTACCTATGATTTGCCCAGCAAAATGCTTAATATTTTTTTTCCTTTCAAAGGGTACTAGAACCCAATTGCCAACAACAAAGGCAGTTTATTTTCTGTGGTGTCATTGGTAATGTTATCATTAAAATCTTCCGGTTTCAAGTTTTCTATTTTTCCTGTGATAAGGCTCATTTTAAAAATAATTTGTGGTTTCGGTGAAACGTTAGCTACCTTTAGCTCATAATCTTTAATTTTAATGATGCAATGCATTTTTCTCGTCCTAGAAATGTGATATATTTGTTTTCCTGAAGGTACACATAGTTCGTCAATAAGGGCTTTTTCCTCAAGGATTTTACTTTCAGTAACCATAAGAATGGTAATATTTTTGCACAGATTCTTTGCTGAAGGAAAACAATTTTCAGCAGAACAAGGATCTATTTTCTTGAAAGTGTGGATTCCCTTGTTCTGCGTTTCACAATTCCACCCATACCATCAATAGGTCCCTTGCCATGACCTGTGGTTGAAAAGTGCCACTCCACAAGCACTGTCAAACAAATTGAAAATCTGTTTCAAATGTTGGCCTGCCCCATCTGATTGATATATGACTTTTGAAAGGCTTCACCTAGAGTCATGCATAGATATTCCTTTTGTAATTTTAACTTTTCTCCATTTGCGTCTTGTATAATAACATAATCCTTAGTTCCAGGTGTCTGGTAGGAGATGCTGTCCTTTTCAAAAAATTCTTTTAATATTGATATTGTTTCTTCAGAGAGCTGTCAAATTTTTGGCTTGCTAGATGTTGATTGAACAATATCTGGTATCAATTGATAAGCTAACTTTTCCAGCAAAGCTTTAGATTTGTCAGGACTTCGTGGCAATTTTTTTTTTCACCTTAGCAAGGGCCTTTCCAAATAAATCAGGACTTTTAAATGCTTTACGTGGAAAATCCAAATTTGAATTCTGTGCATCCATGACAGCTTTCTGTGCTTCCTTTTCACTATATCTTCTCATTTCTTCCCTCTTCTTTACTTCCAAAGCTTCTTCCTCTTCAATAGTCATGAATTTTTGTTTTTACTACGGCTTTCTTTTTCTTAGATCCTTTTTCTTTAAAAACTCCATAATTTACATTTGCTTTTAACATGTCTCTTTGTTATTACTTTCTCTCAGATGCAGTTTTTCCCATATAAAGTAAAAGCGAGACAGCGTTTAATTTTTTTAATCTAAATCACTTTAATGACGCATGTGAATGTGAGTTACTCTACAGTATAAAAAAGTTTAATATTCAATACATATATTTATCGTTTGAAAATTCAAAATTGTACTTTTACAGTCATCATGATCAAGAAGGAAAATTGAAAAGATTATGAAAATCTGACTTTATTTAGAAACTTAACACAAACTTTTGTTTGTTTCTTGTGACTTACTCTACAACAACTTTTTAAATCTCTTTTTCATAAAGGAAATGATAAATTCTAAATAATAGTATCAACAAATATTTTTATACGTGATTTAAACACTAAATTTTGAATATCTACTCTAAAAATTATTGTAAGAACTTAATTTAAGTTTGAAATAAGAACTTGAAAATCTTCCAAAAATCAAAACAACTTCTGACAACATGTGCAGAGTGGCCATTTTGAAACTCTACTGTTGCCACAAAATTAATTTCAAAATGTTGTTTATGCAAAATTTATTAAATTCAAACATATCTATAGCACATACAGAAAATATAACTCCCCCAAACAATATTTTTTAAATCACTCAAAGGATAATTTTTCTTGGAATTAGCCTATAGTAAAACGTCTTATTTGTAAATAATTTTCCATGTTTTTTTTTTTTTTTTTTGTAACCGTTAGTAATATGTTAACTCTAGATCAGTGCGAAATACTGCTAAATATTTTATAATATATTTTTTTGCTATCAATGTGATGGGTTTACTTTTATAATCCCCCCCCCCCTTCATTATAATATAACATTAGTTATTTATTATTGAATCTTTCTTCTGAATTCTAATGTAGTATAGATTGCATTTGCTTTTATCTATCGATTTTTTATTAGTGTGGTCATAGTATTTATTACGAAAAATGTTAGGTGTTCTTTTATGCAGGCAGTAGTATTTTCCTTTAACTTATAAAAGCTGTACAAAAGCTGTTACCCTTTGGAATAAATAACAAGAGCAACAGATATGGTGAAGATAAGCCTTTGCGTCCGATATATATTTTATTTCTTTATACAGTTTATGTCGTAGTAGCTCGAAAAAAAAAAAAAAAAAAAGAAAGATTTAGATTTGAATTAGTGGCGAAAGAAATAGTTTTGTTAAGAAGTAAGATGCTCTTATAATAGTTCTTATAATATATGTAAATATTGTGTCAACGTAAATAAATGTTCTTGTTCTATATTAATCAACACTTCATCATTGATTATTGATCTGGACAGGCTGTTCCAATATCATAAGAAAAGTTACATGATGAAATATCGTCAATGACTTGTACTACATGTACATGCTTAGATTTTTATTTTAATTATTTGTATATTTTTTTACTAAAGTTTTAACGCAGGTAAAGTTAACGTTACAAATTTAGCTGGTTAACTTTTTTGGGATCCTAATAAAACATATTTTAGTCACTGAATATTCTAGTAGCTCTTTCACCATTTGTTCCAAATCCATCTTAGAGTCATCCAGCTGTAAGAAATATCTCGTCAAAGTCTCGATGCTCTGAAATCGTACTATTGCACCTATTTCAATGCAAATGACTTTTCTACAACGTGGAATTTGGAATTCCTCATCCTATCCGGCAGCATATTTGAATATTTCATACCAAAAACATGATGATGATCTCAGTGGTAGACTTTGCGTCAGTTTTGCTCTTAGACGGCACTGTTAAAGACGTAAAAAAAGAAGAATCTCTATATTTCCGTCCTTTTTATTTTCTCTTCGGGCAGAAAAACGACGTTTATAACCTCTCCCCCCTTTCTCGCGCCACCTTTTCTGCTCTACTTCTATTCTCTTTATTCGGTGTATCTTTTTCGTTTCTTCTTTTTTTTTTTACTTTTTTTTTTCATCAGCGTCTTTTTTCTCGGGAGCAGATTTTTCGGAACAAAGCTTCTCTTCAGGCATCGAATTTTTTTTTTCAAAGAAACTCCGCGCTCAAGGAATACTCTTATACCTTCTTTTTTTTATTCGAATTTTTTATTCTTTTAAAGCTCTCTTTTGAAACTAGTATCTTTAAGAAGGTAAATACAACTGACATGGTTTGTTGGGTTTTTTTTTCGGAGAAAATTTTCAAGTCATTTGTTCAGGAACGAAAGTTTTGACCATTGTTAAAAAAAGTTCTTTTTTTAAGGGGAAAAATTGTCCTTCAGCTAAAGCTTGTTATCGCAGCCGACAAACACATCAAGTTTTGGCAATTGGAAAAAATTTTCAAGTCAAGATCTTTTACAGCATAGTCACTCAAACTGCACGTAGTAACTTTCTGTGTTTCTCTCTCTTTTATAGCCTACTTTCTATTATTCAAACGGAAAAATAGAACTCTGAGCTGAGCATATCTTAGCACTTGCCTGTGTTTTGGATAAATTAAGATTTTGTTTCGTCAGTGCTGCAAAGTTTTAGACGAGTTTCACAAAAGCTTTTTGAGATATTGTTTAACTTTTGAGTTTTCCTTTTTTAGTCTGATGATATGTCTGAAAATAATCAAGATATGCAATTTGCTCAGTAGTATAGAAGCTGAGGTATTGTGCCCTGAAAAAGAGGTCCCTGATTTAAAAAATAAATTGCAGAAGAAATATGCAATCATATTAATTGATACGAAATTGTAAATCGTATAAAGGAGTTTTGGTTTTTTGTTATTGTGTTTACCTTAAAATTACTGCGCGAAGTCACCGAAAAAATTCATGATGCAATGCCATTTCAGACATCAGTTAAATCATAGCAATCGTAATGTACAGTATCCTTCGAACTGGTGTCCTTTATTTTGAAATAAAGGACTTATAATTTATATTTATTAAAGCTTTAGATGCTTTAATTTAGAATCAGGGACACTTTTTTTTGCGATCCAGCTGCACTCTCATCATGGTTGTTGAGAACTCACTATTGAGTGAAATTACATCACTTTGACGTTTGAGAAACGTCGAAGTGATGTCCTTTCAGTCAACAGTGAGCGACTTTAAAGTCAGCACTTCATCCTTCAGAAGCCTGCAAATTTACGTTAGTTTCGTGAATTGATTGCACATTTCTGGTGCAATTTATTTTTTGAAATATGGCCACCTTTTCCCATGACCCTGCATTAATTAACAAAAGGAATGAACACTTATAGGTGTTTCTTTAAGTTTATTTCAGCTGAAACATTTGACAGCTGTCATGTTATGTCAAGTTTGAAGAGTACCTGAAGTTACATGAGTAATTTACTCAAGTTCGCTACTTGTTTTTTAGTTAAGCATTGTAATAGGCGCAAATAAGTTCACTACATTAAGCTGCAGTTTAAATAAACTCAGTGACACTCCAGCCTATTGGGGGCCATGGCCTACTGTGCCCATCCCAGCTTTCGAGACCGAGGGCCCTTGGGTGCAGAAGCAGGTGTTCCAGTCAAGTGGTCTGCCTTACGCGGAACCCCCAGTGTGTAGTTCCCAAGCATGATTGGTCCTCATTTTATCGACCCAACTGAAAAGATGAAAGGCTGAGTCGACCCTGCCCAGCCCGGGAATCGAACCCCGGACCTGTGGCATGGTAGCGCGAAAGGCTACCACTCAGCAACTGAGCCTCGCAGTTTAAATACTCTTTTTAAATTGCATGTATTTTTAATGCAACTACATTTCACATAGTAGATTGATACCTGAATATACGTTTCATGAACGCGTTTGGTTGCCACCTTATAATATAATAATCAAAGGTTACAATGAGGTTCCGCCTCCGTAAAATATTCAGCATAACGTATGAAATTTTTCAACTTGTCCTGGAAATTACAGTGAATTAATGTTTTTTTGTTACGAAAGGAAAGTCTGGCTAAATATTTTCATTCAGATTATCTGATGCTCGCACCTCCAGTGCAAGGGAGTCATAATTCAATAAAAGTGAAAATTTCCGTAAATTTGAGAATTTAGTGTGTTCCAGTTCTTCGGATCTAATGGCATGTCTTTATTTTCAATACTTTTTAAATGATACAGAATAATTCAAATAATTGCTGGAACTGAATCATGAAATAATTCTATAATTATTGCATTAAACTGTACATGTAGTTAAGAAAAATAATTCTCACATGTCTTCCAGTTCCAATGAATTCACATAGGATTACAGCAATGCAAAACATTATGTAACTTCGAAGAAGTGTGAATTAAATGAAAATAGATTTTGAAATAATTAGAAATAAAATTTCACGTTAAATTAAAGCACAAATGAGCATTAAAACGCAGACATATGTTTCGGGATCGCTTGGAATCCCTTTTTCAATGCGACAGGGAGCTTCTAGATGCAAAACATCCAAATGAAGCAGACAGAACAACAAAAACAAAGCTTATATAGCCTAAGAATTAACTGTAAACCAATGAGAATAAAGGTAGTGTGAAGTGGAAGTAGAAGTAGTATTAAAGGCACCAATAAGAGAGCAACAAACGAATGTAGTTGGAAGTACAGAAAGTAAAAAGGAATATCAATAAAAACAAAGAAAAAGACAACAGCATAAAAATGTGAAAATACATGAAAATTGTAAAAAAATAAAATAAAATACAAAGAATAAAATGGAAATAAAATAAGTACAGAAAATACCGAAACAAAAAGCAAAACAAAGTACACATGCAAAAGAGGGGGAGGGGGGGAGAGAGAAAAAAATTGACACAAAAAAAGGAAAACTAACAAGAAAACCAAGAAAGAACAACAAATTAAAGGAACTTATGCCAGACCTGTGAAAAATAAGGAGTTGAGGAAGAATCATTAACCAAATTAGAACTATTCCTGTTAATATGATAAGCTTCCCAAAAGTCAAGTTCTAAAGGGGAAGAACATTTTTGAATAATTTTCCCAGAATTGAAATCAAAAGAGTGGTTGGAATTCCAACAATGTTGAGCAATGCTAGACTTATTCAGCTCTTGCTTTCGTACATAACCTTTATGCTCATTTAACCGAATTTTCAGAGCACGTTTTGTCTGTCCAATGTAAGAAAGGCCGCAACGGCAACTAATTTGGTAAATACCCCAAGTATTAAGTTGATCAACAGGATCTTTAAGAGAAGAGAAGGAAAGTTTGTTGCTAGGAGCAAAAACAACTTGAAATTGAAACCTTTTTAGGATTTTAGCAATACGAAAACTTACAGAATGAAAGAATGGTAACACAACCAAATCCTTTCTAGAAACCACATGATTGGGACCAGAAGTTTTTTTAGAAAGTTTGTTATGAATAGAATCAATTAAAGAGTGAGAAAATCCTCTATCAACAGCTACAGCTTTCAGATAGTTGAGTTCAATCTTGAGAAGCTCAGGAGAAGAGCAAATATTAATAGCACGATGGACAAGAGCATTAAAAGCCGAATATTTTTGGTTGGGAGGATGAGACGATAGTCTGTGAGGAGGTAAAGAAACAGCGAAAGGTTTACGATAGACAGAAGTTGTGAAACCAGACTCACTCCTAGAAATCAAAACATCAAGAAACGCGAGGCTACTATTAAGTTCTTTCTCACAAGAAAACTGGATATTAGAATCAATGGAGTTCATAATCGAAAGAGCATCATCAATACCTAACAAGTTACTGTCCGTTAGGACAAAACAATCATCCACATAACGAACATAAAATTGAAATTGCAATTTTTGGAATAGTTTTTCCTCAAAATAATGCATATAGAAATCACTTAAAATAGGACTAAGAGGACTTCCCATGGCTAGGCCATCTACCATAGCATAGAATTTACCATTAAATACAAAAGTGCTCTGTTGCAAGCACACACGAGTAAGAAAAACTAATTCCTCGATTTCCACAGAAGTAAAATGGAATTCAGAAAGCCTTTTCCTGAGGCAAGTCAAAGCGCCATCAACAGGAACATTAGTAAACAAAGAATTAACATCAAAAGAGGCCATAACCGAATTATTCGGAACGAAGTTATGAAGTTTCTTAACAAAATCGGTGGAATTTTTAACAGTGAAAACATTCCGACTCCTAAGTGGAGAAAACACAGAAACTAAATACTTGGAAAGTTTATATGAAGCAGTGCCAATATTGGAAACAATTGGTCTGAAAGGAATACCTGCCTTGTGTACCTTCGGTAAAGCATAGAAACGCGCACAATTAGCAACAGAAGGAATCACAGACCGTTTAGCAATCAAAGGAATAGAATGAACAGACTTAACAGCAGAAGAAATAGCTTTTAACTCCTTGTCGCTAGGATCTTTATAAATTTCAGAATAAGGACCAGAAGCAATTAAATCATCAGTTTTTTCAACATAAGATGATTTATTAAGAACAACAATCTGACCACCCTTGTCAGCTTTGGTAATGACCAAATCAGAATTTGAAACTAAATTATTGACACAGCGTTTCACAGAATGGGTAAAACCAATATTAGGAACTTTTGAATTGAAATCAACATTGGAAGCAATAAGATGCCGAACTGACTCTTTTTGAGTGGAAGTTAAGGCACTAAATTTGAAAGCTTTTTCAACCGGAGCAATAAGTTCAGAAAAAGAAGGCTTTTTAGCCTCTGAAGAGAAGGCTTCCCTTCTCTTCCCTGGCCCTTCTGAAAGCTTTTTCAACCGGAGCAATAAGTTCAGAGGCTAAAAAGCCTTCTTTTTCTGAACTTATTGCTCCGGTTGAAAAAGCTTTCAAATTTAGTGCCTTAACTTCCACTCAAAAAGAGTCAGTTCGGCATCTTATTGCTTCCAATGTTGATTTCAATTCAAAAGTTCCTAATATTGGTTTTACCCATTCTGTGAAACGCTGTGTCAATAATTTAGTTTCAAATTCTGATTTGGTCATTACCAAAGCTGACAAGGGTGGTCAGATTGTTGTTCTTAATAAATCATCTTATGTTGAAAAAACTGATGATTTAATTGCTTCTGGTCCTTATTCTGAAATTTATAAAGATCCTAGCGACAAGGAGTTAAAAGCTATTTCTTCTGCTGTTAAGTCTGTTCATTCTATTCCTTTGATTGCTAAACGGTCTGTGATTCCTTCTGTTGCTAATTGTGCGCGTTTCTATGCTTTACCGAAGGTACACAAGGCAGGTATTCCTTTCAGACCAATTGTTTCCAATATTGGCACTGCTTCATATAAACTTTCCAAGTATTTAGTTTCTGTGTTTTCTCCACTTAGGAGTCGGAATGTTTTCACTGTTAAAAATTCCACCGATTTTGTTAAGAAACTTCATAACTTCGTTCCGAATAATTCGGTTATGGCCTCTTTTGATGTTAATTCTTTGTTTACTAATGTTCCTGTTGATGGCGCTTTGACTTGCCTCAGGAAAAGGCTTTCTGAATTCCATTTTACTTCTGTGGAAATCGAGGAATTAGTTTTTCTTACTCGTGTGTGCTTGCAACAGAGCACTTTTGTATTTAATGGTAAATTCTATGCTATGGTAGATGGCCTAGCCATGGGAAGTCCTCTTAGTCCTATTTTAAGTGATTTCTATATGCATTATTTTGAGGAAAAACTATTCCAAAAATTGCAATTTCAATTTTATGTTCGTTATGTGGATGATTGTTTTGTCCTAACGGACAGTAACTTGTTAGGTATTGATGATGCTCTTTCGATTATGAACTCCATTGATTCTAATATCCAGTTTTCTTGTGAGAAAGAACTTAATAGTAGCCTCGCGTTTCTTGATGTTTTGATTTCTAGGAGTGAGTCTGGTTTCACAACTTCTGTCTATCGTAAACCTTTCGCTGTTTCTTTACCTCCTCACAGACTATCGTCTCATCCTCCCAACCAAAAATATTCGGCTTTTAATGCTCTTGTCCATCGTGCTATTAATATTTGCTCTTCTCCTGAGCTTCTCAAGATTGAACTCAACTATCTGAAAGCTGTAGCTGTTGATAGAGGATTTTCTCACTCTTTAATTGATTCTATTCATAACAAACTTTCTAAAAAAACTTCTGGTCCCAATCATGTGGTTTCTAGAAAGGATTTGGTTGTGTTACCATTCTTTCATTCTGTAAGTTTTCGTATTGCTAAAATCCTAAAAAGGTTTCAATTTCAAGTTGTTTTTGCTCCTAGCAACAAACTTTCCTTCTCTTCTCTTAAAGATCCTGTTGATCAACTTAATACTTGGGGTATTTACCAAATTAGTTGCCGTTGCGGCCTTTCTTACATTGGACAGACAAAACGTGCTCTGAAAATTCGGTTAAATGAGCATAAAGGTTATGTACGAAAGCAAGAGCTGAATAAGTCTAGCATTGCTCAACATTGTTGGAATTCCAACCACTCTTTTGATTTCAATTCTGGGAAAATTATTCAAAAATGTTCTTCCCCTTTAGAACTTGACTTTTGGGAAGCTTATCATATTAACAGGAATAGTTCTAATTTGGTTAATGATTCTTCCTCAACTCCTTATTTTTCACAGGTCTGGCATAAGTTCCTTTAATTTGTTGTTCTTTCTTGGTTTTCTTGTTAGTTTTCCTTTTTTTGTGTCAATTTTTTTCTCTCTCCCCCCCTCCCCCTCTTTTGCATGTGTACTTTGTTTTGCTTTTTGTTTCGGTATTTTCTGTACTTATTTTATTTCCATTTTATTCTTTGTATTTTATTTTATTTTTTTACAATTTTCATGTATTTTCACATTTTTATGCTGTTGTCTTTTTCTTTGTTTTTATTGATATTCCTTTTTACTTTCTGTACTTCCAACTACATTCGTTTGTTGCTCTCTTATTGGTGCCTTTAATACTACTTCTACTTCCACTTCACACTACCTTTATTCTCATTGGTTTACAGTTAATTCTTAGGCTATATAAGCTTTGTTTTTGTTGTTCTGTCTGCTTCATTTGGATGTTTTGCATCTAGAAGCTCCCTGTCGCATTGAAAAAGGGATTCCAAGCGATCCCGAAACATATGTCTGCGTTTTAATGCTCATTTGTGCTTTAATTTAACGTGAAATTTTATTTCTATTACTTTGCACAAAGTTTAATCATTACTATTTGAAATAATTGTTAAGATTTGCAAATGCCTCTTCTGGAAACGTTGTTGATTTTGAGTTGTGGCACATTTTCACTGGAGGCGCGATATGCCCCGGCGACCAGTGGCGCTTTTGTAATCATTGAATCCTCTTTTTTCTTCCTTTTAACTTAAGTCTTTTAAAATACTTAAAATATAAATGAAGAAAAACTTGCTAGTTCTGGATATAATGAGAGTTGATTGACAGCAAATGGTGTTCGACATATACAGTATCTCAATTTTACCAGTTAATCTTGGCATGGCAACCAGTAGATTGCTGAGGTAATTTCAACTTGGCGTAGCTTGAAGTCAACCAGTTTAAACGTGTTATAGGAGGATTGATTATATATTAGATTGTCCTCGCTGTTTTTTTTTCTCTGTAGGAGAAATTTGTGTTTAAGCGGAGGGAAACACAGCAGTTTCGATCCAGGCTAATGCACGGTATAATTCAATAAAACGTCAACCGCTTTTCCTAAGGCTCCTAAGTGTCTTGGCATGCAAACCTTTTTCACTTTGTTTCCCCTTATTATCGTACCCGGTTTTCAGACAAATGACATTGATTAAATTTTCCTGAAAATCCTTCTAACATGCCAGTCTGTTGTCTGTATAAATTACTTTTTCCTCCTTCTGGTTTCTGTGACCCTGGATGTACAATGTTTTCATGGATGATGTAAAATAATTATTCTTTTAGCAAACTTTTTGAACGGTTTTCTTTGTCAAGAAGGTTATTCAGTAGCAATTAACGAAAAATCGAAGACAGTCCTTTTGTGGTTTTTCGAAGTTGTAATTGGGGAATTCAATGTGGAATAATTGTGGAAATAACTAGAATAATATCATATTCAATGTGTTTTTATTTAGAATTTTTGTTAGAAGAAGGGATGGTAAATGATGCTTTTGTTTTGGTAATTCAAATGCTCTGTGCAGCTTATCTATTGTCCTGGCTTCCGAATTTATGAAAGGATTTTCCCGCGTTTTTAATTGTTCTGCTCTATTTTTTCGTTAGTGGCTTTTGAAGCTTTCATTTATTTGTTTCTTTTAATTTTTTTTTAAATTCCATTTTGCAGTACATCATTGTGTATCTGGAAGATCAGAGAGTTTTTTGCTTTTAACTTCGAACCACCCTGTGTGTAATAGTGTTGTAATTTATGCTTTCAAAGTTGATTTTTTAATTGTTTATTTCTGCCTGAACATGAAATCTGCATTTCTTAAGAGAATAAGTTGGCGAAGTTAGTTCCGTAAAAAATTGTAATGTAATATTCTTCTTGCAGGGGTACTTGCCCCAAGCAGATGGGGGGGGGGGGGGTTGGTTAATGGTGCAGGCTGTGCCATTAACATTTTTAGGGTTTTTAGGAGGTCTTTTACTCTTTTTTTAGAAGGGTGAGGGTTGCTCCTGGGGGGGGGGGAGCACCCCTCTTCAAATATAAAATATTTTACGTATACGTGTGTTAATGCTTAGAAAAACAAATGGATCTTTAAGAGCTCACAGGATAAGTGTTAAGAGTCTGAAATATGTATAAATCTTTATCCTTACTTTTTTTTATTACAACGTTTTTCTTAACTCGCTTTCTTGTCTGTCACGGAATCGAATTTTTGACCATTTCCCGATAAGCTGTTGTTCTGAAACTTTACATATAGCTCAGAACCAGATGAAAATGCAATATTCTACCACTTTTATCACGATTTGATGAGTTGTTGAAGTATTTCCAATAAAATTAAATATGGCGATTAGTTCCGAAAATTGCCACCAAAATTCAGTAACGGCGTTGCGATCGTCATTTTTTTAAAATCTTTTTAGTGCGCAAGAAAAACGTTGTTTTTATAAACATTTTTATAAACTATAATTTTTTAAATAATGTTTCTTTCTTTCCTTTTTTGTTGTTCTTGACACGCTTGGTAATGAAATCGAAAAGTGTACAGTATTTTATTCCGCTGCCATTCGGCCTAATAAGGATGATTTATTTCTTTCGTACAACTCACAGGATTAGAAATGCGCTAATTAGCTCCTTAATGAAAATATTCTCAATGAAATCAATCAACCTCATTTGTTATTGGATATCTCCAAAGAACTCCCAAGAAGTAATAAGAAAAAGGAATGTCGCACAGATTTTTCTCACCCATTCCACAGCCCCATTGTCTTTTCTGTTCTTGGGGAAAATTGCTTCAATCGAAGCTGAAGATCGCGATTAATCAAATTGTTTTTCCTTCTTTTTTCTCGACTCTCTTAATGATCAATCGTCTCTCCCGATAAGGAAATGAAAAATTTTGGTTAGGAATAAATGATATTGTTTAGATTAGTGGTAATTAATGGTCTTTTGGGATAGTTTGTCTTAATCGTGATGTACGTTGGTGCTAATGATGATGATAGTTTTCAACTTTTTTTAAAACTGAGACAAAGTTAGTTCCTAAAAAAAATTGACGCTAATTTTTTTAAAAGTATTGCCTAAATAAATTGGCTATTCCATGCTATAAGTTTTCAGGGGGCTGTTCAACATTTTGTACAAATGGCACAGTTTTGTGAGTTAGTGTTATTTTCTTCGAATTTTTTTCCATTCTTTACGTTGAAGTATTTAATTAATTATCATATAGTTATAAGTTAAAGAAAATAGTTGCCCAGTATAAGTTTAAGTAGTGGATAAATTGCATAATAGAGAAAGTTAAGTTTTTGAGTAGAGTGTTTTGGTGCTAATGAGCTGTTGCATATTTTGTGAAAGTCCATGTTTTTTTTTGGCTGTGATTTGTATTAGTAAGGATTCACCGATAAGTGAACTGGCCGATACTCATAGCCGAATATTCGGAAAAAGTTTAATCGTACGGCAGCCGAAATTGACCGAATCGGCAGCTGAATGATAATAACCGACTAATATTACTTTTTAATGCTACAATTCCTCCATCACCATGCTTTTCGTTTAATCTTTTGACTTTTCAGAATTAATTCGTAATTTGTTTATTTATGGGAGAAGGTTTATTTTCTTTATTAAAAAAAAATTTTTTTTGCAAATAATCTTTCACTCATTATGCAAATTCCTTACAACTAATATATTTTTGAAGGCCAAAGCATGCTCTGCGCTTGCGCGGATGAGAAAAGACAGGAATATTGTCTTTGTCGCCTTGGTGTAAAAGCACTTAAGGGGCTCTCAGTTTCACACCAAAGGCATATTTTTGCCTTCAAAAACATTCTTTGCGCTTCCGCAGATTTGAAAAGCCAAGTTTTTTGTCTTAATCGCCTGTGGTGTGAGCAATTTTTATTGAAAAATATTCTTTTCCTCCGATTAAAATGCTCAAATCTTAGGACTAGTTTTCCATGCGTCATTCATTTGTAATTCCTCCATACCTTACTTTTCCAAAATTATTTTATCTATATTAGATTGGGCTAAGTCACAAAATTATGTTAAAATAGGTTGCGACAAATGAATCCTGGCTTTATATTATTGCAGTTATTTTGCTTTGAGTATTTCTTGATAATAATTATTCCGCTGTGATGGGCGGTTTACGAGAATAATTGTCAAAACATTCACCTAGGCAGACCTACATGTCAACTGATCTAGAACAGAAACTAACGCTCACTTGTCTAGATCGATTCTAAAGTTTGGACAAATTAGCTGCTCTTCGCCATAGTATGTCGTTTCAGAGACGCGCCTTCATTTGTCACAGAGATGTCACAAAAGCAGAATGCTCAAGTTGAACAAGAGAAATTCTTGTCGCATAAAAGTTTCTCTCTTACTTTGTAACTCTTGCTATTATAGCTTCCTGTTGTTCAAGAAGACAGATTTCGATCGAGGTTGAAGAACGTGATTAATCAAATTGTTTTTCACCTTTTTTTCCCCTCTCAGTTTCCTAATGATCCATCCTCTTTTGTGATAAAGAAATTAAAAAATTGGCTCTGAAATAAATGAGTGTTTAGATTAGTAGTAATTGATGAGCTTTTCAGATCATTTGTCTTTATCGTGAAGCACGTTTTTGCTAATGATAATGATATTGTAGAGCATTTTGGCGATAAACTATTTGTGATAATGAAAAAATTGCAATAGGAGAAGAATATTAGTAAAATTATTTCAAAGTTGATTTTATTTTCAAAAAGCTTAAATGGTTTTAATTAATGATCCTTTTTATGTGGATTATGTTCCTCTTGTAGCTCAAAGAAAATTTTCTGGGACACAGCTTTGTCGAATGCAATATTCGGAATTATTTTGTTGCAAATAGGATGTATCGTATTTTTGAAATATTCAAATCAGACATTTTGCTGCGATAACTTATGTGACGAACTTCACATTTACGAGGTAATCATATACGTCATCCTCGTATCATATCTTTGCCTTGTTACCATGTAAGATTTTTTGCCCCCTTGGATTATTAGAATATGTTCAATTTTGAAATGATTTTGTTTTACGAATTCCAAGTATGCAGTTTTTAATAGAGAGACTGTGCGAGAAAATATTTATTATTCATATTTTTATTGATGTTTAGTTCATAAAATATGACTTTAACGTTCTAGACCGCGATGCTAAGCTGTATAGATAAAATTGGGATATTGTACTTTTTTTTCCCGTTCAACTGGAAAATGTAGTCGAGTTTGTTTGGGTTGTGGTTGTTCTATATGGGCGTTGGGAAAATTTTCCCGATTCTGGTTTACTATTAAAACATTTATTCTATTTTGCGTAAGGAGACTTTTACTGGAAGTTAAAATGAATGAATGAATAAATCGGCCGATGGATAGATGGATGGACGGACTTCCTTCTGAAATTCAGCTTTGCTGATGTGAGCTCTTTTTCAGAACTAGCGTCTTTGGGCAAGTTTTACTAAAGTTCATCTGCTTTTAGATGACATTTCTCAGCGGCTCACTTTTATAGGAAAAGTTGCACACCGTTAATAAAATTCAACGTGTCGCAAAAAATGCGCAAATTTTCAAAGTACAAAGATTTTTTTTTTTAAATATTAAAGCAATTTTAAATCGAAGATTCTGTATTCATTTCTTTTTTCTTCTTAGCGTACATTGTGCTGTTTCATTATTTCGTATTTTTATGATTCATTGTATTTTATTACAAAGTCATATTATATAGTTTTTTAAAATTTGTGTTGAACTATAAAACTGAGCAATGAGTTATAGTTGCTGTGATAACTCATATGCGCTCAGATAATAATAATAAAAACAACAACAACTTGAGTTACAGTTGCTGTCATGCTTTAATAGATTTGTTACTTCCCCACTGATAAGTCCTTCGGCAAACGTTCGTTTATGATTCTAGTGATCGTAATTGGTTGTTTTATTGCTTCTGGTCATCTTCCTTCCTGAAATGTTTAGCGTGGCTGTCGAAGGTAACATGGCCAAATGTTTTCGAAAAATTAATTGCCATGTTGTTAAGTTATACAACATTCATGAAAATTAGTGATTTTATAAAATATTGTCTTTTTTTATTTTGCACGACTAAATAGGAAAAGACAAAACAGTTAAGAATCATTTACTCCTCTGTTTCTCAACTGATTTTCTTACTTTTTTTTTCTTGTTTAATAGCTATTGACGAGTTTTAGTGATACCAATTAAAAATGTCGGAAACAGTTTATTATTAGTCAATTATTTCTCCTTTTGTTTTACAAGTTATGCCTCATTTATAACTGTAATATTATATTGTTATAAACAACAGATGTCAACATGTCCTCGTTATTGTTAAGAAGGGTTTGTTGCCTTTAAGTAGTAATATTAAAAGAAATTATGATAAGGGTCTGAGTGAGGGCTTCTCTGGAACAATGAAGTGAAAAATAAGAATACTGTATGCAAGCAAACATTTAAATTTTATTCAGCCGCCGCTAAACTTAGTACGAAATCGGCAGAAGTACAAGCGGCTGCATTTATGAGAACCATTGGCCCTGCGGGGACAATGATTTTCAATACGTTTGCTTTAAGTGGAGATGATCAAAATAATCTCGACGCTACAATCGCCAAATTTGATGAATAATACTTATATCATTTTATAAATAGTATAATGTTTTCAATGCTAAATTTAATTATTACTGTCGATTTTTGACTGTTGGGCGAATTCTGGTAGTAATAAATAAGGCACTGTAACCTTTTTTTATACTCTTGTATTAAAATGATAAAAACTAATTTAAAAATATCACTTTCTTACGATAAGCAAGAGCTCATTATTGCTAGATCCCTGAAATAACAAGAGAAAATCCTTTGCTTTTTTAAAAAAACATTTTTTTGCGTCTATCTTTCGCTAAAGGTGAAAAAAGTGAGGCTTTGTGAATACGAACGTAGGATCCCTAGGGTTCAAAAATTACGCCTTAGAAATCGAAAAAAATCTATTGAAAGTAATTCAGTTTTTCCGCTCCTGAGAACGCGTTTTTTCAAAAAAAAAAAAAAAAAATCAAAGAATCGACTTGCAGTTAATGAAGTCCGTAGTATAAGAAAAAACAACGCTACGGAAGAGACTAACGACGTAAAAGGGTCGATGGATGGAAGAAAATCGCCAAAATGTCATCGCCAGGCTTGATGAATGACTCTTGTGAGTCGATCGGTAAAAGGAGTCGTTCTGCACAAACGAAAACGAAAATAACCAGAGGGGAAAATTTTCTGTCTTCAACGTTACTGATGAGACTGGCGACAAATGAAACGATGGTTTGGGGAAGATAAATGGAGAATTTGAATGAATTCAGTTTAAGTATAAATGTGAAATACGTTGTATTTGAATTTGTAATGAAAAAACCTGATTATTCGCTCCAGAGTTACCTAATGGTGTACTTGCCAAGTTTTAAATGAATGGAATACACCAGAAGACGAAGAACAATTACTTTAAAATTTGCTAATTAAATAAGAAATTGATTATGATAATTCAGATACCGAACTAAAAAAATGTCGAACAAAGTAATAAATGTTTTTTTTTTTTTTTTGTTCCTCTTGTTAAAAGTTAACTAATTTAAACTTTTTTCAGATTTTCAATGAAAAGCACATAGACATGTTTCGGTGTTCCAATGAACTGCTTTTACTCCCAAACACATGTAATGGATTTTCATTCATATTCTGCCAAATGATGTAACATTTGTCAATGACCAAATATCTGCCTAGCTTCAAAAAACAGCGATATATGCAGCCTAAGCAACAATGCCAAAATGGTTGAAATTCAATGTTTAGTAATTCTCATAGTAGGTAATATTAAAATATTAGTGTTTTTAGCATCATGCATAATGTATAAAAGTAAAGTTTAATGAACAATAATTTAAATTGTACTTCACATAGGAAGTTTCTTGTAACTTAATAATTGAATTCTTTATATTAGAGAGGAAAAATAAAGTCACATTCTTTTGGATGTTTTGATAAAAATATAGGTACGATTGAAGGTAACCGGATTGTCATTTAAAAGTGCACATTTCTAAATCGGCTTAAAGTTTGTTATAAACTTTAGAAAAACACCTTTATTTAAGAAAGAGCGAAGAACCTGTTATGTTAAGTTTTTTTTTTAATCTTCCGTTTAAAGTTTGAAAAATGTCTTCTGTGTTTTCTAAGACAAACGTTTTAGTCAGTGAACACAAATACTTATATCTCGCCGTGCTAAGCACATAAGTCGTGTCTGCATTTTTTGGCGAAATTGAGTTATTGCCACCAGGTGGCTCTTTGTCACTTATTTTACATTAATACAATGTTTTGTGGTCATATGTGGATTGGAACATCTTAAAAAAAAAATCCGTAAACGTGGTTTTATTCGGATCAAATACATGGAGGAGTAAAACTTTAATCGTCAATATCTGAGCTTAGTTGCAAGTGCGACATTTGTGTCTCGAGCTTTAGCCACACCTAGAAATAAAATGTTATGCAATCATATGTTAGTTGTAGTCTAAAATATATATGCTGTATAGAATTAAAAGAAAAAAGACTGAAACTTAGACATGTCCTTCTGACCCCTACCTAAATCCAAATATAAACGTACACAATTGATTTAGGTTGTAATGTCGCTGTAAAAACTAAAATTCAAACTGATTATCTACAATTTTCCGCTCTTATACTATACTTTAAATTTTTAGCCTACTTTCCCATAAAAGTAAATAAAGAGTATTAAAGAAGGCTTAATTATATTGTAAAAATCGTTTAAAAATTGAAATGAAGAAAATCAAAAATAAGTGAACTAATTAAATAAAGATTGAAAAATAATTTGAAAGTAGAGTTTTGAGATTGGGAAAATGTGTGTAGAGTTTTGAGATTGGGAAATCTGCTCCCCCCCCCCCCTTAATAACTTAGGAGAAAATTGTCCGATTTTTTCTTTTAACTTGAATATTTTTTCCCTCAATTTTGAACAGTTCAAAAAAAATTTAACGTTAGCGTCTATGGGGAAATAAATGTGAAGCAAATTATATATCCTGGACGTAAGATCGAAGTTCGTTTGAACAAGCTTACTGGAAGGAACTCTCCACTTGGAATATTTTTTGATTTGACCAATTTTTGTTCAATTTTTGTCTGTTAAAAAAATAATAGTGTTACCGCCTACGAGGAAATTTCACTCCATGTACATCAAACTATGTATATGCTTGGAACAAATATTTATCGGAAAGATCTTATGATGAAGAACATGTACAGATACCAACTTCATCCAGAACTAAACGAGCCTATTTTTCCATGAAAGTTTTTGATCTGGACTTTTAAGTATATTTCTGAATGAACAAATTAATAAATAAACGAGGGAAAGAATGAATAAATGAATGAGTGAATAAGTATGTATTAACCATTGAAAATGGTATATTTGAAGCAATTAAGAACTAAGTTAAATGAGAAAAAGATAGAGAAATAGCTAGATTATAAATTTGATTGTTCGGTGTATACGGGAAAGTAGCCTCGTATGGGTTCTTAACGGAACTTCTTGATAAAGTTTTATTATTCTACTGACTCTTATTGTTTATGTTGAAAGAATGAATAGGCGTCAGACTACAGAAGAAAATTTCTGTTTTATTTGTGGATTGTGTAAAACTGAAAGCAATCAATGGATAATATGGTTTATAGTCTCTTAGGATTTTGCATCGTCCTTATCTTGTTTGCTTAAACAAAAACAAAACTTTTTTTTTTTTCTTTTCAATTTTCCTATTTCAAATTGACAGTTGAGAGCACAAGAAGTTTATAAACTGTACAAATATGGGTTTTGAAAGCTAAATATTTTTCATCGGAATGATTTGTATTGGTGGAAAAATGGGGAAAAAGACATTTTTCCTATTGAAAATAAACTTAATATTCTGCATGCCACTTTAGTTTGTTTTCTTAGTTTGAAATTTTGGATTCTTCTTTTAAGAGAATTTTATGATTTTATTGCTCTTTTCGGTTTGATTTTTTTTTTTTTTTTTTGAATTTGAGTGTAAGTAAGATTTCAAGTTTTTCAGTCTTCTCTCTTAAATGTTATACATTATTTTTTAAATGTATGAATGTTTTAAACATGGTATTTCAGCATGACATTCAATTGACATTGCTCAACATTTTCCTATGTGTCGAGCGCCGTTTGGTGGAGGCGTTCTTAAAATTCATTAGTATTGTTAGAAATCTGTCTCCCAAAATAAATAGTTGTAAGTACTAAACATTTTTTCCTTTTTTACGGGATTTTGATTTGAATTATTTTTTAAACTCTTGATTTTGATTTTCCAGCCACACATTACAAAAGTATGCGCAATGTGTTCACTGCTAAAAAAATCTAAATATTTGATTACTAACTTGAGTATGAGTTCTTTACTTTTAAACAAATCATTACGACGTTCGGATATTTGGACGAAATATGTGATATAAGTTACCGTGAATGTCCGAAGTTCGAGGATGTCCACATTCTACAGTCCGATGTATGGTAAATGTCGACAATCACGGGTGATTGTCTAAATTCTGTATTTGGTGTGTATCCACAATCACGGGTGAATGTCGACATTCTGTATTTGGTGTGTATTGACATTCACCGAATAATGTCGACATTTTCCAATTTCGGACACTCACGGCAACTTACATATTTCCTAAATTTTACAGCTGTTTGTATTATATGTAAGTTTTACTAGGTATTTATTTTTTGTTTTGCTTCTATTTTCAGGTAAATGAATTTTTTTTGCTATTTTGAAAGTTATGCTTCATGGTAAGTTTAGTTGAAAATTTTTCATGCCTCACTAGAGGTATAATATTTTTTTCAAATATATATTATTACATAGAAATATTTTCTACAAATAGTTAATTTTTACACATAGACTTCAAAAAATAAGTAAGTAGAGTTTCGATTATCCGAGGTAATGTGGATCAAGGGTACCTCGGATAATCGAAAACTCGGATAAGATGGACTCTGTCCAAATAGAGAGGGAATCGTCGGTAAAATGGTAAATTAAATGAAAGCGTTGTCAAAGAGGTGAAAAAAGGCATTTACATAAAGTACATATTATGAACTGAAAAAATGACGTTACATACATACAAATATGTAATTGTACATATATACAGACGTAGAGTACATGTTCCAGTTTTAACAGTTATTTCTTGAAAAAGTTCATAAGAGATTTCTCTTTTGCAGGGGCCCATCAAAGAAATGGCCCGCGCTAAAGGCGCTTTTATCAAGGACTTGTGTATCTCGGTTAAACCGGAACTCGGTTAGTCGGGGCTCGGATAATCGCAGCTCTACTGCAAATGATACAAAAAATAAATACGAAGACAAAAAAAGAGATCTATCTCCTGAAAATATTTTACTTTCTGGTCTTTTATCAAATTACTGCGGAATGGAATTTGATGCTTTATTTGCTATTTCTTACGTAAACTATGGGCGCACTAGAAAAAAGCCATTTTACCGCGTCTAGAAAAATCTCTTTTGTTGAGTTGTAGACAATTTAGTTACATTTGTTTCGTTCAAAAGTAGTATGCTTAAAATAAGAATGAAAAAAAAAAAAAAAAAGAAACTTATCTACTTCTGTTTCTAATAGGCTTTCGTTTTATTGAAATAAATCTTACCAAAGTGTATTTTTCATGTCTTCAAGGAGTAGGTTGTATATAAAAGATTGAACGAGCATCACTTATCGTAATATTCTCAAATAGGCTACATCAAGTTTATGTATTTTTCTTTCCATTTGATACAATAAGTGCGCGATACGTTTTATTTTCTTGTTTAGAGAGTCTACACTAGAGGCCATTTGGCGATCATCTATCTTCTTTTTTCAATTGTTTATTTCCACAAGAACACGCTATTGCTGTAACAGCACAAGAAAGAACATGAATGAACAGGTCAAACAGAGATGGGAGGTTTTCTTTTGAAAATGTACACGATTTGCATGTCGATAATTACGATTGTAATGCAATTACATCAAATCTTGTTAAAATTGTAATTCAAAAGGGAATATGCCCATGATTTTCTTAATTTTTTGTAATAAGTCCGAGTACATATACGTATTGTGTCAAAAAAATTTAAAGATTAGGTTTTAAATAAAATAAAAACTGGCATTTTTTTTTTTTAAAGTTTTTTTTATTCAAAATAATCTCCTTCGGCTTCAATACGTGTTTGTACAGTGTCAATGTCATCAAAGTTAAACAAAAGTAAATGAATGAACTGAGGCAGAGGATCAGCTGGATAGTTAAGAAGTTTCACGAATGATCGATAACACAGATAGCGCTACTATAAGCTTCGTTCCATCTGCAGTCTTAAAAATTCTTTGATAAACAGCTTCGATAAAAAAAAAAAAGAGACATTTGTTGCCAGAGGATAGCGGCTTGTGTTTAGTTGAACAAAAAATGCTGTTTTCTAGGTCTGCTTTTTTAGTTTCGACCTAAAATTGGCAATCAAAAAGCTCAAAAGCCAAGCACGAGGAAAAGCTGCTGGAGGAAGAGCCCATAAACTGCCTCAGTTTTCAATTAATGACTAGCATAATATTTCAGGTTTTTCAGACATTGATTTGGAGGAGCCTGGTGAAAACCCCACAGACGGTGATGCTGAGAGTATATTTTGTGGGACACGTTGGTCCACAAATGTTCGTGGGGAACAACGGCTAATGTGTGGTATTTGTGCAAGCTGCACTGGGGTAGATAGAGGGCTCTACATTTGCGTGTTCTGCAAATTGACTTTAAAAAAAAAAAGGTTTTAAGGTAGTTTTGAAATTTTTCAGGCTCTTTTTTGGACAGATTATAGTTTTGTATTTCATCTGATATTGTGATAAAATACAATTTTTTTTAAAAGTATGAGCTGTTTTATTTCAAAATCGTTCCACACCGTACCAAATGGAGGGTAATATGTATTTGTCTAAGTCTTTATAGGTAGAATTGGGAGTGAAATGAAATCTAAAGAGTTAGGGCTAATTTTTACGGTCTTAATCCTTTGAGTACTGAATTATTTGAAGATTTTCATGCCCATTCGGGGCGGATTTAATTTGTCAGATGACGAGTCAGACTCGTCCACCCTAACTTCGTCCAAGTAAGCTGATGACGAGTCTGACTCCTCAAATGTACCCAAAGGGTTAGAGCGGGGTCCATTTAAGGAAGTTTTTCATGCCTTTAAAACATAACTTCCACAAATTTACACAAAAATAAATAAATAAATATTTTTTTTCCAAACAATTTGTTTTATCGTTGAAACTTATAACTTGATAGGTTTTGCTTTTTAGATCTTTTCAGATTGTTACCATACGCCTTATGGAAATTATTAAGTAAAAACAAATTAGGGGTCCATATTTGGCGCACTTCCTCTACACGTGGTAGAATACCCTTTCCCAGAAATTTTGAAACATTCTTCCACCAAACAGAAAATTATAAAAGTTCAAAAATCTGTCTATTTTATTTAATTTAGGGACGGTTCATAAATGATGTCACGCTTTTTTCCCGCATATTTGCCCTCCTCCCCGCTTTGTCACAAAATGTCACATTTCAACATACCCCTCCCCCTTTGTCACACGTCCCGCTATGTTCAATAAGCATGATGTCACACTTCTTGTTACCCCTCCCCTTCCCTTGTCAAAGTTTCACCATTTCACGAACCCCACTCCCCATCGAAACGTGACATTTATGAATGATCCCTTAGGAAGGAAATAATATTCATTTTTCCATGGGTTTTACGGTAATTAATATTCGAATATTCCAAATTCTAACTCTGATGCTACGATTAATTTAACAAAAATTTGCACCTTCCAAAAAAAGTTCCAAAATTTTCAATACCGGGCTTTTGCCCTACATTTTCGTCTTGTCCTAAGTGATTAAAAGCCTTATGTTAAGTTCTATTGATTCTGTGGTGTCCTCTTCACCTAGAATAGCTTCCGGCTTTGTTTGATCACAAATCCAATCCACTCTCGATCGGTTTAGGTCTCCTCCTGCATGGACGAACATATGTTCCATCTTTGCCATTTCGGCGATATTTGTTCGCAGAATATATGTTTGCCGTCCGTATTGCCCTGTGTTCATCTTTAGAAAGAACCGGGTTACTTTTCCCTATGTATTAGGGTTGCTGAGGGCGAGTCAACATTCCTTGGATCAACAATGAAATATATATTTCGCGACTGAATTGAGAATGTATTGTCAATGATAGGGGGCTCTCTCTTCGATCGCGGAAATTTTTACCGATGCGTTATTGGGTCGGTCAAGTATCTATTTATCGACGTTGTCTTAATATCTCACGGAATCTTTAAGTAAATGTTGTCATAAATGTTAATAATGTGCTTTAGAGTTGATTTGTAAAAGTTATTTATATGTTCTGTTTTTATTTTTTATCAAGTATTTTTTTTCTTCTAGATAAAGCTCACTTTTTTTCTTGCAGTATTACCATATATGTTTTTTGATCCTTAATTTTACTTTTGGAATAGTAAAGTGAATTTTTGCCACGTTGTTGGTCTGGTGTAATAATTTTTGATGCGCTGCTTTCCCTTATCTGTTATCTTAAGGTGCATTCGCAATAAGCCCAACAGCGAAGAAACCTCTTATGCCGCTTCATTGGTTCTTCAGAAATTAATAACCCCGCCTTCTTATTGACTGTTTGGTGTCGTTTATTGCGTCATCAAAAGTGAGTTTAACTCAGACGACCGTGATTTTTTTCGATTGCGCTACTGAGATACGTTATCGTTATTAGTTTGATAACCATAGAAACAGGTGGTTGATAGAGGCAAAATCTCTGTCACCTTTCGCGGGAATGCACCTTTATTGATCATGTTTTTTTTCTTTTAACTAGGGGGGAAAATTGTACATTTTATTGTGTGCCGTAAAATTGTATATTTTACCGTGCATTAGTAATGAATAGTAGTAAATGTACGTACAACGACATATGTATAATACTTGCTACAACCAGAATTTGATGCTTGTGTGGCTAGTATAAAATTGAAGCATGTGGGGTGATCGCCTACGGCTAAGTGAAGAGCGGCTACGGTAAATCGGGAGACGGATTATCAATCTAAGTTCCATTGTAGATTTTGGTGCAGCCGTACTTCAAAATTTCTGCTGCCTAACCATTGGCAGTGAACGCTTTATTTGTAATTAAAACCTTTCCGAACGCCTCAAATTTCCATGCTTACCACTAGTTCTTGTCCCGCAGTGGACCTGTCGGTAGAAGCTTGGTGCCCGCAGAAGTGAAGCAACATCGACTTAGGTCAGTGTTTGGGTGGGTGACAACCTCTCGCGGCTGGTTCCTGTAGGGCCGTGTACGCTAAAGGGAGCTGGTGCACGTTAAATAGGTCGTGGCTCCAATGTCCTCCAAGTGAAACGATACCTCTGGGGGTGCCAATCCCAGGTAACGGTCTCTCATCTGGGAGCTGGTTCAAAAAATTAAGAGACCTTTCAAAGGGGCGGAAATCGGACTCCTGCCTATAAGGGCCCCGTTCGACTCAGGAGCAACGTACCCATTCTTCTGCGCCACATGCGAGGACACAACAACAACACCCACTAGTTCTTATACTTATTTTACAGTCTAGAAAATTTTAATTTAGGGGAAAAGTTTGAACCTGACGGCCTTTTCAAATTTAAAATTAATTATGCGACTAATCATATGCTTGGAGTGTTCCAAAAGTCTTACATGTTTTTAATTTAAAAATCATGCAATGTGTGATATATATTGTCTATACAATGTATGTGGGTTTTTTTAAAAGTTGATATCCACTACATTTATAGTCAATAATTCGCATTTTTATATTTTTGTACTGTGCGTGTTGATAGAAAACGAAAACTTTTAAACCATTTTTTCCTTAGCATTATGATTTCTTTGTGAGCCAATGATTTCGTTGTTTTTACTCGATGCTGTTGAGTTCTTGTTTTTGTGTTTCTTTTAATATTCTTTCTTGCGAAGAGTTCGCTTGCATTTGATCATCCAGAAAAAGAAACATATGTTTCCTAAATCCCCATTTCTTTTCCGTTTATAGAGTGTTTGATCGAACTGCCATCGTGTTCTTCCCAAAGGATTTTTTAGCTTCTTCTTCCCCAGAATATTTCAGATGATACGAAGTGAATCAGCAGAGGGAATGGATGCCTTTTGGCGAAAATGAGATCGCCAACAAGATGCACTCACTCGTATCGTCTGGCGGCTTTTCTTCTTCTTTTCAGCCTACTTTTCCGTAAAAGTTTTTTAAAAAAAGTATGTATCAAAGAAGGTTTAATGGCAACATGAAAATATCGTTAAAAATAAAGAAAAGTCAAAAATAAAAAAATGACAGTAGGGTGTGGAGATGGGGAAAATGTGTATGTCGGTCTGTCCCTCCCTAATAATTTTTGAGGGAATTGTCCGGTTCGAAATATTTTATTTTTTTTTTTTGCATTTGAAAGATTTTGGCGAAGACATCTCATTTCCATGTTTTACTTTTCTGTTTGAACATTTTTTCGTTCATTTTTGAACAGTTAAAAAATTATAACATAAGAGCCTACGGGGAAATAGGAAACAAATATAAACCTTGGATATAAGATCCAAGTTTCTTTGAACAAGCTTATTCGAAGGAGCTCTCAAATGTATTATGGTTTGAAAAAATTTCGAACTTTTCAAAACAAATTATCATTAGCGCCTACGATGAAATTTGATTCCTATATAAATCCTGATCTAACAGAGATGGATTTGCTTTGAACAAACTTACCGGAAGTATCTTATGACGGAGAACATGTACAGATATTAAGTTCATCCAGACCTAAAGGAGCCTATTTTCTTATGAAACATTTTGATCAGGATTTTTAAAGATGTTTCCGAATGAATGAATAAATAAATGAGCAAGTGAATGAATGAATGAATCAGTTAACCAGTTGCATAAACTGTTGAAAGAGGTATATTCGAAGTAATTAAGAACTAAAGCTAAATGAGAGAGAGAGATATTATCAATTTGATATTGGGTGTATACGGGAAAGTAGACTCATGTAGTTCTAAATAGATCTTCTTGTTCCCTTTAATACAATAGAGTCCCGCAAACTCAGCTCTCGATAATTCGGCAGCATCCCGAAAGGAAGACAACAGGGCATTCCTTTGAAAGAAGAAAAAAGTGACTAGTTTTTGAAAGTCAGTTATTGTCGACTGCTTTACGCTCCATGAAGTATTTTTATGAGGTTTGTCTTATCAGATAAATTACTGTACACTGTGTATTCATTAATTATCATTTTCATGTAGTAGGCTCTAGTCTTCATAAAGTGTCCTTTGTTTGTTTAAGCGTATTTGGGAAACGTATTATCTGTTGCATTTCCAATCAAGTAATGCATACAAATACCTACAGTGCTTTATTTTCTGAGGGAACTGTCCTACAGGGTGGGCCAGAAGTAATGACCCGGTTTTGAGGGGGTATTAAAAAATAATGCAATTAGAGACTTAAAACTTTTTATATTTTGATCTGCTTATAGTACCATTTTTTTACATTATGTTTTGAATACCACTTCAGCAGGATAGCCACCTTCAGCACCAATACACTGATGCAGTCCATTTCTGAAGTTTTGGGAAACTTTTCTGTACATTTCAAGGGGTATGGCGGATATTTCCTTGATAATTTGGTCCTTCAGCTCCTCTAAAATATGGGAACTTTCTCCTTCAAATAACCCCACAAAAAAAAAAGGGCGTCATTATTTCTGCCCCGCCCTGCACTTATTCTTTTTTAACCCCATTTTCGATAACCCGGCATTTTCAAACTTTTCGTAACCCTTCGGACCACATTAGACTGAGTTCTCAAGACTCTACTATACTTTTAATGCTGTGATATTTTTGTACTTTTGGGGTCAGTCATTAATGATGTTCGAGGGGAGGGGTATTCCATAAATTGGGACAGTTTGTGAAAAGGGGAGGAGAGGGGGTTACAAGAAGGGTGACATTACACATTTTGGTTTCTATGAAGACATTTAAAATCAGTAAATTAAATTTATTTTAAAGTTTTTTTCATTTTTATGATTTCATTTTCAGGTTTCATTGATCATTTTGTATCGTAAACACGATGCTGATTAACGTTTAAAGTTACTTCTTGTTAACAGATTAAAAGGAAATTTTCTTATGCATTTACACTTTTAAGATAAAATGTCGTGGGTCATTTTTTCAGAATTCCAACCATTATTATATTTTACTGTTCTATACTAATTATATTTTGTATCGTAAACCTTAACCTCATTTTATACAAATTAAAGTACATGTGTAATAATTATTATTATTATCCTCCCATTAAAAGTTCAAAAATAAAATTTGAAGCGTGATCTATAACGCTGTGCTTTGCTTCTCTGAACTGCAAGTACATATGCTTATGTAATATAGCGTCACATGCTACAAAGGGGGGTAAGGATTATGATAAAATGTGACATTTTGTGACAAGGAGGAGAGGGGATCAAATATATTGAAAAAAAGTGTGACATAATTTTGGAACGATCCCTTTTGGGTACAGATAAATGAAACAAAAAATAATCATAATTAAAACAATAATAACACTGTGCATTGGAAAACAAGTATTAAAAATAAAGCAAGCAAAAAACTGTTAAAATATTTTTATTTAATATGCTTTATTTCCTATTGTTTTATTTTTTTATTTTTTGTTTTTTTTTGTATCAAGAACCCATCAACAAATCGCATTAACTTATCGAGACGAAGAAAACTAAATTTCCCAAATCCTGTTTTCTTTTCTGTTCATAGGACGTTCGTTCGAGATGTTTTTTTTTTTTTTTTGTCCTCTTTTCAACCCCATGAGATATTTTTCCTCTTTTGAAAGATTTGAGACGCGGAGAAGAAAAAAAAACCCATCTCACTGAAAAAGTTTTTATAACAAATAGAATATCTTGCACTGATTTTTTTCGTCAAGTTTTAATTTATTAAAATGACTGGTATCGTAGGCCTCTAAAAATATCTGGTACTACTTATTGTTTATCAATTTTTAATTTATTAAGGCTACCTATAAGTTCTTTATTCTTTTTGTAAGGGTACCAAATGCACCAAGACACATTTAAGTGAAGAAGTTAAGTGTGTTATTCTTTTATTAAGTGTTTAAACTTCTGCGGTAGGTATTTATAGTTGGCTTGATTACCCTTACGTCGTAGGTACTCTATAACGGAGCTAGGTATTGTGTCCCCGATATTCCTATTAAATTATATTTCTTTTTAAAAAAGGGAAAAGTTGCTTTCAGATCTCCCGCAACAGCGACGAAACATTTCAGTGTGCTTCATTGGTTCTACATAACTTACTAACCACGCCCTCTTATTGACTGATTGGCGTTTTTTCATTGCGTCATTAAAAAAGACTTTCCCTCAGACGATCGTGATTTGTTGGTTGCAGTATCCAAGAAAAAGGTCGGTGAGTTTGAAAACCATAGCAAGTCTACTATGACGATGCAAGGGCATTAATACAAATTTAAATTTAAAAGTATATGGGCTATGATCCAAACATAATTATGCTGGTTTATACTTCCTGTGATGTTTCGCAATCTTTTAAATTGCAGAAATTAGGTTAACGAGAAATCTTGGGCTTTGTCCTAAATATATTTTAGCAGAGTTATGGTTTGACCACTACTTATAAGAACAGAAAGTATTCCCGAAAGGAGAAATACTACTTTAATTTTTAAATTCCGTGTATTAAGAGAGATATCTAACGTATTATACTGTTTTAGTCGTAGTATTAAAGAACTTTCTACGTAGTCTTCTTAATACCAGACCAGACTTTGTTTTTTCCCCCTCTGCTGCGCAGATTTTGGTACTAAAATGTCAGCAGTGTTGGGGGAAAAAAGGTGTCTAACTAGTCTAAATGACTATTATAACAATATTTGTATTTGAATGCATCACACCTATATCAAGAAATATGTAGATGATACGCTAACATAAGTTTTAAACTTTGAGGACCAAACATGGCTTTTGCCACCGGTGCTTCCTGGGTTTTTCTTGGCGGACGAATACAAGTGGCTATTTAACTTGACTAATATATAAACTTTTATGACTAGTCCTAAATATTCATGATGACTCTTAAAACTATATTTGATTGTATCAGATCTATATCGAGAAATACGTAGATTAAAACAATATTTGATTGCATCAGATCTATATCGAGAAATATGTAGATTGTAACAATATTTGATTGTATCAGATCTATATTGAAAAATATGTAGATTGTAACAATATTTGATTGTATTAGTTCTATATCGAGAAATATGTAGATTAAAACAATATTTGATTGTGTCAAACCTATATCGAGAAATATGTAGATGATACGCTGTATGATAAGTTTTAAACTTTGCGGACCAAAGATGGCTTTTGCCCCCGGTGCTTCCTGGGTTTTTCTTCATACAATCATGGAGTTCTATTTCTTTCCAATAGTCCTCCCTTGATTCTTTTTCTCTCCGTTATTTGCCCCATAGAATGTGTTTGCGATCCGTCTTTTCATCTGTATTCCGTCGCGAGAGATCTTGGGTTGTTTTTTCTCTCATGCCGAGAAGCGATAGGAAAGAGAGTCAACATTCTTCGGGTCAACAAAAGAGAAAATGTCTTTCCGGGGAAACTTTCTTAGGGATCGTACGCTTAGTGTCAAACAGTGTCTTTGTACGGAATGCCTCAGGACCATATAATACCGGGAATGCCTGAGGTTCTGTTATTATTCCTGATGCCCTCCGCTTCCTTCTGAATGCGGGGCAGTTTCATTTAGTTTCCTTTATGCCCGCCATCAAATGACTGTTGGAATGTGGCAAAACTATCTAGCAAAATGTTTTTGCTCTGATTCAGTTTTTTTGGAATGCATTGGTGACGATTTGAACCGTTTTAAAAGCTATTTTGTACGTTATGCGTTGTTTTGTTTCTTGTTTCAAACACAACCATTCCAATTCTAGAATTTTCACGCACACACGCAAAAAAAGACTTATCAGAGATACTGATATTTGCTGGCAAGTACGTAGTCACTTATCAATACTTTTTTTCTCTTTCTAATGGGGGGTATGGTCACTAACCCCTTGCAGAACTAGTACATTCGCAATCCATTCTTTCAAGTAGCACCACTATCAGTTGATGCCATTGAAGCTCAGTTTCCCCCTAGATGGCGGCACCTGAGCTCTAATTGATGCGAAACTGCACTAGGAACGGATACTCAATTGAGCTTAAACATGTCACATAATCATACAGCATGGGCGCTGAGATTTTCTGCATCTTGAAAATCCACCGACTTGGGCCATGTTTTGAGGTGGCAACTTTCGGAAAGATCTGGTGAAAAGGGGTCAAAAGTAGAAAAGGGTTGAGTATCCCTGTAAAGAGTGCGGGTTATATTCTGGGGCAGCTGTTATTCAGAATTGTATTTTTTTTTCTTCAGAAAATTCAATCACTTTTCATTCTGACCGAATGAAAAGTGATTGAACTATCAGCACTCACTCACTTCAGTCACTTTTCATTCTGAACCGAATGAAAAGTGAGTGAAGTAAAAGATATAGGTTTTTATTTTTCATACTAACTGAATCTTGGTTAGAATCAAACGTCCGTTTAGGTTAGAATGATAAATGTTTAAGAAATTATTTTTTATCTATATTCACGAGGGATTTTCCATCGGGAAAAAAAGGGATATTCATAAGAATAAATCTTGAGATTTATGTATGAAATATTATATGAAAGTATCGTCTTTCGTCGGCCGAGTTAAGATCAAAGCACAAAATGTCGTCAGACTGTCTTTAGATCTTCCCTTTTCGTAACGGAATCATGCATAAAACACGAATCTCCATCGACCCTCGTCCAGTGTTCTCGCGGAATGAAGTTTTCGTTGAAGAAAAGGATGGGAGAAAAATGATCTTTCAGAATGGCACAGTGCAACACGAGATGGAATTCTGAGTTCTATTTTTCTTTCTGAATGCTACTTCGTTTCGGGATTTCTATCAAACTTTTATCGGCTTCTTTTCCTCTTTTTGCTTCAAAAGAAATGGTGAAAATAAAACGATGGAGCGAATAGCGTGTGTTGATATCTTAAAATAGCATAAATGGTTTCGTTTGGTTGGGAAGAAAGACGTGTATTGCTGTGGAGATAATTTTTTTTCCTAACTAAATCTTATTTATTTCGTTCCTTTTTTTAAATACATTTTTAATGAGTTGATAGTGAAAAGGTTAAATTTTAAAATTGGCACGCAATTTTTATTGAAAAAAAAGGGGTTTTTCCTTTTTTCTATATGGTATAGTTTGTATTTAACACTTTGTAAAAGCCGAATGGCAGCAGAAAAGAAATTTTTTATGCTAGACAGTTCAGAAATGTACGCTTACAATGTCGTTTATCGCATGTGTTGTTAATAATTAGTTTTTGAAAATATATATACAGATGTTGGCTTCATTTACAGTAAGTAAAACATTATAGTTCTGAATAATCCCTTATATTTCTGAATAAACAAAGTAAATTTGAAACCCTTGAGCAATGAGTATATACATAACTTACATTAAAATTAATGAACAAAGTGTTTAGTTCACATAAATGAAATTTAGTGTGAACGTTTAGCCAGTAAATTTGGAGAACATTTGAACCACGACCTATTTAACGTGCTCCCTTTAGCGTAACGGACCGCAGCAACCAGCCGTGAGAGGTTGTCACCCTCCCAAACACTGACCTAAGTCAATGTTGCTTCACTTTCGGTGTTCTGCGGGAACTGAGCTTCTACCGATTGGTCCACTGCGGGGCACTCATTATGGTATTTATAATAAGTAAGGACTTACGGTGTTTTCTGTCAGCAGACACTAAATGAGAAATTTAACAAATAATAAATATATCAAAATAATTGCCATGTCCTTATATTATTTATTGAATCCTTAAAAATATATAAAAATTGAATGATTAGCAATACCTCCGCCACGTTACGTTTTAAATTAATTTTCTACAATCTGGTCAGAAAAGAAAAGAAAAAAATCAATTCAATAAATAGAAAGACAACGAACCATCCTCCCAATCTGTCCAAAAACCAAAGCAACTAGTGTAATATCTGTGGGTTAAAAAAATACTAAAAATACCGACGTAAAGCATTAATTAACTTTTTTTCAAAATTAATTTAAAAAAAACAGGAGCTTCAGGTGCACATGTTCGTCAAAAACACACCTGTCTACCAAATTTCAAGTTTCTGGGCCTTGCCATTTTCCTGTACTCAAACTCCTTTCTTGATTTTATCGATGCAATTCTTTCTGATATAGACATTTAAAGAATTTCATGTTGAACATTTTGGTATGGATAAATCATCTTTCGTCAAGCAAGCGCATTTGTGCCAAAGTAATAGGAATCTTTCTCTAAAAGATATAGATATCTTAAATAATTAAATTCGTATTTCCCCTTTCTTTAATGAAACCTTGCATAATAGATGTTTCTGAAATTTTGTTCCACTGTTCGTATCTTCGAGTTAGAATTCTTGGGATCAGAGAAAGAAAATAAGTTATGTCTTAGTAATTGAACAAAACTCATGACTGGTTTCAGTATTATGTTTCTTTGGTGCTCCAAGATTTGATTCGACGTTTGATTTCTATCAAAACATAATGAGTTTCTTTTCTTTTCTCATGTTCTGAGTAGAATCGAAAAAGGAGCATATAAATGGTTCAATAGAGCATCGTTGTACTATAATCTGCTGTGATATATTAATACCAGTTAAGATAAGAATTTGTGATTTTCCCCTTTGCTTGAAGCAAAAATTATATAGAAAATAAATAAATTAATTAATTTAAGTTAATATTGATTTTCTTGGGAACTACGATTGATGGAAAATTAGGATAGATGATAAAATAAATGGTACGAAAGTTTTAAATTCAAAAAAACTATCTCATACTCATGTTTCGAGCTTGCATCCCGTTTTCAATGCAGAAAGCGTTTTGTGCTTCCAATGATAAAGATCAGTAACAATAAAATTTCTTCTTTTTCTTTTTCATTTTTGAATTTTAAATCTTTTTTTTAAATGGACTAAACATTCTATACGCTTTATATAGCGTCAAAATGCTCAAAATTTTTTTCTGAATTAAAAAATGCATTTCTTGTAATCCTGGAGCAGGCGCAAGTAATTTTTTGTTACAATAAAGTTGAATTTGTCATCTGCAATGGTCAGTCAAAAAGTTATGCCCCCAGTGTCATAAAAATAAATGAAACAAAATATTTAAAAAAAAAAAAAAATCCGTTTTCAAAGCTGTGCAGCAAAATCTCGTTTTCCCTTGAACCCTCAGCTTACACGATCGTGTGGGTTAAAAATTAAAATTTAATTTAACTTTAATTTTTGAATATTAAAATTAATAAAGTTTTAGTTTTTCAGTTTTGCCATGTTTATTACTTTTTGTGATTTAACATGCCACAAAAGCATAAAACGTCCTTATATGAGGGCATAATTTTTTGACTATACATGACAAACATTTACGAAAATATATTACCCCAAAATCCTGAGATACTGAATGGGTTTGTAGCACTAAATATGCATGCATGAGAGATTTAAAACTACATTCAAATTGAAAATTCTAATAAATAAATGAATTAATTTAATTAAAAAGCGACACTATTCCATCCCTTTTCCCGGCGGAGGGGCTGGTCTGCCCCGGGGGACACCCTTTTGAGGGGTGACACCCCAAAATGAGATCGAGTTTTTGAAAAATACATATACTTGAATTATGTAATTTTATTGATGCTATTTCAACTTACCATAACTGAAAATAAATCTAGCTGATCGAAAATGAATTAATTTATTTAAAAAGCTTTTCTACGCCGTTTCGCCCCCTCCCCAGCGGAGGGGCTAGTCCGCTCCGGGTGACCCCTTTTTGGAGGGTGACACCCCAAAATGAGATAAAGAGTTTTTGAAAAATACATATGTTTGTATTATATAATTTTACTGATGCTATTTCAACGTATCATAACTGAAAATAAATCTAGCTGATCGAAAATGAATTAGTTTAATTAAAAAGCGTTACTACGCCCCCCCCCCCTCCCTCGCGGAGGGGCTGGTCCTGCACGGGTGACATCCTCTTGAGGGATGACACCCTAAAATGAGATAGAGTTTTGGAAAAATACATATACTTGAAAATTGAAAAAAATATATTAAAAAATTATATAATTTTACTTATGCTATTTCATATCATAACTGAAAATAAATCTAGCTGATCGAAAGTTATCCAAATAAATAAAATGGAATTTATACAGTTTTTTTTTTTCTGCATCACTGAAAATAACATAAACTACAAGATTACACAGCACAACTTTTTTTTTTTTTTGTGGGGGGAGGGTAGGATGACACCCATGCTAGGAACACCACTGCATCAAGAAAGATATAACTCCTAATGTTTGTAGGTAAGTTCGTGGCAGTACTCCCTTCCTCCTCCAAACGTATCGGATCAGTCAACGATTAGAGTAAAATTGAAATTCCGTCACATAAAAACTTCAATTTTTGTTTCACACAAAATTTTACCCTTCCTCAAACGTAAACTAAGATCTTGTTCCGAAAATAAAGATGACAGCCTTTAATCTTCGGTCCTTTGAAATTTCTTTCACCTCTCGTCATCCTCTTCTAAAATGCAACATCATATTCTATTAGCCCGTCTTCCATCTTTAATAAACGCATCTTTTTGAAACGGGGGCAAATCCCTTTCAATTATCTCTCCTGATCTCGGGGATATAGCTCTCAGACGATTGTATTTCGCAGACGAGCATTAATGGATTAGCGCGATTTCTGCTTTGAAGGCGGAAGCTGATTGAAATGAGATGGGGTCGAAGAAGGGAGATTTCGAAAGCAATTTTAGTTCGAGGCCTATTAAGGCATCTTTCGAATGCGGGGTGGAAGGGGAATTTTATATATTGCTGGAACGTTGGATGGGATAGTTAATGTTTGAAATCACTGCATAAATTTGTTTTGTAGGTTCACGGAATTTTTTAAGGAGTTTCATAAATTTTGCTTGTTGCAAATTCGGCGAGTGTTATGTATAAGTGATTGAGAAGAGGAGGATATCTCCGAAAATATTTGGAAAATATGATGATGGGATTAAGTGACTTACGTTTTTCACATGTGTGTATTGGCGTATGCAGTTTAATTGAAGTTGCATATAGCCTTAGCGTCGTCCTCGTCGATGTCTAGTAGTGATTTGAAACATTTGACGGATATTGCATCTTTGTAGTAGTGACTAATTCTCATTCTTTGTGTGTTTTAAGAACTAAATTGTTTTACCGCCTCTCTTTCTTGAAATTACTCTTCGACATGAATCTCTTTTTGCTGTTGATTTTAATTATTGTTTCTTTAGTAAGAATTATCTTTTATCACTTGTCAAAAGTTATTTCATACTGAACGAAACAATAATTTTGTCAGTGCTTCATCTGACAAAAGTATTTTTGTTAAGAACTTAAAGATTAATTCTTGATTTTTGTCAGTGACATCTTCCATCTTTCTAGTCTTTCCCATCTCGACAACCATTTTATGTTCGATTTGGATAACTTCAATATGCCATCTCATAGAACGAAATCTCTCTTTTAGCTTTTAGTATGTGATTGCTTTTTCGAACATGTTAATCCACGTCACGATTCTATGGGACCAACGGGTTAATGTATTTTGCTAATCTTGTTGTCGGATGAAACCAACTTGGAAATGTAATTAAGATTTCTCTTATGGATCGTAGGTTCTACTTTGAGTGTAAAAAACTACTTTTACGAACCATCGAGGTCTATTCTTATCGAAGATCTAGACGGGTATAAATTTAGTTACACGCCCTAAAAATGCACTTTTTTATTTCTCGCAAGCAAATTGATTTGAGTCTGAGAACCGTTCGTTAGATAAATTGCAACGATTTGTTTAATTAAAATCGGTTTTCGTGTTGCAGCAATGTACATTTTCCATATGTACCTGTTCCGGAGGGGGGTAAGAGAGAAAAAAAAGTTGTGTATTGCGTCATTACTTTATGAATTCACTCATTACTATATGACCAGAGTTCGAAATTAGGACATAAAAGTTAGACGGTATGAACACCTAGCTTTTTTTGTTTTAGTTGCCGAAAATGTTCTGCTAGGCGTAATTTTAAAATAATTCAAAATTTTTAAGCAGAAATATGAATTTATAACTGTTAAGATAGCTGTTAAAAATTATGTCATTACTGAGAAAATTACTGACAAGTAAAAGAAAAATTTTCGAAAATCAACTTCTATGAGTAACTTTTGAGTAGCTGGTAATTTTTCTTAAGATTATGCATCTATATAAACATGTATTTTAATCAGCGCTGAATGAAATAGTGTGAGTTAGTTGACTTAACTAATTTTTCAAGTGTTATGCTTCATTTGGAAGTAAAAATTCACGATTAAAAGTTTGAAGGTTAAGAAGTTACAATAACCTTCACAAATGTAAGAACTCAAAACACAGAATGGAAGAAATATGTTTAAATATAATTATGTCAAGCTTTAGATGGGGAAAAAATAATAATAATGACGACTGGGTGAAAAGTTGCGGTTGTAAAAATTATTTTTTTTAGAAATGGTTAGACGTCAAAAATAACCACTGGACGAAAGAAACTACGGTTGCCAAACGGAAATTTTTAGGTTCAAAATACGACTATCGACCGCTAATTTTGAGCCCTGTAATATATGACTAAATCAGTTTTCCGCATACGGTAGAGCTGAAGGCTTCCGTGCCGAAGGCCCGGGTTCGAATCCCGATAAGGATTAGATGTTATTTTTCGGGTGTAACAATTTTTGTTATCATGTTGGGCTGTGTTTCGGATCCCACTTTGACCTGTAGTGTCCCCCAACACTCCATAGAACCACTTCTTATTCTATTTAAGCCTTTAAGGGCTTAGTATCTGGAGGAAGCAAGTCCAATGCTTGAGGCTTCGAAAACGTAGACCTCGCAAATGTTTAGCCACACCTATTCGTGCGCAATGTGGTCAGTTCTTTGAGTTATTTCGAAAATACCAAGATATGACTACGAGTTTACTTATTACTATTGTTCTCTCCGTTTTGTGTGAATTTGTTTGACACACATTGTCATACTTCTTTAATAATTTTCCCACTTGAGATTTGCCGTTGATAAGTCATTTTTCTTCGTTACATCAGAAATAGTTACGCATATATACCATATCTCGTAGCAGGCTTTCTAATGGGGCTGCAGTATTGGTCCTCAACCATTGCAGACCTAGTGCGTCCCCAGAGATGGGTACCAACTCTTTCAGCGGCACCACATGTGGTGCCATTGCCGCAATTTTTTTGACGCTCAGTTTCCCCTAGTGACGGCACTTGAGCTCTCGTTGATGCAAACTGCATTAGGAATTTAATTTAGCCGAGAGTATCCATGCCAAACGGATGCTCAAGGGATCTTTAACATGCCGCATAATCATACGACACGGGCGCAGACGATTTTCTGCATCTTGAAAATCCACCGACTTGGGCCAGGTTTGAAAATTCGATCTTGGGCGTACGAAGCTTGCGCTTTACCACTACGCCACCCTCTCGACGGTTAGTTAAATGTCATTTGTCACAGTTGTGGTCGGTATTTTTATCTTTCTTCTCTACCAGTCTGAAAAGAATACAATGAATAGCAAGTAATATATTGTTTCCGCAGACGTTCTCTAACAAATATTATTTTCTGTTGTCCGTAAAGGGGGTGGATGGAATGAAATATCTTCCTGCAGTTCCGAACTCATTTATCTCCCGCAATGAACTCTATAGATGAACTAGCGAAAGGTAGAAATATGAATTCACAACTACGGCAAATCAATTACCCCCGAACTAAGCCTGCTCCTGTTCTTCGTCACTGCTCTGGCAGCCATGATGAATATTTCCCGCTGCACGAATATCCCGTACTGGAATCTTTTAAGTACGCATACATATTTTTCAATTCCAGAGAAAAAGAAAATTTCCGCTGCTTTTTGATGGATGTGCTGGCTTAATTCGATATGAAGAAAATTCGGGGCTTTTCTTAGAATTTTTTCGGGCCATTTATTTCGATTCTCGGAAAGAATAACAGGCGTGGGCTTTCGTATTTACATAATGTTGTTGGCAGTCTTTTTGGAGAGGTTTAGAGGGTTCTTTCGCAGATGATGCGTATGATTTTGTTGCCAGAAACGGCGTGGCTCTGTGGATTATCGTAAATATTTAAAATGTAGGCGTAAACTTGTTCGAGCAAAAAATCGTTTGTTTTTCGAAACATGTTTAGCGGGTAAAACGGTCTGTAAATTCTTCAACTCTTTTTCTTTTTTTGGAAATTGCTTTTAGTTTGAAATTATGTGTAATATTTCTGGGATTCTTGTTTCTGAGCTTTAAGGGGCCTCGGCACCTATTGAAAAATTTTTTATTTAAAAATTTTTACTAATTTCATTTGTAAATTATGAAGTTTGATTGCCCAACAAAATTATTTTGACACGAGAAACAAAAATTTTACTAATAGAAAATTATATAAAAAAAGAATTTTAAAAAAATTTAAATTTTCTACTTCTGGTTCATTTGTAGATTTTGTTCACCAAATTGTTTCAAAAAATACTTGTCAAAGTATTATTTACAACTTTAGGGGTGGATTTTGCCATAAATTAAATAGTTTTTAAGAAACAAAATTTTAAACTACATCGATGGTAGAACAAAAAAAAAAGTGCTTTTTGTTACATTTTCATTAATGTTTTTTCAATACATAGCAAAATCTATCCCTAATTTCATTAAGCACATCATGCTGAACACACAAAAATTTTAAAGTTAATACATGAATATATGTATAATTTTTATCAGTTTAAGTACTACGATTTTGCAAAATAAAAGAAAAGAAAAAGGCACAAACTGAGAAAATGCAGTTTAAAGAATAAAAAAAGTCTGCGAAACCATCAAAAACATTTACACTTACTGACTTCTTAACCATATTCATAGTGATCGTATGCTTAAAAAACTTTGCACAGTTATACAAAGAGAGTCAAACTAAAGTTTAAGCAAGAAAATGAAAAATTGGTATTTTCATCGATTTACTCTATTTTAGCGGGGGCCCAAGTCCCTTTAAATCAGAAATTAGTGCATACTTTTTTTTTCGCTTTGTGAACTTTATCGCTTATATTCAGTCAATTTATTAAATAAACAGGATTAAAAGCTTCTTTCCTCATGTTTTTGTAGCGCAAATTGCAAGCCTTGTATTTAAAAATCTTAACCTCTTTTAAAGGAATGTATTTCTTTGATTGCTTCTTGATTTAGTTTTTCTTTTTTTTTTTTTGGATCTCCTACTTATTTTAAAAATGAATGACTTGTGTATTTTTTGTTCATAAAATACTTTAAGCATAAGTTAATCTGATTAATAAAGTATTTATCTTTCTGTTAGAAAAATTAAAGCAAAAGCAAAAAACAGTTTTGCGATTTATTCCATTTGAAAAGTCATTTGCTTATGAAATGAATTAATTTAATGATTTTTTAAAAGATTATTTCCTTTTCCAATTAAAAATAAATTTCAAAATTAGTTTGATAATCTTCCAAGCTGCGGAAATACTTTAGTTACTCTTTCATTTAATTTCCAATGAAATATCAATTTACAAACTTTTTTATGCTAAGCATAGGTCTGAAACTGAAAATTCTAATACTTTAACATGTTATTTCTGTATTGTGTTTCTTGTTAAGTCGTATTTTTTATCAACTGCATTCATTTGGTGTCCCAAGAACTTTCTGATGTTTACTTACATTCTTTTCTTAAGTACGTATCTTTGATTAGATGAATCCTTAATTAAAAGCACATTTTTTTCCTTAACTTGTGTTATGTTGTTCTTTGTTTTGGAGCTATGTGACTGCTGCACAGCCTCTGAAGCTAAATTTATTTTCTGCATTGAAAAAAAAAAAAAAAAAGATTTCTTGTTGCTCGTAAACACGTGTATGCAATACTTTTACAAATTCGTTCTTAACGACCGTCCGTTACTTATATATATTTCTAAAAGTCGTTTTTGCCTCATTTTACAAAAGATAATTCTGTAAAATATAGCAGATTGTAGTAGTAATGCAAAAGCATTAATTTATGAGTTACTTTTTTTTTGTGTGTTTCTCATTTGTACTTTTGCTTATGTAAATTTCAATCGCTTTACGAATCTTTAATACTGCGAATTCGCTGTAAGTACTTTACAGGAATAAATACTCGTTCTTTTTTGCCATTAATTTCATTTCGTAATTTTGTGCATCATTTTGCGAAAGAGTGGGGTAATTCTACAAAATGTTGTGTAAATGAGGCGTAAGTAACGTGACCATTTAGTTTTTGACTCAAAACGGGACATTCGTTTGTTTTGGTCAATTAAACAGGTAGTCATTGAAAAAAACACACTTTTTTAAAGTTATTTATTTAGAAAAAGTTAACTGTTATTTTATTACAAATTCAAAAATTTATTCAAAATGTTTAGTTATATTTATATTTATCAGAGGACAAATTTTGCTTTAATACAGATGGTGATGATTTTAAGTAAGAATAAAACTCTTGGCACCATTTTCGCACGGTTTCCGGAAACGGAAATTGCGTCCCAGTGTTCCTTTTGGGTGGGGCCGTGGGTAGCGTAGTGGTTAGCACGTCGGACTTCCACCTGGAAGGTCGCGCGTTCGATACCCACTGAAGACCACCATGTATACTTGGGGATATGTGCATGTAAAATCCGTAGACCCCACTACCTCTCTCCGTGCGTAAGCAATCCTAAGGCCGCGGCTAACAGGTAGGGGTCTGGTGGAGAAAAGTGTTCCTTTTGGGTACATCGGGACTCGTAATTTAAAAAAAAAGGGACAGTCACGTTCAAAACGGGACGTCTGGCCACATTAGGCATAAGCATAATGAGTTACATTTTTTGTTGCCTTTCGCAGCTCGTTTTTATTTGTTTGTGAAAAATTCAATTACTTCAACGAATCTTTAATTACTTGTACCATGTTTTGGGTCATAATGCTACGTCCAATAAAGTAATAGTTACAGGTGCTATTACAAGAATTATTCTACGTTTTTTCCCCTTCATTCAAAGATCGTCACTTGCTAATATATTTCTAAGAGTAATTTGTGCATCATTTTACAAAATATAGCATATTACGGTAGTAATGCATAAGCATTAATTTCCTAGTTAAGATTTTTTTATTGTATTTCACAGCTCATTTTAATTTTTGTTTATGCAAACTTCAATTACTTCACGAATCTTTAATTACTTGCACCAGGTTTAGCGTCATAAAATGCTTCGTCCAGTAAGGTTACAGGTGCTTTACAAGAATTAATCTACGTTTTTTACCCTTCCCTTAAAGACCGTCATTAACTAATGTATCTCCAAAAAGAATGTGTGCATCATTTATTTTTCGCTCTGCAGCAGCTTTCAAAATCCGTGCTTTGCGAAATCGCGAAGAAACCTCCACAACAACAGATGTTCAATTGCCCCGTTTCTCTTCTGGCAGGAATATTGCCCCGGCGAGTTCTATTAATCTTGGAAGAGATTCATTAATAACCCGTTCCCTAATCGCCCGTTTCTCGGAATGACGTTAGTTACCTTCCATAGTCCGTGATTCTTTTTCCTCCGTGACGCAGATAACGACGACGGAGTAGATTGACGCTGTTTGGACGCGTTGACGCTGATGAAGCGCTCGGGGTCGCCGATAGTGGAAGTGATAGTGATTGTCGTCTTCTTTCCTCGCTCCGAGGAGTGCGAGCTCGGTTATCGAAGTCTTATGAATTGTGTATCGATCTGCATTGCGTTGATGTATTTCGGTTGTTGATGGCTCTGTTTATATTCGATAAAACTCCTGCAGCAATTGGCATTATTTTTCTGTGCAGAATGGTGACATTGCTGTAAATCATTCTAGGCATTGGAAACGTCCAAGTGCGTGATCCCCCCCCCCCCCTTTGTTAGTAAGAATACAGATATGTTTATTTTAAGTGGATTTGAAAAAGATTTCAGTAAATCTTTTTGACTACACATGAAGGAAAACAATTGAACCCGTCTGCCCTCTTATTTTTCAGACACAAAATATAAATGTTCATTTTTTAAAAATTCTCATAAAATACAAAAACCCAAATACAAAATTTTCGTAAAAAGTCTTACGTGGAGCAGTAGAGCGACAAGATTTTTCTAAAAACTGGAGGAAAAAACACGTGTCTGCTATAATTTTGTTTCACTTTTTTAATTTTTTATCACATAAAAGATAAATTAACTAAAAAAGGGGGTAAATAATGTTAATTATTTGGAGCGTTGAATAGATTTGGAGCAAATATTTAGAAGTCAGAGCGGAGCAACTAGAAAGAAAATGGCTGCTCCAGATACCTGATTGTTATGGCACAAAAAAATATGCTTCATTATCACGAGACTATCCTCATTATTAATAATAATGAAAAACATTTTCAGTGAAAGATATAATTGGGGTGCAACTTTGCGATGCTTTATGATTATTCTGGTTTTTTTAGGTTTAAAATCTTGAATATCTTTTATTCTATGTTTCAGTTTAACGCAAATCTGCCAACAAACTAAACGCCTCGCTGCTGGCATGTGAGCAAAGTTTGTTTCACTGCAATAAGACTACTCTCAATGAAAAACTACATTTAGGGTAAAAGATCTAATAGCATTGTGTAAGCAAGTTTTTCCGAGGCGAAAGAAAAAAAAAAAAAAAAAACCGTCCCAGACAAAATGGACAATATATCATTTTGTCCATTTCGTTCATTTTGTCCACTTTTTTTTTTTTTTGGTGAACTGGAAACTTAGAATTAAAAGTGCAGGAGTTAGTAATCTAAAATAAATATGATGATTGTTCCTTTTCAAGGAACAACTTCTATGTTTAAATATCCCACATGAAGTATTTTGTGGAGGAAAATAATAATAATAAAAAGAAAATTACATTACATTAAAATTAACGTTCAGTTCTCCTAGAAACATTTTTCAAGAAGCATTTACAAAACAAATATACCAATAATACTTTATAATGATAACTTAATGCCGGAAAAATTATATGTTCATAATTGTGAAATATAAATTATATACATGTAATTTGCAATAAATAAATGAAATAAAACTACGCGGGAATGATATCTATTATGACTGTATCGCATAAAAAACATTTAGTACCCATATTGCCATGTATCCATGTTGGGTGTCTTCCATATATTAAATTAGCATAAATAAATTTTGAACATAAAGCTTCAAATGTAAAGTAGATGACTTCATCAGTATTAGAAATGTTATTTCGGGGAAAATAAACTACTTTTAAAGCAAACTTTAAGTTTGACATGTATTTTCAGGTAATGCTATGTTTATAATAACTTTAGGGATCACACATTGTTACAATTTTGTAGGGTAAATGTTTTCCGTTTATGATGTTTATGTAAAGAAAAATACCAAATAATTCTTATAAAAATACATTATTATAATATGCATATCTAATTATTATTGTGATGTTTAAAGTAAATTTCATTGTTAGAATTTAAAAAATGCATATGCATTCTAATACTTGGACGTTAATTTTAAAGTACTATTATTCTAAAAATTTTGTCTTATGCTATTGTCAATCTAGTGAAGTATGTGTAGTATAGTTAGTACATAATTTTTGCCGATATATTTTTTCAATTATTTTTATACTGCAGTCTTTTAAGTTAAACTGGTAATTAGACCTGAAAATTCAAATTTCACTTAGTAGCCAGTCGATACTTTTAAATCATTGATTAATCCTCTGCTTTTGCTATTTAAGCTGTGTTTCTGTTTGTCTCTTTTCATTTTGTTTTACATTGAAAAAGGCGTTCCTTGCAACCTCGAAACACGTGTCTGCAGTCTTTTGCATTATTTGTGCGTTTTTACGTTGTTTCATACTTATTTTTTTCTCTGTTATCTTCAAAACTTATTTTTTTTCTCTTCATTCACTCTTAAGGTACAAATAATATTTATACATAATGCGTACTACCGCAAAAAAAAGAAAAAGAAAAAAAGAGCTCTGACTGGTAGAGTACCAGTACCAAGACAATACAATAATGTTCAAGGAAACGAAACAACTGCTGGTATAAGGGAATGTTGCTGTATTCTGTTCTCGTTTTAGTTCGTTTATCATACCTAATTTCTCCGAACTATGCTATCTGCCAGTCTAAAGATTTGGTTGCTTGCAAAAAACAGCGAAGCAAAAACATTCTGATTCGCGTACTAAGCAAACAAACCTGCAAAACGAACTCCCCTAGAAGTCGAATGGATTCGTCCTTTTCTGCCATGCGCAGAAGCATCCAAGTGTCAGAATTTCGTGATCGAACTGTACCGATATATGAGGCAGAAGTAAATGTAAAGCATTTTTATATGTAATATGGTTTTGATTAGATCCATTATATGGAGTAAATAGCAATTTTTGGTGGACATTTTTTGGAAAAATATGTGGTGACAAAGTTTTGGAATCTAGACAAAGTTCTCGAAATATTATAAATCGAACTAAAATCTTTAATTATTATCGATTTATTTTCCATTTATTAACTGGTCAAATTTTATTTATGTCTCAATTCAAACATTTCTTTCGAGTCAACGCTTCAATTAAGTAAAGGAAAGAAAACAAAATTATATTTTCTATCCGTTTTTGAGCTGGAGCATAAATATTTTTACATTAATTCGCAACGAATGGCGGAAATTCAATTTCTCTCAGCGTCGATGGCAAAGAAACGATCTTATCTTTTTTTGCTTTCTGCGTAAAAAAAGTCGGGGTGAGGGGGGGGGGGAGCAGAAAAAATAAAACTTGCATTCCCTTCTGCGAATGTTTTTCTGCCGTGCTATTGTTATGATATGGGATTCGAAATAGAAATCGTGGAGCATATTTTTATTTCGAATTGGTACCAGAATGCGAGAGGTTTTAAATCGTCTGCTGAAACCGATTATTCCGTTTAGGATTGGTTTTCGAAGACGCCTCTCCCGCCCTTTTGGTATGTGTTTGCTTTTCTCTCTCGCTTCTATTTTCGGAAAATATGTGTTCAGATGTTCTAAAGTGAGGACGAGTGAGGAATGAAAATGATGATCGTCTGCGAAGTGTCTAATGGTGTCGGCCTTGGAATAGTATGTAATGTGCAATAGTGCGACACATTTTAGAATCTTTTTATGCTTGGAATACTACCGTTTCAGATACGCAGTTTCGTTTTTGTTTTGTGCTTATTTGACATTCTATCGTATCGTGCATCTGCAAAGCATATAAATGCTGTTTTTATTTTAATTTGAACAGTATTAGAATTCACAAATATGTTTCACATGAATAGTTTTCAGCCAAATAGCACTCTCTTTTTAAACTTTTCATTTATTTATTATTTCAAAATTGTTAGAAGGCCTTTTTTTTTTTTTTTTGACTTTTCATTTATTTGTTATTTTAAAATTGTTAGAAGGATTTTTTTTTTCACTTTTCATTTAGTTATTATTTTTAAATTGTTTGTAGGATTTTGTTTTCTTACTTACCATTTATTTATTACTAGCGGCGCCTACGGCGCAACTTTTTTTTCCCCCCCAAGCAAGACACCGAAGGCGACTTCTTAAGTCACTTCTGAGCCGATAAAAAAATTATTTCAGCCAGTCTTTCTCCACAAATGTATATCTACTTTGATTTAGGTATAAAATTATTTCAATCTATCACTAATAACCTATATTTATTGATCTATATTTGTATCATGTGGCATATTTATCTTTATTACTTCATCAAAACTTTTACATAGCTTTTTTTTTTTTTTAACTCTGACTCTGATAGATAGCAGTACATTCTTTCTGAGTCTGAATTCAAAAATATAAATGCTATTTCATAAATGTTTATTTCAACCAATAAAAAGAGTAAATTGTGATACAAAAATTAACAAATTAAGTGTATTAGTAGTTTTATACATAAACATACATTTTGAAATCAAATCAGAGAAATGAATTGATACAATTGAAGTAGCTGAAAATAACTTTGGGTTATCTTCAGTTATGTAATAGGAAGAAAGACGGCAACAGCTCTTCCATAGAAGTTTTTCGAAATTGAAATTCGAAAAACTCAATTTTACACTATTTTTGGTAAGGTTAGGGAAGGAGAAAAGGGGATCTTCCTCGAAATTAGTTCTAAAATTACTTGCATAGGCTGTCGTTTGACGCGTTTAGGTGGTGGAAGGTGGATGGCCCCAGCTCTCTTCCTGTATTTCTTACAAATTGAAATACTAAAAGCATATTCGAAAAAAGGCAAATGCCTAGGATGAATAAATTAAATCGGCGAGTTCGAATCAGTTCAAAACCATGTTTACGTTCATTAAAATGCATAAATACCTCAACAATTTTTAAAATTCTTTATTTAAAAACAATGTACTTATTCTATTTTGTGTGTATCACGGGAGGTTGCAACCCCCTCCATTAATCCGGCACTGCAGCAGTGCCCTGTCAACATTTTCAAAAGAAAAATTGAATTCTTCACCGCTCCAGTGAAAGTTGATCGCTACTTGTTTTTAATAATTAATGAATATTATTTTTATGAGTAGATACTATGTTACTAATGAGTTGAATAATCTATTAACATATTAAAATTTTTCATCCCAGTTGAATTAAACTGGTTGGGAGAGCTACTTAATTGAATAATAATGCTTGAAATCGATATATATTGTTTAAGCAGGCCCAACAACATTCTAAAAAAGAAAATCAAAATTTCCACCTCTCCAATAACCATGGGTGATTCAAAGCGGAAAAAAAAATTCCGAACTTCACAAAAAATTTTCAGAAAAAGTATGCACCATCAATTGAAAATAAAAACTATATAGGTTAACAACCCCCCTCCTCAACACACAGTACATACGCAAATATATATATATATAAGCCCAAAAATAATTCCTTCAAGAAATTAAATAAAAGGTCTTATATACCAGAAGTCTTTTTTTTTTCTGGAAAGAATTATTGCGTTGAAAGTATTTTAAAGTAGTACAAAATAGATAGAAAAAAGAACACAGATATTAATTGTCAAAGAAATCTTAAGATAAGTAAATTTTAAAAATTTCGGATTTTTTTTTTTTTTAACTTTCGGAACAGGTGCTCGAAGATTTTTGGAAATGTCGAATCAGAATCACCCATGCAGTAAACATTATTTGCTATTGATTTAATTGTAACTGCAATTTTTTATGGATTGCATCTTTTAAAAAATAAATTTCATTGAAATAATCAATCAAATCTGAAAAGACTTTCTGAAACGCACGATTTTCGTTACATGCAAGGCCGGCGCCATTATTGTTGTTTACATTCATCCGCGGAATTTCTGAAACTCACTTCACTTTAATTCACTTTCAAGAACTCGTGTGAAGTAAAGAAAATGCTGGAGGATTAATATTTTAACTGTTGAATTTAAAGAATATTGAACGAATTTAAAAAAAAAAAAAAACAGCTTCGAAGTGCAAACCACCAAGATATGATAGAATTTTGTGCAACTTTTCATAATCGTACGTTACGTAGATTTTGCTGTAGAGCGTTGCCAACTCGAAAGTTCAACAAACTTTCATTTTATATATATAGATTTCAAAATTATTAAATGGATTTTTTTTAAATATTTTTTTATGAAATATACAGGAGATATTGTGTTCGCGAAAATTTCCCGCTCAATTTTAATTTAAATTTTTATTTTAATCACATTTTTTGCTTGACATCTGTAGGCACATAAAATAAATGAACTTTGTGCACTGTAAAACTGAAAAACAATTATTCACGTAAACCACGTCACATTCCTGAAGGCACGTCAACAGGAATATTCATTTTGCACATCAATGAAGGCATTTTCAGTATTCTAGCCTTGACTTTTGCATGTACGTATGTGTGTGTGTTTGTATTCGTGTACTGTATTAATTTTTTAATCATATTTTTTGGCTTTAGACAACTTAATCTAATATTCCCTTTTGATTCGAATTAATTAATAAAATTGGTAACAACTCTTTTACTATTATTCTTTTCACATCTATGATCCTTTCACAAATTTAAGTTTCGTGATTTTTTCATACAAGCGGTAGAAAGTTTTTATTTGTGTACCAGAATTTTAATTTTTAGGAACGTAGCTTTCCCTTTTTAAAATGTAAAATCTTACTTAAACAAAAAATCTTTACTCTTGATATACGAGTATATCTCCCCCCCCCCCCTTGCTTTACTTTGAAGCAGATACATTAAAAATGAATTTGTATTCCGAAAAAATTCGGTATGCACTTTATAAAAATTTGTAGATACCTGCTTTTAAAAAATGCAGTTTGTTGCATTATTTTACATCTTTATGTAGTGAGATTATAAAAACGTTTTTATTATTTCTCGCGAAAAGCTCCTTTTTGAGATTTAAATATAGCTCCTTCGTGCAGGTGATGAAAAAACTTTACTTAAGTTGATTTTTAACTAAAGCCGTGTTAAAAAAAAATTACAATATATCTTCGTGTGATTAAACTAATTGCAAAAATATTATCTTCTACCGAGAAAACTTTTTATGTTTTATCCAACTTTAATATTCTGCTGAGTGAAATGATTAAAAAAAGGAAATTGGTTTTCGTAATTTAAATATTTTCGCGCCTCTAGGGCATGAAAATTGAAACACGGAATGCTGCCTCCCCCTCCTGAGCTCCGTCTTCAAAACTTTCTTCCTGTATTCAATTAAAACACGCAGCAAGAGCGCAAACTGTAAGTAGGTGTTGCTTACAAGTTTCGTTAATCTTCAAAGGCTGCGAGAGGGGGGGGGGGGAAATCTTTCCTCGTTTTTAACCCCAACCATCTTTTATCCTTCTAATCGTTTTATAAGTTTTCTTCTTTCTTGTGTTGGAACACAACTGGGTGGATATTAGAAGGAAAGAACGAAAACTCATTTTTCACCTTCAAGCGCGGGTAGAACATCGGTTCTAAAGGAATAAAAATCGTTCTGTTAGCTGCCAGAAATTTTTCTTGAAAAATTTCCCTTCTCTTTGATGTCCAATCCATTAAATGTTATTGTTCAATGAAACATGTTATGGTATCCATCTTGTGACGCACTTATTGCTTACGTGTTTAGAGTGGAAGCGTAAATTTCGTTGTTTAAGCAAGCATTGAAATAATTCCTTAAAAAGTATTTTCAAACGAAACACGATACACTTTTGAAATCCTTTTAGCTCTTGCCTTTTCTAAGTTTGTCTGAATGTTCTTTATTAAAGCTACTTTATGAATTAAGCATTTTCGATAGTTAAATAGAATCTTACGATAAATAATGTCTTTTAGCTACCCTTCCTTCAGATATATTTGAATATGTATTATACTACCAGAATTACCCGGCGTTACCCGGTATAATAATATTTTAAGCTTTTAGATCTCAAAAGGTTTTAAAAAATATATACGTACATATTATATGTTCTCAACCATTGACATAATAAAGTATTGTTGAAACGGCGTTAAACTTATTTCCGCCTGTAACGGAAAAAGCCTACTCCCGCAAAGCCTTGAACCACCCAAAAAAAAAAAACCCTTAATCCTCGTGCTAAGAGTTAAAAAAAATCCCCCCACTCCCCGATAGAATGCGCCTTTTATTGCTTAAAATAAATGTTCTAACCACGCCCCCGAAAAAATGAACATTTCGCTCAGGAAACGTATTTTAGAAATCTCTCCCCACCCCCGAAAAAATGTCCCCCCCGCTAAGAACTTAAGAGAAATATCCTCCCGCCCCCGAAGAGAACTTAATACATATTTTAAGATCACAAGAAATACCTGCCTTTTGTCGAATTAAAATTGTGTAAAAATAATTTTCCAAAGTTTTTATATAAACTGGAATTTAATTTAAATAATAAGATCAATAAACTGTATTTTAATTCATTTTTTCCCCTTAAATCTAGCTTTAACTTCCTTCGATGTTAAGCTACATTTAGGGGGAAAATATGTAGCGTAATAGTGCGAATATCATCGCACTGTTATGTTTTAATTTAATTTATTAAATTTAAAAAAATAGCAAAAAAATGAATAAATAAAGCCCAAAACTTTACGTTTTGAAGCAAACCCGCTTTTTTTTTAAAACTAAAGCCCCTTCTTTGCGAAGTTTTGTCTTTTCTTTTTCGAGGATATCTACAGGTTTCGAATGTCACGAAAATTACGATTTGGTTACGAGAATTTTTCGTCAATCGGGCCGGTTCCTCCAGAAGGCATCGGATATCCGGTATCCGACAGGTTTTTTAAAAATCCCGCAGAATCAATATCTGATGTATCACCGAATGGGCACGAAAAACCAGGCTCGTCGTTTGGGCAATCAATTCCTTTCCCCCTGACTTTTAGAAATACCTTAATCTCTTCAGACCCCAGAACTAAGCACAAACAATTTTGTCACAGTTTTTGGTTCTCTGATTTGAAAAATAATTACAAAGCAAAATAACTAAACAAAATTTTTTTTTAATTTTAATTAATAATTAGTTTAAATAATAATTAATGCCCAATTTCCATGTTTTCCATGTTTAAAACGAAGTAAACTACCTGTTGACTAATTTAAAAAACAATTGGGTGTTTTAGCTTTCAAATTACACAAACAGTAGTTAATAAACTGTATTTTAAAAGGTACCCAATTGGTACACTTGGAATGAAGAGGCTTATATTTATGCATGTGTTTATGTATTTTATTGTTTTTTTACCTATTATGTACTGAATATGTACCCTTTGCCCCCTCCCCTCCCCTGTAAAAAAAATTAAAAACGGGCCTACGAAAAAACCCCGAAAAATTCTCGAAAACGTCACGAAATTTCAAAGTAAACACCCTGTTTCTATTTTTTTTTAAATAATATTTAATTTACCAAAAGTAAAGTTTGGAATGCTTGAAGAGTTAGCCTTTAGAACGGGCTGTAGGAGTCCTTAATTTGTTTATAAAGCATGTCACTCCATGCTCCAAAATGGCGTCATTTGAAGGTAAACCAGCCTTTTCTCTTGTTTACTTTTCGCCGAGTTACTATTTTATGAACGCGTTGGCTGCGAAGTTTCTCATTTCCGCGAAACGAAACAACTTAATCCTTAAAGCTGTGTTTCAACGAGCGGGATCTCGTTAAAATGAGAATGAAAGTGTGCGCATTTGTGTGAAATATAACTGCCGCTCGTAAAAAACGAGACCGAAAAGAAATGCAATCAAAAAACTTGACTCACGCAAAATGCTGTTTTATAGAATTATTCATTTTTATAGTGCGACCTTTTCCTTTTGTTGTATTAACCTTTGTTCTACCTTAACGAGATTTAGGAACGGCTCCAGAAATGTTGCCTGTTTTGTTTTTGTGCTTTAAGGTGTTTTGTTTGCTGTTCTAAAATAGCTTTTGCTAAAATTTCACCCTAGTTGTTGCCTTATTTATATACTTATTTCTTCAATTTCAGCGTTTGCGTGTGTTTTGGAAATCTTCAAAGCAGTCTTTAGGAAAGATTCAAAGCATTTTTATTATGTTTTGCTTATCGGATGATGTTATCCATTCAAATAAGAAATGCTTTTAAAGATTTTAGACGCCGTTTTCTTTTATGAGAAATGTTCTCATTAAAAACGTGCTAAAATTAAATGTTTTATTAAAAGAAAAAATTGTAATCGACTCGGAATATTTGTTTCTTGTGTTCCATATTTCTAAAATTGCATGCATTTTAATCTCAAGTGAATATTTATTGCTTTATGGGTTCCTGTTTGTCGATATTAGTAGTATTATGCAGTTTTTCTTATGAGTTGGAGAGCGTGTAATTGACAAAAAGCTGAATTTGATAAAATTAGCTTTAAAGTTTCTAGCTTCCTTTTTTTTTCTGTTTCTCAAAATCAATGTTTGTCATGCACGTTGTTGTAGTGTTGATTAAAGAAATATCGCACAAATTGCAAAATGTATAGCTTAAACGGAGCTGTTAAAAGGATTCAATTTTTGAGTTTAACCCCATCCCTCCCGCTGACGTGAAAATGACGGGCTGGAGTGTTTAAAATTTCAGAATAAAAACAAATCAAAAATTAAAAATGAATATATGTATTGTTCATACACATATTTTTATGTAATTTTCAGAGATAAAAAAATAGGTACTTTTATGACCGTTTTCTTGAAAATGACCCGACCGTTAAGGGGTTCATTGTGTATTGTGTTTGCTGCTTAGCTTCCAGAAGCTCGAGAATCTTCGTTGAAGTAGTGTTTTCGTGTAGAACCTTTCAGTATACTTTGCAATTTATGCTGTACGAGTTAAGTTTTCTCATAAATAGCTTCTTTAAAAAGGTAAACATTTATTTCCCTAGGAAGTTGTTGTTCTAAGTTTTAATTTTTGTATTTTTATTTTGCTTGAGCATTTAGATCCTTATAGACAACTTCTTCAATTTGCACCGATTTAGTTCACTACTAAGTTTATCGAATATGAGAAGCATTATGTGTTCAAAAGAAATAATGACATGTTCATCCTCACAATAATGGGGGAAAATATCAATTTCTTCAAAATGCAATCTGACATACTTGTCCACTAAACTCTTCGATTTACTTCTACTCATTTTAAATAAATATTCTAAACGCCAAAGCCGCCTACTGGCATATAGTTGGTAGATCCGAAGGCTACCGCATTAAGAGCCCAGTTTTGAGCTTATGCAAGATTTTCCTGGTATTCTGTGCTTAAGAGCATTTTTATGAGAAAATGTAAGGAATACAACTCCCTACCTGCTTGCTCTTTTTTATGTTCTTGAACACAAACTAAAAGCACTAAAAAACTCGTGAATGTTCAGAGATTGTTGTAAGAGTACAGAACATGTCCGACCACCCGAAGGTAGGTTTGCAAAGGGGAGGGGAGGGGGTGATTTTTGCACTCAGGGGAAATTTTCACCTTGTTAAAGGGGGGGGGGGAATCTTTTTTTAAATTTAAAGAGTTTTGCGCTATATTTTGCTGTTTTGAGGGTATTTTTACTCTAAAAATTTGGATAGTTGATATTTGTTCTCTCACCTTGCTTTGTCAATTAGTTAATGGTTTTATTTTTATTGATAGATCTTTTATGATTGAGTTTTTGCAATTTGAAAAGTTGATTTTTGTCATCTCTCCCGTTTTGTTAATCAGTTAATGCTTTTACTTTTTATTGATAGTCGTTTTATGAACGAATTTTTGCAATTTGGTAAGTTTATTTTTGTCGTCTCTTTCGTTTTGTTAATCCGTTAATAGTTTTACTTTTTATTGATAGACCTTTTATGAACGAATTTTTGCAATTTGGAAAGTTGATTTTTGTCATCTCTTCGTTTTGTTAATCAGTTAATGCTTTTACTTTTTATTGATAGTCGTTTTATGAACGAATTTTTGCAATTTGGAAAGTTTATTTTTGTCGTCTCTCTCGTTTTGTTAATCCGTTAATAGTTTTACTTTTTATTGATAGACCTTTTATGAACGAATTTTTGCAATTTGGAAAGTTGATTTTTGTCATCTCTCTCGTTTGGTTAATCAGTTATTGCTTTCAATTTTTTTATTGGCCTTTTATGAACGAATTTTTACAATTCACATCGATTAGGCGTATCGGCCAAATCTGTGCTTTCCTTTTTTCTTCCCTCTTATAGTATAAATGAAGTTAGGAGAGATTTTATCGAAAAGATATTGTCCTACGGAAAAATTTTAGGCTTGAGAAATTTTCTGCACCTTTTGGATTATTGTGCCTGATATTCTAATTTCATTCACATATTGGTGATTTTATAAAGTAACTTTTTTTTTTAACTCAAACTGTTTATTACGTTCTGCCCATTTTCACGAAAACAATCAAAGCTTTAACGTTCAGTGCTTCTGGTACGAAAATGATAAATAGACTCCATATTCCAACTGCATCCTTCTCAATCATGCCACATATTCCCCTCTCACTAAGGGACGTTATTTCCCCTCCCTAAGAACCACTGTTTTATATCATCAGATAATGTCTAGCATTTATTAGCGAAGAAATCAAAGGCAACTCAAACATAAATCGCATCAAAAAACAATTCAATTGGGGCAACTGATCCTTTTTTCCCCCGTTGCATTTGTTATCCTCAATTCTTACAGAAATGGAACGCTTTCGCTCTTAGAAACATTTTTCCCTTTGATTTTTGTTCCGAATCCATGCTTTGTGCTTCTTCTTCTCCCTCCCCCCTCCTCCCAGAAGAAATTCCTCCCTTTACAAGACAACGCTTCCTTTAATATCGGAGAAGTCGGCGGTATTACGTGACATTCCCCCGAGCCGATGGGTTATCCGATTCCTTCCCTCCCCCCCCTTTTTTTCTGTTTTATCCCTAAGAGGGAATCCTGGCTTTGTCTACGATCCGTGATTTCCCCAGTGGTCGGTTGCAATGCCGGCTATTTCCTGCTTACTGTGAGGCATTTTAAATATTCATTCCATAATTCCCGCTGCGATGGAGAATTGTCCGCTACTTATTTCCGAACACCCTTGCGATGAAGAGCTTCTTTTTTAGCTCGATTTATTGATTCAAATTGCCGAAACGTGACTTAAATAAACCGTTTAGAATAAGTGATACATGGGGGGATCGAATGTTTAAGTAATTGCTGTAGCCCACATGTATCTTCTGGATTTTTCATATTTGACATTTTCAAAATACAGGGTATTTCTAAAGGAATATTAGGGTTGTAACACTTTGAAGTATTTATTACGTAATACTTAAAATCATAATTAATACATGAAATGAAAGAGCAATTCAGACAGTTTAGTTTGTTGATACGCGCATGCGCTAGAAAGCCTGTGCGCTCGCGTCTCTGTGCATGCCTGGAAATCGCCGATTGGTTGAATATCACTGTACCCGAGCGCTGGATTGAACGGAAAGGGCCAATGACGGAGCTATGGTTTCCACGCTCACCCGACCTTATGCCATGTGGTTTCTACCTGTTTTGGTTCATAAAAAATCGTGTGTATGTGTCTCCACTACCAGCTGCCCTACTCGACCTAAGAAACAGGATTGAAGCAGCTGTTGCAACAATTACACCACAAACACTAAACGTTTGCAAAGAACTGCGCTATCGACTTGATGGCGTGTCGTGTGCCGAAACGTGCTTACAATAAGCGCTTGTAAACTTGTACGTATGACTGTTTGAGGCGCTCTTTCATTTCATTAAGTTTATTAATTATAACATTAAGTTTAAAATACTACAAAGCGTTAAAACCCCGATATTCATTTAGAAACACCCTGTATATGAACGGAAAATACTTTTACACAGATTTGAATTTAAGAATAATAATAATAAAAAAAGACCTAAGTATTAATTTTGCTTAATGGAATTACCAATGAATTTTTTTTTTAAGGTAAACTCTAAATACTAATTATAATAATAAATAACAACGCCTGCTGATTCTAAATGTTCTAAATTTTAACCAAAATGTGTGATGTCGCCGATGTCGCACACTGCTCTTTACCTCACGCCCTCTTGGACGTCCCAAAGATTCCTAGATTCTAGTTCGACTCCAACCTGCTATTTCCCGCTTTCAGATTTGGTTCTTTTGCAAAAAAGTAAATGTACCCTTATATGAACCGAAAGCAAAGGAATATGGGGATGAGGATAAAAGAACTGAAAAAGCATGTGGTTGAGTGTAGTAAATTTAAAGAATGTTTGTCCAAAAATAAAGTATTGAAATTTAAGGTTTTAAAATCTTTCATTTTTGTTCATCTTTACTTGCAAAACAGAAAGAGTAATTTGAGCAAAAGTACGTCACAATATTTTTGCATTAGCTTTTGATTTCTCTTTTTTTTATGCTTCTTATGTAAACAGTAAACACTGTCAAGCATAGTAAGCAGAAACAGGGTCGTATATTTTTCCGGGTAATTTTTAAAACTCCAGTTGTAATATTCCTGTTTTTAGATGCTCAGATTTTGCTTTGGAATAAATACTCATTACAATACAGAATTGTTTAAAGGATAAATTATTAGTAAAAAAGGCAATGTTTAAAATTGAATGGGCGAGGTTTAACCTCTTCATTCCAAGTGTACCCAATTGGGTACATTTTAAAATACTGTTTATTAACGACTGTTTGTGCAATTTGAAAGCTAAAGCAGCCAATTGTTTTTGAAATTAATCAACAGATAGTTTACTTCTCTTTTAAACATGGAAAACATGGAAATTGGGCATTAATTATTATTTAAACTAATTATTAACTAAAAGAAAAACAAATTTTTTTAGTTATTTTGTTTTGTAATCTTTTTTTAAATCAGAGAACTACAAAAATGCGTCAAAGTTGTTTGGGCTTAGTTCTGGGGTCTGAAGAGGTTAAAAAGGAGTTTCATATACTGTTTCGCAAATATAGGTTTTTTTTATTCTATTCTTGTATAATATATAAATATTGTATCAGTTTTTACAATCTTGTTTGTATTTCGGATTTATTTCTCTTAACCACAAAAAAAAAAAAAAAAAAAAAAAGAGAAAGAGAGAGAGAAAGAGAAAACTATCAATAGGAGTGATTCTGGTATTTAATATTAAACGAGACTTTTCCAGAAAGTTTAAACCAATTTACTAAAATAATGCGAATACTTTGCTTGTGTAATCGTTACAATAATTGTTATCTTCAGTTTTTGACTGGATCTGACTAAATAATTGGAAATACATTCTTTTTTTTTTCCAAACTGAAAGTTGAATGTTTTCGAAATGACATTCCTACTTCAAAAGATGGTTAAACTAACACAATATGTCACGTAATGTGGAACGTGAAATGAAAGTTTTCCATTACTAGTATAATAGGCTCCGAGTAATAGAAACAGAAGTACAAGTCGCTGTCGAAACGAAAGCTCCTTTCTCTTAACTATTACTTGAACTATTGTTCAAAATGCTTTTACAATTCTTTGAATTTTTTATCTGAAGCTTCTCAATTTTTTTTTCTTTTAATCTTTTACTTCATGAGTATCTTATTTTTAAATTGTTTGCTCGAATAAGAAAACTTTTGAAGAAAATAAATATATTTCTTGAAAGCTTATTTTGGTGCGTTTTATTTTCTTTCTTCAGACATTCTTTGTATTCATAACATGTCAGTGAAAAACTAGGACTTTTTTTTATTGAGGAGGGGGGGGGGGAGCAGAGGATATTCAGAAAAAAGCCAAGAGTACCTTGAGTGAAAAATACGTGTAAACGCTCTGGCCCGGAAGTTTTCCTCAAATCAGCATCTGATGTCACTTTTTAATTTCGTTTAAGTAATAGATTTTTGTTAGTTTACACACCAGCATCTGATGTGACCTTTCAGAATTAAAATTGCCACTGTAAGCAGTAAGGAGCTGCAAATCCCTCAATACCCGACAGAAATGTAATTAAAAATCGGTCATCTTTGAATTTGTTCTGAAGATTTTTTTTCTCTTGTTCGTATTAATTTAGAAGCTTTGAAGCCAAAAAATCCAAACTTTCGAAGTGTATAAATTAAAAATTTAAAATGTATAAGCATAATTTGTCAACCAAATTCGCGAATATATGTGAACAGTTAGCTTAAATTGCCATGAATATCAAGAAAATCGAATGATGGGAATATTGCTTCTTACGTTGTCTAAATTTGATGGTATCAGTATGCCCTTTTTCATTGCCAAATTATTAATAAAACAATAGTAGCATTGAATCAGAGTTTAACTATAACTAACTTTATCAGTAAATTTAAACTAATTACTAGAGCGTATTTCTAATACCCATCTTTAGTATTAGCAGAGTGTTTATCGGCAATTTGGGAAATTACGTCAGTTTTCGAATACCACTTCTCAACTCTTCTAAACTTTAATTTCAAGGGTATTTTTACCTCACCCAACTTCGCTCTGCCTTTGAACTTGATCTGCGAAAAGCACACGCTTTCTAGCTTGGAGGGAGGGGAGGGGGTGGAACGACACCTGACGAAAAGGGAGATGCAGTTCCCATAGAAACGGGAAGGAGGAGATGGGCGTTGCCTTGGCAACCGAAAGGTGCTTTTGATGTATTGCCGCCCGGGGAACGCGTGAAGAGAAAATTGCATCTTGGTTGGGCGTCTTGCATTCTGAGAGCGCGCCATTTTGCGACGGCTGCCGCTTTATTTGCCTGACCTCGCGCACCCCCATTCTTTACCCCTTAGTCGCCTGTCAGGCACAAAATGAAGCTTGAGTTTTCCTCAATCTCTTCACTTCAAATACTGCAGAGGTTTTTTTTTTTTTTTAGCATTCATTAAAATTAGTGCAAACAGTGAGAGACTTAATATCGAACAAATATTAGACTTTCATATGATGTACTAATTTGAAATACTTTTTAGCCTTTTCTCCCGTAAAAGTTAAAAAAAAGGGGGCATACGAAAAAAAAAGCTTAATGTATCGTAACAATAAAGAGAAGTCAAAAATAAGTATAGTAATTAAAAAATGGTTGAAAAATAAGAGCATTGAAAGTAGGGTTTTGAGATGGGGGGAAATGTGTATGTGTCTGTCTGTCCTCCCCCCCCCCCCCAATAACTATGATAATTGTCCGGTTTGAAATTTTTTTTTCGGCATTCGGAAAAGCTCATCGGTGGCATTTGAATATCGTGTTTTACTTCTTGCGTTGAACAAATTTTTTTTGTTCAATTTTGAGCAGTTCAAAAAAAATTATTATTAGCGCCTACGGGAAAATTTAAATCCTATGTAACTCCTGATCTAACAGACGGATAGGCTTGAAACAAACTTTGTCGAAAGGATCTTTTGACGTAGAACATATACACTGTGGATATACGAAGTTCATCCAGAACTAAACAAGCCTATTTTCCCATGAATTTTTATGATATAGATTTCGAAGGATATTTCTAAATGAATGAGCGAGGGAATGAATAAATTATGAATGAATGCAAAATCGTATTTAAAGCAAAACTTATTTGCAACTTCATAGTGCAGACACTAGCGTCCCTCTAATCCATCTGCAGCGAAATTTGTTTTTTCAAGCACTGCATTGACACAAAAGTAATTTAAATGCATGCTGTCTATAACCTTCAGTTTGATCATTACAATGCTAAAGTTACCCAAATGACGACAAGTTCGTGTTTAGTATTTGAAATAAAGCAAAAGTATTTACAAAATACCAAATAAAGTGCATAATTTTGTTCAAATTTTGTTTGTTGAAAAAAAAGTCGATTTAACCAGAGCAAAAAAAAAAAAAAAACAACTTAGAAGCACTTTCTTCAAATAAAATGTATGTAATTTTCGTTACTCCTTATTCATTTAAATACATTACCATTTGCACCAAACACTTGAGGATTTTTAATCCCACTATAAAAGGTTTTAAATCGTTAATCTAAAAGTTTTTCAAATAAAATGTATGTAATTTTCGATACTCCTTATTCATTCAAACACTTATTTCCATTTGCACCAAACACTTGAGAATTTTTAATCCCACTAAAAGTTTTTAAATCGTCAAACCACGCCCATTTTTACCAGTTAAGCCAATTGAATTTTAAAGATATTTAGCTTTAAAAATACTCAGTTAAAAATTTTTGAACTTAAATTCGGTGCAAATGGGAATTAGTGACCTCACGAGCTGGTACTAAAAAAAATAGGAACAAAATTTGACCCTCGCCTCAAAAAGGTTCTCCACGCGCAACTTCTTGTTTTTTTTTTTGTTTTTGTTTTTTTTTTTGTTTTTTGTATGCGTAACTGATTTTAGTCTAAAAATTTCGCGTTTAATTGCCACCATTTTTGGTGTAAAGTTGAAAATCATTCATAATCATATTTTGATGTATTTAAAAAAAATTACAGTTTGTCTAAAAGATTACAGACAGCAGAATGTTTTTTTTTTTTTTTTGGCGTATGATGTTCGTTAACTCATCTACGTATCAAAAGTTCATTACAATCATCCATTTATTCTATTTTCATAGAAATGAGCCATTGTAATTAAATTTCGATATGTGAAGGAGTTAACAAATTTCATATGCTAAGAAATGGCTTACATATTCTTAGAGAGATAAATAAAAAGTTTAAAATATCTCAAAAATGAATAATTTTCAACATTACACCAACTGAACACCAAAAATCGTGTTTAGTCTGTTTAGTAACACCAAAAATGGTGGCAACTAAACCCAAAATTTTTGCAGTGTAGTTGCGTGAACGTGAGTGACATTTCGTGCATTTAAAAATTAAAACAAACTACTTATTTTCAATAATGCTTCAAATCTATGAGCTACTACAGTAAAATTCAAACTCTATTCTGACTAAAGCCCCTTAATAATTTTTTTGTTAAGAAATTTTTACCATCCTTTAGTTACATGAAAACGGCATTGAATTGCTTACTCATGTGTGTTTTACTTTCGTCTATAATTTTGTGTTTTTGGTGTCGCAATCAAGGGGGAGACAAGTTGATCTGTCTTTTATTTATGAGACATACAGACATGTGATTTTTCTGTATTTTAATGGGATTCATTATTATCTGTAAATTTGGAAATTACAAATTTCGTTTCCGCGAAAATTCGTAGTATTGGAAGGCTTTCCCTCTCTTTTTTTTCTATGAAAATTTTTGAAAGTGGCCTTTGTACATACCTGCCAAATTTTGCAAACTTCGATTAAAATTTACGCATTTGGTCCATATTTTGTGCTTTCTAAGGTCAATCCCTTTTTTTTTTCGCGTTTCGAAATCCGGTTGCATCGGCTTCGGTAAAATTTCCCAATTCTCGTTTGCTACCGGGTTCTTCCTCTTGGACATCAACCAGTTTGAGCTTACCCTTATTTTTAATCTTTAAGTTTCAGCTTCTGTAGTAAAGCACTTGCATGGGCATCATTTTACCACGCCCGCTCGAAATTTTGGCCTAAAAAAGTTATTATTTTTAAGATTATGTTTAGCCTTTAAGTTTGAGTGATCATATCAGTTTCTTATATTTATTAAATATTACAGCCTTATTGATAACCTAAAAATTTTTTTTGCCGAAAATGTTTTTTTTTCCTCCTGTTTTTGGTATGCAATTTAATACGTTTTTAAATTTCAGATCATCTTTAGCGTTATGTTTTTTTTTTCTTTTCAAGTACTTATTATATATTGTTACAAAATAAATGAGTAGTATTTTTCTCTATTTTCAATATATGATTAAAAAACATGTAAAAAATTAGCAATCGTTTTTTGAATACCTTAAAGCAATCGTTAAATTTGACAAAAAATTGATCTAATGTTTTTAATTGTGCCTTTTATATCATTTGTTAAGTAGTTCAGAATTATGCATATAGATATAATATATAAATAAAAGTCAGCTATTGTGTGTTAAAATCACAAATACTATGTTGTTTGTGTGTTAATAAATAATCTTCTTCTCATAGTTCTTCTTTCTTTTTGTATTGTATTTATCCAGCGTCAAACTTATTCTCTCCTTAATATTTGTAAAAGTTGGCCGGTCTGAAATAGCTTTTTCGGTATAAAAAGTTAATGCTTAGAAACATGTTTATTTCTTTAAAAAATGCAATGAATTTTTATAGTTTGCACTGGGTTGTGACTTTACGTATGAATATAAGTTCCGAAGAATGTAGGACTTCCACACATTTTTGGGTTAGACATCAAGCCAAGTAATCATGTATATTAATGACTTGATTTTGCTTAGGACTATTTGGTAATTATATTGCTTAGTAATTTATGCGTGAAATATAAGGTTTTTAAATAAGCTTTTATAAAATGTTATGTCGTCACGCCGTGATTTTTCAGTATTTTGTTTCCTTAGTGAATCACATATCTGGATATGTCTCAAAACTTCAATAGTATACCCAATTTATGTATTTTTGAAGAAATACTCGTATGTATTGAATAACTGATTAGTTTCTTTTTTTTTTTTTTACAGGTATGTTCCTTTCATGTGTTTGAGTGCTTTTTCTGTTGTAGGTAAGATTTTTTTTAATGTTTTCTTCAAAAAAGCATTTTTAAATGGAATGAATTTCTTACTATAATTCGCTTGGCCTGTTGAAACCGTTCCAGCAAAAACTATAGTTGCTTATTTCCTAGAGAGGATTTTTCTTCCTCTTTTGCAAGCTTATTTACAGTTATGCTGTGTTCTAAATAGTAAATACATTCTCCTATCTGATAAGCGAATAGAATTCAACCAGTATTTGGAATAAGGTTTCAGAAACAAAAAGTAGGCAAATAAAAATTGTCTACAAGTTTGCCGCTCAAGGCAATGTCTCTCAAATGATATTTTTTTTTCACAACGTGGAGGCACTTGCCTTGTCGGCGTTCGCCCTTTTAAAGCCACGAGAATTACTGGCCATTTGTGAAGGGTCAGCTGAAAGGTGGCCAGTGTTAACCCCAACGCGCTGTAGGTGGATGACACCAATGGGGTCACCACAACTATGCCATCTTCCTTTTTGGACCTGAGACTGAAGGGGATTTTCTCCAACCTCCGGTACTCTCGGAAATGCCTCGAGAATTTCAGGGTCCACGGATTTTACATGCACGTAAAATCCCCACGTTTACATGGTGGGTATTCAGCGGGTCGATTTCCGAACCCCAAACCTTTCAGTTCGAAGAACGACAGCCTAACTACTCGGCTACCGCGGCCTCATCCGGTCAAATGAGCATCAGTAACTTTTCCTGTGATGTACAGCTCATAATATTTTTCCATGCATTTGAGGCAAATCAAGAGATTGTTCGGCGAACTTCAAAATTTTTTATATGAACTTTGTGCTAGCAATGGCACTTCTTCCTCACTATCCATTATCGAAAACAACAACAAAAAAAAAAGGTCTCTTTGGCAAACCACAATAGATACTATTAATTATGTTTGAAAATATTGCGCTGTGTTGGAAAAAGTATAAAGGTTACATCCTCAAAAATTGATCAAATCAAATAGAATATTCATGAAAATTGAATTGATAAAAATGTTACAACGATCCCATTTAATCATGAATTTGAACAGATAATTAATTTTTAGCAAAAAAGGTTTTTTGGTAGGTCATCTAGTATATATTTATTCCTATGCAACATAACTCTTATTTCAATAATATATATCTATTATATAGATAGAATCAACTATAATACGGGTAGATACTTCCAAATTTAAAATTATCTTCCGGAAAACCTTGATTCTCAGGTAAACTTGAAATACGTTAAAAACATTTCGCGGGGTTCCTTTCCGTAACTAAATTTACTAAGTTTACTTATTCTGAAGAGTGCTCAAGGCAAATAAAAGTTACTACCGCGCCGAGAATACATCATACTTCAAGAAGGGCACCTTGCACTGTATGTCTCCTATGTCCGTCTTACTTCGGGCAGCAATAGCACTTAAGAAATCCAGTAACTCTGGCAGCCATCTTTCTTTATTTGCTGCCCAGAACCATTAAACATCTCCTTGGACGTTAGGATACCCACGGGGCCCTCGTAATGCCGGGCCCTCTCGCTCCTGGGGTCTGCTAATCGCATTTTATGGGCAAGTTTCCTGCCAGGTTCCACCGCTGCCCAGTGGCATTCATTATAGTAGCTTCCTTCCGCTTCGGTCTCAAGAAAATGTTTTTCACGCCATGGCTTAATTTTATATTTGTCTTTGCCCGGTAGTTCGTACACTTAGCAACTCGGGAGTGGAGCTTAAAGTTTATTCCGGTATTAACACTTCCTGTCGGCTGAGCCGCTGTTTGTGGCTGGTCAACGTATAATTCTTTTCTATTCGTGATTGGTCAACATATTACTGTCAAGAATTGAATCTTTCACTCATAGTTGCCATATTGAGTAACGGTGTTCCACGCAATTTTCTTTTTTTAAATTTCGCAAGGAGCTATAATGTCGCAAGCGGATTTAATTCGTGATATTTTTTTCACCTAGAAGGAAAGGGCCGCCCTGGATGACTTCGAAGGGTGGATGCCCTGCCTTTCCACATTAAATGGGAGGAAACAAAGGAACGCTTATATGCAAAATTGTTTGGGAACGTGTCACTACAACCACTTAACTTCCTAATTTATCGAAACGGCCTCTGCAACACCGGGGTTAGAACCCGGGACTTGCTAGTCCAAGCAAAATGTGTCTCTATAGCATTACGAGTCAGTCTCACTTCACCTATTTATTTTTGGTGTGTGTGTTTCTGTGCGGATTGTTTAATTGATAAAAAAGGGGATTGCGATGTGAAGAAGTTTTTGGATTACAGGTTAAAATGACGTTTTTATTTTACTCATGCCGACTTACACTGGTTAGCATCCCCCCCCCCCTTGTTGACTATATTTTTTTAACATGGGATAAATCGCTGTTTATCAGAATTCTTAATGCTACAGAACAATTGTTTTTTTGGTTTGACTTCGTTCTTTCAAAAAAACATTCGCCTGTCATTTTTCTTTATAGTTTGGTGATAGCTATCTCTTTCTTGACAAGTTGAGGATTAAAACACCATTAGAGGCTCTGACACCAACAGCTCCACCAAAGTCAGCATTTGTTGATTGTGGATTTCTTGTATGAAATAGAATCTGATTCTTATTGAAAGTTTAACGGGATTGTATAGATAGGGGAAAAAACTGAAATTGATGAAAAACAAAAGGGAACTAAACCTTCTTCATGCTCCCTTGGAATGGCTGTACCATACATTGGGAGGGACGGACGGACGATAGACGGAAATACCCCAATTCGAAAAGAAGAAAAAAAAGAGAATGATATAAATGGGTTTCGATATGAGATAGCGAGCTTAAATTGAAATGAATGACCACTGGGTTCTTACCCTGCAAACGATACCAGAGACTCGCTAGAATAGTGATTGTTCGAAAGGGTGGGCCAAAGATAGATGAACTTTCCCGGGGGACGAATTCGATACCGCTTAAAAACTCCGTGCCATTCGAATGGAATTTGTCTTATTTCAGTTTGATCGCTCAATAAAAAAAGTTTTTTTTCCCATTCTGGCACTTTTTAAAATGAAATCGTTCTTTGTTCTTGCATTGACGACATTAAGAATTCCTTTATTCGATAACAAAGGAATAAAGGGAAGTCAATGAACTAAGAAAGAAGAGTAATCGATTCAACTGCACTTAAGATTGAAGACTTAGTTTCAGCTATAATCTTCCTTTTTTTTGTTTTTTGAAGTGGGAAATTAATCAGATCTGTAGTGTTCACGAATCGTAATTCCAATTGAAATTGAGTTGCATTTTTAATTGTATTTTTTTTTTGTCTTTACATCGGATTAAAAATTGACCAAAAAAAAAAAAAGAATTCGGTGAATTGCAACGAAATTTTAATTCGTCGATTAGTTATTTGTTACCCGACTCCCTTCTTTTTTTTTTCATTATATGTAAATCAAGCCGTTGCCTACATCGATTGCAACCTTTTTAGATCAAAAAGCACTAAGGTACCTGTACCCAATATGGACACCATAAGAAAATGTATTTTTTCACCCCCTTGTACTCGTCATAGAACTCCAAAAATGTATGACCACTATCCCTGGACTATTGACTACCATTATTAAAATTATCGACCTTGTAATTATCCTGGTTTATTTTAAATGATAAAAACAAAAAAAAAAAAAAATTACAAGTGTCCATATAAGGAACCACCTGTCCCTGTTATGGACATGCATGTCCATAATAGGGACAGGAGGCTTCTTATTGACTTACTACACAGGGTGTATGGAAGATACACTCTTCCAAGGGATTTTAGAGGAGAGGAGATAAAAAAATATAGCTTAAAGTATTGCGGGGCAGGAGTGGGGCACAGTAAATACCTTCATAACATGCACTTTAGAAGGGGCATTTTCGTTTGTGGCTCTTCGAAGAGCCATGCAAAGCACCTCAGATACTACAAAATATTATGAAATAATGTAGTTCCTTTTGCTTAGCTGTATTGCATCTGTCTGCAGACTGAACATCTGCTATTACTCAGTCCTCACACGATGGTCAAATAAAAACTTCATCATGGGAGCTAAGTCCCACACAGTCCTCATGGGCATATCTGCCGAATTTGATGCATGACCGCATTTCTTCAAAAGTATCAATTAAAAATACATATAAACATTCATTTATTATGAATTAGCAAAACAAAATAACATTTAACAGATATTTTACAAATTTGTGAATCTGAAGATTCACTTACTGTACTTCATCAACAAAGGAGAGCTGGTACTGATTCTTATGAAGTATTGATGCTGTTGCAGACATGTGGCCATGCATCAGCTGCGACAGAGATGTCCATGAGAACTGTGTGGGACTTAGCGTCCATGAGGAAGAAGTTTTTATTTGGACATAAGTTGTCCATATTGGGAATCGGGCGTAGTTTTACTAAATCTTGTAATAAATAAATAAAGAAAACATTTTTAAGCAATATATTCAATAGCAATCGAAAATATGTATTATCAGCTTTCTAAAACACTCCATTTTTCATTAATTAAAGTAATTTTACCATATCTAATACGAATTTAAACTTACCAATAATTACGATCAGTACACCACGAAAAAACAAGTTTCCTTCAAAATGACGATCAACGCGCTTTTTTTTCACTTTCCTGGCTAAATTATCCTTTCAACTGCTTTCCTTCACGGACATGTAGTGCTATTTCTCGATCAAATTTGTTACTTTTAAAGATATTAGGGGTGTCCATATTGAGAGCACTGTCCATATTGGGTACAAGTACCTTATCATTATTTATCAGTAGTGCAATTTAGGCGTTTACTTGGTGTACTTGGTGACAACAGGAAAAAATGTAGACTCCATACCGGTTTTGTAAACCTCCTTACCACAAATGCAATTCTAAGGAACTGTATCTTCACTTTAAGGCAAAAGTAGTTGCTTCTTCTCTCACGCTATAAGGTAAATTGATTTGTGCTATGCATAAAGTGAAGATTTAAACTTTCCGGCGCTACTGTTTCTATAGAATATTTTATTCCCTTGCCACAAAAGTATAAGGGTAATGAAATTTTGACTATCGCAAACCAGTAATTTTATTTTACAAAACAGCATTTTTCCCAACTGTCGAATTATTGTCCGAAACTGTCTTATTGTTGAACAACACGAAAAACTGGCAAACTGTGGGACACAAGAATATCGATCTTGGGTAATTACAGGTACAATTAATTACATATATAGATGATAATTACAGATACAAATGCTAATTACAGTTACAGATGATGATACAGATATATTGAAATGATAGATCCAAATAATACAAATGAAAAAAATGAACGGAATTTTTAGCTAATTTACCCTGGTTAGACGCTAAGTTTCTTCAGGTGCGGTGCTTTATCATGTGTTTTTGACGTTATCTTAACTTATTTTTGTCAGGTTATATTATTTTTATTATTATTTTGCATTATTAAATCCTTTGCATTTTTCTCTTCACAGATGTTGTTTTATCTTACCAATAGATGCCTACATTATCAATTTAATCTGCTAAACAATTGTTTTTTGAACTTCAACAGCAAAATAGTCGAAATCAAAAATTTTATCGTAATTTCAATGAAATTACAAGTACAATGTCATTATTTTTAAATGTGTTAAAATAATTAATTTCTCCGGTTTCTGATGCATATTAATTTTAAAAATTTAAGCTTTTATGTTCTCTGAAATATGAATGCAATTCAAAGGAACAATGGTATTAAATGAACACATATCAACTGCAATTAAAGAGCGTTGCCAGTCGTTTTGAATCTTTTCTATTATATTTTGTAATTTTTAAATAACAGGCTAGAATGGAGCTATGTAAACCAAGTAAAAAAGTTTCAGGACTTTTTAACGAAGAAAAATAGCTTAATTGTGACTTAACAGATTTATCTTTAATAAAGTGGCAATCCTATAAAAAATTTGGAATAATTTTCGGGAATAAATTAAAATCGTATTACATCATAAAATATTTCGTAAATTAACCAACAAGTTAAAATATTTTAAATATAAATTGACATTTTTTTCATACAAGCTCACCATCAAATTTTTAGAGCTCCCGAACTACAACAATATGAACGGACAAGAAGAACTCGATTGGAAGATTAGGAATAGAAACGAAATTAATGGCCTCCGTATGAAGGTATCAGCCCCAAATTGAAATGTATGACCCTCTCCCCCCTTGGCTGGCTCTCCTAGAGGTACATCTGAAAGAGAGGGGGGGGGGGGGGGGGTGATAGGAAATTGGAAGAAGTTTGCCCTCTGTTGGATGTAATTTTCCCTTGGGATGCGAATACGATCCCAACTGAAAACACGAACTAGTTTTAACAGGATCCATGTTTTCCTTCCAACCGTTGCTTAGAAAAAGATTTTTTTCCTGCCGATATTCCCTGTAACTTGGGTTTCCGATCGTGATCTATTACCCCCCCCCCCCCCCTCTTTTTTTTCGTAATGTGTTTTCCGCGTTACGGTTTTTCTAATTGTTCTGTTCTTGCATTTCCCCCTTCAAATACTGATGTCTTGATTATTCTTGGGTTTTCGCACGCATGTAAGGTGCTACTGACATTTGTAAAGTCGTTCCTCTCATTCAGACCACATGTTCTTAGATATATGTTAGTGAAATTCACAAGGATGGTAAAATTTCAATAATAAATAAATATTGTAGCATTTGGAAGGATATTTTTCCTTTATTTATTTATCCATTTATTTTTAAAAGAATATTTCATTATAAAACGGCAGATAGTCAGAGGTCGATCCCGCATTCTTAACAGGGTCTGTTTTTTTTGTGAATTTTAAAAAGATTTTTGGGAAAAATCAAATAATTTCATAAAAATTTAAAATTTAACTATATACAGTGATAAAAATTTTATCATTTTTTCGCTTATTTAATAAATAATTGTATGAAAAGTACGATTTGGTAGTTTGGAATTTCGTGAAGGTTTCCGTTTGATTGACAGGAATTTCATGAAGGTTCCGTTTGATTGACTGGAATTTTGTGAACACTATCCGTTTTAGTTGATTGAAATTTTGTGAATGGTCCGAAAATGAACTTGGATGTTATCTGGCACGACCCCTGATAGTGTTTGGGAAAAAATTAATAAAGAAATTATTTGTCAAAGCACGTTTTTTATAACATAGATTTTGTTTTTCCTAAAAAGCGTGATTTTTGAATTACCTACTAAAGCAAGAAGCAGCAGGATAAACCTATAGCTGATACACATTCTACATTTTCCTAATTTTTGTTTCTAATAAAATGTTTCTGATGAAAATAAAATTTCATGTAAGACTATTACTGTTTTCATATCAATTAACAAATAAAACTCCTTTGAATTAAAATACTTGTTTTAAGGGACAAAAAAAAAAAAAAAAAAAGCATTATGGTCGGAAACGGCCATTAATGTCTACATAGTAGTAATGTGACAGTCGTCCGGACTTAATTCTAAAGATTTTTGAAACGCACCCCTAATAAATCTTAATGACCCCTATGCTGTAGAAGTCAAGCTACTTAGAATTTTCCTTGTTTCAGTGGTCAAGATAGCATATTGTTAATTTTGCTTGATCTATACTATAACGACTTTTACTTTCGTAACTCACGAAAAAATGTTAGCAATGAAAGTTTTACCCTTTCCCCTACGTTTGAAATTTTCTCAAGAACTCTTTACTCCATTATAAGAATAATGAAAAATTTTCCTTGCGATTCGACTTTTCAGTCTAGAAGCGTACTTTCTAATTTGGGGCACACGGTCCTGAAAATCTCTTTCATCGTTAGTATAACATTCCTGCTTTATTTTCGAAGTCATATCGGCTATATTACATCCTGGGGAAAAAAGAATCTCCGGTTAATTAGGGGCAACATAGCCTCAGAAGAATAAATTAGTCTTCTTCTTTTGCTTGGGAATAAACTATGAATATTTAAGCTTCCCTAAAACAAGTCAGTGTTGTTGTTTTGATCATTTATTTTTTTGCATAACTTCAACCGCGTGAAGTAATCAAACATTCATAATCCCCTCTTCCCGCCAAACTAATTGAAATCTCTGTGCTCAGAGAACCGTGATTTAATTCTTTGTTGCTTCCCATCTGTCTCAGGAAATTTCATTACTGGTAGAAAGAATTCGCGTCTATTTCCTACTTTTTTGTGTTTTTCCCCATTCTGTTGAGTCTCTCATTTATATTTTTTATCTATTTTTTTCCTCTCTCTGTCTTCGTACTCGCTAGCGAACAATTATTTTAATTGCAAAAATAATGTCGCCGCGTATGGCGAGTTTTTCTCTAATTTTAAATTTCAGATGTTATGCCGTCGGATTTCTTTGAATTTCGATTGCAAAATTCTTTTGGGGGAAATTATTTTTCTCTCTCTTTCTCTACTTTTTAATGGAAATATTTGTCTTTGTTATGCATGCTTTTTCTTAAAATAAAATCAGGCTTATTTTTTTTAATGAGTTTTTCTTGAGCTATTTGTTTCAAGACTTAAGAAATATTTCTGATGCTTCGTAAATCATTTTACTCTCCCGTTTTACAAAACTTTACATTGCTTGAAGATTTAGGGAAATTATATATTAATCATTTTTTTATATATATCATGCTTTTTGCTGTTGCAAGCAGGGATAATCATTAGAATACACTTGGTTTGCTTGTACGTCTGTCGGGATTCCTCAAATTATTTTTTATAGCGTAACCTGGTTTTATTATTATTATTATTATTTATTTATTTATTTGTTTTGCGACAAAGACAATATTCCTGTCTTTTTTTCAGGAAGCATATTTTTGAGGAAAAATATATGCCCTGCGATTATGCAGGTAAGAAGAAACAGGAATATTATCTTTCTCCAAAAATATGCTCTGCGGTTGCGCAGATAAGAAAAGCATTTGGTGTTAAAGCACCCATAGACATCAAATGTCCTAACACACGTCCGAAATCAAGATGGTTTGATTATTTAGTAAATGTCGTTGAATTTATAAGTAAGTTAAAAGTAGTGAGTTGTGCTTATCCAGCTCTTTGGGAAAATGGTGATTAGTGATGATTAAATAAATTAACTTTCGGTGTTACAGGATATCTTTTTTTGTATGTGAGTTTCGTTCAACGCATAATTCAGTAAAGAATTTGAACTCATAATTGGTGCAAACTTTTATCACATGTGACTGTTTAGGTTTAGCCCAAAGTTTCTCTCACACCCGAAATGAAACAAAAAAAAGGTGCGACAGACAAGGCCCGCGAAGGTGGTTTGAAACTGTTAGCCCGTAAGTTAGCCACATTTTAAAAGTGTTATCCATATTTCAAAGTTTTAGCCAAAGACTAAATTTAAAAAAAAATAATGCTGATTTTTTTTTCTATAAAAAAACTGCAATCGGGAGGAAAAGTAAAGTTTTTTAAACAAAATGCAATCGCTTGCTTATATTTTTTTTACCGATGGAAATTTTGCAGAATTTTCCGTTCGCCAATGCTTTTGACAAGTATAATTTATTTCGTCGATTTTACAATTTTGTCGCATTTGGCCTTGTTGGCCAAATCATCATCGAAAGATCTTTCGGTGATGTTGATTTAGCGCTGTGGCGAATGCTTAGCTTGGACCCTGCAGACATTACAAAAAACCTATGCAATTAGCCAATTACAAAAAAGCTTATTATTCTATCGAGCAATGGGATTTTCGTACAGGAAGTTTTTATAGAAAATAAATATTTTGTTTTTGTGGGCTTTTTAATAAAGCAATATGCCCTTTCCAACAGTAAATTGATTTTTATTTGAACTAAATATCTTTGTCACTTATTCGCTCTGTATTTCTGAAATTAATTTCTGGAGACACACTCTTCTACAATAACAAAGGCTTGCCGCCTTTTGTTGCAATAGATATTGCAAGGGATCGTGCACTCTGTACGTGTCTCCACCCTATGTCAACAGTGAAAGCGATATTATCTTTTCATTAAAGGAGAAACAAAAACAGCCTTTGGCAGAGTTTTGTTGCAACATTGTGTGAGGAGGATTTTGTAGGATGAGCGTTCCTCGTAAGTTTTAAGCGTTAATAAGGAATGATCGTTCCAGCTACACTACTTATATACTCATGATTCTTAATTTAATTAATTCCTTACTAAAATATTTTTTGTTATCAGCAAAGGTATATGTAGCCTAGATTTCATTATATAGTAATGGTTTATTTTTTGTGCGTTTAAAGAATTATATTTGTACTCGTTCGTAACGACATCGGTTTTAACGATGCATCGATTATAGCGTCAGTAAATGTTTAGTTCAGTAGATTTCCGTTGAAATGTTGTTAAACAGCATCAATTTCAACATCCTTGTTTAAATGTTGGCCTTGGTTTTAGTGTTGTTTTTAAAATCACGATTTAATTTATGATTTTATCGTTTTCAAGAAAATTTTTAAGAATTTAAGTTTAGGGAAAGTCATAAATGGTAATGACTCTAGAACGGCTTAAGCTCTGTAATTGTCATCCTTGTCTCACCATCAACCGGATGTGATTTGAATTAGCCTTAATGTGTACTAACCATTTCCGTTTCTTTGCTCTCAACAAATTTTAAGGCAGAAATTTAATGGTGCAGCAAGACGGTGGTAAGCACGGAAAACTGTCAGACTGCGAATAAAATAACGGACTCAGAGATCAATCAGGAAATAAAATAATTACTAAGTCCGCGATATAAACGAAGTCCCTAAAAGTGTAAGTAAAAAAAATGTCGAAAAGGATTTGTAGAAAAAATTTTCTTGTAAATACTAAGCTTTGAACGGAAATAAATAAATGAATAAATAAAAATCTTTCGCATTACTATCATTAATTATGTTTCATAAAGTTTATGCAAAACAATATGGTTTTATCAAGGTAAGGTATTTTTATTGCATTGTTGCTCTCTTATTGGTGCCTTCCCTGCTACTTCTACTTCCACTTCACGCTGCCTTTATTTTCATTGGTTCACAGATAATTCTTAGGCTATATAAGCTTTGTTTTGGTTGTTTTGTTTGCTTCATTTGTATGTCTTGCATCTAGAAGCTCCCTGTCGCATTGAAAAAGGGTTTCGTAGCAATCCCGAAACATATGTCTGCATTTTAATGCTCATTTGTGCTTTAAAATAACGTGAAATTATTTTTATTACAGTCAACCTCGTTTATAACGTCCACGGTTTTAACGTCATAAATACATTCGATTTTGCTATCGTCGTTATAACCAAGGTCGAGGTCGTGTGTACGTATAAACTTTTATTTTCTAAGTACAGTTTCACTTTGATAATACGTTTGTCCATTTTGCAATGTTGGAAGTTATAAAAACTTTCATGTATTTAGGTTTGAAATAAAAAGAACTTACTACATTGTTGCGATCGTTATATTGACAATTTTTCGTTCAAATCGAGGGGCTTAGCTAACTTAATTTTTAGGAAATGGTAGTAAATGGGTAGTATGTCTATCTAGGTGAGGCTTTTGTGAATAATATCCCATCCCGTAGGAAAATATTATTGCAACTCAAAAGTATAACAACAACTACACTAAGGAAAGAAGTTTGTTTTTGCAGAAAACGTCACAGTCACATTTTGATGATTCTAAAATTTGCTGCCTTTATAATTGTAACAAAAGTTCAATTTATTGTTCTTTTGCTACATTTAATTATTTAAATAATAAATTATTGATTATTCAAAACTCCCCTCAGTCAAGCCTTGAATAATATTAATTTCATTTTAAAAGCTTAACTGTGGCTTGACTGTTTCTCCGTGACTGAACTTGTCACTCACTTTTAATGTAGGTTTGCGCGTCATGCCATTTTTTTTTCAAGGGGGCTTATATTTATAATTTTCATTAAATTACGGATTAATTTTTGCACTACAAATATTTCAAAACACCTACAATTTTAATTAACAATTTGTTTTAAGTCTTTTGGTCAGAAGAATTCAAATGACAGCAATTTGTTTATACGTACTATATTTTATGGCGTAAACTTCCTGTCGTCGAATGCCTTGCCGTGTGCATTTTTTTTCGTCAGTTGGAAACTTGAAACCAATAGAGAACGACGCTGTGGTGAGCGGTTCCCCAGCGAGGGGCATTTTTTTATGTCTCCTTGTCTGGGGAAACCATATTGTTTTAGTGATCCGTTTGGAGCAATTTTAATGATCGTTCAACTTTATATTGTATTAAAATTTCATTTTTTTATTACATGAGCAACATTGTCAGACATGACAAAAACAACTTTTTTTTGGAATCCGTATTCATCTAAGCATGGATAAACTCTTCAGCCATCGTATGAACTGTTCATGATTAATCTCAAGTATTATTACAACTGTTTGAAGTATATCTGTTGATTCATCAATTTGACGGACTTGATCAAAAACTGAATGTGAATAACGAATATTCTTACACCACATTATGAAAGTTGTAATATTTCAACGATCTTCCATTAGTATTTGAAATAGTTCCTGATACTGAACTAAGATTCATTTTATGGACAAGGGACCGTTATGGTATAAGTAAAAAATTGAATCTACGAATTACCGATGAACACTTCCTAATACAACAATCATGTGCTTCATTATCGTGGGCCCACAGGTTGTATGTTTTTAATTTTATGATTGATCAATCTAGAACCAATTATTCAAATCATGGCCAATTCAGTTCTTGTTTTTATTCATTTTATTTAAGTCATAATATAATTAAATATAATTAAATTAATCTAGAAAAAAAAATGAATTTTTGAGAAAAATCAGATCTGTGAATAAATAAATTTGTATTTCTTAATTTTGAATTATGTATTTTTTCACAAATTTAATGATGTTTTTCTTTCAGCAATGGATTATTAAGTAATGAGATATTTTAATTCAATTGTTTTTTCACATTGCTTTGTATTTAGGAAAATTAATTAAATGCTAATCTATGTTTTACTTTAGTACTACCACTATACTTAAAATCCAACTTTTAACAATAATATTTCTAACAAATAATTAAACAATTGTTTAAAAAAATAAATCAAAACCTTTCCCTTTCATTCAAAACTGTCAGGAATACTCAAAATTCTGACAAATCGCTTTGTACAAAGATAAAACAACGTAAAAAAGCACAAATTCAGAATAAAAAGTAACGCAAATAGCTATTTCGAAGCTACAATGCAGCCTCTTCATCAGTGCAAAAAAGAAACGCTCAACACGCAGCTAGAAAGCTGAGAGTGAACAGGCAAGAACCAGAGAGACAACCGGTATTTATACCAAATGTGTCGGATTAGTGATTGACCAATCAGAGGCCAGGAACAAGGCGGGAGCAGAGCCCAAGAGGAAAAGGCGGGAAAAGAACATGGGAAAAAACAGGAAAAGAAAGAAAAATTATAAAAATTGTTTCGAAATGTCAGGAAAGTATGGAGTGCTGGAAAAATCATTTACTAAAGAATAAGAATTTTTCCAAATGTGATAAGCTTCCCAAAAATCAAGTTCATAGACCGAAGAGCATTTACTGATAATTCTAGCAGAGGAAAATTCAAAACAATGATCTAAAGTCCAACAATGCTGGGCAATAGAAGAACGTGCAAGTTCTTTACGCTTAACATAATTTTCATGTTCTTTCAGACGGTGCTTTAAGGCACGTTTAGTCTGACCAATGTAAGAAAGGCCACATTTACAAGAAATACTATAAATACCCCAGTTGCTGTGCAAATAAATGGGATACTTCAAATTTGTAAATTTTATTTTATTCACAGGGAAAAATGCAGTATCAAACCCAAATTTCTTCAATATTCTAGCAATTTGCTGACTGATTTTTGGATAAAAAGGTAAAATAATAGTATAAGCAGGCTTGCACTTAGAAACATTGCATGAGGGTGAAGTCTTAATTAACTTGTTATAAATAGAATCAACGACCTTAGGAGAATAACCACGATCCAAAGCCACAGCTTTAATGTAAGAAAGCTCAGCATACAAAGAGTTAGAAGGGGAACATATATTCAAAGCACGGAAAACAAGAGCCTTGAAAAAGGCTAACTTTTGGTTTGGAAGGGGGAGAAGAACATTTGTGAGGAGGTAGTGTAACAGCAAAGAGCTTACGAAACACTGAAGTCATAAAATCTTTTAGTAATTAAAACGTCCAAGAATGAGAGGCTCCATTGTAGCTTCGAAATAGCTATTTGCGTTGCTTTTTATTCTGAATTTGTGCTTTTTTACGTTGTTTTATCTTTGTATTTACATTTTAGCACAAAGCATTTTGATCATTTGTCTTAAATCGCTTTGTATCCTCCAGGGTTGATAGTTTTGCCAGGACAGTTGAGAAGACTGAAAAACCAGGGCAAAAATGGCAAAAGTACTTATTGTACTTAAATAATGTGCAGTAAGGTCTATAATTTAATAAGGACCTAAGTAATTAAATTATCTTTTGGTATTATTGAATGCCTTTATTTTCTAATGAATAAATGCTTTAATTAAAGTAATTATTTAATGAAAGTTGTAAGTTAAAAAGTCAGAAAGTAGTTTAAACTAACTGAAAATTATACAATAAAAAAAGTCTGTTACTATGTCTTAAAAAACAACTTGATTTTTTTTCTTAATTTTGCTTTAGAAAAACGAGCTCATTGTTATTTTCATCACTTTCATTTTTCTGTTTCTTTACTATCCAAATCCTGAAATTCACCGATGGCATTGTGAAATGCCCACATCATAAAAACTGTTATAAAAGCACAATGACCTCGAAATATTGCACCCCATTTTGAATTTGTTCAATAGAAAGTGGAAAAGTAACTGGATAAAAACAAGTGAACAGTTCATTTTATTTTCTATTTATTTATTTATATATTATAAATTTTGTATATATTTTCATTTTTTGAAATTTGTTTTAAAATTGAGTAATTTTTCATAAAATGCATATTTCTAAATGTTCAAATTAAATATGAATAACATTGGTTTAAAGCTAAAAAATCTTTTATTTGATGTTTTAGTTTACTTTCACCGTGGAAAAAATTTGAACGGGCGCAGTAAATACAATTGTTACAAAGACGTTTTTTTATCAGGTTTTTACCGTATTTTTCCCCGCGTATGGCAACCCTGGTATCCACTATTTTTTCTAGAAATGCGATATTCTCTCTTTCGTTGACTCTGATCAGCTACTACCTTCTCCTCTTGTTCCTAAAATACATTGATTCGAATTAGATACATTATTAGGTTTCAAAATATAACATTTTGGAAGACACAATCTTAGCCTACCTTGCTAATAACGTTGGAAGCATGAATCAACAACCTTGTTTTTCTTACATCCCTTCTAGAAACAATGTTTTCTTTTAATTTTTTGATCGAATCCCGTCCTCCGGCTAGCAGTAGAACTGGCACAATGCTTAAAATAATATGGATATGCTTTCTGTATATCAATGGATTATTCAATCAATTTTCTTCAATTGCTTGCAATGAATTATAAGTCTATATTGTTTTCTTTTAATTATTATTGGACTAATTTTTGTCTGAAGGGGGTATACTTGAATAATGCTCATTTGTGCTTTTTTTACGTGTATAATTGTTTTTCAATTTTATAGTAGTGACTATTTTTGACGAACTTTTCATATTAGCAAAATTTTGTCCAGGTTAAAAAAAAACAACAAAATAGAATTAAATTCACAAAAGTGTTACATCCAAACCCGGTCTAGTGTTTTTTTGTTCTCACTTAGCTTTTAAATCATGTTGAGAAATACAATATATAACAAACATCCACACACATGTGTAATATCTTGGTTTCAGCTTACTTTTATTTTTTCTTTTGTTTTATTTTTCGAATAAATCGTTCTGTAGCAATCTATTTTGGTTCCTGTGCTTGAAAATACCAGTAGCTTATACAGTGAAACCTGTGTAAGTTGACCACTTGCGGTGCAGCACTTTAGTGGTCAACTTAGACAGGTGGTCTACTTATAGAGGGTGAGGCAGAGGGTGAAGGGCTAATTCCGTTTCTGACAAAAGTGGTCAACTTAGCCAGGTAGTCAACTTACAAAGGTGGTCAACTTTACAGGTTTTACTGTATATGCAAATAAATTACGTTCATTCAAAAAGAGTTTTAAATATATTTTTTTTGTTAGTAAATTATTTCTTAACTTTTATCTTCCTTCTTTTTTCTTTCTTTTTAGAATAGAAATTATGTATCGATCATGAATGGGTAGTTTAATGGAATATTTCTTTATAAATTACATATCGTTTTAAATTACATCTCCTCCGATCAATCTCCTTCCTTTTGGGATATTCTTATTATTTTCTCCAACTGTAAAATGTTCAAAATTCAGAATATTTATTCCGTATACAATAATATTAATTCTCTTCGAAGCTTAAGTTTCAAAAGGTATTTTAAACTTCTTTAGATCTTTGTGTGTTTTGTGCTTTTGCTTCGTTTCCTGAACAATAGTTGTTTTCATGTTGTAAATAAAATAACTGAAAAAATGTTGGGCAAAGCAAAAAGTAGTAAATATCAGAAAATCGTTATTTGGAAAGTCATTGACTTGAAGTTGGTTCGACAGTTTTTAGAACCTCCGTAAACTTACCTTTCCACAGTGACGCCATTTTGTTGATCACAGAAATCTGCCACACACTATCATACATTCGTATTGTATGTATGTCGGTTTTTTTTTTTTTTTTTTCCACTCATAACTTCGCACCGGATGAACCGATTTTCATGATTTTTTCTTCAATCGATCAGGGGTCGTTTCCCATAGGTCCCGTACTTTCGTTTGACCATATTCGATAATTAGAACAAAAGTAATGGGCAGAAATGTAGTTTTTTTTTTTTTTTTTTGTCTTTTCATCCATAACTTTTGACTAAATGAACCGATTTTGATGATTTTTTCTTTAATCGATAGAGGGTCGTCTAACTCAAATATTGCATATCAATTTGCCTACATTTGTTTTTTAGAAAAAACGTTACTAGTGAAAAATAAGTATTTTTTATTTTAATTTCAAAGGCTTGGCTAGATTTTTCTTTGTTGGGAAATCTATTAATAAATATAAAAGCATTGTTAAAAACATGTTTGTTGTCATGGGCTATAATATTAAAAGAAATTACAGCAAGAGTTTGACTGAAGGCTTCTCTGTGGCAAAAATTAATCCAATCAGTTTGTTTGCTAAAATGGACTTCAAAAGGGAATTTATCATGCAAATGATTAGTTTTTAGTGTCCTTAATTTAAAGAAGTTTTGCCCTTTGATATGGATTTTTTAAAAAAATAGAGTATTTATATACAAAATATATTTACACTAAAAAGAATAAAATAAAATAATTTTTATTAAAAAACAAAACCGACTTCAAATTAAAAATTGCGCTAAAAAGTAAAAAATAAATTCATAATTTAAACAACATCGATGTGACTTTTAAACATAGTTTTAGAAGTCCGTGCAAAATTATGAGTGATTACCACTACACCATTTGCTACTTCATATTTTAACTGTTGCAATCCTGCGAAAATATATATATATTTGTAATTGATTCATGATTACAAAAAATTTTATCTATCCTGATTTTACACCGACTTCTAAAACTATGTTTAAAAGTCACATCGATGTTGTTTAAGGAATGAATTTATTTTTTACTTTTTAGCGCAATTTTTAATTTGAAGTCGGTTCTGTTTTTTTATAAAAAATATTTTATTTGTATTAAGAGTTGGCAAAAGTTTATTGTTTATAGAAACTACAAACAGACGAAAAACCTAAATGTCTTTTCTTTGTCATAGAAAGCATTGTCGGAAAACATTTCACTGTTCCCTTTAATCTGAAAAACTGAATTCCCTTAAATCTGAAAGTAAATTTACAGAAAAACAACACTTTTCTGTAAATTTACTTTCAGATTCAAGGGAATTCAGTTGTCCTATGGTGGTAGATACTGCGAAAAATTCTGATATATTTAGTAATTGTAAATCTTAAAATCCCTGATTCATTTTTCATACTGTAGCAGAAATATTAATATTCGAACGATCAAGTTCTTTAAATTTAACTTGATATAAAAAGATAATAAAATAAACTCTTCGCTGTACATATTAAAATTCATATTCGAGCCAATCAGAAAAGAAAAAACACAGTGAATGGCAGTGAACAACTAAAACTCTATTGTTAGATTTCAAAATGGCTGCCGCAACAGCTATGACTTGTGGAACTTTAAAAGTGGCAAACTTCGTGCTTTTAAAGGGAAACTAAAAGGACGGCTGCTCGGGTGACCACGCTTCGATAAAGTGAAGATGATTATTGTAGCTTCGAATGGACAGGGGTTTTAGAGCGCTGGCATTTTCTTGCCATTTTCTTCTTAGGACATGGATTCTGGGGGATTTAGTAAGCTTCTAAATGGAATTCTTGTTTGTTTGCTTTATTTTTTTGGCTTAGAAATACTTTTGAATGGAATTTTTCTTTTTTCTTTTGTTGTCGAGATTTTGATGTTGTTGCTGCTTATGATGGGATTTTTGCACTCTCTTTTACATTTTCAATATTATTCTCTCAAAAATATAATGTATCGATTTTTGATTTTAAATAAAAACCAAATCGTGTTTGAAAACTTCTGCCTTAAATTAAAATTAAAGAAAAAAGAAACATTGCGTACTAAATGGAAATCAATTTTGTCTAGACTGTTAAATGTAAACGAATTGTGTCTAGACTTAAATGCTATTGAAGGACATCTTTAAAATGAAAATATTTATGATATTTTGTAAAACGTTTCCCATATGTATTATATCTCTTTTTAAATATGTTGTAGATTAGTGGAGGCAGGTTCTCCCACATTTTCCCTGCAATGGAACATAAAGCAAATTCCAAATTTTGATGAAACATCTTTTTTTTTAGTAACAAGTGTTCATAACCAAGAAAACTTCAAAAACAAGGACGGAAATTAATTTCTTTCTCGCTCTGGTTGTTAATGATTATTTCAATGTTTGCCTTATATTAAGGCATTAAGATAGAGTTTTAATGTGCCACAAATGCTGGAATTGTAATCATTGCAATATGTTTTTCTTCCAAGTTCTAGCAGAACATTGACTTTCCATTGGTTAAAAAAAAAGATAAAACAAATATGTCATAGATTTCAAGATAGGCAAACAATAAGGTTAATGCATGCTTCACGCAGCGCTACAGGCGTACATCAAAACGTTTTTGACATATATGCCTCAAATTGAATTCATTCTTCATTCTCTTCTGTTTAATATGATGTCTAAACTCATGTACAGCATGGTTTAATTCTTGAGTAAAAGCTTTTAAAAAAAAAATTTGTAAATACATAAGTTTGTCTACCTACAATGCCTGGCCAAATTAATAGACGCACTACAGTTTTCGTAATTTCATACTTAGCACTCAGTCTGATGCAAAAACCCGTTTTTTACTTATTTGGTCATGTTTTAATACACAGTGTTCGCACTTTCCAGTAAAAATTCATTCGTTCTTGCAGTTAGGGGACCATCAACAAATTAAACAAGAAGTTCCGTCTAGAACTATACGAGCCTACTTTCCCGCATACACCAAATTCAAATTTATAATCTAGCTACCTCTCTCTCTTTCTCATTTAACTATAGATTTAATTACTTCAAATATACCTTTTTCGACGGATAATACACATTCATTCACTCATTCATTCTTTCATTTATTTATTCATTCGTTTATTCATTCATTTATTTATTTTATCATTTACTCACTCATTTATTCATTCATTCATTATTTTACTCTTTCACCTATTCACTCATTCATTCATTCATTATTTTACTCTTTAACCTATTCATTCATATTTTCACTCATTCATTCATTCATTCATTGAGAAATAACCTTAAAAATCCCGATCAAAAAAATTGATAGGAAAATAGGCTCGTTCAGTTCTTGTTGAACTTCGTATCTGTACATGTTTTACAGCGTAATATCTTTCCGATAAAGTTTGTTGCAAGCAAATCCGTCGGTTAGATGAGGATTTATATGGGATTGAATTTTCCCGAAGGCGCTAATGTTAATTTGGTACTATATAATCCAACAATTTGGTACCTATATAAATCCTGATCTAACGGACTGATTTGCTTGGAGCAAACTTTATCGGAAAGCTCTTAAAATGTGGAACATGTACAGATAGAAAGTTCATCCAGAACTATCAAGCCTATTTTCCAATGAAATTTTTTGATCGGGATTTTCAAGAAAATTTTTGAATTAATGAATGATTAAATGAATAAGTGAAAGAGTGGATGAACTAATGAGTGAATAAATGATGAAAAAGAAATAAACGAGTGAATAAATGAGTTAATGAATGAAAAAATAAGTAAATTAGTGAATAAATACATGAATGACTGAATAAATGAATTAATGAATAGGTGAATCAATGAATATGTATTAACCGTTGAAAAGGGTATATTTGAAGCAATTAAGAACTAAAGCTAAACGAGAAACAGAGAGAGATAGTCAGATTATAAATTTGAAGGTGATGTATACGGGAAAGTAGGCTCGTATAGTTCTAGACGGAACTTCTTGTTTTATAACAAGTTTTAACAAGTTGAGGAACCTTTCAGAAAACTTGACTGCATGCAAGTGAAGTATTGTACTCAAATTTGGGGGGGGGGGGGGATGTTGAATATTTGATAAATTATGGACATTTAAAGGAATTATTTTTTTACTGCTCATGCGCAAAAGATAGCAATTTTTACCTGTCGTAATATCAAATACAAGTGAGGAGCAAACAGTCAAACCGTGTTTTCTCCAAAAAAAAAAAAAAAAAGTTACTGGTTTTTCTTTGAAACTGGTTCCTCATTAACTAGTACAAAAGTATGTTGTTATTTGTAACCATAACGAATTTAAAGCTTGTTTTGGTTACAAATAACAACACACTTTTGTACCAGTTAATGAGGAGTTCAAAGAAAAACCAGTAACTTTAATTTTACTTTTTTTTGGAGGAAACACGGTTTGACTGTTTGCTCCTCAAGTATATATGGCAACTCGTAAAAGAATTCACTTGAATATCTTGAAAATTCTGAAAGATATCAGCATTTTATTGAGGTGTATTTCAACATTTTTTGGAAAAAAAGCTATTTCTTACAGGGATGTCCACAAATCATTCGTAAGTGCTTTCAATCATTCAATGCATTTATGCTGTGATTTGCGATAAAAATCGAATTTTTTTTAAAGAAAACCTCTCAATCCATGTTCTTGGCGAGAAGGATAATTAATTATTCACAAATCCTCAATTTTTGCTACAAATCGCCTCATTTTCAGCAAGAAAATTTCCGTGAAAAATCTTGTCTACGAGAACTCTTTGGCTTTTCATCAAGCGCTATATAAATTAAATATTTTTTCCCGCGTACCGACTCCAGTATATTCTTTCTTTCTACTGGGGCTGCTCATAGTCACTAACCTTTGCAGACCTAGTGCATCCATTCTTTCAAGAAGCTAACACCACTATCGGCGGATGCCATTACCACTTGAGAATTTTGACGCTCAGTTTCCCCCTAGAGGGTGGCACCTGAGCTCTAAATGGTGTGAGTGAAGCTGCACTACGAATTTAATTTAGCGGAGAGTATCCAGGCCAAAAAGATACTCAAAGGATCTTTAAGATGCCGCGTAATCATACGACATGGGCGCTGACGATTTTCTACATCTTTTAAATCCACCAACTTGGGCCAGGTTTGATCCTTCGAACTTGGGCGTACGAGGCCAGTGCCTTACCACTACGCCATCCAGCCAGCAACGCCAGTATATGGACTGAATCTTACCATACGCTCTTGAAAATCAATATAATTTTGCAATTCGTAGTAAAATATTACAGGTTATGTTCATTTTACGACATTGATTTCTTTAATTTAGAATCCCGTTATTTATTTAAAACTTTTTTTTTTTCCTTTTAATCATTTTGCTTTGAAAAAAAAAGTAACATCTCTCCAAGAAAAGTTCCATGCAAAATCTTGTCTACGAGAACTCTTTGGGTTCATCGAACACAAAAGGTAAATAAAAATTCCTTCACTCTGGTGGGGTTTAAGTGTATTTTTCAAAAGGAGGAAGTAGAACGATTAAAATGGATGAAAGGCCGAGCAGCAATAGACGTCCAGCCCAAGTGATGGATCGTCTGCAGAATCTTTTGTTTGCTCGGAAGGCTCTTCGCGCGGTGAAATATAGAGACAGCCATGGTTTACCCAAGATTTATATCCACCGGTGAGATTTTATTATACGCCAGCCAAGAGACCCACCAGCAACTGAAAAATCCGGAATAAATGAATCCGGTCCCATCAGAGAGATGCATCCGGAAGATTTCCCGGACAGGTTATAAGGGCGCGATGTCCAGATTATGCGATGTCGGAGATTTTGTTGTGGTTCTATCTAGAAGAAAATGGATTGTAATTCCGTTGGGAGCTTCAAGCATTTCCAGAAGTTTAATGGCTTCGAGAATGTCTTTTGAGACTTATGTTTCGGCTAGGACGTTGCTTAAAGTTAAGATATATGGACTTTTCTTGTAACATCTAGTAGTTAATTATCTTTCGTTAAAGGAAGAAAAAATCTGTATTTGTCTTATGAATAAGTGAATTGTTTTATTTGAGTTCTAGTTAATGTTTCTACAAAATAACGAATTGTTTGACAGAGTGTAGATATTTTTGTCTCTTGTGCCACACATATATATACATATATATATATATATATATTTTATATATTAAAGGAAAGAAGAAAAAAACTTTACCGCGGACACCAGCGGGACGAAAATATTTTGCAGTAATACAAAAGTGTCCCCAAAAGAAGTTTTTTCAGGGATTTGCTGCCGGGGAATCTAAAATTGCCCGCCTGAGAGGGGGTTCGTTAGAATAATGTTAATTTTAAATAAAAGAGATTTGGAACTAACTTCATCGAAGGAAGCATATGACGTAGAGCTTGTGCAAACTCGTTCCACTAAAACTAAACAATATTACTTTATCATGTTATTTTTAGTTTAGATTTTGAATGTATTACTAAATAAATAAATAAATGATTGAGTAAATGTAAGAAAAAAATAACGAATGAATGAGTGAATAAGTAAATGAATGAATGAGTAAATAAAAGAAATAGAAAAAATGAGTAAAAACTGAAATTGATTTTTCCTTGACATTGATGAAAATTGTCAGCTCACTGGGTTGACTAAATCGAAATTTAGATAAATCAACATGCTTTTGTTTTCACATAAAGTTATAATCCGCAAACGATTTTTTTTTTTTTTGTGCAAATTATTACCAAGAGGATTTTTTTTTAATATTTAATTTTTACTATACATTTAACTTTTTTTCAACGAATAAAATTATTTTTTTTCTTGGGAACAAAACTATTGCGGGCTATAAGAGCTCATATTTTTTTATTATTAAAATATACGTATTGCGTTTCGATATTGAGTGATTTAACAGTTAAAAGGGGTGCATTTGAATAAAAAAGAAAATAATTTAGCTAAACCAGTAAATGAGAGGAAGATGGCTATATTTACAAATTTATATGTTGACATACGGGGGGTGGGGTGGGGAAATAGGCTCCTATAGTTCTAGACGGAACTTTTTGTTTTATAAGCTAATGAAACTTAGTTTGGCAGTGAAAAAGATGATTTATTTGAAGTATTAATGACTTCATCCAAAAAAGAAAAAAGAGCACATTAATTTTTACACTGTGAGCCAAAAGTATTGTAAGTTTGAGGAATCAATTTTTCAGGAATAAGTCCAAAAATATAAATAATATTTTTTCAAATTTAACTGATGTTTTTTAACACCAGTTTGTTAAATCATTTTAAGTACAACATATGATCAAGTTACTGAGCAAAAATAATTACTATTTAATTTTATCGAAAATGGCGTACAAAAAATGTACAAGCTATCAGATATCGACCCGAAAAATAAAATGAAATAAAAAAAAAAGAATTTTAAGTTCTTTTGCGCAAAAAATATAATAAATGAATGCAATTGAACCGAAAAACATTTTCATGTTTTTGATAAACATCTTATCTATCAGTCACTGTTTTTGGTATGGAACCCACAAAGTTTTGCCTCACTTCTTTTGTTTTCTCATGGTGCCAAACTTAATTTCTCGAAGTTCCCGTTTTGTTCTGAGATCATTTTAAGATACTTTGCCTTACAATTATACTCCATAAATTCTCAATGCAGTCTAAATCTGCAGAGCTTCCTGTCCATGAAAAACATTAAAAACTGTTATATTTCTCAAACTCGCAATACTTTTGGCCAGTAGTGTATGTTCGCCCACTTGATGTAATCATGTGTATAATATGTGCATGTGGCCTGCTCATAGAAAACTTAGACATCACTGCTATAAATAAATGAGCTTGTGTTAAATATTTTAATCCTTACGCTAAATCTCTACAACCTTATAATTCAATTTGACGGATAGCATAAATCAATAGTTTTCTACCTCAGTTTGTTTTTTTCTTTTATTTTTTGTTCTTCATTTACTCTTTTCAGTTGTTGATTTTTTTCCCAAATAAAATGTAATGTAATGTGTAAAATAAACATTTATTGTCCCTTCCCCCCAAAGAAGCGTATCTAAATATATATGAAATAAGAAATGTAAAGTAATTTATTTTCATTCATGTTTGTTTCACAAAGTAAAATAAAAACCAAAGCAAATTAAAATACGACTCTTAGATGTGTCTGTGTGCTCGAAATTGCAACTAAACGTAGATTTTAATCCGTTCTCTCTTCTCTACCGCTTTTCTCTTATTCTTTCCGAAAGGGGAGTTTCTGTGTCTGAAAGAAGACGCCGATTGCATTCTGGATTTCGAATCATCCCGGACGGTTTCGAATTAATGGAGGAAGGTATTTCTGGGGAAAGGCGAGAAAAGAAAAGATAGGGAGATTAATCAAACTCTGCGCGAGTTGTTGGGTTGGTTGTCATGGAGACCGTTAGAGTGGGATGTGTTTGCTTCTGTGATCTTCTCTTCGCAAGATCTTTAGCAGGAGCTGGGGATGTGTAACATATTTAGGAAAGCGGTTATTGGTTTTTATTTGACCTTGCACATTCTTTCGAAAGATACATTTTAATATTTTGATGCAAATGCAAGGTCATATCATTGGAAAGGGGTCAAATGAAGGCGACTAGTTAGTAAGTGGACTTTCAGATTTAGATCATAATTCAGGCTTAATACGTACATAGTGTGTCAAAGAATTTTTAAGACTAGGTTTATAAAATAAAATAAAAACTAGAATTATATATTTTTTAAAGTATTTTTCTTCAAAATAAGCTCTTTCGACTTCAGTACATTTTTGCCGTGGTTTGGCAATGATTCAAATGCCTGTTCCAGCTCACATTGTGGAACTGCCTCCAAAGCTAGCGTCCAAAGCTGTTTCTATAGTGTCAATGTCATCAAAGTAAAAAAAAAAGTAAACAAATGAACTGAGGGGATAAATAGTTTTAGATTTAGTAATGGGTAAATAGTTTTAAGAGAGCCCTTGCTCTTCATTGGGGATTGGTAAATTGACTAGAATTTGCCTAGCTGGGCCCAAAGCCTCGTGCTCATCTCTTTTGTATTTGTATTTATATCTATCTTGCTGAAAAAGTTTTTTCGTGATGATGTGTCGACCAATCCCCGCAATCAATCAATCGGCATTTTTTCTTCCTCCTCAATCTCAATTGAATACTTAGTCTGCAAAAACTATTACACAAGCTCAACTTATATCTTAAAATTCGTCGGAAGTTTAGCCTTATTTTCCGACATAAACAGTTTATAGTTATGTCAAGAATTTCAAAGATTTCGAAAAATTCACCATATTTTTCAACATTGACATGTGAAATTAGATTTCCGCCATATTTACAATGCTATTCCCAGCAAAAGTTAATTTTCACCTATAATATATTTTCACCAATTAACCATCTAAGAAAATATAATAGCTCCAAAAAATAGCAATATTTTGATCCATCATTACATCCAAGTTTTCAGAATATATCTCTGTTTGCATGTGAATATTTTGTGTTATACATTTTAAAATAATTTAAAGAATTTCGATGTTTCGTAAATAATCCTGCCGTTTCCAAAAACAGTACTCTCACTCTGAAAGGAAAACAATTGATAAATGAAAATTTAAACTTTCCGCTTTAATGTTTCTACATAAAGAAAATTTAGCTGGACACAACCACTAGATTATCTCTATTTCGTCGACTATATAAAGCAATATCTGACATCAACACTGAGCTATAACAAAAGGTTTTTCCCTCATTTTTTAGATGAGTTTGGTTTGGTGAGGGATAGAAAAAGGTTTGGTTATAGAATTTATTTTTCAGAGTCAAGTTGGAAAATAGTAACCTAAAATAGAAGCTATCATAATCAAAATTTATTGATACAGGTTTATTTCGGACTATAAAAAAGAATTCTTAATTGAAAGGAGAAAGAAGAAATAATGTAGTACAGTATTTTATTTTATTTTACATTGTACTTTCCTGTTCTATTTGAATGCACCTCCATTCATTGCCCTTTTAAATCAAAATATATCTTTTAACATATCTCTTGAAATATATCTCCTAACTAAAAATTTAATGCCAAAATCATTTTAAAACTAAACTAGTTCAAATATGAATGTAAAAATGCCGAAACTGTTGTTCAAATAGTCTCAATAAGAACAAGTATACAATTTATGACTACAGTTTATATCTACTACCTTGTTTAACGTATCCAACTGCAGCACTGCAGGCTTCAAAGGAACCACTCGTGATGCTTGCATGCTTGACTGATTCACTTCAGTTTGATGATAGGAATAAGTACCTGAAATATCCCGAAAGGCTTGCGGAATGTTTCGAAATTGTGCTTATTTCATTTTCGGATGTCTGTTTCCATGGCTGCGATTCTGAATGCGAAAAATGTAGCAAAGGAAGTAGTTCGAAATGAAAAAGGATGTTTCGATTTGCTTATGTAATGTTTTTTTATTTCGTTAAAATATGTCTTTATTATGTGCTTGCTTGCATTTTGCAGACATTTCCCTTTTGTCAGCGTTATCGTGAAAGTAAATGATGCAATATTTACTAGAAGTAGACCACTTTGTGCTGCTGAATTTGCTTGATTTTTTATCTGAAAATTTCAATTGGAAAAAAAAAATCCCTTGAGCAGCTTATATTCTTGAAAAGTATTTTATATTTGAATGCTCTACTGGACTCATTTCAAAACGTTTTTAGTTTGAAAATACAAAACAATCAGAGTTTTATTTATTTATTTACTTTTTTATTTAGTTGTTTTGAACTAATTGAAACCAAATTAACCATGAAAAGTAGTACAAATTTTGCAAAAAAAAAAAAAAAAAAATTTGCTGTAGTTTTTGCTTCCATTAAAAAATTAAACTAATACATTGAATTTGAGATTATTTTTTTTTACATTTTTTAAGTTTTCCGAAATACATGCTGTGTTTTTTAATGTATGTTATTGCAAGCTCAGAATTTTCATAGTGTAGACTCTAATATTAACTAATGAGCTTGGTTATTTTGCTTTTAAGTCAGTGGAAAGTATTTACTAGCCCAGTAAGTATCGAAAGGGAAGAGTGTTATTCACTAGACATCATTAGGTTATATGAATTATTATTTATCAATACTACTTTTTTAACGGTCATAACGCCATTTGGTGCAACCACCAGTCATTGAAGTTTTTTTATCAAAAAACAAAAGCAGTCACTGCTCACTTTGTTACAACCGAGATAGTAAAGCAAAGAGTCAAGTACAATAATATAAAGATCCATTCGGTTATCCAAAGTATTTTTTTAAAGTAATAATTTTAAAAGAAAAAAATAAACCACCATTTAATACTTGGCAATTACATTTTGAAAGTAGAGAGCCAATGACTTGCGAGTGTTATTCGATTAATATTACTTATTTTTTGAGAGTGACCACCTGCTACGTAGAAACAGCTTTTCCTAATTAAGGAACTAAATATTAATTTATAACTTTTTTTATTGTACTCTCTCATCAAAAGATGTAATTTTTTGTCAATTAAACGGTGTTGCCTCTTAATACAGGTTGGAAGTGCAAGGGGTCAAATTATATTACTAAAAGAGCGACATTCACTTCGAGCATATATTCAAAATGAGTAGAAGCAACGTTGAAGGGCGCAAGTAAAGGGTTAAAAACGGCAGGTCGATTTCAAGAGCAATCAACCCCCTTCGTCAGTACCGAGAAAAGTAAATTTATACTCTGGGTGCTGACGAAGAGGCTGATTGCCCTTGAAACCGGTCTGCCATTTTTAACCCTTTTCTACTCTCGGTACTGACAAGGGGGCTGATTGCCTTTGAAATCAGCCTTGTTTTTAACCTTTTATTTGCGCCCTTTAACGTTGCTTTTGCTCATTTTTAAAATTAGATTATGTTTGTCTTTTCTCTCTTATTACTGTTAATTATAGTAAATAATAAAAAATATTTTGTATTCGGTTATTACTATTATACTTTCGTTTATTATTGTGAAAAGCCGCCACGACGTGGTGACGTGCAACTTTGCGGTTAGATATTTGATTACCGCATTTTTTTATCAATTACATTTAATACAGAGCAATAAAAAGTAAGAGAAACTTGAAAGAAACCTTACAAGGTTAAAAATGTCAAACTGTTTCGACTAACTTCTTGAAGCTGAATGAATTGAATCATAGGGATAAGAATTAACCATTAGCCTTCCCTCCTTCTAATTTTATACCGACTGGCAGTTAATTTTTGGGTTAATTTTAAGTTAAGTTTTTGGTTTCAACTCTTTTAGACTTTGAAGCCTTATAATTGTTTAGTGCAGTGGTGACATCTCGTGGGAATGTATGCAACGAATGCAATTAAAATTTCCGCTTGGCATTTTCTTTCATTTTCGTGTCGTAATTTAGCATGTGTGTATGTTTAAGGGAAAAAAAATCGGTGCATTGTATAACTGATGATTCAGTCAGTACCCACAAATTAAAAACCTTTCTTTCAAGTTAAAGACAAATCATTATTACCTCTTTATTTATTTTTTGCCTTAAATTGCATAAAATGTGCCAAATAATAAACTACGATCAGTTTAGCTTCGAATTTATAAATACGTCTCGTGCTTTATTCTACGCTGTAATTTTCTTTCACTTGAATCTGAAACATTTGAAAATTATAAGAAATGAAAGAAAAAGAAAAATAGATATATATTTATCAATGAATATATAGATAGAGAATATGATTGAGGTTTCTAGATGTGGTAATGAGAAAGCCACATCTAGAAATGACGACACTTTTAGAAGTATCACGTTACTTACGTAGCGATAATAAAGCCATGTATACAAGTAAACAAAAAAATATGCAGTGCATGAACAAGGGTACGCTTCAAGAACTGAAATTAAAGCAGAGTCAATGGGAGAAAACTATAGTAAAATTGACATCCCTGAAATTAATTATAAGCACTTTAGAAGTTCTGCTCTAACACGATGGAAGCATGATTCATTGTAAAATTTAAGAAAAAAAAATAATGAATTAATTCATCAATGTTAAATAATATGGGAGCATTGTGAAAAATGTAATAATGGATGCTATGTACTGAAAAGTTTTCGAGAGTTTGAGAAAAATGTAAAAATTAAAATTTGAAACAGTGAATTTACGGTCCGCCATTGAAAGAAGATGGAAGTAGTTTGCACTGCGCGAAGCGTATCATTGTAAGAAAACGCCATTTACATGTGCAGTTTCAGGGACGTATATTTTGCTTACGTTTTCTCCCACTTATATATACTCTGCTTTGATTTTGGTTAAGAAGCGTGTCCTTGTGCATGTACCGCGATATTTCTGTCAATATTCATGGCTTTAATCGGTCACATAAGTCAACTTTTGAGCACGCGAGACAACTAACCCTAGTTGGTTCTTTAATTAGGAAACTAGATTACTACGCCATGAGCTGCACTGCACAAGGTGTATCATTGTCAGAAAACGACATTTACATGTAGAGTTTCACGGATGTGTATTTTGCTAGCGTTTTCTCCCACTTATACTCTGTTTGATTTCAGTTTAGAAGCGTGTCCTTATTCGTGTTCTGCGATATTTCTGTTTACCAATATTCATGCCAATATCAGTGGATGTTTTTGGCTACTGTGGATAAATAAGGAATGATAAACAAATAACACTTGCAAACCATTGGTTCCTTGCTTCTAAAACTGAAAATTTTTATTAATAAATAATTAGGACAACAGAATGAATAATCATAGAATTGTACCTTAATAGTTTAAAAAATCTTTGTTTAGGCTTACCTCGATCACTTTTGCTGTTCGAACCTCCACTCTCATACTCTCTAAAGTACTGAAGCAAGAAAAAGATAAAACAAAATATATATATATATATATATATATATATATATATATGTATACACATATATATATATATATAAATATAATTTTGTTTTGTTCATTATTTTCGACAGAGAAATTAAGTTACTATTATTTGCTGAAAAGTTTGTTTCATGTTTTTAAAGGAGAATCTAGTTCAACATTTTGAAAAGAGAGCACATTCTTACTAGAATTTCTTAAAACAATTTTAACAAAGCTTGGTTGAACGCTTACAATACAAAAATTCATTTAACTTCCACAGTAGAGAAATTTATTCACATTTATGACAGTGAAATTACTTGAACGTGTTCAACAGGGAAATTGCGTCAACGTTTTCAAAAAAAAAAAAAAAAAAAAAGAATCAACATTTTCAACTTAGAAGTTAATTCAACTAAAAACAAAGAGCCAGGTATTTTTTAATGTGTCATTAGAAAAAAGTCCGGAAGGCAGAAGGTGTCTGAATTAGTAAATAAATTCTAAATAGCTTACTACGTTTTAAAAAACCTAAGGGTGCTTTCACACCAAAAAAAGACAAGTTTTTTGTCGATGTCGCCTTTGCTGTGAAAGCCCCTTATCACCGCACTAATTAATATTCAGAAACCTTTAAAATCATATATCTAAACATGAAAAAAATATTGAAACTCTATCTCCAAAACTTATTTCTTGAAACGCTTACGATGTTTTTCTTAGATTCGGTGAAAATGCAGCACCCCCCATCACGCTCATTCGAACAAAAGAAGACGTCTACATACCATCTTTTATGACTTTCGTAACGACCCACAAAGCCTCCATTCGTCGCAAGGAGAGAATTTTCGGTCGTGCCTGAATGATTTACAGACAGATTTTGGTTGCGTTATTGAGCAAGGATGCTTATGAACCTTTTGAGATCTCGCCTTTCCTCGTTCCCTCTCTCTCTCTTTCGTTTTCTCCCTGGAAATGCTCAACTTGAAGAGTACTTAAATCAGCTCAGCCTAGGCGTCTGTTTTCACTGCCGTGGATGGATGTTTTCACAAAAATATAATTTCGCTGACTATTCTTCTTAACCTTGTATTATTTGATTTATTTATACGTTCTTTATTTTTTAATGTACTGTTATGTTTTCTTTCATTTGCTTTTTTATTCGTATGCATATATATGTAACTGGGAGGTAAAGTGCACTATGTCATAAAAGCAAATCTATTCAGTTTTTTTTTTTTTCGTGATAATTTATTCACTGGATTGTCATTTATGGGGTATTTAAGATGAAAAGTTGTTTATTATAATCTTACGAACTTATGACCTCTAACGTTTTATGATAACACTTTAAAATTACTTATAAAATGGCACTAGGTCCATTTTCTCAAAACGGAAGGAGTGCCCTTTACTTCCTAAATAGAGTGCTTTCATTTTCTTGTTATTATTTTCTTTTTCTTTCATTTTATTATATTTATTTCTCTATTTTCTACCTTCCTTTCGTATTTCTTCCTCTTTTTTTTACTAGATTTTTTCCCGTTTTATTATATCGTCCTTTGTTTTCTTTTCCTCCGTTTTTTTATTTCTTATTTTTTTAGCCTACTCTCCTGTAAAAGTTTTTAAAAAAGTATGAAAGAAGGCTCAATGTATCGTGAAAATATCTTCAAAAATAAACAATTTTTTTCTTTTTTAAGTGAGGTAATTAAATAATGATTGAAAAACAGAAAGAATTTAAAGTGAGATTTTGAGAAGCGAAAAATGTGCGCCTGTCTGTCTGTATCCCCCCCCCCCCAAAAAAAAAAAAAAAAAAACTTTTGTGGGAGTTGTCCGATTTGAAAGTTTTTTTTTTTTTTTTTTTTTTTTTTTTTTTTGCGTTTGAAAGATTTTGGCTAGGACATCTCATTTCCATGTTTCATTTTTGATTTGAATAATGTTACAGTTCCGATAATAAATGATTTTGGTTATAGTCCTGTTGACTTTCCTTTCAATTGGTGGGTGGTATTCAGGATTGTGCGGTACATAACAATCAAAGTCGTTTTTTCTTCCACACTCATTTTTTTTCTTCAGCAAAATGTGTCGATATCGCGCCTACAAAGGCAAACGAAACCACTTGGGCGGCATAAATTAATTATTCAACCAGTGGTAAGAGCCGAGCTACGTTCGTTCCTTATTATTCGTGATTAATTACCGATGCATCGTCGCAAAAGCGAATTCCCCACGTTCTCTCTTATCGATTCTGGCATTCCAGTCCTCTTCCACCCCCGAATAGTCCCTTCCGTTTCCTCCGATTCTGTTGTCCCTCTAGGTTGCTGATCGTCCAGTACTAGGAAGACTAGAGTACCGATTAGAAGCCATCGGTTTGCGAAAATCTAATGTACTGATGATTGAAACTGCCGCGAGTTTACGTTTCAAGCTCGAATGATCAGCTTCAAAACGAACTGGCGAGGATTAATTGATTGCAACTCAATCTTTTCTTTGTTTGAACTTTAGTTGTTAGGACCAAACAAATGTGATAATTTGTGATTTAACTTTGATTAGTTGCAAAATATAAACTCATTCCTTATTTGTATTGTATTTTTCTGCTACTTGAGCAGTTAATATTGGTTTCTGTGTGGACTATTTTTCTGGTATTTAATTTTAAAAGTGGGTAGTCGGACTTGCAAGAATTAATTGCTTCCAACGCATTTACTTCTTTGCTAAAAATATTGTACTTTGGTGTCAGCAGGTATAATATTGCGATTAAATTTGTGATAAGCCTCAAAAAAAAAAAAATTGATACATTGAGGCTCAACCCTTTCATAATTATATAAGCGGTTGATGTCAATCGAAATGGTACAAAAAAATATCGTATAAAATCCTCTTCACAGATCCGTTTTGATGCTTAACATATGGAAATTCCAACCTTTGCCGACCGTCTAATCAATGGCAGTGAAGAAATCGCACTGCAAATGCAGAAAACTTTTCTTAAACAGCCAGCCACCAATGAGTCTTTCTAAAGAGTGACCGTTGAATAGGGTTTCACTGCATTGAGACTCAATGTCGAGGTGTAGATACTTCATAAAATAACAATTATCAATTAAATTTTCATGCAGTAGTTGAATGGAAATCTATTAAAAATCTTCAGCAAGAAACTGATGCTCCACCATTGGGTTTTGCCAAAGAGTGACCATTGAATAGAGGCTTGACTGAAATGAAAAATCAATGTCGTCTTGTGGGTACTCTATAAAACAGCACTTAACAATTTAATTTTGGTGCACAAGTTTTATCGAAGCCTGTTAAGCAGCTTCGGCAAAAAAGATGTTATTTCGAAAATGAAACATTCAATTCCATATGAAGTACGCATTAACAAATAAGTACTAAGACACAAATTTGCAATGAAATTGCTTATATGAATTTAAAGATTATAAAGGACTTTCTCTTTCAGAGTAAGAAAATGCAGTTTGCGCTGCTGCAAAGATAGCCCTGGTACTCATGTCTATGCTATTTTCATTACTAATGTGTGCCTTTTCACGTTGGTTGTATAGATTTGTTAAGTTGCGCCATTGGTACGAAAGTTCCGAAAATAAATCTGCAATTCAATTCTAGCTTGTAAAATTTCACGCTTTACGAATAATATATATATACGTATATATCTTTCTGACCTCGTGCCTTCTTTTTCCCGCCTGTCTCTGTGTGAATGTCTCAAGTACAACCACCCACCCATCTTCCAAGTGGTGAGTTTACCTAATAGCCGTCACAAAGATAAATAATGAATGATTGCTGATAAAAATAATCCAAACATAACAGATAAACATGCAAAGGTTAAATATATTTATACATATGATTGAACTCTTTTTCTTAAATGTCGTTATTTTTTTAGGTGCACAAGCTTCCAAAATGTCAAACGTGGAGAGATGTGCAAAGTTCCAGGATCAACTGTTTCTCCATCACCCCCAGGCACACCTACACCTATACGTTTGCCTCATGCCAAACCCGATGTCTTTAGGGAGGTCCTTTTCTACCTCTACACGGGAAAGGTTAGCTCTTCGAACAAAATATATCCTTTGTTATAGAAGAACTCTGGCTTAATTAAACTGCATAAAAGTGTGCCCTGCGACAGCCACAACTTTGTCGTTCTCGTCACTGTCTCACTATTACTATACTAGACCAGCGGCACTTTTCTCTTTTGAAGTTATTGTTCTTTGCAGCGATGAGAGTAATTTCAACGTGCAACGTAAATAATGAAACGGAATTAAAGTAAATGACCCGGTAGTGGACACTTTTCTCCACCAGACCCCTACCTGTTAGCCGAGGCCTTAGGATTGCTTACGCACGGGGAGAGGTAGTGGGGTCTACGGATTTTACATGCACACATCCCCAACTATACATGGTGGTCTTCAGTGGGTATCGAACTCGCGACCTTCCAGGTGGAAGTCCGACGTGCTAACCACTAGGCTACCACGGCCCGGTAGTGGACACTTAGATCTTTAAGCTCCTAAAATAAGCGAATGTAACATTAAACTTGAATGAAATTATCAGAACCTATAGCGAACAATTCCTAGTGCTGGTTAATAGAACTAAAATTGGCGTGGAGCATCTATGCAAGTACATGGATCATAATATTTAATAGCTGCCTCCACAACGGTCACATTTGCTGCTCTTTACGAAAGCCGATCAATAAGAAGGTTAGGAATTTTGGTAAAATATATGGGGAAAAAAGCGTGACATCATTTAATTATGAATGGTCCCTTAGTAATTTTAAAAATTATTTCTCCAAGTTAACAGCATAAAATAGATGATATTAATTTCTGTCCGCTACTAATGCAAATACGTGTCTTATAAATGTCCACTATAGATACAAATTAAGCGTTTAGTAAATCTGACGTAAAAATCCTAATTTTTCATCAAATGACAATTTATAGGTAATTATTTTTTAGAGAAATAGTTGGCGAGTAAGCTAAATATGCAAATATTGATGTAAGCCCCTTGAAAAAAATTTGCCACGTAAAAGAGTACGAAAATTTTATTAACTGTGTCCACTACCAGGTCATTTACCTTATTTTGCAGTAATTCGGCGATGTAGTTTTTTTTGATTGAGCAACGAACAGAACATAGATATTTGTTGCTCTTACGAAAAGGCTAAAGTAGATTTCTATTCTATTCATGATGATTAAGTTTTATATGCAGGAATTACTTTTTATTTTTTCATGTTTTTAGAAAGTAATCTCATACGACCCTGAACTATACTTATTTTTATTGTATTTAAATATTCAATTTTTATCTCAAACAGTGTCGGCCACTGGCCAATAATGTTTGGGCCACTCTTTGTGATGTTTTCCAGATGCAGTTCAGGGTGATTCAAAAAGAAGTATATAACTTCAATGCTCTATAAATCAAGAACAATATGAAATGTTACATGTTACCTGCAACAGAATTGTATGGGATTACTTTAAGTTTTGTTAATGACAGCCACAGAGATTCTATTTGTGACCCCTTATAGTCACACGACTGATTGGACGAACCGCGGACTATATTCATCAACAATACTGCTGTTTGATACTACTTACCCCCAATTTCCACCCATCAGTTTTGACCTAACACCATGTGATTTCAACCTATGGGGGATACATAAAAGACTAGGTATTCGTCCCTACCCTTCCTGTTGATTTGAAACATCGTATCACAACCACTATCGATTAATTCGATAGATTCTACCATCGATGGACTTGCGTTGATAGTATCGATACTTTAACATGCGTTTGGGCAGAAATGGATTTCCTGCTCAAGGTACGTCTTGTGACTTAGGGGTCACACATGGAGCAGGTGTGACTGTCTCTAACAAAAGTTAAAGTAATCCCAAACAATTCTGTCGCAGTTAACATGTAATATTTTAAATTTTTATAGATTTGTAGTGCATTGAAGTTGTATACTTCTCTTTGAATAACCCTGCATTTTAACTGCATCGCTGTATTTATCATACCTTGCTTTCGTATAGATTGATTCAAAACAATATACGACTGTAAATAACTTTTCTTATAAGCAACAAGAATTTGAAGTTTGTCTTGAATAAGCTCCGTGCACTATTTTTATTTGATCTATATTTTTGTAAGTTCTTTAATAGCTCAAATTTTTGCTTCGTTTTGTTAATGCTTTTAGGTCACCTCGTCTTCCTTTCTTTTAAGGCAAGTGTTTATTCACAGCTTTGATTATAATTCATACGTGGCAATAATAGTCTGTAGTTGTGTATCTCATGGTATACCTGTAATACCTGTATGGAAACTTTCTCAATACTTAAACTATAATAGTAGTTAATTTCTTAATTTAATTGATAAACAGTTTTTCATAAAATCAACTACATCCCAGACTGCAAATGGAGATATTGTAGCTTCCCTCCCGTACCAATTATGTCACCATTATTTTGGAGTTATGAAGTAACAATTTATTGTAGGAAAAGGGGTAGCAGGAGCTGTAGAAAGGTTGGACTTCTACTTATTTTTCTCTGGAGGGTATTTTAATTCCCCTGTAATACGAAAAGTTAAAAACCACCGAAGACATTCTCTTATCCTTGTTATGGGTATTATGTTGCGGTTATGTCTTTCACTACTTTGGTAATCTTTAGCATATTTGTTTACCCTTTTGAGTTTAAGCAATCATAAGATAAAATATCAAATTCGTAATTTCGTCACAAAAGAATTGTAAATTGTTTCACCACTGTTTTAGAGTTTGATTGAAAATTGATAATTCAAATTTTATAAATTCAAGAATTAATCAAATAATGTAGGGTTTCAATTCAAATTTTCTTTGTTAAAATAATTATTTTTATAAACTGCAAAGTGGTCATATTATACCACCACCAGATGGCATCACAAGTAAAGGAAGGTGATATGTTCTTCGTGCTGGCATTGATTTTTAGAGCTACTTGATTTTTTACATATTTTTAGTAAAGAAACATAGTAATCTGCAAAATCTGTGACATCCTTTTGCAAAACTTATTCTTTTGCCATTCATTTAAATGATATTTCAGCTTAAAAAAGATATAAAAACTATTAAGCTTGCTTTAGACTTGTATTCTTTTTAAGTACATCTTTTGGAAGTCTTTTGGAATTATGTATTGTTACTTCTCTTATGATATTTTCTTTTAAAAAATAATGTTGGAAGTTAAAGTTGTGTTTTAATCCTCTATTGAAAAGCAAATTGTAACTCCCTACTGGGTCATAACCCCCAGATTGTGAAATGCTTTTATATACCAAGACCAGAGTTTAAAGAAATATATTCAGTTATTTGTGCATCCAGAAATTAATTTTATGTGATGTACATCATTATCAGATTGAAAAAGAAGCAATTTTTTAGTTTGGAATTACCATGTGGCAAAAACTAAACACACAATATATTTTCTCTAATTTCAAACTGTTCAAGAATTACTGTAAAATTTATTAATTTATAAAAAAAAGTGGGAAAGGAACTTCTTTTATAGGGATACACTCCCTCTCATCGTAAGCAAACATGTGACATACACTGATCCCTCTGCTGTTTCTCAGACTCGACAAAAGCTTTTCAATATTTTCCTCAGTAATTAATTTAGATAGAATCATTTTTTCTTTCTAAGAGGATTTCTTTATTTATTGTAAAGTATAGAACGTATTTTGGAAAGTTTGATAACGTCATATATGTAGTAGGCGTAACAAAAAAATATTCCTGAAGTATTTCAATTTCGAGAAAAAATGTGTCCCGTTGCAGCCCTAGGGGTGTAGTCTAGAGGGGACACAAAGGAATGGCATCCTCCCAACTTTTTTTAATGCAAGCATCCACTTGTTTTGAATTTTAAAATAAGTACCCTCACTTTTTGATGCTTGTATATGTTATTACCCCCCCCCCCCCACACACACCTTTTTTCCCCCCAGGACTATACCACATACCATTGATTGTTCCCAATAACCCTTTTAAAAACTTCACTACCAAAATTGTATAGTTAAATAATTTCAGTAGTTACTTATTTGCATTTATTTCTTTTATTATTCTTTATCATGTACACAACTCCACAGTTTTCTGTTTTTAAACACATATCGATAATTATCATTTCTTTATCAGGTCAGGGTTCTTGTTTTCATTTAACAGTGAAACAGAAGTTAAACAAAAAATTTTGTTATGCAGAAAAGATAAATAATTAATTGTGGTTTTTTTCAGGTGATTTTACAAGATTGTACAGTGTTTGAAAGCTTATCCATTGCTCAAGAGCTTGGAATTGAAGAACTGCGCATGTGCTGTGAGGACCACATTAACAGCACATTGAACATTCATAATGCTTGTACATTCCTGCCAGCAGCATTAGAAATGGAAAACAGAATACCAGGTAAACAATCTATTTTACAAGTACAGGTGGAAGCTTTATTATAACACAACCTCCTACAGCATGGTTTTGCTTTTATACAAATGAGAAAATTTCAAAAACCTTTGTACTAGCAGCACTATTTCTACATCACTAAATAAGGATTTTTGTGTAGCTCATTTTAAAACTAAAATACCTCAATAATGACAGGAGCGAATAATGACATGTAGTGCTTAAAAACATCAAATGCATCCTGGAAAAAATTTTGAAATAGAACAGGAGCTTTGAGTTCTCAAAAGTGAAATTAATGTCCTTTTAGAATCTCTAAATTGATTGGAGTTGAAAGTTTTCAGGAGCATGGTTATTGCAGTGGTGCCTACCCTAAGGAGGAGGGGGTCAAGTCGCACACTACACCATTGAAATTCTGAGGGGTTTTGCGTTCATTGGCTTTTGGGGGGCTTGGTCGACTGGGGGTCATCATTTTTGGTAATTTTCAAGGGGTCCCCACACTCTGGGGGAACCCCTAGCTTTTAAATACATTCAAGTTGTATTAATAGATTGAAAAAGAAACTACAAAGCAGTTTTGATGTAAATAGCATCTGAACTTGAAAATCATATTAATTCAGAAGACAACAAAAGCACTAATAAAAATTGTGAAGTTAATAATTTTGCTCTGAAGAATTACAAGGAATCTTTAATAAAATGTCTTGAAGCATTTCGCTTGAATGCAAAATGTTCTGTTTAGAGAGCCAGTAATTCGGGAAATTTTAAAATAGTCTATGTCCATGCCATTAAACCTACAACAATCTTGTAAGAACCAGCCCAAATAGACCTAAACTAGTTTTTTTTAGGAAGGTCAGAAGATGCAAAAAAATCTAAATGTTGGGGAGGGGGGAGAGAGAAAGGTGATATGTTTGAACGAAAAAAACCCAAAAAAACTTGCTCTCATTGGGTTATAATGAACACTGAGGTTGAAGAAATTTACATTATATTAAGGTTACATTGAATGAAGATTTTTTTTTTTTTTTTTTGCATTTCATGTTGTAAAACAAAAAATTTTATTTTTGTTAAATGGCTGTATGTTTAATTAAAGCATTAAATATGCTCAATGCAAGCAAAATTGCTAATGTGAAATTCAAAACAGATATTTAAAATGAGGGGGGATTGATTTTATTGAATTTTTGACCCACAACCTCATTTTAACCCTGGATCCAAGTCTCACACAACATGGTTTGCCGCACAGTACAATACTTTCTAGGACCTTTTGACTGAATTATATAGGAGGGTTACCAGAAATTTTGGTTTAATAAAGAAATACTTCTATGTTTCAACAACAGCATAAGTTCTAACATTTTTTAAATAGATACATGTTTATAATATAGCAGGTATACTTGTTTTTTATAGCAGCAATTTACAAAATTTTAGTTTTTTTTTTTCTGTTTTTATGGTGAGATTTTGTTTCGAATTCTGTTAATGCTGTTTTGCTGCAACACAATCGTTAAAATTTTATTTTGTAGTGATCTTTCTCTGAATGTATTCTTTGCAACAACTTTTATTTTGTCAAATGTTTAGTTCATGCATATTGGGAAAGCTGCATTTATAAGAGTTGCTTCCCTATTTTAGCAGCTCTGTAGTTTGGTTGCTTCTCATATTTTAGTGCTGCCATCTAGTTTCTATCTTCAGAGATAGTTGTGCTGTATAAAATTGCTAGGTTTTTGTGTTTAGACTTGCTGGTTCAACTATGAATCAGATCCTAGGAGAAATTCCTTATATTTCTTAATCATCTTGTCTTTGATTTTAAGTAAAAAGAATAATCAGCGTATAGAAAGTCTGTTAAATGTGGGATTATGGTAAATCATTCCCAAGCAATAACTGTTGATGCCAACATGTTGGCAAAATCAGTTTTGATCATTGAATACTACCAAAGTTGTGTCCTTCACAAAATTATAGTTTTAAGGTTTTAACAGTGGAAACAAATAAAAAGTTAAATAAACACACAAATAATATGACTAATTACATTATTTTAATAGCTAACATTGCCAGAACAAAAGGGAAGGAGTAATTGGAGTTCAATAACTTAACTTCTAAAAAAGCTCTACTTGTATCAAATGCTAGATGTATTTTGGAGATAAAAGATTTTTCCTCGGTCTTGTTAACTTATTGTTTACACTTCCTGACTGTTTGTCAGTTCATGTTTTTCAGTGCAATTCAAGGCTAGTTTATGATATTGCTATGCTATTATTATTATTATATTGTTATTTGACTATTATTAAAAACTTTTGCTTCTATTTCCATCACAGGAAACAAAGGTGGTCGATCATTTGTGGATAGATGCACAGCTTTCATTGGAGAAAATTCTTTAGAATGTGTGAAAACTTCTGCATTCTTAAATCTTCCAAAAGAAGCCTTAATTCACTTAGTTTCTTCTGATTATGTAAGTTAATATTATTGATGTTTTACCACGTTTACTGTAATTTTTATTGCAGTGAATGTTTCTTAACTTGCTACCCTCCATGGGCTTCAAAAAGTAAACATTATATCTTAGTAGTAATATTGATGCTGCAGAAATTGGATTTTTCTTTATTTCTATAAGTAGTACATAGATGTTTCAAAATGTGTTTATTTCATTTTTTTATTTTTGTAGTGCATTGTGAAGCTTTTTTTTAGTGCGCCTAGCTCTTATGAATATGAAAGAGTGCATATATTTGAATATTAATCTTAAAAAGTCTATTATTTGTAAAGCGAAAAGGGCATTTACTGTCCAGAATTGTACTCCCTCCCCCTCTTAATTTCAGGTTGATTGAAAGCTTATTGTAAAACAGTTACTCAATTTCATGAATTAGTACTAAAAATTTAATACCTATTCAGATTTGTGTTTTTAAATATTAAACTATTCAATAAAAATAACATTCAATTTAAAGAAAATTTCATTATTTAATATTCTCCTCTTCCTATCTGTTGAGCAACTGATAAAAATTTAATATGCCCTGTTTAGCCGCAATAAATTGTTGACTGAGACTATGCAAACATGAAAATGTAAGTAATCACAAAATTACTAAATGTAAAAAAAAAATTAAAAGCCATTTTATTTTTCACCTATGTTGTTCAACTCCATTTAACACATAACGTAAGTGCTCAAATGTCTGCATTGTAAAGTTCTGAGGAAAGTATTGATTGCTATCCTGAGATTAATGGTGGGGAATTAAGATTACCTGGATTAGGGAGTCATTACTCATCATGCAACTAATTATTACCCTTTTATATGTATATATTTATACATATGTATCAGGCTTGGAGTAATCGCGATTACGTAATCGTAATCGGCTGTAATCGATTACATTTTGAAAAAATCGTAATCGTAATCGTAATCTGACGATGGCATATTCTCATAATCATAATCAAAATTGTGTAATCCCGTAATCCTTTTTCTCCTGTAATTTTAATCGTAATCTTAAGGAAAAAATCCGTAATCTGCTGGTCCTGCAATCGTGTAATCTTGACCTGCTGAAAGCTGAAATTTTTAGCTCTACCATTGGATAGAAGAGATAAGATTACAAGAAAAAGGATTCAATCTGTGTACTGAAGTCCTATCCTAAGCGGTCTGTAACCTACGGGCGATCATAATATAAAAGGTTCTGTGTGGCGGTCGCAGAGCCTTGATGGCAGGACGATATAATAGTCTGCTAGAGACGCTTGTTGTCCTACTTGTTGCGGTCTCTCAGAATTCTTAATTGCGGCTCCACTCTCCACGGGGAATGGCTGGAGAGCCCGAGAAGAAAGAGAGTATGGTCTGGATAGTCACTCGCATCGCCTTGGGGCTCTCGGGGGGGGGGGGGGGGTCTCCAGTGTCCTCGTGTCGTCCAGTTTCGGTAAAAGAGCGGTAATCTGTCTGCAAGTCAAAGATTTCGGGGTAGATAAGAAAGGGGAAGGTGTCTAAGAAGGACCAAATGCATCGGTCATTTTGCTTCCTTAATTACCCCTTCAAAACATATTCAAACGGTTGGGCAATAGGCGAGAGTCTGGACGGGATCGCCGCGAGTAAAAGAGAGTTCCCCCTTTCTTCTCTCCGCGGGGTCCCGTTCAATAATCGAAGCAGGTAATCGAAGTACTATCACCTACACACATAAAAAAGAGACACGAAATGCCTTTTGCGTTTTCGCTTTTCTTTAACGGCAGAAGTGAAGAATTTTTCTAAAGAATAGCACATTTACACTTTAGCAATTTAGGAGCTGGCGTTACATGATGCTCTATGCTTAAGAAGCATGAAATCTTAACCCTGGTACGTGTGATTATTATTATTATTTAAATATGTTCTTCGAATATTTAAAAAAGTAAATACATTTAAATCTTAAATTTATTTATATTTTAATGCTAATATTCTTTTTAATTAATAGGTATGTAAAAGAAAAAGCAATTTATGTTTAGACATTCTCCCAATTGTTTTCTACATGCATGAATTAATATTTAGGAATTATTTTTAAAAGTTAATTATTTTTTTCTTCTTAGAATTACCTCAACAGAATTTTGTATTTCCCTTTTAATCTTGTACGTTAAATTTGTGTTGTAAAATTACTTGCACTTTATTTTTTATAAAACAGTTAGTACATGGAAAAAAATTATATGCTCGTGCATGTTAAAAAAAAAATACCACAAAAATCATATTAAAATATTATAGTCATTCGTATTATAATTATTCTTCATATTACTTTTTAACGATTACTAATTTTGCTAAGAGTTATTTGAATGTTCATGTTCAAATTTTTTGAAATTATTCTAAAATGCAGCTTTTTTTTTCAAAAGATTATTTATCTCTTACACTATCTGAATACTTTGTTATCCCATGCAATTCATACACATCTTATAAGTGATTTCATAAAGAATCATACAAAATTATTATTTTCAGTAAACTAATTGGTGTTATGTGAAATATTTGCACAATTTAAACTAGAAAATAAATACAATGGAGAAATTATAATATATGGAGATATTACAAATTTTCATTTCTGCAACATCATAATTCCAGAACTGTGATGTTGAAATTATTTCATTATAATTGCATTCATCATCATGTCAGTTATCTCTAATTAAATCAAAAATTTAATTAAAAATCATAACTTTTTGATTTATGACACTATTGTAAAAATGAGAGTTGTATGCATAATATCGGATAATTTTATGCTAATCTAATCGTAATCAAAATCGTAATCGGATGTCATAATCGTAATCGATTACATTTTTCAACGACTGTAATCGCTGCCGTAATCGTAATTACTTTTTGGCAAAGGATTACAATCGTAATCGTAATCATAATCTCTCAATTTCTCCCTTTGTAATCGTAATCGTAATCGATTACGTTTCTTTGTAATCGACTCCAAGCCTGATATGTATATATATATATCCAGGCCCGTAGCCAGGAGGGGTCCGGGACGGGCAATGCCCGTCCTAGTGTGATTAATTGGACCTTAATAATCTATGTATTAGACCTTAATAAACTGCTTCCCCCCCCCCTGGAGTCAGAGTCTGGGTACAGGCCTGTATATATCTTATGGGGAAAACATGTATTTCCAAAAAAAAAAAAAAACCCTAATAAAATACATTAATAATTTTTCCACTTATTTTTAACTTTTTTCTTTCAATTCAAATTTGTCAATATGAAAATTTTTAATTCACAGTATAAGCCTGAATAAACTACATACTGATAAAATTAACAATTACTATTATTTTATTTAACTATAGTTTGAATTGGAGACCAAAAACATTTGCATCATGTTTTGTTAAAGGAAAGAAAAAAAATTTCCTTGTAAAATTTCAATGTTCATGCTTATAATAAATTCAATGAAAAGTAATTAAAAAGCCAAAATGTAAATTTAAAAACCAATTTTAAGGCTGCCGATACTAATATTTCATTTAACAATAAAAAAAATATTGTAGATTTGATTTCAAAATAATATTTAATGGAATTTCTTTCACTCTTAAAATGAATTGAAAAGGGACAAAATCTTTCCTATAAATCCAAACAATTGGGAGAAATGTATGGAAACACGTTTTTCCGTTGATGGCAAAAAAAGAAACAAAATGAACTGCCATGCTATCTACCATGCTAACTACTACGCTTAAAACTACCATGCTATAGTTTTAGCCATGTTTGCACAATATATTTCAGGGGCTAAAATTCAGCGCGGGATGCTGGGATTCCTGCCCAAATTTCTCAGAGCCTTTCTTTGAAAATAGACCAGGTGAGAGTGTCCTGGCCCCAAAGATTCAAAAAATTTCATTGAGAATGCAAAAATATGCATATTTTTCAGTTGCATATAAAGTTACCAATATTATTGTCAAAAAAAAAACAATGTTCCCTTCTAAAACTGCAATCCCTTCATAAATAGCAAGGCTCCCAGGGTTCTTAAAAGTACTTAAAAACTCTGAAACTTTCTTTTTTTAATTTAAGGGCCCTTAAAATTATTTAATTTTGTTCAGGAACCTTAATTTTCATAGTACCCAACCTATTCCAACATCTGTATCTTCTTCGATTTTATTAAATACCTCAGGGATGTAACTCCCTCTCAAATATTTCCTACAATGTATTTCCAATACCTTATTATGCAAAAAAAAGCATATTGAATAGTGTTGCATCTACAGCAATCTTTGATTCTGCCTTTCTTCAGATCACGGTTTAAGATGATCCTAACTTTTTGCTGTGTAATTAGTAATTGTATTTACTTCATGTTTTATGGCATTTGGTTAAAAATGCTGCCAGTATGAAATTCTAAGGTATTTGGTCATTAGGTTACCTTAACATCTTCTATTGTATTTTTCAGGTCCTTTATACTTTTTAAATTAGTCTTTTTAACCCTTATTCTCATAAAGTAGCATATGTATGCTACTTTATGAGAATAAGGGCTAGCAAATAGCAATGCAACATGCGCGCTGACGTCCTTTTACAAATAGAAAGTAGAGGAAAACCCCAGGTAGCATATATGCTAATTTATGAGAATAAGGGTTAAACTTGAAAATTTGAATTTTATCCCCTGTATTTCTTTTATTTTTAAGTCTTTCTGATTCAAGTACTATTTTAGGAAAGGATATTTTTAATGTACTAAGCTTTTGCTTTTAGTAGAGAAAGAAGGCTGTAATGCAAATTGTTGTTACTTTACCCTTAATTTCTTTCTTTACTATTTTTACAATGTTTTAAAATGATACATAATGCATTTATTTAAAGCTGTATTTTTATTACTTTGAACAAAAATTTAGCTTGCTATGGAGGAAGAAGATGTATGGAGATCTGTTTTATCTTGGGCAAAACACCAATCTGGTGTTACTCAACCTACAGCACACTGGACAGAAGAAGAAAGAGCAAGAATAACCCAAGTAAAATTAATTGGAACTATTTCCTACATTTCCAACTCTGTTATGTTTATCAATTTCAGTACTAGTTGTCTTTGTTCAGGGGCCGCATCAGAGGAAATTCCGGTCCACTTTTGAACCCTTCAAAAATTCCGGGCTACCAAATGAAACTTTTTACGGAATTGTTAATTAAATAAGCATCAAAAAATAATTTATATTTTTCAATCACTATATATAAATTTTGAATTTTTATAAAAATGTTTTTAAAATTCACAAAAACGGAACCTTTTAAAAATGCTGGATCGACCCCTGTTGTTTCAAACTTAAATGTTAGGCTAATCTCAAAATTCACCCAAAAAAATACTGTTTCAGCAGGGCTGTAAGTGTTTCAAAATAGTTTACCAGTAGGTGTGGTTGCTTGTGATGGTGTGAATAATTTTTAGAAGGCATATAGTGCATTAGTGATACATAATGATTAGCCTAGCTGGGCCTGGAAACTCTTGCTCCTTAATCAGAATTAATCAGGGTTGCACCATGAAGATTATTTAGTTGTGCAACAGGAATATCTATTTATAAGTATACTGAGCAATACATGATAATTCTGCTGAATTTTAATATCCCCTTCCCTCACATAGGGCAGTTCTGCTGTTGTTAAATAGACAATTTAAGCAAAGCAAGGTTAGGGAACTTTAAGATGAAACCAATTTAAACTTCAGTAATGTCACTTTACTCTTTCACCTTTACCTTGGCTGAATTATTTTCTTGTGAGAAAACGCAGCAGAACCGTCTCATGTGGAAAGTTACTGATAAAATTTTCTTCCAAATTCACCTGCACTGCAGCAGAATTGAGGCGTTCCATGCGACAAGGGTGAATCGGTTAAAACTAAGGAAAGGAACCTCAATGGAAACAAACAAGATGAAATGTTGCATTAATACTTTTATTAGGATGAAAATGAAAAGCAAAATTAATTTCAAAATCCTTTCAAAAATGCTTTTAAAAATGCTTACAAAATTTTCCATTTTTAATTTATTGAAACATTTTTAGTTGAAAGGTTGTCTTTTAAAGTAGTTTTCCTGTATTTTTCTTTTCACCTTTTTAATCACAGACTTTTATAAGGGTCATAACCAATGAGATTTTTTGGAAAACTCGTTTTTGTGGTCATATTTTTAAATTGTCTTGTTTTCATCAACTTTTTAAATTTTCTGTCAAAAAATGTCTTTTGAAAATGTTCAAGTGAAAATGTTTTTTCATACTAAATCTATATTTATATCTTCATTAAATTACTGAAAAATATCAGTCAAGGGCATTTTCCATGTTTGATTGAATGGCATTTTTCATGATTAAAAAAATTTAAATGCTTAGTTCCTCAAAACATACATTTTTTTCTTTGCACTTTATTGTAAGCAGTTCAAAGATCCTAAAGATATTTGCAATATTTTTGTCTGAAACCACTGAAAATCTACCTGTTTATAATTTTATTTTACCAAACCTTAAATAAAATAGGTTGCTAAGGAACAACTAAATCATTCTTTCTTTTCCTTTTCTTCTCAAGTTACGGATGTCATTGGCCTAAACATGCTTGAAATCTTCGTTTTCTTAAAGAATTGCGCATAATTTTAACGTATGAAGTATGAAGGAACTGGAGAGCAATTTTATTTTTTTGTGAAAATTTATTCAGAAAAAGTTTTTCTAATAAAAGTTAAATAAATTGCAATTCAAAAGAAATTAAAATTTATTGTTTTTGAGAACATATGAATAACATTCAAGTCTCTAGAGAGAGCCAAAATTGCATTGTATAAAAATATAATTGTCTGCGATACAACAGTCGGAGGAATGTATTGTGTAAAAGAAACATTTAAAATTATCTTTTTTCTGATTCTGGCTTTTTGATCTTGTCATTCATTGATTTACCCTATCTCTTATTAAGAATTATTTATCCTATTATTACTACTCCGTTAAAAAATTATTTTGTAATGGTAACTATCTTTTACCTTGTTAAAAAACAAAAGTCTATGACAACTCTAAATAAGTTAGTACTTTTATGTAAAATAAAATAATGATCGCTGGCACCACACTTTGTTTCTAAAGGTTTTCATATTTAAAACTTTCAAATAAATTACTCAACACATTGAACTTTAAAATCAATTTGTACATGTTGAAATTGGTCATATGATTCATTCCTTACTAAATAGTGGACATATAAAAGTAGCTTTAACTTTGTCATTTGATGCTTTATTATAAATATTTTCATTTATTATTTATTTTTCAATTCTTTGTATAAATTTTGCTATTAAGGCAAGATTTCTTAAAATATTTTTTTTTTTTTTTTTGCATGTTCCTGAAGTAAGTTTTATTTTTCCATCTCCAAAATTTTAGCAAATGTCTGGCGTCATCAATCATGTAAGAATATTACTAATAGATAGCCAAGTTTTTGCAGAAGAAGTTGAACCTACTGGAGCTGTTCCAATGGAGCTATCACTTGAAAGGTATGCTTGTACAGTCGAGGTGCTTTACACCTGGTGCATTAGATTGATTTTCAGTGGTGTAGTTGTTTGAGACGCCCCCCCCCCCCTACATTTTAATTTTAACATAAGCAAACCCCCAATTTCTTATGTTTGTATAAGCATCCTCCAATATTTTTTATGTTTCTAAAAGCATCCCCCCACTTTTTTTCTCTTTGTATAAGCGTCCGCCCACCTTTTTTATGTTTTTATAAGCGTTCCCTCACCTTTTTTATCTTTGTTTCATATTAGCATCCTCCCACCTTTTTTATGTTCGTATAAGCGTTCCCCCACCTTTTTTATGTTTGGTTCATATAGGCGTTCTTCCACCTTTTTTCCCAGGGCTACGCCATTTGATTTTTGAAACAGGCCCGAGTGCCTTCTGTTTAAAATTACGTTATTTTCACATTTGGTATAATGACTGTGAAGGATCATGACTTTTGACATAATGACCGGCTTAGCCATTCTGAACCAGATGAGTAAGGGTACAAGGCAAAAACAATGTAAATAAAGCACAAGTTGTCAAAACAATGATACAAATTGCTATTTCAAGGCTACAATGGAGCCTCTTCATCAGTGCAAAGAAATGTGCTCAGCACACAACAAGAAAGTTGCAAGTGAACAAGCTACTTGCACTATTGTTTTGACAATTTGTGCTCCATTTGCATTGTTTTTTCCTTGTACTCATATTTTAGCACAAAGCATTTTCGATCGTTTGTCTTTGGCTTTAAGGAGCCTTTGATCATCTATTATTTTTTCCTGTTCACTCACAACTTTCTTTGTGTGTTGAGCACTTTTCTTTCCTTGCACTAATTAAGAGGCACTATCATAGCCTTAAAATAGCTAATTGCTTTTATTGTTTTGAAAATTTCTGTTTCATTCGTTTTTTCCTTGTACTCATATTTTAGCACAAAGCATTTTTTATCATTGGTCTTACAGATGAGTAAAGATTTTCATTCTGCAAATTCAGAGTATTGCATTACCTGGTGCAGAGGGTGGGAAATGTCAACTTTCATTTAAAAAAAAAATGATAACCTTGCATTCGAGAATGGAATATTCTCTCCTCACACTGTTCATGAGACAAAAAGACTTTTTCATTCATAAAATGCATTACAAATTTTTTTTTAAAGATGATTACATAACTGGTTCATATCATTTGATTTATAAATTATTATTTTATAGTTCATATCTACAAGGGAATTTAATCAATCAACTGTTTCATATTGCTAAATTAATCAGTACTTTAATCAAACTTACAGAAAAGCTTGATGTACTCATTATCATTTTTAATGCATTTGAATTCAAAGCTTTTTATTTGGTATGAAAAATTTGTTATTGCATATTTACTGTGATGTGTGAATGTAATGTTTTAGCCAAATATAAAGAAAAAGTAATTTTTTTATATTATTATTTTTTCAATTGATACAACAATAATTTGCCATAATAACCCAAATAATGAAGTCTTAATGGGGATCATTATATGGCACTAGTCGACTACGTAAAATAACATATTTGTTTCTTCAGTATTTGTGTAAAGAGTTATTTTAATTTAATGTTATTATATCTTTGCCTTATTAATGTATAAGTAGCTCATGGTAACTTAAGCAAATCTTCACTCAAATATCAAACAGCATTGGAATTTATTGTATTTGTACTTATTCAGGAAAAGGACAAAACTATTTTTGACTAACTTATTTTATTCATACTCGTAAAACGAATTCTTGAATGTTTACATGTTTTGCTGGTAGTGTGAATCTTAGATCTTATTATCCATACTTAATTTTCCAAGTACATTGTTTAAAAATCTGTTTTTGTAGATAATGTTGTTTAACTCATAAGCGGCTAAATATCATAACTACGCAAAAAATCTGTAGTTGAATTCGCTTTTACCATACATTAAATGAAATAAAGTATTTCATTATCAGTTATGAATAAATTAACAGTATAAATACATTTTATTTCCATTAAATCAGGCCCATCACTTTAGCGATCCCCAACTTTTAAACAATCCCCCAACTTTGAAAAATACTTTGATGAATTTTTATATGTTCTTATGTATTTTGTTGTTTTTACCTATAATATGCATTGAAAATATATCCTACCCCACCCCCAGAAAATTTTGAAATGCTTCGCTTGAATTAAATGCTTGAGTTTTGTGACCTAAAAAAAGAGTCGGTATTTTAAACAGATAGTTTTAAATAATTTAATGACAGCTATTCTTAAATTGTGAGTAATTGAAAGATATCTTTAAATTGTACTATTTTTTTATAGTTAGGATGACTACACACGTTCCAACATATTTGACAAGCATGCTTGCGTAATCGTGTTTGTGCATGCATATACAGGAGGATGTTTGCACAAATATTTTATACTTCCACAAACATATGCAAAATCTTCCCGTATATACTTGCACAAACATGCTTGTCAAACAAGTTGGAGCATGTGTAGTTAACCTCAGATCTTCACTTACCCAAAATGCAACTTGAAGTTCTGTAATGTTATTCTGATCTTTTCATTTGATAATTGCGATTTTAGTTCAGTTCTAAACCATCTGCCTCCCCCATTTTTTTATTGTTTTGCATGAATAAGTTAACTATAATGTTCTCTGTAAATGTGTACTGCATTTAAGGACATTTTAAATGTAGGTTTTTCTTTCAATTGATGATTTTTTTTTTAACTTCATTTCATTTTTTCTACTGATTAAGTATGACATGAATTGTATTGTTACTAATTTATTCATTGTAATTTACTGATAGTCATCACATTTGGAATCTATCCAAATATGGTTTTAAAAACCCAGAAATAAAAGATTTATATTTTAGGGTTACAAAATCCCTTTTATAAATGCAAAAAAACTGAGCTAATGGTTAAAAAGACATCCAATTTAATCTTTTTATGAATGCCTTATCATTCATATGTGGATCTATCTGACTAGGGTTACCATTTGTCTACGTTTTGCAGGGAGATAGTGTGTTGTCATATATTTTTGAAAAACTTAATTTTCCTACCTTTTTTGGGAGGGGGGAGAGCATTCTTTTGTCTCTGTCCTATACATTTCTATTAGCTGCTGAATCGCTGTAACTATTTGAATGCAAGAACTTTAAATAATTAAAGTGTGTGGCTTAGAATGAAGACTTCCATTATAATTTCTTTATCATATTATTAGAACTGCCAACTTTCTAGTCTAGATTACTTGTCAGTTTTGCTTAAATGGTTGCTTATAGTATGATGTTGTGCAGAAGCATCATTTCAGTATTTATATTGCATAGTAGCAGGATTTTTCTCTGCTCAGGGTTGGCAGGTCTATATCATGAACAGGTTTATGTTATGCAGGAGGGTATAAGCCCGAATGACAGAGATGCCGAAGGTTTAACACACTTGTCTGAAGCTAATTTTTGCATTTAACATTCGGGAAATTCCTAAATCTTCGTAGAATCATATAGAGCACTAATTATTGGAAACTGATTTGTTACTTCTCAATTCCAAGTTGTTTATAAAATATACATCAGTGTTTGCATTAAATGTTATTCATTAAGTAAGATAACAAATACTAAAATGCTATCAATTTGTACAAGTTATAAAAAGAGACTTGGTTTGTCATTTAGCATTGAATCTTTACTAATGAAGCTAACTCTCTTTGTAATTTTTGTCATAGAAATTGTCTTTTCTCAAACTCACACACACAAAAAAAAAAAACGTAAAATTGTAAAAAGTTAAGTGATAAGTTAATGTTTGTGGTTCATGAATTAATGATATTAACTTCCATTATGTAGTTGATTCATTCTATTGCCTGATCTGGTTTTTCATTAATATGCCCCAGGTTTTAATAAAAGCCTCTATTAAGCTCATCATTGCAATAAAATAAAACTAATTACATAACTTAATAGTTAATATTGAATGATATGAATTGACAATAGCATTAAAACCTTTAATAAGAAAGGTTTTGTGTAGACATATTTTGTTTTGTTCACTCATTTTTGGTTTTGTCTTACATTATTTTTCCTTTTTTACATAAAATGACACACTGTTGTTTTACAGATATCGATTTGCTGCTCTGCCCAACAAGTTCTCACACTCTGAAGATAAGCGCATCCAGCCCAGAACATCACTGAAATTATTTCAAGGCTCGCAGCTGCTCAGTGGAGAAAAGCTTCATCTGCAGAGAGTGCTAAATGCTTGGTTTGGAAATGCCAAACAGATGTGGCGTCTTTTATATCGTGCATCTACTCATGGATACACCGCTGAAGGGTTCCACTATCACTGTGACGGCCACAGCCCTACTTTTGTTATCCTCATTGTAAGTATAAGTTATACCTCCTTTTTTGAGGAAAAGCCATTCTGAAAAAAAGTGATGACCAGTCTAAAGAAAAAAAAAAATGTTTATTTTGTTGAACGAACCAAATCTTTTAATAAAATAAATATTTTTTTCCCAATGTTTGCACTTCAAATCAGTATAAATTGTACTCTTCATAAGTAGTTAATACCACAAAGATATACTACAAAGCCCATATTCACTACAAAAAAAGGGCTGTAGTTTTCAGTTTATAACTGCTTACGGGACAAATCATAATGGCAAATTTTCTTCAAAAAACTATCTTTCCATACGGCTTTTTGGAAACTAGTAATACGGAGTCTGATCTTTGATCACTGATAAAAGAAATGTATTTTAAAGATTCACGTAAAATTTGTTACATTATTAAAGAACACATTGCATAAAATTCTGTGCAGAAGAAAATTAGCTAAAACAAGTTGACACCTTCTTTCTTTCCATTTTACCCCATGCGGTGGGACAAAGTGGTCATAACTCAAAAATTGATTTATAAAGGTATTATGAGTAACTATGATGTTTAAAAACACTCAACAAGGATTCATCATTTAAAGAAAACTACTTTATTTAATCAAATTTAATTTAATGGCCTCTGTAGTCAAAAGTGGTCCCCCATCTTTGTAACTGCATACAGGGTCTTAAAGACATGTACCAAAACATTTTAGGATACATAATAGATATTCTTAATTTTAATCCCTAAATATCAGTACGATTGTCTGCAACTTAATTTAATATAATAAGCCACAAATGTGAAATTAAAAATACTTTTGGTGAAAAAAATGCAAATAGTTTTTAATCAATGGTTACATTACTTAGCTCCTTAGCGCATTGCCCGTGTCTCACACGGGCGATCTTGTATCTTGCGTTATTTTATTTCTAATGCCTGTCTGAGATCTGTTTATGCTTTGTTTGTATAATGATATTTCACAAATAATTTTACACCACCCACGCTCTCTAATCGGCTTTTACAAGTAAAATTGCCAAAAACAATTTATACTGTACCTATATATTAATTTTCTGTCAAAAAAAATCGATAATTTTTCCGAAAAACTTGTACTTCAAGGGATTAAATTGCACATAAAAAATTGTTTTTAATTAGAGAGCTACGATATAATTATTGTTTATTAAAAATTAAAATGGAGAGAAAAGATATTTTAACATAATTTTTAATTCTCTCTTGTTCATGTATTGTTCTTGTTAACTGTGCTGCTAATTTTTAACACTTGCAGTTTAATAATAATTATTATTATAAGTGCTTAGAAATGAATTATTCTACGGGGATAACTTGAAAGTTGTGTTGCAGAAAAATTGCTTGTAAGAATTTGTCAATACTTAACATAATATTGTAAAGATACTGCCAAATAATAATTTTAATTTGAATTCATTTGAACTTAGTTGTGTTTGATCATATCTTTACCTTTCAAAATAATATAGCATTAGTGAACTTAATATTTAACAAACTTCTTTTTTGGGTCTAATTTCAAACTAACGAAATGCGGAACCCGAAAGTTTTCAAAACTCATTTTCACGCTTAATTAGCCTGAATTGCCTCTAAAAAGCAAAAAATCAGATAAAAATGAAAAGGAGTACAGGAGCTCGGGTGAATTCCTAAGGAAATTAATCCGTGTCCTACTCATAAATTTACCTTAACTAGTTTTAGAACAGTGCTGTATGTGAAGTTTAATACTATGACCACTTTACAGGAAATATTTTTCAGATATGTGTAAACTTTTCTGCACCATCAATTTGCTGCAAATTCTTTTAAAGAAAATATTAGAGAGAAGTTAAAAATATTATATAAACAAACAAGTTGATTGTTTTTTTCAGCGAAAGAGTTGCCGTTAAAATATTTTTGAATGCGAAATTTAATTCTTAATTATTAAAAGCTAAAATTTTAAAAAATATCAAAAATTTCATTATTAAATACATAGCTATATCTGTTTATTTGATTTATGACCACTTTATACCACCTGACCCTGCTTGCATGTAAATATATTAACGAATTAATAATTTGAATTTTGAATAATGTATCCATTTTCAAGTGTATTAAATGTTTCATAGAATACAAGTTAGTCCCATGTTATTTAATTACATTGACTTTTTTATTTATTTTCAATTTCATTGAGTTAAATATTACTCTATAGTGTCATAATATACTACAATTCATTATTGCCAGTAAAGTACTAAACTTTATGCTAAAAGCAAAAAATTAACATACTTACCCGATTGTGGAAACGAATAAAAAGCATGGAAAACAGTTTTGCTTTTCTAGGTTTGCATCTGCTATTGTTACAATTTCGTATTGTTTTAATTTTCAAAGTATAAACATATTTTTCATCAATGTACAGGAATACAGTAAAACTCCTGTATAACAGACAACAGCAGGACAAAAATATTTGTCCATAATAGGAAGGTGTTCACAAAAGAGTTTTCTCAGGCTCAATGATTTGCTGCCAGTTAATTAAAAACTGCCTGCCTAAGGAGAAGGGGACTTGTGAGGAAGAGTTCATATGTGTTATAATATACATACATATATATATTTTATATATATACATATATATAAACAAACAATAATAAAATTCTTCTATTTTTATCCAGGAAATGTTTTATTGGACTGGCACACACTAGCAATCCCAGACTAAAATATCACAAAATTCAACATTTTTAGTAAAGTTTGTTTTAAAAATTACTTCCCTAATAAAAAAAATCTAAACTTTTTAAAAAGAATAGTTTGAAAAGACTTGTTAATAAATAAATGTGAGGAATTATTTTTATTTATTTATTTACTACCATACGATACTCATATTAATTGCATTATGTAGTTATTATGGAGTTTTTATTTATTTCTATAAAAAATTCTTATTATTAAAGAAAGTCACTTTTTTTCTTATACCTATTTCTGGTTCAATAAGTGTTTGAATCCATTCATTAAAAAACATTGAATATACTCTGCTCTGTTTTTATTTTCTATTCCATTTGCAATCTTAAACATAAGCCTAATTAATTTTTATTTACTTAGGGTACTCATGGAGAACTCTGTGGAGGATTTAGTGATGTTCCTTGGGGCAAAACTAGAGGTCGTGGAAGATATGTATCATCAGAAAAAGCATTTCTCTTCACTTTAATCAATAATGCTGATGTTCCACCTACCAAGTTCGATGTTGTCAAAAAAATGTTTGCTATTTCTCATCATCCGGAGTAAGATCTTTTGTTGGTTATTCATTTTTGCTTTTCCACAAATAATTTTTGCTTTCAGAAATTCAAAGGAGTACAGTGGTATTTTCCTCCATTTTATAAGACTATTTTCTAGAAAAATGCGGCTACATTAAGTTCAATATGAGACTGAAATAATTAGATTGTGTAGCATATTTTTATTTGGGGATTTTTTTGTGCTGAAACCTCATATTTATTCTTTGATGTTTAAGCTTCCTATGAAATCATCTAATGCTTTGCTGTATGGGTCACAAACATTTTTAGTTGTACTATTATTTTATTTATATAAATTATAATTGAATAAACTAGACGATAGGGGGAAAATGCAATAGCAATTGACAGTGACCCAGGATTTTGGGGGGGGGGGTTTCGGGAAAGGGGGGCCAAGGTCATAATTAGGGTTAAACAGGATACTGATTTCCCGGATACCGGATATCCTATGTTTCTCCCGTGACTTATCCGTACTAAATATCCAGCTTTGTTCTTTGAAATCGGTAAATTCTACATATAAAAATCAAATTTGACATGACGGTTAACGGGTTTTTCGTGTAGTGACCCGATTAGGGTCACTGAGCTTAAAAGAGACATCTGGAGCGAGGACTGGGTGGTCGAACCGCTTCGCATCCTTTTCAGCCGTCAAGGCAAAATGAGCAAACTACCAATTCGCACAATGATAAAATGGCTAACTTTAAAGAGCTCTCAAGCTCTTAATTCTTTTCTGATTTTTCTAAAATAATTTATTCTAATACCTGACATCTAATAATTTATAATTTCTCCTAGCATTTTAGCACAATTATTTTTTCACAATAAAAAACATTATGCGATTGTTATACTTATACAAAACTTTTTATTATCTTTGATTGCTATGTGGGAGTGTGTGACTGTGGCAGGTTTAAAAAACTTTTATCTAAACAGGAAGCGACCCTGATTAATTGGTTTACTCTCCTTATCTACTTATGAATAAATATTTTACACAGTTAAATTATAAATCTGATAAGAAGTTTCAGTGAGCAACTTTGAACAGCATCAATATAACGACATTTATTCCCAAAAACGATAAATACGTTTTAGAGACCTTACACTTTGACATTGCACATAAACGTAATACAATAAAAGAGAAGAAATACTTAAAATAAGAAAAAAAAAAAGTCAATTTTTGGAGATAATATAGAATAACATTTTTATTTAAAAAAAATCTGCAAATAACTATGGAATGAAGCATGTCATTTTGAAATAAATCTGAAATGTATAAGCATTTACAAATTTTATATTTTACACGTTCTGCTTATAAGTTTGCTTGCCTATGACTAAGTTAACAAATATTTCTCACTAATGGAACATTCCATTTATGACTATTAAATATAAATAATAATAATAATAATAAATACTACTTCTGATTTTTTTTCTCCATGCACAAATTAAAAATCTAGCTGATCAGTGTATTTTCTGGGGGAAAGAGGTGTAATTCAAAGTTTTATAAACACATTTAAACTCTTTGAGTGCAAATGTTAATTTAGTAACAAAAAAAAAATGTTTCATTTTTTTTTAATCATGCACAAATTAAAAATTCAGCTGATCAGTATATTTACAGGGGAAAAGTGCTGTAATTCAAAGCTTTATGAACTCATTAAAAATCTTTGAGTGTTGATGTTAATTTATTTATAAAATAATAATAAAATACATGTTTAAAAAATACGCCACATTTTGTCAAAATAAAAATTAACACCAGGCAAAAATCAAAATTTTACTCAAGTGAAAAGTTAATTCAAAAACATCAAAATTATTATTAAAATTTCCATTAACTAGCAAATTAAGATAAAAGCGAAAAAGGTACATGATTTAGCTATTTGTATAACTGATATTTTCATTTAAAATTAAAATATTGCGTAATAATGTTTGACTATCGAAAAACCGGAGAAATATTTTAAGACTCTAATGCTAAAAGGAAAAGTTTTCAGCAATGTAATTAAGTGTAATATTATGATTTACGGTAGGTAAACTTTATTCATCCAAAAAACAATTTTGTGTACATTATGGGCATAGTAGTTAGATTTCTATGAAATAAGGTCATTCAAAGATGCAAGAAGTTTCATACCAGAACAAGGCATTCAGAGTTTAAATAGCCAACTCCTCATCGAAATGACCTTTAACACCATTTTCTTTTAAATTTCAGGAATTTATTTTTACATTCCTTTGCACAACAGAACGCAACCATATTGCAAAATGAGGAAAATAAAAATTTTTGATGAAGTATGATAAATTAAACAGAAATTAGTAACAATACACCATACGAACCAATGCTTCCACAATGGGAAGTCGGCAATGCTTTGCCTTGATGGCTCGATAACTGTATTCATCAAGTCGGCTCGCAAGCTGCCTTGTTGAAGCATGGGAGTCCTCGCTCCAGTTGTTTCTCTTTAGCTCAGTGATCGGGATCCAGATATTTAAAAAGACTATTGGACACCGGATATCAGACGCCTTTTTTGGGGGGACAGTCCTATTGATTTCTTCCCCCCCCCCCCCAATTGATTTCTTCTGATGTTGTGCATATAATTGTGCGCATATGTCGGCATCTATAAAATTAAACACAGTTGCTTGCTCTAAAAATGCATTAATACATTGACTGCCAACTACAAAATAACTCGTAGCAGGTGAACTTTGTTGAGAGACTAAATTAAAAATTATCTCGTAATTGCTAACTTATTTTCAATTTTTAATACATTTGTAGAAAGTTTGTAAGTTTTTAGTCAATAAGATGCTTTGAACAAAGTGATGTGATTAAATTAAACAATCAGCTGGAGATCCTGGAAGTTAGCGTGTCGGCAGTCAATGTGTTAATATGTATCCGAAAGAAAAAAATTTAAACTTTGCGATTAAAAAAATGACTGGAAATAATTCTGTTAAAAAATATATAGTCAAATTATGGTTTATTATTTTTGGGTGTCCAGTGTGCCACTTGCTTTTCATGATCTTTACCGGTGATTTTTAAATATAAAAAAACAAGTCTTGGAATGTTTTTGCCTTTCCTTCTTCTTTTTTTTTTTTTTTTTTGAAATGTGATTTTCGGTGAATGTAAGTGAATAAAAATAATTTAATCGGGTCGCCAAGAGCCAAGGCAAGCTCCATGTTTTGTCTAACCCCTCACAATTGCACTAGCGTCTTAGCCATAGGAATATTTCACTTTCTACTTTTCTGTAGCCGAACCGGGCCCTCATTAAAGGTCGGAAAACCTTTCTCAACAGCCCTGAATTTAATATGCACCTGTCGACATACCGCTGAAATGTCTGTTGTATGCCACCTACTGGCACAGATTCGTCATCTCTGCCATAGACTCTATCCTCGCTGTTGACACTGTCAACAAAATTGCAAAGAATTTTTAAAAATCTGCTGTTGTAGGTAGAAAGTCACGATTAGTGTTGTTTTAAATTCAATCAATTAAATAGATTAAGAAATGATAGAGAAGTTATATTAAAAACAAATATTGTTTTACTTATAGCCAATTGTAAAGCATGAACTAGAATAGACTGGGGGTAGCATGACTTCATACAGACATGCAACAAAACATTATTAAAATTCAAAACATGATTTAAGAATGTGTTTAAACCACTGAATTCTGCTGGAAAATTTTCCTTGAAATATTTTCTGTAATTTGTTTCAGTTCTAAAATTCCTTCTTTTGAAGCGGTTCTTTTTTTAGGGCTTTTCATATCTTCTTCAATTGTAAATAAAAGAAACCAATTTCATGAGAAATTTTTCGTTAACACAATTTTTACTCATATTAAATAAATGCAAACAGGATATAGAAATGGAAAGGAAGCGAAACACTAGAAAGACAGAAACTTGCTGTATACCTAGGAATACGGAAGGGGCCAGTGTGGCTCCTTTCGATTTTCTAGATAGTTTTTGAGTGTAGGTAAACTAGAAAGCTAAAATTTTGAAACACAGTAAAAGTCAATATAAATAAGAGTAATTAGAGATTCAATCATTAAAATTAAATAGAATTTTACTCTACTTTTATTAATGAACTGCCTAATTAAACAGAAAATGACTTTTTCAAACACTTATATTATTGTTATTCAGATAATTGAATTTGCATACTAGGTAAATAATAATTATAAATGATAATAAAAATAACTATCCTTTCTACAATATAATTGAAACTGTAAATTTCAATAATCCTAACTTGATTTATTTTACTTTTGCGTAGTTTTCAAATAAATAAATACATCACACTTCCCTTGAAGCACATTTGCCACAAACTCCTCTTTGATATTCTAGACATGTGCTCCGTGTGGTTTCCTCCGCAACACATTTTAACTCTACATTTTGTTTTGGTTTTGGTATCTTTTAAATTTGTAGATTTCTTCTTCGGTATATTTGCTGTTACTACAGTCTTGGATGACATCTATGGAACACAGAATTCTTCACATAACTGCAGGATAAAATTTTTGGGACTGGTTTTCTTTCCAGATCCAAGCATTTATGGTAGATGAATCCAACAGATTATAAAAGACATGCACTACCAGTGACAGGCCAGTGACTGGTTCCTGATTTAATACTATATATGCGTATCATTTGGTCTACAATGTCTACCCTGTACTTACTTCTGTTAAAATAAATTACACTTTCTGGCTTCTTTTTCTCACTGTTATCAATGGTTACTGTTGTTGTGAAGTGAACTTAGTAGCAATACATTTTAATTTTTCTTTCCTTGATACACAGTTGATGTAATATCTTTATCTTTCTTGAACAAAACAGTGGAATAAAGATTTTGTTCGCCCAATTTTGCTGTTGGTGGCACCTCTCTCTGATCTATTCTAAGTGTTCCAACCAGACTTGTTGAGTGAGACTTGTTTTTCACATAATTTTATGGTAGTAAAATACTTGTCTGTTACATTTTTTCCTCTTCCCAACTATGGCTTAGTCAGCTTCATAACAACATGTTTATGAGCAGCTTGGTTAATAGGTCTCGCCATCTGCACTGGTAAACGGAAAACCATTCAGCACGTACTTTGACTGTATGCAAACAAGCAGCCAAAATTGTATCCCAACTTTGTCTGGTTTACTTGGGATGTATTGGATGAATGGACATATAGCCTTAGATGGTCGCAGTTCATCTACAGGGAGATTCACTCCAGGTTTATAACACGATGCACTGTTTTCAATGAATTGTACCATAAAGCAGAGGCTAGACCAAATTTATCCAACTTCAGTCGCTCAGATCTTTCTGTTTATGATCAAAACGCAGGAAGCATATGATCTCTTTTAAACAATCTCTTCCTTGTCATAGGGCGAGGGAAAAATGGGGGGCCCCAAACTAACGACCATAAAGTGCTCAAAGGAAAGTTCTTTGTACCATACAGGCTCCTTGCATACATAATTCAAAAAACAGCTTTGAGTTCATTGACAGATACATTCCAATTGTGTTTATTTAGACGATGATGAGCTCCTTCTTTCATACATTCTTTTATATGCCGAATCATTTGATTGCTAAATATCAGGCTCCAGGCACTAAGTATACTGTCCTCGCAAATGCTTCTTTTAGAATATGATGTTGGACCTTTTGTTTCCTTCAGTATGTTTTGAACTGCATATATGCCTACAGTACCAGAAGGTGAAATAACTTTCCATACTGTTCCGTCTGCAAAAATTTCTTCCTTTCCAATTGAGAGGAAAATATTATAATTGGAACTTTTGCAAGGGCTCTTTTGACTGTTTTCTCTAAGTACACATCCAGAACTCACACATCCAGATTATTTGCATAGTCCTTTGTCAAGGTGCAAACTAATATCATATTCATCATAAGAATTTTCACTTTTTGTTGTAACATTATTCGTCAACATCCAAATCACTAATTTCACTATTGTCTGAACCAATTCCATCTAATCATTGTATTTCTTTTAGAATTTCTTCCTGCTATGAGTCCAACATAAATGAAATCAAGGTGTATGATACTGTGCTGTAACATGGAGTTATCTCAACAAAGTTGGTTTCCCTTTTAAGTAGCAATGGCTATTGTCCGTCGTCCATGTGTCCTCATAGGTGGGAGGGGGAAGCGCATTTGACATTCAAACTGGCTCTTATCAGGGGTCAAGATCAAATGAAACTGAATGGCATTTGTCATGTGTCCTGCATGTATGGGACCAAAGAATTCTCTGTATTATTACAAAATACCTTAGGGCTGTCCCCTTCTGGTCGTTTTAGGTGTAAGGTTCAATATTGACTTTCTTACGAGACTACAATTCATTTAAAATTAAGTAGGCACTAGAAAGGGGTCGTATTATGAAAAGTCGGAAAATGGCACTACGTTTGGTTAATTATTATTGCAATTACTAAGAAACACAAAAAACAAAAGGGGCCACACAGGCCGCTCCTTCTTTCTAGTGTTAAAGTATGCTCTTATTGGACAAATTTTAAAAAATTAACTTCCTTTCCATTACTATTCAAATCAAAATATCAATGGATTTTCAAAATGTGTCTTATAATATTGGATTACTTTTTATTAGGTTCTTATCCAGCATAGCAAATATTGTGAGGTTATAACAATAGGAATAAATTTTCATAACTGTCACATATGTTGATAGATTTTCATATCACAGCATTCATTAAGTGAAAATTGTATACTATTTGATATTGTTTCGTCAAAATATTATTTTTATCTTGGACCACCTTTGGAGAATCCTTTACTTACCCCAGTAAATATAAATATAAAGAACTAGGTTTGATATGAAGAACATTTGAATCAACTAGTTTCGAAAGGACATCAGTCCAACTGAGGAAATTTTTGCAATTAAGAACATAAACATGTGTCCCCCCCCCCCCCCCGAGTGCCCTCTTTCTGCACTGGGCCTAGATTGTGACAACTAACTGAAGTGTTCAATTGTAATGGGACTCATTATCCTTCTTCAGCTAGTTTTAATGGAACTCTTTTCAGCAATCTGATTCCTCTTGCTAAAAGACACCATGTTTGTACTCAAATTTAAAATGATTTATGTATTAATTTTTTTAGAAAATTTTCAACTTGACAATTCAATTTTCTGACAATATAAGATATTTGATCTTTAATTTCTCAACTCATGCAGTTCATTTTCTTTTCTAGTTATGGTCCAATATTTGGAGCTGGTGCTGATTTATGCATTTCTCATAACTGCAATGCGAACATGGAGAGTTATTCTAATTTGCCACATTCCTATGATGGAGAGAATGCCTCTTGCACGGTATTGATGGGAGACTATAATTTCACTGTTCTTGATTATGAAGTCTTTACGACTTTGGGAAAATGAATCATGTATTAGTTGAAGTAACTTTTATAAAACATTTCGACGCTTCAGGGGTTTATGGGTTTCCGTAACAATTCATGTAACTGTTGTTAAATACTTTTATTGGTAAAATCAGTGCTGTGGGATGAAAGATTATTATACATGCATACCATCATCTGTCATTCATCTAATGTTGCAATATTAATTTCTTTTCCCTTTTTGTTTTAATAATATTTGTTTTTTGGAAAACCTTTGTTAAAGTGTAACAAAAGTCTAATGTAATAACAAATTGCCAAATCCTCCAATTTCATGGATTAAATATTCATGCATTTATCGGACACCCTGTATATGTATGTTAAAGCCCTTTACCTGTTAGTGCCATTTAACACATTCAAGCTGGCATGTATGCAATGAAGCTTAATTTTCCCATCAGGCAGTGCATATCACTGATGCTGCATGTTCAATTTTTCCCATGGGTCTCTAAGACCAGTAGTTATTGTTGGAGTCTCCCAGCATTACTCATAGAGGTGAATCCCCACTCTTGAATGATCCATTAGATGATGAAAATAAAGTAGAAAATTAAAGACGGATGTGACACTTTTAAAATTAAAGTTTAATATATTAAAATAGTAGCCTTGTTGGAAAATGCAACTCCCCATAGCAAGAAACAGAAAAAGCAGCACCACCAAATCAGTTACGGTATAAATGCACATACTGCCACACAGCCTGCATTGGTGGATATATATATCCTGCATTGGTGGATATATATACCCAGGTATATAATATATATATAATTATTTCTAATGGACTGCGTATGTATTGATTTTTAATCAGTGCAGACCTAGTGTGTTTTCAAAGATTCGTACCAACCCTTTCAGTGGCATTGCAATGAATGGTACAATTACCACATGAGAACTTTCATGTCCAGTTTCTTCACCTAAGAAGGTGAACACCCGGACTCTGTTGATGGGAAATTCATTAAGAATTTAAATTAAGCCGAGAGTATCTATTCCAAATGTCTGTTCATGGGACCTTTTACGTGCCGCATAATCATACAGCATGGGCATAGGTGATTTTCAGCATCTTGAAAATGCACCAACACTGCCAGGCTCGATCCTATGAACTGGGGCGTACGAGTCCCACACCTTACCATGAGGCCACCGTGCCGGCATATATATTGTGATATATATCATGATATTTACAAGCCGACATATCATAATCTATATCCAAATACAAATTTACATTCTTTGAAGTTAAACTCATTAAATTCATCTTTGATTAGCCAATTGGCTCACTTCTAAGTTGATGAAAATAATGAGAAAATATAATTATGTGAGAGGAAGCATATTGATATTAGCTTTATAGTGATGAGGAAGATAATAAAGACTGAAAATCAGAAAATCCACAAAGATAGCGACTCTCTCTTCACTAGCAACACATTAAACTCAAAATTTAAAGTCATTTTCTCTGTGTTAACATTCTAATATTAAACTTTCACCAATTAACATTATAAATTTTTATTGTTATAATTTCTATAATTATACCATAACTATGTATCAGAAGTTTGTATCAGGTATAGTATAATTGATATTTCCTCATTGTGATGAAAAAATTTACATTGGTTACGTAAGACTTAAATGCTGAATAAAATGTACCGGACAACATAAAGGGCACACATTTATAATTTATGTAAACCTAAGTTTTGTATTAAGTGAAGTGATAATTACTATTAAAAATCTTGATATATTAATAGTTTTTATTTACAAGCAATTTGCACTAAGTGAGGTTTAATTAGCAATTTTAACTGATTTAATAACATCCTGGTTTATATAATATCTCATTTAAATAAACAGTTTTTAAATAGTTTTGCATGAAAGCATCTGTGATATATATCATAAATACACATCCAATAAAATATATATCAAATATCTATTATTTTTCATGCAAATGAATCAACTGTAAAGTTTTAATAGATAAACTGTGCATGTTTATAAATACAGGCAAATATATTAAAATGCCTACAAATTTTATGCATTTCTTAGAACTGATACTTTTGATATATTTTTAAAGATGAAACATACAAAATACTTATTACCTTATAGCTTAGGTAACTTACACTGACTGTGTTCACATTTATAAACTTTTGTAAGAAAATATTTTTTATACAGATTTTAAAATCACCTTTTGGGAATTGTTATTAGATCTTATAATATTGTTAAGAAAATTAAATATGAAAGAATGTTTTAAAAGTTTTACTATTTATATACATTGTTACATTTTGATGGTCTATAAATTTAAAGCTGAAAATTGTTGATGTTAAAAAATTTATGTGTTATGCTTTTCATGGTTTGTGCATTTAAATCAATTTTAAAACCATGATTTCAAGTATGTAGTTTCTTCTGCTCAGTATTTTAGAAACTACTTATGGTTGGCCTTACCTACTTAATATAAAGTATCTGTGATGCTTACATTATTTATTATTTCACCCCCATTACAACTTTTATTCATTTATTTATTAAAGAAATACATTCATTTCTTACTGCTATTTTTATACTTTGTTCTTTACACTTATATATATGGATTTTTTGTAATCTTTTACTTGTTTTCAACTGTTTTGTACAATTTCTTCATATTATTCATTTTTTGTTGTCAGTTTAATGATATATTGGTTTTAATGCACCAAAGTTATAAGAAGGATTCAATTAAGAACCTATAAATATAAAGTGAATATTATGGTTCTTAATAAGTGGAACAATTCTGGTTGTTAATAATAGTGGTTTATATCTTAATAGTTGTATAAATAAAACCCAGCGTGGAAGACTTTTTTAACATAAGGTACTCGGTTTTGTTAAAATTGAAGTTAGAACACTTGCTCTCTTCTCATAAATACTTTTTATCACATTTCTTGTAAGGTATAAAATTATTATTGATTAAACATGCACTTTGTCAACAACTAATCTCTAGCAAGCAAAATTTTAGTAATAATTGTCTTATCTTTTAATTGTCTTTTAATTTCTTTTTATCCCTTAAAAATACCTTACTTGTAATTTTAGCATTTAAAAGATTTGCATTGCGGTGCGAAATTTAAAATACTTCACACTATTTAACAACACTGAATCATTTCATCCATTTTGGAATGTTAACTTAAAATGCTGATGAGCTAAACCTTAAAAAAAACTGATGCAGATTTTATTGATAGAAAGTGTTCGTTAATATCCTTGTAAAATTTTTCATGATAAAAAATCGTTATATTTAAACTTGAGTTTTATTAATTATCATGATTTCATGACTAAATGTTTAACTATTGTGTTTTAAATCTCACTACCTATGGTAGTTTTATTTTTAAAGATGCATTAAAGTAATTATTACTGAATTTGCATTTTTGTTCGCAACCGATATTTATTATTCAGCTTTATGTTTCAAATTCCAAACTGGGTAATATACTGATTTTGTTAAAATTATACATTTGTAGCAATTAGGCAGTAATCCTTTTCTTTTCGTATTTTTGCAGTGATTTTGCTTTTTTATTTTCCCACTAACTAGTAGCTTTCAAATTTAAAAATACATATCTATATTAATATTTCATTTAATCTCTTTTGCAAATATTGTATTGATTAACTATTATGAATCTAAAACTTTTGGAAATAATTAACAAATACTTCTAAATAAAATTGAATATTAATTGCCTAACTTCATGCTTGACTTTAGCAAGATCAGTTTTTGATACTCACTGTATGAAGTGCAATTCATGCAGCAGGGCAAATTAAAAAATAAATATTAAGGTAATCGATTCAGTTGTTGACTAATTAAAACAATCCTAGATTAGTTTATATTCAAAAAAAAAGTGACAGCCTGCATAATTCATTCTCTTGAACTTTGTAGGCTAATTTTTTAAAATGTGAGACATTTTATGATTTAAGAAAAGTTATGCTGATTGCAAAACAATAGCGCAGTGAGAGTTGTTGTTTCCCCTCTCCCCAAGGGATTGTATACATATTTGTATATGCCTATGCATTCTGTATTGCAACAGTTAAGAAAAGTATAATGTAAGGTAATGAAACTAAATACATTGCATTCACTTTCCAGTATATTTGACTTAGAGCACTCCCCTTAAGCACTTTTTAAATATCGGGTCCGCATCCCCCAGAACAAATTCCAGGCTATGCATTAATTCAGGGTATCTGAATGAAAGTATTTTTTAAAAACATGACTATTTCACTTGTTTTTATACACTGCCTTGCTATTTAAAAATGTTAACATAGATCACATCAAGTACTGTGTTAAATTACTTAACAATATTTTATCTAATTGAGGAAAATTTAAAAAATGAAAACTCTTGTGAAGGCTAAGGCATTTTTTTGGTTTAACATTTCCCTTCTAAGTCATAAAAAGTTGAATAACTTTAAGCGTGTGGATAATTTCATAATTTGAATATTTGGGATCAACTCTGAGATGCCTCGTGCTTACTTAAATACTCATATTATTAAATACCTGAACAGATACCTAATGAACTATTTAACTAGAGTGCTATGTGTTTGAACAATAGAGTTTGTGGTCTGCAGAAGAATATAATTTACCCACTTGGAGTTGTTGAACGCAAGACGTGTAACAACTTCTCGAATAAGGCATATTTTACGAAATTTACAAAATGTAATTTATTTTTTCCATCTAATTAATTTCAAGATGTGACTACATTTGGTACAAAATTTTTGTAGCAGGCTTTTCATTACTCAATGTTTTAATTTATACAGACAAAATTATTTTTATACTCAAAATGAACCATTCTTTGAGTTGAAAAGTTGCGATTCGTTAATAAAATCAGTTTTTTTTCTTTTGTTGACAATGACTTCTCGCTCAAACAGCGCTTCATTTAATTATATCGCACCCATTCTCCACAAAACAACTGGAATCTTCTTGCCATTATTATTATAACCGTGTTGCACGATCAAACTACACCTACATTATCAGCTATTGTTAAAATTAACTTAATAATAATGTAATATTTTTTTAAAATCGTCACCTGAGGCAATTTCTGAACAGAGGCTTTTTCTTCATTAAAAATTATCTTCAACAAAATTTTAAAAAAATACTGGAGATACTTTGAACTATCTTCTTTGTAATTTATCACTTAAGTATGAGTGTACTATTTATTTCTTTATTTATTAAAAAAATTAAATAAAAGAAAAATCTCTAAAACTGCTTGTTTAATTTCAGTACCTTTTCCTAGTTCTAAGGCGCTGCGTTCAGGTCGCAGTCCACTTCTGTGGGCGTGGGTTCGAATCCCACTTCTGACAAGTTTTTACGGCAACCAGCTCTACGTTTCGACAAACCTAAGGCTACTGCTAAGAGGTTGGGGCCTGGTGGGGAAAAGTACCTTTTCCTTAGTCATGATGCATTTTAACAAAAGTGTTCAAAATCAAACTTTTGAATATTTTTCAAAGCATTCTTAATATTAAGATTTGATTGTTTCGACCATGAAAGAGCATCAACTGCATTAGTTACTTAGAAAATATCTAAAACATACCAACAATGTACGCTACAATTCTTGAACACTAATTAACGATAAGTTCTAAATTACAGTCATAAAATAAAATTTTTGTTAGTAGAACTACGCGTGTTAGCTTCTTGCTAAATTGAATTAGCTTTAATAGTTTTATTTAGTACGTGGATATGTTTGGTTTTTGCTTAGGAATTGTCATGGTGACTCTGTATATTATAAAATCATTAATTTTTGTAAGTTTAATATTTTTATGTCGCTATTTATATGTATGTTATGATATCTGTGATCTGTTAAAAGTAATTCCGGTTATGGTTATTTCTTTTTAGAGCAATTTTTATAAATAATGGTTTTGTAATCGGTCTTTATATGACATTTAAAATTTTTAACCATGTGTGTACCTGTAATGTAATAAAGTAATTTAGATATCAGTGCTGTTTCGTTTGTTATTAGTGTTGTTTGATTTTTTGTCTGTGCGCTGTGCATTAAACATATTCATTGTCTCCTAGATAATATTTCGAATGTGCGAATGAGAACTCAATTAGCTCAGCAAAAATCCGGCTCATCGGTTCAAATCCGGCCCATTGATATATGGACTTTTTCCTTTAAACTGATAAATTTCAAATATTACGGATGTTTCCTATTAAACTTAATAAAATAGACTAGTCTTTAACGACCTCAAAACTTAGTTGGTAGATTAGTGAAACCGTAAGCTCAAATGATGTCTTTTTCCCTTAAAAATAAAGTTGCAAAATTATTCAATTGTAACTAGTTAACTTAATACGAGTATGTAGGCGCCAGCATTTAATGACCTCACAGCTTAGTTGGCAGAGTAGAGAAACAGTAAGCAGGGGGATGCAAGTTGGACCTGTGATCGAAGGCTTTTTTCCTCAGAGGAATAAAATGTTAAATTTCTGATGTTTTCCTATTAAACTTAATAGTGTCAATATAGGATCCACCCGTCACGGATCTCATAGCCTAGTTGCCAGAGGACTGGAAAAGTAAGGCTATAGACTTAAGTTCGAATCCTGAACGGTGGAATAGTGGTGTTTTTAGTCATAATTATAAATTATGACTATACGGCGATTTAATGTATCGATCCGTGAGGCCTAAAGCATTGTATAAGACTATCGATACACATCAACATGGTGATTATAACATATTGATACAACCATACACTGACATCCAGGAGGCCATCGATATATATTGTAATATCTATATCGCAAATCTATATATGGCGTAGGCGGTTACATATCGATATAAATAAGTTTATACATGTATGAGGACTTGATATAACATCGATATGACAAATATAAGCCTATCGAACGAAAGAAAGATTCATCTATGTCCTCAATAATTTTTAGACTATCGATATATTGAATTGGTGATCACATTATATATTGATAATAATGATTATATATTACAGTTTCTCAACTTATCATTTTGAGCATAAAAGCGACTTTATCAGAGGGCGGGATTCGAACTCACGTGATACACCTCCCTATCCCTGCAGGGCTCTGCCGATACCACCGAGACTAGGTCTTCCTAGTCTCGGTGGTATCGGCTCTGCTCACTAAGCTACGAGATTGTTGAAGCCTATAGCTTATTTTACCATTAGTCTTTAAGAACGCCGTGTGTCTACATCGTTATATCGATTTGTTATAACGCCATTTCGAAAGATTTAAGAAATGCTCGGTGCTTAGATTCTTATATCGATAGATAATTACTGCTATATCGATATATGTCGATAGTTTTAATAATTGCTGAGGGTTTTTTAACGTTATAAAGGCCTAATCGTCATATCGATAAGTTGTAACAGTTACATCGATACTTTTAATAAATGCTACCTTCTTTTACCGTTCTTTCGATATTTTATAACCGCCATTACCAATATATACCAGTAATCGGAGTGAATGCTTAGGATCTATCTGTATCCTTACATCGATTTGTTGCAACCCGTAATATCGATGGTCTTTTTGCGTTACATGGCAAATCAGAAAATGGCTGTAGTCAGGTCGCATAGAGAACGTTTTGAGGTTATATAGCGGTCAAGATATGAACCAAGAACAAGCTAGAAAAGAGCTCTCAACGTGATTTTTTTTTAGTTGAATAATTTTGAACAGTTCAAAACATTTTACATTAGCGCCTGCGAGGAAATTTCAATCCAATATAAATCCTGTTCTAACAGACGGATTTGTTTGGAACAAACTGTATTGAAAAGACATTATGACGTAGAACATGCACAGATACGAAGTTCATCCAGAACTAAACGAGCCTACTTCCCCACGAAACGTTTTGATACGAATTTTTAAGGATATTTGCAGTTTTTAGCGCAGTTTATAAGTTGAACTCTGTTTTATTTTTTTTTTCCAAAAATTGTTTTATTAAGCATTTATTTTTAACAGTGTAACTTATTGTTAAATTCTTATATTCATTCACATAGCAAACGAGGAATATTTTTTTCCCTTTAATTTTAATTTGTTCTAAAATTTATGCTGCAGATGCAGAATTATGCCTTCCCCAGATAACTGGGGAAGGCTTTGTGAAACAGTTAACTGGAACGAATTTGAAAGCGGATCCAAGAATTGAACAATTCCAAATTTAGATTTCGAAATGAATTATTCTTATTGATATATTAACAGATTTTAATGCTCGCTTGCATTTATTATAAACTAAAAGTGCAACAAAATTTCACAGCTTCGTCTTTCTCGCTCTTAGCTTATTAAAAAAGTCTGAAATTTTTCCTTCAGGAAAAACTGTTTACACAGTTCAAAATCAGACTTTGACTGGAAAAAAAAAGGACTAGAGAATAAAATAATCTCTCGGCCAAAAAAAAACCCCTCTAGGTACAGCAAACCCATTTTTCACTTTTTCATTGATTCAGGCATTCAGGAGCAGTTTTTTTATTGCGGATTGGTCCCGAAAATAAGCTACGTGTATATTCTGGTCCTGTGACCAAAAAATTCAAAATCCGCTACGCGTTTATGAAGAAAAACACGAGCAAAAACCCTCTATTTGCAGTAAAATACACAAAATGTGAAATATTGTTCTTATAAAATTTAATGTATTGTCAAAATAAATACCAAACCTAATTCATTTGTGCCCCCCCCCCCCCAAAAAAAAAACCCGACGAATCTCCTAAATTAGCCAAACAGTATATCAATCCCCTGAAAAATCCCTCCCCCTGCCCAAATCTCAATGATGCAATCTTCCCAGTGACCGACCCTTCCCCACCTGGTGGGCACCCCTGAATTGCCGATCAAAATTCCCTGATTGACAGTATTGTATCCAATTCCGTCGAGAAAAGACGGTACTGCTGTACCAAAAAATTTAAAATTAACAATTTAAAGGAAAATCGCAGCATTACTCAATAGATGTCGCCACTAAAATACAATGGTTCAAGTCAAGTTTGCAACTGAAAATTGACTATTTCCCAGCTATTTCCATACGTCCAAACTTCTGATAATTCACTCTCGCTCTTAATTCCTATGAATTTTTTAGCTTTGATTTTGAAAATAAACTTAACATTTGTCCGTCACGTAAGGATTTTTTTTGGAAATCCCAAGCTTCAAAATTAACAAAAAAATGCTCAAGATTTTTTTTTTTATCTTATACTATACATTGTGTTTAAACATCTGAGGGGCTTAAGAAAAAAACGGGGTAGGAGGTAGGTATTGATCTCGTTAATTTCGCTATTGTAGCAACAATAGACCCTGCACTCTAACTGCATCATTAGTTAGAAGAATCGCTTGATTCTCAACTAACTTAAGAAAATAATTCAAATCGCATGAAATGAATACTGTACAAATAAAAATTTACATAAAATAAAAGCGTTCTTCGCAAGAGATACATAAGAAGAGCACACTGTGCTGCGAGAAAAAAAGGGAAGTAAGTAGGTAATTATATATTAAATTAATTAAGGTAATTTTTATGCGGTATTTCATGCTCGGGGCATAATTTCTAACAAAACTGAGCGAATCTTGGTGCCACAATTTCACACGAAAATAGAAAATTTCACACGAATTCCGTCTAGTATGTAAACTTTCATGCTACCCTCTATCTTGATGACAAAGTATGCCATTTACAATTTTATTCAATGTATCTTCTGGTAAATTCTTTGGATTATTAAGGATCTATCTTGGGTAATTCTGTGAGGTAGGTTATGCCTAACTAAATTAATTTAATAGTTCATTAGAAGAGAAATTTAGGTCAGTTTCGTGGTAAGTTTCATTAGAAAATAAGGAGGTTAATGAACCACCCGCTTTTTTCCTCATATGCCTGATCTGTTTAGGCATAATTATAAGACAAACATTGGACCATTATAACAAAAGAATTTTTCAACTCGGAAATTTATGATTTTTTTTTGTCATAGGAGGGGGAGGGGATGAATGAATTCCGCTTTAAAAAAATACATGGTTGGTTGGTGTGTCCATCAGGAAGTCATATGGACCCGTGGACTCTAATGACAGCTCTGCTATTTTCTTTGCGCCTTCAAATGGGTATTCTCCGGTGTTCTGCAGGTATGCTAGTATTGCTGGACAGTTGAAAATATGACTTGGGGCGAGCTCTTCACCAGGACAGTTTCTACATCTTACATACGTCCTGGTATTGTCTGCATTAATTTTCATGCCAGCCAAAATGGTCTGTTCTCAATCTAGTAATTGCCTTTGTGATGTTTCTGTTGGCATTAATCTCGCATATTTGATGATTTAACTTGATGGTTTTCTCTTTAAGTCGATATCGGGCAATGGCGTTTGCGTCATCAAATGTAATTAGGCTTGTGGTATGGCCGTGGTAGCCTAATATTTGGGATGTCGAGCTTCCAACCTGAAGATTGGGTGTTTGATACCCGACCCGCTGAAGATCCATATGCGTACACTTGGTTATACGTGCATGTAAAATCCGTGGACCCTGAAGTCCGGAGGCAGTTCCGATGATACCGGAGGATGGAGATTTTCCCTTCCCTTCACTCTTAGGTCAAAAAAGGAAGTTGGTACCTTTGTGGTGGCACCATCTGGTGTCATCCAAGGGATCATTCATAAATGATGTCACGCTTCGAGGGGGGAGGAGGGCTCGTGAAATTGTGACAAGGGGAGGGGAGGGGGTAACAAGAAGTGTGACATCGTGCATTAGGCAACATAGCGTGACATGTGACAAAGAGGGGAGGAGGGGTCCGCTGAAGTGTGGCATATTGTGACAAAGGGGGGGGGGGTCAAATATATGGGGAAAAAGCGTGACTTCAATTATGAACGGCCACCAAGTACATAGAGACAAGTCGGACTTCCACCGTTGTGGTGCTCATCCATAAAAAGCGAAAAGCGCTCTCTTACTGCCTTAAATTCCGGTCGCTCTGCGGAAGGGAGCTTGGATATCCAAGTGGCATTAGAAACAACAATAGGCTTGTATTGTTTACGTTTAGATCTTTTGCCTCTTTAGCCAGTTCATCAGCCGACTCGTTGCCATCAATTCCTACGTCTGCAGGCATCCATTGCACGATGCGTGTTTTCAACATTTGACAAATTGTTTATTGTAGAGTGAATTTCCTGTGTGAGTCTTGAGTGCCCATGTATAATGCCTGTAGAGCAGCTTTGGAATCACAACCCAGTCCTTTGTCTTTATATCGTTTAAATTGGTGTATTCCTTCAGGGCCTCTTGAATTGCATTCAACTCGCACGTAAAATTTGAAGCTATGTAACCTGCTCCATAGTTTAGATGTCTGGTTGAGTTATCTGGTAGTACAATATGAACTCCGGATCTTCCTCTGAGAACTGTTCCATCTGCGGAGCCATCTGTATAAATTTGGACTAGTCCGGTGTTAGAATACATCTCGATTGTTCTGAGTCCTTTGGTTTTAATAACATAGACTGCTTCCTTTTTGTGTGCAACCAGATCAAGGATTATTATTATTTTTTTTTTTTTTTTTGGCTGTAGGAGGGAAGTAGAGGTTCTAGTAGAACAGTGTGAGAAGAGTGTTTGAGTTCTAGTTCTTTTCTTATCTCGCTGTCGTATGTCAAAGTGGATGACCTCTTGAGTCTTGTTTTGTTGTTCCAATTTCCAAAGTTTCTTCTGGAGATATGCTCCGGGTTTCCACTCTTTTCCTTATTAATGAACTTGATTGTAAGATATTTTTTCTTCTCCGTAGTAGAGTCGGGAGTCCACATTCCCGTTCTGCCTTTAACTTGTTGGTCGATGATACAGCTCCTGATATTATTTTTGCAGCTTGTGCCTGGATCTTGTCGAGTTTTTTCAGTGCTGTCTCAGAAGTGTGCATATATGGGTGTTACTTATTCAAGGTTTGGTCTAATCATTGCACTTGTGGTTGTTTTTAGTGTTTTCGGATTGGTCCCCCAGTTTGTGCCACAAATTCTCTTTAAAGTTCTAATCCTCTTAAGTGCTCTCTCGGAGCAGTTTTCTGATGTTTAGTAAAGTGTAGCTCAGCATCTAAGGTTAATCCTAGGTATTTGGGGGAGTCTTCTTTGTCGATTGTGACAAAAAATACATAAAAACCAACTATCCAAACTTGAACCAAAAACTAGGGCACACTTGTGTTCCTTGAAGAATAACGAAATGCTAGTTGTTTTTGAGTTGAGTATGTTTTGCACAGAGTCATTAGAAGAGGAGGGCTCTATAAGTATCTTAGCCCAGGTTGTCATGTTGCCAAATTTCAATTGCTGATTACTAAAACTTGAGGATAAATATTCTCCTATTCCATCATATATTGCCACATTTTCCCCAAACTTGCGATATGTATTACTTCCATCCGTCACTCATTTGATATGTCTTTGGAATACCTGAAAGAGTTGCCCGTACTTGTGACTGGTAACTCCACTGGATTCCAAGGCCGCCGACAGCTAAGGCGGGCCTCATCTCACTTTTGTCGCCGGACCCTTCTCCCATTACGATTAGATCTTAGTCATGGAAATATTTTGCCCTCTACACTACTCCTATGCCGCCCCCCCCCCCCTCGATTGCTCTCCTGGATTCTACATAATCAATGCACTATTTTATCCTACTTTACTGTGACTATTGTTTAGCGGCCAGAAGCTTTCAGCTTTTTTACATTGAAAACCAGATTAATTGTACCTGTACATACTTGCGTGTATTTTAGCTTGCAATTTGAACTATACAACGTTGGTTTTCTCAAACTTGTTTCAGCGCAAAGGTAAACGTTATTTCTTGTCGTTTAAAAATTTTATTCTCTATCAATGTTATAGCAGAGTTTAACATCGAGTACTCTCTTTATAAATAGGCAAAGGCAAAACAGTTAAGCATCATTTTCTCCTCTGTTTTTGGGCTTTCAGCCAACTCATGCCTGGACAATTTTTCATTTTGTCAAGCTAAGAAGCAGGTACATGAAAAAAGTTTTAACCTTATTTTTTTTTTCATCTCAGCCCCTTCTGGGTCCGCGTTTTGTTCCTGTGGTACGTGAGGACCTTGATTCACAGACTAATTTTTACAAAGGGGATGGAATCAGATTAATTTTAAAATATCAAAGGGAAAAAAATTCATCAACGTTTTCTCATTAAGCAGCTTTCTTTTCTCGTATTTCTGATACAATGTTTGAACAAAAGACATTTTTTAACATTAGTCGAATAAAACGTTCCTTTAAATTTTCATATTTAGTTATGCTATAAAACAATAGATGGCAGCACACAATTTAAATTTAATGCTAATCGTTATTATGGAGTTGCAAAAAATTCTATTCATGGTCTACTTAATGGAAAATAGTTTTCCTCATACGAACTGGTTGAGCTAACTTAACAGCTATAGATGAACACTTATTTCAGAATTAATAATTTTCTAACTTTTAACTCTGTACTTTTTTTGTGATTTATTCTGTCAACTGTACTTGAAGAAATCATGAAATAACTTTTTATTCCTCTTAAGTACATACTTATCAGTTTTAGCAACGTGACACGGGAGTGTAAATGGTCGTACAGGAAAGGGCGATTGGAAAGACCAAGTGTAAATGACAGTGATACTTTTAACTTACCAGATAAAGGTAATTTCAGACCACTTCTGACTCATTAAGCTGTCAACATTTTTTAGAAAGCTTGTTCAGCTTAAGGGAGGATTTTCAAAAGAAGAAATAGCTGGATTTTGGTGGCACCCGTAATGTATAAAAATAATAACCAATAAATATATAAATAAAAATTATAAGTAATGTCTGTTCATTTCAAGTGTACCCAAACGGGTACATTTTAAAATACTGTTTATTAACTACTGTTTGTGCAATTTGAAAGCTAAAACACCCAATTGTTTTTGAAATTAATCAACAGATAGTTTACTTCGTTTTAAACATGGAAAACATGGAAAAGGGGCATTAATTATTATTTAAACTCATTATTAATTAAAATAAAAAAAAATTTAGTTCTTTTGTTTTGCAATCATTTTTTAAATCAGAGAACCAAAAAATTGCGTCAAAATTGTTTGTGCTTAGTTCTGGGGTCTGAAGAGGTTAAAAAACAATAAAAAATTGTTTGTTGAGCAATTCTGCTAAAATTTCAATTTTATAATGTTCAATAAATTTTCGGTGCATATGAACGTAGAAAAAGAAAAAAAGAAACATATTAATAGTAATCACTCATTACAAAAAATATGTTAGAAAATCTAAAAAGGAACATGCAGAACGGAATTTCAGATTTTTATGCATAATATAAAACAAAATTTATAGCATTAAAAGATTGAATAAGCTTGTTAAAGTTACTTTCTTTAACATTAAAAATTTAATTTATAAAGGTACCGATTATCTAAAATGTACGCACCGAAATTTGTAACTTCCTCAATTCGAAACTTTCTTATATAATATATACGAAAACTTTCACAAAGAAAAGCTTTCTTATCAAGAAAAAAGTAAACTAAAGTACCAAAAGACAAGACGACATTTTGAAGTTTGATCTCTGGTCTAATGACAGATTTCACTCATCAAATGATAAATGATAAAATATCTCGGCAATCATAAAAATAACACGGCAAATGACAAAAATAACAAGAATGATAAAATATAATTGTTGCATAGGAGTCCGCACTTAAAACTAATTTTAAATGATACAAAATATCATTTGCAGCCAACAATACATCATGAATAAAAGGCAACGTTTACAATAGAGCAAAATTTCAAAAGATCATTGGTTATTAAACATTGCTGCATAAAACAATATCTTTTATATATTCATTCCAATTGTTTTTCTTTTTTTCTTTTTTGATTTAAACAATATTATTCAAAAACGTTCTTATTGAATAACTTTTATGGATAATCCAATAATTTTCAATTTAAAACCTCTTATTAGATTACTTTCCCGTAAAAGTAAAAAAAAATAATAATAAAGCATAGAAGAAGGCTTAATGTTTCGTGAAAATATCGTTAAAAATAAAGATAAGTCAAAAAAAAAAAAAAAAAGTAAAATAATTAAATAAAGATTGAAAAATAAAAAAAAATTGAAAGTAGGGTTTTGAGATGGGGGAAAATGTGTGTCTGCTGGTCTGCCCCCCCCCCCCCCCCCCCCTGAATAACTTTTGGACGAATTGTCCCAAAAAATCCTTTGCATTCGAACGAAAAATTCTTTTTGCATTCGAAAGATCTCGGCGAGGACATCTCATTTTCATATTTTACTTTTTGATTTCAACAATTTCTCGTTGAATTTTGAAAAGTTCAAAAAAAAAAAAAAGTAACATTAGTGCTTATGGGCGAAAATGAAGCAAATGATATAAACTCTGGGTGCAAGATCCAAGTTCCAATGAACAAGCTTACTGGAGGAAGCTTTTGGAGTGAAATAATAATTTGAACAGTTTTTGTTCCTTTTTGAACAGTTCAAAAAATTAACATAGCGCTAATGGGGAAATTTCAATCCCATATGAGTCCTGATCTAACGGACCGATTTGCTTGGAGCAAACTTTATCGGAAAGATCTTATAACGTAGAACATGTACCAATAGAAAGTTCATCCAGAACTAACGAGCCTATTTTCCTATGAAATTTTTTTAGCGGAATTTTTAAGGATATTTCTCAATGAATAAATGAATGAGTGAAATAATGAATGAATGACTAAATGAAAGAGTGAAAGAATGAATCAATGAATAAACGAATGAGGAAAAAATGAATGATAATGAATAAATGAGTGAATAAATGAAAAAAATAATAAATGAGTGAATAAATGAAAAAAATAATAAATGAGTGAATAAATACATGAATGAGTAAATGAATGAATAAACACATGATTGAGTAAATGAATGAATAAACACATGATTGAGTAAACGAATGAATGAATAAATGAAAGAATGAATGAGTGAGTGAGTGAATAAATATGTATTATCCGTTGAAAAATTTATATTTTGAAAAAAAAAAAGCTAAAGATAAATGAGAAAGAGAGAGAAAGAGATAGCTAGATTATAAAATTGAATTTGGTGTATACGAGAAAGTAGGCTCGTATAGTTCTAGATGAAACTTCTTGTTTCCTATGTGTTTGAACTCCTGACTTGTTTTTCGCCATCACTATGAAGTCTTAGTGTTGTTCCCAATTTTTAAGTTACACAAACTTCTTAACCAACGACATATAATTAGGGAGAAATTTTTCTTTGTAATAGTTTGATTAATTTCAAGTTTAGCAAATATCTCATTATTTTGTTTTATTAAGCACAGCAATGCTTATCCTGTTCTTAATATTTAGCACTACAATTTATGACCTTATAATTCTAAATAAAATTTGAGCATGAAAGTCAGCAGGCATTCACGGATAGTTGAGTACTTTACAGATAAAATACATTACAATTAAAATATAATAAATTTTGAGAATGAGATAATATTGTGTTAGATTTCCTGATATCAAAAAGAATAGGTGATCCCCTGCAGAACATGTGCGGGCTATAAGTTCAACAATCAAACTTCGCTGAAAATTTCTGTGAAATAAATTTTTAAATATCGTTTTACTATAGTTTGTTTTTTACGTGATGTCACTATCGTATCGGTACCTCAAAACTTAATCGTAACTGGTCCACGTTCTGCGAAATTTTAAAATCGTAAAAAAAATGCTTTAAAATTATGCATTTAAGGGGCAGTAAGGCAGTAAGGGGCAGTAAGGGGCATTAAGCAGGCTTAAGAAAAGATCGCAGATATTAGCACGAGAATGATCGTTCGATATAAACAAAGATATTGCCACTCAAAAGAATCGGAAATTAAAAATTGAGTTATGAATCGAAATACTTTTTAAGAAATAGAAATAAATTTGTTCAAGTTACGGTAATAAATACAAATATTACGTTACTTTTCTATGATCATCATTAAACAAATTTTAAAATATCGTTTTACCATAGCTTCTTTTTTGCATGACGTCAGTATCGTATCATATCGCAAAATTTCATCGTAACTGGTCCACGTTAAGTAAAACTCTAAAATCGTAAAAAACGCTTTAAAATTCGAAAATCTTAAGAAACGATCGCAGATAAAAACATGAGAATGATCGCTGGATATAAGCAAAGGAATTGCCACTCCAAAGAATCGGAAATTAAAAATTGAGTTACGAATGGAAATACTTTTTGAGAAATGGAAATAAATTTCTTAAAGTTAAGGTAATAAATACAAATATTACGTTACTTTTCTATGATAATCATTAAACATTTTTTTAGATATCGTTTTAGCATTGTGCGTTTTTTGCATGATGCCAATATCGTATCGTACAGCGAAATTTAATCGTGACTGGTCCACGTTAAGTGAAATATAGATACAGTTGAACTCGCTTAATACGAAATGTCAAAAATTCGCGAATTTGTTCGTATTAGCCGTTTTTCGTAACAACCGTGAATAAGTAAAATTGTAAAAAAATATATTAGAAATGCACGTTTACATTTAAAAAATAATACTACTATTTAAGAATGCTTCGAAGATAGAGGGTTTGATCCTTGAGCAGACTGACCAGTCCGAAAGCCAACACATGCATGAGCTTTGTTCTCTATCCAGAAAGATTCAACGTCTGATTCGAAATGCGTAATTGGTGGTTCACAATGACTCAAAATAACCAACAATTTGTAAAAAAAAAAGAATTAATTATATGCAATCGAGAAAAATTTTCGTGAATAGGTCAGAAATTTTGTTCGTCATAGCCCAAATTTGTATTTTAACCTTCGTAATATGCGGGAGATATTTAGTGTAAATGAATAGCAAACCAAACTTAACGAACAAAATTCTCGTTTTAGCCGTGATTTCGTATTAACCGAGTACGTATTAAGAAAGTTCAACTGTATAGGGATGGATCTTCCTCCGTACATATATATCCGTACAAGAACATGAAACTCACAATGCACATAAATCTTAAACAAAATATTCAGACTCATACTAACTTAGAGTAGTAATTTTTTGTACGAGAAAAGGCAAATAGTTTAGACAGGTTTCCGATAACATGAGAAGTTTATTCCCACATTAGTAAGACAAAATTGAAGGAACATTCCTTGACTCAAACCCCTTCCTCTAAGTCAAATCTCCGACTTGTTCCAGCGGCTATTGAAATTCGATAAGACAGATTCAGGTTATTTAATGCAAATGACTTTCGCAAACAAGAACACTTGCTCAACATTACGAAGACGGTTTATTGGATTAAATTATCTGCCGATAAAAGACGGTAATGGAATTTCTATGAACAATTACGTCTTATTTAAGCATCTGATAGTTATGTAAGTTGGGTTTGGGATTGTAAGTCGTTAAAGGGATGGGGGAAAAAGTTCAGGGATTTGTTTTAACTTTATTTCTTGGTGAACTGAATTCAAAGAAATTGTTAAGGAAAATGCAATGGTTTTGTAATGAAGTCAATTCTCTATAACTTGAAGTCCCAAGGGACCAGCTAAAAACTTCGAGTTTCTTAGGCAAAACTTTTAGCTTTCCTAAGCGAAATTTTAATTATCAGAAATAGTTATAGCTTATAAGGCAGGCAGTATAATGTATAAAGGGCAAAATGTGCTTTTTTGTTTATTTTGCGGAAGTTTTGCTGATGTAATGAAAACAATTCTTTCTTAAAAACGTCGACTCAAAAGATGTACACTTCAAGATACCGAGGCAATTTTGCATTGAAAAACTCTAAAATGTTTTGGGATTTAGTGAAAATTTGGAGATAAACTCATATTCGAGTTACAGGAATGCGAGTTATCGCGAGTTGACTGTATGTAGAGATTTCATGGTACACTGACATTTCAATAAAAATACACGTTTCTCCAGTTTTTAGCAGAACTTACATTTGGTAATTAATGAATTGGGTGATAAGACTTGTAAATAAATGTCATACCTGATATAAGATTTTTTTTTAAATGAAAGAAAGATTATGCAAATCATCACGTGAAACGAATGTAGTAATAGTATACAAAATCTTGCACGAAGTTTTTTAAAAAATACAAATACAAATGTGTCGATCAGCAACAGGCTGGGTCCAACTAGGCTAGTTCTAGTCAAGTTATTCATCCTCAGTGCAGACAATAATAGAATCCCTTTTCGTTAAAAGGGCGTAAGTCATTTTTTTTTTCAAAATAAGTTTAATACAGTTTTACAGTGTTTGAAGACAGATACATCGCTTTGGGTAAATAAGAAGTTTCTAACTGAATTCTTGACGACACAATAAACCTAGCGAACACCATGATTTCCGTTAAAGTGGCTCAATTCAATTCTTGGTTTTTGTTGAAAGGCCATGAGTCGGCTAAAAATGCCAGAACATTTAGGGGTCCAATAAAGTGTTTGTTCTTGGTTGTTCAATTATCTAAACGTTGTGGCTGAAACTGGAAACTATACAGAACTAAGGCTGTTCTGTGGCCATTGTAGCGGCCAAAACAAGTTTTTGTCTAGATTTTACCTTTATCTTACTAATTCTGCGAAATTCGACAAAGTTAGTCAGTATACAGTGGAACCCCGCCATTCGTCGCCTCGCTATTCGTACAGCTCGCTATTCGTTCAACTTGTTCAAGTAAAATTCAACTCGACATTCGTACTTGTCCCGCGATTCGTACGAGTTGAAAGTTTGGCTTTTTTAAAGAAACAAATCGAGACATTATGCTCATTTCGAACTCTTCTGGAAATAATTTGTTTGGCGTTTTGGATTTTTTTTTAAATTTTAATATTTTTTGAGATTTTACTGACAATTTTAACTTTTTAAGGGGGCAGCAAGGGGAAGTGGTTGAAGAACTTTCTGCTTCAGAGGAGGAAAGTAGTAAGGAAAGCATTTCCTTTGCAGGAATTAAAGAGCTGTGTTACTCCTGCGAGAAAGCAGAGTGGTGGGAAAATGGCATCCCAAAACTGCTTTGGTTAACAGCATTAACTTGTTCAACGACAATGCTATTGACCAGTTTAGAAAAATTCTGTACTATTGTCAAAGGCAGACAACAGTGGACAGGTTTTTAGAGAAAGAAAACCAAGATTCTTCTAGTGCAAAAAGACAGAACAGCAGAAAGGGAGAAAACACCTGAAGGTATGCTACCTAATGTTTCTATAGAAGGGGACTTGTCTTCCAACCACTTCCTTCCTCTTCTCAACAATCCAATTATGCCATCTGCTCACCTCAATACAAGCAAAGTGAGGTTAAATTTTTATTTATCTATAATTTCATGTACAGTACTATACATTTGTTTTTCATAGGTTTAAATAAGCAACCCTTTGTGGGTCTGGAACGGATTAATCCAATTTACATTGTATCTTATGTGAAAAATAATTCGACACATTCGTACATTTTGCCATTCGAACTGCCTCCTGGAACGAATTGTGTACGAATAGCGAGGTTCCACTGTACTTCCCTGTGCGAGGGCATAGTTTTCTCCCATGAGATCGAGACTTTGGTCTCATATAGAAATGTCTGAGAACGCATAACAGCATATACACTAGGAATGAAGTCTCGGACTACATTAATTAAAGCACACAAGTTCTCAATTTGGAAATCTCCTCCTCAGACGCTTTAGACTTCAAAACATGGATGAAAACCCACCACAGAAAGTCTTGCATTTCCCAAGAGACCACAGGTTAAAAAGGTTTTAAAAAAGAAAAGATATTTTTCCAAATAAGTACATTATTTCGATTTGTATATTGAAAACCAAACAAAGGATATGTTGAAGTTCCATGTTTAAGACACAGGCTGTTCAACCGCCCACAGCTCCAGCCCATCCTGCAGATAAAGTACCGAGAAAAAAAAAAGCGAAAATCGTGGGCATTGAGAATGATAATGGACTACATCCCAGTTCAACATCAAGAGTACTACAACCCTATCAGGAATTGGTCAACAACTGAAGCCGAAATTACTGATAGCGACAGTGAGCCATGATGAAAATTGAGCCATGAGCGTTGAGTGATGATGAAAATTGAATATTATAATTATTTTTTGTTTCATTTGTTCTTTTTTGCCTTGAAATATTTACTCTCTATTCATTTTTCAATTTTTGTTAAAAGGGCATTTTTTACGATATTTTTGTATTTAAAAAGTACTGTTCAAAACTTTATAAAACTTTCACCATATAAAAAACAGTAACTTTTACTTTCAAATTAATTTTCTGAAAAGATTTTGACAAAACATTTCTTTAATTTTTTTAATTTCTGGAAAAATTTAATTTGTGACTGAAATAAAAAATAAAACTAATTCAGTTTTCCTAAAACTGTTTACCCCATTGCAAATAACAGTTGCTTCAAGTAAACTGTTTAAAATGCCTACAAATAATATTTTTTTTATAATTTCAAGATTAGTCTGTAGATTGAAAAGCTTTAAACGATGCCCTGTGGTTCTTCTTTTCGTGTTAAAATGTAGCCCCCATCAACATCTTCTATTTCAATTCCACGTTCATATCCCTCTTCTAACTCTCCTTTGCTGGAGACTATTTATATTAAGCCTTTTAAGTCTGGAGTCATAACCTAACTTTGAAAATCCATTTACTAACTTATCATTTCTCCTTTGAACCCTTTCTAATAAGATAATAAATGTATTTCATGAAAACGAGTAAAATAATGTATACCCGTATTTAAAAATAATACAGTAATAGTATGTAAAAAAAATGTGATAGTAAAATACCTAACTAAATATTTATCCTACGTAGAGCCCCGATTACATGCACTGAAAATCATTAAAATATGTACAAAAATAACCTACAATATGCATTAAAAATTAAAAAAAACTAAGAACCAACAATGCTTCACTCACTAACAGAGTCCCACTAAAGTTGTCCCACCTGAAGAAAAGGAGAAAGAAAAAACATTTTTAGTGTTTTCTTATTAAAATGATAAATTTGTGTGAAGATTAATTATTATTCACTCAAAAATGGTGTGCACATTATTTACTTTCCTTGTAATAAATCAGTGGTTCCGAACCATTTTCACGTCGCGACCCTATTTTTAAAAGTTAAAAAGCCCTCGAACCTCTTTCTCTCTCTTCTATATATCTATATATATGTATATATATATATACATATATATATATATATATATATAGGTGTAGCAAGTTGTTAAGTATATGAAATTGTCAAAGTTAGTGCCAGGAGCAAATGCAGCACTATGCAGCGAACTTTAATATATTGAAATATAGATGTAAATGAAAAGAAAATGAAAGTTCCGGGACACGTAAACTAACATTAACGAAACGTATAAATTGCTAATACAAAAATTAAAAGTCAAAAAATAAGAAACAAAAACAAATAACTCTCCTCATCAGTGGGCGGGGAGCATAACGTATTCATAAGAAACCAAGAAAAATAGTCCTACAGGTTTCGGAATGCGTCGCAGAAATGGCATGTAAAAGAAAGTATTGTAAATAAATTGAAGCGACGATGTTGCGATAAATTAAAAAATGTGGTGAATAACATAAAAAGGAAACTTTGACGGAAATAACGCAAAAGGCCTTGACACAAAAAAATTACAAAATTAGACGGACGTGAAACATGCCACCAATACGACGCACCCGCCCATACCTGCAGGACGTTGGCACGTAGCAACGATTATACTCACCTACACCCAGAGATGAGAGGTCCAAAGATGCGACGACAAAAGCAGAAAACACAAATATTTTCATTGTTGTTCCGTGTCCGCAAACTCCTGATCAAACATTCGTGTCGGACATCATCCGCTGCAACACATCCAGGTTGAGGCCTTCCATAGATTTTTAGAGGACTTTAGCCACGACCCTTCATAACATCCACAGCGAACAGCGTCACCAGTACGTCAGCTAGCACGTGCGTCGTACATGCGCACAGCCCTCTTGAATATATTAACGTAATGTTTAATGAATTCTAGTGGAAAAAGGTTATTATAATAAAGATTTGCTGTATTGCTGAAAATTTGTTTATTTAAAAAGATATTATTGTTACAGATTTTTGAAAATCTGTTTAATTGATTTATTATTACGTTAACAAAAATTCTTTTATTTAAATTACTGTGCCAATGCGGCATATGTATCGTAGAAAAATTAAAATCTTTACGTTTGTCGTAAAGATCGAGATTTAGTTTGTCAGTTTCAATATTTATATAGATATCTAAGAAGTTAGCGCGGGTTGCAGTATTATTGGTTTTATTTAACGTAAGGCATTTTGGATATATTTTATTGTGGATGTTGAAAAAATCTGAATCGATTATAGTGCAACATCCACTATAAAATATATCCAAAATGCCTTACGTTAAATAAAACCAATAATACTGCAACCCGCGCTAACTTCTTAGATATCTATATAAATATTGAAACTGACAAACTAAATCTCGATCTTTACGACAAACGTAAAGATTTTAATTTTTCTACGATACATATGCCGCATTGGCACAGTAATTGAAATAAAAGAATTTTTGTTAACGTAATAATAAATCAATTAAACAGATTTTCAAAAATCTGTAACAATAATATCTTTTTAAATAAACAAATTTTCAGCAATACAGCAAATCTTTATTATAATAACCTTTTTCCACCAGAATTCATTAAACATTACGTTAATATATTCAAGAGGGCTGTGCGCATGTACGACGCACGTGCTAGCTGACGTACTGGTGACGCTGTTCGCTGTGGATGTTATGAAGGGTCGTGGCTAAAGTCCTCTAAAAATCTATGGAAGACCTCAACCTGGATGTGTTGCAGCGGATGATGTCCGACACGAATGTTTGATCAGGAGTTTGCGGACACGGAACAACAATGAAAATATTTGTGTTTTCTGCTTTTGTCGTCGCATCTTTGGACCTCTCATCTCTGGGTGTAGGTGAGTATAATCGTTGCTACGTGCCAACGTCCTGTAGGTATGGGCGGGTGCGTCGTATTGGTGGCATGTTTCACGTCCGTCTAATTTTGTAATTTTTTTGTGTCAAGGCCTTTTGCGTTATTACCGTCAAAGTTTCCTTTTTATGTTATTCACCACATTTTTCAATTTATCGCAACATCGTCGCTTCAATTTATTTACAATACTTCCTTTTACATGCCATTTCTGCGACGCATTCCGAAACCTGTAAGACTATTTTTCTTGGTTTCTTATGAATACGTTATGCTCCCCGCCCACTGATGAGGAGAGTTATTTGTTTTTGTTTCTTATTTTTTGACTTTTAATTTTTGTATTAGCAATTTATACGTTTCGTTAATGTTAGTTTACATGTCCCGGAACTTTCATTTTCTTTTCATTTACATCTATATTTCAATATATATATATATATATATATACCCAGTTTCGTGCTAGTGTTTTGACACAAATAAAACTCGCTAGATTAGCAGGACAGAACATCTTAAATCCAAACACAGCATCATGATCACCAAAAGCTAATCATAAAGCAAACAATACAATTTCTTTCACGCTTAAAATTAAAATGACTGTATTACCAACTAAAAGAAACTTATGCCGTAATTTTTTTATGAACCATTACTTCGACAGAATATTTAACCTCCTTCCTAATAAATTTTCCACACGTGAAGAAAAAAGAAACCGATTCAAATTTAAACTTATTTGCTTTCAATTAATTTCTTACCCTCAACTTTTTTGATTAAGAATAAAGAATGTACAGTAAAATCTGTCAGGTTGACCACCTTTGTCTGCTGTCCACCTGTCTAAGTTGATCACTTTTGTCAGGAACGGAATAAACCTATTATATAATGTAGGGAAACCTTTGAAACTGGACCACTTGTCTAAATTGGCCGCTTATGTACGCCAAATTTGGGTGGGAGTATGAAAAAAAATCTTTGTTAGTTGACTGCCTAATTATTGCTTTATGTATTTGTTTATTTTTGTAAAGGTAAAAAAAATCAAAACTAAAATAACTTCTCCAGGATATTTTTCACTTGAAGTGGACAACTTACACAGGTTTCACTCTACATAGATTCTATTTAAATGTTGCAACTTTGGCCTTAAATTAATTTCTTATTCTAAATGATTTGAAAGCTCGGAAATATTTAAAAATGCTTGTTGAATAACCATTTCCACATGTTAGCTTATTTTAATATATCATTTCAAAATAGTTCATTGGAATAACTCTCATCGAAATAAATCAAAATGTCGAGGCTGTTCGATGTAGATGCTTTTGAATAGCGTGTCCATACCACATTAAGGTTTGACGTTGCAATTCGTTCAAATGATGCACGGTTACTCTTGCTCACTTCCTCGTAATTTGGGTTGAATTGCAATTGCTGGTGCTTAAAATGTCATTTATTTCTTTCATAATGTTTAGAAGTTGCAATGACATTAAAATTAAAGCCAGTAATGTCTAACTATAACAAAGTGTTAAAATTTTTTTATAAATACTTAGTTAACAACTGAAGGATAAAGCCCGAGTTTATGCGTTATACGTAATGCATGCGATTTTCTTCATCCCGAAACGATTTGGGTAAAGGATAATACATGCAAACTGAAAAAAAGTAAATATTTGTCAGATAATTAAAAATAATTCTGTCCCTAGCTATATATAATTGCATTTGAGTATCAGTGGAACTTGTGTTCGCTAGTAATTACATTCTATATTGTATTTAACTACAGTAACATGTTAGAACTTTCTTATAAAAACTTAGCTAGCAGCTTAAGGAAATGGCCCGAGTTGATTCGTTGCATGTAACGCATATAACTGACTTGTTCCCGAGACAGCCTGGGTAAAAGAAAATATAATTTTAAATCGACAAGTGAAATTAAAACAAATAAATAAAACTTGAAAAATTTATAAAAAAAAGCAAATTTTTTGCAGATAATTTAAAAATAAGTTGGTCACAAGCAAATCAGTTAAAGAATTAGAAACGAGTCTCAGCGCAAAAGATAATTTTTGGAACATATGTTTTATTTATTTGAGAAACGGTTATTATAAATACTTGTCATGCTTTTTTGAACTAAATAGAGGATCATTAATTTTGCAAGGCATATTATGTGAATTTCAGATTTCAAAAAAAAGACGCAAAGTAATTAAAATTTTCACTCAAACTATTTCAGACAGTATGACATGATGAATTGTTCACGGACCTGCTTTATACACGTTCCCATCGCAGTGATACGGAGCCATTTTCAAAAATTGAAAACCCGGTTTTAAGTTAGCTCAAAAATAGTAACCACAAAACATAACCTATGTGATTCTATCAAATAAATACAAAATTATAATTTTTGGTTTAAAAAAAAAATCTTTCGAGTGCAATCAACATCAACTTGCTTCTATGATACAGAAAAAGAGGATTATTTATGAAATTCAAATTCTGTTTAGAATTAGAATCATGTGTGAGCGTGGCCCGAATAATTTTAATCATATTTCTCAGACGATTTTTATGCATTTCATTCTTAAGCTACGTTCTTTTTAATTTATAATTATTTGACTTATATTAAATTAACAACCTATTCTTCTTATTTATTAATATTTATCTGCACTTAATTTTTGAACCTTTTTCAATAATACTATTCTAAAGCATTTCTAATTGTTTCAACGACGTAATCATAATTCATTGAAGTGAATGAATGAATGCTACAAAACTGCTTTTCATTGTCATTTAAATATCCGCTATCGATTCGTGCATATTAATTTTCGTTGAATCTCATTGCACGTCTTTGTCACGACTTTTCATTCTTCTCTTTTTCAATACCATTCAAAACGGAACTTTTACTTGGAATGTTGCAATATACGTAAGTTAATAGATCGTCATCACATCCCAGAAGCCTATAACGATGCTTCATAGCTTGTAACACCACCCACTGCTGCGGTTAACAAGTCTTAATGGTTCGTCAAGGCCGGTTTTTTATTTGCTAAAAACGTCGGCATTTTTTCTTTTCTATTTTTAATTTCCTCTTCGTTTTGTTCATTTCCTCGCGAGTTTCAATCACCGAAGGACATCCGAGAACTGGTGCCGCCATCTATTGATATCCAGCACCACTATCGATGTTTTACTTCATTCAAAACGAGTGGGATTCAATGAGAGTTGAGTGACATTAAATGTGTGGGTTTTGTTGATGGATAACGCAATTACGTCGTCTTTATGGATGTATATTTTTGATTTATGGTAGACGATAATGGCGTAGAAAGGTATGTTAAGTTTTATTTCTTAGGAATTAGTTGTTGTCATTTATGTAAATCCCACGTGACGAGTCATCATATTCGCGCACGATCAGCTGTCAATTGCGGGAGCACGTGCAGGCGGCGTTGCAATGCATTATGATTCAAGCGACTATTCATTAATTTGTCATATCTTGATTGGCAATAAAAGAAAGTTTCTCGGCAGTAAAACCACGTGTTTGAAGAGAAACACAGATGAAAACAAACACGTCTTAAGAAATATTTATGTTTGCTGTTTTTATTTCTTTTCAAAAAGAAGAAGAAAAAAATCATTGTTTCGAACATTATTCAACATATTTTACGAAAATTTTATAATTAAAGTTTGAACTAAGGATTATTTAGTTACACGGTTTTGCAAGTTCACTTGTTTGCTTTGAGTTATCGTCCAGTAATACTCGGAAAACTATAGAATTATAGCACAATGATATATTTCAGTTACTTCGGAAATTATATTTTAAAAGAATTAATTATATTCGGGTTTTATGTAACAATTTACTTGAAACAGAATACACAACATGACGAATCAAAGTGATTTTTACTTAATACAAATAAATAGATGACGTTCTATCACAACTGAAATATTTTAGCATGCAATAGTGTAATTTTTGTAAAAGATAAATTTAAACTTATTTTAACCATTTTGAATTAATTTTAAAGGTTTGATTTTTAATTGTTCTAAACATTTATATTAAAAAAACGTTTCTTAAGTACAAAGTCATTAAAATATGATAATTTTTTCCTTACTAAAAAAAAAAAAAATAACACAAATTCCAAAAGCCTTAGTACTTAAGAAAGGTTATTTTTTAGATAGATGTCTAGAAAAATTAAAAATTAAACCTGTAAAATTAATCCAAAATGATGAAAAATTTATCTATTACAAGAAAAATTACACTATTGCTTGCTAAGATATTTTGATTCTGAAAAGTTTGGCAAATCAGTGTATAAATAATCAATGACGAAATAAGGCAATGCCTCGAAATAAACGGTAATATTAAGACACTGACAACCCTTTTACTCATTTCTACCGAAATTTTGAACACTGCAAATAGTATCGTAATTTTGCGAAACCCGATAAAGTAATTATAGCTATTATTGAAAATAAATAAATAAGCAAAAATACGATATCGAAAACTAATTGGAGAAAATAAATTAGTGTGCTTGCAGTCCAATTTATGAATTTTTCCTAACTCGAACACTAGGAAAGACAAAGAAAGAAAATTATCAAAACTTTCATAAAGCATGCTTTATAAAATTTATACGGAACAATTTGTTAGCTCGTAAATTTTTTACATAATACAGGTAAAGTTTTTTTCATTATCTTATAGATCGTAATTTGATTTGCAATCTACAAAATCATTCTTGTTCTTAACAACTCCTTAGTTTTAACGTCATAACTGCGAACCCTTCTTTGTGGTTATAACCGAGGTCGACTGTATCTAGCAGCTGTTTCCATTTAAGATTAGAGCTTTGTCCAATGTATCCACGACGAAGAATTATGTGGCTGAAAGCACATGGTAGCGTACATTTAAAGTTGAAGCTCTTGCTTTTGTCTTTTCTTTTTTGTTTTTCTCATTTCTTCACAAAATTTGGATTAAATAAAACAAGAGTTAATTTCTTTCGTAGAAATCAACTAGAAATGTTTCACGACGAATAATTATGTGACTGAAACTTCACGTCTGCGTAAATTTAAATTTTTAGTTCTTGTTTTTGTCTTTTCCGTCTTCCTCTTCTTCACAAAATTTCGATTAAATAAAACACGATATAATTATATTTGCATATAACTTCTTTTGAATAACTTACACACGACGACTTTCTTGTTGTTTTGAAACTTTTGGTAAACAACAATGTTCCATTCATAAGAAAAATGTTTTGTTTTTTTAAAATAGAATATGTTTGACGAAATTGAAAATAAAACAATAGTCAAACGAAAAATATAAAATGATACAATTACTTAAAAGTTTCGATGAAGATTCATGTACTGCACGCTCAGACAAAAATCGATTTCATAAATTATTTTTTGATGCATGCCTTTTACTATAAGAAAATACGTGTACGTGTAAACAAATAATAAAGGGAAATTCGTTCAATATTTATACTTCAGACGCAAAAATAAAAAAAAACTCAGTTAAAATAAAAAGTATTACTCGTTTAAGAACACATTACTTTTCTCCGGAGCATTAGCAACTACAGCAGGAAGCATCTAAGTACAAAAATCAGGCATAGTTATAAAATTCACCATTACGAATACTTATCTCAAAATAATACGATGAAGGAAGAAAATAAAAGAAAAGAAAAAAAATAACATGTGTGCAGTTTGCCAAAGAATATTGGAAAAACATTAAGCATTTCAAAACAATAGGCGGAAATACCAGTTTTAATTACAGACAAACCATTTTATGAAATGAATATCCTTTTATGAATGAGAGTTCTGAGGTTTGTTTTCTACTTAAACAACGCATATCCTAAAAAAATTCTAATTAAAAACTTTTACACATTAAAAGTTAAGAATGATTCCTCCAATGGCAACATCAGACACTTTACTTTATGTTTTTCTTAGAAGCAAAGAAATAATGTTTCTGGGGGGGGGGGGAGGTTATTACATTTTTACATTGCTTAACAAAAACCCGCACAAGATACATTTTTTATTATTTTTATTTTTTTAAAATGTGATTCTTAGTAGTAGGAAAAAAATCAACATTGGTACGCATAAAAGATTGTACAGTTGGTTTCTTCATTATGCCAAACTGTCACCAATTTTTAAACAGAATAATGAACAGCACGCGTAAGTTAAATTTATTAAAACAGAGAAATTCATTTTGGGACCGTTCACAAATGTCACACTTTTTTTTCAATATATATATATTCCCTTTGTCACATGTCACGTTATATTACATTAGCATAAAATAAGTTTAATAAGCTGATTTTAAATGTTTTTATAGAAATCAAAATGGGCGATGTCACACTTCATGTTACCGCCTCCCCTCCCCTTGTCACAAACTGACACACTTTCTGGAACCTCCTCTCCACTCGAAAAGGGGGGTTCGTGAAATTGTGACAACGTGTGACAGGGGGAGGGGGGTAACAAGAAGTGTGACATCATGCGTTATACCACATAGCGTGACATGTGACGAAGGGGGGAGGGGAGTCTGCTGAAGTGTGACATATTGTGACAAAGACGGGGGGGGGGTGCAAATGTATGAGAAAAAAACGTGACATCCTTTATGAACGGCCCCTTTGCACATATATTCGTAATGAGTGACATAAATAATTAAAATTAGTATAGATCTTTGATTTTCTGGATAATTTGATTGCTGCAATATTTTCATGTTTCAAATTATACTTTTGGCTTACGATCGCATTACTACAGTGGGGTTCCCGTATCTAGAGTTTGTTTTACTTCATTTGGTGTGAAAAGTTAATTTCTCTCGCTGTTGGTTCTGCAGATGTGAGCTTGATAATGATACAGAGCAGAGGTTGTAAAACTTTTGCACACTTACAGTTGAGTTAAAGCTTGGTAGTAAAGACACTCAAACTTTTTGAGGTTGACAGACTCTGTACTCTCAAGTTTTTTCCGGTTTCGAAATTGCAAATTGAAGACAAAACACTAAATTTGAACTTCTACTGGGTTTCGGGAAACAAAAATTTAATGAGAAAGATGAGGCTGATTTTTATTCACATAGTCAGATTATATCTAGCAATATTTTGGTAAGTTTCAGCTAAATTTCTTGAGCTGCACTAAGACATGATCCATATTTTGTTTCAGTAACCTGCTTATACGGAGAATCTTGTTTCGCATAAATAAGTGATTGAGAAAAGCAGGAAAAGAAGTTAGGCTTTTCTGATAGAATTTTAAATTCATCTTTTAGCTTACGAGAAAAATCTGAGATTGACTTCTCAGTTTTAAACTTTGATCTCATCGCTGTATCTGAGACCCAAAACAAACAGCGTATTCATATTCCTGTTAGATGATTGGTTTTCGGATATAGAAAACCTTTCCCCAACTCAAACTTATAAAAAGTTTTAATGGAATCCTTTTGGAAAATAAGAGTTTTAAACATGAATAAAACACAGGAGAATGGACTTCAAACTCCTTTAAGACTCGTTATTCACAGGGGTGTCTGATGCGAGTTATCTCCAAATTCTTCTGTGGCTAAAACAATCCAGACTTTTGTTTTAAATCATTCTACTTTACCTGCATCATTAACAAGAAGTTCCGTCTAGAACAATACGAGCCTACTTTCTCGCATACATCTAACAAACATCAAATTTATAATCTAGCTATCTCTTTCTCGTTTGCTTAGTTCTTAATTGCTTCAGATGTGCCTTTTTCAATAGCTAATAAATATTTATTCACTCATTCATTTAGAAATAAACCTGAAAATCTAGAACAAAAAAACATTCATTGGAAAATAGGCTTGTTTAGTTCTGGATGGAAGATCTTTCCGATAAAGTTTCTTCCAAAAATATCCGTCAGTTAGTTCAGGATTTATAGAGGATTGAAATTTCCCGGTGGGCGGTAATGTTAAATTTTTTTTAACAGTTCTAATTTGAACAAAAATTGTTCAAGCAAAAAAATATTTCAAGTCGAGAGATTCTTCTATATCATAAGATAAGTCGAGAGATTCTTCTATATCTATATAATAAGCTGGGTCAAAGGAGCTACGATCTTATTTTCAGGGAATATAATTTGCTTCACATTTCTCCACAGGCTAGTGCCTATGTGGAAACATGATGCATGTTAAAATTTTTTAAACTGTTCAAAATTGAACGAAAAACTCTTCAAAATCAAAAAGTAAAATATGGAAATGAAGTGTCCTCGACGAAATCTTTCGAATGCAAGAAAATCTTTGAAGTCGGACAATTCCCTTTAAAGTAATTAAGGGGGGAGGGGGGAAGAAAGAAAGACCAACAGACACATTTTCCCCATCTGAAAACCCTACTTTCAAATTTTTTTTTTTTTCATTCTTTAGTTAATTACTTCACTTATTTTTGATATTTTTACGAGACATTAAGCCTTCTTTCATACCTTTATTTATTTATTTATTTTTATAACTCTCACGGAAAATTAAGCTAAAAATGTTACTGCTTTTCTTTGAAGTAAGAGACATAATCTCTTAAGAGTCCTGAATCAAATAACTGAAAAATATGTAAAAAAAAAAAAAATGATAAATGGCCTAATTTCATTGTCCAAAAATCATCACAACTTCGTTCCTAACTCGAAATCATTGCCACTCAGAAAGATTCTGGCTTTATTCCTTAGTTCAAAGAGACGCATTTTTACTACGGGAGAGCCGCCTGGCTATTGTACAAAGAAGTACGCAAACACATTGAATGACCGCTGTTCTAGGTATTATAGATTGTGATTAAAATGATTTGTGCAAAGGTGTCTGCTAATTCAAACTGAATTACCCAGGTCAGGCTGCGAGGAAGCCCCTTTGCTTACTGCCCCACACTACTATATATTTTTTCACTATATAACCAAATCGTTTGTGAAAAATATATATTTATCGTCGAAAGAACTTATTGAAAATTTTATTATGCTCTTCAAAACAAAAGTTTTAACGAAACTGAAAAAAAGAGCGCTGCCACTCTAATAAAAAAAATATAAAATTACAATAAATAAATCAATGAAAAAGAAAGAAGGGATTAAATTAAATTCGCGCATACATTAATTTTTAACGGAAATTTCAAAATACAGCGAAGCCTCACTCAATATGCTAGAGAAGCGTTTTAATTATTATTAGTATATTTGTTACATTTTTACAACAATGGCAACTGCGTTGATTTGTTTGTTCACACGGCAACTGTAATTATATGGTTGGAAACGACGGCAACAATGCAAAAATAAAATAAAACGGGTCAAGAAAATCATTGAAAATTTTTTAAAAATGAATTTAAAAAAAATTAATCGAGTCACAACTTTTATTTTTGCGGCGATGAGTTTCTCGGATCGTAAACATTAACCGTACCGAATGTGGTCCCGATCGGTAAAACGGCTGGGATTCTATAGCGGACAGACAGACAGACAGAATAAGCCGCTTATATATAAGATAAATGCATTATTCAAGCACCGTAAAACTGTTTGGGGGAAGTTTATATAATAATTAAAACTAAAAGAATCTCTCGCGATTCTAGTAAAGTAATTAAACTATTCGGAGGTTAAAAAAATTAAAAAATGCTATATCAGAGGATTTTCAATTCTTTTTTCGTATCTTTGCAAAAAAAAAAAAAAAAAAACAACAACAACAAATATTGGATCCGCTCGGGTCTAATTCCCTTTCCTTCAACATTTTCTCTTTATAACACCTGCACTGCAAATGCCAAGTGCAGCTGCCTTTATTTTATAATTTTTTTCATGGAGAGGAATGCAGATATTATGACACAGACTAACAAATAATGTGGGTTTGTATTTTTAACGAAACTGTCAACCCCCTCCTCTCAGATTTTTTTCATGATCCCCCCCCCCCCAACCCCCGTTTTAAAAGAAAAGCGGGAACGATTACATGTTTATTTTTCATTAAAAAAGTTATTTTAAGCTCTTTTTCTGAAATAAAAATAAAATATTAAAAAAAATTCGCTCGCAGTATTACCCCTTGTATAGTATATCCCTTGTTCATAACCAAGAAATACTGAATATTGCTTTAAAAACATAGACGTGAGATTTTTTTGTCATTGCAAATGAATGCTGGGTCTTAAGAACTAATATTATTGCTTTTTTTTTTCTTGCGAGTTGAAAATTACACTGAAATACTTGACATGTTCTTTATATTTTCATGAGCACAATGTAAGGTCACCGAAAGAAACCAATATTTTGAGCACCCGCAGTTTTCTGCTGACAAATAATCTTCTGAAAACACGTGATCGTTTATAAAAATTAAGATGTATTTTGAAAATATATATATATATATATATATATATATTTATACGTTGGCAATTTTTGAAATTAATGAAATTGTAGTATTTTTATTAAGGTATTATTCCACTCTCTATCCCAAACTCATTTTTAAAGAATTAAATTTTTGAAAATTGCAAGTCGAACATGGACACATACAATTTCGATCAATAAACATTTATACTGAAAAATTGATTCATATTTTTTATCAATATGTTCTATGTTGTACAAGAAATATCCTAAACTGAAAGCAGATGCAACGATATTGTTGTACAATAGCAGCAAAACTGTCAACTGTCTAACACGTGGCATCAAAGAATCCAAAAAAAAAAAAACACTAAAAAAACGAAGTATAAAAGGGGAAAAATTAAAATAATTATCGTATAAAAAATGTTAAGGTGCATTTTGAAAAAAACAAATGCATTGATCAATCTGTGAAAATAAAGAAATATTAGCATTTTTATTAAGATGTTATTAAATCCTGTCGCGCGAACTCGCATTTTGAGAATTCAATTTTTAAAAATTGCAAGTCGAATTTGGACACATAAAATTTCGATCAATAAATATTTATACTGGAATTTTTTTTCTTATTTTTGACCAATCTTTTCTATGTTGTAAACTAAAAACGATATAATGAGAACAACCGCACACTAAAAGCAGATGCAACAAGATTGCTGCACAATTGCAGAAAAACTGTAACACGTGGGATCGAAGAAGCAAAAAAAAAAAAAAAAAAGAACGCAAAGAGAAAAAAGTTTACGCTGGTAAAAATTAAAATTATTATCTTACTTTGATTGAGTTGACTTTTTATTGTTTACAATTTTGGAATAATAAGAAACATGACAAACTAAAAGCAGATGGTATAATATTATTGCACAGCGACATCTAATGCACTAAGTAATTATTAAAAGAAAAACCAACAAAAAAGTTTCAACTAACTTAGTGCGAAAAACAAATAGCACTCATAAGACGTCTCTATGACTTTTACTTTAACATATTCTAACAGCGAGCATTCTGCTCAAAGAGAACTATTTTAATAACGAAGGTTTTCGGGCAGCGATCGCTTAAACTAGTTTTGCGAAATTTTTATCAAATACTTTTTTGTAGAATGACATTTTTTTGTGTTTTTTTTTAAACTTATGTGCTGCCTGTTATTGTATGGAAATATAAATTGATCTATGGAGAAAAAAAGAAAGTGAAAGACAGAATGTTTTCTGGAAAGTTGTCCCTGCGAAAAACATCGGCCTTGCATCGGCTTTTAGATGTTTTTTAGGCCGATGGGCCGATATTTTTCTAAAGTTAACATCTGCCGCCGATGCCGATGGCCGATGGCAACTTTGTTGAACAATCGGCGCCGATGCATCGGCGAGGCCGATGCATCGGTCGAGCCTTACCAACTACCTTTTACATAGTCAGCAATTGCTTAACCTGATCGAGGATAAGTGATTTATACTCAATATTTTTTCGCACACTGAAGGCGCAACCGGTTATAATATTCAAATATTTTTGAAGAGTAAAAACTTATTTTAAATTTTAAACTTTAGAGTATGTTTAGAAAAAAAATTATTTCAACCATATATATCTGTTCAGCATTAAGTGTTACTCTAAATCAAAAGTTTGAGAAACTCTTGATTTTAGACAGAGGGATAAAGAAGGCTTTTAGTTTTATAGGCTGAATATGAATCAAATGAACTACAGTGAAAGTTGTGGGTGAAATTACAACACTTACCAATGTTTTGCGAAGGAAAAGAAGAAAAAAAGTTTTAGTCGTATTATAAGATGATGAATGATATTTTAAATTAAAAGCGAAACTTTCTTAAAAATATCTCTGAACATTATTTGCTTCCCTAATTGGTACAAAGTTCATCAAACTATGAGTCACAGAGTTTGAGGAAAAGCTAGTTATTGACGAAAAATTAATCTTTAATGGGAAAGATCACATGCAACTGATATTTTTTGACTTAGCTTTAGCAGCATGTAGGAAGAATTGTAACGAAATATATTATTCCGAATGCAGGAATTAAGTAAAATGCTTCCTTTGTACGATCACTTATGTGATCTTCAAAGCAAATGTCTTCCTTTTCAGAAGCGGGATTTCCTGTTTTGAATCGGCGGGTGGCCGGAAAATTTGGGGCCCGTTAAGGGTTTCTCGATTAAAGTAGGTTGCTACTTTGTTTCAAACAAATCTTACGAAAGAAAAAATACTTCTAACAGTTTACGTGCACTAAAAATGTTTGGTGTTACAAACACCATTTCTGGTGTTCAGTCGGAGTTGAAAATTATTTATTTTTTGATGCATTCCAAATTCTTTTAAGTGTCTGTCTAAACAAATGCAGACATCAGAATGTCTTTTAGCACAGTATTTCCCAAACTATGGGTCGCAACCCACTAGTGGGTCGAGAGCGAATATTGAGTAGGCCTTGGCCACTGTACACATGAATTAAAAAAATAGGAAATCTGCGAATAAAAGTAACTAAAGTTGAAGTTGATGCTAAAACCTGAATGAAGAGAAATAAGAAACAAATACATCCTTCCCCATTGAAGTAACTTTGTAAAAAAAAAAAATTGTAGGTGCAGGTATGCAAGTAATAAAAAAAAATATTTAAGTTGTGTTTCTTATTTCAAGTTTTAGTAATTATAGACGGAACTTTTTGTTTAAAAGATAGGAACTGCAGGACAAGCCCAACGTCTGCTTCTATGCTCATTATTTTTGAAATCCATAGAAACAGATATAGTATTCCATATATCAACAGTACAATTTCGACTCGAAAAATTACGTAAACGAAGGTAATTTCGTATTTTTATACTGGCGCTTGTAGATCGTTTTGTCTAGCACACAGACTCTGAAAGGCATCATTTGAGTTCAGTCACAGAAAGTGCAATTGCTTTTTTTTTAGCCTTCTTTCCCGTAAAGGTTCAAAAAATAATATAAAGCATGAAAGAAGGCTTAATGATCGTTAGAAATCAAGAAAAGTCAAAAATAAGTTAAGTAATTAAATAAAGATTAAAAAATAAAATTGAAAGTAGGGTTTTGAGATGGGGAAAAAGTGTGTCCGTCGGTCTGTTCGTCGGTCTGTCGGTCTGTCTGTCTGTCCCACCTAGTGACTTTTGAACATATAGTCCGATTCGAAAAATTCTTTTTGCATTTTAACGATCTTGGTGAAGACATCTCATTTCCACATTTCCTTTTTGATTTGAACTATTTTTTGTTCAATTTTGAACAGTTCAAAAAATTTTAACATTAGCGCCTATGGGCGAAAATGAAGCAAATGATGTAAACTCTGGGTACAAGATACAAGTTCCAAGGAACAAGCTTACTGAAAGAAGCTCTTGGCGTGAAATATTGATTTGAACAATTTTTGTTCATTTTTGAGCAGTTAAAAAAAATTAACATAGCGCCTACTTTCAAATATTTTCAATTTTGCGAAATTTCAATCCTATGCAAATCCTTATCTAACGGGCCAATTTGCTTGAAACAAACTTAATCGGAAAGCTCTTATAACGTAGAGCATGTGCAGATAGAAAGTTCATCCAGAACTAGCGAGCCTATTTTCCTATGGAATTTTTTGATCGGGATTTTCAAGAATATTTTTGAATTAATGAATGATTAAATGAATAAGTGAACGAATGGATGAACGAATTGAGTGAATAAATGATTAAAAAAAAAAAAAAAAAAAAGAGCGAATGAATGAAAAAATAAGAAAATCGGTGAATAAATACATGAATGAGTGAATCAATGAATTAAGGAATGAATGAGTGAATGAAGATGTATTAACCGTTGAAAAAGGTATATTTGAAGCAATTAAGAACTAAAGCTAATCGAGAAAGAGATAAATAGCTACATTATGAATTTCAAGGTGGTGTATACGGGAAAGTAGGCTCGTATAGTTCTAGACGGAACCTTTTTTTTTCTGAAATTTTTAGTGTTTTCATTTGCAGTAATATATCAATATACTACGATGCATTAATAATATACAAAAATTCGCAGTGCGCATTTTTATTCAAAATTAAGAATTTGATACTATTTGTAATTGGAACATACACATATAACTATTTAATAACGGCTAATATATCAAGGTGCCACTGAGAGAGACGCCTAAAAGAGGTGAAATTTTAAAACCAAAAATGCAAAAAAGTGGTTTCTCGGAACCGTAAAACGCGTGTGTACAATATTTTTGCAACTTTGGCTTCAATATCGTTGATTTTATCAGTAGTTTTTTTTACCAACAATTTCAAAAAATGTGCTTTTATTGGCTCTGCATCTCGCATTTTTTTAAAAACATTACGCTCGGCCAATCTTTCTCAAATTCTATTCAAAAAGAAAAAGGTCGTCTTGGAGGAATGAACTTTATCTTCCCATATATCAACCCCTATCCCTTAAGCTGCGTCTAGCTGCAGAAATCCGTCATTTCAGCTTGGTGACAAGAAACTTTTTAAAACGAAATTCAAAAAATGGTTAACTTGGCGGGGATATTGATGACAGGCAATGAAAGAATTTTTTTGGAGATTGTCGAGAAAATTATCCATATCCGATTTTTTTTCTCCAGGACTCCGTAAAGTATATTCGTTTCTCAGTAAAGCTTTGCGAGTTTTCGCCTCATCCATCAAAATCAGTTCCATCCTTCTATAAGCATCTTTCCTCATGTAAGCACTTGTCTGTGTTATTATGTTCTTCCATGTCTATAAACGTATTTTTTTTTTTTTTGACAGATATTTGATATATTATTTATTGCTTCATGTTTGTAAAGAGCTATTTATTTTTGCGATAAGTACAGAAATAGATTAAAAGGAAAAAATATTTTTGATAAACACGAAGCAGTGCATAGGATAATACAGCAAATTCTAAGGAAGCGATACTTCATATTCCCATCAAGTGCAACACGATGATGAGCTATAACTTTTATTAAACTAAATGATTCCGATTGGAGTTTAAATACCAATCCCATTTTTTGAGTCAAAAATTCAGAATAATTCAGAAAAAGTGGTTAGTGTCATTTTCATCACCAGTCACTCAAAAATAAATGAATGAGCAAAATAAAGGGAAAGATAAGCACCATATATTTCTCAAATAATGTAGGCATACATATACAAAAATGTTATTAAGCACAATTTAGTTGTATTATTTAAAAGCTATATTAATAGACATGCAGTGGGAATTTTGTTTTAGTTAGTCAAATAGGTGTTGCAAAATTATATATATTTATATATATATATATATATATCTTATGAATGAAGATATAAAGTTCTGCATCGCTAGTGTGTGTGCGATTTTAAATTAATCTTGTCGAATCTATGAGTCAGGCACATGTTATGCTATTTAGGGGATAAACACGTATCTGGATATCCTTCTCTAAACATTGACTGTTTAGTACTAAATTAAAAGAAATGTTGATTGCAAAATAGGAGAAAAAGCTAGCTATAAATTTTAAAGGATATTTTTTTCGTACCTAAAAACTTCACCTTATAAACCGTTTAATTCTTGTGGAACTTATGGAGCTGAGTGTAAATTTAGTTTTTGATCTTTACTTTTTAGCCTACTTTCCCGTAAAAGTAAAAAAAAAATAATAATAAAGCATGAAAGAAGGTTTAATGTATCGTGAAAATATCGTTAAAAATCAAGAAAAGTCAAAAATAAGTGAAGTAATTAAATAAAGATTGAAAAATAAAAAATTTGAAAGTAGGGTATTGAGATGGGGAAAAAGTGTGTCTGTCGGTCTGTCTGTCTGTCGGTCTGTCTGTCGGTCTGTCTGTCTTGTCGGTCTCGTCGGTCTGTCCCCCCCTAATAACTTTTGAATGAATTGTCCGATTGGAAAAATTCTTTTTGCATTCGAAAGATCTCGGCGAGGACATCTCATTTCTATATTTTACTTTTTGATTTGAACAATTTTTTGTTCAATTTTGAACAGTTCAAAAAATTTTAACATTAGCGCCTATGGACAAAATTGAAGCAAATTCTGTAAACTCTGGGCACAAGAGCCAAGTTCCTATTGCAATCTTATTGAAAGGAGTTCTCGGCGTGAAATATTGATTTGAACAGTTTTTGTTCATTTTTGAACATTTCAAAAAATTAACACAGAGCTTACGGGGAAATTTCAACCCTATATAAATCCTGATCTAACGGACCGATTTGCTTGGAACAAACTTTATCGGAAAGCTCTTATAACGTAGAACATGTAGAAATAGAAAGTTTATCCAGAACTTACGAGCCTATTTTGCTATAAGATTTTTTGATCGGGATTTTCAAGGATATTTCTCAGTGACTCAATGAGTGAAATAATGAATGAATGAATAAATGAAAGAGTGAAAGAATAAATCAATGAATAAATGAATGAGGAAAAGAATGAATGAATAAATTATTGAATAAATGAAAATATAAATAAATGAGTGAATAAATAGATGAATGCGTAAATGAATGAATAAACACTTGAATGAGGTAACGAATGAATGAATAAATGCATGGCTGAATAAATGAAAGAATGAATGAGTGAGTGAATGAATAAGTATTATCCGTTGAAAGAGGTATATTTTCAATAATTAGAACTAAAGATAAATAAGAAAGATAGAGAAAGCGATAGCTAGATTATAAATTTGAATTTGGTGTATACGGGAAAGTAGGCTCGTATAGTTCTAGACGGAACTTCTTGTTAATCACATGTTTTCATGCATTTTGCTATAACCGATAACAAATTCAACATAATACAGATATACATTTTTTCAAATTTAACTTTCTGTGAAATTTAGCATGTGTGGCCACTCAGATCTTCCATTTCATGAAACTCTATACAAATTAGTTTTAAATTTACCTATTCTGCCATACATTATCTTCTTTCATCCATCTCTTTGATTATGGAACTTAATATCTACTTATTTATTTGTACTTTTCAAATTTACTTTTTCTCAAAGGATATCCTCTTTCTATTCAGTTCTTCAACTATTACAAAATTCAATGCACATAAATCTTTTATCTAAAGATTGCCTTATTCAAATATTAACAAAGAAATTCATTTTGTCAAAATATTTTAACTCAATTTATTTCCTAAAATCAATTTTCTTCAACGTAATTATTTTTGTCAGACGATTTTATTTCAATATAAATTCATTTTCAAATTTACTTTTTTTTGTTACAACATAACATTTTCATCTTCTAAGTTCTTGAATCATTAATAAACTCAACCTAACTCTTTATCTTTTTTTTTGAAAGGCCCAACTTGATTGAAAAAAAATCATATATTTGAACTCTAAGAATTTTCTAACGCATACCTAGAATTTCCTATCCTTCTTTATTATTGGGAAATCCATCAATAGAAATGCCCTACATTTTCGCAACTATCTACTATACTAAATCTTCAGTATTCCCAAGTGTCACCAATGTTGTTACATAACAGTTCCGACTTCTTTACACAACTGAAAAAATGAAATTCACTTCCAATCCAATTTCCAGCTTTGTTTACATAAACATGCTTCAAATGCAGAATCTTTTCCATCTATTTCACTTCCAACTTGCAAGTAATTTGAAGTTCACCTGTTCAGGAATATACGTTGTTTTGTCAGAGACTCGTTTCTTATTTACGTTCACGCCTTCCACTTTTTTAAAGCTAAGTTTATTTTGTCTCATCTTTCAAATATATTCTCATCGAGAGTATTTTTTGGCTGCTCTCACTTTAAAAAAAATCTTTTATTTTGAAATACTTTTGGTCGTGGTATTTTTTGGCATTGCCTTCATGCTTTATTCCTTACTGTTCTTATTTCTTGATAAAGAGAAACATTTTACGTTTTAGGTAGATTTATAGCCTAACTTATTTGATTTTATTCCGTTTTGTATCATTTATTGGCTGCATTTTGCAGCAGCTTGCTTTTAAAAAATCTTAATGACTTTTAATTCCCGTGAAACTGCTGATAATGTGGTAATATTCACACAATGGGCGGCAGTATTGAATATTTACGAACTTACTGTCGTACAAACACAGCAGACACAAAAAATTAAGCTACTGAATAATAGTAAAAAAAAAAAAAAGCTTAGGAATTTTTCTTAAATATTGATAAATGTTCAAAATGTTCTCCTTATTTCATGGAAGCACAATTGAAGTCAGCATATTTTTAGAAATGAGTTACAAGATAATGGGAGAAACTAATTGCATCTTTCGAACACAGGAAGCTTTCAAACTACCGGAAAATTTGCTTCACTTTTTACTTTCTTTTATACCTAATACATAGAAGAAAGTATTTAATTCGGGAAATTTTTCAAATTTCAAATTTCGACGGATTTACACGTTTTGAGGTGTGCTGAATCCATTTTGACCATTCTTAGAAAAGTCTTTTTTTGTGGCAGCTGTAACTGAATAATCGAACGAAATTTGGAGCGCACAACGGCCCTGATGGGGACTGGTGCTAATTAACTTTTGACACGAATCCTTTCGAAAGGGATGGAGCAATCGAACGGTTTTTCTTGATTGGAAAAAACCAAAACTTGATATCTCAAGAAGTATAGGAAGAAATTGAACAAAATTTGGTACACAAGTGGGCTTTAATAAGAACTGGTGCTGATTATATTTTGGTGCTATTCGCCTTAAGGGGGCGGGAACTAAACTTTGTATTTGTTCTTGTGGGCGTTTTGGCTGAAGGCGTAACTAAATTTGGTACACACATACATTCTGATAGGAAGTAATGTTGATTCAATTTTGGTACGATTCACTACAAAAGGGGAGGAGCAATCAAACGTTTTTCTTTTTAAGCTTATATCTCAAGAATTTAACATTGCAAACAAAATTGTAAGTGTATCTGTTACGGTGAATCTCCGAGAGCGGAGAATGTCGACAATCGCCGGTGGATGTCGACATACACCAAGTAGAGTATGTCGACAATCACTGGTGGATGTCGACAAACACCAAGTAGAGAATGTCGACAATCCCCGGTGGATATCGACATACACCAAGTAGAGAATGTCGGCAATCCCCGGTGGATGTCGACATACACCAAGTAGATAATGTGGACAATCACCGGTGGATGTCGACATACACCAAGTAGAAAATGTCGACAATCACCGGTGGATGTCGACATTCACCATCTATCAGACCGGTGATTGTCGACATTCTCCAATTTCAGACATACGCCGTAAGATGCTAATTATATTCTGGTGCTAATCGCGCCAACGGAGCAGGGACTTTGTTTTGCATTGTATTCCGTTTGACCTATACGTTAACAAATGAAATTCTTATGAATATTCATAGAATTTCGATACCTGAAAGCATAAACCTTTTAAGTAGTTTAAAATTATTCTTCTCATACAGTTTATTATTTATAAATTATTTTTTTCAATAAGGATTTGCATTATAATAAGTATATTTGGCGAGTAGTAATATTCATAAGAAGGGATGTAGAAGAAAGTTCCGATAGAGCCACTGCAGACTAGTTTGAAAAAGTCTTTCAAATATTATTACGTTAAAAAGCAGCCGCTTTGTGTTATACCGAATCAAAATCCTACTGCTAATGCTCAAGGTTAAATCTTCATTCGTTCTGGTGCGACGTCCGTATAAATGATAGTAACGATAATACACAGTAAAATGGAATTCTTCAAGTACAAAAGGTTTCACCCATTTCAGTAAATAATCTGCTATATTTCCTTTTGTTTCTTTTCTTTTTAAAATATCACTCATAGTTATATATCAAGTAAAATAGCTGGGAGAAAACGTTATCAGTGTTTAAATAAAATAAATAAATGATTTTATATTCTTCTTTACAATTAACGTATTATCAGAAAGTTCTGAAAGACTAAGATGCTTTACAAATGATGCAATATGATGATCAAATAAGTCTCTCTTAAATAAAGTCTCTTAAATATGACTGTTGGACATAATTTCACCACGCATCTGATGGCGAAATATTACCTGTATTGACATTCTGCAGCTAATACTGCAGTTTCAGCTATTCTTTTACGCAGACTAGTTGTTTTTTTTTTTCCTTCTATCAATCACATTACTTTTCTCGTATCTGCTATTGGTCTGTCTCAGTTAAGTTCATTCCGATGTTTATAAAATTGCGTAGCTTTCAAGGTTTTAATGAATGATTTGCATAACAGTCTTAATTTAATAGGAAAGTTAATAATAAGCAACTAAATGCTTTCAAACTAAATAATTTAATAATTTTATTGGATTGGTGTTCTTATGAAAATATTTAGTTTGATGAAAATGTCTCAACAATAGATATTTCTTCCTGTCTCCTCTCGGCGAACAAAAACGAAAATAGCAATAGCAGCGTTATAGCGCACAAATATGCAAGCTAATTTTCATATTCTCATTTAAGGATTACAACTGGGTCATTTTTCTCCAAGAATATCTAATCATGAATGAATCATCTAATGAAACTAGATATTAAATAAACAAAACTAATTTTTTATGCATTTATTTAAATAATTTCTCTTAATAAAATAAATTTACCCTTTCTCATATCAACGCCTCAATTTTAAAAAGAGAAACAAGAAAATGTTTACGATAAATCATCAAATGATGCCTTAATATATAATGATATCATGTGTGCATATCAAATATTTCAATTGTTAACATGTGGCGTCATAATCCAAGAACAACTTATGCGTCATGAAGGATTGGCGTCATAATCTAGTAAACCAGACATGCTTTTCTAATATGAACCGATAATTATGCAAATTTTTTAATATGCATAATTAACGGAGTAACAGGTATTTGTTTTAAAAAAGTACATTTTTTCACGAATAACAATACTATATGGAATTCTATTGAAGATACCTTATATTTATGCTCTGGAAAATATCATGATTTATCCATGATCTAGAAAATATCAGGAATTTACTGCCGTTGGGAATCTTTCATAAATCTGTCACTTAGAGACACTCCTCCCTTCTTTAAAAGAAGAGGTTTAAGAAAAAAGCCATTTTCAAGTGAAAGTGACAGATTTCTTTAGCTGCTTCATACTTAAGAAGGATTTATGTACTTCTAGTGAGAGTTTGTATTAAATACGTTTTTGATTGAGTGAAGTTTGATAGATGAATTTTCAGATTAAGAACTTGCAGTTTTTTCAAGATAAATAAATATATCGCTATAAAAATACGTACGTATTTAGGAGATTCAAGTTATAACTTTAAGAAACATTTTAAATATTATACATATGACTTCCATACATACATATATGTATATAAACGCAGGTAAAAGTTTACAATCGGGTACCCCTTGATTTTTTGGGAGTTTTTTGACGCCAAGATGTGACTAGCAAGATATCCGCTGCCTAACCAGAAATAAAATTTTATCGCCAAACTATCACGCCAAACTAAAGGACACCCGATCCTACACCGAAACGATAAATGCAATATATTCTGAACGATAAAAGGGGGGGGATTCCTACTAATGCAAGACTGGCCTGGACTCAGCATTCTGCAATTTAAGACCCACACACTGCGCCACTATCTTCTAGCGCGGTTTATTAATAACTGATCAGTGGTGACGGGGAGTGTATAGTATTTAGCTGCCTGCTATCAAATGTGTGAAATCAAAGCAAACTTTTAATTTCAATTTGAATACAATGCTGCTTGTGCCCAACGATAAAATATTTCAGTTTTCCATTTTAAACTAGAGAACATATGGAATCTAGAGTATATGAATAAACGGCCATATAACTATGAATAACCCTATAATGATAAATGACGATGAATATCATAAAATCAAAACATAGATTACGACTTACAGATGAACACCTTGACGATGGCTTGTGAGCAGGAATTTCATCAGATTCTCCCAATTATGAAGCACTGGCCAGTGAAATGCAGTGTCAAATATAACATTGACTGTATTTTATACAGTTTATAAATAATTTTCATACTTCGTAGGTTTTGCAAGCAATTTAGTAATCATTTATTTTACACAATAATATTAATACTAATTATATTCATAAGTTAAATTAATTTTTGAAATTAAATTTTTTGCGCATTATATGGTGTGTATTATTAACTATGTCCAAAAACTATAAATTTATCTTGAAAAAATAAATGGTGCCCGCCATTCGACCGATACTCTGGTATGTGCCTTAGGTACAACAAGGCTGTTCTAGAGGATAATCAGATGCATAAAATCATGTGTGCCCCGCATGATTGTGCCGCATGTAAAAGATCCCTTGAGTAGACATTTGGCGAGGATCTCCTCGGCTAAATTAAATTGATAGTGCAATTTCGCATCAACAGAGTTTAGGTGCTCAGCCTTTCAGGTGAAGAAGCTGCCCGTCAAAATTCTCATGCGGCAATGGTGCCCCACTCATGTGGTGCCGTTGAAGGAGTTGGTACCATTCTCTGAGAACGCAATAGGTGCAATGGTTAAGAACTAATATATATGCAGCCCATTAAAAGAATAATAATAAATAACGGTGTAGAATATTTAATACTTTATAATTCATTTTTCTCCTGTTTATGTTGCCATGCAATCCCCCCCCCCCAAAAAAACTTACAAGTTATATTTCATCAAATTTAGGCAAGGGTTTTGTGAGTGTATTTTAAATTAAATAGAACTTGAACAAATATTTTCTTTCCTAATCATTCCCAAGTTGTTTTTACACCTTATGCTTATGGCATATTTTTGAAAAAATGTTCAACGTTGAACTTTGATTAAGTAACTGAAATGCTCTTCCCAAGTGTGTTTTTATAAGACTTTTTTGAGTAATCTAAATTTTATTAAGTGTCGAAAATTAGAACAATTTCATTGCTTTTTAAGTAAAAAGTTAACATTAATTGAATTTAATTTCTAGCTTTTTTATTGGAAACTTAATTCTCTATCAAATTTGCTAAAATATAGAAACTTCCATTTTTTTATTTACATGCTAAAAAAACTGCTATTAACCTATCATTCAACAACACGGATTTTTTTTGGATTCGAGATAACAAAATAAATAAAACAAAATAAAATACGCGTATTTCAGGAAATTGCTCCACTATTTATTGAGAAAACCACAACGAGCAAACGGTACGTTGCAGCTTTTTTACGGTAACATATCGTTAACGTTGGTAACATACCAACGGCAACAAACCATGAACGTTGCTAACGGTATGTTGCCATCCCCAGAGGGTTAACATCAGATTCTCAAACTCATTTTTTATTAAATTCTTTGTGTTTTATTTTATAGCCCGTTGCTCAGCAAATAAAACCATAAGATGAGGACATCACTATTTTTATTTAACAGGGACATTACACACGGCGAACAAACAACATACCACAACACACATTACATACGACTATTCACAAAGGTACTCTACTCGACGTATCCTTCCTTTCCGTGTCCTCGTCCGAGATGGGGGAAAAAGGGATAAAACCACGTGCGACAGTTTATGATTTTTTATCATATAAAAAAAAAAAAAACAAAGTAAAAACAAAAAGTTCCGTTTTGAACTATACAAGTCTACTTTCCCGAAAACACCAACTTCTAATTTATAGAGTAGTTATCTCTAACTCTTTCTCATTTAGCTTTAGTTCTTAATTACTTCAAATATGCATTTCTCAACGGTTAATACACATCCATTCACTCACTCATTCATTCATTCACTCATTCATGGTTTCATTCATTCAATCTTTCAGAAATATCCTTAGGAATTCGGATAAAAAAATTTCATACGAAAATAGGCTCGTTCCGTTCTGGTTGAACTTCGTATGTGTACATGTTCTACGTCCTAACAATTTTCCGATAAAGTTTGCTAAAAACAAATCCGTCTGTTAGATCAGGATTTATATAAAATTGAAATTTCCCCGCTGGCGCTAATGTTAATTATTATTTTTTTTTTTGACTTGTTCAAATCAAAAAATATTTCACATCGAGAGCTCCTTCGAATCAAAAAACAAGATATGGAAATCAAATGTCTTCGCCGAGATCTTTCGAATGCAAAAAATACCTTTCGAACCCGACAATTCCCTCAAAAGTTATTGGGAGTATATTATCTTATTTCTGACTTTTCTTTATTTTTAATGACGTTTTTACGATTCACTAAGCCTAATTTCCTGTTTCATTATTATTATTTTTTTACTGTTACGGAAAAGTAGGCTACAGAGAGATAAACTATATAATGTTTTAAAATTTTTTGGAGCAAGGAGTGGAACCGGAGGAAGTATTTTAAAGCAGGAGCGGTGTAGCTCAATAAAGTGGTTCTTCGAGATCCTTGAGATAAAATAAACTCAAAGAGGTTATAAATCTTTCAAAACATTCAAGTTTAAAAAACAATTTAGCACAGCTTATAAATGCATTGCTAAACAACAGCTTATAATCAAGAATGCAAATTATACCATACACAAAACGCTAATCAAATTTTTATTAACATTCCATACCCAACAGATATATTTCTTACCAGGATATAACAACACTGCAGATTAAAACATTCTAATCTGAAAGTAAATTACGTCGAGAATATGCATGCATGTTTCAAAAGTAATATCCGAGTCGTATAAATTGCCGGTTAGAAATATTAAACTTCGCGTTTTATTAGCAAATATATGTTATTTTCTAGAGAAACGCTAAACTAATTAAGTTCTCTCACAAAACAAGTTAAAAAGAATTGAATCAACAATTAATGCATGAAAATAGTTGAATGATAAGATAACAAGAAGTTCCGCCTAGAATTTTACGAGCTTACGTTCTCGCATACCTCCCCAACTTCAAATTTATAATTTAACTATTTCTTCTCATTCAGTTCATTTCTTAATTGCTTCGGGAATATCTTTTTAAATAGTTAATTTATTCACTGATTCACTTATTTACTCATTCGTTTATTCAATCATTCATTCATTCTTGTATTTATTCATTCACTCGTTCAAGTATTTATTCAGAAATATACTTCAAACTCCAGGTCAAAATATTTCATTGGAAAATAGACCGTTTAGTTCTGGTTGAACTTGGTATGCTTACATGTTCTACGTCCTAAGAACTTTCCGATAAAGTTTGTTCCTAGCAAATCTGTCAGTTAGATCAGGAAATTTACCCGTAGGTGGTAATGTTTAATTTTATGAACTATTCAGAATTGAATAAAAATTGTTCAAATTTAGAAAATGCTCCATGTTAAGGGCTCCTTGCAATAAGCTTAGTCAAACGAACTTCGATCTTATGGCCTGGGTCTATAATTTGCTTTACTTTTCCCCATAGGCGCTAATGTTAAAATTTTTTGAACTGTTGAAAAATTAATGAACAATTGTTCAGATCAAAAAATAAAATATGGATATGAGGTGTTTTCGCAAAGATCTGTCGATTGCAATCTTTTGAATTGGACAATTCTCTCAAAAGTTATTGGGGTGGGGGATGGCAAACAGACCGACAGACACACATTTTCCCCCCCATCTCAAAAACCCCTTAATTGTTTTCATTTTTCATTCTTTATTTAATTACTTCACTTTTTTTTTTTTTTTGACTTTTCTTTATTTTTAACGATATTTTTTACTATACATTAAGCTTTTTTTCGCACTTTTATTTGTTAATTTTTAAACTCTTACAGGAAAGTAGGTTAAAAGTGGATTTTAATGTTCAATATTGCATTCGTTTCTTAAACAGCTTCAGCTTTCATAAAATAACACTTAATTTATCATCTATTATTTGTGAATTTCAGACTCAGTTATGACTTCATTTCAGAGGGGTAGGCCACACAAACTGAATCTGAGCCTAAGGTGGATTTTTCATACTTTCTCAAAAATTATAACACCGTAATTGCAGTTCATTTTTGTCACAACAACTAACGCTTTATTTTTTATCGTATAAAAAAATCAAAGTAAAAACAAGAGGTTTCGTTTTGATCTATCTATACGAGTCTACTTTGCCTTAATATACAAACTTCTAATTTCTAACTAGCTATCTCTATCCCCATTTCGCTTTAGTTCTTAATTACTTCATATATACCTTTATCAACGGTTAATACACATACATTCACTCATTCATTCGCTCATTCACAAATTTATTCATTCATTCATTCACTACGTCATTCATTCATTCATTCATTAAGAAATTTATTCATTCATCCATTCATTCATTCATTCGTTCATTTATTCACTCATTTGTTCATTTATTCATTCACTCATGTATTCATTTATTCTTTCAGAAATATCATAATATATAAATTTGTCTGCAGAGAGAAATTTAGGAAATGCATTGAGAACAAGAGAAAACGCAAGACAATGTGTTCGAACTAAAAACTTATTTACTGTCAAATTGCTTATTACAAATTGCTAATAATATGTTAATTTAACGATACGTTATTAATAATTATTGAGTCAGCGGTATCTTAGTGGTTAGGATGTAGCATTTCCAACTAGAACGTCGGGTTGAAAATGCTACAGCGGTTCGATACCCGACCCTCTAGAGGCCCACCATATACAATTGGGGATAAGCACTCTCAGAAATAGAACTCTCATATTCGACGATTCTTGAATCGTCAAGAAAATTTCGTCATTTACAACGATTCTCTCCTCGCGCGATCACGCGACTTAAAAATGCTTCTAATCAAATTTCATGTATGACGAAAGGTTTACTCGGAGCATTTCTCACGAAGCTATTTCGTCAAATACAACGAAAGTTTCGTGAGATTTGAGCATGCGTTTCTGAGAGTGTGTGCATGTAAAATCCGTGGACCCTGAAGTCCCGATGGAAAGGGAGGGTGGAGAATCTTCCTTCCCTTAACTCTTGGTCACAAAAGGAAGGTGGCGTATTTGTGGTGGTGCTATCTGGTGTTATCCGAACACATATTCTGCGCTTGAACTAATACGTGTTCACGCCCTTGCGGTTCTCGTTATAAACGGAAGGCGCTACCTGATCAATTACTTGTTGCTCTGCTTGGATATCCAAGTGGCCTTTTCATTATAACAATGCAAACTTAAATTTGTACACAATTAGGATAATTCCACTGATCTTTGCCTGTTTCAATACTAAACAGTAAAATATAAATTGCATCAACAAGAAAAACTGTTGCTTTTTTTCACTACTAAACAATGAAATATAAGTTGTATCAATAAGAGAAACTGTTGCTAGCTATTTAATTCTGTTGCAAAATGTACACAAGATATTTTCTTTACTTGTGAAAATATTTTGAGTGAATGCATATATACAGCGGCAAACTGACGGGAAGAGACGAACGGGTCCGGTCTATCCCAGAAGGCACCGAATATTCGATATCTCCCCGATTTTTTTTTTGTAAATATCCGGAACCCGATTTGTCCACTGCACTAAAGAGCCGGTTACCTGACATGTCAAGATGGACACTGCAGGATGTCCGGGGTAAAGACGCAGACATTTCTTTCTCAAAAGAAAATTTGATTTTTTGAATTTAATTAATTTGCATGTTTCGAAAATACATGTAAATTAAAAAACTTACAGAGCATTTGAAATCATTGGAACGTTAAAAAAATGTTTAGAATTTAGGGGCCGTTCATTAATGATGTCACGCTTTTTTCCCATACATTTGACCCCAATCTCCCCCTTTGTCACAATATGTCACACTTCAGCGGACCCCCCATCCCCCCGTGTCACATGTCACGCTATGTTGCATAATGTATGATGGCACACTTCTTGTTACCTCCTCCCCTTGTCACACTTTGTCACAATTTCACGAACCCCCTCCCCCTCGAAGCGTACGTGACATCATTTATGAATTCACCATGATCCCTTACAGGTTTCAAGCATAAGCGCTGGATATCCGGTACGGTTACGTCAAACAAAGAACATCGAGATAGTCAATACCCCCAAAAAATTAATAACAGCTCTACTCCTATAACTTTGCACCTTCCCGAACTCAAAGCCAATCAGGTGTGTGTTACCCTTTTACATCTAATACATTTTTATTGCTTGAAGCTATACCTACAATGTTTGTGGATGCTTTTAGAAACTAATTTTAAACAATTCGTCAAACCTTAAGTAATACACTTTCGACTACTTTCCCTATTATTAAATTCCAGCTCTAGATCTTTTTTATTCACCTTTTTAAAGATAATTATTTGAAATTTTTTCTTAAATATCTAACGAAAGTACACGAAAAGATAGATTTAATTTGACTGCGAATAGAATTAGCAAATTTGATTGTTTATTGACTTAAGAGACATCGAATTAGTTTTTATCGAAGTTTTAAATAAAGCTTATTACCTTATTTACTCAGAATTTTCTCATGCAGCAGAAGCATTGGTCGAAGAATTGAGGCAAAAAGGTTTTTATTAAATTAGTAGCGAACAAACATTTACTGACTTCATCATGGAAAATAAAATAAGCGTCCATGTTAAAGTTTGAAATAGTCGACTTGAAAACAAAAAGGGTAGAAAATATAACATTAAAGATTACAATAAATATTCCAAGTAGGTTGAAATGTTGTTTTTATTTATTATTATATATATATAAATTAGCAGTTTTATTCAAACAATACTGAAAATAAAAAGCTTATAGATATTTAAAGGACATATATATCAAAACATACAAAACAAGAAGTTCCGTTTTAACATATTGTTCGTGATCTTTTGAAGCTAAATTAAGACTTCACACAGCAGAATTTTATGCAATTATTTTATACTAATATTATTTGCATTTTTATTAATTTATATTTTTGCCCTTTTTTAAAAATATTTTTAATTATTATAAAATTACCGAACATTGTATGTTTACTTTCAATAGTTTAGGATAATTGGAAATACATACTTAGACAACGCATTCTTCAAAGAAAAACTTGCTTAAATAAAAATATTTAAAGTTACTATTTGCCCTTCTGAAAAATGTAATTTTCGCAGATTCGCAATTTTACCATTGTGTCGACGATATGCTAGCACATTTTTGAGGGAGAAGTGTCAGGTTTTTCCCATGTCGGGGTTCAAGCACGGGCAGTGTGAGTGAAAGTGAAGTGAATGGTTTTAAACATTCGACAACATGGAGCAACTAATTATTTCTTTATAAGTAGTATAACTGTATAATGTGCTTCAGTAATTGTGCTAGGAATGAATGCCAAAACTTTAAGTATTCCGAAATTACTATTGGCCACAGGCTTTGATAGAAAAAATGTTGTTATTCGTTCAATAAATTAGTGGAAAGCAGTTGCTGAAGCTGACTAGCTTGCAGTTATATGTCTTGATACAACTAGTGCAAGCACTGTCACACATATAGTGGTGCTTTTCCCTATTTAGTGCTGTTATTCAAAAAGAGCTTCAAAAACATATTCTTTGTGGGGAAATGGGAGAAAGGGTAGGTATTACGTTCTAACAATACTTTACTTGCTTCTAGTGCATTTTTAACTATTCTTTTCATCACCAGAGCTGAAAAACTTTTCCCGATTTAAATATGCTTGACTATTCTTAAACCATGTAAATTAGGCAGCAACTTAGGGGCAACCTAGACAGCTCCTTTTCATATAAAAGGTTACAAAGAGGCTAGCTTATAAAAAATTAGCTGCCTCATGCTTTTTGGAGTTCTTGAAATTATCGCTGACTGCATTGAGTTGTTTTGATAAAGTGTTTGGTTTATGCTTAGACTACCCGATGCTTACCGTTGGACAAATGGATGGTTAGAAAGCAATTAGTTATAAAACTTAAATGTTACACACAAATTACTTTGAAGTCAAATGCGTTGAGCTGCGACTTAATATTCTTCGAATAGGTTAACATTTTGCAAGACATTTTTTTAGATCAAATGTCACAATAATACATATATTCCGATTTTTATTGCCATAAAATTTTGGGACAGTCTACAGTTAAATAGCCTTTCTCTTTTTGTATTACATCAACTTATATTTAAACTAAATTTCATAAAATTCCACCCAGTAGTTCTGGAGATAATCAACCAAATCTAAAAATTCTCATTTTGAGCACTAGTATATTCCTTTTATTGCAACATAAGAGATAGACATCCACATTAAATCTTTAAAACTCACTTTGATAAAGTACTTTTAATATGTTACATGAATATTTATTTTAGTAGATAACCAAAATGACCATTTAAACTCTTAAGAGATACACTTCTAATTTAAACTCGCCGGTGCCACGATTGCCTATATTTCTCGCCATTCCCTGAAACGCGTTAGTCATGGGAATTGAATACCATAGTGTCACTAAATCACTTCAATTTGTGTTCAATCATCTACCGAACAAGATCGTTTAATCTTTCAATGCATGCGCTCGGAGTTTAAATTCTACACTTCCCGAATAGCATATAGTTCCTCTATGATTCTTTAAAGCCTGCCTCGCATGGGGAATGAATTAAGAGAAATTTTCAGAATAAGTAACTTTGCAGTAACTAGTTACGTATATTAGTTTTAGGTGAACATATATCTATGTTATTTTCCTATCTGACGAAATCCTTGAGTCCAATTGTATTAAATTGTTGCAGTTACTGCGCTTTTGGTTTAGTAGAACTATGATTTAGTAGATACTTGAAGTAAATTGATCAATAAAGTGAGGAAGATGATGAAAAAAGGAAGGAAATATATGAAGAAATGATTAAAGAAGGGAAGCAGAGAGGGAAACATAAATAACAGAAAATAAAAAGTGAAAAAGAAAAAAAATAAACTAATGAAACATAGAGGGAAGAAAGAAGAAACAAGATAAATAAAAGACAGACACTCACAATGAGGTAGAGTGTGAGAGAAATCTAGAGAGAAAACGAGAGAGAGTGAGTGAGCAAAAAGAGAGAGAGAGATAGAGAGAGAGCCAAAGAGAGAGAGAGAGAACGAACAAAAGAACAGAAAGACAGTCAGTCAGAGAGAGAGAGAGAGAAAGAGAGAAGTGTGGTGAGAGAGAGAGAGAGAAGTGTGACAGAGAAAAAGAGAACAAAAGACAGACAGTCAGAGAGAGATAGTGAGTGAGAGAAAGAAATATGGAGAGAGAGAGAGAGAGAGAAAGAGAGTGTGAAGTGTGACAGAGAGAGACAAAGAGAGACAGAGAAAAAGTGAAATATCATTTAATATCACACTGACATTAAGTTTAAAAGATAAAGGAGATTTTAATCTTGGATAAAGAAAATGATTAATATTAAATTGCTTCTGAGCTGTCCGGCTAAAATTTCGTATATATCATCTGATACTTTTGCATTTTCGCTTGGAAAACATTATGCACGTACAGTATAAAAAACAATCTCTTAATACAGTCAGTTATCAATAGTTGATAGAGTTGAGTGTGGGAAAATAATAAACAATACAACAAATGTATATAAAGGAGAGCTTTTATACCTTTTTAGTATTTATTTGTTGCTTTAAAATCATTTTATTTACGGAAATTTATTCTATACGCTGCACAGTAAAGAAATTTTAGTTCAACCTTTCACCAAAAAAGGTGGGGAAAAATGGTGAAATTTAGCTGCAGCCAACGTTTGGTACAAAGTTGAACCATTATAATGGTTCCTAGTTTCACATTCATGGTGAAACTACACCATTATAAGGGTTAAATTGAATACCAAATGTTGGTCGCAGCTGAATTTCGCCATTTTTTTCAGTGAAAGGTTGAACTAAAATTTTCACAATGTACGGTTTCACGCACTCAACTCAAATGAGTTTAAACTTCTTGAAATGAATAGCATCTGGTAATAAAGAAAAATATGTCCTTATAGAAACGTAAAATTAACGGAAGTTTTGTTTTCAAAAAAAAAAAAAAAAAATCAGAAAAAGTAAACATGCATTTGCAAACTTTATATTTAATGCAAAATACGTTCATCAAATAGTTTTTTTTAAAGCAAAAGACAATTTATATGTACCAACATATTTTCTTTCATCTAAATTAAATAAATATTAGAATGTTGAAGTTTCAACGAGCCTGTGAATTATTAATATTATGTTTTCTTTCGCAAAATTTCTCAAAGCAAAACATACATTTTATTCCTCTGAAAATATCTGTCAGTGCAAAGTGAAATGCTTTGAAACGTAACTCTGAAATGTTGATGCATTATTTCCTTCCATATTTCAGAGATGCATTAAATATTTATGACAAATGGATTCTTTCTATGCTATTTGAATAAATTGTGCTGTAATTATTTATGAATGATACCAGATGTGTTTAATCATTTTACACTGAAACTACCTTAAACGCATTTGTATGTAAACTTGTATGTTATTAATAATGTTTTGTTCGGAAGGCTGTTTATTCCCGCTTGATGAGTTGTAATCTGCAAGAATCGCGATATCTAGAGCAAGTGGACTTAATGTATAATTCATACAAAAGGCTTCTTAATAATATAAACTTGGTTTGATTGCGCCACCTATTGCGAATATTTTAGTTTTGTGTTATACAAACAAAATTGAAATCTTCACCGTAAAGTAGCGCATCCAAGATTTTGCTTTGAAGGTGGACCAATTTCATGATGTTCAGTATTCTGAAGGCAAGATGAGTTCAGGAGCCCTTTCCTGAACTTCTTGGACCACTTTCGAAGGAGAAAGGGGTGGGGGGTGGGATTGTGAACAGACGATATTCGAAAACTAGGTTCTGAAGTTGTGCTTTGAGCTCATTTAATTTTTCTACCTTTGGAAATAAATATTACATCCGTCATGCAGAACGACCTCAACTAATGGAAGCATTCATGTATTCATGTATGGCGAAAATGATACAAGAGCCAATTTTCGCTAATATGGAAAGGTAGGAGTACCTGTGCTCAGATCCACAACTAATTATTTTACCCTAAGAACGACCCCAAATAACGGAAGGGATTCAAGCCTATAGCAAAAATGCTACAAGAGCCAATTTTGGTGGTGGTGGTGGTGGTGGTGGTGGTGTCGTGTCCTCGCGCGTGGTGAGGAAGAATGGGTACGCTGCTCCTGAGCCTATAACGGGGCCCTTGTAGGCAGGAGTCCGATTTCCGCCCCTTTGAAAGGTCCCTTAATTTTTGAACCAGCTCCCAGATGAGAGACCGTCACCACCTGGAATTGGCAGCCCCAGAGGTATCGTTTCACTTGTTTGAGGACATTAGATCAACGACCTATTTAACGTGCACCAGCTCCCTTTAGCATGTCGGACCGCAGCAACCAGCCGCGAGAGGTTGTCACTCTCCCAAACACTGACCTCAGTCAATGTTGCTTCACTTTCGGTGTTCTGCGGGAACCGAGCTTCTACCGACTGTTGCTGATATGGAAAAGTAAGAGTACATGTACTCAGATTCACATCTAATGATTTTAGCCTGAATCACAACTTATCGTTCATATTGCAATTGTTGTGTAGTAAAACGAATGTGTTGACAAAATAATAAGAATGAAAGCAGTTTAAACTAGTTATTTTCGCCCAAAAAGTCACTGTTTGGTTACTTTATAAACTAAATTTCTTTCTTTAAACTTAATAACTGATAAGAAAAGGTAACAACAAGCATTACATTGCATTATATATATTAACGTTTTAAACATTTTAATCGAAAGTTCATGAAATACGTAATAAATTACAACCTTTTTTTCCTAAACTCTTATTTAATGCACATTTTAGCTTACTTATATTTTTAAAATTTTCGTCTCAAAATACAAAATGTTTGCAATACAAACTTCTCTCATCTGTAAATTTTTCTCTAATATGCTGCAATGCTTTACGTGGAAGTTAACCGCTACAAAAAAAGACTCGAGACGTTAATTGTTACGAGGTAATTAAAATGGAAAAATGAACTTAACGAGACGTTCAGCCGATTTTGTTACAAAGTATAACTTACGAATTTAAGCCGCAGTTTTAATCAAATGTAAGATTTAATTAAATCCTGAAGGAACTAAAGGCAAAATTAAATTACTACGTGAAAAAATTATCATCGACTTCTCATAAATATTTTCTTAGTTTCTTGACTTTTAAAGTTTTGGGAAATAATCACGGTGTTTTATTTTAATAAAAAGCTTTTTAACTAGATGAAATTGAAAGAAAAAATTTTAAAATGTCTCGTTGATTAAACTTTTTATGTACGTGGTTTATTTTATTTGTTTTCATTTTGCGTGTAGTACTCTTAAATACTTTTGGATAATATATCTCTGGATCTGGAGTGGAGCGTGGAGCAGGCGGAGAGAGCAACAAGATTTTGCTAAAATTGGATTTTTTCTCTTTTTTTATTTTTAAATTTTTTATAATTATGTAACAAAATGAACTAACAAAAAGAGAGAGAGAGAGAGAGAGAGAGAGAATAGAGAGATAAATTATAAAATCTCTTAAAATTATTCGGAGCAGGAGCAAATATTTAAAAGTCCGATCGGAGCTAGAGCGGAGCAGTTCAGAAAACTGGAAGCTCTAGATCCCTGTATAATAGGAGTAGAAGATTAAAAGCTTATACATTAATGGTATGTTATTGTAGATAAATGTAAAGAAAAACTGTGTATGGAAAGCAGTTTACATTTCAAGATATAGAAAGTAATACGACAGCTTAAAATAAAACTTCTACATGTTTTATTTTAGAAGGGCATATGTTTAATTTAATGTAAATATAATAATTACTTTAATGTAACATAGATAGGGAGGCAGAGTGGCTGAGTGGTAGCCTTCCGTGCTGCCATGCCACAGGTCTGGAATTCGATTCCCACCTGCGCAGCGTCGATTTAGCCTTTTACCCCTTCAGTGGGGGTCAATGAAATGAGGACCGGAGCATGATTGGAAACTACACTGTTAAATATTTCCGTAGGAAAATAGTAAAATAACCATTCATTTGACTGTTATTTTACCATATTTAATTACAACAGTTAAATAACCATTAAAAAGATGGTACTCAAACCGCTGATTGCGAAAAAAATCGTTTATTCTCTGTTTATCCTAAAGAACGTGTAACTAACCGTAATTTTCAAGCGCTCAGTAAGAATCGGGCGTCCATCTCGGTTGTGAAACCGTACCAGTCGTACGTTGTTTTAAAATAGGAATACGGATTTATCAGTTAAAATCTGCATATGTATATAAAAAAGAAGAAAAAAAAAAGTGGCTTAAGCAGTGGGTACTAAATAGAAGCACACACACACGTAAATCAAAAATTGGAGACATCGGATTCCCAAACTGTTTTGCGAATGAGCGAACCAATAATTTGAGCTGCTGAAGCTTGTTTGAAGATTGTTTGTATTTTAATTTTTACAGCAAATAAAATGCTTTTCGTCAATATACAGTAAATTTAAACCAAAAATAAATTTGGATCCATCAAAAACTGAAATCTCAGTTTTAAGGCTGTTTGCCTGTTGGAAAAGAAGATTTATTGATAAATAAACGTCCACTTTACGTGATGACGGTGGCCGATTGGATAGAGAGCAAGACTTGTACACCACGCATTCGGGGTTCGAGTCCTGCAAGCTTCGTTTCGGTTTCTACGCCTCGAAGATTGTACGCATCGAAATGGTTCAAAAACTGTGAAAATTTTGTTTTGAAACCATTTTTAAATGGTTATAAAATCGTAAACTTTTGTATTTACGGCTTTTTAACCAAGTTAATTGGAAACGGTTAGGTCCCGTAAAGATAGAAAAATGTTCCAAACCGTAAGTTTAACGGTGAATTAGATGGACAGACTGCTGCCGGTCATTTAACCGTAATTTCATGATGAAATTTCTAACAGTAAATATTGGGGGTTTCGCGTCAGCTCGACCACTTGACCAGAACATCTGCTGCTGCCCCCCCCCTCTAGGGCCGAAAACTGGGATGAGAGAAGTTGGCCATGACCCCCGATGGGCTATCGCGTCGCCGAGTTGAGTATAACATATATATGATAGAAGGATATTTTTCTGCTAAACGAAATTGAACGCCATCACTTTTATTAACTTTGGAATTGGTAGATAGAGAATAAACTGATCTTTGACGTCATTGGTGGATTATTTGAAACAATTGCGGCAAAATTTCTAAATTGTCACAATAACTTTTTTCATTACATAGATTGATAAAATGGTGGTAAAAATGGATATGCAAACTTTTAATTAACTCTAACATTCACAAGAAGTTAGGAAATGTGGTACAATATTTATGTGCTACTTCTAAATAGAAACGCGTCATTTTTGATAACATGTAACCTCTTTAGATTTTGACTACTGGAAAATTTTCGAGTCTTTCCTATTTTATGTTATAACTCTTAAAGTATAGTTTACATTCTTCTGACGAACGCGCGCGCGCTCTTCAGCCGTAATTCTGAAGTCGACCAACGAAACCTCAACCAATCAAGTTGGTGAACCAAAACATTGCTGAAGGTGGGTTCTAACTTTTCGGATGAGTGTTAAATAAGTGTGAATGAATTTAAATTGCTTTAAAGCACAGTTTTTATGCTTAATTACATCTAAATTCTTATTCAAAAAATAATTCACTTAACGAAGAATACGAAGATACCTTTAAAAATTACATTTTTTTGGGGAGCTATAATTGTTTGCAATATTTTAATCGCATTAAATGATTAATATTTATCAAATATTCTAGTGTATAGTAGCTGTTATTACAACGACAAAAGTTTAATTCCCCTAACTTAATTCCCTTAATCTTGAACTATTTTTAGGAAATAACCACAGTCAAAATTTTAAATAAATCGACTTAAAAGGCATATAGTAAGATAATTTAAAAGTATGCAAAAATATTATGATTTTTGAAAATTTATTTCAGCTGTAAAAGTTAGTTTCAAGTTTTAGCAAATAATACATAAACTTATTTAGGAAAAATAATGAAATTCAAAGCAGAAGATTGAAGTTAAACTCTTGAAGTTTGAAAGGCATAAATTGTTTTATCAATTTTAATTTACTTCACATTACAAATAATTCAATCCTTAATTACGTTACACTAACAAATATTTTTAACTACTCTATGAACAAATATGTAAAACGTTTATAACTATTTCGTTTCTATTACATTAAGAAAAAGGTATTTTATACGATTATATTAATTGACTAATATCCTAAGAGGCAGAAACGGAAAATTTTGAGCACACAAACTACATATTTCCAGCGCCATCTTGTTTATGAATTCTGCAAATTAGTGCTTTTACCGAAACAAGGACAGCGAATCAACGATATCAGTTATTCCCCAGCGCAAAGGCAAATCTAATTTCTGTCGGAATTTCCGAGTGCTGATAAAATATCTCCTTTTGAAACGTGACCGGGCAGATTGAAAATTCTATCGAGCAGACGATGGAATGTGGCAACGTGAAATATGTATTTTAAAAATTGTGTTGGTGTCGGATATTTCGCGGTATTCTGCTGTTTGATTGGATAACGAATGACTGTATAATTCACGTAAAAGAGAATGGATGTTTAATAGACTCGTTTTCACAAATTGGGGAAAATGGTTTGGGTATTCTAGTGCGAATGTCAGTTATCCTTTGTTCCGTACACCTTTCGAAAATTGATGTGTTTAAAACTCTGAATACTTATACACTCTCAGAAATGGAGCTCTCACTTTTGACGATTCTTCAATCGACAAGAAAATTTCGTCATTTATAACGATTATTTCTTGGCACGGTCACGTGACTTAAAAAAGTTACTACACAAATTTCTAAAGTTTGACGAAAGGGTTATTCGGAGCATTTTTCACGAAGCCATTTCGCTAAATACGACGAAAGTTCCGTAAGATTTGAGTATGAGTTTCTGAGAGTGTACGAATCTTTAATCTTGAAAGAGTAAAACTCCACAACTAAAAAGACAACAAAACATAAATCCCAGCAAAAACCACAAATGTTCTATTAGTATTTTAGCAAATGTATAAAAGAGTATATATTCACAAAGACAATGAATTAAAATTCTCATACACATCAATGCCTCCCCCCAGGCCTACATGGTATCATCGTGGTAAGAGATTATTCAAAAATAATGTCATGCCTCGAGGGGGGAGGGGATTTCGTTAAATTGGGACAAGGGGTGGGGGGAACAATAACTGTGACATCCCTGCTTGTGCAACATAGCGTGATATGTGACAAAAAGGAGGGAGGGGGGGGGGGTCAAATTTGTGGAAAAACCGTGACATCATTTATGAACGGTCTCTAACGCGGGCAGCTCGTATGCCCCAGGTCTGAGTATCAAGCCTAGCACTGTCGGTGGATTTTCAAGATGCAAAAAATCGTCTACGCCCTTGTCGTATGATTATGCGGTATGTAAAAGACCCCTTGAGTAGACATTTAGCTTGGATGCTCCCCGCGGCTAAATTAAATTCCCAGCTCAATTTCGCATGAACCGAGTCCGGATTCTCGCCCTTTCAGGTGCAGAAACCGAACATCGAAATTCTCATGTGTGGCAATGGCATCCGCCGATAGTGGTGCTACTTGAAAAAATGGGTGCCGGTTTCCGGGAAATGCGCTAGGTCTGTATAGGCTAGTGACCATACGCAGCCCCATTAGAAAAAAAAAACCACCCCCTCCCAAATTGCATATCATCATCTAGTAAGAAATTTACTTCAGCGCAGAGTTAAGTGCCTTCAATGGAAAACAAAAACCTGTTTGTCTTTTTATATAACCTGATTCACCACAAAATATTTTGCTAACATTTCCTGCTGAAAACTATGTCTTCTATGTTTTTTATTTTCTGCAACTTTTAAAATTAAGAAGAGAAGTTATAAAAGCAAAATATGGAAAATAAATTTTTTTTTAAAGAAAATTGTCTTTGAAATACAGACAAAAACGTTGTGGAGCATATTAAATGTAAATGAATCACCATTGATTTCCCTTTTAGCATTAAATAATTTCAGTAAAATTACTTGAGTACGTGAGATATTTTGGTCGCTTTAGGATTTTTTAATGTCTTATCCTCATTTTGCGTTCAATATATATATATATATATATACTTTTAAATTTTATGTTTTTGCTTTTACTATTCTTTTTGTTTTTCAAAATTGTATTTATTTATTTTTTAAATTTGGGTTTGCTTTTAGAGTAGTTGATTAAATCTTTTGTAATATGATTCTTAATTTAAACAACTCAAAAATTCAGAAATAATGTACTTGAACCTATTAGTCTATTGAAAGAAAAACCGCACAAATTAATCAGTTGGAAATATTTCAGAAAAAAAAGGATACACTGAATTTAACGATGCTTTATATATTTTAGCAGCAGCAGAAATCAAAACAGGGGGAAAAAGAAGTGCAAAGGTAATGAAAATTTTTATCATATTGAACAGAAGGCGTAATTTCTTAAAAGAAAAAATATTGAAATACTTTTTTGTACTTTTCCATTTCTCAGAATTATTAAAAATTTTTGTTTTATGACTTAACATACAGTAAACTAAAAAACACACAAGCAAATAATAATAAAATGCAATGATGTTGAGTGAATGTACAATATTTTAAAGTTTTAATTTTGTTCCTAAGATAATATTTCGTGAAACTGGGGACAAAATATTCATTTCACGTTTTGAAATAATCATAACAAAAAAGTAGGATTCTTTTTTCTCTTTCATTTTTGATTTTTGGTTAAAAATAATCAAGTGTACCTTAAAATTAATTAAAAATTTGAAAGCTTATATATAAGTTTAATGACAAAGTTCAAACACATGGATAAAACTCCATTCCACCACATAATAAGAGTTCTTCAGTCTATGTGTTGGTTCTTTTTAAGCAGAAGTAAATAAATAAGTTAATTTGAAAATGAGTTATAAAATAGGCTATGTCGTCTAATTTTCCTGTACGAGCGAATTCCTGGCAGAGTGAAGAATTGATCAATTGAATCAAGAAGAATCCATTCATGAACAAGGGAGCAACTGCCGTATTAAGGAATGGGTCGTTTCTGTTCCCGTTTTAGTTCGTTTAGAATACCCGATTTCTCCCGGACTGATGCTATATGCCAGTTTATAAATTTAGTTGATTTCAATAAACAGAGAAGCAAACATTATGATTCGCAGGCTAGTAAACGCATCTGCAAAACGTTTTTCCCTAAAACTAGAATGGATTCATCCTTTTCTGTCATGCGCAGAAGCGTCCAAGTGTCAAAATTTCGTGGTCGAACTGTACCATCGTCTGCTCCGATTCGAATGTTAAATAATTTGATGAGTTAAAAGGATGAAAAACATTTGCGTTGTAAAAAAAGTTATACAATAGAGCGCCGATTATCCGAACTCCAGTTAATTGAACTTCTAAGCATCCGTACATCCTATCTCTTTCTGCCTCTCGTTTTTGGAAACTGCTATCGACTTTCCTTCATATCTTTTTGAAAAGATATCTGGGAAGCGAAGGTATTAAGGAGACTTAAAAATGGCAAAGCAGGAACAAAATTAACAGTAGAATATGATGTAGGAAAATCTTCGATATCGGAAATTAACAAGAATGGAGATTCAATTAAAATTTTGGTAACGATAGTTGAAAGCCAACAAGAAAGCTAGGAATGAAAACCATAGAGGACATAGGGACCGTTCATAAATGATGGCAAGCTTTTCTCCGATATATTTGATCCCTTCCCCCCTTTGTCACAAAATGTCACACTTCAACGGACCCTCCTCCCCCATTTGTCACATGTCACGCTATGTTGTATAAGACTGATGTCATACTTCTTGTTACCCCTTCCCCTCCCCTTGTCAACAAGGGGAGGGGAGGACCTTGTCACACTGTCACAATTTCAGGAATCCCCCTAACCCCTCGAAGCGTGACATCATTTATGAATGATCTTATACAAACCTTGACTGGCTACGAAATTTCAAATTACACCATGGTGTACGAGAAATCAAATTTCACAGCGAAGAATTATCTTCATCCAAATAAATGGCTACGAGTTTTGACGTGATTTTAAAGAAAATATTGAATCGTGAAAGTACGAAGGAAGAATTCATTTACAATGTAAATCAAACTAAACTAAAAAAAAAAAGATTTAAAAACATTCTCAAACAATTTTTAAACATGTCAGTGCTAACGGCTGCCAGTACTAAGCTTTGATAAAGAATGAAGGGAGACTTAAAACAGGCATACAATCTGCAAACAAATATTTAAAGACAATACTTAAGTGCCATTTTCTCCTCTATTTGTCAACCGATTTTTACTTAAAAAAAATAGTAGCTATTAATTAGTTTTAATGTTATCAATAAAAAAATTTTGCAATAAATATTTTTTTCTATGGAAAAAACAAAAACTAAACTCAGTGGCACTCCATCCCATTGGGGGCCATGGTCTACTGTGCCCATCCCAGCTTTCGAGACCGAGGGCCCCGGATTGCAGAAGCAGGTGTTCCGATCAAGTGGTCGGCCTGACGCGGAACCCCCAGTGTTTAGTTCCCAAGCATGCTTGGTCCTAATTTTATTGACCCCACAGAAGGGATGAAAGTCTAAGTTGACCCCGCCCAGCCCGGGGATTCGAACGCCGGACCTGTGGCAAGGTAGCCCATGGAAAGAACAAACCATTACAAAAAATAATGCGTTAACCAACCAAATGTTTAAATGCTTCTATTTTGTGAAAGAACATGAGTCTTGCTTTCAAAACAAAAAGTGTGACGTAACAGGTTCTGTAATATGCACACAAATGCTATTATGGTGAAAACCAATTTCATGTCGGCTTAATATTAACTTTTAAAATGCATGATTTAACGAAACTAGGTTTTCAAAGAGCTATTAAATCTAAGAAGTTTATTTTATGACCACAAGACTCAAACAATACCATTACCACGAGAAACTTGAACAAATCCCTCTGATCCAACTTCATCAACAAAATAAAAGTTTTAATCTTCTAAATTGTATTTCCCAGAAGAGTTAATTTAACTTAATGATCTTAGTTTTCAAACAAGTTTACGAATTTATTTGTTTCAAAAGCACACCTCTTTAAGTCTGACTTTCGCTTAAAAGTCTTAGGCATGGTACGAAAAGTTTAATCCAACGCTAAGGGGAGGAATTAGCAACTTAAAAGAAGGGTCATCGACTTATTTTCTCTAGTCATTTTCATTTGCATCTTATTTGAATTATTTCTCAAAATTTTGGTTAACCTGTAGAATTCTCCAAGGGCTTACGGTACTTTTGTCTGTTTACGGAGTTTCTATTACAAAGATATTTAATTGTTTCAATTTGCAACTAGGAAAGTAATGTTTTGTTCTGATGTGTTAAATAATTCTGTGATGTTAATTTAAGAGTATATTTCATTTGTTAAAGTCTTACACATTTATTAAAACATGATTTTATGTAATCCACATTCCGTTGTTGTTGTTGTCGTTTCTAATGCCACTTGGATATCCAAGCTCCCTTTCAAAGAGCGACTAGGAATTAAGGCAGTAAGGAGCGCCTTCCGTTTATAGATGAGAATCACGATGGTGGAAGTACGACTTGACTCATTATGTACTTTGATGACACCATATGGCGCCACCACAAATACGCCAACTTCCTTTTTTGACCTAAGAGTGAAGGGAAGGGAAAGTCTCTACCCTCCGGTACCTACGGAACTACCTCAGGATTTCAGGGTCCACGGATTTTACATGCACGTGTCCCCATGGTGGGTCTTCAGTGGCGTGGGTTTCGAACCCGAGATCCTCCGATCCGAAGCTGGACATCCTAACCACTAGGCTATCAGTCTCCCTCCACATTCAGTAACACTATCAATTAGTATTTAAAGAATTTTCGTTGGAGATGTTGAAATATACTACGATTTGTAAATGAAGTTTGTAACTGTTAACTAAAAAGGAAAGATTCGAAAACAACATTCTTGGTGTTTCAATAGGACTGCGTGGTGGTTGCTCATCATTTTCAGGCCTAGTGCACTCCGCAGGGACTAGCAAATCATTCGCTCATATGGTACTTTACCGATTGATGACAATACGAGAGTTTTGATGCCCACTTTTTCACGAGAAGGAAGCACCTGCGCTGTCATGATGCAATTTGCACTTGGAACTTAATTTAGTAGAGACACCCAAACCAAACATATACTGAAGGGATCTGTATTATACCGCATAATCATGCGGCAAAACACTGACGATTTTTGACTTTCGAAAATCCACTCGACTTAGGCCTTGTTTTAAACCCGCAAACTTGGGCCAACGCCTTACCACTACGCTACCCTTACTTTTGTGAAGGCGTTTCTTTTGAAGGCTTTTTAAGTTAAAAAACGCAAAAGCGTAATTTTTCAAATATTTTTTAAAGATTATGTATACTGTCGGTGCTACAGATTGTCTTTTTTTATTTTAGGAATATTTTTAAATTATTTGGGAAAAATTACCCGTGCACGCTTTAATTCCTTTCTTCTTATATAAATTATCAACGTAGAAGCACTACCATTAATTTACATTCCTGATAAATAGAAAAGGACAAAGCTTTCACCCGTTGCAAAATGGCTGATTAAAACTGAAACTAAAACTACTGAATTTCAAGATAATCATTTTTCACGACGATATGCCCATTTTTCTCGGCGCAGTAAATCTGAAAATTCATCTTTTCAATTCCACTCAGCCAAGAACTTTTCTAGACAAACTCTTACGGTAAGTACATAAATCCTACTTGAGTATAAAGTATCCAAGAAAATCTGTCATTTTCGCTTGATGGTGCCACTTTTTTCATTTTATTGAAAGCTCTTTCTTAAAGGAGGATATAGATGACATAGTTAGGGAAAGTAATTTTCAGTAATTAATCATAGTAAGAAGGAATGTATATTTTAGGTAATTTTAACGTATTGATGCCTCAAAGTGATTGCCATCCATCATTAGAACTTTTGACGATTTGGATGCATTTTTAAATAAATAAAAACAGATTTTAAGGGGGTATTCTAGTGTAGAATTTTGAAACATCGAAAAAAAATTTTCTTTCATATTTTCAAAGTTTAGACATTCAAGAATATGCTATTAAAAGTATTTTTCAAAATTCCTATTACTTCATGAGTTATAGCCGTTTTAGTGAAGTGGCATCGGTTCCGGTCCGACCGCTACAAGTTAACAAAAGACGGTAGGCGTACCCGAGTCCCTACGGTTGAATATCCCTTATAAACTCTATTTCATAGTATCCCTTTTAAATTTATATTTAATTGAAGGACATGGAAACTTGTTTTGTTGGAATATTCTCCTTTTAGTTTTATTTTGAGTTAGTTTTGAGCCAACCCCCTTCGTGCCAACCTTCGTACCAACCTTCGCAGTTAGTATTTTTAATGAAGGTTTTATACCCATATTAAAAATCTTAAATGTTATGGGAATCACGATTGGCCCAGAAGCTAATGCTTTTGCAGCGAGACGGGACGAAGAGCGTATCGTGCTCTCGGAGCTCCGGACTTCAGAGGCGTCAAAGGAGGGTAGAACTGCTCGTCTTCACAAGAAAACATCGGAGAATGAGCATTTTGAAGTAGAGGAAGGTTTCTTACATGGAGCTGGAATCGCCGGTCGCGCGTAAGCCCCAAAATTTGCCAAAATATTGAAAATATGCAAGTATTCTGTACCATTCTATAAGTAAAACTGCCGAAAACTTGTCTCAAAACTTTGAACGCGTTTTTCTCGAAACTACTTTTTTCGAGCTGGCGGTAAGGATATCTCGAGTTCTAATGGACCGATTTATTTCAAATTTGGAGAGGATGTTCTTTATATATTAGGGTGGGCCGAAAAAACCTTTTTTTTTCTTTCGAAGTTGTAATAGCGCGGAAAACTTGCGAATTATATAGAAAAGAAAAAAGAAAAAAAATTATCAAAATCGGTTGACATCTTCCGGTCGCGCATAGACCCTAAAGTTTGACAAAATATGAGAAAAACCTCATTTTTGCGATATTTTTTAAAAATTTTGAATTAGATGTTTTCGTAATGTAATAGTTTGTAACGTCTTCAAATAGAGCTTAAAAACATTGTGTTTTAATTTGGTTTAGATAAGTTGATATCTTTGGCAGCGCACAAGCCCCAAAATAAGCCAAAATATTGAAAATTTCACATTTCTACAAGTTTTTTTTAACTACCTTTAATATACTTAATTTTAACGTACTAGTTACAGAATTTTTATTTTTGAACATAAGAAGATTGTATTTCATTATGGAGTGAATAAATTACGAACTTCCGGTCGCGCAATGACCCAAAATTTGATAAAATATTGAAATTTTTACATTTTTACGCATTTTTGGTACTTGATAAACAATTAGTATTTAAATGTAATAGCCGTACCATTTTTTCACACGAACTCATAATAATGTAAAAAAAAAAACTGCTAGATATTTGTTTACTGTTCCTTCTAATGTTCTTAAATTTTTAACTTAGAAAACAAATGCTTGTTGCTCTTATTTCTTCACTAAATTTGAGATTTCTTTGACTGCTTTTGTAACATTAAATGCCCTGTACTTCCAATAATCTTAATTTTTTAAGTGTTTTTCACTTGAAGCTTAACACTGGTATTTACCATACAAAAATTTAAATGCATAATAAGCATCTAATTAAACTGTAAAAAGTAATTGCACGTAATTAAAGCACAAATGAGCGTTAAAATGCATTAATTACGTGCAATTACTTTTTACAGTTTAATTGTGCACAAAGTTCCTTTATTATTTTAAATATTTAATTGTTGAATGTTGAAATAGATATATCATTTTTATAAGTTGACTTGATTTTGGTATCAGCAGGGTACCCTCCTAAAAGCGATTGCATACTCTTCCCCCCGCATGCACAAGCTATGGCGCCCCAAGAACAATGAACGCTTAAAAGCTAAGAGAGCACCTGAAAACAATTCAATAAAAATTTCAATACCCCAGTGCAAAAGTTGAGACTGGGGTAAATATATAGCATATTAGTTAAAATAATTTAAAAAAAATCTTGAATTAGAAACTAAAAAGCAAAATAGAAAACTTGATTTAATGGTTGATCTCATCAACGCTATAAACTCATGGTGACAGGTATTAATTAAAAATTTGTAGCTCAAGGTCGCAAACTAAATCTGAATGTCAGATTTTTGTTAAATGTTATTCGAATTACTCAAATTTTTCATTTAATAACAAATTCTTTGTTCTACTGAATTGCTTTTTTGACTAAATTTGATTTTCTTTGTATTGTGATGTTAAACAGCCTTCATTTCGAACAATATTAATTAATTAAGAATTCTTGTTTGAAATTTAACATATATTTTTGACATTACTGTGATGCTTTATGCAATGATTGGTTCTGCATGTCAGTCGTGTAACTAGCGACTTGCAGATCCCGTAACTGGGGGAGAGGGCGCAGAAATTTAAGAGACACTTCCTAAAGTTTCAAGTACATAATTTAAGACTGAAGGGGTGCAATATTTCATGCCCAAGAGAGAGGGGTTGTGTAATTGTAAAATATTTAAGCTTTTTAAATATAGAGCAAGTCGAAAAGAACCATGCCCGTTTTTAGTTATCACCATCCTATCACTCTATCTTTTTTTTTGGGTACTGTTCTTGTATAGCATTGGGGTCATTGCGCGACCGGAAACAGCGATTCCCGAAACAGCGATTGGGATAAAATCCTATATAATGCAGTCCGTCTCGATAGGCTGAAGCGATTCGGACTTACCACGATTTTCTACCGCAAACATAAAAAAAAAAAAAAATTCTAAAATTGTATTAGAACCAGGGCTTAAAAATTTTACACGCCCTAGCGGGCACGTTTGTATAAAACATACATGCCCGAAATCGATTTTAAAATGCCCAAAAGTTGTTTTATTGCATAATAATAAAAGATTTGAATTGTCGTATAGCATTAATCAGACAAATATTGAATTAACAACTTTATATCTGAATCAAGAGTTATTTCAACGTTAATCTAAATCATTAAAAAATTATATACCCGGTCGGGCATATTAGGGTAGAAGATTCATGCCCGATCGGAATTTTTACATGCCCCGGGCATGTTGGGCAATATAATTTTCGAGCCCTGATTATAACGTGTAAAAACATAAATGCTTTTACTGCCAAGACTGTGATTACAGAGTTAATTTCTTGAGATTAGTTCAAAGATACGGTACTACTCTATCCAGGGGAACAAAACAATGTATCCTAGCAATAATTATATCATCAGTACGTTGTCTAACTTAAATTCACTTGAAATTTTAGGAAATGTAATTTGTATTACTTAGGATCGCTATGGTGTTATTGCAATCAGTTCTTTTGGGCGCCACAGAAATATAACCGACATTTGGATTCTGATTGGGCTGACTTTTGAACTGCGGAAGTTCGGGTTATCGGTACTACACTACATAATATATATATATCTATATATATACACTATTTGTAAGTAAATTTATGTTAGACTATCTTCTCATGAGCATTAACAGTTTGGAAGAGATGCTAGTAACAACGAATTTGGAAAACTGCGAGGAAGCCATATAAGCCGGAAAGTCTGTGCGACTTTTTGCTTTCCCACAAAGGCCACAAAGACCTTTGGTGCTTTCACACATAAGGCGACAAAGACAAAAAGCTCGTCCTTTCTTATCTACGCAACCGCAAAGCATACTTTGAAGGCAAAAATGCGTAGATGAAAAAAGACAGAAATATTGTCTTTGTCACCTTTGGTGTGAAACCACCCTTAAATTAAAAGCGATCCAAAGTAGCCTTTTTTAAATATCTATATTTTTAAAGAATCGTTTGAAGGATCAAAACTGAGTCGATTGAATGGGTTGACGATAATTATTAAAAATTATTTTGTTGTTATTTTATCTGGATGGTATACATAAAAACTTTAAGCTTTTATATTTCTCTGTTACAGAAAAATTGTCCGCCTTTGTTAACAGTTCATACATTTCAAGGGTTCACTTTCAATAGTGGACATTTACATTTCCCACTGGGTTTTGACTTTTTAAAAAATCTTTTTATCGAAATAAATTCATTTATTGCAAATGAAACTGTATGATTCGGAGTATTAAAATGAAAATTAAAGATGCAGTAAATTTCAGCCTTTTTTTGCACCTGAAAAATCCGCTTTTTCCGCCTAAAAATTCCTCACATTTTAATGCGGAATTATTTCAAGTTGTGGCAAACGATCTGTAAAGAGGCTACTTGATTTTAAGGGACTTTTATAGTAGAAATTTTTTGCGTACTGTTAGCCATATTTTAATGGAGATTTTTAGGGACGGTTGACGTTGTTTAAAGGCTTTTGATTTCATTGTAATGAGATCTGTGAAACACTTTTTGTCCATTACCTAGTAGGTATCTTGGAGGCAGCTGTACTTTGTAATGGATATTTTTAACTGAATTTTTGGGCATTTATTTATGAGAGAAAATATAAAGATAAAATCGAGTCACGTGTGAGTGTGTTTTCAAGTGCAGCAAGGAAAAGGAAGTTAACTCTTTTTTTCAAGGATTGAAATCAATAATAAATATTTGGTTAATTTCACAAATTTTGTCAGAAAACCTAATAGCGCTGAGTCAAGAATGGCCGGCTGATTTGACGCTCAGAAGAATATTCTTACAGAGGACATGATTTCTTGGACATATTTAGTAAGTGAATTTTTACTTGATCATCCCAGTGTTAAGGAAAAGGCAACATACATTAATTACAAATGCTGGACTGAATTTTAACTTGTAAGGACCAAGCGCATAGTTCAGCTGCAACAGTAGATAATAAATTATGCTAATTTAAAGCAGATTTATTTTTAGCATACATATTTGTTTTAAGGTTTAATTAATTAAAGTAAAACAAAGAAGGGAACTTTTCAGAATATTTCATTCACGCAATTCCAAGAGAACACAGACTTGTTAACAAAATTAGCAATATTGCATGCTATACTCGTACATTTGCAAATAAATATTTGAATGATATTTTACCCAACATTCGGGTTTTTTTCCTGAACTTTATAAAAAGGTACTGAATGAATATGCGTGTGTGTGTGTATGTGAAAAACAATTAAAATATATGTATGTGTGTAAAACAGTGATTCTTAACTTTTTTTTTTTTTTTTTTTTGCGGCACACTTTTAACGATTTCAAAATTTGGAAGCACACAAAGAAAGAGATATGCTTAAAACTTGTTCACTTATCTATAATATACTGTGTAATATAGTTTATGATAATATTTTAAATAGAAAATAATATAATATGCATTACAAAAACAAAACGTTTAGTAAAGAATTAGTCACAAGGTAATAATAAGAATGCATTTGATGGAGCAATTTGAGCTTTTTTGATAATTTCATTTATATTTGGTCGTAAAAATGAAAATGCTACTCTCATATCGTCTTTTATATTTAACCATTTCGATGTTTCTTTCGTTTTTGATACTGTAAATCCGAATTCACACCAAATAAGATGTAGAAAATTGTGTTCATGTTTTTAAAGATTTTTTTTATGTTACGGGATAATTGTAATTAATGTAAATCCAAAATGAATTAACCACTTAACGCATTTGCCCGTGTCTGACACGGGCGAACGTTACCAGCAAATTTGCACATGCCCGTGTCTCGCACGGGCGATCTTGTATCTCTCGTTATTTTATTTCTAATGCCAGTCTGAGATCCGTTTGTATTTTGTTTGTATAGTATTTGTTTTAATATAAATCTTACCCTGCTCTCTAGTCACCCCCTACGACTGAAATTTCCAAAAAAAAAAAAAAATTATATTATACTTATACATTCATTTTCTGTCCAAAAAAAAAAAAAAAAACCCTATCATTTTTTACCAGTTTTTCTGAAAAAAATCACATGCTTCAAGGGGTTGATTGATTCTTTCGATAATTTCTCTATATACATTTCTAAAATTTAGCAACACACAAAAGTGCCATTGCACAGTGGTTGAGAATCACTGGTGTAAAAAATAAAATAGATATATATAGCAAAGTTTTTTCACTGCTCTGTTTTTCGATTTTTCTAATTTAACGTGAATTAAATCATTCATTTTAAACCCATAACAAAACGTACCTAAATAATTTGGTGCATGACATAAGTACGTTCCTTACTGCATGGAAATAAATGAACCTTAATACAACTGACCATTTTTATTGGAAAATATGTATTTAGGTATAATCCCAAGTGAATTTCCCCCAGAGTTAATAGCGATCAATTGTTTAAAAGTTGTAGACATCGTAATCTTTTGTTTACGTTTTACCACTAAAACAGAACGTACCTTTCACTGATTGTTGCAGCAGCTTTGTACAGTCCTGCATAATTCCTGATGATTAGCATCCTTTGATGACGATCTATCCATCTAATGAGTTGTGCAAATCTGAAAGGCAAACCAAATTAATGATCTTTTTGAAATGTTTACAAAGCCTAATAATTTATGTAACACATTACAATAAAATCTATACCTAATGAGAAATTTCAAACGCATTTCGGGAACATGGATCTTAATCGTTGCAATCTATCGAAATGGTTTTACGCTTATAAGCTTCAATAATCGTGACCCATCAATGAGAAAACTATCAGAGGTCACTTATAAATGATGTCACGCTTCGAGTGGATGAAGGGGGTTCAGAAATTGTGACAGTTTGTGACAAGGGGAGGGAAGGGGGTAACAAGAAGTGCGACATCATACATTTTGCTTCGAAATAAAGATTTAAAATGAGCAAATTAAATTTATTTTAAAAGTTTTTTTGATGTTCACAATTTTATTTTAAAGTAATTCATTTTGTATCGAAAACACCGATGCTGATTAAAGTATAAATTTACTTCCAGCTAAAAATTTAAAAGGAAGTTTCCTTAGGCATTTACTCTTTTAAAATAAAATAGCACGGTTATTTTTTTTTCAGAATTCAAACAATTAATATTTTTTACTATTATATACAAATTGCCTTCTTTGTTGTAAACCATAATCTCATTTTATATAAATTTAGTACACAGCATACAATCATTATTATGCTCTCAAATGTCAGTAAACTTTCTAATTAAAAAAAAAATATTAGAAATGTGATCTATACACTGTTAGAAATTTCATCATGAAATTACGGTTACATGACCGGCAGCAGTTTTTCCATCCAATTCACCGTTAAATTTACGGTTTGAAACATTTTTCTATCTTTACGGGACCTAACCATCTCCAAACAGCTTGGTTAAAAAGCCAAAAATACTAAAGTTTACGGTTTTATAACCATTTAAAAACGGCTTCAAAACAAAACTTTTACCGTTTTTGAACCATTTTGAGACGTAGAAACCGTAAACGAAGCTTGAGGGAATCGAACCCGGAAGTATGGGACACCAACCTTACTCTCTAACCATTCGGCCGTCTGCACCACACAAAGCGGTCGGTTATTTATCAATAAATCTTCCTTTTCAACAGGAAAACTGCATTAAAATTGAGATTTCAATTTTTGATTGGATCCAAAGCCATCTTTGGTCTAAATTTACTGTATATTGACGAAAATCATTTTATTTGCTGCAAAAATTAAAATACAAACAAGCTTCAGCAGCTCAAATTATGGGTTAGCTCATTCGCAAACAGTTCGTGAATCCGATGTCTCCAGTATTTGATTTACGTGTGTATGTCTTTCTATTTAGTAACCACTGCTTAAGCCACTTTTTTTTTCTTCTTTTTTTATATACACATGCAGATTTGAACTGATAAATCTTTATTCATATTTTAACAACAACAGACGACCGGTAAGGTTTCGCAACCAAGTGTGAAGTGTAAAAAAAGTATACACAGTATAATATGTTTTAGCACATGGAAGTTTGTTAACTCATTTACGCACCAAAATTTATTACGATTGCTCATTTCAATGATAAATGAGCAATCGTAATGAACTTTTGATAGGTAAATGGATTAACAAACTTCATTTGCTAAGAAATTTTATACATTATATATGTATTTTAGAGAGACACATAAAAAATTTAAAATTTATCAAAAATAAATAATTTTCAACTTTGGTGCCATCATTCCAAACATGGTGGCAACTAAAAACCAAAAATTTTATTGTGTACTTTTCCCCAAAATTTTGAGTTTTAAATGAAGAAATTAGTTGTTTGCTGCAAAAAATAACAAATTTATTATAACAGCTACTTCTAAGAAACCCTTTCGCTGGTTTAAAAAAAACCGCTGCAAATTTCCTTAAAGATTTATATTTCGTTCTTTAAGCTCCTATATTTTCCCATATTATCATACTTATACACAAAGTAAAATTTTTTTTCCTTGTGGAATTTTTTGCATTTTACCGATAAGTTTTATTATTGTATAAAATGCTATTTCTAAGATTAAAAAAGTCTTAGATGTTTACCAAAACTCGTTACTTGTTAGAAGAAAGACAAAATTGCTTCTTACGATTGTTTTATATTTCTGCCTTTTCAAAAACATTCTCGTTTTTATAAACTAAACAACAAACTGTGGAGGAAACGCAGATTATTTTAAGACGATTAAATATTTCCGAGGAACACAAATTTGGTGCACAAATATCAACGTTAATTACTAAGCTGTTTGGAAGATTTACGATGTTTTTAAATTCTTATAAAAGTTCGAGAAAAAAAAAAAAAAAGACTTGCGCAGAAAATAAAATGTTGCAAATATTATTTTCAGCGTAAATCTTAAATTATGAAGCATCATCATACAATTATTTTGTTGATAAGTTCTCAACTCCATGCACATTGCTCTTCATGCTCTTGAAAAATAAAAATTAAAACATAAAACGTTAAGTTAAAATAACAAGAAAACTACTATACTCATTTTACGAAAGATAAGGCATAAGAACCATCGGTGACGTGTCAAAAACATTGTTTTTCTGTAAATACTCTTAAGTTTGTAACTTAGGAAAAAAAACTCTAATTTGGCAGCTTGACACAAGGATAAAATTTCCATTAGTTATAATTATCCGAAGTAGGTCGATTCAATGCCGCTGCCTCGACGTGGTTATTTTGATGCTGATCCTTCGATGCCGTAGATTCGACATCCCATTCGACGCCTTAGTTTTCCATTTTATTCATTTATTTTCGAACTTCCCAAAAAGGATGGTTATCAATTCTTACCGTATCTGTGTTTTTTTTTTGTTTGTCTATTGATATCTTTTCACTTGAAGAACCGATTTTGATGATTATTTTTTTAATTGATCAAGGGTGGTCTCCCATAGATCCCGTACTTTCATTTGACCTATTTATTTAGTGTAAATTTTGTAAAGTATTAAAATGGTATGTTTCTTTAACGTTTATTACATCATTACAATGAGATTTTCTTACAATGAATATTACAATATCTTGAAAAATATTGCAACATATAAAATTGTGGACATTCTTACAACCAGGCCTGGAAGTTTATTATGATGCATTTTTTCTGCATTTTTCGATGATTTTTTAAAGATTTTTACAGCATTTAAAAATAAATAAGTATTTTTCTCATTTTGTAAAGCATTTTTATATCTTTTTTTTCTTTTTGAAGTTGAATAAAAAAATGATGGTATTATAATTGGAGAAGATACAATGTGCGTGAGTTTGAAGAAAATTGGTCCGTAAGTGATTCTATTTACTTCAAATTTTCCCTAACTATGTATGAGTTGAAAAAACCTTTTCAAGATACAAAAACCTTATTTTTGTATGCGGTTTTTGAAAATGTAAAAGAGACATTTAATTACTTAGGGCAATTAAGACCCTGTCATTTAAGACAATAAAATTTTCAAAACACATGTTTTCCACTTATTGATGTATGGTTTTGTTATTTTTTAATTTATTTTAAGAAATTCATTTAATGACGTTGCTGTTGTAATTTTTCAAAAAACAAATATTTTTAAATGCTTGAATGTAATTTTCACTTCAGATCTTAAGGGCATTTTTCGAAATGTTAAATGTATTTTTTCAATTTTAATGGAATTTTTGGGCATTATTTTTTGTGTGTTTTTAGAGCATTTTTTGGGTCATTTTTGGCGTGTTTGTAGAGTATTTTCAGGGATTTTTTAGGTCATCAATTCTGGAACTGGCTTGTAACCAACTAGCGTAGGTATTCAAGCGTTATGGTAAAAATTAAAAACGCTGTTTTTAACCTAAATATTTTCGTTTGTAGTTATTCCATGTCGGAGAAAAATGTTTAAGCCAAAACCCAATTTTTCAGAACCTTAAGCTCAATATAAATTTTTTTTTTTCAAATTTTTGTAAGGAATGAAGAAAACGTAATGGAAAAAATAATTGTAGTTTGAATTATGTATCAATTGGATGTTTGTTTTTCTTCAGGAATGTCATGAATATTTGTAAGAAAGATTCAACATTGAACTCAAGATTGCGAAAAGTAGAATTCCGGGCTTGAACCTTATAGCTGAGCTCATTTGTCAATTTTCCTTTGAATTTAATTTCAAAGTTCTATTTAATTGATGTGTATTTTTTAAATTGTAACTGTACTAATTACTAATGCAGTAAAATATTATTTGGTTATTGTATGTATGTTAATTTAAATAAATAAAGCTGCGTCGAATTGATGGAGTCGAAATAACAGCATCGAGGTGACCTGTACCGATTAATATCAGCTGACTGCTCTATACGAATTGGCCTTTTTTAATGAATTTCTAACAAAATTGATGGCCCATTTTCTAACCAAAATGCTGCGAACATTTTTTTAAAATCATTTTTTTGGTTTCCTTTTATTTTTTCGTATTTTCAAAAGTTTTAAATTTTCACATATATTGGTTTGTAGCATACATCAATGAGTACATCAGTGTTTGTGGAGGACATCAACGGAACCTTCAGTGTCAGGATGAGTACCGTCACTAATGTAGTTAATGATCACTAGCTTAGAAGCGTTGTTTCATTCCATTTTATGATAACTTAATATTTAATAAAATGAATGAAATAACTGAAAGTTAATTAATTCCATGAAATTATGAAAACAATTTATAATGAAAGCATTTCAGTAGTTAGTGACTTTTGTAATTTAAATTTGATGAAATAGGTGTTTGTGGGGGAACCAACATTTGAAAATTTCACACTTACACTTTAAAAACGTTGGATTTGAATGTACTTAGGAAATTTCTTCTTTCAAACATATCCGCATCCAATAAATTATTAAATATTTATTACAAGTACACCTTGATTTAAATTTCAATTGAATTCCAATCATGAATTCCTATAATAACATTGCAGATTGAATGGATTATGAATCACGCAATTTCAAGGAACTGCCCTAATTGGAAAGTAAACAAATCCTCTCTGCGGGGTACGCTTCAAAAGCTGCCGAGCTGTTGCCAATTCAGAGAACATTAATTGGGGGATTTTATGGCTTTTAGCTGCTGATGAACCATAAAATTATGAGGCTAATTATTGAAAACCATACGAAGATTCGACCTGAATATCCGGTACTACAATGAATTCCCCTCTAAAAGGTTTTTACAACCAATAAACGAAATGGAAAACTTTAAAATCGAGGCTTCTTTTTCTGACAGTTACTACTTTGCCTACTAATGATGTATTATTTCGTTATTGGTTGAATAAATATTCGCTTTAAAATAACTTATAAGACTTATAGAAACTTCGCATTTTTTCCATCTTCCACATACATCTATGAAAAATGAAAGGTATGGAAGAAATTTTCAGCTTCAAAAGCTGCCAATGTGTTTTCAGTCCTGTGAAACTATTTCTATTCTCTTAACTGGCAACAGCTAAGATGAGATAACGGGCGAGATTAGACTGCCGAAAATCTCGTCAGTCTAGACCGCCAATAAATATCGTTTCATTTAGCCTGACTGATGTACGTCAAAAAATAGTACAATAATTTAAAGAAAAATTGGTATACATAGGGACATCCATGGGGGATGATGAGGAGTTGTCAGCAATCACTCTAAGGGAACGACGCATTATGATAATTTTAAAAGATAGAGTATGAAAAATGAGAGGTATAGAAGAAAATATTCAGCTTCAAAAGCTGCCGAGCTGTTGTCAGTTCTGTGAAACCATTACTATTCTCTAAATTGGCAGCGGAGATGAGATAACTGGCGAGATTTAGACTGCCAAAAAACACTTACTAAATATGTTTCTTTTAACTTAATTTTCTTACTTTTAGGAAAAACTGTACAATTCACAAACTGTATCTTCATAGCAATAAAAAGCTTTTAATGCAAAACGAAAAAAATTAGACAATGGAATAACACTTACAGCGTAAGCAGCAGCAAAAGAAGCGTCACATTTTTTTTTCAAAAATCAAGTGAATAGGATAATGAATTTACCGAGCCGTTTCTCCCTTTATATGATTTAATGCTTCTTTAAAATGTCACTCTATAAGCTGAGATTGCCTTCAAATTTTGATGTTAATCTGGACCAAAATACTTGATACATATAAAAAATTTCAAAGCAAAGAAAATGGTAAAGTTCGTCTGTGGCATTTTTCGAAACTTTGCAAAACAAACAACAACTCACCGGTTCTATGTTTAGGTATTTCTAATTAATATTAACGAGAAATAGTTTCGTAAAAGACAATGGAACTATTCGTAATTGGAAAAATTAATGTTCATTACTTTCCCATTTATTATGCAGAAATATTTTGTTAAGGTTACCGGATGTATTTGCTTTGAAATGACGCAAACCTGCTGTGGTAATTTTTTAGAACAGGCGTATTTTCCATTTTCTTTACCTCCTTATTTACTAGATTCTTATTATATTTCAATGTCCAGAACTGGCAACAAGTTGGCAGCTTTTGAAGCTAAAATATTTCTTCGATGTCTTCCCTTTTTCATAATCTATTTTTTGAAATACATCAATTAGAAATCAATATTTTATGATGTTAAAAACCAACATAGAAATCATTCCAAAAGCGTCACATTTTTCTTTATCATTATAACTTTCTTTCGCTGCTTTCAATTTTAAGACAAGTACATTTAAACAATGTAATAATAATCACAATATAGTAAACCTTCGTTTTTCGGGTTATTTTTCACTTTTCGCCAGTCGTATTTCTTGATTGATAGCAAATTCTTCATTAGTCTAATTGCTTTTCCTAATCTCATTATTATAAGGGAAAACATTGGGTAATTTTCCTAATGTGTATACATAAAATCTAAGCGTAATAAAATAACAATTACATATAACTAAACGTGAAAGAAAGATTTAGCAGCAAAAACTATTAAGATTTCAAATGTTGTTAGAATGGCTCTCAATGCTAAGAGTCTTCCTCATGATCTTCAGTCGGAAAAAAAAAACTTAGGCTGTTTTTTCTTCAAAAATAATAATAATGATAATAAAATAGGTGTACTGATATTTATACTGATTACTGTTACGTTATTGATACATTTGATGTTGGATAAACACACATTAATTGCCATCTTAAAACAAAAGCACACATTTTCCTTATTTTTACATGATTGATGAATGGATGCTAACAGAAGCAAAATAATTTTCTGAACATTGATAACTTTGCACTTATTGGGAGAGCAGCCAGACCTCGATGCTTTAAAGCTCATATTTTATAATTTTTACCCACTGATTCGTACCAGAGTAAAAAAAAAAGCGTCTGATGACTATCATCAACATGTTTAATTGTCAAATGAATTTGGATGAGAAGTTTGTAAAATAATGTACTTTACACACTTAAAAAAAGCGACATACATGCAGTATTAATGTTAAACCTCCTTCCTTTGTGAAGTCGGTTAAAAAATAGTTCAATAAAAGTTTTCTAGACCCAAAAGTGTATAAGATAAAGATGGTTGTATAGGGAAAAACTTAAAAAAAGAAAAAAAAAACCTGTTTAACGGACACCTCTTCTATTTGAGACAAATATTTTTTTCCAGCAGAATGACCAAAGGTTTGTTAATGTACAAAACTACAACCAGAATAGTAGCGCTAATTTGTGCCTCTTGCCAGATTAGTACTGTTAGGGTGTCCCCTTAAATCCCTAAATTCCAAGACTTGGTCATTAAATGGCTCCGTGTGAACTATGCACTACGTTTTAATATATTTCTCAATACTGATTTACGTAGTTTAGAAACTGTGATCACGAGTTTTCATGACGGGAGATTTCAACAAAAGATTTCATTAAATATTTTCATCAAAATCAACTGCAGAAACTTCTACTCTCGCTCAATCATATGTGACATCGCATAAGATATTCCCGGCCTTATACACTGATTGAAAGTTTTGAACTCGTGAGGGTAATTTTTCAAACTTGGCAGAAACTTTGAAGATCCATTAAAGTTATGAAAGAATATATCGAAGAAAAGAAATATATAAAATCCCAACAGAAGAAGAAATAATATCATCATCATCTGATCGAAAAAATTCCAGTGCCTTTATGATCTTTCTATCCATTTTCTTTTTGACCAAAAAATCAATTTATGAAATCTCCTGCTTAATTGAATGCCTAAAAGTTATCAAGATAGTTCTTCCTTTTGCAATGAAATGAGACCAAAGTCATTAAAGGTATGTATACAGGACCCGATTTGCATTTTAAATCACTATAGGCACAACTCATGTTTGGGGGCCCCTCACGCAAAAAAAAAAAAACATTCAGTATGTGTCTGTAAAAGTTGCCAGTCACACCAAAACTTTGGGGCTCCCAAAGCGTTGTGCAAAAAACTAATTTGTTTTTCAAATGTCAAAGAGTCAGACTAACATTTGGAACATAAGAACCCCCATAACATAAAGAACCCCCAATGTGCAAAATGATTTTGCTTTTAAATTACAAAATGTTTGAATGAAATCTGGGGGCCCCCAAAGTGCAAAATCGATTTTGTTTTTCAAATTTCAAATTGTCAGACCAAAATTTGGGGGGTCCCCAAAGTGAAAATTCCTTGTGGCTTTAAAATAATTTAATACAAATTTTTTGTGAAGCAACGGAACACTAACAGTTTGTTTTTGAAAAGTGCTATTTTTAAATATTTTTCTAAAAAAATTTAACCAAAATTAGGGGCCCCTCAAAGTGGGGGCCCTAAGCCTGGCCCTAATTTTAAATTAGGCCCTGTATATATATATATATATATATATATAACAGAGTTCGTTGGTTCGTGTGTGTTTGTATATTCGCTACACAAAGCTACGCACGGACGACACCAATAGTCGAATTGGAATGAAATTTGGCAAAAAATGCAATCATTCCCTGATAAAGTTAACGCATAAACCGGTGGTTATCACTATCAAAAATTTAAATCAGTATTTTTTTTAAAATTTCATTTTAAAGATTTAAACACCGTTAAAGAGATCCGGAAGTGATGATAATAAATACAAATAGTATGTTACTAATCGTTACTCAAATTTTTAAATCTCGTTTTACCATAGTTTATTTTTGCATGATGTCGGTATAGTATCGTACCGCAAAATGTGATCGTAACTGGTCCATTAGTAAGTTAAGTTTTAAAATCGTAAAAAACGCTCTAAAATTCGAAAGGCTTAAGAAAAGATAGCCAGATAAAAACATTAGAATGATACCTCGGTATTCAATACCTCGGCAAATTAAGGTCTTGCCACTTCAAATAATCGAAAATTAAAAATTGAGGTATTAATGAAAATACTTTTTAAGAAATAGAAATAGATTTGTTAGTCCCTTTTAAGTTACGATGAGAAAAACAAATATTATATTACTTTTTCATGCCAATGATTAAACAAATTTACAAATACCATTTACCATAGTTTATTTCCGCACGATGTTAGTATCGTATCGTACCGCAAAATTTAATTAAAATTTGTCCACGTTAAGTGAAACATATATATATATATATATTGATAGATCGATAATTTCATTGAAAGAGGAAAACTGTCAGAAATCGAAAAACATTTATAGATGTCCAAAAGTGTAGTTTAAGAATTTTCTTGTTTAAAATTCGGTTTTTACTTATAAATTATCTTTAATTTTATACCTGTTCTTCGTACTGCTTTAAATATCCTGATTTTAGATACCTCTTTCCAGAAAACATTTATATTTTAGTTTAAAATTAAAATCTTAAGACTTGAAATGTCAGGAGCTTCTTAAAAAATTAAGTCGGAAATCAAAATAAAATTTGGAATAAACGAAATATCTCTCAACGTCCGCATTTAGGTTCAACCGCAAGATATTAATTTTGAAACTAAGCCGATTACAAACACAATAATTTCTCAACTTTTTGGGATTTATTTTAATTTTAGAAGATTGCAAATATTGAACTAAAACATATTAGTTTTAAAATATGGCTAATCTTTATTCAAAAAAAAAAATATTTACCCTTTACAGTATTGTTCGAGAAAAAATATTTTAATCAAACAAAAATATGAGTTAGAAAAAAATCAGCTATTGCCTTGGCTTTAGATATTCTCTCTGAAATATTTTTACAATATTTCATCCGCACTACTTTAAACAAGAATGTGAGCCGAATATTAAAAACCAAAGTAAGGATGAAAATTTATAATGCTTTGTCTTGGTGCTTAAGATTAAGAAATAGCTTTTATTACTTTTTTTAACTTTTATACTTTGTCGCAAGGATATAGAGAATTTAATGCACAAAAGAAACGTATAGTTTCATTCTGCACTTCTAAGATAAATAGCCTAATAAAATAAATAATCCGCCGATTTGTATTGAAGAATGAATTGAATCGTTTTTATTTCGAAAAGGTAATATCTCCGTTTTGTAAAAAGAACAACTCTCATAATTAATTTATTAATTTTAATGTCATAATTAATCAAAAATCATTTCAATTTACCAATTTTGCATTGCTATTATCGGCTAAAATAAAAGAGTAAAAGATCAGGTACTTAAAATTTCCTTACTGTTCATGAGCCTGTTTTTTCTGTCTCCTGAAAACAATTTTGATTTTAAGAGTTGTTACCTTTTCGAAACAAACGATTCAATTATTAAACAGGTTATATTTTGCGATCTATTTATTTATGTTGTTTGTTTAATAAAACTTTCTTTACTTTAAAGTCAGATTTAGCCATAAGCTTCAAATATTTCTTTGAAACCAAAGCCTCCCTTAAGAGTCACCAATTTTGAATTAATCTCGCGAGTTAATTGAAATCTCTGTTCAATAACTTTGAAATTTGTTTTTAATAACAAACAAACACGATATAAAACGTGTTTTTTATTTTTTTGTCATTCCTACTGAAAAAAGTATGAGAAAGAAAATGCATTTTGAATTAAGTAACCTTTAACTTTTCTTCACGTTTAAATAATATCTTCGAGAAAAAAAAAAAAACAAAATTTGGTTTATATAAATAAACGTCCAATACTTCAACCGTCTTGAAAGAAAACGAGTTAAAATAGATTTATATATATATACATATGCACTATAAATACGCGAGCTCTTAATAGTAACAAGTCTAAACCAATATTCAAAGTACTATTGTTAAAATTTAATCTCGAAAACGATCAATAGGAAAGGAAAAATACCTGAAAAAAATCTCCCACCAACGAAATTTTATTTGAGAACAAATCAAAGCTCCATCTCCGTGAAAACCACGAAAAGAAGGAAAAGATCAATAACTTGAAAAAATAAGTGATCTCATACGAAGAAATTTATACTTTTCCTGTGTGCTTTTGGTCCAAAAAAATATATAGCAAAAGCCTGAACTTTAATCCAAGGTAATAACGTTGCAAAAGTTTTTGTTTGAAAATAACATGAGTGAAAGAATGAACGAAAGTAGGAAACGAAGAAGAAATGTGGAACGGAAAAAATCGTAATGTATACCCTCACAAAGTTTCTTTAAAAATTGGCTCCTTCTCTCATGTCAGCTGTATGGATGAAGTAAGTGGGAAAAATTGAACTCGAAATGACACTTCACAAAGGGTTGTTAGTTTACTTTAGGGTTACAATAATGGAGTAACAGAAACACAATACTTTCGCAGATTAAAAATGAAACACATAAGTTTATCTACCATCAATGTTATGGGTGAACTTTAAATTTTTATTCACCATTAAGTGATTTTTTTGTAGTTATGAGTTTTAAAGGGAATTTTCTGCAGAATTCATTTATTATCCATTATTTATTTGTATGCATTTGTAACAGCAAGAATTAACGAAAATTGTTTTCAATAATTGTTTACGCAATTGTTGGTGGCGGAAAAAGTAACTGTTATTTCCAGCTTACTTCGTGATCATTCAAATTCTGTGTTCATGGATACTTTTCTTCACTAGACCCCAACCTGTTAGCTGAAGCCATAGGACAGCCGAAGCGTGGAGCTGGTGGCTGTTCATGGATACTGGCCCAGGAACAGATGATTTTGATAAAGGTATAAAAATGCGCAACCGAAATAAAAGTCATAGAGTTTAGTGACTCCTTGGATTAAAATTTTAATATCGTTGGTAGTTGGATCAATTGTGTTAAAATGTAATTGGATATCTTGCTGTGTATTTTACTATGTAATTACTCATTTTGCTAATTTTTTGCAACTGCATAGACAAGAAACGACTTTATACAGTCCGATCACGGTATTTTAACACTAGTAGGACGCTTCTGCGCATGGCAGAAAATAGTTTAAGGGAAGTTCTTTTCACAGATGCTTTTATTAGCACGCGAATCATAATGTTTGCTTCCTTTTTTTTTAAGCAACCAAATTTATAGACTGGCTCCTAACATCAGCTAGGAGGAAGTAAAGTATGCTAAGCGAAATAAAGCAAAACGAGAACAAAATACGGCACATTCCTTATACCAGCAGTTTCCACCTCGAACATGAACGGATTCTTCTTGCCACTCCTCCAGACATAGGTCTTCGTTTGTGGGTAGGACTTTTCTCCACCTGTTAGCCGAGGCCTTAGGATTGCTTACGCATGGGGAGAGGTAGTGAGGTCTACGGATTTTACATGCACATATCCCCATGTATACATGGTGGTCTTCAGTGGGTATCGAACGCGCGACCTTCCAGGTGGAAGTCCGACGTGCTAACCACTAGGCTACCACGGCCCTTGTGGTAGGACTGTACTAAAGGTCGAGACTAGCGGTCGCCACTCGCCATTGGCGACTACAAATTTTTATTTGGCGACCACAATATGTTATGTCGGTCGCCAAAACTGGCGACTAGAGAATGTTTATAATTTATTATTATTTCTTTAAAAATAGGGCTTTGTGTAATTTTATGTAGTTTGAGGTATATGTTTGCACAATTTTGTATGCAAAATGAAGCCGCGGTTGGGGAGAGGGGGTGGGGGGGTGGGGGTCAGTTTGAAACATGGTTCAAAGTGGCGACTTACTTTTTTGGGTTTATCGGCCACTGGCCACCATCAAATTTGTTTAGTCTCAAGCATACGTATCTTTAAGGAAGGAAGAGTGATTGATTTCTCTGCTGTGAAAGTTTTACTCAGATTGTCTTCTATCAATTTATGGAGTTCTGTGGCAAAATTTTAATATCACGTAACAATCTATAACTTTGATTAACTCATTGTATATACAAAAATTGTTTTGTCTGCATTAATTACTAACTTTGATAAAATTACTTTAAGTAAACGTAAAGAAAGTTCATTTGAAAAATACAGCATCTAATAAGGAATTAATTAACGACCTCGGACTTTCTACAATCATTTATCTTAAGGAAAAAGATTAATGTCTAAACAATGAAGACTCTTATCCTTCTTCGCAGTGACAATAAATTATGGTTCTTCCGAAAAAATCCCTTATGAATAGTAATTAGTTCTTTCTGCAACCTGAATCGGATTTCATTTAGCGCGGGGGGAAATATGTAAACTATTCACGGTGGAATATGTTATTTTGGACTGTGAATAGGAAAGGTTTTAGCAAATTTCGTCATGCAATTAGAATAACAAATGATCTTTGTCTCTTAGCGAACGTGCAACTATCATTACTTTTGAAACTGCATTTATTGATTTTGTGTGAGAGATTAGTGGGTTAATACTTATTTATCGACGCAAACTGTACTGTTATTTAAGCTCTAAAACAGTACTGGGTGATGAATTCCATTTTATAGCATACATTATATTTGTCCGATCGGTTGGATACCAGCGAAAAAAAAGTCACTTCTGAAACGCAATTCATGAAAATGATTTCTAATAAACCGCAATGCACAATTAAAAAAATCACCATTTAATGTTTAAAGTTATTTAATGTTCTCAGCATAGGGGTTGCTACCTCTAAGGGGTAGGGGTTCGGGTTTTCAGGTGTGACAAGAAGTTCCGTCTAGAACTATACGAGCCTACTTTCCCGTACACACCAACATCAAATTTGTAATATATATATTCCTATCCCTTTCTCATTTGGATGTAGTTCTTAATTACTTCCAAAATACCTTTTTCAACGGGTAAGACATATTCATTCACTCATTCGCTTTTTTATTCATTCATTCGTTCATTTATTTACTCAGAAATAAAAAAAAATCAGTAAAAAGATCTAAATTTAAATGACATTAAAACCACCCCACATATGTAACGATTAGTATGCTGTTGTTTCATATTATCATTCTGAACGTAATTCATACAAATTGTAGTACTCACGAAACAAATAAAAATACCATAGCAAGTACAAACATTATTAAGGTTTAAAAGAAACTTCAATATCGAATTGACTGAAGACGTGGCAAAATAAAGTACATAAAAAATCTGTTCGACAAGCAGATGGGATTCATCATTTTTTAATTTTACGCATAGAGCATATTCTAGAGTTGAATCTCTATTTTTGGAAGGATTTCTTGCGAAGCAATCAAGTCTATTTCTTAATGTAAACTTAGTCACGGCCTATTAACGTGTTTTCTGACTAAACTTTTCCGGTCCTTCGTCATAGTCTCTACGAGGTGTGATTGGAAAGTTTTAAGAATAGGCTTGTAGTTTCACAATGGCGGTACTTACATGCTACTGTGATGCATCTCATTCAAAATAGTCCCCTTCTCACTGAACACACCGATTCCAAGGGTGTTTCCACTTTTGGAAACACTCCTATAAATTTTTTTCTCAAGTGTGTTAAGGACGCTCGCCGGATACGGCTGGATGTCTTCAATCGAGTCAAATCGCTTCCCTTTCAGTGAAATTTTCAGTATAGGAAACAGGTAGAGGTCCGCAAGACCAAATTTAACATTCCTGTGCTTCCACAACCACCCTATTCCCCTGACATAGCCCCTACGAACTTCTACCTGTTTCCGAAACTGAAAATTTCATTGAAGGGGAAGCAATTTGACTCGATTGAAGACATCCAGGCGAATACGGCGAGTGTTTTGAGCACACTTGAGAAAAAAAATTTCCAGGAATGTTTTCAAAAGTGGAAACACCGTTGGAGTCTGTGTGTTCAGTCAGAAGGGGACTATTTTGAATAAGATGCATCATAGTTACATGAAAGTACCGCCATTGTGAAACTACAAACCCATTCTTAAAACATTCCAATCACACCTCGAACCAGTCTTTACCAATTATTTACATATACATTATGAAGAACTTTAAATATATAATAAGAAGCAAAACACTCAACTAAAAATATTTTTAAAAACTACACAGGGAACTAAACTAAATATTTAAGTTTTTAATGACGCAAATTAAGAGAAACCCCAGGTAGTAAACCGTCACATCGTTTAATTACATATAAGATGAATATGTTTTTAAGGAACATTTTCTTCAGTAGCAAAAAGTGAAGCCTGAAAAATCTAACATATTACTTCGGAAAACATAACAAATCTTAGAGGAAGATATTTTTCTTTCCTAGTGAAGCAAGAAAAACAATCTTACAAAAAACGAAAATAAATATATAAACATAAAGAAACGAAAACAAGACCGAAGAGAACAATAATTTCTTGGGTTGAGATGAGCTGTTTCAAATTCTTACCGAACGTTGCACCCGAACTACTTCAAGAAGGAACCTTCAGAGTTATTAAACCTGAAACATGGCAGAAAGTTTACGCTGAAACATTTTTACACTTCAGAATTGGTAAAAATATTTATCATTCGTGTATTTAATGTATATTGTATTGAATGTCTTTACTTTTTTATTAAATTTTTTTTTTTTTTGGGAAACTACTGCTGCAGTTATTAGGGGAAAATTGCCCACTATCGGCAAACCGGTTTAATTCTTTGAAAATAGTCTTCTTTATATGATGTTGAATTCTTTGAATAACATTCCACTGCTATTAAATGTCAATCTTTGAAATTTAGTATTTTTATCAAAATACTTCTAACTAATTAGGTATTGTTAAGCTCCAGCTTATAGCTGTTAACTCCAAACCATAAAGTAGTTCGCTAGTATTAATCTCAGCTTGTGCTGAAAAAGATCGCAATTTCGAGAACTTTTTGCATCTCTCTCTCTTTTTTTTTCTTGGTATGTTTTGGTAATTTAGGTCTGTGCACGTTGTTGACTTCATTATTGGCTTTTTATGACTCTATTTTATCTAAATAAAAATGTTTGCCCTTTCTGTTACATACTTTTAGATAAGCAAGCTTAATTTTTTGCTTAGCTAAACATAATTAACTACCATGGACCAGCCTATGTCGTAGATAGTATTGCAGGAATTCGCTTTTTCCTCTCTGTTCTGGTAAAAAATTACTTTAATACTTAGATATTTTTGATGGCCATTATCGTAAAAAGAGTTAATTAAATTATGTTATTAGCTAAGTTACAGTGATGATTATGTATCTAATATTATTATAATAACTGTTTAATAAAATCATTTTCTCAACGTTAATTCTTCCCGCCCTCAAACATTTTGAAAAGAAAAACATATTTTTGTATAACACAAATTTACGCCTCTTTATTAAAAGAAAAGCCATGGTTTTTCAAATTATTTTTATTTACATTTTGAAAATTTAAGTAAAAGTATCAACTGTTCACACTTTTCTCCCTTCATTCCATTTTCAGCTTACTTTCCCGTTAAATAATAGTAATTAAAAAAAAAACTTAGAAAAAAGGTTTAATGTATCGTAAAAATGGGGTTAAAAATTAAAAAAAATCAAAAATAAGTGAAGTTATTAAATAACGAATGAAAAATAAAAAAATTGAAAGTAGTGTTTTGAGATGGAGAAAACGTTTGTCTGTCTGCCTCCCCCCCCTTAATAACCTTTGAGAGGATTGTCCGATACGAAAGATTTTTAGAAAATAGTAGGCTCATATAATTATAGACAGAACTTATAGTTATTTTTGTGAACAAGAACAATTTTGTTTAATATATGGTTCAATAAAATTTTTATCCTATATTTGATGTTATGTTTATTAACAGATATTCCCATACTTCTGTAAAAATTAATATCGGACATCTTTAGTTTTTTTTAGTGTATACAAGTGGTCTTGGTGACACAAACATCTTTTTTAATCCCTTGCTCAGAATAAGAAAAAAACTCTCTTGTTTTTATACTTTGAAATGATGCAGTTTTTAGGTGAATCGATTTTAGATTTTGCGTGTGTACAAAAAACTTACCAGTTTAAAAAATAAATACAAGTTCTTTGTCCCGCAGTGAACCGGTCGGTAGAAGCTCAGTTCCCGCAGAACACCGAAAGTGAAGCAACATCGACTTAGGTCAGCGTTTGGGAGGGTGACAACCTCTCTCGGCTGGTTGCTGCGGTCCGTGTACGCTAAAAGGAGCTTGTGCGCGTTAAATAGGTCGTGGCTCCAATGTCCTCCAAGTGAAACGATATCTCTGGGGGTGCAGATCCCAGGTGACGGTCTCTCATCTGGGAGCTGGTTCAAATAATATCTGGAGACATCTCAAAGGGGCAGAAGTCGGACTCCTGAGTCTAATGGGGCGTATTAGGGCCCCATTAGACTCAGGAACAGCGCACACATTCTTCCTCGCCACGCTCGAGGACACAACAACAAGTTCTTTTGTGCTGCCAGTGCTTAATTTCAGTTCTGATACCGAATAGAAAATTTATTTTATTTTATTTTACTTACATTCATTTTATTTTTTATTTTTAAAGTGTTTTCATTGAAGAGCATGAATGACGAAGCAGATTTCGCTTGAGCAATTAGTTCACAACCCAGATTAAAAATACGAACACGCGTAGTAAATTGCTTTTATTGTATCGTAATAGTTATATTTTTTGTATTGCGTCTATAACTCTCTCACATAGTAAGTTCAGAGGTTTTCAAAATATGAAGAAGTGTGACTTTTTATTTTTTTTTATGTAGCCGCGAAGGTTAAAAAAAAGGGAAATAGGAGTATGTGTGGGTAAGTGGGAGGCAATATAAATATGATGTAGAGCTACTGAAGACTACAGTTAATTTGCAAAGGAATACTCAACACCACATTTAAACATTTCTTTCAAAGGATACTACATGCGTGAATATTCATTCAACATGATAGGTTGACTTCAAGAGGATTCCACAATTCGCAAGTTCTGCTATTTAAGAATTCATTTTTCTACTTCTAGAATGACACATGTAACTCACTTTGCAAATGAGCAATTTGGTGCTATAAGCAAAATGCATCATAATAAATTTAAGTTCCCTAAATTGTGAAGAATTAGTGAACACTACTCTCATTACTTTAATCGGAATCCTTTGGAAACATGATTTTTAATGGCACATAACAAAGTAAAACGTATGTGATGTTTACTTAAAATAATTTTAAGAAATGCTTGAAATTGGATAAAAGGTCTACACTGCTCCGTTATCTATGAAAAAGTATGCATAGAGACATTAATAAAGTTCAGTTATTGATAACACCAAATCGATTTTAAATGAGTGTAGTACAGGTGCCTTTAACTTTCCATAAAAAAAACATTCAGAGAAATGATAGAAAATACTGAAAAAAATGATAGAAGGTACTAAAAAATGAGCAAACAAGTTAATAAGAAGTAACACTGTGCAACACGAAAAATGTTCTTTGGATGAAAATGTCTGTTTCTTATGTATTTTTGGCTGAGAATTACAAATCTGCAATTATTTTTTGCCTATCGCGTACCATTTCCCCAAAATTCCACATTTTAGCTTTTTCTGGATATTTTATTTTCTGGATAAATGTGCATATTTTCGTAATCTATCGAATTAATTTATTGTAAATTATATCTTTCTCATTGACAGTGAAATCCTTGCCATTCTAGAGACCTTTGTAATGAACTTGGGTTACTTTAGCGACATTTTTTGCCAACAAAAGCTTTATCTACTTCTCGAAGTTTTGAGTTTTTTTACAAGACGACAAAAACATTTTGTAGACTATTTTGCGGAGAAAGAAAAAATAGTATGCTGCTGTGATGTGAATGTAGTGTTTCAAGCATTAGGACATGAGCACAACTCAGCAGAGTGGCGCTTGTTTATAGGTGCTCTTCCATCTAAGTATTGTTTTCCTATTCATTCCTGTAGCATATTTTGCAAACACAAAGGAAATTTCAAAATTTTGAGTGTCAAAAGCATATCAAATTAGCCACTTGTAAATCTACAATGTGCCTATTTTCACATTTGTATATTAAACTTGGTTTATCGAAATATTTGTAAAAGCTCTGGACAGAGAAGGAGTGGCTTTCTTGTATTACAGGAAAAAATTAAAAAAATTAAGCGAGGCAAAATTAAAAGAAAGGATTTTTTATTGGCCCACATCTTAAGGAAGTCCTTTTATGATGAAGAGTATGAAAACAAACAGTTAGAAGCCGAAAAATCTGCCTGGATGGCCTTTAAATCAGTCTGCTCACGTTTCCTTGGAAATGAGAAAGCTGAAAATTACTGAAATATTGTTGGTGACATGATAAAATGCTTTTGTATTATTAGGTTGCTATCTTTCATTAAAACTACCCTTTATGGACTCCAAAATGGACTGTTTTCCTCAAAACCTTGGCGTAATTAATGATGAGAATGGGGAAAGGTCTCATCAGTATATCTGTGTTTTAAAATACGGAATAGGAAACGATAGAATGGAAGTATACGAATTGAATATTGCTAATCTGTTATCAGGGCACTCCAACAGATGCCCACAAGATGAAACGGCCAAAAAAAAAAAATCTTTTTTGTGTTTGTGTTTTCAATAAGTAAGCCACAGTTACATTCTTCTGTAACCAAATTGTATAAATATGAGAAGTGGGTCTCCAGCAGAAACGGTACGTGACTGACCATCTTGGTTTGGATATTTGAATTAAGCACCTTTTGCTTATATAGAATCACATAGTTTCATCTAAAGGACAAAAAAAAAGTTCAAATTTGTTGCACAGTGTGAAAAAAAATATGAAAAAAAAAGAACATTTATGAACCGGTAAATTAATTTCTTTATCATTGTAATCTACAATGTAAAAAATTCTAGTTCAACCTTTCACCAAAAAAAAAAAAAGAAAGAAAGGAAAAAAAAGGGTAAAATTTAGCTGCAACCAACATTTGGTACAAAGTTGAACAATTACAATATTGCAGTTTCACCATGAATGGGAAACTAGGAATCAGTATAATGGTTCAACTTAGTACCGAATGTTGGTTGCAGTTAAAGTTCACCATTTTTCAGTGAGAGGCTGAATTAGAATTTTTTACAGTGCATAAAATTGAAGAATTTGCCGATCAGCCATCCTGTCCCTTAAAACTTATGAAAAAATAGACCAAATATAAAATCTCGGAACTTTTCTTTTCAATTTGGTAAAAATGTTAATACGTTCTTCAACCCACATAGTGTTAATTTTTTGAAATTTTAATGCCTTGACGTTTAAAAATGGTTAATATTTTAAGTGAAAATGAGAAACTTCATATCTGTAAAATTCTGGACACTTTTTTTTTCTTCTGAGACTATGGATTACAAAAAGAAATGATTAGATAATATATAGAACAAAATAATCCTGCGACTAGTATTACGTACTCTTGAATTTCAGTAATGTAGGAGGTAAATAGATGTAATTGGAACCAAACTACATTTTCTTGTGTAAAAAAGGAGGGAGTTTTTTTTAGATGGTATGCGTTTGATAGGTCTTTTAGCATTCGCCTTCTAGAAGGAAGTTTCTTTTTATGAATGCTTTTGGTGAAAATAGCAAAAATTCAGTGATCGAATTTTTCGCCAAAAAGTGTACACAGCAAATATCTTCCTTAATGAAGTTTTCAATTCTTAAAATAAACAGCGATAAATGACAAAGATTGAGTTAAAGTTAAATAAATTGCGAGAAATAGATAAACCTATCACGATAAATTAGCATATATGTTTTTGCATCAAGAGACTTTGAAAATACTGGATTAGTGTAGTTTTTCACATGATCAAAGTTTTCTCAAAAAAATGTACACAGAAAATATCTACATTAATGCGGCTTTCAATTCTTGAAATGAACAGCGATAAATGACGCAAATATTGCGTTAAAGTTGAATAAATCACAAGAAATAAATAAACATATTAAGATATATTATGCATGAATTTTTTCGCACGAAGAGACATAGAAAATAGTTTTTCATATTAAAAAGTCACGATAAATCTTTGAAAAAGTAACTTAAAAAAATATAAATCATGAAATGAAATGGTATAAACAATTGAAAGAGTTGCGATGAATTTTGGCACGGAAAAGAGAAGAGGCGTAATATGCTGAACAGAAGACGTGTAATTAACGTTTCTCTTGAAAAAATAGTACACTGATGCTTATTTTTCTAATACTCAGTCAGAATGGAATTCCTCTTCCAACATTATACAACTTTTCCATCGTTCCCGAACTTTCTCACAAAATTAAGTTGCGTCACTTACTTGGCAACGATTAAAAAACATTACTTTGAAACGGGGTAAAATGACGTAACCTCGGAAACGTTAACTTACTCAAAGAATGCAGAATTGGAGCGGTAGCAACAGATTATAAAGAGCAAGTGAAATATCGTACAAACAAAATACAACCTTCTCATTTAATTGGATCTGGAAATAAGTACGAAACAAGGTATATAGTCCAAAAGAGTTACGTTCCATAAAAGTAAATATCGATGATTATAAGGTGTTTGCTCGACTTTAAAGATTTAGTCAAGAGAAACTAAATTGCATTCCTTTTATTTCTTTGATATAGGGAACCATATTCTATAATGAAGTAAGAGGGTTTTGCAATGCTAATGAACACATTTTCTGATACAATAAGTATTAGATATGAAGTATATAGAACAAACAATTCATATCAGACACAAATTTAACTTTTGATTTATATTGCTTATAATCTAACTTTTAAAATTCAGTATTAAAGAGCGACATAATTCGTAATAAAATAGTAAATCGGCATGATTTTAAAGAATTCTATCCTATGTATTCGTTGGAAAACTCGTGACGGTTATTCTCACTGCTAAAAATAAAAGTACAATAAAAAGAACACAGCGTTCTAAATTTCCTTTCTGCCTCGACTTTATTACCTACTTACAAAAATGCCCTTCAATATCTGCATTCGCGAAGTGTTCCAGATGTTCCCATTCGTTTGGTACTTTCTGAAGCTTTAGATTTAGTGATGTCTTGACAGAAACACAAACTATCGCTTATATTTTTGCTCCATTACGATTCTTTCTTTTACAGCTGCTTCACTTAAATGTAGAAGGTTACAATCCCATGCAAGATTAAGCACATTTTCAAAGTTACGTATATCTGCTCTCGTTTTTACGTGATATGTAACTAAACAATTTCTAGTTTAGAGGCTGAAGTTAAATTGAGGAACCTAGAAGCAAAGGGGTGTAAGTGACAAAATTGAAAATTTGGAGATAGATAGAGCAAATGATAGGGAAAGCACTATTCCACATAAGGCAAGAGATGTTAGGGGTAGCCCTAACAGGTGATGCATCCAACATTATTTAGAAAAAAGAAAGCAATAAAGGTCCCATAAGATCCAAACTTTAAACGCGTTTTTCTCGGAACCAAATTTTTGGTCACCTACATTTCTTTTTGCTTCTCACTGCCTTAATTGGTGTCTTGGATATACTTTTGTGGAGATAAAATCGTTCGTTAATTACACAAAGTAAAAAAAATACGTAATTTTTTTTTTCAATTTAATCCCCCCCCCCCCATTGATTTTTTTGATCACAACAAAAAAGACGATTTTTAAAACATAACAATTATTATAGCAAAAGGTGAATTAAAAATACATAAAAATAAGTATAAATCAAACTGAAAAATACACATGACTATTAAATCATTGTTTCATTAATTACACATCGTTACTTTTAGTAAATTGTGAAGCTTAAGAAATTTGCATTATATCAAAGGTTTTTCCTGAAGATGTTGATATCTTTAAATTTCGGAATGAAATTTTGAAGCTCACATTTTTTAGCATTCATTAAGAGATATCTTGTAAAGTTTAAGCTCAATTATACAATTTTTGAAAATTTTTATTTATTTTTTTTTTTCAAAAGCCTATTTTTTACACAAGGAAAAAAACCCTAAGAAACCAAAGCTAAAAAACACTTATAAGAAAACCAATAAAACGAAATTCGCGTGAGGGAATTATTGAAAAGGTAAGTAAATTCAGAATGTATTTTGATACATAATAAATAACTGCGGTTTATTTAAATTGTAACCTTAAAGTAATAGTGCCGTGCATTCACACCAAGGTTGGTGAAGTAACTTTGAAGTCAGAATGTATTTTGATACGTATTAAATAACTGAGTTTTTTAAAATTGTAACCTTATAGTAATAGTGCCGTGCATTCACTATTACTTTAAGATTACAGTCCTCCTTTTAAGCAGGACTGTGGAGTTGTAGTCGGGCCAGAATTTGGGAGAGATTCGTCGGAGTTGGACTGATTTGGGGTAGATGAGTCGGATTTGCTTAAAAAGGTGCCGAATATTCTGAGATTCCATAATATATATGCGATTGCTATTCAGAAAGTAAATTACATTTTCGTCTACAGCTGCAAGGAACCGGCCAGCATGGTCTTCTTGGTGTCTGAGTAAATCTCAGTTCATCCGCATCGAGTTGTTGCCGCGTGAGGTTCGTATCATTTCTCCTTATTTCATAATAAAAGTTTCAAATGTGTGAGTCAATTAGAAATCCGCCAGTTGTGAAGCGGTAACAAGATTCCTACCGGCAAAAAAACATAAACCGATTGATATTTATCGGCGACTGTGTGAAGTGTACAGACGTCACGTAATCACTGAAGGTGGGGTACGGCAAAGAAAGATGCACTAGGTTTATGACTAATAATCAGGATGAAGAATGAAGTGGATGACCAACTATGGGAGGGCGTGACTACCTGGTTGAAGTATTATGCCGCAGACTTTTGTGACAATGGGATTTTAAGGCTTGTTTACCGCCAGTCAAGCCCGTCATTTAGGTGGTCAGAAGGGAGCAATTGACTAACCACGGAAGGGCGTGACTAACTGGTTGAAGTTTTAGGCCGCAGATTTTTGTGACAATGGGATTTTAAAGCTTGTTCACTGCTATGCAGGCCCGTCATTTAGGGGGTCAGAAGGATCAATTGACCACCCCTTTGAGAATATAGTGAATCTTTATGAATTTGCATGCATTTTTTTTGTTCTTTAATGAAACATACAAGGATAATGTACCCTTTGCCCCCTCCCCCATGGAAAACCTCGAAGTGAGGGGGCTGCCGCTATGATATGTGCCTAGATTTAAATGTCGACTATTTTAAAAAGTCGTATTTAAGTGTCACTTTCAAATGAATATAACATCATTTTCCACCTATACTTTGCTTATTTTTTAAACGAAAAGGGATATTTTTTCTGGATAGCCCTCGTTTTTGAATTGGAGGCGGTGTTTTAAGATTCCAGGAGTCGGAGTCGGTACTTTACCCAACTGAGTCCGCAGCCTTGCTTTTAAGGCACTTACGGCAATCAGCTCTACCAATTCTACCAAACAAAAATACCAGAAAACAGTTAATAAGATTTTACAACGTTTTTCTTAACTCGGTTTGTTGTGTGTCAGCGGAATTTTGCAATCGAATTTTCAACCATTTCCCGATAAGATACTGTTCTGAAACTTTACATGTAGCTCAGAACCAGGTGACAATGCAATATTCTACCACGCATAAAAAATCCGACAGGTAGTTCCTTTTTTTATTCCAATTTTACGCAAATTTCCACATAAATTCCCCAATATGAGGGTGAAAAAAAAAAACCTTGCACATATTAATATAATATATCGATCGAAAGCGCTGATTTTTCCGCACAAGATGAAATTTGTTCTAAGTTTCTAAGTTAATAAGAACATCAGTTATGAGCTTTTTAGTTCGATTTCTTAAGGCTTACCTTGATCCAAAAATAATAATTAGCAGTTTCCTCAACTCCGGCTTGGTAGTGTTGGCTGAATTTTAATATGAAACTTATTCTCCAAATAGAGAGACATCAGTTTAGTTTTCAGCAGAAGGACAATAATAAAGCCTGTATTTCCAATAAAATAAAATTAAATATGACGATTAGTTCCGAAAATTGCCACCAAAATTCAGTAGCGGCGCTCGCGAATGCTAACTTTTTTAGTAAGGATAATTGCATTGTACATCAAGGTTCTAAATAAATTTCTAAGATTGTGAAATTTCACCCATCAAAAACTAAAAAGTTGAAAATAATATTACATAAATAAAAATGTTTTTATAAAAAACAACGTTTTCTTGCGAACTAAAAAGGTAGAAAATAATTTTCCTATGAGCCTGGCAGAATTTCTGAATAAATTGGTCACATTATGGTAAGAGAGTTTCTAATTCTTATAAAACGAAAAACGTTGGGCGAATGTATTTAAACAATTTTCTAACATACACAAATTTATATGAAAGAAAACCTGGCTTATACTGTTTCATTATTTCATAGTCAATTTCTTTCATTGGATATATGAGTGAGATTTACTCTAAATGAATTGAACTATACATATCTTGAGCAAAATTTTAGGATGAAAAAACGTTTATAAACACAATCTATGTTTATATGTAACAGATCATAATCACGACTTTGATCAGAATTCATTTACCTATACCCATCTATACAGATCATAATGTCATAGAAAATTTTCAAAAATTAACATAGCATCAAAAATAATTGATTTGCATAGTATTTTCTCATTAAAACTTTATGTATACATCAATGATTCTGTATAACAAAGATTCATAACATAATAATAGAAAGAATTCATGCGGCCAACGTTTTTCGTTTTTTAAGAATTAGAAGCTCTGTTACCATAATGTGACCAATTTATTCAGAAATTCTGCCAGGCTCATAGGAAAATTATTTTCTACCTTTTTATTACGCAAGAAAAACGTTGTTTTTTTATAAAAACATTTTTATTTATGTAGTATTATTTAAAATATGACGACTTTTGTATAATGTTCAACAATAGAAAACAAATATAGAGCGAAATGTTTACATCTTAAAGCTACTTTCAGCGTCGTTTGCTGTTGTAAAGAATTCGATCTTTTCCGTCAGGGAAATAACATTAAAAGCCTTAACTACACAAATCTACAACATGGTGTTTCAAATTGTATTCGAAAGCTCTTTGTAAAGCATGTGAATATGTAGGCAAACATTTTCCCTGGAAATCGTCTTGTTTAAATAATTTGTCCTCTGTAATTATAAACATATTTCAGCATGGATAATCTATAGAAATTGAGCTCGATTATTAGAAGTAGCAGAATTGTTATGCCCTTATTTGCTACTATTCATGCAGTGTTGTGTTAAGAAACTAATTGAAATTATTGATATTTTTTGCATAAAATAGATTCTCTAAGTTACGTAACAAACAAATGCGAGAAGGTTCGAGGAATTCAGAAAGTAATTTCGAGTTTAAACGAAGCATCAAATATTCAGCACAATTATTAGAAGTAGGAGAATTGTTTACCGTGAAATGCCCCTATAGCAACTGCTGAAATGAACCTATATTTATAACCATCGCGTACGCAGCCCTGTGGGTATCTATCTTATTGCGCAACCGCTTTCACAATAAAATTCGCATTTCATTCCAAGGTATATTTGCAAAAACAGTTGCTCTAACTTTTCTTCTCGAGTTATGTAAATTTTAATGTTTGTTGCTAATTTTTTGAGATAGTGTGTAAAGGAACTCCTAGTAATTACATGGAAATGACATATTAGACTTATTATTCTTAAAACGTGACTCACATGTAATAGATTAGAATTTCGTCTTGCATTTTAATACTACTTGAATTCGGAATTAGCATTCAAAATGCTTCTCTTCCAATCCAAATCCTTTTCAAAACCTAACGTACTCCCTGCCATTACAGCCCACAATCTCAGAAATGCATGCTCAAATCTCACGAAACTTTCGTCACATATTTGACGAAATGGCTTTGTGAAAAATGCTCCGAGTAAACCTTTCGTCTAATTGGCGAAACCTGTGTAGTAACTTCTTTAAGTCACGTGATCGCGCGAGGAAGAATCGTTGTAAATGACGAAATTTTCTTGACGATTGAAGTGAGCGTTCGATTTCTGAAAGTGCATGTTGGACTCTGGCCTCCCTAACAATTTTCCTCCAAAGCCCTCTGTCTTTCGCTTTTTCTTTTCAGTTTCGGACTTTCAGATTTTTTAGGCCCACCTTTCTCCACCTCGTCTAACCATCTTTTAACCGGCCTTCCTCTTTTGTTCTGCCCTTGGCATTGTCCCTTGAAAATCTTCTAAGTGCTTCTGTTTTCCTCCATTCTCTCAAGGTATCCCAGCCATTGTATTCTTTTTTTTCATAACTAATTATATCTTTCCCTTTAAATTATCTTACACTTTTGAAATTATATCGCTTCCTCCAAATATCACCCTCTTTGACAGGACCAAAAATAATTAATTATATCTTTCCTTTTAAATAATCTTACAATTTCGAAATCATATCGCTTCCTCCAAAGATCTTTGTGGCAGGTCCAAAAATTGCTCTTAGCATTTTCCTTTCCTCATTTCCCAGGTGACTATCATCTTTTCTTGTTTTTAAGTTAAAGTCCAGGTCTCTGACTCGTAGGTAACAGTTTGTCTGATTATAGTTTTAGAAACCTGGATCTTTGTTTTCCTTGTTACTACTTTAGGTGTTAATAATTTCTCAATTGCAAAAAAAAAACTGCGATTTCCAGCATTCATTCTTTGTCTAACCTCTGGCATAATATTGTTTTCAGTGACAACTGAACAAAAGTATTTAAATTCCGTAACTCTTTAAAATTGTACCTCATTTTCAAAACTTTTCGCTCCAAAAATGTCATCCTATAAATCCCATTTTATTTTAACAAACCAAAACTCATTTTCTACGAAAACTTATAAAAAGAGAGAAACTTAGGGTGAATAGATAACACAAAAAAGTAAGCGTTCTGAGAAAACGATATTTATGCTTACATATGACAGAAAAACTACCAAGAGAAGAAACTTTAATTCTAGGTAATAACAGAACAAAAGTTTTTGTTAGAAAATAAGGTTAGCGAAGGGTGGAGCGAAAGTGAGAAACGAGGAAGAAACGTGGAAAGGGAAGAAACGTAATATATACTCTCAGCTAAATCTTGTTTCTTTAAAAATTGGCTCCATCATATGGCAGAAGTATGGATAAAGAAAGTGTAGGAAATTTAAACTCGAAATGACACTTTACAAAAGATTATTCGCTTCCGTTACTGTTACAGAGAGAGAAATGGTAACGTGAACAAAACTGTCTTTACCGATTAAAAATGAAATAGATAAATTTTGAAGCCGTATAAGCAGTTTTGAAGTTCTTACTTTTATTTTTTAGCAATGTTTTTGTTCGAATTTTATGTTGTTAGAACTCTTGAAAATAGTTTTCAATGGATAATGCAGTTTCTAATGACTCATATAATGTTCGATGGGGATTAAAGAAAATCATACATTAAAGAGGGTATTGAGTTCATCTGAAAAAAGTTCTAGAAAAATATGCTGAATGCATACTATTATAATGAATTTAATGTGCAAGTATTTACAAATTTGATGCATCACTACTCTTCTCCTGAATCCGCTACGTCTTAGCAGGAAGCTTTTGGATTACTAAACTTTGCCATATAAAATAGAAGAATTTGTTGGTAATTTCTAACTATATTACAACTTGAAATTGGCTTATTGCGCTAAGTGAATTTTATATATTTTGCATTTGGATTTTATAGCTCTTTTTATTTATTTAGTGCTCGAGGCATTAAGCCAAAAAAAAAAAAAAAAAAAGCATTAACCCTTCAACTGTCAAGTTATTTTGATGATTTGGGTACATATATTGTCAAATTATTTTATTGCAAAAATCAAATGTTTAGTACAAAATAAAATATTTTTAGTAGTAAAAAACTGATATTTTGAATTGCATGCATGAAAATTTTAAGATTTCGTAGCCAATACATATTCACTTGAGGCGGCTGCCACTCATTTTAAAACACCAGTGCTGTGCCCGAGATAATCTCGTTCATGACAGCTAAAGGGTTAAATATAATATATTCCTATTGCTTCTTTCTGTTTATAACTATTCTCAATTTGCAATTTTTTTCTACAATAATTTGTTAGAAGACAATGTAAGTCGTCAATCAGCTGTTAATTATTTCAAAAATTTGATTCGACTACGATAATATATTGGAAGCTTTGGTAGAAACCTGTTGCATGTTGTTCACCAGCATTTAAATTCTATTGATTCGATTTATTTCAATTTTATTGATTTGAATTTTTTTTAGTTTTGATTTTTTAGCTAACATTTTCCTGTCAGTTACCTAATGGGGGGATTCTTGAACTCTTTAACATTATATATAATTTGAAATAATTTTTTTTCCTGCACAAATTGAAATTTATTTCATGTTTATTAGTTAATTAGAAGTGATACGTTTCTAATTCATCTAAATTACAGCTGATTAATTTTACATTAAATTCTTTGGACTGCTCTGACAGAAAATTTGCTCGAGAGGAATTGTTAGACATTGTAGGAGGAATATCAATGTTAATTTGACACATATACCTATGGTCGTGAGGGTTTTTTGAAACTGCTGTCACGCTGTAGTGATACTTTTCACTCGTATTTCATGATTTTGTTTCAAAAATGAATAAAATATTTTTTGATAAGATAATAATAGCTTTCAAATTAAATGTTACCTATTCAAAACTTATTTGTATACAAACACATTTTGTATTTTTAAATTATTTAAAAATTAATATTAAGAGTTGAGTTTAAAGCCTGATGATTGGGCAAAAAAAAAAACGTTGAATTGAATTTCAGGTATTCGTTTCAAAAATAAATAAAGTGATATTATTTGATAAGATAAAAATATACCTCAAACTAAATGTTAACCTATTAAAATTTTATTTGTATAACCACACATTTAGTATTTTATAATTATTGAAAAATTAATAACAAGAATTGATTTTAAAGGCTGATGATTGAAAATACATCGTTTAATGAAATTACACGTATTTGCTTCAAAAATAAATAAAATTATAATATTTGATGAGATAATAATAGCTCTCAAATTGAAAGTTACTATTTACCAATTAAAAATTCAGTTACATTTTAAAATATTCTGAATTTTAAAATTACTGAAACATTAATAAGAAGAACAAAGATTAATACTCAAAAGAAAAAAAAAATCGTTTTCAAGTTTTAAAGCTATATTCCATCTCTTTTCTTTAAAAAGAAACATACATTTAGTGACATGCTTTCTCAAACGTCTACGCACTGAAATAACTCATATACTCAATAATTACACGCATTTCAAACACAATCACTTTTCGAAATAAACCTTTGCTGAGATCTGTCTGTAGAACACCTAAATTCGATTTGCAATTCCGTCTGGAGTATGCGAGTAATTAATATCCACGATATCGCTGCCTTGGCGGAAGACAAATTAGCTCCAACGACAGACTGCGTAATTAGTAGCTGCAGTGATGCATGGATCTTTGTCTTCGGGATTCTCCTTTGACGATGGCGTGTCCATTTTTAAACTTGCTCCTATTTCGCTATTTCACATTTGTTAAGTTCCGTGCATGTACTGTTTCTCTTTTGTTAATGAGATTATATAAAGAGGGTAAGTGTCGGCAGCAAGCCCTTCGATAATGGAGTATTTAAGGTGTTCTGGGGTACTGTGGGGTAATGTGGAAATGTCTTAGATTTAAGAGGAGATATTCTTTATTCTAAGAGCAATCGACATCAATGTCAAGGGGGCCCACAAGGGACTGCATCATTTAATTTTTTAGATGGAAGGGCTTAGGTGGTCTTAGTCTTTCTGAACGGGGAGCCCCCCCCCCTCCCCGTTCCCCTCCCCGGGGGTTGTATCGTCGATCTTGGAGGAATGTTAATCCCTCGTAATGTCATAAAAGGTTGATATTATATCGAACTTTTGTATTAAGTGTACATGATGAATTTATAGTTATTATTATAATTATTTTATATAGCTATAAAACATGCTTTTGCACTTAAACAAATTTTGAAGCAGTTTTCTTCTGCATTTAATACTGTTTAATTGAATTTGAAGGAATGAATTATGACTTTCAATTCAAACAGGCAAAATTCATTTGGGGTAGCCCTGACAAGTGCCACTATCAAGTAGTTAGGAAAGAAAAGGTATTAAGGCTCCCATATGATGCAAACGTTGCACGCGTTTTGCCTCAAGAATTTTCTTTTGTCATTTACAGTAATTTACATCTCGTTGCATCAAATGAAAATATACAAGTAAAAAGAAACACATACTTACTAAGTTCAATTCTAATTAATATAAGCATGTTCAACCAGCACTATTGTAGAAAGTGTGGAACGTTACTTTTCCTAACAAAAAGGCAGAGCATTTGTGTTTAAAACCACCCCATCGTTGTTCACATCACATATCGCATGAAAAATTTTATTGTCATGCGATAAATTGAATTTACAAATTTCTGTCTCATGTTATATCACTTCATAGCAAATTTTAATTAAAAAAAATTGGAATTTAAAATTTAATTAAAAAAAAATATCAGTTTTAGAGATGCATCTTCCTTTTCAATAAATGGCGTAAAGTCCCAAAATTTTTTTATTGATTCATTATTCAAAATGCGAAACTTTTAGGCATTGAATTTTTTATAAGTGAAATACTTTTTGAGAAAAAAAAATAAAAACTGAAGTAACGCAGAAAAACAACGAAAAATTCAAAAAGCCTACAAAAAGAATTTTTAAAAAATGTACTTTAATTATCATAAACGTAATGCATAAATTTGCTATGTACAGTTTCAGGGACATGTGGGAAAAAAAATTCTATGGATCCAAATTTATAAAAGCCTTTGTATTTTAACTGAGATGAAATGCACAAAAAACAAAACGAGAGAAAACATCATGTTAAGTTTTTGGCTCGTAATATCGTTATCAAAATTTCAAGTCGGGAACTATTTTTTTTAGTTGCAGTCACGGTGAAATTGCTTCTTCTCGCTTATTTTATTTTCAAAAATAAATATGTGACTTATATTCAGAACAGTTTCGGCTTTGGAGTGAAAAGGGGGCAAATCGCACCGTAGTAAAACCAATGATAAATCTATAAACATTACTTCAATTTTTCTGAAACTTTACGGGGACATTTTTGGCAGATTCGTTTTACTATTTAAGCCAATAAAAAAAGTTTCGGTTTTTGAGACACTTTCGGGGGCTGACTCCGCTTAAAACAGAAAATGGTCCTATAACATGAGTCTATAATTGAATATTCCTATTTTATGCTTGACACGTTTAATACCAGTTAACCAAAAAATAGCAGCATAAAATGTTATCACATTAATACGCTCTAACGCATACGTGAGTTAACATGTATTTTCAACGTCTTGATGAAAAATGGGTATGCACTTAAAATTTGATAAGCAATGTATATACATTTTTATTTTCGTTGTGATATTAGTCTCAGAATCAAGGAAATATATATTTTACGGATTTTTTAGCATTGTATTATGCATCGCCATCCAAACGAATAACATTAAGTAATAAAAGCTCTTTCTAATCTTGAGCACGAAGACATTGCATTATTATTTTTCATCTTTATTTCGGTTTTAATATTCCGGTCAGGTTCCAGTCTAAAGTAGTTCGGATAAAACGTTCGGAAAATATTTCAGCTGGAACATCTAAAGCCAAAATATTGCTGTTCTTTCCCAACTTCTGCCTTTATTTGATCAAATGTTTTTTCGCTCAAATAACTACTAAAAATAAAGTTTTATGCGAAAGCCTTGTGTATTTTTTAAAATTAATATGATTGTTTCTTATATTTTTGATCTATCTAAATAAAATTTTAAACAAACGTGATTATAATTTTCTTAGCTTGAAAAGAAACAGAGGTTAAACATCAAAGTACAATTTTATAAGGTAGAATATTGAAATAGTTACTTTTTATTAAAACTGTTTCTTATGAAAAATATATGCTTAGTACTAGTGATGATTTAAAAAAATAAATAGACACAAATAAAGTTGTTTACAAAACTTAAGAGAATAATGAATAAAGTAAGTAAATAGTGAAAAAAGAAGAAAACACAAACTTGAGTAAATGAATAAATTAACGGTGGGGGGGGGGGGGGGGGACGTAAAAACGTAGGAGTTCCCACTCCTACGTTTTTGATTTAGTACTGATATTCTTCAGTGCTAGTCCATTTTGACTCATATTTATATTGTTATCATTATTTTTATGCTTTTAGAATTTGAAAGCTCGTTTCGAACAAAACGCAACGATATTTTTCATCAGTTGATTTGAGCAATTACAAACACAGGGACTCACCGAGCGCGACAGCCGAGCGATATGGATCCCGCACAGAAACCATCGCATATCCGGTATACGGTCGAGATATATATATTTGGAATACGATCCGGTCATTGCACTAAAGATCTGGTTATCCGGCATTTTAAGATGGACATCTGGCAGGACATCCGGATATGCATACTTGAAGTTAAGCCTAAGGAAAAAAATTTTTTCTTAAATTTAATTTATTATAATTTGAAACTGTGGTACGTAAATTACAAATTTACAGCGGATTTGGAAGCTTTGGGATATTAAAAAATATGTACAGAATTTACAGATTTCAAACATTGATATCTGATATGGAGTCGATATTTGATATGGATCCGTCAGATGATGACACCGGATATTCGAGTCTTCACCAAAAACAATGCCCATCCCTAATCCTCACCTCGGTCCACGGAAGCAAAAATCTACGCTACGGTGCAAACGTATTTATTAACAATTTTAAAAACTGAAAATATTAATGCGCTGCTACGTGGAAAAATACTACAATTTTTATTACAGTCAAACGAGAAAGGTGCATTTACAAAAAGTTTCTGTATGTGTATAAATATTATTTTACTTTAGAAGGTACAACTTTCAAGTCTTCTCCCTTAATATCCTCTTTGAAAATATTTCTTTCTCGATAGTTTCTAAAAATTACTTTCACTGAATTTATCTGATCATCTTTCCATCTTTAGAGAGAGAACACTAGTACCTATCCTCCTAGTTTATAAATATTATTTTTTTCCATCTTTTCCTTCTTGGAGGATAGTTCAAATGTTAGCATTACCCTCCTTTAGTTTATTAGTAGTTTCTCTTGCCATTTTTTAGCCTACTTTCCCGTAAAAATAAAAAAATAATAATAAAGCATGAAAAAAGGCCTTATGTGTCGTGAAAATATCGTTTGAAATCAAGAAAAGTCAAAAATAAGTAAAATAATTAAATAAAGATTGAAAAATAAAAAATTTGAAAGTGTGTGTCGGTCTGCCCTCCCCCCCCCCCCTAATAACTTTTGAACAAATTATCCGATTCGAAAAATTCTTTTTGAATTCGAAAGATCTCGGCAAGGACATCTCATTTCCATAATTTACTTTTTGATTTGAACAATTTTTTGTTCAATTTTGAATAGTTCAAAAATTTTTAACATTAGCGCCTATGGGCGAAAATGAAACAAATTATGTAAACTCTGAGTACAAGATCCAAGTTCCAATTAACAAGCTCACTGGAAGAAGTTCTTGGCGTGAAATATGGATTTGAACAATTTTTTTTTCATTTTTGAACAGTTCAAAAAAAATTAACATTGCGCCTACGGGGAAATTTCAATCCTGTATAAATCCTGATGTAACGGACCGATTTGCTTGGAGCAAACTTTATCGGAAAGCTCTTATGATGTAGAACATGTACAGATAGACCCAGAACTAAGGAGCCTATTTTCCTATGAAATTTTTTTTATCGAGATTTTGAAGAATATTTTTGAATTAATGAATGACTAAATCAATAAGCAAAAGAATGAATAAATAACTGAGTGAATAAATACATGAATGACTGAATAAATGAATGATTGAATGAACATGTATTAACCGTTGAAAAAGGTATATCTGAAGCAATTAAGAACTTAAGCTAAACGAGAAAGAGAGAGAGAGATGGCTAGATTATAAATTTGAAACTGGTGTATTCGGGAAAGTAGGCTCGTATAGTTCTAGACGGAACTTCTTGTTAAATAGAAAGATCGTAGCAATATTTGACCTTTTCAGAGTCAATGTATTTAGTAACGTTTCAAAATGCTTTAGAGATACTTAAATTATGACAGTACAAAGAAGAATTCAAGCTGGATCATTATCTTAAGGAGAGGCAATCTCCCATGACCTTTACGTCTTATTACCCAACATTTTGTTTTCGAGAAAGTCAAATCATTGAACCTCTACAAAATAGATATATTGCCTCATTATGAGCAAAATACATTTTTTGAATTACAGAGACCCCATGATTCAGTATGATATATTACATCAAGAATTTAGAGCTTACAGATGAAAAGTAGATTTTGTACTTTACAGACACACCCGTTATCTAACAATCAGAGATGAGTTTTTGAAATAATTATCAAAAGTGCTGCTGAGTATCTTTATTTATATTAGTTGACATTGCCTTATTATGAGCAAAGTAGATTTTTTGAATTACAGAGGCATGATTCAATATGATATATTATATCAATAAATTTGCATTTTAGAGAGTGCAAGAAGAAAAGTGGATTCTGTACTTTACAGACACACCCGTATCTAACAACCAGAGATGAATTTTTGAAATAATTATTAAAAATGCTGATGAGTATCTTTAGTTATATTCGTTGACATTGACTTATGAGCATTGTAGTACATTTTTTGAATTACAGAGGCATGATTCAATATGATATATTATATCCAGCAATTTGCATTTTAGAGCGTACAGATGAAAATTGGATCTAATGAGAGATAGATACATCGATTATATATTGATCAGAGATCTGTATCTAACACCTGTAATCAGAGATCTTTTTGAAATAATTTTCAAAAATGCTGCTGAGTATTTTCAGTTACATAAGTTTTATCATTGCACATTGCAAGATCATTGTAATAATTTTGCGAAATGAACTGGAGATCATAGTAGAAAATATTGATGAGGGATTTAAATCCAGTCATCTTTGCCAAATACGAGCATAGCGTCTTTACTGAAAAAAATAGAATTTTCAAATCAAAACAGGATATTTCAAAAAAGTAGGGTTATTACCATAAGGAACCTTCAAGTTCAAATTACATTAACATATCTTTTTTTGATGAAAACAAATAGATTATAATTTCAATTAGTTTAAAACAATGTATCTCTCCTAAGATCAGAAAAAAAATGACGAACCCTTTGTGTTGTCGTAACAGGAGAGAAATAAATAAAATATTGTTGACCTTATTTGGCTAGCATTTTGAAGGTTTGGTCACGAAGCAAAGTTTTATAAATTTTTTTGATTGAACTTCAACTGAAATTTTGACATGCATTAAGCGAATAAGATGCGCATTAAGCGACTATGAAAATCTTCTCCATTGCAGTACTTTGTACGAATTATTGGTTATGCCATCAATTTACTAAAAAAAAACAATGATTTTTGATGGAAATGCTTTCTTCAGAATTTTGTTTATTTATTTATAATTATATGTCATAGAAATGAAGGAAATGCACCGAAAAAATTACTGCACACAAAACTGGAAATTTTGATTTCCTACGTTCTCATAGAAATATTTCATTAAAGCAGTTCAATCGTCTTAATACCTTTGATTGTCAGGAATGCACGCAGTTAAAGCAATTTGCAAATGTGGTGGCATTAAACCCTCTTACATTCGAAATTAACCATTCCTTTGAAATCCCCAAAGTAATTTTCCATTAAAGTATGCTACATCATTGTTTGAAACATTCCATACTTACCGAGAAGGGTAAAAGTTATAATCCTTGCATTTCGTCAGGTTTCTTAACCTAATTGGCAACGCCCACAAACAATTTCTTTTTAGGGTCTCAACGCGCGTCATTGGTTCGACATAATCTGATAACCACGCCCTTACGTTGACTTATTGTTTTTGTTATTCCGACAATACAAATTTCTTTCACTCAGAGGACCGTGATTTGTTGATTGCGTTATGGTGTCACTTGGAAGTGATAAATACTAGTTGATATTTTGATAACAATGACACCTGTCTTTTGTTGCCGTCGATATGGGTTTAAGTGCACAATAGCTTCCCTGACAGAGTTTAGTAGTCTGATATAGAAAAAGAGTGAGAATTTTACATACATTAGCTATACAAAATATATATACTTATATATATATATGAAGAAGAATGTAAGAGCTTAATATCTCGCTCAATATTCCGTTACATAACATTATGGAAGTTTTGTTTCGATTTTGTTCACCTTTTGTACATAACGTCGAACGTTGTGTGAAACTTTATCAAAACTTTTAGATGCTAGAACTTCAAAGACATGTCTAACAAGAGATCAGCAAGGTCTATTGTTAGACACACAGAAATTTATCATAATTATAAATGATAATCGTACTTATTATTCCCTCACCAGAATGGTAATTATTTTCTATTTTAGTTATTTCTTTTCGATTTTCAGATTTTTATTTCTTACATTCACTTTTAGGACTATTACTTTCCTACTTGACACGTTTTGGATTGTTATAAGTTCTTATGGAAGTGATCTAAAATGCTGAACTCTTGAAGTGAGACAATATTTCTCGTAAGGTGACTTGTTTTCATTAATTTATACCCGTCATTGGCTCTACACGTGTTAAGTTATGCTACTTAAGCACAAAAATTCTGTATATTAATAGTTTTAGGTGTAAAGAACATTTTTCAAAATTATGGAACTGTTTGTGACGCTAAAACGTATACTCGTTTAAGAGAGCAGCGATTACCACTTGCAAAAGATTCTGTTCGGCAAGGTGGGGGCGGAGGGGAGGGGGGGGGGGTAGTTTGACACTTTTCGAAGCTATGTCGTAAGCTAGTTTCTCTTTTGCCACCTCCATTTCCAATTTGAATCTTTCGCACAGAAAAGCTTCGTCTACGAAAACCAGATAGTATTAAGGAACTAATTTCTTTCACATAAAAAGATGTTTATACACCCGGCTTTGAACACAACTTCAATGCATAAAATATAATGTAAACATTATATATATATATATACTTAATTAGTTTGTCTAAATTGTGAACAGTAAAGCAGTAAAGGGGCAAAATCCTGGCATCAAAAATATAAAAAACATTTAACTTTTTAATGAATGAATAACATTTAACTCTAGAAATGAATTATTCATGCCATCCATTTCATCAGTAATATTTTTCCATTTTCAATTCCAATCATCGTATTTTCAATTTCCTATAATGTACAATGCTATTTCGTATTTTTCACATTTTATCGTTTTGGTAAATATCCTAGCTAATGAAAGTTTTTAATCTTTTCTGGTTTTCCTTTACAGCAGTTCCATTCGTATGAGAGCAGAGTTATTTGTATAATATTAAGATTACTCCAAAACCATTATCACTTTATTCAAATTTATTCTGAATCGAGGAAAAAATCATTTTCAAATAACTAGAAATCCTCCAAGCAAGATTATATTCAAAAATTGACGCATAATTTTCTTTCTTTCTTTTTTTAAAAATTTATTTTATTGAATCAACTTCTTCAAGAATGGAGCTTAATTGACAAATGTAAGACTAGTAGATTAATTTTCAATTTGGTGCAAGGTTTTCCAAACTAACTGACATACGGAGTTGAGAGTGGATTTATAATTAACTAGTACAGTTGAAGATCAAGATCTTCAAAAAAAAAAAAGCTTGATTGACAAATATAAGACTCGTAGATTAATTTTCAATTTGGTGCAAGGTTTTGGAAACTTACTGACATACTGAGTTGAGAGTGGATTTATGATTAACCAGTAGAGTTGATGATCAAGATCTTTAAGAAAGGAGCTTAATTGGCAAATAGAACACTAGTAGATTAACTTTAGATTTGGTGCAAGGTTTTCGAAACTAATTGACATCAGCATTTGAGAGTGGATACATGATTAACTAGTACAATTGACGATCAAGATCTGCAAGAAAAGGAGCTCAATTGACAAATATGGTTGACTAGTAGGTTAAATTTCAATTTGGTGCGAAAGGTTTTCCAAACTAACTAAAATACTAAGTTGAGGGTGGCTAAAGGTCGTTCGCTTAATCTATGATTAACTATTACAGTGGACGCTCAATTTTACGAACTTCTAATTTATGAACACTCAAAAGTTTTCGAACAGTTTACAGGTCTCAAAAGCTCTTCTAATGAAAGATTACTTCTCGATTTAACGAACTCTCGATGCTATGATCATTTTTCGTGGTCCATGGCGTTTGTAAAATGGAGTGTCTATTGTAATATTTTCTCAAATGCTAATATTTTTATAACTAATTTTTTTGATGAAAGCAACATCGTTTGTATCTATTGTTCTTTTTTTTAAGCGTGAATTAAAATTATGGAGCTCAGCAACACCATATACTTGTTTTTCAATTTTCGAGAGAAAATATGCAGTTTAAGCATATAGGGTTTCCGGATTTTGCGCCATTCTTCAAGTTTTTCATCATTTTTTTCGATAAAATTATAAAATATACAATTTAACAAAATAATCTGAAAACTAAGCTAAAAGTAAAAGCACGCGTGTAATATAAAAAAAGTATTTTCTTTTTTAATCAGTTTATTTTCAGGTACTTATTTGCATATTAACAATTTTTGTAAGCATTTCAACTGGAGGAGCATAGATTTTAACTTTTTTTTTCATTCTACATGCTACGTAACTTTTTTTTTACTCGCTCAACTATGTCAGTAATACAAAATTCTCAGAACTTAATGAACATTTTGTTCTAATTTTCTTTTTTTTTTTTTGTTAATGAATATGGAAGTTTTTTCTCAAGTAGGACTAATTACTGAATGGAGTGTTTTTTAACTGTTAAACTCTCCGGTCAGCTTTTAAATAGGATGTTATGTTTAAAAAAGACTTTAATGTTTTTTTTTGTTTTTTATTAATTCTGAATAACATCTGATTTTTTTTCTTCATTAGATGCCGAGCAATTTCGTCGATTTTTTACCTAGACGTAACTACAGGTAAGCAAGAAACAATAGGATTTCTATTCAAAATGCATGCAATATGCTCTATAAATGTCATATAGATTTTGTAAAATCTGATGATTTATATGCAATTGCTTTTGAATAACGTTATGAAATAAGTCGTAACATAAGAGCACCTGAACGTAAAAGAAAGCACAAAATTTGCAAAAATTCAGATCACGTGTTTCGAGGTTTCAAGGAACCCCACTCTTGGATGTTTTTCATCTAAAAGCTCACTCTTTTGCATTGAAAAAGGGGTTCCTTGCAACCTCGAAACACGTGTCTGAAATTATCACAAATTTTGTGCCTAGTTTTACTTTGATTTTTGTTTTGTAGCATAAAGGTTTACTCTTTATTTCAATTCGTAAAATGTTAGCCATCTGACACAAATTAGCACATTTATTTGACTCTTTCTTTAGCTTTACTAACTTCAATTTACGAGATGGGAAGAGCAAGCTGAAGCGCGGACTTCTCAAATCTCAACGAGAAACCGGGGCGCAAAATGACATTTTAAAAAGCAATGATGTTTAATGGATGTAGCATTATAAGGCAATGTAAAACATTGTTTCTTCAAAAAAAAAAAAATGTTTGATTTGCAGTTATGTTGCTTACTTTCACCATATACTGATCTTTCAGTGTTGTCGGCTTTGAACATATGGGATTACCGTACTCTACTGCCTACACCGATTGGCTGCAGGTCAACTGCCAAGGACATAAACAAATAAACGGTCATAACTTAATGGTGACACAGGTCTAAACTGGGTATCTTTAACCTGTATTATCAGAAACTGGTAATCTCGTATGTACAGAAGGAAATCTTTTTCTTAATTTCGATAATGGGTAGTGCGGGAAAGATTTGCTGTTGGTGGTATAAATATTTTGGAGTTTAATCTCTTGATGCGTTAACATAATTCGTAAAAAAAAGAGAAAAAACACAGAAATTTTGCAAAATTCTGTTGTTTTATGTTTTAAAGCAAATTTGAGTTCGCCCAGTGGTCGAAATTCGGCTGTAATTCATCAAACATTTAAAGTTAAACCTCTAACGCTAACAACTTTTAGACATTTTATTTTTTCGGTTTGACCACAGTTCGGTTTGCTTAAATATTTCAACTAGCGATAATCTCTTCTCAGTCCGACCGACTGATTTCCCACTGAGTTAGTAGTTTAATTCAATGCGCATTTTTCTGCGAAATTGGGCAAATGAGAACATTGTTCAACAAAGTTCCCCTATTTTATTTGCCACTTGGTACCTCGAATAGTACAGTCCTACCATATCAACCAAGCTGGCAAAGTGCCAAGAAGAATCCATTCATATTCAAGGGGGGAACTGCTGGTAAAAAGGATGTGCCTCTACCTTCTCGTTCTAGTTCCTTTGGCGTACTTTATTTCTCCGCATACTCTATTATCCTGAACTGATGTTCTATGCTTAAGTTTATGAATTTAGTTACTTTCAACAAACAGAGAAGCAAAGTCTTATTCGCGTACTAAATAACCACCTACAAAACGAACTTCCCTTAAACTCGAATGAATTCGTTCTTTTCTACCATGCGCAGAAGCGTTCAACTATCAAATTTCCATAGTCGAATTGTATTTTTTCTTTCCTAGCTATCATCGAAAATAGAAAAAAAAGAAGTTTTATTTCTGTCCACCCGAGTGTACAGGTATTTTGAAGAATGTTTTTTCAGCTCAGACCAAAGCCCACCAAGTATTCCTTTAGCGAATAATCCGGGTACTAGATAGGTCATTGTAGTCTACAGCTGTCGCAACACTTCAAGATGCAATATCGTTATATCGCGCTTGTCGGGGGACAGCAAAAAAGCGCGATATATCCGAATGTGCGATATAACCGATGCCATTAAAAAAAACTCAAAAAGTACCCGTAAATTGAGTGTCAACGTAAAACAATTGATTTAATCTTACATAATGACAACTTTCTAAATAATAATAAAAAAAAATTAATAAAAATCCTTGGGCAATAGACATCTGTCTCTTTCATTCTACAGGTGTTAGGATCCATACAAAAAGAAGTGTCAAGTAAAACGTCAACTGGTTTGAGGAGGATCATTCTGTAGGCATGTAAGTTGGGGCGTGGGAGGAGAATTGTTGCAGCTTTTAACTGTAGAAAATTCAGAAGAAAGGAAGACATTCCTGTTCGATAGCTTTGTTTAATGGGGGGAAAAAGGCTTTACTGAGAAAGGCAATATTTTTACTTTCAAGAGCTCAAACTTAAAATTTTGGGAGACATTGGAAAAGCGCGATGTATCCAAAAGAACGATATAACGAGGCGCGATATAACGAGGGGTAACTGCATTAATTTATTAAGTCAGACAGGATGATAAAATGAACTGAAAACTAGTCTCAACTACAATTCAAAATAAAGTAGAGCAATTGAACTAAGTAATCTAATTTCTACGTTTCATGTGAAGTATTACATTCAAGCATAAAGTAAACTTAAAATAGGAAAAGAATTAATTTACATTCATTCTGCATTTTAGATAAATGCGTCTCTTCCTTAATATTTAACGAATATGCTGCTCTGCGTTCCCTGTTTTGGCGTTTCAGCTATTTACAGATTAATTTATTTATTTGGAGATTGAAAACTGAAATTGCTCGATATAATTCTACGATTTACACAGCACTCGGCAATTTAATTACATAAATTGAAACGTATCATCAAAAATTTATGATTTTCTTACGGGTTTGCCGTTTCATAACGTTGATTTCATTCCATTTCTGATGTGATATCAATAATACTATTAAATGAAGTGGATATTTTCCATTAGTTATTTGAACTCAGAAGTCCCTTATTATTCAGAAACGCCCAAGAACCGTCGTTCCAGTATGAACTTTTTGAAATCAAATTTCTAGTGTACAGAAAAACTAGCAGGTTTAATTAATTTAAACTGCTTATCGAATGAATTTAAATCATAAATAAATAAGCTGTTTATAAACTGTTCAATTTCTCAGCTGCACAGTTTGCAAAATTTGTTAGGTAAAATTTCCCTATTTTTCTTAAAAGTAAAACGATGCGTTAATGTTCAACTTCATATAAATATGTAATTTTTATCAAAAAAAAAAGTTTAAACTTTGTAAATACTTTATTTACATAATTAATTTTAAAAGTTTCATTAGTACTGTGGTGCCTATGGCCATGCATTTGTAAGATTTGTAAGAAGAGAGCTAACTCGACCAAACCTACAGCGCCTTCTATAAACATTCACTCTGCCAAGACGATTGAGAACTCTCGAAACAGCGTGACTCACATCCCGCGAGTTGTTTTCTCAACATTGCTAGTCTTAGTCTACATAGTTATTCTTGTCTGTGTTTTGTACGTATTAGTATGGTATAGGTCTAATAAAAAGGTAGAAAATTCAACCTTCTGATGTGTGCAGTCAACCTGCTGGAGTAACAGCACTAGGATGTTTTAAACTTGGTTGAAAAATAAGTGTCGCATTTCCTCAGGGAATAATACAATGAATTATTTGTGAAAAAAAGGTTCACATAAGTTTTTAACTATGCATTAAGGAAATGAAGTTTAGTTTATTTTGAAAACTTTGAACTCTTAAGAACCAAGTTTTAACTACATTTTTTTTTATCAAGACAAAATTAAATATCTTGTTGGTTATCTTTCTTTCTCCCCTTTCTTTTCCTTCTTTTTTTAAATGTTAAATGCAATGAGTTTTGCTGTAACTTTTTTTGACAAACGTAGTCAATTAATAAGTATATAAATAAGGAAATTAACACAACTTGCATACATTTTTCACGTTTCAAATTGGACTTTTGTTATATGCTGAGCGGTTTGACGTCGTGACAGGCGAAATATCCAGCGTAAACGAAATTAGGACAACTAGTGTACATTTTACACGTTTCAAATTGAACTTTTATTATATGTTGGTTGGTTTGACATCGTGACATACAAAATATCTAGTGTAAATTCTACACTGTATAGTAGTTATATAAAAAAGAAAAAGAAAGAATCCCTCAAACATTGAAAGGCTAGGTAGACTGAATTATAAGAACCTTAACTTGCTGCGTTTCAAGTCGGAGATAAATTGATTTAGTTTGTGCGAGAATTAGTGCAAATAACAGATTGATTTTTTAAACATTACTTTGCTTTAATTTCATGGTCTATTGATTTGAGCAATAGATTTGTTTTCAAAATTTAATAAATTGTTTGATGTAGTATATGGATTTTTTAAATTGTCTTCAACATTTGTTGTAATAGTAGAGGCCCCACAAAGCCCAGAATCCCTTACATGAAGATCACAATAAGAACAAAAAATTAAAAACTTCTTCATTTTCGTTATATTTGTAAGAATTTTATGCAGCAGAATTGTATCAGATTACATCGGAGTTCGGTTTTCCATCTTCTTCTTTCTCTGTATAATATATTGAAAGAAAAAAGAAAACTTTTTATTCTGCAAAAGGTTCCAAAACTCTCATTCCTTTTGTACTTCCTATGGTTTTCATATCACATTTCTGTTGTCCCATAACGCATTCACAACAATATTTCTCCATTACAACCCAACGCATTCACAACAAAATTTCTCCATTACAATCCTTTCTTTTGCAGCTGTTTCTCTTAATGGAATACATTACGGTTCCAGATACGATATTTTTGTCAAAAAGTTTCTCTTCTTTAAGTACTGGAAAACAATACTAAAGTTTTTAGTTTCATTAGAGATAACTATAATTATTTGATGATTATTTTATAACGAACCTGTTTTATCATTTATTATTAAAATGAGTAATTTCAAACTGCTGAATATTCTTTGTAATGTACTACAACTTTTATATCAGTTACATGAAGTCTACGGAAATGTCATAACTTTTAAAATAGGTAGAGGAACATGGGGCAAAGCGAAATGATGAAATATTTATTTTTTGTAGGGCTAACTATTTACTATATTTTTTACTGTTACATAACATGTAGTTGATTCCAATCAAAACATAGTTCAAACTATACAATAACACAAGTGATTTTCAAAATTCGATGTTCATACAGCAAAATTTTGTGTTAACTAAATTTTTTTTTGCTATTATACACTCACGGACATTGAAAATAGCGCACCAAGAAGGAATCATCGGATTGAAATGAAATTTATTTCAGCGAATGATAAAGATGAAATATACACTTGATCAAAAAACTAAACAATTAGACAATTACAAAGCCGTCCAGCGAGCTATGCTCAGTAGCGCGTCGGACCGCCTCGGGCTGCGATACATGCCGCAATCGGGTCCGGCATTGAATAGAAAAGACATCTTTTGTTGCCCGGAGGCAGCCGTGCCCCCAAATCTTGAACAACTCTGTCTAAATCATGCAAGGAGTGGCACGACGGCAACTGGCGTTTCAGCTGGTCCCATACATGCTCAATAGGGGAGATGTCCGGGGAGCGAGCAGGTCATGGAAGGGTCCGAACACATCTTAAGAAGTCCCGCCAATTCGAGCCATGTGCGGACGAACGTTATCCTGCTGGTAAATTGCACCTGGAATCTCGGTTAAGTATGGAAGCACATGAGGCCGTAGGATTTCATTCACATACCGCTGAGCTGCTAATGTACCACGTACCACCACCAGAATGGAGCGGCTATCGCAGGCTATGGCCCCCCAGACCACGATACATGCAGTGCGGAAACTGCGTCGCTGAATAGTGAGGGTGGGATTGCATCGCTCACCAGGGCGCCTCCACACACGTACACGGTGATCATCTGTCCCCAAAACGAAGTGGCATTCATCCCTAAACACCACACGTCTCCAATATGTGGCGTTCCACGTCACTCTCGCTTGGCACCACTGAAGTCAGGGCGGCCGATGTGACGGTGTTAATGGCAGTACACGTAATGGGCCCTGGGATTGCGGATTCGCTCCCCTGAGGCGTCTAGAAATTGTTCGTAGACAAACAGGAAACCCTACATCTACTTGTACAGTGGAACAGGCCACTGTGGGATCCGTGAGTGCGTGACGCACGATCTTTCGATCGTCTCGCGCCGTCATCGCCTTAGTCGCTCCAGACCCGGTACGCCATGCGTGGGTGCCTTCACGTGTCCACTGCTCCCAACACCTTCTGATAGCACACTCAGAATGATCAACCTGGCCTCCTGGCGAGAAACACGGCGCGTCGACCACGCTGCAGTCTTCAGGCCAATGATGAGGCCCCTCTCAAACTCACTTAATTGGCAGAAATGTCTTCTTCCATGTCTACCTGGCATTCTATACACTTTAGTACACCTTATAGCGTCGATTCGTGGTCGTCATGTTTATGAATCTTCCACAATACACTGGTTTACATAGGCCGCGTTTCTTGTTTGCAACGCCAGTGCAGCATGCGCACTAAATTTATATCATTTACATACCGGACGTCACTCTACTAATTTGCATAGTTTCGAGGTTGTAGCTCGCTTCCTTCTTGGTGCGCTACTTTCAATGTCCGTGAGTGTATAACGATAAAACTCCTATTATTATTATTATTTTAAATATTAATTAAGACCTACTAATGTCTAGTGCAATGTAAATTATTTTATGTTAGGATTCTTTTGAATTCAAATGTTTAGTACAATTTCATGTGTTCCCCCAAATGAAAATCCATATTTGATTTCACTATAAGTTCTCTACATCAGTCATCATGTAGCTCAATTTGTCGTTCACACAGGCTTGCAAAAATGAACTTTATAAAAAAAATTTCAAAAATTTATAGTGAATCTGCAGTATTTTAGGATTCTGATTCTGAAAATATAATTAGTTTTCTCCCATCACCCACCACTTTTACACAATATGTAACCATACTTGAAGCACATTGTATGCTGGATGCCAAGAGGGAAGATGAAACAAAATTTACATGGTTATAATAATATCAATTATACTTTATTTTATTAACACATAAGGTTTACAAAAGTTAAACAAAAAGTGTTATGCTTTAGCTTAAATCAGTAGCTTGGTATTGCGGAAGCAATCCTAAGGCCTCGGCTAACAGGTAAGGATCTGGTGGAGAAAAGTAGCTTGGTATTATCTTTCTTGTTTTTGGTAATAATGCGCACGACACTCGTTTTCTTTGATCATTTTTCTGTATTCCCGTAAGACTGGCCAGCAGTAATCTCCTACCATATTATTGTTACATTGACCCTAGTATCTCCTTTCCATTTTTTTGATGTTTTGGTGTAAACGTTCTTTTTGTTCTTCACTGTGGTGCAGATGAAAAATGAAAAAAAAAAATAAAAATAATTTAAAGAGGTTTTAAAAATGGGATAAATAATCTAAATTTTTACATTGCAAATTGCAGTTGTCAGCCGCAATAACCCAGATAAGACTGCAACCACGTTTCGCGATAAAAAAAAAATTAGTTTAGGAAGATGTTGGAGTAGGTATGAATGGCACTATTGTTTTTCATCAAAAATAACAATTAGAATCACATACCTGGGAACCAGTCCCTGATAATTGTATAGGTGAATCTTGTGTACAAGGTTGTTGAAATCCAGCGTTGACTTGTTTGAATTTATATTCTCATAGGAATTGAATAAAGATAAGTATTAGAGTCATATTTTTTTATGCATTCAAATGAATTAATTCATCTGTAAGAAAATGTGTTTGCCACAATACAAAATTGAAGACAGACATTTGTTTTTGTAAATCATTTATTCTTTTTATTTTGTCACCACAAAAGAACATTTTATCCAGTCAATAACGAGCCTTTTTGTAAGTGCATTATTGTTAAACATGTGCAAGCATATCAAAATAATACTGTGTGGCACATTTGAACAAACAGTATGAAATGTAGAAGTTCAATATAATTAGCAAAACACCCAACATACTTTTCTCCACCAGACCCCTACCTGTTAGCCGAGGCCTTAGGATTGCTTACGCACGGGGAGAGGTAGTGGGGTCTACGGATTTTACATGCACACATCCCCAACTATACATGGTGGTCTTCAGTGGGTATCGAACTCGCGACCTTCCAGGTGGAAGACCGACGTGCTAACCACTAGGCTACCACGGCCCGACACCCAACATACTGATGTCAGTTTAGTTGCACTTAAATACATGATGAGATAGGCATTAGAGCAACCATCATATTAATTATGGTCTCGAGAATAGTAAGAAGTAGCACTCACGACTGATTTTCATAATGCATGACACTTGATTTCCAGTACATGACTAACGGCAAAACAGAAACTCACTTTTTTTTAAATTTGGAGGGGAGAAAGTAAAAGTCCCCTGGACGCCAAATATTTTACCGCTTCAAATAACCAGTAAATCAAGTCATACATTAACAAGTTTTCTTTTCTTTTTTTTAATGCGCTATCGCACTAATTAAGACAGCATATTGACATACTAATTATGGCACAGGAAATACATATGGCACTTTTGGAATATAAATGCTCATTAATCTGATCGAGTTAATGAATCTCTTCCTGAATGACCAGGTATACAATGCGTACGGATTCTAACATTTTAGTTCATTGAGAAATACAAGGCTACGAAAATGCTTTTACCGTATTTGGCCGTTGGGGTCAGAACAATGGAAAACTTATTCCAATCAAAGCCAAACACTTTATTTCATAAATAAAGGACTTGTCAGTAAGTAAAATACTGAGTGGAAGGCACTTTTAAATATTTAGTCAAATATTCTTTTTCTTAAAACAGTAAGAACAGCTTACTGATGCAAAGGTGGCATAACGGCAACCATGCATTGACCCAAATTTTAGCACAGTAAAATTTAAAAGAAGACATGGGCATTACAAAATTTAATTTAAAGGCAGAAAATTCGGTATTAACACAAATACTTAGCACATTATATTTTTGGCAGGCGAACTCAATACGGGGAATCCTCCATCCATTATTTCGGGAAAAGGCCCCTCTTTTCACGTCCTTCGCATTTTAACGAAAAGACGCTACTAACTTTTTCGAATATTTTCAGCAGCATTGCTGAATTGCATGCTGGGGCGAGTCAACTTGTTGACCAATGAGAGTGCGATCACATTCAAACGAGGCACAACGTCACACACAGTGCAACGGTAAACGAAAATTCTAGAAAGATTGGAGACCTAACAAGAAAGCTTAATCAAGGCTTTGAATGACCTTGGATGCACACCAGGTGTGAATCGTCACGCTTGAAAAGAGAAGGAAAGAATTACGAACATTTTTCCTACGTTCTGCAAATTTTCGTACAGTCGGCGACTCATTCCTTCCTTAAAGCAGAGGGGGGGGGGGGGGGGTCATGTGGTGCGTTTGCGATAAAGCAAAGCGCAAGACAAAAAAAGTTGAAATGTGAGGTGGCACACTCTCACATTCACCAACAGTTCGGAGATTTTCAGGAAAAAAATCAAGGTGTGAACAGAGGCAATGCATTTTAAAATTCCAAAGGGCATCTTAATTTAGCAGTTTTGTTAAACATGTATTCAACTACACCGCTATTCATATACCGCTAGACATGTTAAAGCTTAAAAACTTTCTTATTTTCAACCAGTTATTTTTTCCCTTTGTTTTACATTATGTTGCTGATGGTACAGTTTTAAAGAGAATAAATTTTATCAGTTATCGTGGTTGAATGTCTGTAATTTATTCAAATTCAAGGGAGACGATCATGCCTTTAGATGAATTTTTAACAAATGTAGCGGAAATGAGAGGAACAAATATATTTATCTCTTAAAGACAGGTATCCACAATGCAGGAATTTTATTTTTAGTTTTTCTACTCCCATCATAATTGTATGTTATACAATTATGCATTCACGTAACAGTTTATTTAACCATTTATTTGTATATATATAATGAATGGCAGATCTAGCATAAAAAGAGAGCTCTGACTGGCAGAGTGCAAACAAGAATACATTTATGTTCAAGGAAAGAACTGCTGGTATAGGAGTGTGCTCTGTTCTATTCTCGTTTAAGCTCGTTCAGCATACTTGATTTTTTCCGAACTGATGCTACATACCAGTTTATAAATTTAGTTACTTTCAATAAACAGAGTAGCAAACATTCTGATTCGCGTACTAAATAAACGCACCAGCAAAAAGAACTTCCCTTAAACTCGAATGGACTCGTCCTTTTCTGCCATGCGTAAAAGCGTCCACGTGTCAGAACTTCGTGGTCCAACTGTATCTCACCGTTTATTAATTATTATTATTATTATTTCGACCGAAATAAAGTCGCATGCTTTTTTGTGAATTATTATTTTCATTCTATTTAATGAATTTTATTTTTGTGACGACTTCAAAGTGAAGCTTTAATCACAAACCCGTTAGATTTTTATAAAATTCTTAAGTTTCAAAATTATGTATTCCGTAGTTTACGACTATTAGCTTTTTAATTCATTTCGGCCCCTCCTTTTCAAAATTTATTTCCTATTGTTTAGAAAAATATTATCGATTACAAAAAAAAAAAGCTTCAAAATTAGATTTTTCTTCCATTTATAATGAAATCTCTCCGTCCAAAAGCTCAGATACTTCCATTCAGTGCGTAATTTTTGTGTCCTTTTAAAAACCTCATTTATATTTTCTCAAAGACACTAGCAATCGTAGATTTTTTCCCCTTTAGAATCCACTCTTTCGCAGCTGCTTCGATTAATAAGAAACATTTCTGCACTTGACATGTGCGTGCAAATTTTCCCCGCTTAGAAAGTTACATTTTTCTCCAAATTTCTATTCGTGTCCTAAAACACAAATAAAATTCTATTTATTTTTAAATATAAAGACTTTTTTTCTGCGAAATTTAGTGGAATTGATGGTTAATAAAAACACCCTTTATTAGAAAGTTCTGGTGAACTATTAATTATACAGAGCGTAAAGATAGGTGTTTTGACAAGATAATTACAAATCATTGTAATGATTACTTTTATTTCAGGAATTCGCCTTGTCTTCTGTCTTGCGTAAATTTCCTTTCCATTTCTAACGAATATTTTATGTTATCTTGAAGGTTTCTTGAAAAATCTAATGGATTATTGCGCTTAACACTAGATTTACCTGACCAGTTATTTTGACTGTTTCGAAGTTTCCATTTTACATAATTTGTTACTAAGTGTAGTGCAACTTTCAATGGAGGCAATTCACCGCTAGAGGGACTCATGAACGATCACCGTTGTCACGTGATATTCGCTCTTTGTTTACTAAGTTGTTCAATGGAGTTCTCGTGGTACACTAGGCAAAATTAGTTATCTTAAAATTAATTAGACTTATTTTCACAGCTTTTCTGATTATAACCCAGTATTTACATTTAATTTAATCATTATTCAAGAAATTTATTAATTATTGCAATAGTTATAGCGTTTATTTAGTGTTAATTTTATGTAATGTAGAAGAGCTTTATTTAAGCCTAGTTTTTATTTTGATTTGTCGAACTCGAAGTAAAGCGATGCTACGGCTTCCTTTGTTTACATTGCTTTCATATCTGCCACGTGACCAATGACGCTGCTTGAATTGCCTTCTTTACATTGGCTTTTCCTAATACACAGCAAGTAGGACAAGTTAATGTGACTGAAAGTTTTATTATAATAAGTAGTAACTTGGAGTGAATTGAAAGCTTAGAAATGGTTGAAAACTACGTTAAGCTTACAGTACTGAGAAGTATTTAAATATTCAGCTAGATGAAAATGATAAATCTGTTTTATTCAAAAACATAATTCATGTTATCGTTGTTTCTCTAACTTTACTAATTTTGACATCGTCTGCGATAGCCAAAAGTGGCATACCAATGGGGGTACAAATGGGATCTTTCTGTTTACCCCTGATAGGATAAATGAACAATCGTAATGAACTTTTTGATATGTAGATGAGTTAACGAACGTCATATCGCTTATACAAATGAGCAGTGTCATATCCACAAAATGGACATTTTTTAAGTGAGGCGTTTGAACGTTTTACAATTTGTTTTATTTAATTGCGTTATTTGTTTCAATGATTATTATAATCGATTTTGTTCAGAAAATAGTTATTGTTCTAGTTTTCTCTCACATAATGGATGTTATTGATGTCAAAAAAATTAAAAATAACTATAAAAAGTAGTTATTACAGTATTGCACCAAAAAATAAAGTTGGCCTCTAGCCTTAAGTCTACACTGCGCAATTTTTTCTTCTTTGTAAAATATTTTTTTTCGTGTTTGTTTGTGCTAGTTATAAGTGGGAAAAATACTTAAAAAACTCTTATTTAATTCGGAAAAGTAGAATTCTAGAAAAATTAACAAGTTGTTTAAAAACAACACTGCGCATTTAGGGGTAACAATAGTAATTTTTTTATATGATCATTTTAACAAATGAAACTAAATCAATAATAAATAGGCATGCATTATAATCATAAAATAGCACTAAAATATGAAAATTTATTAAAATAATTTATTTTATTATTATTTATAAATTTATAAAATGTATTGAAGCAAACATTTGTAAATGTAATAATTATTCGTTACATGTGCTTAACTTTTAGTGAAATTATTATTAAACTTTATTGGTAATCAAAGATTTTAAACAAGAAACCTATCATCTGTAGGGGGTCTATGCATAATGTTCGTTTCTTCTTTGGTTGAGCGTGAATTGATTTTAAACAAAATTCCTAAATAATAATTTAATCGACCACTTTAAACTAATTTGTGAAATATTTAACAATAATCTTCTAAAAGACACTAAATAAAGTGAAATAGAACAACCTGTGACACCTGTTCTTGTTTATACTGCGAATAATGCAGGAGCATAAAAGTTGCCCCCGAATGCGCGGTGTTGTTTTAAAACAACAAGTAAAAAAGGTGCCTTAATATATATTAGGTCGTTTCGAAAGTTTTGTCCGTTTTAATGTCATGTGTTTTTGTAGCTCCATATCTCAATAAATACTTATTCTACTATGTCGTGGTATATACTGCTCGATGGAAAATTTTGTACTCTATACATCGATGCTGTTCATTTTTTCTAATTTTAATTTTTTAAATTCTTTTTAGCCTATTACTATGTGATGTCATTAAGCAATTTTCGGCAAATTTTTCTCTACGAACTCAAATTGCACCAAAGAGCTGCCGAAACAGTCCGAAAAATTAGCCAGGCATTTGGCAATGATAGTGTTAATGAACGCATTATTCGACGTCGGTTTGCGAAATTTCGTTCCGGAAATTTTAGCCTCGAAGATGAGCCCCGAAGTGCGCGATCTAGAGTAATCCAGGACGAGGATTTGAGGACCCTGGTGGAGAATAACCCATCACAAACGGTGCGGGGGACGACGGAAGAACTGGGCTTTAGCTCCATGTGGTTTTTTGATGGTTTAAAACGCATTGGAAAGGTCGAAAAGCTCGAAAAGTGGGCGCCCCACGATTTAAACGATCCGCAGAAATTGTCACGTTTCGAGGTTTGTTTTTCATTGCTTTTGCGCAACCAAAATGATCCTTTTTTGGATCGGATCGTCACGTGTGATGAAAAGTGGATTCTCTACGACAATAGGAAACGTTCAGGACATTGGTTGGACACCGATGAGCCACCCAGACACTTCCCAAAGGCAAAACCCCACCAAAAAAAGATCATGGTTACTGTATGGTGGTCAGCGGCTGGTCTGATTCACTATAACTTTCTGCAACTGGACCAAACCATCACAGCAGAGATCTATCGTGAGGAAATGGGCGAAATGTAGCAAAAATTGCGTCAGCAGCAGCCAGCACTGGTCAACAAATCCTGCTCCACGACAACGCCCGGCCCCTGACACACAAACCACCGTCCAAAAATTAAAGGAATTGAGCGTCGAAGTTCTGCCCCACCCACCATACTCCCCAGACCTTTCGTCAACAGACTACCATCGTTTTAAGCATTTCGATAACTTTCTCACCGGAAGAACCTTTGCCAATCAGGACCTAGCAAAAACGGCCTTCGTCGACTTCATCGAATCCCGAGCACTCAATTTTTATGCCGACGGAATTAATCGACTTGTGTTACGTTGGCAAAAGTGCACTGATTCAAATGATGCTTATCTCGATTAAATTGAAGAAATATTCACTGAGAAATTAGTTTAAAGTAGACTCATAAAAACGGACAAAACTTTCGAAACGACCTAATATTTTTCCCGAAATTTTTTGGACATCTTATATTTATTTTATTTTAAAACTATGTAAGCAATTAGAGAATATTTTTTAAAATAAAATTGTTGCTTAAAATTTGTAGAAAAAAAAATTACTGTTACTGTTTTTTACGAAATCAACATGTCTTACGATTTTCTGAAAAAAGATGATCCTTGAGTTCAGTTTCAGATCTAGTGGAAACTATATTAACTGATATGATCACACATACAAAAGGAAACGAAAGAATGCGCCACATGTTAAAAATATTACAAAATAAAAGCTTAGTGAACGAAAAATGGAGGTGTTGTTTAAAAACAACACGGCGCAGTGTAGGGTTAATTTTTGAACATTTTCTCACGGCAGGGTTCCCTATATAAAGAGCGCAAAAATCTGAACATTTTGATATAAAAACCAAAAAAAAAAGAAAAAAAAAAACGATTTTTTGTAGATATGACTGTTTATTTCTATAAGCGATATGGTAAAAAAACATTCTGCTGTCTAAATTTTTTTATATAGACAGTTAACCCCTTGCAGCAGGAGTTTTTTTTTTTCGGAAAAAACTGGTAAAAAATGATCTGTTTTTTTTTTGACAGAAAATGAATATATAGGTATAGTATAGATTATTGTCTGCAATCTCAGTTGTAGGGGTGAATAGAAAGATGGGAAGTAGGGTAAAAGATATAGAAAACAGATTATACAAACTAAGAGCAAACGGATCTCACGCGGGCGTTAGAAATAAGATAACTCGAGATACAATATCGCCCGTGTGAGACACGGGCGTGTGCAAATTTGCCGGTAATTTTCTCCCGTGTCAAATACCGACAAATGCGTTAAGTGGTTAGAAAACCCTAAAATACACCAAAAAATGAGTAATTTTTAACTTTACACCAACTGTACACGAAAAAGTGTGTTCAGTAACACCAAAAATGGTGGCACCAAACCGCAAAAGTTTTAGTGTGCAGAGTTGAAGTTCAATTTCACACGGAAATTAGACCTTTAAAACTTAATTAGCATGCTTGGCTAACTTAATTTTCTACTGATTTGAAAGATTTGGGGCGTTTAAAAATATGTATAGAATTTACCAGTTTCAAAAACTACTGCGCATATCTGGTATAGGTCCGTCAGTCATATGACACCGGATATCCGATTTCCGGCTAAATCAATATCCGGTGCATCCCTAATCGTGACCTTGCCCCCCGCAAAACAGAACTCTGGGTACTCACGTATACGTCACCCTCGCCGAGAAGTTGCCTCACATATAAGTTGCATCTATCGTGAGCTATTTAAGGGAAAAACTCACGAAAATAACTTTATCTAATAAACTTCGTAAGTTTTTCGTAAGTTATTTTTCTCGGGCGATTCCTGTGTTATTTAACAAAGTTACACGTCCGTTCATAGAACTAAGAGCAATTCATCAAAAACTGAACTTTAATTTAAAATAATATCATTTCCTTTTTTCTTGCATACCGAAATTTACTGAGTTTGAATGGAAGTGATGGTGAAGTTTCATGGAACAATAGTAATTTATCAGTACTGACAAAGAAATAATAAAGAACGTCATTGCAAACTGCTCTGAATTTCAAATGTAATGTTAATGAGCAGATAGAATTTAGAAGTTGAAATTTTACAACTGTAATTGTCTGTCAACTGTTCGCCGTCATCGTGCGTAACTTTAATTCATGGAATAAATTAACAACTTTTATGCAAGTAAATAGTCAAAATGTATTTTTTTGGTGAGGGTGAAAATGGTGAGATTTCGTGGAACGATAGTAATTACTCAGTACTGATGAAGAAATAATTAAGAACGTCATTGCAAACTGCTCTAAATATCAACTATAATATTACTACGTATATATAATTTAGAAGTTTACATTTTACAACTGAGGTTATTATTGTCAACTGGTTCACTGTCATCGCAAGTAACTTTAATTCATGGAATAAATTACCTATTTTATATACAAATAAACAGTCAAAATGGAAGTTTTTTTTCCTTAGCTTTGACTTTTGTAGAGGAAAAAAAAAAGACTTATCAAAATGCGTAAAAACTTACGAAACTCTATTTCTGTTGCCTTTTTTAGTGAACCGATATCAAAGAATTTCCAAAGTTGACAACAAAAACATCATTTCAACAGGAAAATCTAGTTATTTATACTCGCAAGGAATCTTTTTCAAAATTTTCAATTAACCTACTATACTTCGATATCAAATATTTAAGCGATACTGTATCCCATACATAAGTGGAAGCGTAAAATTTGAGAAGGTATGTGCTCAAGATTACTTATCCAAAGATTTTATATTCCTTCGAAAATTGTATTAGAAGCATTCTTAAACAAGGCATTAACACTTACATAAAACTCTTTTCTTCATTACGTCACCATTAGTAAGTGACAGCAGGAACAGTTTAAAGGAGAACAGAACTTCAGATTATCATTCCTTAATAAGAAACAACAGTTACTATCCACCTTCCCTCCACTTTGGCAGCTGTGACCGACAAATTGGTCCAATCTTAAATAACAAATATTCTTTCTTTCTTTTTCAAACAGCCATTTTCTCAAAATGACACTCAGAGTAACGTTAAATGTATTTCTTAACCAAAGGCTGTTCGAGAAGATTCTTCTTTTGTTCGTCTGGAATTTTATAGTTGATTTCTTTATTTAATGATCATGTTTGGCCATTATTGTTCGGTTGAATCTAAATTTTAAATTACTCAAAAGTGCCTAATGTAAAGGAATGTACATAATTGAAATTTACTTTTTTTCAGTAATCTTTATAGTACTTAAACAACATGACCCCTTAGATGCCCTCTTAAGAGTTCACAGAAATCTATTCAGACATTCTGAGAATTATGTCGCAACAAACATTTTTAAAGTATATTTCGCATTATATTTCAGTCAAAAATAACTTATATTATCACTAACCTTGCACTAATATCAGTCAATAAGAAAGATAATTACCAAGGAGTAACTGTAAAAGGTAGAAATAAAATGACTTAACTAAAATGACATTTAAACTGCAATAAAAATAAGGACTTTTTTTGAAGAAGTTCCTCAGCAACTTTTTTAAATGTCAAATTTTACGAAATTTTACTGAATATATATAGATATTTTTTAAAAAATTGTTAATTTCGAGACATAGTATGTCTCTATTTATATTACATCAATGAATTCATACAAGTACGCAGGTATGCTCACCCCCTAAAAACTATTTAACCCCCCAAAAAACGATGACCAAATCGGTCACCCCCTTAAATCCCCTGTAAAATTCCCCATCCCAAAATTTCAATGGCACATTCTTTGCCTTAATCACATCCTGGTGAGCACCTGTATGGTACGTACATTTAAGGGAAATTCCTCTGAGAAATATAAAGCAGAAAAAATTAAAGAAAAAGTATAATTGTGCCTGAAAATTGTTCGTTTTCTTTCAAGAACGCTTTCATTTTATGCTGATGAATTTTATTTTACATGATTACCTAAAAGGAGTTCGCAAAAAATATTTATTGGAAAATCGGTATTCCAAAATAGCATTAACTTTCTATAGATTTATGATTTACACTAAATGTACGGAATGTTTAAACGAAATATGTCGTGCTAAACGAACATTACCTTTCTTCACTTCAAAAGTTTTTAATCATTTTTCAAAAAATGCATTTTTTATGATACCTTGTAGCACATTTGCAGTTTTTTTTTCTATTAAATAAACAATATGATTCTCGAAACTGAAGCTAAGAACATTTAGAGACGCGAACAACTATCATTCATCACACGTTTTTGATCTGTGACGAAGGCAAATAAATTTTTTTGCATGAGTTTGATGATTTATTTTCGGAATTTTCTATACATAAATAGGCAGTAAACTACCATTTTATTCCCTCTTTCTCAACCAATTTTCTTCCTTGAATTTATTGATGAGTTTTAATGTCATCAATAAATTTTTATTGGTTGGTTGGTTTCGTATCCTCGCTTGGCGAGGAAGAATGGGTACGCTGCTCCTGAGTCTAACGGGGCCGTTATAGGCAGGAGTCTGATTTCCGCCCCTTTGAAAGGTCTCTTAATTTTTGAACCAGCTCCCAGATGAGGGACCGTCACCTGGGATTGAAACCCCCAGAGGTATCGTTTCACTTGGAGGACTTTGGAGCCCCGACCTATTTAACGTGCACCAGCTACCTTTAGCGTACACGGCCTCACAGGAACCAGCCGCGAGAGGTTGTCACCCTCCCAAACACTGACCTAAGTCGATGTTGCTTCACTTTTGGTGGTCTGCGGAAACCGAGCTTCTACCGACTGGTCCACTGCTTTCAATAAATTTTTATTGAAATAACTAATTATTTTTTCTCTCTCTTCTACTTTCGTCGTATTGTCGAAGCCTTTTTAAAAAATCATTTTATTTCTCATACTTTCATACTACTTCTTACATCTACAGTCTACGTTATTTGTACAATACTCAATACATTTTTTAGCCTACTTTCCGGTAAAAGTAAAAATATTAAGAATAAAGCATGAAACAAGGCTTAATGTATCGTGAAAATATCGTTAAAATAAAGAAAAGTCAAGAAAAAGTGAAGTAATTAAATAAAGATTGAAAAATAAAAACTTTGAAACTAGGGTTTTGAGATGGTGAAAATATGTGTCGGTCGGTCTGTCTGTCTGTCTGTCCCCCCTAATAACTTTTGAAGGAATCGTCCGATTCGAAAAATTCTTTTTGCATTCGAAAGATCTCGGCAAGGACATCTCATTTTCATATTTTACTTTTTGATTTGAACAATTTTTCGTTCATTTTTGAACAGTTCAAAAAAAAATTAAACTTTAGCGCTATGGGCGCTAAAAAATTAACATTAGCGCCATCCACGTTCCAATGAACAAGCTTACTGGAGGAACCTCTTGGTGTGAAATATTAATTTGAACAGTTTTTGTTCAGTTTTGAACAGTTCAAAAAATTATCGTAGCGCTTACGGGGAAATTTCAATACTATATAAATCCTGATCTAACGGTCCGATTTGCTGGGAACAAACTTTATCGGAAAGCTCTTATAACGTAGAACATGAACAAATAGAAAGTTCATTCAGAACTAACGAGCCTATTTTCATATGAAATGATTTTATCGGGGTTTTTAAGGATATTTCTCAATGAATAAATGAAGGAGTGAAAGAATGAATCAATGAATAATTGAATGAGGAAAAGAATGAATAAATGAGTGAATAAATGAAAAAATAAATAAATGCGTGAGTAAATACATGAATGAGTAAATGAATGAATAAACACATGAATGTGTAAACTAATGAATGAATAGATGAATGGCTGAATAAATGAAAGAATGAATGACTGAGTGAATGAATATGTATTATCCGTTGAAAAGGGTATATTTGAAAAAGTTAAGAACTAACGCTAAAGGAGAAAGATAGAGAAAAAGATAGTTAGATTATAAATTTGAATTTGGTGTATACGGGAAAGTAGGCTCGTATAGTTCTAGGCAGAACTTCTAGTTACTATTTATGATTCAAAGAAAAAATGTAACAACAAAACAAAAGAGAAAATGTAATTTATTAAATGAATGTTAAAGAAAATAGTACTAATCCTTAAGGTGTTAGTTAATCCACTTCCAAAATGCATATATACATATATGATAAGTCAGTCAGATTTTTTGTCCAGTACAACTTCAAACGAATAATACTGTTTGAAGCTAACAATGTCTAATGTAAGGTAAAAATAGATAATCGCGGCGAGGTGTTATTTCACTTCGAATAAACGTTTCGCAAGTTTGTTGATTTGCATTAAGGTTTTAAACTGTTGATTAAATTGATAAGTGAGTGTTTGTGTTTCTTATTTATTCAATAGTAATAAGGGTGGAATAAAATTTTTTTTAATTTCTATTTTCTTTACAGGAGCAGGAGTGCAGAACGATAAATTTCATGTAATATAAATGCATTAATTATACCTAAAATCACATGACTAAAAATGGGGTATGATATATATTTTTTTGCAATTAAAATACATCTCATAATTAAAAATAGGGGGAAATTGATGCGTTGTTGATTTTTATTCTTGCAAGAACTGTGCATGAATTTCTGATAAGTTCCTGACTGTCACTGAAGCGCTGAAAAATGGTTTTTGAACATAGATTGTTTTAAAGATATTTAATTTATGTAAACAATTTTGCTGATCTAAGGCCAATAAACTTCAAGGTATTAAAATCAGTATTATAAAACAAATGATCAAACATGCTTTGTGTTAAAATATGAATGCAAAAAAAAAAAAAAAAAAACTGTAAATAAAGCACAAATTGCCAAAACAGTAATAAAAATATCTATTTCGAGGCTTCAATGGAGCCTCTTCATCAGTGCAGGAAAGAAGTGCTCAACGCCACAACTTTCTCGTGTATTCTTTCCCGCACTGTTCATTCCGCACTTCTCCCTGCGCCGATGAAAAGACCTAGAAATAGTATTTGCATTATTGTTTTGACAATTTGCACTTTATTTACGTTCTCCCCCCCCCACCTGTACTCATATTAAAAGCAGTTTATTATTGGAGCCTCTTCATCAGTGCAGGAAAGAAGTGCTCAACGCCACAACTTTCTCGTGTATTCTTTCCCGCACTGTTTATTCCGCACTTCTCCCTGCACTGATGAAAAGACCTAGAAATAGTATTTGCATTATTGTTTTGACAATTTTCACTTTATTTACGTTTCCCCCCCCCTCAGCTGTACTCATATTAAAAGCAGTTTATTATTGGAGCCTCTTCATCAGTGCAGGAAAGAAGTGCTCAACGCCACAACTTTCTCGTGTATTCTTTCCGCACTGTTCATTCCGCACTTCTCCCTGCACCGATGAAAAGACCTAGAAATAGTATTCGCATTATTGTTTAGACAATTTGCACTTTAATAATAAAATTACACGTTAATTTAAAGCACAATTTGCACTTTATTTACGTTCCCCCCCCCCTCACCTGTACTCATATTAAAAGCAAGGTCCAGTCCATTACGAAACAAATGTATGTTTCGGAGGACCCTTACTCCCCCTTTTTGTCTGCGCCATTATTATATAGTTAAATATATACTGTAAAACCCATATAAATGAAATATATAGTAAAAGAACTAAAAGTTCTGCACTGAAAACTTAGTATAACATAGATATACCTCTTTAAAGTAACATTCATAAAGTTAAGAATTAATTGAAATTCATTGATTACCATTGGATTCATAACTATCTTCTATGTCTACTCTTTAATGCATCGCACTTTAAGCGGTATTAAGTTTCATCAGATCATCAGATCTTATGTCTTCTACGGACTCATAACTTTCGTCAATTAGTTTAATGCATATCGCCATAAGGTGTCATTAAACATATAATCCTCAACACTAGCACGACCTGAACTTCCTCCTCGGGGGGGGGGGAGTCCTTAGGGACCGTTCATAAATGATGTCGCGCTTTTCCCCACATATTTGAATCCCGCCCCCTTTGTCACATGTCACACTATGACACTATGTTGCATAAGCAGGGATGTCACACTTCTTCTTACGCCTCTTCCCCCCCCCCCTTGTTACACTTTGTCACAATTTCACGGACCCCCTCCTCCTCGAAGCGGGACATCATTTGTGAATGATCCCTTACATGCCCTTTTATTTATTACCATACTGTATATACTAGCAGTGGCAATATGGCTTTAAATTAAGGGCGCTGGACGGGAAATCCATCCCTTGCTGCCCCTCAGATCCTCAAGCATGTTTAAATATATCATTCATTATGTCAAACTTAATTCTAACAGCTGGCAGGGTGGGGAAGTGGGAAGGCGCAGGCCTCGTACGCCCAAGTTCGCAGGTTCAAACCTGGCCGAATTCGTTGGATTTTCAAGATGCAGAAAATCCTCTGCCACCATGTCGTATGATTACGCGGTATGTTAAAGATCCCTTGAGTAACGGTTTTGCGTGGCCTCTCGGCTGAATTAAATTCCTAGTGCCGTTTGCATCAACGAGAGCTCAGGTGATGCCATCTAGAGGGAAACTGAGAGTCAAAAAATTGCGGCAATGGCACCACTCTCATTGTGACGCCGCTGAAATAGTTGGTACCAATCTCTGGGAACGAACGCACTAGATCTGCAATAGTTGAGGACCAATATTGCAGCCCATTGGAAAGAAAGAAAAACTTCTTTCTAACATGCTAAGAAAATCAGAAGTGCACATCGAGGAGATGGGGTGGGTCATGGCATAGACGCCGCCATTGAAATTTTAAGTGGGTAGTTTTCAGAGCACTTTGGACGATTTTTTTGGTGGAGGCCATCGTTTTAGGGGGGTTGTTTTTTTAGGGGGTGAGTCACTGCTCTGAGGGGGTGGGAACCCCTGACAAAATGTTTGATGTTGAGATGCATATTTGTATCGAAAAAGATTTTCGCAATTCAAAACGTAACTAAGTATTGCATAACTATTGACAGATATAACATGTTCTGTCATTTTGTGCATCTAAAGATAAGGGGGGGGGGATATGTGTAGATGTCTCAAAAAATTTAAAAAATATATTCATAAATCGATTTTACTACTATTCAATAATATACCCTGAAAACTTCAAAGCACAATTCCAAGTCGTTTAATAGTTATAAGGATCGGAGCGGTCGGGCAGGTAGTCAGTTATTCATGAATGATCTGAAGGGTATTAGAGAGACAGAAGAACGTTAGCAGATGTACTTTTGTTTCTTTTAACAGTTGAGACCTCGGATAGAAATTTCTATAAATATTAGTATCTATAAGTATAAAAAAATATTGATTCATTACTGCCTTAATTTACCTTCACTACCACTCTTTTTTTCAAACGCGTTTTTCTCGAAACTACGTTTTTCAAATTTGCGCACACTCTAGCTCGCAGCTTTTGATAAATACTTATCAAATTTAGCACACATTTCCTTTATATATATACACTCAAAAGGAACTACAATCATAAACATATCTTTGTTTTTACTTTTTTATTGCAAAAAAAAAAAAAAAAAGAAAAGAAAAAAAAAACGGTCAAAAATCGTACTTAATTTTCCTATTCTAAAAAAAAAAAAAAATATTTCGATTTCTTGTGATAATTTTAGTTCAAATAGAAGACACACTTTTAAAAAAAGTACTTTTTTAAAAAAAATGATTTCAGATAAAAATTGACCTCCAGGATGTACGCAAACTGCCTTTCCGGGTGGCGACTTACAATGTGCAGAAGCTGATACCCAGAGGCGTAGCTAGGGTTTTCAGCGCCCGAGTACAACTGAAGATTTTGTGCCCCCTTTGCCCCTGGGGCGCCCCTAAAGGGAAACAGCTCCCTGGCCTAAAAAAAAAAAAATTATGTTTCCTAAATGATAAATAGCTCTAAAAAGCAATCCTTTTAACTTTCATTTTTATTTGCGACCATTCACTTCTAAGGGAAAAACGGGAACTTTGGCTTCGCAAAATAATTTGATTTCCCACGCACTCCTGTGCTACATTGGTCAAACCCTATATGGTTTGCGGTGTTCCCACTTTTTTGTCGAACATATTCACACCTCTTCAGTTCAAATAATTTTCGTTTCGCATTAAAAAAAAAAAAAAAATTTAAAATTAATTTGGCGCCCCTTGACGCTGCGTCCGGGTACAGCTCCCACCTAGCTATGCCTCCGCTTATATCCCCAGAATTTTTCAAGAAAATTGTTTGAAAATTTCGTAAATGTTCTTCCAATATATCTATAAAATAACCTCATAATCTCAACAAAATATATTTATTCCTTATAGGTCAAAAAAAATTCATGAAAATTACTTTTAATACGCCGTCTTACACCTATTTCCCCCCTTAATCATACTAAATTGAAAAAGTGAACGAAGAAGCGACATTTATTAAAAAAGTAATAGGTCTCCTAGCAGATAAACTAAATTCAATGCAAATAAATAATTACCATTTTACACTATGAAATTTAGGCATGGATATTTTGTTAAGCATTATTACATGAACCCATTTCACATTAATGTGATCTTGCTGAAACCTCTATTTACAAGTAGATATTATCGAAACTTTTACCCACATCTAATCAAGGTAACACACTTTAGGGATATGAAACTCTTTCTTTAATGTTCATTAGTGTTAAAAATAAGGTTACAGCTGTAAAATAATTACTGTTGATAATTATGAAATCAATACTTTTATCAATCTAATAGACACTTCTTTGTGATACTTTACTTAGAATTATCTAATGCAACCATAATCGCTAAATAAAATTAAATTGCACTTAATGTACATACAAATGCCAATACGATTCCCGCTGTTGTAGTACGACTCATGTACTTTTGAAGTGATTATCATACTTAATTAAGTTTAGAATTATCAATTTGGCGAGGCGAAAACTTAGCTATGACGCTAATTTTCGTTCGTTGAAAACATTAATTATTCCAGGTCTAGATTTATTATTATTGTTATTATTATTTCTCGCGTAAAATAATTATGACACTCTTACAAGTTTCGAAAATATTAAAAGCTGAAGAATGAGAAGCGTAAATTGTGTTAACATATTTCAAATAGACAGAAATATTTCCGCATTTGAAATTTCTGGAGACAAATTTGTTGTTTGGGGTGTTACAATGGTTCTACACGCTATAAAAGGGGTGAATATTTATGTTCGTATAGGTACATATTTATATGTATGTTTGAAGATTTTGAAAATGTAGCAAAAAGGAAGGGGAGTGTCTTTCAGATGCCCCTACTTGGCCCACCCCCTTTTATCTTTAAATATTTAAGCAATTTTAAAACGAGTATTTTTAAAAGTGATTATATACATCGCTCATAGAAATAAACAGTGTCATATCTGCAAAATAGACATTTTTCAAGAGAGGCGTTTGCACGTTTTACAATTTGTTTTATTCAATTATCTTATTTGTTTCAACGATTATTATAATCGATTTTGTTCAGAAAATAGTTATTGTTCTAATTTTCTCTCACATGATGGATGTTAATGATGTCAAAAAAATTAGAAAGAGCTATAAAAAGTAGTTATTACAGTATTGCACCCAAAAAAATACAGTTGGCCTCTAGCCTTAATTTTTGAACATTTACTTACGGTAGTATTCCCAATATAAAAAGCGCAAAAATCTGAAATTTTGATACAAAAAAAAAAAAAAAAAAAAAAAAAAAACGATTTTTTGCAGATATGACACTGTTTATTTAAAAAGCGATATATACACACATCTTCATTTTCAATAAGTACTTCCAAAGTTATGCAATTAACACTAGATTTACCAGATGAGTCATTTTGGCTGTTTCGAAGCGTCCATTTTGCACAATTTGTTACTAACTATAGTGCAGCTTTCAATTGTATTACCTTTCCCTAATACATGGTAAGTAGGACAAGTTAATGTGACTGAAAGTTTTATTATAATTAGTAGTACCGTGGTGAAAAATGAAAGTTTAGACATGGTTGAAAACGGCCCTGGTAAATTTAGTGTTAATGTATGCTGTATAATTCGCTAGACCAATATTCTGAAAATTGTCTGAACTCTTTTGAATTTCAATATTATTAAAACTAGAATTTTGTTACCAGACCCACTTTTCAAGAAAGCATGTTACCAAGTGTTTATCATTCAGATTGACAAATAAACTCCGAGCCTTGAAAATTGAAAAATAAATAGACTTTTGACATAAATTAAATGTACATCTCTTTTGCAATTTAAAGTTGTATATATTTCAACAAAGTTTCGAACAATCAGGCATGTTTAAAACAACCATGCTGCAAATTTGAAAACAATCATGAACAGAAACTAAAACTTTTTTCTTTAAAGAAATTTCAGAGGGTTTGTGCACAATATTATGGAATATAACTTTAACAACTTTAAGTTTCAGATGCCCGGCTTGCGTAAAACTATCTAATTTTATTTCAATATATTGACAATATTTACACTTAATTCTATTTTATAAAATATAGAATCATATTATGTCCGCCACCTTTTAAAAACTGACTTTTAAAATTAATTTAAACTAAACTTTTACATATAAGTGCTCAGATTCTGTCTGCAACATTATTCGACGTCCTTTTAATTACATAAATAAAATAAGAGGCTTAATTTCAACTTAAATCATTAAAAACGTTTTTAGAAAATATACTTGAATAGTTTACATGAACACAATGCAGTTAGTTTGATTCATTTGTACCATATTTACACAATGCCGATTTTAGTTCAAATTATTTAATTAAATTCGCAAACAATTGCATTTTACGATAGTTTTGCAATTGTTGTATTGATATACTAGGGCTACAGTACTGAAATATGTATTTAGATGCAAAGTTTTCAAACTTACCAACCACTTAAGGAACTTGGTCACTTTGGCAGATGTATTTCAACTTAAAATATCCCATCTCAGAAGTTGGTTTTCAACTTAACGCCTCCGCCATTAGATTCTCTGTAACAAACCCATTCATAATATATAACGAATGTTTTATAATCTTCTAATAACGCATGTTGATCATATTTATGAAACAATTCAACGCGTTTGAGTCACAGAACAGTGGTACACTGCTTACGTAGAACACATAACTCCCAATGGTAGTATTAAGCTTTCAAAAAACCGAACTCAAGATTTTTTTTTCAATTTAAAGATCCCATTCATTAGAGATTGTTGTAATCCCATTCATAAAATACAGCAAATGTTTTTCAATCTTCTACCCACACTAACTGATCAAATTTATAAAGCAAATGTATTCGAATCATAGAACACTACTCCGTGTAGTTCGAACAACCATTGGAAAGTTGAGTTGTGTTTATTTTGGCGATGATGATTGGCGAAATTTGACCTGATTCACGAGCCTTAAATTTAATTTTTATAGCTTATACTAATAATAAAATAACTTATGTATAAATAAAGTGTTTTGTTACAGATTGCGTTGCATGAATACCTATTTTAGTCTGCAGTTTTCAGAGGGAAAGATGTAGGAAGGCCTCTTAGTAATTGCTTGCATGTCTTGAATAAAAATGGCGTCATCCTTGTATTAGTATTCCGAACTGATGCTATATGCTAGTTTTAAAATTTAGTTGCTTTCAACAAACAGTGAAGCAAACATTCTGATTCGCGTACTAAATAAACGTTTCAAAACAAAATTCCCTAGAGGTCGAATGGATTCGTACTTTTCTGCCACGCGCAGAAGCGTCCAGCTATCAAAAGTCCGTAGTCCCAACTGTAATTGCTCTACAATTTCGTCAGTTTTAGGTTTAAAATATATTTAAAAAAGACTTTTTTCTTCATTTGTTTTGATCTTGATTTTTCAATTTAAAGCTATACAACTCAATTCAGCTAGTTTAATCCACTGCTGTTATTAAAACTACTATCGTCTCACAAGAGTCATTTCGCATTATCTTATGAATATGGAATTCTACCCCATTCTCTCCTGGAAACCATGTTCTATTAATAGCATGCGTGGATTCAAAGTGACATTACAAGATACATTGTATCAATTACTGAATAAATAATGCATGCGATGTGAGAGGGGATAGATGTGACAATTGATTTGTGTATTTCCAAAATACTAAATATTAACTGTTGTTCCCAAGTACAGAAGCGCTATAAGACTCATATTTGTAAAGGTAACGAGATTTTAGAATACGTGCACGTTGAAGATGCAAATTATGCAGAAAACGTATTTACACATTATGATGCATAATTTAACATTTAAAAAATCATGTCGGAATATTCACAAACATAATACCTTAAAGTTCGACAATGAATTCCTGACACTCGGACGCTTCTACGCATGGCAGGAACGGACGAATCCATTCGAGTTTTAGGGAAGTTCGTTTTGTAGGTGCGATTATTAGCACGCGAATCTAAATGTTTGCGCCTCTGTTTGTCGAAAGTAACTAAATTTATAAACTGCTATCAGCTCGGAAGAAATCAAGTATGCCAAGCGAACTAAAACGGGAACAAAAACGGCCTCCACTCCCGCCGGTTTATAGATGCAACTCTGGCGGCCCCCCAGCCTTGAAAACCCATGGAATTTCGCTCCGCTGCAGCTATCCTGCGCCAGGTCTGCTTATGTCGCCCTCTCTTTCTCTTTCTCATTTCATATTTACACTGTAAAAATTTTGCGTTTCATGAACATAACTGAAACCTGACAACATCATTTTTGGTGTTCAGTTGGTGTAAAGTTGAACATTATTCATTTTTTGATGTATTTTAAATTAAATTAGGGGCCGTTCATAAATGACGTCACGCTTTTTCCCCATATATTTGACCCCCTCCCCCCTTTGTCACAATACGTCGCACATCAGCGGACCCCCCTCCCCCTCTTTGTCACGCGTCACGCTATGTTGCATAACGCAGGATGTCACACTTCTTGTTACCCCCTCCCCTCCCCTTGTCACACTTTGTCACAATTTCACGAACTCCCCTCCCTCCCCTCGAAGCGTGACATCATTTATGAATGATCCCTTAAGTGTCTGTCTCAAAAAATATAGATGGTGTAACGTTTCTCAGCACATGAAATGTGATACCTCCGTTACATGTGGAAATTTCATTGCGATTTCTCGTTTCTATGAAAAAAAATAAATGGGCAATCGTGCCGACTTTTTATATTAGTAGCTGAGTTAACGATCATCATATGCTAATAAAACTTCTGCTATCTGTACATTTTTTGACAGACACTCAAAAAGTTAAGATACATAAAAAAAAAAACGAATAATTTTCGTCTTTATTCCAACTGAATACCGAAAATGGTGTTCAGTAACACCAAACATTTTCACAGTTTAGGCGCTCTGATCGGCGAAATGTATCAAAAGCGCATTTGTTAAATATTAGTTTTTGAATAAGGGGGGAAAGAAAAATAAAGGGGTAGTCGTGATCGTTATAGCGAAATTTTAACACATAGGTTCAACTCAATAATGCCTGGAAGAATCTATTAGCACGTACACATCTTTATAAACAACAAACAATATTTATTGTTCTTACGTGATCTACAAGTTATATCAAACAAAAACCTACCACATGTTAGACAAGTTCACGATGTAGGCAAAGCTACACATATAATAACATAGATAATACCTCATTAACAAAATGTCATGGCACACCATAAAAATAAAAATTAAGAAAAAAAAGTTTAGAAATATCTAATTGGACTTATTTCCCTTGCTATAAATTGGAAAATCATACCTAATTTTCACGGGGGAGAATCCGAGGTCAGGTACCTGTAGGAATACGGGAGGGGATCGGGACAAAGGTCCCTGCGAAAAGCTGAAAAAATAAAAGGGGTCATTTCAAGTGGTCAGGGGTTTTTATACCCCCCGATCGGCTTAAGAAAATTGAAAGCTTTCTACGATGTCCGTAGTAAATCAGGCGTGAAGGTGACAGAGGTCAAGCTCAGAGAAAAAAGAAAGTAGCAAAAAAAAAAAAAAAAAATGTGCGCCATGAACAATGCACATGTGCCATGAACAATCTCAACCAAATAAAATATATTGAAATTCATGCAATTAAAATTCATTATACACTAATCAAAATGCCAATACCTAACACATTCAATCACGACTTTTGTGCTGACAATAGCAAGAAGGAGCCTGTATTAAAATTAAAAAGTGAACGGATCTCAGACGGTCATTAGAAATAAAATAACGCACGGGGATCGGCAAATTTTCTGGTAACTTTCGCCCGCATCAGACACGGGCAAATGCGTTAAGGGCTTAAATAAGCCTACAGAAAGAAGCTTCTGCTAGGGACCGTAACATTGCGCGGAATGTTGAAATGCACACGAAGTGCTCAAGCTCTTTGCGGGGAAGAATAGACAGCATCAGTGTATTGCCACTGAAGGCCGCCATCTTGCTGAAGTGGCATTCAAAACTTAATGTAAAAAAATGGGATTATATACAGATGAAAATTTTAAAAAAAAGTCTCAAATTGTATCAGTTTTTTTTAATGCCCCATCGAAACCGGGTTATTACTTCCGCCCCACCCTGTAATAAATTTCTGAAAGAGAAACGCAGATTTAAAAAGCACGGAACTGTTAGAATAGGGTCAGGTGACATGGGTTTAAAAACAGGCATTTTTGATAAAATGAATATGAAACTATTCAAAATTGATAGCTAAGAATTAAAAAACAATGATTGAGTTTTTACATTTCAACCCTACTTCACTAATACACTGTTGTTGGCAACTATGCAGATGTAAAATTTCCAACAACGCTGAAGACTTCCTTCTGCTTTCTTAATGTTTTGAATAAGAGTGCTCTGAAGCTTAATTTTTGATACTTGAGCTGTGAAATAAGATCATCAGCCTTTTCGTTATACAGGGTGTCCCAAAACGACCGCATAAACTCTGCACAGCTAGATTCCTCGTTGGGGGTACATAATAATTGCCCTAAGAAGCGTTCTGTACGATCCATAGTTTACGAGAAAAATACGAAAAACAAAGTATGACGTCACTGCCGGTGCAAGAAAAAACGTTCGCTTTAAACCTATGCTTTAAACGTTATCGTCTGAACAGATATGCAAATACTGTTGTTGATATGTCCAATACAGTGTTTTTTCTTGCACCGGCAGTGACTTCATATTTTGTTTTCCGTATTTTTCTCGTAAACTACGGATCGTACAGCAACGCTTCTTTGGGCAGTTTTTGTGCACTCCTAACGACTAATCTAGCCGTGCAGAGTTTATGCGGTCGTGTTGAGACCGCATATATGGACCGAGTATATGTGTTTCGTCAGATGTGTATGCAGTATATTCAAGGATGTTTCTCTCAAATGTCTTTCTCGATGTCTTTCGATGTTTCAGTAACGAAGTTTAGGGTTTGCTGATTTAAATTTATGAGAAATTTCAAAGAAGAAAAAGATAAGTATTCAACATAAACATTAATGATTGGCCTCGGGGTGGTGCAGTGGTCCACTTTGTGAGTCCAATCAATTAATTTTTTTTACTGATAATGCGTAGCAAATATAGCTGTAAAAAAACAGAAAATGAAACTAAAGGTTTAAGGAATATATATTTTTCAATTAATAACTTATTTTTGTAAGTGCTTTTTTCCTTTTAAAAAATAAATAAATAAATAAAAACGAATAAACAAAATATTTATATACATAAATAAAAGCAAATAAAAGAATAAAAATACAAAAGTTGTGCGCTGTGTCCTTTCATCCCCCAACTTTTTATTTGGTAACAAAACTAAAAACATTTTTATTTGTCTTTTTTTAAATAAAGGGTTGTGCTACCGTACAGGATCTGGTGCCTCCTCACAGAACTTGCACCTCACACCTACCCCCTTCATGAATGAAGAAGGGGGCTTGGAATGTATCAGCTTTATGTCATTCCCCGTTACTTTATTTTCTCTTTCTTTTAAAAACATTTCGTTAAAATTGATGTTTGAATGTTCATTAACTTTTTATTCTTTAACAAAACTCCCAACCTCTATATTTACCTTTCTTAAATAAAAGAATATGCTACCATACAGGATCTGGTGCTTCCTCACAGAACCTGCGCCTCAGACTTCCCCCTTCATGAATGAAGAAGGGGGCTTAATGTCATTCCATGTTATTTTATTTTCTCTTTCTTTGAAAGACATCCCGTTAAAATTGATGTTTGAATATTCATTATCTTTTTATTTTTTAACAAAACTCCCAACTTCTTTACTTATCTTTTTTAAATAAAAGATTGCTACCATACAGGAGCTGGTGCCTCCTAACAAAACCTGCACTCTAGACTTAACCCCTTTGCGAAATAAGGAGGAGACTTATTTGGAATGCATCCGTTTTATATCATTCGTTTACTTTCTGTTTTTTCTCTTATCTTTATTTTAAAGACATTCTATTAAAATTGATGTCAGAATGTTCATTTCAAAAATGCATGTTTTTGAAATGCTTTAAACTTTTCCGTTGATGTTGTATGTTTTTAATGTATATATATATATTTCAGTCGCATTCATGATTATAAATAGTTTTTAGCCTACTTTCCCGTAAAAGTAAAAAAAAATAATAATAAAGCATGAAAGAAGGCTTAATGTATCGTGAAAATATCGTTAAAAATCAAGAAAAGTCAAAAATAAGTGAAGTAATTAAATAAAGATTGAAAGATAAAAAATTTGAAAGTAGGGTATTGAGATGGGGAAAAAGTGTGTCTGTCGGTCTGTCTGTCTGTCGGTCTGTCTGTCTGTCTGTCGGTCTGTCCCCCCCTAATAACTTTTGAACGAATTGTCCGATTGGAAAAATTCTTTTTGCATTCAAAACATCTCGGCGATGACATCTCATTTCCATATTTTACTTTTTGATTTGAACAATTTTTTGTTCAATTTTGAACAGTTCAAAAATTTTAACATTAGCGCCTATGGACAAAATTGAAGCAAATTCTGTAAACTCTGGGCACAAGAGCCAAGTTCCTATTGCAAGCTTATTGAAAGGAGTTCTCGGCGTGAAATATTGATTTGAACAGTTTTTGTTCATTTTTGAACAGTTCAAAAAATTAACACAGAGCTTACGGGGAAATTTTAACCCTATATAAATCCTGATCTAACGGACCGATTTGCTTGGAACAATTTTTATCGGAAAGCTCTTATAACGTAGAACATGTAGAAATAGAAAGTTTATCCAGAACTTACGAGCCTATTTTGCTATGAAATTTTTTGATCGGGATTTTCAAGGATATTTCTCAGTGACTCAATGAGTGAAATAATGAATGAATGAATAAATGAAAGAGTGAAAGAATAAATCAATGAATAAATGAATGAGGAAAAGAATGAATGAATAAATTATTGAATAAATGAAAATATAAATAAATGAGTGAATAAATACATGAATGCGTAAATGAATGAATAAACACTTGAATGAGGTAACGAATGAATGAATAAATGCATGGCTGAATAAATGAAAGAATGAATGAGTGAGTGAATGAATATGGTATTATCCGTTGAAAAAGGTATATTTTCAATAATTAGAACTAAAGATAAATAAGAAAGAGAGAGAAAGAGATAGCTAGATTATAAATTTGAATTTGGTGTATACGGAAAAGTAGGCACGTATAGTTCTAGACGGAACTTCTTGCTAGGTACTCTTTTCCTTATCGCTGCCCCCAAAAGATATATTCTTCACAGCGGAACAGTTATTTCTTTATTCATACATGACTCCAACAGCGACGATTTTCTTAATGAGGGTAAAAAGACTCTATTAAGGTCACACGAATACTTTCTTTAGGGTATCTCATAATGTAAGGAAAAAACAGATTAATATTTTCGCTTTTTATTCACAAGAGCAGCTATAGGATTACATGCTTTGTTTTGAATTTTTCAAAGCGTCTATACACATACGGTGTGTGCACTTACACACAGTGTGTCAAATAATTTTTAAGACTAGGTTTATAAAATAAAATAAACAAGAAGTTACATCTAGAACTGTACAAGCCTACTTTCCGTATACGCCACCTTCAAATTTATAATCTAGCTAACTCTCTCTTTCTTCTTTAGTTAACTTTAGTTCTTAATCACTTCAAATATACCTTTTTCAACGGTTAATGCATATTCATTCACTCACTGATTCATTCTTTCATTTATTCAGTCATTCGTTTATTCTTTCATTTATTTACTCATTTATGTATTTTTCACTCATCTATTTATTTTTCAATTCATACACTCGTTTATTTATTTTATTATTTATTCACTCCTTTATTCTTTATTCCTTCACTCATTCATTTAATCATTCATTCATTCGAAAATATCCTTAAAAATCCCAAACAAAAAATTTCATAAGAAAATAGGCTCGTTCCTTTCTGGTTGAACTTCGTATCTGTACATGTTCTACGGCCAAACATCTTTCCGATAAATTTTATTCCAAGCAAATCGGTCAGTTAGATCATGATTTATATAGGATGTAAATTTCCCCTCAGACGCTAATGTTATTTTTCTTTTGAACTGTTACAAAATGAATTCCTTTATCTTGGCGCAAATCTTGTTAAGCAGACGTTTTGGCAACAGCACACGAAGAAAGTTACTAGCGTAGGTATTCCGTTTGGCGTTGGTTTCATCATTATTGGTGACTTTATTGTCTGCGCCACGATAAAGGAAAGTACCATTAATTTTTTTGAACTGTTCAAAAATTAACAAAAATTGTTCAACTCAAAAAATATTTTCCTCCGAGAGCTTCTTGCATTAAACTTGATCATAGGAACTTGGATTTTATGCCCAGTTCTTCCACAACTTGCTTCATTTTGGCCCATAGGCAAAGCAAAAACTGCCTAGTGTAGTTTGTTGCATACAGTGTGATGTATTAAAATATTTCTAAGCAATCTTTAATACTCAATATTTTTGCTGAATACATGGAGTACAATTTTTAGTTAAAAAATTTATTGTCATAATTAAAATACGTATTTCTCATTTTATTATGATAAATGAAAAAAGCTGTCTGGAAGCTATTATTCAATATTTCAAACGAAAATACTTTCCTGTAACAAAATATTTCACGCATATTTAATTGGTTAATGGTGTGTAATGATCAATATGTTGATAATAAATCTTTCTTTGAATTGATTCCAGTTTTCTCAGGTAAAAAAACAGCAAATTTTTCTAAATGTCGTAGTAACTCGAGCGTTTCATATTTCTTCAGCGTTTAATTTTCCGTTTTAAATATTTCTATTGCAAGGATACTTTAACTAACTATTCTTAAAATATCTTTCTTATGTTCTTTACTTTTATTTATGCTAGTGAAAAAGCTAAAAAAAAATAAAATGATTGCAAAACTTCCACACAGAAAGCTTACATGAAAGGTTTTCATAGAATTGCATTAATGCATCAATTAGAACATCTTAAGCGAGAATCTACAAAAAGAAACTTATATAACCTCTCAATAAAAAATAAAATGTTTTGCTAGAGAGTGCTTTTAAATGAACAGAAATTTAATATGAAAAATATAATTTCAGGTACGAAGCTTTGATTAACGCTACGCTTAGTAGTATACATAATTTAAACATAGTATATAAAAGCTCATCTAGATTACTTTTTCATCAAAATATAATATGGTTTAAGATCATAATTTTTTCAAAATTCATAAAAAATATCAAATTATATTTTCGATCGTTTTATTGCTGGTTTGGTCCTATTTTTATATAAAAAAAATACAAACGAGCCACAACAGTTCAGATATTACATGCAGAAATATCATTCACTGTAAGAAATTTCATCATGAAATTACGGTTAAATGACCGGTCTGTCTGACCAGTCTGTCCATCTAATTCACCGTTAAATTTACGGTTTGAAACATTTTTCTATCTTTACGGGACCTAACCATTTCCAATCAACTTGGTTAAAAAGCCGTAAATACAAAAATTTACGGTTTTATAACCATTTAAAAATGGTTTCAAAACAAAATTTTTACCGTTTTTGAAACATTTCGTAGAACCATGGCGTAGAATCTTCGAGGCGTAGAAACCGTAAACGTAACTTGCAGGAATTGAACCCAGGTTTACGGTATACCACCCTTGCTCTCTGGCCATTCGGCCATCTACACCACGTGAAGCAGCCGTTTATTTATCAATAAATCTTCTTTTCCAACAGGCAAACTGCCTTAATATTGAGATTTCAGTTTTTGATTGGATCTAAAGTCATTTTTAGTCTAAATTTACTGTATATGGACGAAAATCGTTTTATTTGCTGCAAAAATTAAAATACAAACAAGCTTCAGCAGCTCAAATTATGGGTTCGCTCATTCTCAAACAGTTCGGGAATCCGATGTCTCCAATTTTTGATTTACGTGTGTATGTCTTTCTATTTAGTAACCACTGCTTAAGCCACTTTTTTTTTCCTTCTTTTTTTATATACACATGCAGATTTGAACTGATAAATCTTTATTCATATTTTAACAACAACATACGACCGGTAGGGTTTCGCAACCAAGATGGGCGCCCGATTCTTATTGAGCGCTTGAAAATTACGGTTAGTTAAACGTTCTTTAGGATCAACAGAGAATAAAAGATTTTTTTCGCAATCAGCGGTTTGAGTACCATCTTTTTAATGGTTATTCAACTGTTGTGATTAAATATGGTAAAATAACAATCAAATAAATGGTTATTTTACTACTTTCTTCCGGAAATTTTTAACAGTGTAAAACTTTTTAACATTACAAGACGTGTTATTCTCAATTTAATTCTGAAGCAACGGGTGAACGGAAGTCACCAAAACTGGTATACAAAGTTACATTTTGATGCCCAATATAAATATGTCCTAAAATAGGGGTTGTCATTCAAAGTTTTAAAGTTGATGTTCATTTAAATAAGAAGACGACCCCTTAACACAATTTGAGTATCAGAACTTTATAGAGTACATTTTTCCTGTTAAAATGACACATTTCATGTGTCTCGGGTGAAAATAGTGTCAAAATACCGAAGGAGTGTTTCATTCTCCCCTCCCGACTGTATATTGTTTTCCATTGTCTGTCGGCTCAGAGGATAATACAAAAAGGAACTTTTTTGTCTGAAATTTCTGCTGCTCAAAGCTAAGGTTCAACTTCAAACATGGCAGTGTAGCCACAATTCGAGATACAGAAATTTTGAGAAAAATGTATGGAACAAACATTGAACGCATGCTACAAATGCAGGGAAAATAAAAAAAATCAACATAGAGAGGTTTTTGAGGTAGATATGTTCGAGATAATAAGCGTTATATCTAGTGACGTTATTCACAAGTATCTCTCCCTTTAAAGTGGCATCCAGTAACCATTTTTGCAAATATTCAGACAGTACTTTGCGGGATGTGCTTTTCCAGGATACATTTCGGCAAGGGTTCTATAAAAAGCATTTTACCAAGCATAGAGGACAGATTCGAACGCGATGTTGTGCTTTGAATTGCCATTTTGTTCAGATTGCTTCACCTTTCTGTTTTCTGCTCCGGAGAAGGGGTAACATTCAAGAATTACTTCTCTGATTTTTCAATGGGTTATTTAAGTATATGGAAAATTATTCAAACAGATATTTTTAGTGAATAGTGCGTGTAATTTATTTCATAATCGAATTACTGTGTGGTACGTTTTAGTGTATTCAATAAAATTTCATTTGGCTGAGTATTTTATTTATTGAAACCGTTTCATTTTTAGTGCAGTTACGTCCTCCCCGCCACCTGAAAATAAACTAGTACGTGAAAAAACTTGCTATAGATGATAATGTAGTAGTTACGAGGTTATAAACAAGAACTCACCAACAAGCGTTCTTTTCCTTAATGTGATAAGTTATTAATATTATGTGGTACTTATTAGTGTACTGAAAAAAAAATCGATTGACAGAGTATTTTATTTATGTAAACTAACTCAGTGGCGTGACGGCCCATTGGGGGCCCTGGCCTACTGTGCCCATACCAGCTTTCGAGATCGAAAGCCCTGGGGTGCAGACGCAGACGTCCCGGTCAAGTGGTCGGCCTGACGCCGAATCCCCAGTGTTAGTTCCCAAGCATGCTCGGTCCTCATTATTTTGACCCCACTAAAGGGATGAAAGGCTGAGTCGACCCTGCCCAGCCAGGGAATCAAACCCCTGACCCCCTGCAGCATGGTAGCACGGAATTTATTTATGTATATCTCTTAAATTTCAATGCAGTTACGTTACCTCTCCCCCCCCCCTTAAAAATAAACTATTACATGAAAAATTTGCTGCAGATCATAATGCAGTAGTTAAAGGGTTAAAAACAAGAATTAACCAACAAGCGTTATTTTCACTAATAAAATTATTAATATTATATTGTTACGCAAAATAAATGCACAAGTCATCTTACTGTACAGAATCGTAATGCATCCCATCGCAACTAAATAATTTCTTTGAAGTTTTCCTTTTCAATGCACAAGATACTTACGTTTACATGTAATTGTAACACGTACCAGACACCTCAAATATCCCCGATAATATCCCCAGGCGTTAGCAGCTACATAACGCTCTTATTTATAGAATTAGGATAAATGAAGGCGCGAAATGGATAGCTTTAGTAAGTTTGGTGTCATCGAAATAATTGGATATTTATAGCATCAGCAAATATGATTTGACGTGCTTCCAGTGCTGTCCTATCATTCACAAGAGTCTAAATATATCACTCCACATAATCGTATAAAATCTCAATGATCGAACAAAGTTAGAGTGATGCATGATACATCTACATAGATTTAATCTATCTATATATAATGTAAGCTTTCTATGCATCTATAATTTAACGAAATTTTTAACATTATAAAGATAGCCGCGGTTTCAAATTTTTGCTATTTTTACATCCGTACGCACAGCTGCTGCATAAGGGTACTATTGTTTTTTTCTATACTAGCGGTACCCGCCCGGCCATGCCCGTGTTAAAAAGTGAAAAGAGCAGTCGGTTCGCCATTATGTATGGAGTGGTAACTTTTTGTGTGTAAATTATATTATTTTATTCAAATGTATAGCATTTCAAAGAATTAAAAATTATCCGCCCACGGCAATCAACCGGGGATCCTACAGATTTATGCAACTTTTTTCAAAAACGAAGTTCACACATTAAAAGAAATAAGGATAGAAAGAAAGAAAGTAACTATTAAAAAAAACCCCGTTTTGTTTGTTCAGTTCAAGTACCCACACAAAAAGGACGATTATAAATAATTATAATAGTTTAAATTCATGAATTTTTACAGAAAGACGAAATTTTGTTGCTTGCAGAAACTAACAGCAGCATGCGAAACTATGAAAGAGGAAAAGCAACCTTTTATCCGAGCTCAAATAGCCAAATGATGTATGTGTTAATTCCCTGGAGAGGAAGAAAATGAAATAATAAAATAAATAAAAATATAAAAAGTAATAAAAATTTGGGATAACAATAGCCGGGTTTGTCGGAATTTAAACAGATCACAAATTTCTTGAACATACAGATCAATTTATTTACAAGTTTATGTCTGCATGTGCAGAATTCAAGCACAGAAAAATATCCCACAAAGTTCATATCACCGTAAAAACAACGGCAACATCGTATTTACTTCCCAAACACAAATAGAATTAAGCACCCAATTTACAGCACAATGACTCAGACATACCTGCACTCGCAAAAACCTAAAAAGTAAGCTGAACTTCTGTTCGAAGCTCTTTATATAACATCTCGGATCACGTGACATGAAACATCCAGAAAATTCTAGCAAAAACTAGGATTATCGTGATCGAAATGTCGCCAAGTTTGGGGAGAAACAGCAAAATAAAAATCTTAAAACACAGGTTCGTAACAATATTTAGTACTTGAAATAAAACAAAATAGTTGTGGCAGACATGGCAAAAGACATTTGCAATTAACCGATTTTTATCCATTTTTTGTAAAATTTCTAATAAACCCTTCAAAAAAATGTTTGAGTAAAATAAAAATAGATGAATTATGAAGCTAAATATTTTCCGTAAAATATCAATTGTTATTAAATAAGCAAAGAAATTTGTAAAACCGAAGATTTGTTAGGGCCTGTTGTTGGTGTACTTTTTGTATTGTGTTGTATTGTATTGTAATGAGTAATGTAAATTAATGCTGCTATATCAAAAATTGAATTTTATTGTGACTGGTGTTCAGAGTTCTTAGCGTGCTGAGTGTTTCTGAGGGGGTTAAGTTTCTTTAGTTTCCGCTCAAAGTAAATTTACTTCATAAATATTATTTAACTGAAAAGTTTGAAATTAAAAACTTACAAATAAAAATATACTATTGATATTGAGAAAATGTAAAGCGGGTGACTAGTGGGCATCCTAAACATTTAAAAGTGTTCATTTAAAGGTAGAGTAATGTACAATAATCTAGAGACGAGAATTTAGCTTATAAATGGAAAAGAAAATTTCTTATTCAGCACACAAAAGCTTGTTATCCTAAAAGGATAAAATAGAATCAGGTTTCACTGTACTTTTCAACAAGCATACTCGTTTCACTTTACTGTAAGCAGAGTATTGTAAAATTTTCCAGAATTTTCTGGTTTGCAATTGCTACCGACTAAAATTTCCCAGTTTTTACTAAAACTGCAAGTGGAATTTTAAAATGACTTCACTCCTTGTGAAAGTTTAGAAGAATGACTTGAAATAAATAGAACTTGTAGGGAAACTACTATATGATTCTGTACCTAACGTACGATCCGAATTTTTTGGAAATCACGTATTTTTGATACAGTAGCTGATTTCTAAAGTGTAATTTCTCTCAAAGAGGAAAAGGGAAAAAGAAAAAAATCTAGTTTCAAACTGTGATAAAAGAAAATGAAATAGGTACATGAAAAGTGCTGGAAAGAAGTAATTGAGGATTCGTTACAAAACGAATGAAACACGTGGTCACTTTTAAATAAAAAAAAAGAGAAGGAAAAGAAAAAACACAAATAGATAAAGGACGAAACCATAATGATTTTTCACTAAGTTCATAGAAACTTTCTTTTTCTAATAAACTGAGTGAACTATTAAGACCACTATACACTGATCTTCATCAGTGTTTTGAAAAAATATCCTACACAATAGACTATTCCTTTTTTTAATTTTACAACTACATAGTTTTAAACTTTAATGTTTTCATATCATTCAAATTTATAGTATATTTTCAGAAATTTACTGTTTTTATCGATTATTTTAAGGTAAACTCTTTCAGTTACATGTATACAATTTCAGTAAAAGAAATAAGCTATTAAATATAATTTGTACTTTTAGACACTTGGACGGTGGTCCACTGTGCCCCATGCAAAAGTGGTCCAATGTGCCCCATGGAAAGGTGGTTGGTCCACTGTGCTCCACATCGAAATAAAACAAATATTGACACTTAAATTATATATAGACAAAACTATTATATATAGAACTTTTTATGTATGGAACTTATACATAAAAATTATATATGGAGCTTTGGATGAAAGTAAAAAATTCTTATCTTTATAAGGTGCAAAAACTTTTTAGAAACTTAAAAACAACACGATATTTTCCTTTTAAAAGAGCTATTTAGTACTTGCAGATGTTAGTTCGGTCCGAGTAAAATTTTAGAAACTTAAAGATGAAAAAATTACTTTTATCTGCTCAAAGAATAAAATCTGCACCCCAAAACGGACACCTAAGTATTTTCCGTATGATATTTTTAGTTGTAAACAACCATAACGACGCTATCGTCCATAATATTTCATGTGAACGAAGAGATTTGGAAAGTAACAGATTCAAACGGACTGGTCTACTGCGCAACAGTCTCCCCTATATATATGTGTGTGCGTATAACATGTACGGTTCCCGTGGAATATCTCTACTAATAATAAAGCAGCAAGTATGTGTGTGTGTGTGTGTCTGTCTGTATGTGTCCGGCGTAGGGCCCAGACCGTCCAGCGGATTTTCATGAAATTTGATACGAAATTAGTTTGGAAACATGGGGGTGTGCACCTCGGAGAGTTTTTTCTGAAATTCGAATTTGTTCTTCTTTTATTCCAATTTATAGCCGAAAGTTTCATAAAATAGTCATTTTCTATGGGAAGGAATTATCGCATCGTTTCGAGCTTGATACCGTTGAAAAGCGCGTGAAAAACTACCCCGGGAAGAGTTTCGCTCTGCGTGCGAAAATTCGAAGCCTCTAAATTAACTAGAAAAGAAGTTATAAGCATTTTTCTCTGCAGTTCGAAATTATATTTTCACGGTAATTAACTTTGATTTTAATTGTTACCATGCCGACTGACTATTAATCCTTTTTAGCCTACTTTCCCGTAAAAGTAAAAAAAAATAATAATAAAGCATGAAAGAAGGCTTAATATATCGTGAAAATATCGTTAGAAATCAAGAAAAGTCAAAAATAAGTCAAGTAATTAAATAAAGATTGAAAAATAAAAAATTTAAAAGTAGGGTTTTGAGATGGGGAAAAAGTGTGTCGGTCGGTCTGTCGGTCTGTCAGTCTGTCTGTCTGTCGGTCTGTCCCCCCCTAATAGCTTTTGAACGAATTGTCCGATTCGAAAAATTCTTTTTGCATTCGAAAGATCTCGCCGATGACATCTCATTTCCATATTTTACTTTTTGATTTGAACAGTTCAAAAAATTTTAACATTATCGCCTATGGGTGAAAATGAAGCAAATTATGCAAACTCTGGGTACAAGATCCAAGTTCCCATGAACAAGCTCACTGGAAGAAGCCCTTGGTGTGAAATATTGATTTGAACAATTTTTTATTCAATTTTGAACAGTTCAAACAATTTTAACATTATCGCCTATGGGTGAAAATGAAGCAAATTATGTAAACTCTGGGTACAAGATCCAAGTTCCCATGAACAAGCTCACTGGAAGAAGTCCTTGGCGTGAAATATTGATTTGAACATTTTTTTTCCACTTTTGAACAGTTAAAAAAAAAAAAAAAAATTAACATACCGCCTACGGGGAAATTTCAATCCTATATAATTTCTGATCTAACGGAAAGATTTGCTTGGAACAAACTTTATCGGAAAGCTCTTATGACGTAGAACATGTACAAATAGAAAGTTCATCCAGAACTAACGAGCCTATTTTCCTATGAAATTTTTAGATCGGGATTTTCAAGAATATTTTTGAATTAATGAATGATTAAATGAATAAGAATGAATAAATAAATGAGTGAATAAATACATGAACGACTTAATAAATGAATGATTGAATGAAGATGTATTAACCGTTGAAAAAGGTATATTTGAAGCAATTAAGAACTAAAGCTAAACGAGAAAGACAGAGAGAGAGATAGCTAGATTATAAATTTGAATTCGGTGTATACGGGAAAGTAGGCTCGTATAGTTCTAGACGGAACTTCTTGTTTCTTTTAACCAATTAAAATTTATTGCTTGCGGTCTTTAGCAGTTTGAATAGCAGCCAATTTTTAATTTATTTATTTATTTTTTTGGATTTTGATTATTATTTTTTTAAAACGAATTAAAATGTATTTACTGCGTCTCACAGGCGATTGATAGCTTTCTTTTTATTTCCTTATTTTGACATGTATTTCACGGGACCATTTTCCATACTGCACAGTGGTTTTTAAAAGAAATGTTATCCTTTATAGCGATTTTTGTTATTCCAGCTTATTATTACTATTTATACTTTCATTTATTTTTTTTTTTTTCGCCATTGAATTAGCACGTATGTTATTTTCCTATTTGAGCTCGAATGAAAGGTTTATTCCGCTTTCAAAGCTTTGCTTGCTGCTGTTTGTTTCTGCAAGCTACAAAATTTCGTCTTTTTGTTTTAAGCCGGGTCCAGACGCTACGTTTTGAACAACAACCTTTTGTCTGCGCAGTTCAACACGTTGCAGATAAAACGTTGCGTGTAGATTGGAAAAATGCGCAGTTTTGAGTCCGGTGCGAAGACTGTACAGTTGCAGCGATAACTGAGCTAGAAAGCATATATGTCTTTGAACTGTGCAGACAAATGGGCACATGTAGACGGTAGCACCTTTTTCCGATTCATTTTGTTTCTCAGTTTCAAAACAAAAGTCAGGCGACATTGGCCGACTTTCGGCAATGTTCTTGGGAGTTTCTCACAGAATTTATTGCATTATGCGAAAGTTTCCCATGCATTTGGCGTGTCGAATCCAAGGAGTATAGTGACAGGGCTAAAACGTGGGAGGGTTATGAGAGTTTAGTGGAAAAATTAAAAGAAACTGATGCAACCGAAAAAAAGAGAAACAGGTTTAAATAATTAATTCTTTGAGAAGTGTTTACCGTAAAGAATTGGCAAAAGTTAATAAATCGATTCGATCTGGGACTGGAGACGAAATCTACAAGCCATCTCTCTGGTATTTCAATTAATAATTATTAATAATTTTTATTAATGTCAATAAATAATAGATAAAAATTAATTATACTATAAATTTACTAATTAAAACTATTCTAATTTATTACAATCGTCCTTTTTATGTGGGTATTTGAACTAAACAAACAAAATGCGTTTTCTTTCAAATATTTTCTTTTTTGTTTTGTTTCGTTTCTTTCTTTCCTTTTTCCTGTTTTATTGTGTGTGTTTTGTAAAAAAAAAGCTTAAATGTGTAGGATCTCTGGCTGATTGCCGTGGGCAGCTAATTTTTAATTATGTGGAATGCTATACATTTTAATAAAATAACATAATTTACACCTAAAAAAGGTATCACTATATACACAATGGCAAACCGACTGGTCTTTTCATTTTTTAACACGGGCATAGCCGTGCATACATACTAGTCATTACATAAAAATGATGCATTACCATAAGATAGACAATGTGACTTAATAGTTATAAATTAAAGTGAAAAGAAATTGGTATCGGCGTGAGAGCTGAAGTGGTAACGCGCTAGGCGTATAACGGAGGGATGTTCCGGGAGGTTACGCGCCGAGGGCTCTACCACCTAAGCTATTAGGCCTCCAGTTTCATCTATAAATATAGAACCAGCGTCAATCTTACGTTAATGCACCATTTCTATATATTGAAACCTAAATGTAAACCTTTTTATTAGATAATTTATAAATTGAGTAAAAAAATGTTGTTTATCCTTTTAAAACGACCGCTGTGTATAGTTGCGTCTTAATGCTTTGCTTCCTAGTTCAGAATTGACAAAATATTTACCGCCCAGCAATCAGCGCCACAAGTGTGTAATGAATGCCAACTACGGCCATACTGCATATACCTTTCAGTTTCGCAGACTACCCCAATACTAGTGGTGCGGCACGCAGCGCTGTCCTCCTTCGAACCTCCCACAAACTCTCTCACACTTGACAACCAGCATTGGCCATTAGGGCTGGGCTGGCAGAGCGATGCCGACCTGCTGTACCGTCCCGGGGCCACAGTCCAACTACAAAGTAAGCCTTACGTTACCCGGAACGGATAATGTTATTTTAGTCGCCTCTTACGCCTCGCATAACTACGCTGGGGCTATTCTGTCATCCCCGGCCCCCATTCGGGGGGGGGGGGCACAAGTGTGTATATAAGTGAGCGTTTGATCGCTCAATTAAAAAAAATTGTATAGCGCTATATTGTTCAGGTTTTTAAGCCATCGTCGCCTCAACACCGTTTAATTTTGTTTAGGACTCTGGCCGGAAATGCAGCTCCCAAGAGGGCGCCTTTTATAATATTTGCCCACATTGGTCCCGTTTTTATCCCCCATTCCCACACTGATCCCATTATAGTTTATATATATATGTCTATACATAGTATAGTTATTTTTAAAAGTACTCATTTAGTCTGCTTAATTGTACTGTAGGGCTTTATTTTAGTGTATATTAAAAATTCGATTTTTCTGCAAATTATAAAAATCAAAATGAACATTAGAATCACGAATAACTATAAAGATTTCTGGCACGTGTTTCTCGGTTACAAGGAGCATTTTTAGAGCCAAAGATGTAACATTATGGACATTGATGGCACATTTGTTACTAATATATGTTTTCATTCCTGTCATTCGAATCGTAGCTTAATTTACATGTGTACGTAAGTGCATAGGTGCTTAAAGCTTATTTTAAGAGATTCGCTGGTTTTTAAAATCAGTCGCCTAAGTAAATCCTACAGAACGAACGCGATTTTAAAAAGCGGCGGAAACTGTATATGTATATATATATATATATATATATATATATATTAAATAAGATTGCTCGAATACGAAATGCATAATGATAAGATACAGACATTTGTAGAGATAGCAGTTGAATAATTTATGAACTGAATAACTCAAACGGAGACAAAGGATTTCTAGAAGTAATAAGAAGAAAACCAAAAATAGTTACCGCCATTTAACATTTATCAAGTACCAAAGTTGCGTAGAGTTCTTGCATTGAATTCCATTTCGTGTTGACAATTTGTGCCTAAAATATATGATTGTCAATTAGGAACCCGAGCTAAAGGAGTCCTCTAATCGGTTTCGTTTTCAGAAACGATATTTCTCTTAACCGAAAACAAATCATATTCATTTTTCAAAAATTGTGCCCTTTCTTCGCAAAACAAGTAATCATAATTTGATAAATAGTATTGCATAGTACTAAACTACTAAGTTAAAAGTTAATGATTGTTTGCTTTTAAAGGCATAGGGGATTTTTTTCCAATATAATGACGCAATTGTTGAAGTCAACACGTGTATCATTTTTTTTAAAAAGTAGCTTTATGTTTATTGTTTAAGTACTATTTGTGGTAAAAATAGTTGTGTTTATATTTTAAGAAGTGTTTATAGTATAAATAGTTGTGTGTTTATAGTTCAAGTAGTGTTTATATATTGAGGATTTGAAATGTTGGAAAGGTAGTAAGTAATAGTAAGTTCCTAAATATTTTTAGAAGACATAAAACCTGTCTAGAATCATTTTTCCGTAACGTACTTATATATATACAAAACACATTATTATAGCTACTGTCATATATATGTTACAGACGCATTATTAATCATTAGGGACCGTTCATAAATGATGTCACACTTTTTTCAATATATTTGACTCCCCTCCCCCTTTGTCACTAAGTGTCACACTTCAATAAGCCCCTACCCCCCTTTGTCACATGTCACCCTTTTTTACATTAGCATAAAATAAGATTAATTTGCTGACTTTAAATGTTTTTATAGAAATCACAATGTACGATGTCACACTTCTTGTTACCCTCGCCCCTCCCCTTGTCACAACTGTCACACTTTCTTGAACCCTCTTCCCCCTCCAAGCGTGACATCATTTATAGACAGGTTTATGTCCTTTAAAAAATATTTAGGATTTATGACTCCCTACCTTTTCCATGCCGCTTCAAAGCAAAACAATCTTTCGAATAAGATAATTCCTTCAAAACTTATTAGGGGGGGGGGGGCAGACCGACCGGCAGACCCCTTTGAGGAGTTGAAATGGGGGAAAGGTAGTAAGTAAGAAATCCTAAATATTTTTAGAAGACATTAAACCTGTCTGGAATCATTTTTCCATAACCTGCTTATATATAAAAAGCACATTATTATAGCTAGATTTTCCCCATCTCAAAATCCTCTTCGATTTTTTTTATTTTTCAATATTCATTTAATTGCCTAACTTAGTTTTGAGTTTTTCTTAATTTTTAACGTTATTTTTACGATACATTAAGTCTGTTTTCATTTTTTTTATTTTTTACCTTCACAAGGAAGTAGGCTAAAAAACAGATTAAAATTTTAATTTGACCCGAGCTTTTCAGCAGAAAACAGTTGACCACATCATTCCGTTAACATTTTCCAATTAGCATGATTACCTTATTAAAATTAATTTAATTTATTTTCTAGTACTTTACTGAAACATATAATTAGATGTACTCCTCTAGTCAAAGTCATTTCTTTTCGACGACTAATTAGCAGCTAAGGTCATCCAAACATGCGAAATATGTTTCTAACTAAGCACGTAAATATTTTTCAAGAAAATAAGTGTTATTATGAAAGTCACGTATATTTTCTTTTCTGAAATTAAATTTGAATATGTCCTAGATATGAAGCTAAAAAGATTTTTTTTCCATTTAATCATTAAGTGTGGGAATTTATCTTGATTTTATTTAACGTTTTATATTCATAATTAGTAAATATAAAAATTAAGAGAAATGTTTTGAAAGTATCTTTCGAAGTATACTCATGTTTTCTTTAATTAATAGTTTAAAATGTATAATTAAAATCTGCAATTCAAAATGCAGACTAAAAATAAAACAATTTGTTGAATATAGCTCCCTTTCAAAAATAAAACAATTGCTAGTGATTTTTTGTTGTTGTCCACATAAACTCTGTTAGACAATGTGAAATATGCGTATTAGGAGGACAAAGTGTGATGTATGTTTTTTTAATATATTTTTTTTTTTATTTATTTTCAATGCGCGCTATCCTGGAAAAGATGTGTATTAGAAACAAAGGTTGGCAAATTTGTGGGAAATCAAATGATGTCTTTCAAGTACTCCATGGGCCCAAAAAATTTCAAATTTTTGCAACTACTATATTTTTTTCTATTTTCAATTTTTCGAACTGACCTAGTGCTTTGATAAGTAAACTATGACAAAAAAATTTAACTGAGACAAAACTCTTTCGGTTTTTCATGAAAATTAAAACATTCCATCTAAGGCAAAATTTCATGGTTGGACTTTACTAATTAGATGCGGCTTTTTTTTAGCAAACATAACTAGAAGTTGTAGAAACTACCAACGTGCAAAGTCAGTGTTACGTAGTTACAATTCCTGTTTTATAACCCCTTCTATATAAGATGACATTATCTGTAAAAAAGAAAAAAAAATTCTTAGGAAGTAACTTTGAAAACTCTTTTATTTAATAAATTTAATAACTCTTTTATTTAATATCTTTCCGCCCACCGGGGGAAAAACACTTGAACTTTCGAATTTATCATGCCTTTTTTCTTGCTGTAGATATTGCAAATATTGACATAACTCACATTTTGATTATTTCTGAAACGAAAAAGAGTTTCAAAACATTAAGGTTTCCGACCAAACTATTTTTCTCAGTATTTTAAAAATAAGTCTTAAGTATCCTTAAAAACATATGAATAAGCAAAGACAGTTTTGCAGTTTCGCAATCAGGCGGAAGAATGAAATCAAAGAGTTTTAGAAGACTCCGAAAGCTGCAACGAAAAATATTTTCCGAGTGAGCAAATGTTAGATAAACGAATTCGATGAATTGAAGGGAGAAAAATGTTTTAAATCCACTTTGCTAGAGCTTTTCTTTGGAGTTGTAATATTTACGATTTCTACCTTTTTAACAAAAGAAAATGTTAGTTTTATATGTTAGTATATAGTTTTATATGTCTTACGTTCTTGTGTAATGCTTTTTTTTTTAACTTTTCGTTTTTAATTTTGTGCAAAAGGTGTACAAATGCTATATTATACAATATGAAAGTAAATTTAATATAATTGAACAAATGAATTGGGGAAGTCAAAAAGGTATAGGTCAAATAATTATAATGAAAGCAAGTTTTAGGTTGACGCAATAATAAAGAACTATGTAAATATGAAAGTATAAAAAATCATTCTGAAGGTGGCAACACATATGCAAGTTCTCTTCTAAGCAGGTTTGTACATTCCAGTTAGACACCGTATGGTACAAACATGTTTACACAACTATCAGTTTACATTGCCAGGCAGTTGAATAGTTAATGATAAAAATTTAGAAAAATTCAAAAAGCAAGTTTTAAGGCGTTTTAGTTTGCTGCAGAACATTTTCACTGATTTTAAAAATAAACTATATATAAATAGACAAAGACAAAACAGTTAAATACAATTTTCTTCTTTGTTTTTCAACCGATTTTCTTACTTTTTTTTATTTACAAGCTATTGAGGAGTTTTAATGCTATCAGTAAAAAAAATTTCTCTCTTCCACATTCGACCTTTCGATTCGAAGCCTTTTTTTTCAAAAGTTTTCATTCGTCATACTTTCATACTACAACTCACATCTGCAATCAACAATATTCATACAATACTCAGTAAGTTTTTTACTGTTAGTAATTCAAAAAAGAGGAAATCTCGAGAACAAAATGACAGAGAAAATTCCAGCTATTAAATAAACGTCAAAGCAAATTAGTACTAATCTTAAATGCGTCAGATAATCCATTTCCAATATATACGTACATGTTTATATATATATATATATATATATATATATATATATATATATATGATAAGTCATTCAGATTGTTCGTCCAGTCCAATGTAAAACAAAATAAAATACAATTAGAAGTTAACACTGTGTAATTAAAAGTATGATAATAAGTGAGGTGACGCCCTTATCTTACTTCAAATCAACGCTTCTTAAATTTGTGCGTTTGCATCAGCGTTTTCAAACCTTGATTAAATTTAAAGTGGGTGTTTGTACTTCTAATTCATTCAATAATAACAGGGCGGCATGAAAATTTTTATTATTATTTTCTTCACAGGAGAAGGAGTGAAGATAGATACAATGTACGTATATAATATGTTACACTTGCATTAAATTAAGTAACTAACTCAGTGGTCATTCAGTCTCATTGATGGGAGATTATCGCCAATTGAAAATTTTAAACAAAACAAACTGCTGTCAAACAGAAAAACTAAAATGTCTAGAAGTTGCTTAAACATTCAAAACTGAACTCGAAAAATTTAACGAATTACGGTTCGAATCTCTACCGCTCGGCGATTTCTAGTTACTTGAAATCGCAAAATATTTATTTTTATTTTGAGAATTTAAATAATTCCTGCTTGTACGAGTATGAAATATTTCTGTTACACACGTTACAATCTTACATTTAAGTTTCATTCTTTTTGACTCCAGAAAATAATTCAGTTTCGTATTCAACCGACTTTTAAACTACCAATCTGATTAACCAGACTTCTCTGCATCATCTTTTCACGCTATGTTATCACGATATACGTTTTCAAAATTTAAAATAACCCACAATTTTAAGCAACTAAAAATAACACCATTGTTGGCGATTAGAGCGTCGAGTTTCTTTGATCATCCTCACTTAAGCCAAATGTATGGAAAATCATTGTCGCCCCAGGGCCAATTGCTCTTAAAAGTATAGTTCTTTGTCCTTCTGCTGATTTCGTACTGAGTTGAGTGGCAGTTGAATAAAACTTAACTGTTTGCTTATATACACCATTCTCATTTTTCATTCCATTGTTTCAAAGAAGCCTTTACTCAAACTCCTAATATAATTGCTTTTAATGTTACTGCTTAATGGGAACTAACTCTTTTTAGCAATTAGTTTTACATTTATTGTGTAATAATTTCCTCAAAGAAGACATGTTGCTATCTGCTATCTATACCAATGTAACATTACAGTTATACATGAGGCTTGACTGACAAAAGAAAAGAGAAATAATTAAGTAATAATACAGTTTCCAACATTTTAAAATCGATATCACTAAAACTCGTCAATTGCTACTAGACAGAAAAAAAGTAATAAAACCGGTCGCAAAGGGTAAAAGAAAATGGTTCTTAACTGTTTTGTCTTCGCTTATTTATATATAGATTACCGGCATCAGTATTGAGCAATATTCAAAACTGAGATGTAACATGCTTAAATAAATTGAACTGGTTGATATAAACTACATAACATAACCAATTTTTACAACTACAGTAAACATTAGCGAGCAACCTTACATAGAGCAACAACAAACGCTCTCTGTACTTTATATTTATGATGATAAATGAAATCTGCTCACCAAATAATGTAACGTTTCATTTAATGACGACAACATTCCTTTAGACGGAGCATTTCAATAACATTCAATACTTCTGAAGAATTTCATTTGTATACACGTAGGGGGCATAATCAATATTCATGAGGCTCATTTTCGCGGTAGGAAGTAAAATTAACCTCTGTATGGTTGATGCTTTCAGTTTTACTTCTTCAAATTTTCTACTTTGCATAATAATGCTCCCAACGTGGAAACGAGCATGAAAAATATTTCATCTTTTCATCCGAAACAAAGGGAAAAAATTGCATTCTTTAGATTCTTTTGTATGTTAGACAATTTTTCTGTAACCGTGGTTGCGCTTGGCTAATGATTAAAATTTTGATGGATGTTTTAAACTTTTTTTTGTCTCTCGAGTCCTGCTTTAAATGAGATAGCATAATAACTTCGCAAAGAAGTTTTATGTAAAAGAGAAGAAAATCCCTTTCTATGACTTGAATAAAATATAAAATAATTTCAAATTCTAGAGGCGAAACAAAATTCGTTGTTCTACAACACATTTCATCTGCCTTCTCCTACATTTTTTATTTATGACCACCACTAAGTCATTCTTTGAAAAACAAGCTATTCTGAAACACACATATGAGCAAAATTAACCCAAGTTATATATTATAAAAAATTCTTCTGCGACTAATTCTTAATGAGACAAAATTTTTTAATGCTGCTTAAAAAGGAATTTTGCAGTAATATTTTTATTACCGTACAAATTATGTAGATTTTATAATGACATTTACTTAATTAAACTCCTGGCTTCCTGAATCCCACTTTAGGTAAAGAGGATATCGCTTTTAGAAATGAACAGTGTCATATCTGCAAAATTGATATTTCTCAAGAGAGGAGTTTGAACGTTTTACAATTTGCTTTATTTAAATACCTTATTTGTTTCAATGATTATTCTACTCGATTTTGTTCAGAAAATAGTTATTGTTCTAATTTTCTCTCACATGATGGATGTTAATGATGTCAAAAAAATTAGAAGTAACTACAAGATGTAGTTATTACAGTATTGAGCCAAAGAAATAAAGTTGTCCTCTAGCCTTAATTTTTTAACATTTTCTTACGCAGTATTCCCAATATAAAGAGCGCAAAAATCTGAACATTTTGATGTAAAAAACAAACAGACGATTTTTTGCAGATATGACACTGTTCATTTCTATAAACGATATGTGTGCACTTTGTGTACTCTGCTTATTTTTGATTTTTTTTCCTTTCTAATGGGGCTGCGTGTGGTCATTAACCTTTGAAGACCTAGTGCATACCCCGGTAATCGGCATCCATTTTTTCAAGTAGAACCACTGTCGGTGGATGCCATTGCCACTGAGAATTTGGACGACCAGTTTACCCAAATGGCGGCACCTGAGCTCTCATTTGATGCGAATTGCACTAGGTATTTAATTTAGCCGAGAGTATCCAAGTCAAACGGATACTCAGGGGATATTCAACATGCCGCACAATCAAGGCGCAGACGATTTTCTGCATCTTGAAAATCCACCGACTTGGGCCAGGTTTTATTTTCGAAAGTAAGAAGAAGTAAGTGCACTCAGAAGGTTTACATATTTCCGGAAGTAAAAGGAAATGCGCCAATTTACAGATGTATGTACGGTGTAACGCGGCATTGAGGAAGCGTATGGATTGCAATAGAGTGAGGCTACGAGGAACGATGTTTGATGATGATGTAGTTTGAATGTGTTTATTCTATGTTTAATATGTGTTTTTCTGTAATAAATATTGTGTTTGTGCAAAATTATATCATTGATGATTGATGAAATACCCCCTAGATCACACTTCTAACGCGCGTGCGTGAGTACACGCATTTTTTTTACAATGAAACCCCGATTTAACGTACCCCCAATCTACGTTTTTTCCGCATTTTACGTTCTTCTTCAGGTCCGTTTTTCCGTGTGCTAATTAATGTTAAGAAACCCGTATTCTAAGTTTGTTAGTTATCGAATTCCCCGCACTTTACATGTTTCCCTCGAGAGTAAAAAAAAAAAAGAAAGAATATTCGAAATTTAGCAACATTTTTCTTTTTGTGCTTTTTTTAAAGTTAATCCACGTTGTTGAAAGTTAATTATTATTGTCTCACAAAATAAATTGCAATCGAGAATTGTTTTGGTTCACTTTGAGCTACATGGCTAAAAAGCAATCCATTATTACAGATTATTTTCAACCTAAATGCCAGGATTCGTAACTAAATATGCTGAAATTTTATGATAAATAATTTTCTTTTCGAAAATATAGATGTTATACTTTTTTACAGAGTCATATTTACTACCTTTAGATTTTTTCTATTTGATTTTCGTTTTCTAAGTATTTCCCGTACCTTACGCTTTCCCGTATTTTGCGTTTTTTTAATCCAGTCACTTGGGAAACGTAAAATCGGGGCTTCACTGTACTATTATTTAACTTTTCCAACGAAATACTTGACGTGATATATATTTTATGGTCGCATACATATTCTATTGAAGTTCAGATAAACTACAGAATTAACTATAACTCAATATCCCTCAAATAGGAAATCAATTTAAAAATAACTCACTCTTCGTTTCGGATCTTCTAAATTTGCACAAAAATAATTTCTTCCTCTGACAATTCGACCAATAATGCTACCCCCAAGCATAACCTCTCTATTAATCTGCAAGCATATGTGTCGAGATAATTTATTGGCTCCTAGTATGCAAATTGGAATCGTCGACATGTAATATTTGGTTACAAATGTCGCTATGGCTTATTCGATAGTACTAAACGCACGTAACTCCAGGGTTGATCGAATGTGCCTTTTCCATCCAAAATAATGAGCATAATATGAACTTCGTCGTGGTTGTTCGCGTGGAATATACTTCCGCTACATTAATCGAGCGTTTCAGGTTGTATGACCAACTGATATTCACCTAGAGGCATTATTATGCATAATCATACATCGATATGCTAGTTTCTCAATTGACAATTTGTGTCTATACAAACGAGGTTTAGGGAGTTTAGCTTGTTCACTTTAATGTTTTATTGTATAATGTAAGATAAATGTAGGGGTTCCCAGCATCCCCATAAATCTGAAATATGCTTCTATTCTTCCTGTTGTCCCAGCTATAAGGGATGCTACAAAATTTTTGTCCATCTCTGTCATGTCAAACATTAAAAAAAATCCTTGTTTATTGTTTTTTTTTGTGAGTCTTTCGTCCTTTTTTCAAATTATTTTTATTCTTTCGTTTCAATTATTTCATTTCTGGTTCGAAACACTTGACATTTTCTTTTGTTTGTATATAAAATGGTACTGCGTCATTCCTTCATTTCTTATCTTGCTTTTCAGCCTACTTCCACGTAAAAGTAAAAAAAGAAGAAGAAGGAAAGCTTAATGTATTGTAAAAATGTTGTTAAAAATAAGAAAAAGTCGAAAATCAGTTAAGTAATTAAAAAAAAGTATCGACAAATATAAAAATTGAAAGAGTTTTGAGATGGGAAAAATGCGTGTCTGTCGGTCTGTCAGTCTTCCCATGATAACTATTGAAGAAATTGTCCGATTCAAAAGATTTTTTTTTTTTTTTTGAATTCGAAAGATCTCAGCGATTAGATTTCATTTCCATATTTTTTCATACAATTAAATTGAACAATTTTTCGTTCAATTTTGAACAGTTCAAAAAATCTTAACATTAGCACTTACGGGAGAAAATGAAGCAAATTTCGTAATCTCTGACTGCAAGATCCAAGTTCCTTTGAACAAGGTTATTGAAAAAACTCCTCAATGGAAAAAATTCTTTCATTTGAACAATTTTTGTTCAATTTTGGACACCTGAAAAAATCTTAACACTAGCGTCTAAGGGAACATATGAAGCAAATTGTATACACACTGGACATAAAACCCAAGTTCCTTTGAAAAAGGTTATAGAAGGAATAAGTTAAGTCTGACGAGAAATAGTTTGGATTTGAACAATTTTTGATCAATTTTGAGCAGTTAAAAAAAATTACATTAACGCCAACGGGGAAATTGAATTCACATGTAAATCCTGTTTTAACAGAAGGATTTGCTTGGAACAAACTGTATCGAAAGGATCTTATATCGTGGAACATGTACAGATACGAAGTTTGCCCAGAACTAACCGAGTCTATTTTATCATGTATTTTTTAAATCTACATTTTTAAAGATACTTTCGAATAAATGAGTAAATGAATAAATAAATGAATGGATGAATGAATATGTATAAACCGTTGGAAAAGGTATATTTGAATCAATTAAAAGCTAAAGCCAAATGAGAAATAGAGAAAGAGATAGCTAATTTTTCAATTTGGTATTGGTGTATAGGGGAAAGTAGGTTCGTGTAGCTAGACGAAACTTCTTGTTTTCTTTTATATTTCTGTACGTACAACTTAGTATGGCATTTACGCTACAAAACAGGAACAACCAACCACGTAGTAGCGGAGAGAAGTAAGAGAAAGTATGGTGTATGATGTGAATAAAGACTTGGAAACCAAAAACAGAAAATATAATTTTAACTCTTTTGAAATTCTAATTCCTCAATGCCTAAGAGATTGAAGAGCCCCACAGAAATGCAAGGTTAGTGATTCGTGTTAATTCGTAGGATTCAGGCTAGCTAATTCGCGATTGAAGCTCTGTCCTATGAGCGAAATGGAAATCTTCTAAAAAACTGTATGAAAAACCAATTTGAAGATGTGTAGATAATTTCAAACTAGGGAGCAATTAGCGATTGGATACAAGCTTTTTTTATGAAGTTGAAGATGATTCTTTTTTTTCTCTAAATGTAGAATTATAACTACGTCTATGTTTATTTTATTCATTTATTTATTTATTTTAATGCTTATAAGTTTTTGCGTACCGTGGATTTAATTACAAATAATTTATTAAGACATAACTTGTAATGGAATTTGCATTGCTTATTTTGGTTTTTGCTTAAAAACATCTGTATTTTTAACATCTGCTTGTTCCAAAATATTACTTACTTTTATGTCTAAAATGACAATAATTGTATTAATAGCATTCGCTATGTACCCATACCTTCCCATATAAAGTTAACCACGTTTGTGTGGTATACTTTTTTGTAAATAAGGTACATCTTCTTACGCTATGTAGTTTACGAAGAAATATGTTCAAGAAACGGCAACCGTGTGCTTGTCGCGCATGCGTTTTCGCACAGTTTATTGTGGCACAACTTGCAATGGAAGTCGGAATGCTTATTTTGGGTTTCCTTTAATAGTTTTGTATTCTAGAAATATGCTGTATCCTAAATATTATTTATTTGTGTGCTCAAAATGGTGATAACTGAATTGATAGAATTTGCTATGTATCCATCCTTTTATCAGGTAAAATAATCCGAATGCACTTTTCTGTAAGTAATATATATATATATATATATATATATATATATATATTGTACGCTATTTGGTTTACAAAGAAATATGTTCAAGGAGAAAAAAAAGGAAAGAAGAAAATAAAGCAAAAGTTGTCCGTGGATTTATTAAAAAAAAGAAAAAGATTAAAACCTCTTTGAGGAAATACCTTAGGCAAAGACCTTAAGCAAACTCAATTTCAGGGAAATACCTAAAGCAAACTTCAGTACAAAAACAAATTGACTCGAGTTTAGCAGCGAAAATGTCATTTTCTGCTAGCAAGATACCTCAGAATAGAAAGGAAACTACAGATTTGAAATAAATATAAAATTAAAGCTTAACCATCAACCATTATTATACGTTTTAACACATTTTTCGATTTTTTGAAAGGTTTGTTAGAGAAAACAATTTTTATATCATAACATGTATTGCTATATTTAACTGTTAGAAATAACACTGTGCAACACGAAAAATGTCCTTTGGATGAAAATATCTGTTTTTTATCTAATTTTGGCTGAAAATTACGAATCTGCAATTATTTCTTGCCTATCACGTACCATTTTCCCAAAATTTCACATTTTAGCTTTTTACGTATTTTCTGGATAAATGTGCAAACTTTCGTAATTTATAGACTTAATTTATTATAAATTATATCTTTCTCATTGACAGTGAGATCGTTGTCATTCTAAAGATCTTTTTAATGAACTTGGGTTACTTTAGCGACATTTTTGGCAACAAAAGCTTCATCTACTTCTCGAAGTTTCGAGTCTTTTACAAGACGACAAAGGCATTTTGTACACTACTTTGCGGATACAGAAAAAATAGTATACTGCTGTGATGCGAAGGTACTCTTTCAAGCATTAGGACGTGAGCACAATTTAGCAGAGTGATGCTTGTTTATCAGTGCTCCTCCATCTAAGTATTTTTTCCCTATTCATTCCTGTAGCATATTCTGCAAACACAAAGAAAATTTCAAAATTATGAGTGGCAAAAAGATATCAATTGAGCCACTTTTAAATCTACAATGTGCCTTTTTTACACAATTGCACATTAAACTTGGTTTATCGAAATATTTGTAAAAGCTCTGGGCAGAGAAGGAGTGGCTTTCTTGCATCTCAGGAACAAATTAAAAAATTTAAGTGAGGCAAAAGTAAAAGGAAGGATTTTCATTGGCCCACAACCTAAGGAAGTCCTTTCATAATGAAGAGTATGAAAACAAACAATCAGAAGCCAAAAAATCCGCCTGGCTGGCCTTTAAATCAGTGTGCTCTCGTTTCATAGGAAATGAGAAAGCGTAAAACTACGAAAATCTTGTTGGTGACATGATAAAATGCTTTTGTATTATTAGGTTGCTATATTTCATTAAAACTACACTTTTTGGACTCCCATATTGTCTTCTTTGCTCAAAACTTTGCGTAATTAATAATGATTATGGGGAAAGGTTTCATCAGGACATCTCTGTTTATAAAGCGTTTCAGCGGTCGATAGAATGGAAGTATACGAATTGAATATTGCTAATCTGTTATCAGGGCACACCAACAGATGGCCACAAGATGAAACGGCCAAAGAAAAAATCATTTTAGTGCTTGTGTTTTCAATAAGTAAGCCTCAGTTACATTCTTCTATAACCAAATTGAATAAATATGAGAATTGGGTCTCCAGAAAAAATGGTACGTGATGGACCATATTGGTTTGGATATTTGAATCAAGCACCTTTTGTTTATACAGAATCACATAGTTTCATCTAAAGGACAAAAAAAAAAGTTCAAATTTGTTGCACAGTGTAATCACGCTAACTTAGCCCGAAGAAAAATATTTTGACACATTATAAAAAGTTTGATAAGAAAATAATATAGGAACGAAGAGAAAACTGTATAAACTCTATATAAGTAAAGATTAAACATAAGCTAAAGTTTTTAGCCAGAATAAAAGTTGAGAATGTTTCTGCTGCAATACCTCTGTGACTCATACATCTTGTGTTTCTTCCTAAAGTTCCGAAAGCAGGCCCATATTTGTTATCATCCATTTGCAGACAATTAACTAAATACATTAAGAGTTTCTGATTCATTAAAGCAGATATAGTAGATGAATACTTTTTACACTACTTTCTTTTTTATAGCATTTTTTTTCTTTTTATCTAAAATACGTACATGTTTTGTTACACATGTATATTTTAATTTAAAATGGCCTTATGCTGATGAAAATATTTTAACAGGAAGTAAACTACATTTCGCAAAAAATATATGTTTAATTAAAATAAATAATATAATAAGTAAGTAAATATGTTAAAAGTAAGAAATATCAGAGAAATTCTTTATCCCGAATAAGTTTCATATATATGTATATTGCAATACAGCTAACTCATATAACGGTTTAATAAAATGCAAATCAGTAGTAAAAACTCAGTTCTCGAAAGAATAGTTCAGTATGTTACAAATAACTAAAAAAAAGAAGTAAAATAAACAAATCAACGAAAAAAAGTACAAAGTCTGCGGCAAGAACGTTTCTCACATTTTTGCATCTTGCGAAGTAACTGGCTATGTTAATAAAAGTAATAAATACAGAAAAATTTAATAAATAAGTAACCAAATCAAATAAATAAACAAACATATGAAATAAGTTACATCTTTCGGTTCGTCAAGGGCTGAAAAACTCGCATTTGGGGTAATATTTTAAAAATTTTACTAATTTTTTTTTTGTTGCACTTTTTGTCATAGTTTACCATTAATATAGATATTTTCGATGCTAGGGTAGAAAGAAAAACAAAATAGATAAATAAAATCACGCCCTGGCGAGAAAACGTGTAAATTTGTTCAAGATGAAAAATTTAGGGTGCCATTAAGAACAGGAAGATTTTATTTTATTTTTTCTTCTCTCTTTTTTTTTTGGTTTATCTACGAACACACATCTTTTCGGAATTAAAGTATATCGAAAATTTAAAAAAAATCACCAGGTCACGGAAGTTAAAATTTTTGTGCTCAGGGGGAATCGGAAAAAAAAATCATTTGATTTCCCTCAAGTGTTTTGCATTTGGTTTTCTTATCAATGCACAAGCTTTTTATGCAAAGACAATATAAAAAATCGATAAGAAATCACTTCGTTCTGTGACAGAGTGTCTTCAGCTTAGTACAAAAAGGTATCTTGCGTACAATACTACTAAAAACATAACCTTATTAATAGCATTAATATGACATTGTACTTCATGACATTGACATATTTTTTGAGAATATGTTCTTGCTCATACATTTCAACGTAAACGTCTGCCGTCCACTAAGTTCTTTTATCTCACTTCGGAAAAGAAATGATTAGTGTATAAAAAATAATCAAAGAGCTCCCTGTTAAAAATAGGCAGTAGCAACTAAACGCAAATAAAACTAAAACACTAAAACGAAATTAAAAAAAAGGCTTTTTAAAAAGAAACAGTCGTTCCAACGCTGACTAGTGGGCATTTTCATCAGTCCAAAATGTAGGAAGTTCATTGAAAGAGCAATTGTTCAATTTTCACTAAATTAAACACAATTTAATCGGATTTCGTCTAAAATAATGCCCAAATACCGAAAAAGAAACAAAATTAAATGACACTATATAACGATAGCTAACACAAACTGAAACTGAACAAAGTGCATTGACATTTGAAATTTAATATAAAAATAAAAAAAGTTCTTTAAAAAAAATTAAACAAACAGCTCATTGGGAGTACTAATGATTTTAAGTAAAGCAGCTCATTGGGAGTACTAATGATTTTAAATAAAGCAGCTCATTGGGAGTACTAATGATTTTAAATAAAGCAGCTCATTGGGAGTACTAATTATTTAAAAAAAGAGAACATTTTAAACTTTTGCTTGGAATAGTAAAAAATAATATCTTATTACGTTTTTTGTCCGACAAGAAATTTTATTTATTTATTTTGGCACAAAAAGGTCCATCATGGAGAAAAGTTTATAATGATGTATAAAAACTTTGCAACTAGTCATTCCTTCAAATTTGATGCTATCCATCATAAAAATATTTCATTTTACGTATCATCACCTCAAAAACTCAGCCATTTCTCACTACTCACATGAAATGCCTCATTGAGAACGGCAATCTGAGCAGACGTCCGACAACAAACATTATTTTGTTTGTTTATATTTAGTTTGGCGCAAAAAAGTCCACCATAGAGCAAAGTTTATAATTGGGTCTAAAATCTAGACTTTGATGCTTTGATGACTTTTGATGCATAAAGTGAAATGCCTTATTGAAAACGGGATTCTCAAAGAACGTCTGACAATAAATTCGATTTTTATATTTTATTTATTTTGGCGCAAAAAGGTCCTCCATAGAGCAAAGTTTATAATTACGTATAAAAACTTTGCAACTAGTCATTGCTTCAAATTTGATGCCTTCCATCATAAAAATATTTCGTCCTACGTATCATTAGTTAACCTCAAAACCCAACCATTTCTCACTACTCACATAAAGTGAAATGCCTCATTGAGAACGGGAATCTCAGCGGACGATCTGGCTAACGAGCCACAGCGCGGAATTGAGGTCGAGCCCATTCCCACCCCATCGATTTCTCACGACGAAATGATATTCGATTCATTGAGATCGTCAGATCTGGAAGCCCCAACGTCCCATTTCGAGAATTGCCGGTCTGAGACATTTTTTTTTCTGTTACTTCTTCATTAAAAGGACTTTTCTTCGCGGAGGGATAAATGTGACACACGAAAGGGGATTTACGCGACTGAGAATCTGGCTGACAATTAAACCTGGCTGCTTAGAAGAAATAGCAATGCATGGTGTGGATCTTTTTAGGTTACATGTGTTTTTATATGTTGTGTAACAAACCAAAATAAAATAAGTCAGACTATGTAAAAAGAAATTATCTGAATGTAGTAAGCAGATTATTTTACGTGAATAAAATTAATTTATTGGATTATTGAAAAATATCTTAAGGTATTTGAACACGATAAAGTGACCATTTCTGACTAAATTTCACAACCTTTGTTTTTAAATTTATAGGATCAAATTTTTTTGGCTTTACCAAATCACACATTGATCACATCCAAATGGCACATGATTGTGGGATGTTTTATCTTTTCTCATATTATATAGTAAAACTATCCAAAGTTTAAACTTATATTTGCGTATAAACGTTTTATTATTCATACGTGAAATAATTTTTATGTGAATGCATTGCTGAAAACACATGTTTTATCATTTTTACACTTTTCATCTTTATCTTGCATGCGAAACACCCAATTTTATATTTCTCTTACATTTTTCCGAAAGTCGACTGGGTGGCGTAGTGGTAAGGCACAGGTCTTGTACGCCCAAGATCGCAGGTTCAAACCTGGAACATGTCGGTGGATTTTCAAGATGCAAAATGCGTCTGCGCCCATGTCGTATGATTATGCGGCATGTAAAAGATCCCTTGAGTAGACATTTAGCTTGGATGCTCTCGGCTAAATTAAATTCCAACTGCAGGCTGCATCAATGAGAGCTTAGGTGCTGCCATCTAGGGAAAACTGAGCGTCCAAGTTCAGTAATAATAGCATCTGCCGAGAGTGGTGCTACTTGAAACAAGGGATGCCGATTTCCGGTGAATGCACTAGGGCAGCCTAGGTTAGTGACCATACGCAGCCCCATTCAATTAAGTATTGAAATTAACATTTTTTCAAAATCATTAGTGGTAATTACGTTATATCCTAATTTTGAAATATTTTCCACAGCGTCTTAACTAAGCTATGCCCTGTTTGCCCTTAAACCACACCTACACATTCAAACACACATATCCACACAAGCTTACCCACATACCAAAAAAAAAAAAAAAAAGCAGAAATGATGGGAAACAAAATCTTAAGTAACGCTTTTTGCTAATATAATACAAAAAGATCAATTACTATTATGTGTTAAAAACATTAATAGCCTAAACGTTTAGCAAAAACGAAGGCAAAAGTTTCATTTTTATTTACGTAATATTTCTTGCAAAAATTTAAGATCTAAATATTTATGTTCTGTACAATTAACTTATCAGTAGAAATATTTTCCCCAGGACCCATCGAACATCAGAATAAGAGCTATCTTAACAGAAAAGAAAAGATACGTTTTTAATTAATAACAAGAAGTTCCGTCTAGAACTACACGAGCCTGCTTTCCCGTATACACTGAATTCAAATTTATAATCTAGCTATCTCTCTCTCTCTGTCTTTCTCGTTTAGTTTTAGTTCTTAATTGCTTCAAATATACCTTTTTCAACGGTTAATAGATATTCATTCAATCATTCATTTATTAAGTCATTCATGTATTTAGTCACTCATTTATTCATTCATTCTTTTGCTTATTCATTTAATCATTCATTGATTCGAAAATATTCTTGAAAATCCCGATCAAAAAATTTCATAGGAAAATAGGCTCCTTAGTTCTGGATGTACTTTCCATTTGTACATGTTCTACGTCATAAGAGCTTTCCGATAAAGTTTGTTCCAAGAAAATCGGCCCGTTAGATCAGGAATTATATAGGATTGAAATTTCCCCGTAGGCGGTATGTTAATTTTTTTTGAACTGTTCAAAAATGAACAAAAATTTTTCAAATCAATGTTTCACGCCAAGAACTTCTTCCAGTGAGCTTGTTCATGGGAACTTGGATCTTGTACCCAAAGTTTGCATAGTCTGCTTCATTTTCACCCATAGGCGATAATGTTAAATTTTTTGAACTGTTCAAAATTGAACAAAAATTGTTCAAATCAATATTTCACGCCAAGAACTTCTTCCAGTGAGCTTGTTCATGGGAACTTGGATCTTGTACCCAAAGTTTACATAATTTGCTTCATTTTCACCCATAGGCGATAAAGTTAAAATTTTTTGAACTGTTCAAAATTGAACAAAAAATTGTTCAAATCAATATTTCACGCCAAGAACTTCTTCCAGTGAGCTTGTTCATGGGAACTTGGATCTTGTACCCAAAGTTTACATAATTTGCTTCATTTTCACCCATAGGCGATAATGTTAAATTTTTTGAACTGTTCAAAATTGAACAAAAAATTGTTCAAATCAATATTTCTCGCCAAGAACTTCTTCCAGTGAGCTTGTTCATGGGAACTTGGATCTTGTACCCAAAGTTTACATAATTTGCTTCATTTCACCCATAGGCGATAATGTTAAAAATTTTTGAACTGTTCAAAATTGAACAAGAAATTGTTCAAATCAAAAAGTAAAATATGGAAATGAGATGTTCTCGCCGAGATCTTTCGAATGCAAAAAGAATTTTTCGAATCGGACAATTCGTTCAAAAGTTATTAGGGGGGGACAGACCGACAGACAGACAGACCGACAGACACACTTTTTCCCCATCTCAAAACCCTACTTTCAAATGTTTTATTTTTCAATCTTTATTTAAGTACTTAACTTATTTTTGACTTTTCTTGATTTTTAACGATATTTTCACGATACATTAAGCCTTCTTTCATGCTTTATTATTATTTTTTTTACTTTTACGGGAAAGTAGGCTAAAAACACGGGAAAGAATAAACGCATTAAGACGTTGCAGTCCTTTAATTTTTGCTTGACCCGTTTTTTAATACGTTTTTATAGTAAACCGGCTAAAAATGTCAGCATCAGTAACAACATGCATTAGCCAGTACCACACAGGACTCGAAAATTATATTGCCCGACATTTCTGGGGAATGAAAAATTCCGATCGGGCATAAATCTTCTACCTTTACATGCCCGGCAGGGCAGGTAACTTTTGAATCAAAGATTTCTTTGAAAAACTTTATTATTACGTATTTTATTGAAAAATCAACGCATGTAATGAGAATTGCCATTGATGGTTTAGAACCAGATAATTTGGACAATTCAGTGGCAATAAATAGAACAGTGGTTGACCAACACCAAGGAAATAAGATATGTTGGACGGACATGCATGTTAACAATAAAATGGTAATACAATTTGAATTTTGCAAGTTTTCACTTGTAACGACTTATTATGTAATATTTATATGTAATTTTTTGGTGATTTAGATTAATGTTAAAATAATTCTTGATTCAGATATAAAGCTATTAATTTATTTTTTTCCTCAGATTAATGTTATACGACAAACTCAAATGATTTCATTAATATTCAATAAAACAACTTCTGGGCATGTAAAAATTTTATTCGGGCATGTATATTTTTAGACAAACAGGCCCGTCAGGACATGTAAAAATTTAAAGATTTTTTGAGCCCTGTTACCACGTGAACTACGTATTACACTTTATTGAGCAATGCCACCACGTCCTTTATGCAACCCAACACATTAATATAAAATATCACAGCTATTCACTTTATTAAGTGCCATCAGTATTAATGCATTTTTGACTTTGTAAAATGAAGAAAAATGTATCACTCTTTAGACGAGGACATCAAGGTAATAAGACATGGAGAGAGCTAATGAGCCCGAGCGCGTTAATGCTCCATCGATTTTCTTGATAGCAAATGATCTTCGATTTATTTACGTTTTGAAAAACTGATAAAAGTGCAGAGACTGCCATCGATTTAAACTAAGACTCTGAGATTTATTTCTTCTACGAACGATTTTTTTTTAATTTCACGTTGCAGGAGAGAAAAAATAGTTTTGTTATGCATTTTAAGTGTAATGTATAAGAAACTCTAAATGGTAAAAATGTCTGGATTCGTTCTTAATTTATAAAGGAATTGTTTGTGTTAGAAAAACATTTCCAAACTTTGGCACAACAAGGCAACAATTTTCAAACCAAACATTACTCTAAATCAACGTAGTAATAAAACGAGTTTATTTTATATTACTTTATTTTATCTATTTATTAATTTTTTGAACATGGTGTTAAAAAAGTTTTTAGAAATAGGCGCATTTTTTTTAGTCTGAATTTTTAAAATACTTTTATTGATTGTTTAATTCGCTTTATTTAAGAAAATTAGTCTTTTAGGGGGAATTTGGAAAAAAGTTTTTTTTTGGTTTTTTTTAAATTTATTTTTATTTATTTATTAGTTTTTTTAAATACATTTTACTGAAACTATTTATTATCGTGACTGCGAAAATTATAATTTAATGTTTTCCTATATCATATTTTTTTACTCATCCACCGTAAAAAGGCATTTTACAAAATAAAATTAGAAAATGCAAAAATTAGAATGAATAAATAAATAAACAAACCGAAAAAAGTGGATAGGTGGAAAAATTATATTAGGCTCTAGTTACTACATCAAAACACTTATTCTTCATTCTTTTAGAAAAATCACAATTCCTTATTTATTCGTAAAATGTTTTTTTATGAATTTGCGCTTATTCCAGAATTATTTTTTGCTAAAGATAGCAACGTTTTTCTTAATTATCTATTTATCATCAACTGATATTGCTCATATCTATTTTTATTTTAATTTCAGTACCTTATATTTTCCAACCCACAAAAGAATTAACTACAAAGTTATATGTAAATAACATATGTATCTTTTTCAACCGTTTCAAAATTGGGAGCATATCTTTAGTAATGAATGCTTTTAATGGGTTTAAATTTTTTAAAAGCTTTCCGTAAAAATATGGACATTTCGTTTTCTTAAGCAAAACTAAACATCTTCCCCCAAATTTTTGCAATTTAACTTGTAGTGAGATGTTTATTGCAAAACCGAATATATTTTCGATTTTTCATAGTCGTACTTTCTCAATAAAATTTGAAAAAAAAAAAAAAAAAAAAACACTTCGTATACTCGCTTATAACGAAGGAGAATGGACTGAGACAACTTGTGAATTAAATCTGAGTGTTCGTAATGACCGTGTATGTTATAAATTCATTATATTTCTTATTTTATAAAAACGATATTTTAAAAAAGACGTACTTTATTTTTTTCATCGTTAGAGTTTCAAGGAAATAAAAACACAATCAGTGCAGTTTAAAGATTTTTTTTTGGCAACAGCGAATTTCAACATTTCGTGTTCCTTCATTGAAATATTAAAAAAAAAAAAAAAAACTGTTATCCAAATCTCATTCATTTTTTTCGTCAAATTTCGAAAGGAATTTTGCTAACTTGTACCTGGAGAAAGAAGTTTAAAGAGGGTAATGAAAAAAAAAAATTGTTCGCTGATTCCTTACTGCTTGTTTTAACCGTGTTTTATATTGTCAACATCAAACAAACAATGTTTCCCCATTTCCCTCGCTAAACCCGGGTTCTCGTTATATCCGGGGTCGCAATAACCAAGTTCAACTATATAGCAATATTAGATGTCTAAATTCTCTATTTTCAAAAGGCATTACCTTTTTTACTAACCCAAATTTTTTATTGCCTGGATATTTCTTCTATAATTAAAGTACCGTGATTATTTTGCAGTGCATCTTTCATTTTACATTGAAGAATAAAGTATAGATCAAAAGGTTTTGGCTCACAAACCTTTTAATATCTAAAACATAATCAAGAGGCATTTTTTTTTCATTATTTACCAGAAATAAGTAAAACCTTGCAGGTTCCCTTATGCTGTTATCCTTCCTAATGTGCTTTGCTTTGATCTTTTACAGAAAACTCTTAGGGCAGAACATATAAGGGGTATCATTCAATTAGTCTTGTCACCCGCTAATCTAATCAGAGACAGAAATGTATTGGCCATGTTTTATCAACTCCCATTAGGTCAGTAGATTGGGTTATTTTCTACGGAAATGGTTACATAGAAAAAGAAACAGAGTAATTCTATAACTCTACTCACATGAGATGAACATTAGACAGAAAGAGATGTCACTGTACAAAATACATTTCGCCAGTTTTTCAATATTTTGCATTTACAAAAATGAAACCTTGTGCAAAATTTATTGATATATTAACCCATTTATGCCTACTGTTCCATTTTTGAAACAGCATTTTTAGTGAGAGTTTTACATCAAGCAAGGCAAGCAAACACGTTTCGCTCAATGCCACAAAAACACCACATTTCAATGTGAAAAATGTAATATTGCATTACATGTGAAGTGTTCATCTGATTATCATACTGAATAACCACCACTTTCAATAATAATCGTATTTAATATTTAGTAACAAATACAGCAGATGTTTTGCCTAGCGTTCCAAAAATGGAACACCATATTACTTATACATGGCATGAAATGAAAAAAAAAATTCAGCGAATTGTTGTTTTTTACATTTTTCTACCTCACATATACGAATTTCATGCAGAAATTCAAAACTTTCAACCTCCGGCGTAAATGGGTTAAAATAATTCATTTCCAGCTACAATTTTATTCTTTTTTATTTTGACCCAATGTTCATTAACGCTCATTTATTAATTAATTTTTGTCACTCGCTAATCCAATTAGAGGCATGGCCAATACATTTCTGGATCTGATTACACCGCGAGTCTAATTAGAGATACTCAAGTTAAAAACTGACCCAACCTATTGATTCGCAAGATCAGTAGATTGGGGTATTTTTTACAAAAATGTTTACATAGAAAAGGAAACAGAGTAGTTCTTTAACTCTACTCACCTGAGATGAATATTACACAGGGAAAAAGACATTTCGCGATTTTTCAGTGTTTTGAACTTATCAAAATGGAACATATTGCCCAAGTTCTTTGATATATTAAAATAATTCATTTACTGCAAGAATTTTCTTCTTTTCCCACCAATCTTCATTGACTCTTATTTATTAATTATAATTAGTTTTGTCACTCGCTAATGTAATCAGAGCCATAAATAGGCCATTCCCTTGATTAGATTAGCGAGTAGAACTCTACTCACATGAAATGAATATTATACAGAAAGAGATGCGACTGTACAAAATACATTGTGCTATTTTGCAGTATTTTGAAACCTAATGACAAGTTCTTTGATATTTTAAAATAATTCATTAACTGCAAGAATTTTCTTCTTTTCCCCCCCAAATATATTTTCCTCTTTTTTAGAAATACTCTCGTTAAAAAAAACAACCCAACCTATTAAAACTAACTGATGTTTTACTACAACAATTAAATACCTATTTATTTGGCCTTTATCATCAATAATTCTTACTAAAAACACAGCTCCAGAAGTATTTTGAGCAGTTAGAAATCAAACCTACTTGTGCAAAACGGATACAATAAAATATTTATGTTTTCTGAAACAATTAGATGCCGATTTTCTTCAATATGTTTATTAATGTTTATCATAATCACGTGTTCAGAAGAGCTTTAAATGCATGGAAATAAAAACAAATGCTAGTGAAAAGTTGTTTAAATGATTAAATTTTAATGTAACAATTAGATACCTATTTTATTCTCTATGTTCATTAATGTTTATCACACACTCGTGCCCAGAAGAGCTTTACATGCAAGGAAATAAAAACAAATGCTAGTGAAAAGTTGCTTATTACACAAACCCGTTTTCCAATCGTTTTTAGTAGAATTGGGCATTGTTAAAGAAACAAAATATATAAAAAATATGGCAATTTCAGTACAAAAAAAGTTGTACTAAATTAATAAATTTCTAAGCAAAAAATAAGGCAGTAATAATAAGGAGAAGCAATGGAATGTAATAGTAAATTTTCTTTTTTTTTTCAGATTTAATCATCTAGAGATTGTTCTCTAAAAATACATCGTTTTTATCATTAGCACTTATCAATAATTGTAAAAACAGAGGTACTTCTTTGCTAAAGTACCGTTGAAAACAACAGGTAATACTTCTTAACAACTTATAATAAAATAATTTTTGGAAAAAAATAGAACCGACTTCACACTATAAATTGCGCTAAAAAGTAAAAAATAATATTATTCTTTAAACAACTTCGATACGACTTTTAAACATACTTTTTGAAGTCGGTGCAAAATTATGACAGGCTAAATTATAATTGGTGTAATTATAATTACACCATGCGCTATTTTACACTGTAACTGTTGCAAACTCTACGCTATTTATGTTTGTAATTGGTTCATAGTTAAAAAAGGAATCATGCATCAAAATTCATCATAATTTTGCACCGACTTCAAAAATTATGTTTAAAAGTAGTATCGAAGTTGTTTAAAGAATAATATTAGTTTTTACTTTTTAGAGCAATTTATAGTGTGAAGTCGGTTCTATTTTTTTCCAAAAATTATTTTATTTTGTTCTTTTTAGTATAAATACACTTTTATATAAATACTCTATTTTTGAAACATACATATCAAAAGGGAAACCTTTGAAGGAATGACACTAAAAACTAACCGTTTGTAAGATAAATTTCGTTTTAAAATAGATTTTAAAGGGTCACTAGAGCAAGCAAACTCACTGGAGTTAATTTCTTCTTCAGAGAAGCCTTCAGTCTATTTCTTGTTATAATTGCTTTTAATATTACATCTTAATGACAACAAACTTCTTTTTAACAATGAGTTACATTTTTATTAACAACTTTCATAACAAAGAAAAATCGAGCCTAGCCTTTCCAATTAAAATGAAAAAATACTTATTTTTCACCCATAACGTTTTTTCTAAAAAACAGATGTAGTCAAACTGATGTGCGATATTTCAGTTAGACGACCCTCTATCGATCAAAGAAAAAATAACCAAAATTGGTTCATTTAGTCAAAAGTTATGAATGAAGAAGCAAAAAAATGACCACATTTCAGCCCATAACTTTTTATCTAATTATCGAATATGGTCAAACCAAGAAATGGGACCTATGGGAAACCACCCTCGATCGATTAAAAAAATTCATGTAAATCGGTTCATCCGGTGAGAAGTTATGAGTGGATAAACAAAAAAAAACGACATACATACAATATCAATGTATAACCTCCTTCCTTTTTGAAGTCGGTTAAAAATTAAATATCTATAGGAAAACAATTCTTTATATTAATAAATCTGAGTTGTAATGCTAATTAATTTCTTGATTTGAAAAAATTTTGTCTGACTTAAAATTTAAGGAGCTTCAAGTTTCAACTTTCCTCAATATGAAAACGGCAGCAGGTCAGTAAAGTTTGGGTAAAACAGATGGCGACTAAAATGTTGCTTCATTAAAAATATATAACAGTTATATACTTCCTCCCTTCAAAACGTAATCAATAACTAAATAAAAATCCAATTAAGTTTTTTTCGTTTTAATTACTCAAAATTGTACTTTCTAGATTAATGTGCAAAAACAGCAAAGGGATTTCAAGAGTAAAAACTTTCTTTGCACTTAAATCTGCATAGAGGTTCGTTGAGTAAGTTCACGAGAAAAACTTTGAATGTAAAATTTCAAAACTATTGATTGATTTACTTTAGAAATAGAATATCAAAATTTACATACACAGCACTTCAAAATAGTTTGGTGATATGTGAATACTGCTGATTGCGTTCTTTTTAGAAAGTTAAAAAATTCAGGAGAGGGAAAAAAATGGGGAAAAAAATAAAGAGGAAAAAATACTGTTTCTTTTGAATACATTTGCATGAGGGTGCAATAGCTACAAAAATCTCAGCTTCTAACATTACCATAAAAAACGGTGAAGCGCTGATGTCAGGCTTTTACAGACGCCCGCATGCGCAAAGGGAATAACTCTATTTAAATAAACGGCACCTTACTCAAACAAGGGGTTGCTTTGTGTGATGTCTTTTGTTCGTACAATATTGACACCCCACATGTCCAGCTTTTCTACCTGCCGTTAAAGCGAAACGAACGAAAAAGTGGAATTGAACCGTCAGCACACACCCCTAGCTGTACCTACACCCTCCCGCCGGAGTCGTCTACTCTGTCTTATCGATCCCGGGGAGCACGAAGAGCAGAGAGCATCTCTCTGCTACGAGAGCGACAGGTTGCTTCGTTGCCGGGAAAACGAAACCAACTCATGCCGATGACGGTCGGACGATGTCCGCGAGAGAAGTTTCTCTCATACCGTCGAATGTTTGAAACATGTGCTCTTCGATTTTTCATTCGAAAACTGATTTAGATATTTATTACTGATAAAGAGTAACTTTTAATTTTAAATTATAAAATGATCATGGTAGACGTTATTGAGACAAGCAATGAAAAAGCGTTTAACGAGTGTTTTTCTGAAGAACGCATGATTGTGAGAGATATATAAGCGTAGATACCTGATGCAATGTAAAAACTCGCAATTTTGTTTCATTAATAGACATCTGCTACGAAATAAGAAACTGTTCCACTCAGAAATATGAAACTTTTAAAAATGCATAAACATCAGTTGCTTTTTATTGTAGTGACCTATTTATTTTCACTCAGTAATGGTTCTTTGACATGTCTTTGCACATTAAAATAAACACATAGTTTAACTTTTCATAAGTTGATATTTGAAAACATTTGCGCAATTTATTTACAAGAAAAGTCTCCAATAATAGAAACGTACTGTCAAGAATATTTCAGAAAGAATTACGATTTGACAGTTTGCTCTTAATGAAAGCAACAAGTGGCAATTAAGATATGATTTTAAGCTAACGCAATCTTTATGTACTCAATTATACTTTAAGGAACTGTTTCTGAAGCATTTCATACTTTACCTGACAGCTAGTTTTTTAAATCTGAAGATCATTTAGCGATAAGGACGTTGTATTAGTATTATGAAGAATTTATTGCACCGTTAAAATATATACTTTCCCGAAAGGTAAGTGCTTTTTTCAGTGTTAAATACTTACTTTTTCCATGAATTCTTAATGAAAGTTTTTTCTTGAAACATTTTGTCAACTTAGAAATTAACTGCAATAATGTACAAGAATTAAAATTTAAAATTACGTCCATATGCGTTTGCTTGGAAAAAAATATTTTCAATTATCAAGTGCATGCATGTGCGTATTTGCTCTCTTGAGTGTGAGTTGTTTTAAATGTTTTTGTTACATTGCGGAAATTAAAGTTTGAAACAATTGAATTGCTTTTAAAAATAATTATTAAGAGTTATAACAACTAATTGACTGTTGAAGATTATATATATTGTAAGTGAAATGTATGGCTTTTAAGATAAATATAACTAAAAACTTGATTTTTTCCCCCTCAAAAATGAGTAAAATGGAATCAGCGCTAAAAATCAAATATTATATTCCTTATGTCTGATCTGAACCACAATGCGAATATTATTATTTTTTTACCTTTTGAATTTATGCTTTTCTGCGCTTTATCATGTTGTAATACCAACTAATTAAATCACTAAAAGTTATGAATGAAAGACACACTACATAACGCACACATATTGGTCAACAAATAATTAAAACTGCAACTGTGCATTTCACTGATAATATTGTGAAATTGAATAATACTTTAGTTAATGATATATATTATGCTGTTACGTTCATTAAAAAAATATTTTATATAAAAATGAAATATTATGTAAAGTAAAACCTGTTGAGATTACATGATCGGAGAGCTGGCGCACTTGATTTTTTGGGAGAAAGGGAAGGTGTAAGTGCACGGCTATTTCAGGTAGTTGTGCAGCCACAACAGCCTAGGGTCTACTTGAATTCATAGCTTTTTCTCTGACATTTTATGACACAACGTCGTTTTTATCGTTTCTTTCCAAATGTAAAGGCTTGAATCTTCATTACTGTTTCTCTGATTTTCATTGTGATGAGATCACTGCAAGACACTTTTAAAGTCAAAGCGTTTTCAACTATTTTGACAATTTTACTTGTTATTATAATCTACTTTATTATCATCGAAAGCCCTTTCCCATGCGTGGGAACAACCCATGTACGCAGTCTCATCCATGCTATAAGGAGAGAAGCGAAAAATAGATGTCTTATTTTTATTCCTGATGTTGTTTTAAATTGCAGCATAACAAGGAAATAGTGATGGAAATGCATACATAAGGGAATGAAGTCTATAATATTCAGCGAAAGTCTGGACAAAATTATGGTTTACATTCTTTTCTGTCATGTTTTTCAATTGTGCTCCAACTCTACCGGCTTTGCCTTATTAAAATTTTAACACATTGCTGAATCGTTAAAATTTCATTGAATTTACTTAATGTTGAAAATTAAGACTAATTTATTGCTTGAAAAATTCATTTGCCGATTTAGAATAAATAGGCTATACCGCTTAAAGGTTTTTTTTTTCAGGCTTACGTTTTTCTTTAAATATATAATATTATATTGTGCAAGATATTGCTAGTCCATGTTTAAGTTGTAACGCTATAAATTAGCGTAGTTTACTTAATGTAAAAATTTCCATGACGTGTTTTGTTAGTAAATGATTTAATACGGATGAAATATTTTCTGACTTGATTATCGTAATGTTTTATTTTTTATTTATCTATTTATGATTTGAGGTTCCACAGATTGCACTTTTTTACATTCTGCTGTGAAGTCCAACTAAAAACTAAATTTTTAGCAATGTTTATTGAATATCAAAAGCCTTAACTTTAAAAACCCGACAGATATGCAACAATCATAAATGCATTATTTAGTTTCCTTCCATCAAGCAAAGAAAAAACAAGCAGTTGAAAAAAAGAAGAATGCAATTGTGGAAGAATGGAGGATATGCTTATGTACCTATGTTTTAAACTATGCTCTTCTTGAAATTACGTTGCAGGCAAGTTTGTCATTCCAGGCCTTTTTTTTTTTTAAGGAGAAGGGATGGGTATAATTGTGTATTATATTTGAAGAATAAATGCGAAGACGTGCATAAATACATAGTATTTCCAAAATTAGGATATAATTGCCCCTACAGCCCACCTTTCAAAAACGGTGAATTTAAGTTTTTGCTATTAAACGATTGCATTGGTAGCCATACGTTTCTTGAGACAACACAATTTAAAGAATTGCGCAACACCACTAAAAATTCAAGTTCAATCTTTCAACAAAAAATAATAGGAAGAATTGCGAAATTTAACTGCAACCAACATTTGGTACACTGGTGTAGTTTCTCCATGAACGTGAAACTAGGAACCCTTATAATGGTTCAACTTTAGTACCAAGTGTTGGTTGCTGCTAAATTTCCCCATCTTTTTTTCATTCTTTTGGTAAAAGGTTGAACTAGAATTTTTCACAGTGTAGAGAAAATGGAATTCTCCACTGAAAAGTAAATCTCGAAATCAGAAATAAGTAAACATGAGATTTTAAAAATAAATTTTAAATTAAACAAAGACAAAAAAAAAAGGAGCGTAAATTATGACCTTTGGTCTCGTAAACTGTGATGAGCAGATTATCAAAAATTGGTTATTTACTAAACAATCATATAACTAACTATCACGACTGTTAGTTACTATGAGCGTGTGACGTGCGAGGACACAGCGAGGGTGGTGGAGCAGGACAGTCGGAGTCGGGAATAGAACTCCGAGCCTCCAGGAAATCCAGTACTTTCACGCTTAGCTAAAAGGTACCTGATAGTCGGGGCAGAAGTTGGCTAACGCAGGCGTCGACTCGTACTGCCACAAGCGTAATAACTACGGTTTTTTTCATAAATATGATTATGGATATTATGCTACATGAAAAGGTGAAAGATGTGAATCAATAAATAAATAGATAATATACGAGTTTTAAACTTATGTGTGTCTGAAGAAATATAAATACTCAAAAGAAAATGGGTACTTTCATATGATCTCCTGATTGAATCCGTACCAATTTTATCTTAGCGAAAGCAGTAAGCACCAATGAGAGGTAATTATCAAGTGGAACAGCATGTAAAAGGATGGCTTACGTTTCAAACTTTTCTTTGCCGCATATGAGAAATAAATTAACTTTCGGTTAGGTGAAAATTCGTCCCTGACTGGTAATTGAATATATTTCTTACTTCCGCTAAGGCGGCTGAAGTGGTACAGATTTTATTACTTATGAATATAAATAATGATTTAATATACTTGTCTAGTGGAAGAAAGATCTTACCCCTGAAAATAAAAATGTGCTTGCTATTTTATACAGTACACATGCATGGAAGGTGTGCACATTTAGAGAAGGACTTCATCAGATAACTTCCGAATTTATGAGTTTCATATGAATAGAAACATTAGAAACTAATTGGAGTTCACAATGAAGTAGAAAATATTAACCCCTTAACGGTCGGATAATTTTCAAGAGAACAACAGAAGCGCCTCTTCTTTTCAAGAAAAACATTTTAAAAAATGTTTATTCTCTAACTATACTATAAATAGTTTGATACTGTCATATAGTATGTAAGAGCGGAAAAAAATAAATTCTCGGGATTGAGGAGTGTTTTTTTTTAAAAATGTTTTGGAGCGCTACTTTTGAACACTCCAGCCCGTGTTTTGACGGGAGAGAGAGGGAAGGAGTTAAAATGATAACATGTGTTTTACAGTATTTCATTCTCACATAGGAGAAATAAAATAACTTTTGCATCAAAGGCAAATTGTTCATAATTGGTGATAACGTTTACAGTCACTACTTACATGCACTTGTTTGATTTTTGCACATATAATCCAAAAGTTATAAGTAGTCACTCCATGGGAGTTTTAAGACTACATATCCTATATATACACTTAGGGTGGGCTGAAAAAACTTTTTTTTTTAATCTTTAGATGACGGGTAGTGCGGAAAAAGTACCATTGGTGAAAAAAAGTGCAAATGAAAATTTCAAGTTTGTAGGGTACGTTCTTACTTTCCCGTAAATACGTTTAAATTGATGCCAAGAAATAGTCCTATAAATTTTAAGAATACATGCGTATTTTGTGCAACAAATGAAATAAATAAAAAACAAAAAGAATGATTTCAAATGTGGTGCATTACTAGACGAAAAACTGGGTTTAGCTTCATAGATGGTGTAAAGTTTAAAATTACTCATTCCTGATACACTTAAAAAAATTTTATGTGTCCATCTGAAAAATTATAGACAGTATAACGTTTCTTAGCGTATGAAATTTTTTAACTCCGCTACGTATCGAAATTCCATATCGATTGCTCATTTTTATGAAAATAGGGTAAATGAGCAGTCGTAAGGAATTTTTGATGCTTAGATGGGTTTACGAACATCATATGCTAAACAAACATTCTGCTGTCTGCATTTCTAGACATAAACGTTAAAATATATTTAAAAATTAATAATTTTCAGCTTTACACCAACTAAACATCAAAAATTTTTACAGTGTGGCTTCATTTTAAGAACTTTTCGATTTTGCACTGTCTTGTAGTGGGAAAAAAAAACGTTTTTGTTGGATTCCAATGTTCTTAAAACACAGTATTTATCATAAGAATAGAAAAAGAAAATTGTGAGAATTTTAACCTTTTCACTACGAGGCTGGGACAACAGTAATCCCAGAGAAAATTTACTTTTTGCTTTAGTATTATTAGAATAAATCTGGTATTCAGACAAGAGTTTCCTCATTGTAAGATACCTGTACTAGTATAAATTTTGTTTTACAGCAAAGATATACCACTACTGTGCCTATTAACTATTAGATAATATACTTATTATATAATAGCAGAAAGATATCATAAAGGTGCAATAAATTCTTTATCGGTCTATCGTAATCAAAAGATTAAACTGTTGATATGTCTCACCTATTTCTTAAATTTTGTGTGCTTTGAAAAGCTAAATTAATGCTTAAAAATATGCGGTTAAAATACATCCTAAAAAGTTATAGCCAGCTAAATTTGTGATTAGTGGTTTTTCTGCAATTACTGAGTGTTACTCATGAACAATTTTTTTTACTACAAGAGTTATCCCGTAAGCCACGTGCGTAATGTCTATATCTGTATATTTATCTGTCTGCCTATCTATACATATGTGTGCACATATATGAGGTCGCGGGCTTGAGGATGGGTAGTGTGGAAAAAGTACTACCCACACTACATGATGGAGCTAAATCCTTTTGCAGCGAATTGTGGAGCTAAATCCTTGTTGCAGCGAATCCTACAATTTCCAACTTTTCCTACTGATCAGTTAACCCCTTAATTACCGCTGGCGGTAACGGCGTTTGTCCGAAATTGGAGAATGTCGACAATCTCCGGTTTGATACATGGTGAATGTCGACATCCACCGGTGATTGTCGACATTCTCTACTTTGTGTACGTAGACATCCACCGGTGATTGTTGACATCCTCTACTTGGGGTCAGGGTTCGTTGATTTAAATCAGCTTGATTTAAATCATGATTTAAATCGCGATTTAAATCAAGTGATTTTTTTAAAAAAATCATTGATTTAAATCAAGTGATTTTTTTTTCAAAAAAATCATTGATTTTACTATGCTACGAAGTGTTGTAAAAATGAAATATGTTGCAATTACAACTACTGTTTCAAACAACACTTCCTAGGTGTATCTGTTTGTGTGAATAACATATTTCATAAGGTTAGAATTAATTACTATTCTTTTAATTTGACAATATTTTTTTAATTTTACAATATCCTTCAAGCATCTGAACAGCAAAGCATAATTCATTCAATCATTTAAATTACAATTTATAACACATAATCATAAACCATTCTGTGTTTCTTACCTTAAAAATAGTATTTTAGATCAATTTAATCAATGCCACACAATAAATAATTCAGAATGATAGTGTTTAAAACAACAATTGTTAGAATTATATATCCTTATAGTTTCTATATATATCCTTAAGAAGAATATATACGTATCCTTAAAGTTTCATCCACGTCACCTAATAGCTTAAGGTTTTATTTCCTTCTAAAATATGTTTTTATCATAGAAGTTTTCAATAAAGATACTTGATTAAAACAAAAAGTCTCAGTTTTTAGTAATTGTGTGAACATATGATTTTTCGAAATGGGTAAAAATATTTCAGGCTTTTTTATTTATAAAATTGAAAAATGATCAAAGTACATTCAATGTAAAACTTAAGTAAACACAATTGGTACTTTTTTTCAGCTTTCAACAGCAAAATAATTCAGATTAAATTTGTTCCTTTTCTCTGTACTTATGAGTGTACTATTATTCCTGGTAGGGTGAAGTTTCAATTCAGTTATGCATTTGTATTTATTTGTTTTTCATTATTACTATTAAAAAATATTTTTTGCTGTGAAAATAGCTTAAAGTGTGATTTTGCATATTGATTAAGATGCCAGATTGTTTCTATGAATGTAATATAATAAATCTCCAAAATATTTAGGGTCTTTTTAAAAAAATCAAAAAAATCCGATTTAAATAAAAAAAATCTGATTTAAATAAAAAAAATCCGATTTTTTTTTATTTTTTTTAAAAAATCAAAAAAATCACGAACCCTGCTTGGGGTACGTCGACATCCACCGGTGATTGTTGACATCCTCTACTTGGTGTATGTCGACATCCACCGATGATTGTTGACATTCTCTACTTGGTGTATGTCGACATCCACCAGTGATTGTCGACATTCTCCGATTTCGGAGATTCACCGTAACATATACACACATCGCTAAGGCGATGCGTTAACTTCCCCGGGCGTATAAATATGCCTTCCCGAAGTGCTATTCCTTGCCTTGTGTTGCTATCAGTAAAATTATAGCCGATGTTTTGGACCGTCATTTAGTCATCCTGATAGTGTTATACTGTTTGTATACCTTTCTCTTAGGAGGGGGTTGCGAAGCATGCTTCTTTCCCCTAATTCATCACGTAACTTTTTTTTTTTAATTTGCAATGATGCAGGCAGTACAACCGCGTAACTACGCGCACCGATTAGAAAAACGGTAGCACGGGGAAGCGAATCGTGCAAATTTTTCTTAGGTAGTTAAGGGGTTAATCGGTGTTCGGTGAACATACTTTAGCCAAAGCTAAGAAAAATGAAAACATATTTCTCCTGAAGTTTCGAAACTGTTTACAGGCAATTTCAAATACTACATATTTAATACACATGAGGACAATAATCCTCTTAGTTAAGCTTCTGACTAAATCCGTGACTGCTTTATCTAAACGGAAACATTAGAAACTAATGGGAGCTAACAATCAAGTGGAAAGTAAAACGATGTGTTCTCGTTGATAAGCATTCGTTCACGTGAAATTGGACATCGATTGGAGTACCTTATGGGCAGAACTATTGTACTGCCGATGTCTGAATAATTGGTTAAAGCATTGTCGCGCTATGTTCTTTGAGCCATTATTGTAATGATGTAGCGCATCACAGTTTAGTAAATATTTAATTTTTGTACATTAGTTATTCACACACAGAAAATACACATGCTGTATTTATGAAGAATTTGAGTTTTTATAGCTTACCTAATTTTCTCAAAAGATTAGATCTAATGTTTCCAGCAACTAAATTAATAAACCATTTTCGACGTTATTGCTCTTTGCCGGAAGGTTTTATCAGCGTATTACAAGCTAAGTTAATACTAGTTATAATGGTCATCGTTATGAAATTATACCTTACCATATTTCTAAATTAGCTCTCATATTTTTCTGTCAGATGTTTATGATAGTTTGTATTAGTAGGCCCATAGACTCTGATTTTCACTTTTAAATTTGAGCAAAAAAGAAAGACACAGAAAATGATCATGTTGTATTTATGAAGAATTTTAATTTTTATAGCTTACTTAATTTGTTCTAAGGATTAGAACTAATGTTTCCAGCTAGTAACTAGTAAGTAAACTAGTAAAACACGTTATTGCTCTTTGTCTGAGGATTTTATCAGCACATTACAAGCTAACTGAACAATAATTATAATAGTCATAGTTTTGACATTATTCCCTACCACACTCTAAAATAGCTCTAATATTTTCTGTCAGATATTTATGATAGTGGTAATAGGCGCATAGATTCTGATTCTCATTGCGTTTGTTTTAGCTTGATCAAAAGGCTAAAATAGCTGTTTCTTGAAAGAAACTAGTGGTTCCCAACCTTTTTCCTCTCGCGAACTCCGATCTCAACAATTAAGCAAGCCCGCGACCTCATATATGTGCACACATCAATATAGATAGCTAGACATAGCACATAACTTACGGAATAACTCGTATAATTAAAAAATACTGTTCATGAGTAACTCAGTGATTGCTGAAAAATCACTAATCACAAATTTAGCTGACCATAACTTTTTAGGATGTTTTAAGCACATATTTTATAAGCTAAATATCGGTTTTCTAATTGCCAAAAATTAGCATGAAAATGTCATATGAACTACTATATAAAAACAAAAAAAAAATCAAAATATATAAAAATATACCAATATAACATAGTCGCTTATATTTTTCAAAAAGGATTAATGTGGCGACCCCATTTGAAATACCTGGTGAACCGAAATCTGGTAACGATCCACAGGCTGGGATTCCCTAAAGTAAACTAACAAATGTATACAACTATGAGAATAGATCTTATAATTTATGTCATATATTTATGATAGTGGTAGTAGGCGCATAGACTATGACTCTCTCTACTTTTTTAACTTGATCAAAATACTAGATCAGTTTTCTCTCGCAATAAACTATTTCATCTTGAAAATAGAGTTTATAATTTATGTCAGATATTTACGATATTGGTATTAACCTCATAAATCATGACCTGTCATTTATCAAATTTCATCAACATAATAGAACTCATGCTTCCACCAAACTATTACTTTGAAAATAGAGCTTACAATTTATGTCAGACATTCATGATATTGGTATTCAGCACATAAATTATGATCTTCTATAGTTTATCAAATTTTATCAACATATTAGTGCTCATGTTTCCAGTAAGTAAACTAGTAAATGCATACACTATTTCTAAGAGAGATAAAATAATATACTTTAGATTTTTATGATAGTGGTATTAGGCCGCATAAAATGTCCTGTTCATTACCCTATCTAATCCGATTGTAAAACTAATTAATCATGCTTCCAGCAAGTAAACTAGTAAATGCGTACACTATTTCTGAGAGAGAAGAGATGATATAATGTACGTCAGATTTTTATGATAGTTGTATTATATGCATATAATGTGTTCTTCCGCAACTTAGCTTATCTGATCACAGAACTAATTCTTATGCTTCAAGCAAGTAAAATAGTAAAATAGTAAGTGCATGCATTTACGTGGTGTGAAGCAAAAATTATTTATGATTTCGTTCAGAAGTCAAAGGGCTTAACAAGGAACAAAAATACAATCCAGAAACTTTATGTGTTGTAATGCATTAACATTTTAGATTCGTTAATTTGATCTGTTTATCAATTTTACAATGTTATTACATGCTTTGTTATGCTTTACAATCTAAGAGGAATAATACGTATTCCACTGAAAATTTTAAGAAAACCTTTCAGAAAGAAACAAACAACTTATAAGTCTGGTAAGCTTCACTCTAATTTGAACTTCTAAGCAACCTTAAAATTCTTTTGTTGCCATTTTTCTTTAGGAAAAATAAACTTCTCTACACTCCCGAGACTAAGTGATATTCTTGAACAAACTCTAATGCACTTTGTAGATAAAATTCGACCGTGCTGGTTGCCATAAAATTCCAAGCACACAGAATAAAAGAGCAAAAAAGGCTTTCCCTCGCCCTCGGGACCACTTTCCTCGGGGGATGGAATAGTATTTTACTTCTTTAACCAGAAGCGCAGAAGAATTCTTTGAAATCAGTTCGGAAGACAATCAATCAGCTTTGGCGTCATGTACCATAAAGTGGAAAGTCGATTGTTTTGTTCTATCTAGGAGAACAGGCGTGGTTCCGCATTCAAACAACAATCAATAAATAATTTTACCTCAACTGCAACAAACCATGCCTCAATTTTCGGAAAGTATTTTACGCATTGAATTGAAAAATTACTGCTTTTAATTTGAATCCATTGAGTCAATGTTACCAGTAAACTAATGTAACCTAATAGAAGTGTTTTAATAGTAAACCCGAATATAGAACAATTTCCCAACGTATATGTAGAACGAAGCACCTACACAAACAAGCTCAATCGCACTTTCCTGTTGAACCTAACAAAGTTTAATTTCGCATTCTTATATATACAGCTTAACAGCGCCGAGTAGAACGTTACAGTCACAGTTTATGAACTAAACATAAATAAAAAGAATAAACATTTGCTCGCGCAAGTAGTAAATTTCGTTTGCGCAATATTAATGTTATTGCTCCTAGAATTATTTAATTTAAATTAAATTTAAAATACATTTGTGGAATATTAAGAATACTATAAGGGTGAGGTTATAATTTGTTTTGTTTTTTTAAATATGAAAGATTTTTTGCTAAGATTAAAGTTAAAACGTTTTTTATGGCACATAGAAGTGTAAGTCACAAAATTGAAAATTTGGAGATAACTATTACAAATGCAGCAGCATTCTATTTTAAGGCAAAAACGGTTAGTGATAGCTCTAACCAAGTGCTTCTACCCATCGTAATTTAGAAAAAAAATAACATTAAAGCACCCATAAGATCCAAATTTTGAAAGCATTTTTTCGTAATCATATTCTGGTCACTTTCATCCCTTTGCTTTCCACTGCTTCATTTTCTGAACAATAAGACTGTTTTGATAAGTTTAAATTAAAATTTATTTATACAAAATTTACTTTGTATCACTAAAAATAAATTAATCTTCATTTTGTGCGCAAAATTAGGCGACATTATTGGTGACTTACATTAATTTCAGTTGGCGTACTCATGAATTAAGTGGGCAATTACAGGAATTAAGTGGGCAATTACATGAATTAAGTGGGAAATTACATGAATTGAGTTGGCAATGAAGTTCTTTTTTTCGATCATGCCAGGGATTCGCAACTAAAAGGTTCATGTTATTTTAGTAAAAAAAAATACACTATCTATAACTTAAAATTTCAGAAAGATCAATGTTATAAGACACGTTTTCAATGAATTTCTGCTTTTGAATGAAAATAAACCTTTTCTTTCGTGGCACAGGAAAAGATCAATGTAAAAATCCAATATCTATCACTTGATATGTATGACTGTTTTGATCCAAGAAATACTTCCTTTTTTTTTGGATATTTTTTTGTATCAATTTGCATTTCCAATTTTTGCCTTGCGTGTTTCTTATTCACATTAACATTTTTTTCGAATAGATCTTGTTTTCTTTTACTGTACACACTTTTACTGCCACATTAATTAAAATTTGCAGAATTGTACACGTTAGTCAAGTGATTGTTCACTTGTCGTTTTCACACATTTGCAGCTTTCGGAAATACAAAAAAAAAATGGACGAATAAATGGGAAAGAAGCATTCAATTTTTTTAAAGGGCATGCTATAAATTAGCTTTCTCAGAAATTTGAATCTTTTATTCCTAATTTGTTAAGATGCGTTGAAAAAATACATTTTTTTACTAATATTTAGAAATTAGTGCACGAAGCATAACTCACAAAAGCAGTTGACCCTCCAGCAGTAGATCATAGCAATAGATCCTTCAAAAGAGGAGGATATCACTTTAAACCGCATGTATGTTTTATATTTATACTCTCTGCGTCTTTTCTTTCTTTTTTAACATTGCAGTGCAATGATATCTGCACTAACAATAGCATTTTAACGCCCCTTTCCGGGAGGTAACTACTTGACCCAAAATCTATTTAATGGTCGTTGTATCATATGAATCACTAATAGAGTAGTTCTAGAACCTCTGGTCAACTTAAAGTAAAATAGTGCATAATTGGCTAAGAATTTAATAAATTGTGAATAATTTTAAGATTTAATCATTTTTTTTTACAAATTTATTGATTCATATATCGGTCTCAGAATGAAAACTGATCTTACTCACCAGTAACTTACAAATAGTCAGAAACTAAAGCCACCGATTTTTATTACCGTTATCAATAACAATATCGAACTTCCAGTTCTGTAAACTGTAAAGAATTTACCTGATAGACGCTTAATGTTTATTTTCCTGTTGAATCTCTTAATTTTCAAGAGCTTTAATTCACAACAATGCTTTACATTTTTAGGTGGGTTTCACATGCGCCTGGGTTCCATAAGTGACATTAGGGTGTAGGCTATGCTTGTAAGAAATTTTCTTAAAAGTGTCGAAATCTCCTAAGTGTCAAGATGTGCATGAAGGACATTAATATACAAATAATTTTGCATTCATTGAATTTGATTAAAGCAATACTTTCAAATGGTACGATAAACGTACAACAATCGTTTTGAATTTAAACGCATCAAAAATAGAAAAATAATTAAGGAATACAATATGTCTTGTTTAATATGATGAAAGTAGTGATTTTATGTGATAATGCAAATAGCGTTTTGTATAATGTATTGAAAGTATGAATTATACATTAGGATAATATAAATGAGATAGAGTTTTAAGTAAACAGGATTACGAAATAAAAGGGGAAAAAAAGAAAAGGAAAAGGTGAACAATTTACTTAAGTAGAAGAAAAAACTCTACAGTGTACTTAATGCTGAAAACATTCTCTTCACGTTGACAGTGGGGAGGAATGGCGGAGCCAGAGAGAGAGAGAGTATATATCTGTATATATCAGTAGTGTCACTATGGGAGGAAAGCAAAGGTTCGCCCCGGATAACACCCTTTTGGGGGGTGATACCGACAATGAGTTCGCGTTTTGAAAAACTACATACACTTGAATTACGCATTTTACTGGTGCTATTTCAACGTTTTATATTTCTAAAGTTTTCTTTCTTTCTTTCTTTTTTTTTACACAACTAAACATATTATGAACTACAAACCTACAAGTTCGTGCAACACAACTTTCCTATATTTTCTTATATTTCTTTAGTGGGGGGCTGACGCCACAAATTACCTACCCGTGTGACACCAATGCTAGAAACGCCACTGCATATATATTATGGGAAAATAAATGCGTAGCATGATAAAATTTCCTTCTATTGGTTTGTCGGTCCAAGAACTGCATCACTTAGCAACGGTCCCATGGATATATATATCGACAATTTGCAAAAGCAATTAATGTTGTTTTGAGCGGAAAGAAGAATTCGAGGCGACGATCCCGTTAGGATTGCATATGCAACCATTAAATTTATGACGACCTTTTTCATCTTAATCCAATAAACTGGCCGAGCAATTCACTTGTCCTGGATTTTATGATCTCCCAGAAGAAGAGAAGATGCCATCATGGATAAACAACATAAAACAGAGGGAGAGGAGAGAGTTGTTGAGAGGACATCATACAGAGTTGCCGAATCATTAATCAGGGAATAAAGCCCTACGCTTTGTGTCTCCAGGATCAATTGATTTTCATTTATCTGGGAGTTTCAAGTTAAAAAGAATTATAGCAGCCTGGAAAAAACACGACTGTCCTTTCTATTTTATGAGAGTGTTTTATGCGTGGTCTTCGCTTTTAAGTCGTCCCTTGGTGCAGATAGAATAATTTTATCGATGTTGTTGTAATTACTTTTTTCAATAAATCTGAAGTCACGTGTTTTTACTGACTACAGTGTACTGTTCGACTTATTACAATATATATTTTTTAATTTCTTCTCCTATTTCAGGTTCTGTAATGAAGTTTGCTAGGAATTTTTGTTGAAATGCTCAAGTGCATGCATGTAAAATAATTTTCAAATTAAAAATTCACATTCTGCCAGAATCGCATAACACTATCTATGCAAAGTAATGTTTGAATGACAATTCCAATTTTTCTAGAAGTTTATTGAAAAAGGTTTGTGCGATATCCTTGTTCTTAAAAACGAAAGTACATAGCAATAAAATAACAAAAGTTAAGAAGTTGTTGTATGATTTATACAGGACTTTTCCCTGATAATAATATTTTGCATAAAAATATGAGTAAAAAACTAACTAGTCACATCGAAAATTAGCTGAAATATACTTTTTGTTGAGAAAAAACGCCCCTATGCAACCCAAAATTACATTCAAGCTGTTTGTATCTTACTCAATGATGACATGTGTTGCGAAAGCCTTTCAACTGGGCTCAACGGGGGAACAAAAAGAAAAAAAGGGCCAAACAACAACATGATTATGCTAGTGCAGACAGTATGTATATATATATATCATACAGTATGCAAATATTCATGTACTATGCAATATGTACTTTTAAAGAGATAATAAGCACATTTTTGCCATAATTAAGATTGGAAAATTGTGCTTTACATTTGTACAGTATCCAAAATTAAATGAGAAATTTCCACTAATGCAAAAACTAGTTATAAGGAATTAGAAAATTTGGTTAGCGCCGTTAGGGCTCAAAAAAAAAAAAAAAAAACCCCCGGGAAAATATTTAATCTTTTAGATTCACCCATTCTCACGTCGTCACCATTTTTTCTTTTTTATCCTTTTTTTTTTCGCATCTGACTCTCATGACAAGAAATCATGAAATATGGATCCACCCTCTGAAGCGGAATGGCTGACAGTCCATTCACCAACCGTCTTTTATTTCCTAAGAGCTCTCCTTTTGATTGGCATCTTTCCCCCTCTAGGAATTTTCGTGGAACTTAATAGATCACCCCAAAGGCGATGGAGTGTGGATCAAATTTGGACTACCATGCAGTAGCTTTTGCAGAATACACTATAAGAGCCCCTGCAAAGTACATCGAATGATGAATGGTACTTAACACTTCAATGGAAGCTCGAGTGCCTATTTAACAGGGGGTTACATTGTATCGCTTTCTTGAAGTATGCTCTACAGTGAGGTTGAAAGTTGACTGAAATGGTTTTTCTCCTAAAAATGCAACATCGTCTTAGTTGTAGCTGAATGTCGTAGAAAAATGAAAAACAAATACCGTAAATAGAGCACAAATTAGCAAAACAACACTGCAAATAGATATTTCGAGATTGCAATGGAGACCGTTCATCAGTGCAATAAAAGGTGGTCTACGGTGAGGTTGAAAGTTGACTGAAATGGATTGTTCCCCTAAAAATGTAAGATCATCTCAATTATATCTAAATGTCGTTTGAACACTAAAAATTAAATGTATACCAAAATTGAATTTACCGTAATTAGCTGTGTATAGCCCACGGGTTATCAACAAAAAAACTCATTCTTTTACTACCTGCGGGCAATATAACGATGCGGGCAATACATGAAATTTGAAAAAAAAAAAAAAAAAAAAAAAAAAACGTGTTATTAAAAAGACAATTACCGTTCAAAAATATTGAAATCTCTTTTCCCTGCAAAACAAAATGCAGATAAATAAATCGTAGCTTTCGAAACAATGGTCCAAAGCAGATTGGGGCTCGGACGCTACTGGCGAATGTATTGTTTTCTAGGGGTGTATCCCATGTTTTTTTCTGGGTGCGGGTTATACACCAAACTGAATTTTTTTAGAATTAATTTTTCTCCCTGCGGACTATACAACGATGCGGGCTATTTACCGATAATTACGGTATACCAAAAATGATCAAAAATGCTTTGTTCAAAAATGAGTATAATGAAAAGCAAATACCATAAATAGAGCACAAATTAGCAAAACAGCACTGCAAATAGCTTTTTCGAGACTGCAATAATCACACCTTCATCAGTGCAAAAAAAAAAAAAAAGGTTTTCGTCTAGAACTATACGACCCTACTTTTCCGTATACAACTTGAAATTGATAATCTAGCTAACTCTCTCTCTCTTCCTCATTTAACTTTAGTTCTTAATTACTTCAAATATACCTTTTCAACGGTTAATAAATATTAATTCATTCACTCATTCATTCTTTCATTTATTCAGTCATTCGTTTATTCATTCATTCATTTACTCATTTATGTATTTCTTCACTGAGATTTTCACTCATTTATTCGTTTATTCCTTCACTCATTAATTTAATCATTCATTCATTAGAAATTATCCTTAAAAATCCCGTTCAAAAAATTTCATAAGAAAACAGGCTTGTTCCATTCTGGTTGAACTTCGTATCTATACATGTTCTACGGCCAAACATCTTTACGATAAATTTTGTTCCAAGCAAATCGGTCTATTAATCGGTTCCAGATCATGGTTTATGTCGGACTGAAATTTACCTGTAGGCACTAATATTAATCTTTTTTTTTTTTTTTGAATTGTTCAAAAATGAATTCCTTTATCCCGGGGCAAATCTCGAAAAGCAGACTTTTTGGCACGCAGCACACTCCAAAGGTTACCAGCGTAGGTAGTACGTTTGACGTTGGCTGCATCATTATTGGCGACTTTATAGCTTGCGCCGGGATAAGGGAAAAAGTACCGTTAATTTTTTTGAACTGTACAAAAATGAAAAAAAATTGTTCATTTTTCTTCGAGAGGTTTTTTTCAATAATCTTGTTCATAAGAACTCGACTCTTATGCGCAGAGTTTGCATACTTTGCTTCATTTTTGCCTGTAGGCACAAGTGTTAAAATTTTTCGAACTGTTTAAAATTGAATAAGAAATTGTTCAAATCGAAAAGTAAAATCAAGAAATGAGTTGTTCTCGTCGAGATCTTTCGAATGCAAGAAGAATTTTTTGAATAGGACAATTCGTTCAAAAGTTATTCGGGGAGAGAAACAGACACAGACCGACCTACACACTTTCCCCCCCCCCCCCATCTCAAAACCCTACTTTCAATTTTTCATTTTTCAATCTCTATTTAATTACTTAACTTACTTTTGACTTTTCTTGATTTCTAACGATATTTTCACGATACATTAAGCCTTCTGTCATTCGTTATTATTATTTTTTCTTTTACGGGAAAGTAGGCTAAAAAGGTTAATGAAATTGTTTCATTTCTCTTAAAAATGTAATATCATCTCAATTATATCCAAATGTCGTTCGAACACAAGACCAAAAATTGAATTTATATGAAAAATCATATAAATCATGAAAAAAGGAGTACAAGGAAAAAAGTACCGTAAATGGAGCAAAATAAGCAAACCAGCTTTGCAAATAGCTATTTCCAAGCTGCAATGGAGACTCTTCTTCAGTGCAAAAAAGATGCTCAACCAACAACAATAAAGGGGGGGATGAGTGAAATTTGTGAGTAAACCTTTGATTCATAACTTTCTTGTGTGTTAAACACCTTTTTGCACTGATAAAGGGTACATTGTAACGTCTAAATAGCTGTTCGCACTAGGTTCTACAATTTTTGCTTTATTTACATTGATTTTTCTCCTGTTACCCCAAGATTGATTGTCCTAACTAAAATAGTTTTTTTTTAAATATGCGTCCCATAATGCCACATATGTTAAAATAACTATTCAATGCTCTTGATGATTTTACTCTCATAGAACTACAGTTAATTACGTCATTAAATACATATTGACCTTAATTAGCCGTTTCACCTTTCTTTTGCGTTTAAATTGATTCTTTTTACGCACAAAAAATAAATTTGGTTTTACAATGAGAAGAATAAATCATTAACTTAGAAAGTGACTTTTTGGAGATTTTTTTTTACTGTTTTCTTTCTCTCAATCTTTTATATTTTCCAATTCCAGAGAAATTTTACATAGAAAGAAAATTACAAGTGGACTCAAAATTTTCAAAAATACTTCTCGTTTGACATTGTTTATTTTCCTTCTTCTTTTTGTGTTCCTCGTTTCCTAATGACTAAAAGGAGAAGAAACTCTACATGGGAAAGAATAGTTATCTAACTTGTTCCTTGAACATCATGCTTTTTTCTTCTTTTTCTTGCTTGCTGATTGGACAAAAAAAGATGAAAAAGATATTCCGGAAGTAATAAAGCCTACTTTCACTTGTACCAACATTGATTTTGTGATCTATGTTCTACAAAGAGCACGTTAAGAGACAATTATTTTAAGGATCAGGAAGTCTCCGAAGTGGACGTTTTTAATGTGCCTAAACTTTTCAGGATATGTTTTTTTATGTGAAATTAACACGTGTTTTTTATTTTTTCAAAAAAAAAAATCCCTTTCTTAAAGTTTTGGGAAATTAAATCTGAAATTTGTTCGATAATAATTATAAGAAAACATACCAATTAACATAAGCCAATACTTTTTGTACCAAGAGCGCAAAGACGACTTTTTATCCCGAAAAAGTTTTCGGTTCCCGTGTTGTTGAGCAAAAAGAATTGGGTCTTAACGCTCTGCTACTAGATGGCGCTTTACGGTAAACATTGTTTTCTAATTCCAAGCATTTTTTGTATGAACTTATCCCAGTTGAGGACCTATTTGTCCTTTTCTTTTCCCCGTTCCTTTGTCTTCAAAAATAACCATCTCGATCGAGAAATATGGACTTGATTTTGATTTATTCATTTTAAGTTTTGTTTTAGCTCAGGACATATTGTAAAAAAATTGTTTTTAAGTTAGTTGTATGCTTTTGTAATTAACTTATATTGAGGTTAGTTATCTTTCTGTGTGCTTATAGTTCAAGTACATTGATTTTAGTTTAGAAATAATTTGTAAAATTTGTTACTGTTCTTTATTCTTTGAAAATGACTAACGCGTGTAGTTGCGTCCTAATGCCGTGCTTTCCAGCCCAGAATTGACAAAATATTTACCGCCCAAAAATCAGCGCCCACAAGGGGCGTTTGATCGCTCACTTAAGAAAAAAAAAAGTTGAAGAGCACACAATTTTTAAGCCACCCTTGCCTCAACGCCGTTTTATTTTGCTTAGGTTTCCTGCCACTGAGAAATGATCCACACAAAAGGACGCCTTTTATAATATTTGCCCACACTGATCACATTTTCATAAGGTCGTCAGTTCTCACACATACACATCAAAATTTTCACGCGAACGAAGTCACGGGAACAGTTAACTTTTTTTTTTCAAGAGTAATTTCAAGATAGATAACAAAACCAATAGGAAGTTCGTCCTGAGCGGAACACAAAAATACTTTCCCATACACCAACATTAAATTTGCAAGTCTTGCCATAACGTATTGCTGCTTCAAGCAATCGTGATAGCAAATTTCAAAGTTGCTTATTAAAATATTCAAATGATGCCAATTTCACTTCGTTGAAGGCTCTTTATCTCGTTCCAGTTCAAATTAAACTAATTAGTAATCAACTATTCCAAAATACAAATGCCCACTGCTGCAGATGTGTCCAATGAATAATAAAAATAGACAGGTACAACAATTCAACGCTTGTCGAAACTGCTATTGCTCAGCGTTACTATTCTATATTTGATGCATCATATTATTTTCAAGTTCAAACTGTTTCATTAGTTTCCGCTACTTATCTGATTTAATATTTATATTATTTGAGTACTGAGTATTCGCATTATTTGAGAGATGAATATTTCGCTCCTTTTATGATTCCTCTTAAAAGTATGTATGCTGTAATTCGATAAAATGATTCAAATTCGAGGGAATTTCAGACTCATTGCATTATAAAAATCGAAAAGTTTCAGTATTGTTAGTAGTTTTGTTGTGATTTTTAAACAACAGACGATATCACAATTGGAATGGAGTAAACTTATATTAAGCAAATATATATTCACTAAATATTTCTTTTTTGTTAAGTTGCAATAAAAAAATCATGAGTTAACATTTAATTAAAAAATAAGAGGGATTTTTCTCTGATTTAATTACTATAAAATGGATTATTTATGGAAACTTTAAAAAAAAACTTTATTGAAAATGAAAAATATATATGTATTTAGATTGAAAAACATATTCTTAGCGATGCATACTTAGTTTAAAATAACAAGAATTTCCGTCTAGAGCTATACGAGCCTACATTCCCGTATACACCCAACTTCAAATGTGTAACCTATAACCTTCTTAATTACTTCAAATATACCCTTTTCAACGGTTAATACATAATTATTCACCCACGCATTCATTCTTTCATTTAAGCAGTCATTCATTTATTCATTCATTCATTTACTAATTTTCATGTATTTATTTACTGATTTATTTATTTATTCATTCATTCACACATTTATGCATTTTATCAATTATTCAGGCTCTTATTTATTTTATTATTTATTCATTCATTCCTTCACTCATTCATTTAATTAATCATTTATTCGAAAATATCTTTAAAAAGCCCGATCAAAAAATTTCATAAGGAAATAGGCTCGTTTAGTTCTGGATGAACTTCGTATCTGTAAATGTTCTACGGCCTAACAGCTTTCCGATAATGTTTGTTCCAAGCAGATCGGTCTGTTAGATCATGACATATATAGGAATGAAATTTCAAAGCAGGCGCTGTTATTTATTTATTTATTTATTTATTTAACTGTTTAAAAATAAACAAAAATTGTTCAAATTAAAAAATATTTCTCACGACGAGCTTCTTCCAATAAGATTGTTCCTAGGAACTTGGATCTTACGCCCAGAGTTTACACAATTTGACAATTGGCGCTAATATTAAGCTTTTTTGACCTGTTTAAATTGAACAAAAAATAAAGTATGAAAAATTAGAAATCTTTGCTGAGATCTTTCAAAAGCAAAAAAAAACTTTTGAATCAGACAATTCATTCAAAAGTTATTGGGGGGGGGGAGGGGGGTAAGACGGATCGACAGACACACATTTTTCCCATCTGAAAACCCTACTTTTAAATTTTTTATTTTTTAATCTATGTTTAATTACTTCACTTTTTTAAAACTTTTCTTTATAATTAACGATATTTTTACTCTACAGTAAGCCTTCTTCCATGCTTGATTATTATTATTATTTTTTTACTTTTACGGAAAAGTGGGCTAAAAAGTAAAAACTTTGTTTGCATTCACTCTTTAAAAAGATTAAATACTCAATATATATATATATATATATATATATATTGAGTATTTAATCTTTTTAAAGAGTGAATGCAAACAAAGTTTTTACTTTTTAGCCCACTTTTCCGTAAAAGTAAAAAAATAATAATAATAATCAAGCATGGAAGAAGGCTTACTGTAGAGTAAAAATATCGTTAATTATAAAGAAAAGTTTTAAAAAAGTGAAGTAATTAAACATAGATTAAAAAATAAAAAATTTAAAAGTAGGGTTTTCAGATGGGAAAAATGTGTGTCTGTCGATCCGTCTTACCCCCCTCCCCCCCCCCCCAATAACTTTTGAATGAATTGTCTGATTCAAAAGTTTTTATATATATATATATATATATTAAAAATACTCTCGTACTATTGTAATGTAAGACTGGTTGCAGGTCTTCAGAACGAAAGAAATATATGGAGAAAAGTTTAAATTAATCTTTCGGCTCCATTTATTTTTTGAAACATACAAAATTATCCAAACGTTATGGAAGTTTGCAGAAATGTTAAAATTTACATATTTTTCAGTTTCTCATTACGATCGTGCAACGAGTTGAAAAATATGATATGTGAATAAAAATCCACATTAATCAATGCATATTTTCCTGCTGCCTTTTGGGGTTTATACAGAAAAAAAATAGCCGTAAAAAATGTAAAATTTTACGTTTTAGTAAATTCTGTTTTTTTTTTTTTTTTTTATCCAGATCTGTTTAGCAGTTCAGACGTGATTGTGTAACAAACAAAAATCCAAAGTTTCGTACTTATAAAGAATAGTAAGATAATAATAATAGAAATCTTCTCAGAATGGTAAATAGAATTTTAGTAAATAGAAAAAGGCCTTTTTAAATCACACTTTCCCAATACATTCAAATAGAGAAATTACATATATATATATATATATATATATATACGTAATTAACATCTCTTTCACTGATTGTTGCACCTGAAGAACAAAGTAGCATGGAGAACATAGCTCAATCAGTACTGTTTGGTTCCTATTCTTAAAAAAAAAAAATGAAATGAATAAACTACGAAGTTGCTTGAGCTAACAAGCCATTAAAACTAATGAGGATTAGAAAAAAATCCTAATTTGAAAAGCGAGCAAGCTGTCAACTTATCCAAACTAAGATGCTAAATGACCGGAAGAAACAGTCATTTTTTAACCCAAACAGACAGCAAAAAATAATTTTGTCCCATTACTCTTTTTTCATTGTTAAATCTTTGTATCTTTGTCTTTTATGTTTCTTTTTGCGAATCTGCATTACTTTTACTATGAAAAGCTTTGGATTTATTTCATTGAAAAATAAATCTTAACATCAAGTATTTTTTTCTAAAGTTTGTTTGCTAATACATATTTAGAATACAATTACCCTTTTTTTTTTTTGAAAAAACCTTTTTAAACGATATTTTGTATGATGCATATGTTTTCTACATATCGCTAATAGAAATGAACAGTGTCATATCTTACAAAATGGCCATTTTTCAAGCGAGGCAGTTGAACGTTTTACAATTTGTTTTATTTAATTGCCTTATTTACTTCAATGATTATTATAATCGATTTTGTTCAGAAAATAGTTATTGTTCTAGTTTTCTCTCACGTGATGGATGTTAATGATGTCAAAAAAAATTAAAATAACTATAAAAAGTAATTATTACAGTATAACACCCAAAAAATAAAGCTGGCCTCTCCCTTAATTTTTGAAAATTTTCTCACAGCAGTATTTAAAATGTAAAGGGCGCAAAAATCTGAACATTTTGATATAAAAACCAAGAAAACGATTTTTTGCAGGTATGACACTGTTGATTTCTATAAGCGATATGTCTGTACTACTGTGTTGTAGATATAGACAGGGGTGGTGGTGTAGTTCACTCTGAGGCAAAATACATAGTGGAAAAAAGAACAAAGTTTGACTAGATGTCAATCTGTTAACTGACGTTTTGTTTAGACTTTAGAGTAATTATCACCCAAATATTCGTTCTGCTCGAAAAGTTATGAATCGAAAGTAATATTTTTAACCTAAAAGTAACTAATTTATCTCTGTTACATATCAAATGCCACCAGTTTAATTTTATCTATTGTTTCAGCTAGAATATTGGATAAATATTTCCTATTTTTCCACCCCATACTCAGGAGCTAACAAAATAAAAGTAAGGGTAAGGACTTGTAACTATTTTTGGTAGGATGTTGATACGGTACTCAGTGAGACAATGCCTAGGTACCAATACAATTATGCTTATTCCCTAATAGTAATGCAAATTAAACGTTATTGTAATTTACTTTTCTTGCTATGATTCTGTCTCAGTGAATGCCCGTGACAAGCAAGAGGGAAATAGAACGAAGACCATTTTGTCTTTACACGGTGACTTTAAATGTTGACTTTTATCGAGATTGTCAGTTACATGTTTTAAGAAACCTTGTGTTTAATTAAGCAGTATTTTCGTTTAGAGTTAAAAGTATATTTCTTTAATAGAGAAATTTGTAATATGTCACCGACTACTAGACGTAATACACACTGAGAGGATTTTTGATATTATTTTAACCTGCTGTTGCAGATTTGCAATATAACTTTGATAACTTTTTTTCCCTAACTAGCTAGAGGCTAGCAAAACTGAGCCGTTTGAACCAATAAATAAGAGCAGAGTATATTTGTTGATAATTGATCATATTTAATCTTACACATAAATAATTTTTTCGTGTGCGATAAGATACCTTTTTCATCATTTAAAAAAAATCATTAAACGTCATTTAATTCTTTAAAAAAATCTTAATTCATTGTCCGAATCTCAGAAATTTTGAGCAAAAAAAAAAGTTGGGTAGATCTTTACCATTCGAAAAAACACTCAGTAGGGAATATAAAACTACTAAAAATAGCAACGCTATCATTTGGTAGGAATTCAAAGTTATCAATTAGTGATCTTACTAATAAACGTAATCGATTATTTGCTTAAGTTTTACAAGTTAGTTTTCCAAGTTTGTTCTTGTATATCAAAAACATTTTTGTTTAATTTTAATTGTAAATAAATGATAAATACTCCCACTTCTTTCGAAGATTTCTTAAATAATGAAAATAGAACAAGGGTTGTTTTCCTTACATTGAAACTCCTCTGACTAAGAAATAACATTTACAAAAGTCATTCATTCCTATTGAGCTCGTTTAAACAGCCTTGGTTAAGAAATAAATTTTAGGCTCATATAGCCTGATGCCACTTAAAAAGTAAAATTCCAAATTACGTAATACTTCACAATTTGCGGTATCATTTACAGTCCTTTCTCTAAACCTATAAGAAAACTACCTGCAAACGAGTATCTGGTAAAGAAGAAGACGAAGAAGAAGAAGAAAAAGAATCCAAACCCGTCGAACCTAAGTTGTTAGTATGCTGTCAACATACCCAAAGTAAAGTAGCAGATAACCGGAACAAAAACTCATTTTCTACTGAGAGAGAGATACAGAAAAAGTGGTAATGTCTCTTCCCACTGCTTTCGTTCATCCTTTTTTATACATTGTCTAGCTCTTATCTCTCGTTCCTTCGCTTTCCCATTACCAGACCTCTCAACATTTTCTCGCCGTTGATAAAGTTGCTTCGGAATGGGAGAAAAGGAGTTCTGGATCCGTCGCAATGTTCTTTTCGCTTTCTATCCCACTGACGAAATGGAGTTAGGAAGGATTTAGGAGAAATGGAATTTTAGGAAGAGGGCAGGGACCGTGCTTTGTTTACTGATTTTTTTAGTCATATAGTTTATTAAATTTAATGGGTTCGCAGTAATCTTGTTGCTGATGTGACTTGGGTTGCATTTCTCCGTCAAAAATATAAGTAGCTATGCGTTGCTTAAAATTATTTGCTCTGAGTCATTCAACTTTGATTTTAAAGATATGAGCATCTATATGAACTTCAGTCATTAAAAAAAAACTCTAACAATGTGATAAAGTTTTATGAATATTATAACTGATAATAATGATGTATATAGTTGCTTGTTTTTGAATTTAAAATTTATGTTGGTTTATTTAATACATTTTTTAATTTTTAATTTGTTTATTCATTTATTTATTTTTGAAATACGTTCACAGGAGACGGGTAGATTTAAATGTTATAAAAATGTGAATTCTACAAACGCATTTCCTATTTTTCTTTTTTTCAGGGGGGAGGGCACTTCAAAAGTGAAATTCACATAACAAGGTCTTATTTTTTGCACATCTTAATTACCAATTATGAATATATGAAGCGCTATAGCGCGGCATTGGCAATCCTGATTTAATCCTAACTAATGGCAACCGCAATCCTCAAGCCGTAGACAATGCTTGATCGATTAAAAAATAATCATCAAAATCTGTTCATTCATTAAGAAGCTATAGATGGACAAAAAACATACATATGGTGTAGATCGATAACCGTTATCCCGCGTCATTTTAAATAAACTGATTTCCCAAATAAAATGGGATCTAACTTAATTCCCAATCACAAAAAAAAAAAAAAAATTAAAAAAAAATGAAAATATTTGATTTATAAATGAACGCAAAAGCAAAAATGTTTGAAAATGTCAAAAAAAAGGCGATGTAATTGATTTTTTTAAATAAATTTTCTTCTATTGGCTTAAATCTCCAAATTATTTGCGGCTTATCTGAAGTGAATGTTATCTAAAATCAAATACAATTTGCATTGGCAAAATTGCTCAAAATTCTCTAGAACGTTGAATGCAAGAGGGTTTTACTTGAAGAACCTAACGAGCAAAATAGATTCATTTAGCTCTTAGTGACATTTGGGATGAGAATCCTGCTCCGCTCATTCATCAGGGATGAAGCGAGAGCAATGCCGCCCACGCTTTTGTTTCCCGGGCAAAAGCAGCGCGAAATCCCGGATCAAATCGCTGAAGCGTTATGAAAAGAACGACACAAAAGACGAAGTCGGAAGATATAGCATAATGTTGCTCGGGAACTTGAAAGACCTGTATTTCTTCTAAAAAAGAAGAGAGTTAACTCTTAAGAAATGATATTAAACAAGCATATTCCGTGTAATTAAAATACCGGCACATACGTTTTATCAAAATTTTTGGTCTTGCTGTGCATTTATTGTATGAGTAAAAAGGAATATTTATATCTTAAATAGTTCTTTTTACACATAAGAAACAGCTACTTATAAGCAATCCAGAATAATGAAAGAGTTTTTTAAAAAATAGTAATGGCTTCAAAATTGCGAAGTCAAAATGATGAGTTCTTTATAAATGTTTGAAATAATGCTGAATAATTCGTGAACCTTTAATTGTTTATTATATTATTATACGAATTTAAGCATTTTCTTACGGAAGTTCGATTTATATTTTTACTATGTAAGCTCCAAACACAATATACATTTGAAACCCTCTAATCCACCTTTCCCTTTTTTTTTTTTTTGAGTGCCATCGGCTTACCATAATCGCCGGATTATAAGAAAAGAAAAGAGAAGAGCAAATAGCTATTGTGTTTGAGTACCACAAAGCGCCCGCACACATCGTGTACCGCCGATTGTTATTTTTGTTTTCATTTTTAATTATATTTACTTATTTATTTGTTAAGTAATAACATTTAATAGTAATATCACACTGAAAAGGTTTCATATTTATAATGATTTTTTCAAATTGCTCATTTTTAAAGTAAAAAAGATTTAACAGTTCAATTGCAAATAATCATATTCAACAAACGAAGCCTGTATCTTCGCAATCAGATTCAAAAAATAAAGTGTGGATCTGTGGGTTTGAAAAAGTACGTTATTTTCTTTTTAGCAAACTTTCTCGTAAAAGTTTTTGAAAAAAATAATAATAAAGTATGAAAGAAGGCTTAATGAATAACGGAATTACTGACTGAATAAATGAATGAATATGTATTACCCGTTGATAAAGTATATTTAAAGTAATTAAGAACTAAAGCTGAATGAGAAAGATAGAGAGGGAGAGAGAGAAAGAGATAGCTAGGTTATAAATTTGAAGTTGGTGTATACGGGAACGTAGGATCGAGTAGTTCTAGATGGAACTTCTTGCTATCAATTGCAATTCTTATTGTAAAGTTGTTGCCGTTGATTCAAAAACCCTTTGTTCTATTGATGAACAAGCTATCTCACGATTTGAACACTTGACTGACTCAAATAAAATTCCTATTGGGCACCTTTTGTGATAAAATTAAGTTTTTGTTTCTACTTTTTTCGGTTGTTTTTCATGTTATCTTCTTATTTATTAGTAAACATTTGAAATCACATTTTCTTGTGGCAGATATATTTTCCCAACGGCTTTTATAACGGACATACTAAGTTTCAAGCACATTACAACGAGCCCTTATGCAGCTCTAAACTAAGTAACTTTAAAAAGCTACCTGCATTTTGACTGTTAGATGGACATAGTCGAAGGTAAACTGATTTCGATAATACAATTTAACTTTGGAAAAGTTATGTAATCAATAAATATATGTATTATATATATATATATATAAGTGTGTATTACTTACTGGATTCGAAATGATTTCTTTGCATTCTAAAGACCTCGGCGAGGACATCTCATTTCCATTTTTTATTTTTTGATTTGAGCAATTTTTGTTCAACTTTGAACGGTTCAAAAAATCCTAACATTACCGCCTATGTGCAAATTATGTAAACTCTGGGAGGAAGATTCACGTTTTTATGAGCAAGCTTATTGGAAGAAACTATCGGTGTGAAATATTTTTTGATTTGAACATTTTTTGTTCATTTTTGAACAGTTCAAAAAAATTAATGTAGCTCCTACAGGGAAATTTCAATCATATGTAAATCCTGATCTAACGGACCAATTCGCTTGGAACAAACTTTATTGGAAAGCTCTTATGACGTAGAACATGTACAGATAGCAAGTTCCAGAACTAACGAGCCTATTTTCCTATGGAGGTTTTTGATTATGATGTTTTAAGTATATTTTTCAATGAATGAATGATTAAGGGGATAAATGAAAGAGCGAATGAATAAATGAGCGAATGAATGAAAAAAATAAGTAATTAAATGAACAAATACACGAATGAGGGAATGAACGAATAAACGAATGAGTCAATAAATGAGTCAATAAATGAATTAATGAATGAGTGAATGAATATGTATTAACCGTTGAAAAGGTTATATTTGAAGTAATTAAGAACTGAAGCTAAACAAGAAAGCGAGAGGCCGGCATGATGGCGTCGTGGTAAGGTGCGGAGCTCGTACGCAACAGGTTTGAGGATTGAGCCTGGCATTGTCGGTGGATTTTCAAGATGCAAAAAATGTCTGCGCCCATGTCGCATGCAAGAGATCCCTTGAGTATACGTTGGACTTGGATGTTCTAAACTTAATCAAATTCCTAGTGAAAATTTCGCATCAACAGAGTCCGGGTGTTCGGCTTTTTAAGTTGAGAAACCGGATGTCAAACTTCTCATGCAGCGATGGTACCACACTCAAAGGGTTGCCCCTGAAAGTGATGGTACCAATCTCTGGGGAACGTACTAAGTCTCAAATTGGCAGAAGCCTCTTAGAAATTAAAGAAAAGAAAGAGAGATGGCTAAGTTATAAATTTGATGTTGGTGTATACGGGAAAATAGACTCGTATAGTTCTAGACGAAATTTCTTGTTTTTCTTTCCGATTCGGCTCGTGTCGGATTTGGCGGATGGTCGGATTACGTGACAGGAAGATTAAAGCGTTTTTAGTGTAATTCTATAACTGATCGAACCGCCCTTACCTGAATAATTACGAAAGGAAAATAAAAAAATTACATAATCAAAAAAATAAAAAACACTGACGAGAAAATTCAGCAGAAATAAGTTACTCAGTTATCGCGTTTTTTCCCTCTCAGTGTGCTGTATTTTGATTCTGTTTCTGTTCCTAAACCGCACAATAAACCCCCAGTGTCACTTCGGAAATGAAACACACACGTTTAGGGACACTATTGCAGTTATGACTGTAAAAGGTTTGCGAAAGATTGCTAAAAGGATAAATTCTACCTATTTCAGTTATAAACCTCACTGTGAATTAGTTGCATTTTTACGCAATATATACTCAAGATTTCATGCTAGTAACTTGTTAACAGCTACATTTACTAGCGATTATGAAATCTAAAAACAAAGTTTGTCTTTTTAATATATTAAAATTACCAATAAGTCATTAAAATGTGCTTTAAGATAACATTAAAAAAATCTTTTATTGTTTGTCAATTTGAAAATAAATAATAATCCGCTTTCATTAATAAAATAAGTATTTAGCAAATTCGAATCAAAATGTCTATCAAAATGTCAAAATGTCATCAAAATGTTTCTGCGTCCTGTAGAAGTTCCTAAGTTTGTACGACAGCGGTCTATTGTGAAAGTGCGACTTCCCCCTTCACGTTAAATTTTCGTTCTAAAAAAAACATGGCTTTCTCCTGATCTCGTTATACAGAAGAGATACAGAATATTCTGGATGGACAGGGAAGCGATTTAAGTGATAAGAAAACGTATACTGGTTTTAAATGCAATGGTTTCAATTATTTGAACTCGGAAATGTTTACATCTGAAAATGATTCGGCTGAATCCGGAACAGCAATCTGTTAGGTAAAATACTAATACCCTTCCCCATCAAGTAAGAAAAGAGAAACGTCATGTCTTTATTTATTTTGACAAAACCTTGTTGGCTTGTAAAGCTCAATATGTATCATAATCATTTCCAAACTAAAAAGAGTTTTTATTTTGGAAGTGATTATGAAATAATTTCGAAATAAGTACGTAAAAAACTTTGTGTATTCTCATTAAGAAATAAGTGTGATACTAATAGTTTAGGTACAGTCAAAAAAAATTGTTCATTCAATTTTTATTTCTTACTTATTATAATTTGCGTTGCATGGTAAGTGATTAATAAAAATTAAAAATTGGTTTTCTCGTAAATTTCTGAAAAGTTGTGATACAGGCTTTTTATCAAGGAATCCCAGAGTCTGACGAAGTCTTTCTCTGATACTGTTTTTATCACAATAAAATGGAGGGAGAAAACGTTTTCCTTTCTGAAAGACAAGAAGCTCAAACAAAAGTAAAGTTTAAATTAGAAATTTGGATTAAATGGCTTCTTTAAAATTAACCCCTTAACTGGTTTGCCCGTACGATGTACGGGCAACTCTTTTTCCCCTACAGCGTACGGGCATTGATATTTCCGCGTTTCTTGTTTTGATTTGCCTGTATTTTTAAGAGATTGAAAGAAAGTCTTTAGTTATTAGAATATTTAAATAGATCGTGAGATCTGTAATACAGTCTTCACTGTATATACTCTGTGATTGCAAAAAGCCAGCATTTAGGGGCATTTCTGTTTCAAAGTTATAAAATAAGAGTAAAAAAATGCTTAAATTCATTATTTATGAAATTAAAAAAAAAAAATCTTTCATTTTCCTTTTATATCAAGTTAGGACTAATTATATGCAATAAAAAATATGCCTTTTTAAGGAACATTTGTGATAAAAAAATTAACCACTTAAGGGGTTAAAGCAAAACGTGTCTTTGAGACATCACTTCCTCTGTTACTTCCCAATTCATCTCCCTGTTACGGGTTAATTAATGACCTCTAATATTATGTTTAAAAATATGGTTAAATTATAGAAGAAAAAAGCTTAATAAATCTCAATTTAAAGACACAATGGTTCCACTTCATAGTTAAAGCTTTCGAGTTAAACATTTATCATCAAAGAATAGAATCAAGACGAAAGGAAATACCCTAATAAATAGGATTATACAAAAAATATTTCGATTTATCACGAACTTCCTCTAATTTCGACCGAGTTGAAGGTCTTCCTGTCACACGCATACTTGTCACGCACGCACGCAAATTCACAACTAAGCAAGAGTTACATCGCAACATCTCTTCTGCACTTAAACACGAACTTGTCATAAATTTGCATAACTTCAAAAACTTTTGAAAGTTTTTGCCGAAGTTCTTCCCTTTCCATTTCTTCCAACTGCTCTTTAAAGAGTTTTAAACTTTTATGTTACCACACGTAAAGTTTGAACATATTTTTTTAAAAACGATTTCTCTTTTTCTCCCCCTGTTTCTCCCTCTGATTAAAAATAGTTTTATTTCATGTCCAGACTAAAACGCGTTTATTCTGTTTTAACCGCGGGAAGAAGATAGTTTTAAATAGTTCAATAATAGCTCCAGACCATCATGCTAGGAAGTAATACATACATATATTGATTACATAACTTTTTCAAAGCTAAATCATATTATCAAAATCAGTTTGCCGTCATCCATGTATGTTTAACAGTCTAAATACAGGTGGCTTTTTAAAGTTACTTAGTTTAGAGCTGCATAGGGCTCGTTGTAATGTGTTTGAAACTTTGTATATACGTTATATGAACCATTGGGAAAATATATCTGCCACATGAAATGTGAGTTCAAGTGTTTACTACCAAATAAGGAAGAATACATATGAAAAGCAACCGAAAAAAGTAGAAACAAAAAACTTAATTTTATCACAAAAGGTGCCCAATATGAATTTTTTTTGCATCAATCAAGTGAATCGTGAGATAGCCTGTTAACCTATAGAAAAAAAGGGTTTCTGTATCAATTGCAACAACTTTACAATGAGAATTGCAATTGATAACAAGACGTTCCATCTAGAACTATTTGATCCTACTTTCCCGTATACACCAACTTCAAATTTATAACCTAGCTCTCTCTCTCTCTCTCTTTCTCGTTTAGCTTTAGTTCTTAATTTTTTCAAATATACTTTTTCACCGGTTAATACATATGCGTTCATTCATTCATTCATTTAGTCATTCATGTATTTATTCACTCATTTATTTATTTTTTCATTCATTTACTCAATTATTTATTTTATCATTTTTTTCACTCAAGTACTCATTCATTTTATCATTTATTCATTCGAAAATATCCTTTAAATTCCTGATCAAAAAGTTTAATAGGAAAATAGGCTCATTTAGTTCTTGTTGAACTTCGCATCACATGGTAACATCTTTCCGATAAAGTTTGTTGCAAGCAAATCAGTCGGTTAGATCAGAATTTATATGGAATTGAAATTTCCCTATAGGCGCTATGTTACTTATTATTATTTTTTTTGAACTGTTCAAATTAATATTTCACGCCGAGAGCTTCTTCCAATAAGCTTGCTCATAGGACCTTGGATCTTGTGCCCTGAATTTACATAATTTCCTGAATTTTTGCCCATTGGCGCTAATGGTAAAATATTTCGAACTGCTCGAAAATGAAGAAAAATTGTTTAAATCAAAAAAAATATTTCATGCCGAGAGCTCAATCCAATATGCTTTTTCATAGAAACTTGGATCTTATGCCCAGAGTTTCCATAATTTTTTGCTTCATATTTTCCCATATAGCTAATGTTAAGATTTTGAACTCTTCAAAATTGAACAAAGAATAGTTCACAGCAAAAGTAAAATATGAAAATGAGATGTCGTCACCGAGATCTTTCGGACGCAAAAAAGAAAAAAAAAACTTTCAAATAGGACAATTCCCTCAAAAGGTATTAGCCCCAGACACACCGGCAGACACAAATCCCCCCCCCCCCCATATCAAAACCCTGCTTTCAATTTTTTTTATTTTACAATCCTTATTTAATTACTTCACTTATTTTTGAGTTTTCTTGATTTTAACGATACACTAAGCCTTCTTTTAATTACTAATTTGTTTACTTTTGCGGGAAAGTAGGTAAAAAAACGTAATTTTAATATTTTCTGCTTTAAAAACCACGTCCCATAAAATGCATAATAATTGCATAAAGTTTCCCTTCTTTAATTTAAAGTTTACTCACGCATTATTCATGCTTTAAACTGGAATTGTTTTGATGTAATTTACTCTTATTTTATTTGTAACCTGTTAGCAAATTGAAAGGTTGTACTGTGTGTGTATACTATTTTATGAAACGATAAGAGCTTTCTTTTTGCATGAAATACATATGGTTTAAAACATAAAGTGTTTACTTTCGGGTGAAGGTTTAAAAGCCAACATTAATTGCACATATAGGATGAGAATTGCAGACGCTTGTTTCATGGAGATCTTGTGTCAATGTAAAAAATATATATTGATAAATACATATAAAAAATAAAAACATTTTATGCATGAAAAAACATTCTAAAAAATCAAACGATAATAAAATGAAAATTAGAGTTTTTACTCAAATCTTCTGTGTAAAAAATTCTAGTTCACATTTAGCTGCTACCAACATTTGGTAATAAAGTTGAACCATTAAAATGGTTCCTAGCTTTACAGTTATGGTGCATCTAGATGAAACTACACCATTATAATGGTTCTACTTAGTACCAAATATTGGTTGGAGCTAAATTTCAATTTTTGCCATTTTTTTTGGTGAAAGGTTGAACTAGAATTTTGTAAAGTGTTGTACTGACTACTGTTACAAAAGCGAGCTGCTATACTAGAGGTCAGGCTTCTTTAGTTCTGCACGAATTTCGTACTATGAGTTTCGTGCTATCATAATTTAAATTATTACTTTTCTCCATCAGACCCCTACCTGTTAGCTGAGGCCTTAGGATTGCTTGCGCACGGGCGAGGTAATGGGGCCATTAAATTTACATGCACGTATCCCAAATTGTACATGTTGGGTCTTCAGCGGGTAACGAACAGGTGATTTATATTATTACTATCATAATTTATATTACATCAACATGCTGTCAATTTTTGTGTCACCTTGCAATGATATATTCAAAGGCACTATTTTGTGTAGCATTGAAATAGTGGTCCCGCAGTGGACCAGTCGGTAGAAGCTCGGCTTCCGCAGAGCACCGAAAGTGAAGCAACATCGACTGAGGTCAGTGTTTGGGAGGGTGACAACCTCTCGCGGCTGGTGGCTGTGGTGTCCGTGTACGCTAAAGGGAGCTGGTGCACGTTAAATAGGTCGTGGCTCCAATGTCCTCCAAGTGAAACGATACCTCTGGGGGTGCCAATCCCAGGTGACGGTCTCTCATCTGGGAGCTGGCTCAAAAACTAAGAGACCTTTCAAATTGGCGGAAATCGGACTTCTGCCTATAAGGGCCCCGTTAGACTCAGGAGCAGCGTACCCATTCTTCCTCGCCACGCGCGAGGACTCGACAACAACATTGAAATAGTGAAATGGACAATGGTTTAACTCTTATACTAAAATCCTACTCCAGAAAAAATGTATAAACAGATTTTTCTATTTAAAAAAAAATCAGGACCAAAATTTTCTTGCTCGCTACTGAAAATACACTTTTGATCTATCAATTTTATCTACAAAATGTATATCTTGTGACAGTTAAAAATTACTTGGACTATTCCGTCCTACATTTTTATAGAAAATTTATTGGGCTCGATTGCAAACCAATGACTAAGTCTCTTCTCTAAATTATTTGAAAGCACTATTTGAAAGGTTCCATTTGTCTTCGCTGCGGACGAGTTCTTGCTTTTTTGGGAACGGATTGATTTCCAATTGTATTTAGAGACTTGAATCTATACGAAAAATAGTGCTGTCAAAATGTCACCTCCAAATGTTTTCTTGTTTTGGTCTGCCAACAGACATGGTGATTTTTCCGCCGTCGTTTTTATTGTTATGACATTTAAAGTGAAAGAAAGAAAAAAAAAACTCTGTTACATTCAGCAAGGCCATATTATGAAACATTTCATGTTACAGAATCATTACTCTTTAAATTACATATGAATATCTAAACACATGCACAAGATCTTTATAATTGAAGTTAAACTTTTAAAAGGCACTAAAAGAAAAAATTACGGGATACAAGTTGGACCTATTAAAAGTTTAAGTGAATCATGGATTTCTTTTTTTCTTTCAGAGAAAAGAAATCCGAACTGGCCGCTAACTGAGAATAACTCTAGCAATAATTCTGTACAAAAAAACACATAAAAGAAATGATTGAAAATGTTACTAATTAGCTCATAACACCTGTTACAAAGCTTGATAAATTGGTACTCCTCCGTTTTCGGAAAGGAAATAAAACTGTATCTTTGCACACTAAAAAAAATTCTATTTCAACCTTTCACCAAAAAAGTCATGAAATTTGACTGCAACCAACATTTAGTACTAAGTTAAACCATTATAATTTTGTCTTAATCGATAAAAACGACTATATGAAATAATTATTACCGAAATCATATACTAATAACTAGTGTTGCAAAATGGATGTTGGGATACTAGGGGATAGCATTATTATTTAATAAAAATAATCATACAAAAATTAATTTATGCATTACAATTTCGTTAAATTCATTTCTTTTTTTCCCACATAAAACGTTAAATACTCTCTCAAGAGGTTTAAGGTATATGAAAACCGTCTTTGAAGATTTTCCATAGAAGATTACACCACATTTACAACGCTATTTTCACAAAAGTTAAGGCTGACCTACAATACTTTCACTCCATTTAAAGATCCAAAAATAGATGATAACAGGTCAAGAAAGTTTGATGGAATCACCACTTTGCAGAAATTCATTTTCGTTTATGAATTTTAAAGTTGTTTCAAAAATTTGAATGCTTTATAAGTATGTCATATTTAAGTAATATGACATACTTATAAAGAGTACTCTAACTAGAAATACTCTGAACTACTAAAAAAACTCCTGATGTACGTATATATTTTAGGAAATTTGAAATCAAAATAAATTATTATTAAAATAATAATGTTAACCGTATTAAATATTATTTTACAAAAACTAGAAACATGCATCGTAAAAGGAAACCTCATAAATTACAGTGGACACGCGAAGCACTCATGATAAATATTGAACGTTTGAAAAACCACCTTTTCATTAAATTCAGTTTGCGAAACTGAGAAGAAAAACTATTCCTCAACAAAACGTAAAAATAGATTATACGCTTACTAGAGCACCTTTCTGATTTATACTTTTCAGACAATTTGAGATCATAATATAAAGAACTCGATAACATTTAATGTTACAAAAAACAGAAAAGCGTATTGCATTGTAAAAGAAAACCTTCAAAATTATATTTCACACACACTACACGTATAAAGAATAGCAAGTGATTGAAAACCGACTATTCATTTAATTCCAGATTATGTAGCTGAAACCAAAAGTAGTATTTTTAACTATGAATAAAAAATAATTTATATACTTACTAGAGTAGTCTAATTTATGTACTAAAGGAAATTGAGAAATCGTAATTAAAGGAGAAAAACTGTATAATATTTAATTTTACAGAAAACCAAAACGTATCGCACTACAAAATAAACCTTGTAAATTACATTTTACGCACAGTATACGTATAAAGAATACTTAACGATCGAAAACTGACTATTCATTGAATTCCAGATTATGTAACTGAAACCAAAAATACTTTCTTTAACTATAAATAACAATAATTTATGCGCTTACTAGAGTACTCTGATTTATGTACTTCAGAAAATTCGAGAGATCGTAATAAAAGAGAAAAAAATCGATTAAATATAATTTTGCAAAAACCAGAAACACGTATCGCATCGTAAAAGGAAACCCCATAAATTATATTTGACACACAATGCACGCATAAAAAGATCGTGCAAAGAATTCCCTTCCGCAAATATTGTACCCTTTTTTTTAACACGTGTTTCCTTTTTTCACACCCATTCATGAATTTGTATTCTTTCCAAAGAGGGGTTTTCCGTATTCAGAAAATGTTACCCTAAAGAAACTTTTGACTCGAGGGCTTTTTGTTAAGGGATTCTCAGAGGTATGAATGACAAAACAATATGTCAACACTTTTCAATTCCTAGAGACCTGCTTTCCCACAAAACACATTTTTTTTCTTTCAAAGGAATGCATTTTCTGTAACTTAAAATTCATACCAATGTCGAATAATGGAAAATATTGGTGCTTGAGTATTGCGTTCTGCTTTAATATTTGCGATGACCCATGTTGGCATTGAAAAACGAATAGACTTTAGCTATTACTAATACCTGCCTACATAGCAAAGTACACTATAAGTTTTCCCCCTTTCTTTAACAGTTATATACCTGACCATATAGGAAAGTACACTATTAACAGTCCCCCCCCCCTTTCTTAACAGTTCTATACCTAACTACATAGCAAAGTACACTATAAGTTTTCCCCCTTTCTTTAACAGTTATATACCTGACTACATAGGAAAGTACACTATTAACAGTTTTCCCCCCTTTTCTTAACAGTTCTATACGCAACTACAAGCAAAGTACACTATAAGTTTTCCCCCTTTCTTTAACAGTTATATACCTGACTACATAGGAAAGTACACTATTAACAGTTTCCCCCCCTTTTCTTAACAGTTCTATACGCAACTACAAGCAAAGTACACTATAAGTTTTCCCCCTTTCTTTAACAGTTATATACCTGACTACATAGGAAAGTACGCTATTAATAGTTTTCCCCAATTTTCTTAACAGCTCTATACCTAACTACATAGCAAAGAACACTATAAGTTTTCCCCCTTTCTTTAACAGTTATATACCTGACTACATAGGAAAGTACACAATTAACAGTTTTCCCCCTTTTCTTAACAGTTCTAAACCTAACAAAATAACAAAGTACACTATTAACAGTTTCATCCCCCCTTTTTTTAACAATTATATACCCGACTACATAGAAAAGTACACTATTAACAGTTTCCCCCCATTTTCCTAACAACAATATATATCTAACTAACGAGGCAAAGCACACCACTAACAGTCCCCCCTTTTCTTAACAATTATATTGCTTCAAATCAGAGATCTGAAGTGGAGTTTAGAGCGGGAGCGCGTAGAGGTAGCGAATAAGTTTATGCTTGGAGCAGGAGCGATGTTGGAGCACAGCCATTTGATGTGCTTCTATTGTTCCTATATTTTTAAAATTATAATTTCATAATTTTGTTGCGTGGAGATAAGTTTGATATTTGATGGCTGTGATAAAATCTCGCTAATTCTGATATTTCAAAATTTCCGATTCATCTATATATATGTTTCACTTAGCGTGGACCAGTTACGATTAAATTTTTTGGTACGATACGATACTGACGTCATGCAAAAAACAAACTACGGTAAAATGACATGCAAAAATTTGTTTAAAATTAGCATAGAAAAGTGACAGACTATTTGTATTTATTATCGTAACTTACGGACTTGAACAAATTTATTTCTATTTTTCAAAAATATTTTCCATTCATAACTCAATTTTTTATTTCCGATTCTTGGGAGTGGCAACACCTTAGTTTGTTTACATCGAGACATCATTCTCAAGCTTGAATGTTAAACTTATAGCATGCAGATGTTCTGCGGGAGATCATCTAATCTATCAATAAAACAAATAAATGAAAACGATAAAAAATGTGATTTCTTTTTAAAAATGTTTGGTGAGCCAGAGCTAGTAAGCAAGTGCTTAGAGGTCGGAGCGGACTCAAGTGGAGCAGTCGAATAAAAATGACTGCTACAATGATTTCTTTTAAAACTGTAAGGAGCATGGAGCGGAGCTGAATAAAATACTTAGAAGTCGCAACGGAGCAACTCCCGAAAGAAATTCGTGGCTTTATTTCCATCCCTGTTTTAAATGAAGGATTTATTTGAATAGTGGGCCCAATCAATGCTTATTCATTTAAAAATACAGAGCCGTAAATTTTAATGAATGCTGAATACTCTATGGTTAGAAGTGGAAGTTCTGTGGAAGAAGACATTACCTTTATTGGGAACAGGAAAAATCTGGAGAGGGGTATCACTTTGAAAATCGGATTCTTAAAGTGGACTTGTATGGGCATAAAAGTGAGCCTATATCTTTCTTTTTTTTAAGTTAAGTCCTCCAAATGATGAAATAGTGAAACTGTTGCTTAAATTCTACGGAATAAAAAAATTGCATTAAAAACTCATTGCTATCACTGAAAATATATTTTCAATAACAATAAGATTAAGGAAGAACACTCAAATGCAACTATTTTATCATTCTACTTAGTTTCAAAGTTTCGCCTTTCACACTTCTTTATACACATGTTTGCAAATGATTCTTTATTAGATTTATGAAAATACAAATATTTAATTGAAATCTTTTTTTCTGGATTTACCGTGTATTTAATAACTAATTTATCCTTAAAGACAACTCTGTGGTTGTTATGGTCGTTGTATGTTATGGTAACTTAGTGGGATTAGGATCTTTACAAACACTTCATGCATGTACAATTTATTCTTATCCTACAAAGCAAGGATTCCGCCGACATATGCTCTACTTTGAAAGATGTTTATTATACTTGTATTCTCATTTTGATGAACATTGGAAAAAATAATATCGCAATAATTTGCCATCGCTCTAGCCATGGGAAAAATTGCAAGTATTAGCTATTTTATGTATTTATTTATCTTTTCGTTCACTTGTATCAACTTCAAAACTTTTAGTTTAGTTAAAATTTAGTTTCTTTCCTCGTGAGAAGCCTTGCAAGTGTTTCCCCTCATTTTAAAGTTGCATTTCTAGTGCTTTCATTCTGTCTTTCGATATCTCCTTCAGGTCAATGGAGAGATATTTGAAACAATCACAAGGGATTTTAATTCTGAAAAGCATCAAAGTATGTTAAGACAAATGTTTAAAAAGAACAAGAACTCGGAGCATAAATCTTCGTTAACATAAGAAAACACGTGATCCTTAAAACTACGTAAGAAGCCCTGGATTCAATAAAAGCAAAACTCTTCCCTTAAATTGCCAACAAAAATCTAGAAAAATACCCCCCAAGTGATTTACTCTCCCATTTTTTAACTGCGTCCCATTTGCTCTTAGTTTATCATTCTCCCTCTGAAAATGACTGCCCGCGGAGGAATGATAACGATTACGATATCGATGACTTCCCACTTTTTCTCCTCTCCGCGTCCATCCATCAAACGGAATTTCCCTGGACTTTGTTTTTGGGTCTAGTGTCATCGCCATTCACATGCTCCTGTTTTATGGGCGGGAAAGTTTTCATGAGGAGATGCATGATTGGTGCTGGTGGGGAGATCGATTTAATCGCCTGGAAATGGGATGCACATTAAAGGGGGTTATGGTTTTTATGGGTCTTGAGACTGCACTCCACGAGTAATACTTCCTTATTTTCATTCTGTCTCGTTCTGTTTGTTTTGCCTTGCCATATGTCTAATCCTCGTGAACTGTTAGCACTACATATGTATCTCGTAAATCTCCCACGTTGATGGCAGGGGAAGATACGGATAGTTGAGCAATTTTTTAAAATTTAATATATATATATATGTGTGTGTGTGCGTGTGATGTGTGTATACTATGTTGCATCAAAAATAAGTATTGTGGTTGAAAATTTGACATTTTTTATCCAATATTAAACGTAAATAATTTTTAGTTGACGGTCGGGTAATTTTCAAGAAAACGGTCCATAAAAGTGCTTATTTTTTATCCCAGAAAATTATATAAAAATATGTTTATGAACAATATATATATATATATATATTCATTTTTAATTTTTGACTTGTTTTCATTTTGAACAAAAAAACAGCATTCCTGAATAGTAATAATAATAGTGCATGAAGTTTTTATAATTCAAGCGAATCAAAAGTTCCACAGCTAGGCCTAACTCCCTTCCCGTATAAATGCCATCAAGCTAAAATAAAACTACCTTAAATTCAAAGTTTTCAAATAACTAAACACCTTTGCCTCCATTTATTATAACATACATAAAATTGTTTTTTGTGGAACATATTCATTTAATTAAATCTTAACTAAAAAATTTCAGTACTCGAATATAGAAACTTTAGAACGCAAATCTCTTTGTATTCGATAAACTACCACTTCTACCTTTTCAAAGATTTAATAACAACTATGGTTTACCCAAATAGAAGCTGATTAACAACCTTCTGACATCTAATAAATACGATGTTTTTAAAATACCAGAAATTAAAAAAATGCATTCCACTTAACTCTAAACAAACAAATTCTAAGAGAAAGAAAAAAAAAAGCCATCAAAGCACGCAGGGTTCGAAATTTAGGGTGTTTAAGTTAGGCGTCATAGGCACCTAGCTTTTTTGTTGCAGTTGCCAACACTTCTGCTAGGCGACATTTTAAAATAATACAAAATATAATAACTGGTAACCATGAAGACAGTTGTGCAGTTATTAAAAAGTATCGCAAAACATCACAACCTGAGAAAATTATTGATAAGTAAGAAAAAAATGTTGAAAATTCAATGTCTATTAGTAACTTTGAAGAAAGTTGCTAATTTTCCTTAATCGGCCTGACTATTTTTTCAAGTGTTATTTATTTACAGTCTAGTGTTACTTACTTCATTTGTAAGTAAAAATTCACAATTCCAAATTTGAAGGTCAAGAGGTTACGATAATCTTTATAGGTATCGTAAAAACTCAAAATACAGAAGATTAGATGAAATACGTATATAAAAATATAACTGTATAAAGTTATGCTAAATTTTAAAAATACATAAATTTAAAAAAATAATGAGTTGGTGAAAGTTATGGGTGTCAAACTGAAAGTTTTTTGACAGTTTAGGCGTCAAAATGGGGACTGAATATGAAATCGCCGTTGTCAAATGGGAATTTTTAGTTGCAAAATACGACTAACGACCGCCAATTTTGAACCCTGGCACATAGCATAACATGTAGGAAATAATTTTCAAAAACACATTTTTTGACTGGATTATTAATTAAACTAAACATTTTTAGAACTTTTTTTCCTTCCTACGTACAAATTTTAATTATATATATACGCTTTCTTTAAAAAAACTACATCGTTTTTTTTTTCTTTAAAGATAACACGGCATTTATTAGGATTTACTAAACTAAAAAGCTTGGAAAGTGTTGCTGATGAGATATTCTTCGATCAAGTCTTATTGCAGAGACTAATCATTAAGCTTTCCTCATATGTCTTTATCTGAAATGGGTGGAAATTTGGTACGAACGTACATTAGAAATCGGAAATTGCTTCTCCGAAATAGAAGAACTTCACCATTATGACGATGTTCCTTTCATTATCTGCTGCCACAAGAATGAATTTGTTCTCAGATTCTTTCGTCTAATCTAACAAACATTATCTAGCACTGGAAAACTTTTCGGATTCAACGCAACTTACGTCATAAGCTCTCTCTCTCTACAAGTGTATAGATGAAAAAAGAGAGAGATGGATCTATGTATATTCACATATGTATGAGTGTAAAGAAACAAAATGTTGTGATTGATTTGCTTATTTAATAATATTTACTTACTTATTTATTTATTAAAAACATAATTTTGTTATTTTTTTTCAAATAGCTAATGTAGGTAAACGTAAGCTAAAATAAAGGAAGCAACATGCGTACACAGCACGCATGTATTGAGGAAAATCATATATATAATGCCAATAACATATAAGGTGGTGAGAAATATACTAATGTAAGTCAAGCGATTAATATTTGGAGAAAGCCGGTATTTTGAATTACGATTTTAATGCTACGTGATTTAATAAGAAAAAAAAAACTAATAGTACCGTCTGTTCATAAGTATTTGAAGAGAAATTTCTTAAATTAGAAAATGCAAAATTTCAACTGTCATGGTTCTTAAAATAGCAATACGAGATAAACTCTAACAGCAACAAATTGCGTCAACTCAAAAAAACTTCTCAAAATAATATCATGAATATCGGTTGTACGTTTAACGCAGGAAATCCCTGGTTTCAGAAAAACAATCATTATGGACGCTTAGAAGCTCATATACAAATGAGCTCAAGGTAATGAGTAAATTATATAATCAGACGGATTTTGAATTCCCCCCAACAATAAACTCCTATAACTCGAAAAAAGCGATTTAGAACATTTTTTCAATATCACACGTATTTGCGGGGCAGGTACATATTCTTTTATCGTGATAATATTCTCTCTAGTGGTATATTTTCTTTTATTTAATTTCATGTGCAGTGGACGCCTCTTAACGTGGTGACATCGGGACAAAAATGATTTGATCACAATAACCGAGCGATAATAATAAACGATACAGTTTTATTGCTTTAAAAATCTGTACTTTTGCACATTAACAAGTAAATACGCTGTTGATTATTCACAAACAACCTTACCTTACATGTTGTTGAAAAAAAGCATATTGTTGAAAATGCATTCAGCGAAAAAATAATAGAAACAAGAAAAACCTAGTAACAACCAGTAATTTTTTGTTTAAAAACGAAAAGAGAGAATAAGGAATTACTCATTGTTGATTTTCTGCTAATTTTACGAATTAGGCGTCTTTTTTCTGCACATATCGACGCAAAACTCGAAGCGCCTTCGTCATCTCAGCAGCTAAATACCTTTTCTGACCAGTGATTTCAGAATATTATTTACAATCATTAAAAATAGGTTATTTTTCCGTAGTTTTTGCTGATTAAAAAAAGCAATCTCAGTAATTTGATAACAGTAATTTTTGATTACAAAATCCGATGATTTTTTAATGTATTTTTGTGCAAGCGGGCGGGACTTGGTGATTTTGATAAGATTATCCGTGAACACATAAGGCGGCGTCTACTGTATATTTCTCGGTTATGCCCACAACTACGTCACACACCTAACTGATTATGCCATACAACTGCATGGCATCGCAAAGTTGCTTGTTGCCCTGAATGATTCTAATTATAACAGCTCTACAAGAATGTATTTCAGGACAATAATGATTTACCATGAATTTTCCGAAAATGATTTTGATGATCTGTCGTTGTAATAACATATACGTGCTGTAGATCAAATTGTAAGTAACCTATGTATGGGATAGAGGGTGTTGCTTTTTCTATAAAAGGGGGCTTGTTACTAAAACTTATGTTTTAAAAGGTGCAGTTTTACATAATAATGTAACAGTTTTACAGTTTTACATAATACATAATTTATGACCAAAATGAATACATTTAAACGAAATTTAACGCATACAATTTTTAATTTCAGGCTTTTTCAACTGGCTTGGATTGTAGATTTAAGAGTCATTTTAAGGTAAGTTAAATTTATGTTCTGAGAATTCATCACTCACTTTGCCATTTCTTTTAACTGACCACGAATTTACGAGAAATCTCAATTCAATGTTTGGAATTTTTTAAAGCTTAACAGAGAGAGCATATTTTGTTGATAGGTAGCGTAGTTTTCGCAGCTTTTGTTTCGGCTTAAAAACGGACATTGTTCAAAGGGTCCCCATTTTAGTCAGACAATTTGCTGTGCAGGTCAAAAAATAACTTTTTGATATTTTTATTTTTCCTCTATTCATTCTGAAATTACTACATATTACCAACCCCAAAAATGTAAATACATTATAAGTGGTTTTATCAGCATTAAGTATCAGTTTCACTCTGATTTTTTGAGAACAACTAGTCCGCATATGGTGCTGAAATTTCTGTAAATGCTTCGCTGAAGATGGATAGTAGCTTTATGTATCACTTTTCTGTTTTATAACGTCTGTATCCAGTTTCACAGGATTTATCAAACAAAATACTTATTTTGGCCCCTGATTTTTAACGACACCACTAACGGGTTTTCACACCAAAGGCGAAATAGACAAAAGCATGTGTTTTTCCATTTGCGGAAGCGCAGAGCTTATTTTTACTATCAAATATATCTTTCTGATCTGCACCAGCACAGAAGATAATTTTTTTTTTTTTTTTTGTGTTTGTCGCGTTCAGTGTAAAAGTACCCTTACTGTTTCTTGTTTCAACAATTATAATTCCAGAGCGCAATAACTATATGGTGAATTCCATTTAACTTGAAACCAATCGAAAAAAAACATTTAAGACATTTCCGTAAGTATTAAACATTATTGGAAAGCTTGAAGCGGCACAACTCTGGGAAGAGCTGGGATTTGCCCAAAAGTGCAGATATTAAGTGGCATAAGCAGCATCAGCACCCCAATGCCTATATCAGCTCGAAGACTATTTGCATTTCCTGCGGATAACATCTGTTCTTTAATTCAAATGTGTCCACACATTTTGTAAAGGTATTGTTTGAATTAAAATTCCACCTTGCACTAATGTAGTACTCAAAATTCTTCGTCAAGGGGATATTTAACTTTATTATATTGCGATTATCCTTTACAATTTTAATATTAATTTTAAAATCTTATAACACATTTTATGTGACTTTTATGATTCCATTGTAGTTTACACGAAGTAAAGATATTTAAGTCCATCTATGGATTTAACATTCGGTGCAGAAATAGCACGCTTGTCCTAGAACGTTACATCTGTTACATCCAATAACGTCTGTTAAACGACGTATTTAATTTTTATAACAGCAAAATATGACTGAATTTTTGCTAGAAGGTTCTGATAAATTGCCTGCATGTCTTTTAATGTTATTTTTAAATTAATAAAGAAATGTACTAAATAGATTCACAGACTTTTACAACTAATGACACTATAAAGCAAATCATATTCCATTTTATGTAACATTCGTTAGTCAAATTATTTTTTTTTTCTGCTTCAAAAAACATAACATTAATTTTGAAACATGTAGTTTTTCTTTACTATTAGTTGTATTAAGAAAATTAAGCTATCTTTGAGTCTGAAAGATTAGTGTGTATCTCAAGGTATATTTTACATTTACTTTTGTGTATTCATACTGTAAATATCCGTTAGTATGGAATTCACCATACATATATATATGTATATATATAACAAAAATATTTTATGAATTTCTATTCTTTTATTTATCTAAGAAATACAATGAATACCCTTCATATTCCTTTCGCAGAATTATCTTTGTAGCTCAAAGCGGTATTGTTTACCAACTTCAGGAAATGAAAAATGGAAAACGCATCCCATGCGTATCCAGAAACGCAGCCTCAATTCCATAGAGGCTTTCCTGAGATTAAATCGAATATTTTACAGTGAACAGTATAACGGAGAATTTCCTACCCAAAAGGCATTGTAATTTCCCAGCTAACATCAAGTACTTTCGATTGCCAACAAATTTGTAAAATGTTCAACGAAAAGATTTATTTTTTAATTTGAAATAAGGTAATATAATTAAAAGGTAATATGAAGATTGTTGCAGCTGTGACTAAAACTGTAGATTGCTTGCTCCGAGTTTGCGCAATCATACTTTTGGTACATAAGGTAAAATGCAGGCTCTTTTACGTGAGTGTGTGTGAACAGAAAGAAAATAAAAGACAAAAATATATCAATATATGTTAAAAAATTGCCTTGCATAATTTATTTGCTGTCTCAATAAATTATAAATTATTTATTTGTTGTCTCAATAAAAATCTCAATTTCATGTAAGCTTGATCTCAATAACATAATTGAGATCAAGCTTATATAAAAGAGCGCAACATATTTACATGCCATGGAAAACTGTCTTACATATTTTTTTTTGGTTTAGAATATTATAGAAATTAAAATTATGTAGACAGAGGGACAACATATTTACATATGATTCATTTAACAGTACTACTTTTGGAAGAATTAGTTGTTGTTGAGTCCTCGCGCGTGGCGAGGAAGAATTGGTATGCTGCTCCTGAGTCTAACGGGGCCCTTATAGGCAGGAGTCCGGTTTCTGCCCCTTTGAAAGGTCTCCTAATTTTTGAACCAGCTCCCAGATGAGAGACCGTCACCTGGGATTGGCACCCCCAGAGGTATCGTTTCACTTGGAGGACATTGGAGCTACGACCTATTTAACGGGCACCAGCTCCCTTTAACGTACACCACAGCAACCAGCCGCGAGAGGTGGTCACCCTCCAAAACACTGACCTCAGTCAATATTGCTTCACTTTCGGTGTTCAACGGGAACCGAGCTTCTTCCGACTGGTCCACTGCGGGACGGAAGAATTAGTGTTAAGACAGAAAAACGCATATTCAGTTTAACTTTCGTAAAGTGTTTGAGTTGTTTTTGCATAAAATTGATAAATGAGTGGAGTGGAGAACATTGGGGTGATGAAATTTTGGCTTTTAACGTAATACTGTTATTATCCCCTGAAGAGGAAGTGGTTATATACAACATATTTGTGTCTGTGTGTGTTTGTGATATAAAACGGTGATTTCGTTTTTTTTTTTATTTCTGAAAATTTCTTATAAATGCGTGTAGTTGTAACTCTTTTTATTTTTGTCACAGAGTTACTGAAATAAATACAAAACTTATAAATGTCTAAATTAAAATACGAAAAGCACAAAGTTTGATTCTCATTTCACTTATTTCATTTACAATGTATTGCACAAAAAAAGGAAAAAAAGAGAGACGTCTTTTCTACACCACGTCTTCTCAATTGCCTTTCATTTTAACGAATCATCGTATTTTAATGAATCATGAGGTACTTCGTAATATAGACATTCTCTATTTAATTCTCTTTCCTCTTAAACCCGTCCTTTAATGAAACTAATGTACGTTAATTTGATCTCGATTCTAAATTAAGCATTTCTCTTTCTTACCTTTCATAACTCTCGTCAACCTTATGATTCAGGACGGGAAGAGGATAATGATTTTAATTGATTTATCATTATAAAGCATGATAACTATTTTCCGACGCTTTGATTTAAGAGAGTTTCATTACTTTTATTGGCTAGCTATATCGGTAATCAACGCTAAGAAATGAAGTGTATAATGTATCTAGCTTTAAGTAAAATGTACTAATGACATTGTGCGAAAGTAGCGCCGTCGAGAGGGGGTGTCAGGAAAGCTGATTCATCTGTCCCGGCCTTTGGAGGGAGCCCGGTTCTGTATCGGGGTAGTGCATAGGAAAAAATGTAATAGCTAAGATGCAAGCGCAATGAGGGGGGCGGAAGAGCGGTGACAAAAATGCCATGGGGGTCCGCCTTAACTCTCCATGTCCCTGTGAGAAAGCAGTTACAAAATAAGGGAAAGTATTCTTACGCTGCAGTACAAAATGCATTTATTGAGCAATTTAACTATTGCTAGCTTATAATGAGGGCCATAAAAAATAAGTCAAATTTTAAGTAATTATTTTTTAGCTGCAGTAAATACATGAAATAAATGTTTGAAATGTTCAATAACCCCTATTTCTTAAAAATCAATCGTATTCATATGCATTACAGGAGCAACATTTTTCTTTATGTAAAAGTACTTGTACAACATTTACTTCGCACACCAGACGCGCACATATTATATATATATCCTTCATTAGGATTAAAATATTTTGACCTTCGTTAAACATAAAAAATTAAAAAACCTTAAGCTAATTAAATTTTTTAGCTTATTCTTTTTTGCTGCAGGTCAAATTTAATATCGCATCTAAAAATGTTATTTCAAAATTAAAAGAATGAAGAAGAAAAAAGATGCATTAAAATTGTAATCCAAAAAATAAGAAATTAAAGCAAACGACGAATAGGCTGGAAAAGGGGGGAGGTGTAATGACAGTTTTAGGAAAAAAGTTGGAGAAAGATAACGAAAGAAAGGATAAACTGATGGTACAGTTTTTTCTGGAAATTAACTCTTGAAGATATTACTTTATTGAGCCTGATTAAGACATATATCAGTGAAAAGTATTTTGTTACTCGAGTAAAATGATGAAGATAATGTTGATGCAGTTTTTTCAGCACCGAGAATCACGCAGCAGTAAAAATACCACCTCCTAAAAAATCAGGGCAACAAAAACTTCGTTCAAAAGTTTTAAAGCTATTTTTCCTGCACTGAAGTATAATTTATTGTATTTTATACACATTAATGTAAAATAATGTTGTTCATATACTATTACAATTATCTTTTGCACTAGTTGTTACTTGTTCAATTGATGTATCGTTCTTGAGATTTTTAAAAGTAGTTTAGTTCGACTGTTGTTCATAGACCCAAGATCGCAGGTTCGAACCTGGCCCAAGTCGGTGGATTTTCAAGATGCAGAAAATCGTTTGCGCCCATGCCGCATGATTGTGCGGCATGTAATGATCCCTTGAGTATCCGTTTGGCTTGGATACTCTCTGCTAAATTAAATACCTAGTGCAAGTCGCATCAAATGAAGGCTCAGGTGCCGCCATCTAGGGGAAACTGAGCGTTCAAATTCTCAGTGGCAATGGCATCCACCGACAGTGGTGCTACTTGAAAAAATGGAAGCCGATTACCGGGGTACGCACTAGGTCTGCAAAGGTTAATGACCAAACGCAGCCCCATTAGAAAGAGAAAGAGAAGAGTTCCACTTTTGTAAAAAGCGATACAGTACTATAGCTGTTCACAGAAATAAATGCATTCTTTTTATGTATAATTTGTTTATCTGCCCTTTATTGTGCATGATTTAAGTGAAATGCTTTCTGTTTATTCTATTTGAGACATTTAAGTCACAAGTTCTGATTACGACAGGAGTTAGCATGTTTCTAAGGAATAGACATGCGGTGAGTTATTAAGAATTTTTTAAGACTAATATACTGCATTGTATTTTATGTACATTAATATACGTCATGGTATTTTATTCAGTTTATTAATGAGCATTAAATAAAGAAAAGAACTTGCATACAGTTTAAAGTAAATATAGATAAAGTCAATGAGGAATAAACTACTTCATGCGCAATATGAATCATGTGTGCTAATGGGAATGATTTAGATTAAATCATTGCGCCTTTTCTCACCGTCGTTAAACAGAAAGCCCACACGCTTACATACATACATATATATATATATATATACACGGTTTGCCCGGAAAGTATGAGGACTGATTTTCTTCCACCGCGACTGTACTTCGGCGCGTGCGCGCACCGACTGGATTCGGTAGAGGGCGTTCCCAGCTAACGAACGAACGAGCGGCTGTTCAGTTGTCTCCGAGTACCTGGAGAGTCAGGACAGGCATTTTCGCGCGACGTGTTTCTGTGAGTGGTGCAAGCCGAAAATGTAGCGTTCGTTAGAGCAGAAGTACGCGATTAAATTCTGTGTGAAACTTGGTAAAACTGCGACAGAGACGTTGATATGATCAAGCAGGCTTACCGAGGGGTTTGCTTTAGAAAGACGTGGTGTGTTTCGGTGGCACCAGGCCTTTTTGGAGGGCCGGGAAGAGGTCCCCGATGAACACCGTACTGGAAGACCTTCGACTTCTACAAACACCGACAATGTGACTCGTGTGCGCGAAGTTTTGAACTCAGACCGTCGACTAAGTATTCGTTTAATTGCCCAGATGTTAAATTTACCAAAATCTGTGGTTCATGACATTGTGACGGAGCATTTGAACATGCGCAAGGTGTGCGCGAAGATGGTCCCAAAAGTGCTCACTGACGATCAGAAATTGCGGCGAGTGGAAGTGTGCCAAGAAAATACCAACGCTTCCGCAGCCGCCCTACAGCCCAGGTGTGCTCCCCCCCCCCCGGACTTTTTTGTTTCCTCGCATGAGAAGGCCGATGAAAGGCAAGCATTTTGAGACGACAGAGGGGATTCAAGCAGCATGCACCTCGGCTCTCAAGGCTTTTCCGGAGAATGCCTTCCGTGACGCCTTCAATGCTTGGAAATCGCGCTGGCAGCGCTGCATCGACGCAGAAGGAGCCTACTTTGAAAGTTTTTAAACAATTTTAACGATTGGCTCAATAAATTTATTTAAATCGACTCAGTCCTATTACTTTCCGGACAAACCCTGTATATTCCTTTTATCATTGATGTATCAAATACATCTTAATTTAAAGATATTTTGTTGTTGTTGATGAAAAGTGACAATTCGAAATTGTTAAAATAAAATGTATAGCGTTAAACAGAAATCAATCAGGAAGATAATACATTCAAATAATTTTTTTTGTGATTCTAATATAAAAAAATAAAGTGAAACATTCTGGCAGAAGTTAATTTTAAAATATTAAATATTATCGTCAAAAATGAGAAGTTTTCCTAATGTCAACAAGCTTTAGAACACCTGCGCGACCGAAAGATGTAGAATGGGAGGGGGGAGGTTTTTGTCGTTCAACCCTTTTTAGTCTCCCAAGTAGCATTTTCCCGCTGTATTACGACATAAAAAAATTTTTTTTAAATTTTTCGACCCACTCCATTTTGCTGTTGAAGCTCATTTTCACGACCCCAGTTTTCCAGAAGAAATCGGCCGCTATAACGTGAGCTTTTTATAACGTAAAATTTTCAAGGGGCTTGGCCATCCGTAAAAATACTGGAATTTCAACATACTTATGCAAAATTAAAAAAATAACAATTGCATAAAAACGAATATTAGGTTTGTTTTTTAATTTTATACTGCAATTATATACTTAAAGTACTCAACGCATCGAAATAATGCAGTTGCAGATGCATGGAAGCTTTCCGATTTTTGTCATCGTTCAAAAACTATTTCATGGTGTATCTCGATTGTGTGGTTTCTATCATTTCTTGCAACCTTTTATTATCAACTACTTTACTTTTGAAAGCATAAATATGATAATATTTCTTTTCGAATAAAAAAATTTCCCTCAAATCAAGCAAGAAAAACTAAACTTCGGACAGTATAATAGTTAAATGAGCGCTTTCGTCCGGACGCTCTAACGAACGTTAAAAAAACATTGCTTTCATGGAACAGCAAAAGTAACTTCTTGCATTTCTCACTATAATGGTAGGGTCGCTTGTTTTAATGATCTAATTTTGCTTTCACAGCAAAGGTGACAAGGGCAAAAAACTTATTTATTCCATATCTGCGCAATCAAAGAGCATATTTTTGTAGGCAAAAATATGTGTGGCGACAAGTTTTTCGTCTTTGTCGCTTTTGGTGTGAAAACACTCTTACTGGTGCTTTCACATCACTAAAATTAGCTAGGTTGCTTAGTGGTTGTGCATTCAAAAAATCATTCTGTTTCATAGAATGATTTTTTTTGAGTTCACAGCCACTTTTTCTAAATAAGCACACTTATTCACAAGAAATATGGTAAGCTAGCTCATAGTTTTATATATCAATTCCTCATCTGCACAACCAAAGAGCATATTTTTGAAGGCTAAAATATGTGTGGTGACAAGTTATTTGTCTTTGTCGCCTTTGGTGTGAAAGCACTCTTAGTGGTGCTTTCACACCACTAAGATTAGCTAGGTTGCTTATTGGTGGAAACTCAGTGGTGCTAAACTAGTAGTTGTGCATTCAAAAAATCATTCTGTTTCATAGAATGATTTTTTGAATTCACAGCCAATTTTTCTATATCTACACACTTATTCACAAGAAATATGGTATTAGCTAGCTCATATTTTTATATATAAATTCATTCAAGAGGCAGGTAATGATAAAAGTTAAAACATTGAAGAAGCGTTTATATTACCCCAAATGACTAACTATTTTCAAAGGAAGTTAGAATAGTTTACCGGAAGTTATTGTTACTTACAATTGAGCAAAGCGTTTTGAGAGAGTTCTTGATGTTCATTAGGGATTTGTAAATTGACTAGGACCGGCCTAACTGGGCCCACAGACAGTTTCTGGATGTCACTTTTGTATTGGTATTAGTATAAATTTTTATAATTTAAAATATTTCAAAATTTTAAATGTTAATTAAAATGCATTAGAAAGTTCACTCAGTTTATCTTCCCAACAAAAAAACATAAATTAATGCATCACTGCATTGGAAACAGTTATTATAGTTTTTAACAAACAACGTTAAAATAATCTGACTAAATGTATCAAAATTTGTTATTTATGAGTTAACCCTATATAAAGCCCCTTTTATCTATTACTGCTATACTAAAACTATTTTGTATTGGACTTGGTTTTAAGAAAATAAATTCACTTAGACCGATGATTCCCAACCTTTTTCATGCCACGAGCCCGTTTTAAAACAACTAAGCAACTCCCGACCCAACATTTTCTAAAATATAGAATTAAATACGTCAAATTTCCACTAATACTTGTCCATTTTCGGTTAATTTCAGCTTAAATTATCTCTACCTAGGGCACTTTACGTTATCTATCATGGCAGAGTGCTGTGACTAATATTATGTTAGGGTATGTAATTGATTCACCATGTCACAAAGTGATAGATCTTACAGAGACTCTCAATCTCTATCGCAAATTACAATTTAGAGTCGATATCTTTAATGCAATATTCTACTGTCGAATAGGATTGATTAACCCCGGATTTTAAGGGATCCACTGTTATTTCATTTGTATTTCTTGACATTGGACTATTTATTTTCACCTTTTGACGTAAATTTTAATTTCAACTATTTAAAACGTACGCGAAATCAATCAAAGAAATACACTGAACTAGGTTATCAAGCAGACTCTCACGCTTAGGTTATGATACCACTTAAAAAGCTTAAGGTTTAGTCTTGAGTAAATAAGAGTAGTTTGAGTTATAGGACAGGGAAACGTATTTCGTATTGATTTTAAGCGATCCAATATTATTTAATTTATAATTCTTTCATTTAACTAATTATTTTCACCTTTTGATGTAAATTTTAATTTCAACTATTTAAAACTAATGCAAAATTAATCAAAGAAATACACTGAACTAGGATATCAAGTGGACTGGTTTAGATTATGATACCACTAAAAAAGCTTAAGGTGGAGTCTTGAATAAAGAAGAGTAGTTTGAGTTGATGGATAGGAAAACGTATTTCGTAATTTTTTGACAATGTTTATTTCTCATTTAAACATTATCTAGGGGAACAAATCTCAGAGAAATTTGCACTTTTGAGTGAAATATTTGGAAGAAAACCTTCGATTCCCTGATCCAAAATATTTACAATTTCATAACTCAACAGAAAAATTCATTTCAACCCAAAACAGTATCTTTATTAAAAATAATATCATCTCTATTTTATGGACCCTACATAGAAAAAAATAATTGGATACTACTGCCTCACAATCATATTTCTAAAGATTTCTCTAAAATTTGTGTTAACAAAAGATAGTTATTTGACAATTTTCGCATAAGATTCTGTTTCATTCGGAGGAAAATAATCCTTTTTCGTTTTGCTCCTAACGAGTATGTGACATTTCAACGAGCCTCCGGATCAAAAATCCTAGACTATGAAACGCAATTTCCAATACAAACCGCTTTCATCTCTTTCTTTCCATTTTTCCCCTTCGTATAATTTCATACGATCGGGCTCAAAACTAAAATTGATTTTGCAACCAAAGGAAACGGAAAGAGGGAAAAGAAAATGTGAATCCTCGTAAATCTGATCCACAACAACAACAAAAAAAATATTAATAAATTTTCAACCATTGTCTTCTCCAATATCATGCCGTACATCAATCTATTTTCTGGCTACTACTGTGTTCTTAAGAATTTGTGCATACATCGATTTGTTTTATTCGCTACTAACTACACAGCACTACTAAGAAAAAAGTTGAATTTGGGAACCGAGTATTTTTCTTTTTTCGTTTATTTTCCTTTTTTTCTTCCTTTCTTTATTTTTATTGCAGTCCCTTAAACATTGCCTTTTGTTCGTCTTAGCTTTTATCAATCCAAATTTCTCCTCTAAAATATTATTATTTAGATGCGCTTAATTTTTCTATAACTATATTGCAATCCTCAAAATTACTCTTTAGATAAAACAAAAACCTTATAAAAAAACTCAGATAATACTCTTCTGGCTAAGGTGGGTGGGAGGATGATATGAAGTACACAAATATAACTTTTAGAAAAAAGGAAGCAAAAATTACGTAAAAAATTATTATTGAGTACATGATTCCCAAATATTTCGATTTATTAGTGAAAGTTATATGACCATATTCGCCACACTGTTAAAATTTTCCGTAAGAAAATAGTAAAATAACCATTTATTTGATTGTTACTTTACCATAGTTAATTACAACAGTTGAATAACCATTAAAAGGTGGTACTCAAACCGCTGATTGTGAAAAATTTTTTTTATTCTCTGTTTATCCTAAAGAACGTTTAACTAACCGTAATTTTCAAGCGCTCAATAAGAATCGGGCGTCCATCTTGGATCTTACCGGTCGTACGTTGTCGTTAAAGTATGAATCAAGATTTATCACTTCAAATGTGCATGTGTATATAAAAAAGAAGAAAAAAAATGGCTTAAGCAGTGGTTACTAAATACACATACAGATGTAAATCAAAAATTGGAGATATCGGATTCCCGAACTGTTAGCGAATGAGCGAACCCATAACACTGCTCTACAGTGGTTCGCTAACAGCAACCAAATTACGATTTTTATTATATATTCATATTGTTATTCAAAAAAATACAACTAAAAAAGTTCCACCACGTCCACATTTTTGTGTAACAAAAATTGGAGCTTTCTGCTAATTTTCATGATTTTTTTGTCGCATGTGGCAACCCAATGTTTCTGATACCCTAGAATCTCGTAGCATCTAATTATTTCTGGCATCCCATTATGTAAACCTACCTTGTTGAATATAGTTGTGGGTTTTTGTATTATAGTTCATGTTGAAAATAGCAAATTTTGAGCGCAGACATTGCAAAACTATGCCAGATAAGTTTTGTTACATTTGTGGGCGGTTTATTCTAAAATCTCAAGGTAAAAACTGTGAATAAGGCTTGTTTCTTGTACTTCGAGTGTCAAGTTGGTGACCAAGATAAAAATTGGGCTGCTCACGTGTGTTGCGTGAGTTGCAATGTGGTTCTTGGTCAATGGTTGAAAGGCAAAAAAAAGCTCTTTACCACTTGCTGTCCCAATGGTGTGGTGAGGACCTTCAAATGCTTTTGATAATCGTTACTTTTATCTTACAAACATAGAAGGATATTCCAAAAATCAAATACATAAAATTGAGTATCCGAATATCCCATCTGCACAGACAGTTCCTCACGGCAAGTACTTAATGGTACCAACTGTTCCATTGAATTGAAAAGATATTGACGTTCAAGAGAGGTGAGTGACATTGAAGACACAACTGAAACACATGTTGTTGAAGGTACTTGTAACCCAAACAGCGAATTCCATTTTATTCGTCAAAATGAACTGAATGATCTGCTTCGCAAACCAATAGCCCATTTAGCTTCCATGAAAGAAACGTACGCTAACGTGGCGACTATTCTAATTGCATTTAAGTATAAAGAGTTCAATTGGCGAATTTGTAGAGACTTAAAGGTCGTAGCTATATTAATGGGTCTTCAGGAGAGATTTACTGAGTATTGTTGCTTTTTATATTTGTGGAATAGTCGAGCAAAAGCATTTCGTAAAAAAAGGAATGGCCACCCAGAACATCACTTCACCTTGGAGCTAGTAATGTTAAATACAACTATCTTATTGAAAGGGAAAAAATTCTGCTCCCTCCACTTCACCATAAATTAAGACAAACCTTGTGAAGGCCATGAAAAAAAAAGAAGGATAAGGATTAAAATCTCTAAAAGAACGTTTCCTACAATTGAGTGAAGCAAAACTTAAAGAAGATATTTTTACCGGACCTCAAATTAGATAAGTGATTTGCGACCCTGATTTCGAAAGGAAGCTTAATCAAACAGAGGTAGCAGCTTGGAAATCGTTTGTGAAGGTGGTGAAAGGATTTTTAACAAAAAATAAGGATAAAAATTATAAAATCCTAATTTAAGATCTTAAGTCCTTCCAAGCCATGGGGTGTGTGATGTCACTTAAAATCCCCTTTCTACATACACATTTGAATTTTGTCCCAAAAAGATCTTGGTGAATATAGCGATTAACAAGGGGAAAGATTTCACAAGGACATTAAGATTATGGATACCCGATAGCAATGTCATTGGGAACCAGCAGGGATGGGTGACTACTGCAGGTTTATAAAGGGAAAAGATTTAACGTCACATAAGAAAAAAAATGACAACATTTCATCGCATTTATTAAAGTTTGATAGTTTTATGTTTTATTTAGTCTAAAATATGTATCTTTTCTCAATCGAAATAGAATTCCATGATGAATTAAGGAGATTAATCATGATAAAAATTGTGATTTAAATGCATTTTTGAGTTTTTTCTCGTACTATACGATAGTCATAACAAAAAAACTGTACGTGTTACAGCTTTTTTACAATTATATTCGAATTCTACGCTACAAAAATAGTTGAAAATAGCTAATTGTATTTGTGTTAGGTAAAAAAAGTTTTTTTTGTCGACTAGTGTGTACGTTGTTTTAAAATAGGAATACGGATTTATCAGTTAAAATCTCCATGTGTATATAAAGTGTATATAAAGTAAAAAAAAGTGGCTTAAGCAGTGGATACTAAATAGAAACACATACACACGTAAATCAAAAATTTGAGACATCGGATTCCCAAACTGTTTGCGAATGAGCGAACCAATAATTTGAGCTGCTGAAGCTTGTTTGAAGATTGTTTGTATTTCAATTTTTGCAGCAAATAAAATGATTTTCGCCAATATACAATAAATTTAGGCCAAAAATGAGTTTGGATCCAATTAAAAAGTAAAATTACAATTTTAATGCACATTACTTGTTGGAAAAAAAAGATTTATTGATAAATAAACGGCCGCTTTACGTGGTGAAGGTGGCCGAGTGGATAGAGAGCAAGGCTTCTACACCACACACCTGGGGTGCGAGTCCCAAGCACTTCGTTTACGGTTTCTACGCCTCAAAATGGTTCACAAACAGTCAAGATTTTGTTTTGAAACCATTTTTAAATGGCTATAAAACCGTAGACTTTTGTATTTACGGCTTTTTAACCAAGCTGATTGGAAATGGTTTAGGTCCCGTAAAGATAGAAAAATGTTCCAAACCGTAAATTTAACGGTGAATTAGATGGACAGACTTCTGCCTGTTATTTAACCGTAATTTCATGATGAAATTTCTAACAGTGCAACGTAGGTAGGCAAAAAAGCCTGATATTTTTTTTAGACAACACGACATATTATTATGATCAACAAAAAGTTCAAATGTAAAATTAATTCACATACACTCACATATCTCACATTTAATTCTTGATTTCTTTTCTCCCCCTATTTATTTATTTATTTATTTATTGTTGCTTTTAATACTACTCGAGTTCGCCCAAAGGTCAAAATTCGACCGTAATTCCTTAAATTTCAGCCTTGAACGTTTAAACAAAATTTAGACATTATAGTTTTCCAATTGTATGGATTTTGTTTTAAAAAATAATATTGTTGAAATTCATTCATCATTTCAGCCTAAATGCCATGAATACATGCGATAAGTGCGTTTTGCTCCTTGGGTGGTAACAGGATTGAAAAGGCTGATTATAGAATAAGTAACCAATGAAATATCAGAACTACGTAAGTTTGTATAACTATTATTTATAGATACAAACAATCATCTTTTAAAAGAATGTTTAAAATTTAATTATAGGTTTTTATACAATATTTTCTTTCACTAGTTAAACTTGTAAGTCCTTAAAATTATTTCATAAGTTAGGTTTCAGATAGTATGGAAAAGGTTGAAAAATCTTTTATGTTCATGAAATTTGTAACAAAAAATGCACAGTGTGTTTAGTTTAAAATTTCTTTTCTCATATTTTTCAAAAAGCTCTATTTAATAAAATGTTTCATCACTGTTATTTTACTTTTAAATATTTCCGTAACTTTCCGTTTTTTTAAAAACTTTTACAATTTTTGACGTTCATCTCTTGCTTAAAATTTAAAAACAAAAATTCCCACCGGTAAAGAAAAGCAATGCGTTTAAAGCCAACGAATACTTTAATTGCATTTTCCACTAGAAAGGTACATGGCAAAAAGGAAAATAAGAATATCTAAATTTCTCCTTCACTTTAAAAAAACAAACGCCATTGATTTACTTCGGTTTAAGATTAGATAGAAGCACAATTATCTAGCGCACAGTTATGGTTAAAGTTTAATTGAACTGGCATGCACCATTACAGCATTCTTTTCTTTTTATGTTATTACGCATCATTCTAATTCGAGACTCAGACAGTTTTGCAATCTTTATCAGAATTCCAATTAAGGGGAAGGTGTAAAACTTCCATGCACCTTATTAAGTGCTCGTTTTATTAAGGTTGTTTATCTTTTACGTTTTGTCTTTATTGATTTTTGTTTTCTTGAAAGACAGTGGGGAGGTTGAAACTAATTAAAAGCTAAAGCTTATTGCAGTGATTGTTTTACGGGTACATGAAGAATGAAAAATGTTAATTGTTTTAATTTTCCATTTAAATACAGTTAGTTGGCAAAAAGTTAGTCAAAGTTACGGAAAAGTGGTGCGAAATTTATCATCAAAAAAATAATTTTCAAGATTTTTTTTCTCTTTAATCAAGTCTAGTATTTCGCTGTGCGCAAAATGGCCTTAGTTTCTCAAAATGTTATAAATAAAGGTTTTTATATTAAATGTTATGTGATGAAAACTGAAAAAACGAGCTGATGTGTGCAGCACATGAGTTCCTTGGCTACGCTAAATATAATATTCCTTTTTAAGAACTAACAAAACGCAGTCTCTATCACGGCATTTTCAGGATTAAAGGAAGTTGTTGTTTGCATTGGCCTGATAAATCTTCAAATAAAGTTACATAACGTACGTGTACGCTCATACAGACGGCACAACAAAACTCATCAAAACGAACTCGGGGATAATAAAAATTTGATATCACTGATGAAAATGTCTGTTTCTTGTGTATTTTTGGCTGAAAGTTACGAATCCGCAATTATTTTTTTCCAGCCACCGTACCATTTTCCCAAAATTCCACAATTTAGCTTTTTACCTATTTTCTGGATAAATGTGCATATTTTTGTAATTTATCGACTTAATTTTCTATAAGTAATATCTTTCTTATTGCGTCATTTTTGGCAACAAAAGCCTTATCTACTTTCTCGAAGTTTCGAGTCATTTACAAGACGCACTTTGTATACTATTTTGCGGAGAAGGAAGACATAGTATGCTGCCGTGATGTGAATGTACTATTTCAAGTATTAAGACCCGAGCACAATTCAGCAGAGTGGCGCTTGTTTATCAGTGCTCCTCCATCTAAGTATTTTTTCCTATTTATTCCTGTAGCATATTCTGCAAACACAAAGGAAATTTCTAAATTATGAATGGCAAAAACATATCAAATGAGCCACTTTGTAAATCTACGATGTGTTTTTTTTTTCCACAATTACATATTCAACTTGATTTATAGAAATATTTGTAAAAGCTCCGGACAGAGAAGGAGTGGCTTTCTTGCATCTCAGGAACAAATTCAAAAATTTAAGTGAGACAAAAGTAAACGAAAGGATTTTTATTTTCCCACAACTTAAGGAAGTAGTTTCATAATGAAAACTATGAAAACAAACAGTCAGAAGCCGAAAAATTCGGCCTTTTAATCAGTGTGTTCACGTTTCCTTGAAAATGAGAAAGCTGAAAAATACAAAAATAGTGTTGGCGACATGATAAAATGCTTTTGTATTATTAGGTTGCCATATGTCATTAAAACTACACTTTTTGGACTTCCATATAGGCTCATTTCCTCAAAACCTTGGCGCAATTAGTGATGAGCATGGGAAGTTTCATCAGGACATCTCTGTGTTTGGAAAGCGTTTCAGCGGTCGATGGAATGGAAGCATACGATTTGAATATTGCTGATCCGTTATCAGGGCACAACAATAGATGCCTACAAGATGAATTGGCCAAGAAAATCATTTTAATGTTTGTGTTATCAATAAATAAGTCCCAGTTACATTATTCTATAACCAAGTTGTATAAATATAAGAAATTTGTCTCCAGCAAAAACGGTACGAGATGGAGAATTTGGTTTGGATATTTGAAACGAACACCTTTGGTTTATATAGAATCACACAGTTTCATGAAAAGGACAAAAAAAAGTTCAAATTTCTCGTACAGAATATTCTAGTGGTCCATACGTACATGTTTATGTACATACATACGAACATAGTGAAAGCAACTATCGAGCTGATTAATTTGTGATTAAAATGCAAATCTTATACCTGTCTTTGACTGATTTTTGCTTATCCCTTGTTGAAGCCCAGTGCAAGAAATAATTAATTGCGGCGACCCCTCCCCGAGCAAGTCAAAGAGAGGTATAACCACGGCGGCTCCTCCCCGAACCATCGCTTAGTGATTTTCGCTTCTCCCTTGTTCCAGGCAAAGTCCGGGGGAGAGATAATCGAGGTGGCCCCCACTAAACACCGACTGTAATGTAGAGTGAATTGTTTGATGCTCATAAAAGGCAGTTGAGCTTACAGAATTTCAACATGCGGTAGGATGTTGCAAAACAAAATATCGTTATCTTGCCAAGTGTTGTTGCATGTCACATTTTTTTGCAGAGTAAGGCACCTGCTTTCTTCAGCTTTGATCGACTTTTAGCGTCCTCACAAGGAACGATATTGTTACGATTTTGGGGGTACCGATGTTGTTTTTCGCCAAGCTTGGCGACATCTGGATCACGTGATGGACAATTCTAGTTTTTGATGGAAATTTCTGAAATATTCTGTCACGTGATCCGCGATGGTATATAAATAGCTCCGGCGAGAAGTTTAGAATTTGGTTGTGTTCGGAGAGTTCAGTTACGTTGTAGACTTTGGCCGAGTGCCTGATAAAAGTCTGAGCCGTTGTGCTGCAAGCTTCGTGCTTGGTTCCCTTCGTTTACCGATGGTCTTACGGTAATGTGTGAATTCCGAGAGATATGTTTATGCGAAATTTGTATATAGTGTAAATAGTTTGTAAAATAAATTGCGCTGTGTTTTGTAAAAAGGACTCAGTCATTGAAGTAAAGTAAGAAGTCAAACCCGTAACAATATTATCTAGATATGTTTAGTCCCATTATTAGAGTGTAATATAGAGAATAAGATATCTTCCGCAGTGCGTTTTTTTTTTTTTTTTTTTGATATACTATTGCTCAGCTGAAAGGTTAAATCAATTATGTAGTTTGGTAAACCACCGATTTTGGGAAGAACAGCTCTCTTTCAAATATGCTGCACTTTTTCCGGTAAAACGTAAGACATAACTTATGAGGTATATTAAAGTTGCTTTTTTACTCAATTGTATATTACCCTTAGTCTTTAAAAAGGACACTATTTTTAAACGTCTTTTGCGAGATTCCTGAAGTCAGTCTAACGGCCAAAAATTCTTTTCAGAACCATGGTAACCTAATGGTTAGGATGTCAGATTTGCAACCGAAGGGTTGAGTGTTCGAACCCGATCCTCTTAAACAAATATATATATATATATATATATATATGTATATCATTTAACGTGGACCAGTTACGATTAAATTTTGCGAAACGATACAATACTGACATCATGCAAAAAATAAATTATCGTAAAACGATATTTTAAAAAAATGTGTAATGATCAGCAATGAAAAGAAACAGAAAAACGTATTTTCATTCATAACTCAATCTTTAATTTCCGATTCTTTGGAGTAGCAACACCTTAGTTTTTTTTTTTTTTTATCGAGTGCTCATTCTCCTGTCTATATCTAACGATATTTTCTTAAGCCTTTCGAATTTTTAACTTATGGCCCGCAGATGTGCTGCTGGGAAGCCTGGGGAACAGCTAGTTATTTGAACATTTTAATACGAGTGTTAAAAATAGACTGATTAAATCAGAAAAAATCGAATCCTCGATAACAACTTTTCTTCATTTACTCCCGCTGAAATCTTGCTAAGTTGGTAAACAGTAAACCCCTACCATTTTTCTCAGTAGATTTACTCCACATTACAAATGACGCTATTATTACAACCCATTTATTTAATTCCCCTATTTTAATGCTAACGCAGCTAACAAACTTCATTTAAATAATTTAAATATTGCCTTTATTACCATCCTCAATCTAATCCCAGCATAAAACTGCAGTGGCCCTTTAAACAGAAGGCTAATTAACGGAAAGGTGTAAAACTTTTTCATTTTTATTCAAAAAATTCTTCTTGCATTCGAAAGATCTCGACGAGAACAACTCACTTCCTTATTTTACTTTTCGATTTGTACAATTTCTTATTCAATTTTAAACAGTTCGAAAAATTTTAACACTTGTGCCTACAGGCAAAAATGAAGCAAAGTATGCAAACTCTGCGCATAAGTGTCGAGTTCTTATGAACAAGATCATTGAAAAAACCTCTCGAAGAAAAATGAACAATTTTTGTTCATTTTTGTTCAGTTCAAAAACATTAACGGTACTTTTTCCCTTATCCCGGCGCAAGCTATGAAGTCGCCAATAATGATGCAACCAACGTCAAATGTACTACCTCCGCTGGTAACCTTTGGAGTGTGCTGTGTGCCAAAAAGTCTGCTTTTCGAGATTTGCCCCGGGATAAAGGAATTCATTTTTGAACAGTTCAAAAAAAAAAAAAAAGATTAATATTAGTGCCTACAGGTAAGTTTCAGTCCGACATAAATCATGATCTGGAACCGATTAATAGACCGATTTGCTTGGAACAAAATTTATCGTAAAGATGTTTGGCCGTAGAACATGTACAGATACGAAGTTCAACCAGAATGGAACAAGCCTGTTTTCTTATGAAATTTTTTGAACGGGATTTTTAAGGATATTTTCGAATGAATGAATGATTAATTGAATGAGTGAAGCAATAAACGAATAAATGAGTGAAAAAAATCAGTAAATAAATAATAAAATAAATAAATGAGTATGAATTAAAATATAGATAAATGAGTGAATAAATACATAAATGAGTAAATGAATGAATGAATAAACGAATGACTGAATAAATGAAAGAATGAATGAGTGAATGAATTAATATGTATTAACCGTTGAAAAGGTATATTTCAAGTAATTAAGAACTAAAGTTAAATGAGGAAGAGAGAGAGCGAGTTAGCTAGATTATCAATTTCAAGTTGTTGTATACGGAAAAGTAGGGTCGTATAGTTCTAGACGAAAACCTTTTTTTTTTGCACTGATGAAGGGGTGACTATTGCAGTCTCGAAAAAGCTATTTGCAGTGCTGTTTTGCTAATTTGTGCTCTATTTATGGTATTTGCTTTTCATTATACTCATTTTTGAACAAAGCATTTTTGATCATTTTTGGTATACCGTAATTATCGGTAAATAGCCCGCATCGTTGTATAGTCCGCAGGGAGAAAAATTCATTTTAAAAAAATTAAGTTTGGTGTATAACCCGCACCCAGAAAAAAAACATGGGATACACCCGTAGAAAACAATACATTCGCCAGTAGCGCCCAAACCCCAATCTGCTTTGGACCATTGTTTCGAAAGCTACGATTTATTTATCTGCATTTTGTTTTGCAGGGAAAAGAGATTTCAATATTTTTGAACGGTAACAACGGTTTGGCAACACCTTAGTTTTTTTTTTTTTTTTTTATCGAGTGCTCATTCTCCTGTCTATATCTAGCGATATTTTCTTAAGCCTTTCGAATGATTAACTTATGGCCCGCAGATGTGCTGCTGGGAAGCCTGGGGAACAGCTAGTTATTTGAACATTTTAATACGAGTGTTAAAAATAGACTGATTAAATCAGAAAAAATCGAATCCTCGATAACAACTTTTCTTCATTTACTCCCGCTGAAATCTTGCTAAGTTGGTAAACAGTAAACCCCTACCATTTTTCTCAGTAGATTTACTCCACATTACAAATGACGCTATTATTACAACCCATTCATTTAATTCCCCTATTTTAATGCTAACGCAGCTAACAAACTTCATTTAAATAATTTAAATATTGCCTTTATTACCATCCTCAATCTAATCCCAGCATAAAACTGCAGTGGCCCTTTAAACAGAAGGCTAATTAACGGAAAGGTGTAAAACTTTCTCATTTTTATTGAGTGCTCATATATTAAGTGTGTTTATCTTTCGCATTTTTTGGACCAACTTTCTTTATTCTTTAAAGACAAAGTAACCCCTTTAATTAAACGCTAAAAGTTCAATACCGCTATTTGTTCTTCATTTAGAGCACAATAAATTACCACAAAATTAATTTTCTGAAATTTCGGTAATTAAGCGTAGGGGAAAATATTTACAGCAAGTGGAAATGAATTAAGGTACTGAAATTTATGAGCCGTAATAGTTTGAAGCTTCGTATAATTAGTTTGTGGGTAGCATTCAGGATACCGAAGGTCATACATGCAAACGTGTATATTTGATTAATTTAATCATTATTAACATCTAAAAATCAATTGTTTTTAATTTTAAAATGTAGTGTTAATGCCAGAATGGCGTTTTTTTCTTGTTCTTTGAAGTCACTTTCTGCAAAAGCCATTGATGTGAATATATATATACATCTAATGCAACCATTTTTTTAAATTTTGGTAAATTTTCAAATTGCATTTCTAGCAAAAGTTGTTCGCAGTTGGGCCACTTTGGAACTGAACCGTCTCAAATATAATAACTATAAAATATATATTTAGGAAAACCGAAACATTGAGTAGTGGCATGTATATTTGCAAACTTTCAATTTCAAAAGCCTATTTAAATGTTAAGTTTTTGCAATGAATTAAAATTCCTTAATGTTTATTTTTATTTAAAAGGGGAAAAAATGTCCGGTTGATAATTTTATATCAACGGAGATTAATTCAAAAAAAAGCTTTGTCTTATTATTGCTATATTCAGTTGTTACAGCTGCTGGGAATATAATTAAACGTGTTTTTCATTTAAAGAAAGTGCACTTTGTATTGAGTTATGTAAACTAGGAACAATACATATAGTTTTAACAATCATTATTGGAGCGTTTTGAAATAAATATTTTAACATATTTTTTATAAAAAAAATTAAAGCCTACACTACTCTTTTTTTTTCACTATAGCTATAACAATATCAAACAAACGGGAACATTTATTAATAACTAATTGAAGTAGAATGGTTAGAAACTGAAAGGCATAAACTCGAATATAGCTCGCCATTCCACAAACAAATACATTCCCCAACAATAGTTTGACAGAATCTTAAAAGGAAATAGAGTACAGGTTTTCCAATTAAAAATACCTTTATAATCAAGAAAAAAGATATATTTTTGATAACGTCATCAAAATCCATGAACCAAATCGTTTTATAGAACACTAGCTGAAAACCAAAAATAAATAAAACTAGGGGGAATTCCACTGCTCGCTAGCACCACCTACCAAGCCCCGGCGGAAGCTGCAAGTAGTTCCATTCGGATTTCTTCGAGATCCAAGCTCGTTGTGCTTGCTCGCCAATTACTACTTCCTTGTAGTTTAGCAGGTCTACAATCATGTGCTCATTTTTGAAGATATGCGTGGCATTGGTGTTAATTTATGTAAACAGTCGATACTAAATCAACCCTTAAGTTAAAATAATAATTATAGGATTATTCATACATCATACAGATTTATGACAACATATTGCATCCATTCATAGCTTGTTTTCTATAAATACAGCTGCCTTAGGTCTTAAAATCTGTCACGTTGATTTTTGTCGCTATGTCCTTTATTTACTATATATGTGTAGCGATTTATGCCCCTCTTCACGTTATTTTCCCCAAGGCTTTCAACCTTACACTCTTCAGCTGCCAACTTTGTTAGGGAAGGAATCCCGTATGTATTACTCTAAACTACCTGGCCTCAAACAATACTCTACAACGGTGCCACACATTCTACAAACTTAGATTTAAAAAAAAAATAATTGTAATATGTAATAAAACAGCTGACGTTCAATTTTATAAAGTTCTTGCTGGAAATACGGAACACAATACTTTGGTGCAGCTAACGATAAAACTCCCAATAGACCAACTTCGGAATTTTTGTTTCTAAATATAATCGTTTGCATATGGAAGTTTGCATCTCATTGAGGCACAATGACTTTTGCACTTTTTGTATTGGCTTGGAGGCAAAAAATTGGATACGTTTCGTAAATTCGGTGTGATAAAATTTGGAGACAATACAAAAAAATGACACGAGTTTCTCCTATGATATAATAATAGTATTATAATATCGATGTTACGGAAACCCTTAAAAAAGAATTGTTGCCACTCAAGATATTCAACTGCAAAATTAATTTCAACAAAGCAGAAGCCAGAAGGAAAATAAATGCATTACCAACGTGTTGTCACTCAATATAAGAGGCAATTAACTACAAAATTATTAGTTTAAAGAAAACAGGCTGAAGAAATGCCTAACCAAAGGGTTGCCAAATCTTTTATATAACTTAGGGCTGGTTTTGGGCTTTACACAACTGGACTTAATAAAGACATTCTACAGTAGATAATCATGCAGCGATTGTTTTTAATCTTTTCGTTTTTTTTCAAACAAAATGTACATGTACGAGTAATACATATTAATGTATAATGAAAACAAAAAACATTTTTCATAACCAAAAACAAAAGACAAATTAGATTGCAGCAATCGTGCTAATTCAAAATTACTCGCGTAAAAAAGTAATGAATGTTTATTTTGAAATCGTGTAAAATCAAATTCGTGTAAAAAAGGTCTCTCAAGAGCAGAAACAATTAGCTGTATTATAGAAAGGAAATTGCGAAATGTTTATTTCTTTGTGCGAAGAAAGTAAAAGTTACATTATTTTAATTATCTAGAAGTATTCTCATCGCTAAACTTTTTTTACTTAATTTTAAGCATAAATTTCTTATTTAATCACCCATTAATTAATTTTGAATAATTTTTTCTTGATATTTGTACGTACTTGCGTGTGATCCTACGAAATATTCATGTTGACTATCGACGAGTCCGTTTTGACGAACTTTGTAATGACGTCTGTATGTGCATGCATCGCATAACTAAAAAACTGAGTGGAAGAAGGTTGAAAATTGATTTGTAGGACCTTTACAAGGTCTAGTTGGGCACCTTCCCTTTTGGTTGCAATCGGATGTTCTGAAGGGGCCCAGTGGGGCTACACTGACAAAAGTTAGCCTTCGCGTTCATTCATATTCCATAAATTATATTTTCCTAGGAATCTAAACGCCAACTTTGTACTAAATCCAGTTTTACATAGTTTTTTGAGTATAGCCATAACAGAGTTAAAATAAATTTTTATTTGGAAGATTCAATTCACTTAGTATGTCATTTCCCTTTTCATGAGACGCGGCGTCTGAAATTTGTATATATTAAAAATTGGACTTCAAGATGAAGACTACGGCAAAAACTACATCTGCATAACAAATTTTATCTTTCCAGGACTCCCCGTTTTCTTATGACGCTCGGCACAAGCACACATACACACTACCTCTTTCTTTTACTATTTGTATGAATGAACGAATGAAATGTTTAGAAACTGAGAAAATAGAAACATATAAATATCAGAACCCAACAAAAAAACTAACTAGAATAATTATAGGATATTTTGCGAAAAGGTATTCTCATAGCATTTTCTGTTTTGACAAAAAAGATTTTTTCTAGTCAGGAAGTTTTATCATCATTAAAATTTAGATACTAAATCATTTTGTATAATACCAATAAAAATATGAAAACTAAAAATCTACATACTGGATAAAAGTTAGCATTCACCTCTATCCATCTTCGTTGTTCGTTGATACTCATTCTAAAGATCGATTTCAGTTACGGAGAAAAGGAAACAATCCAACCACTGACACAGTGGTCGCTTCCGGGAAACGAAACCAATTCGTTCCGATATTTTCTTCCGATCCACGAGAGTAACTTTTGGAACTTCCGATGAAAGTAACTAGATATAAAGAAAATATAGTCATCAATAACTTCACGAATACATTTTGCATAAATTTAAAAGCATACGGTATAGTTTTTTTAGGGAAGGAGGAAGTAAAGAAAGTTGTTGTTGTTGTGAACATGATTTCTTGCAATACGTAACAAATTCTAAAATGCTATAGCCCAAATTCTAAACTTTTTCTTCAAAGAATACTTTTAAAAATTCGTTTCTAAACATTAAAATATATTGTTGAACGTTGTTAGGCAAACAATGTAACTTCTGCTAACGGAGACTCCTCGAATGCGGACACTCCTCGTAGCGAAGTTTTTAATTCGCCGGCAGCAAGTGATTGAGGCTGCAAAGCCCACTCTTTTTCGGACATCTTTTTATAAAGGACAAGTATTTTTGTCCCGCTAGTGTCCGCTGCAGCGGAGTTTTACTGTACTTATAAAAACGTTAATGTTTGTGCACAAATTAAATTTAAGAAAGTAACGTTCACTGTAGAAACCGCTCTTGTTGTCTGCAAAGGATGGTGCTTAATTTTACTATAATATTTTTTTATGTTGCACCAAAATACAGTAAACTTAACCCTACACTGCGCAGTCTTGTTTTTAAACAACACCTAGTTTTTAGTTTACTATGCTCTTGTTTTTCATTATTTTTAACAACTGGCGCATTCGTTCGTTTTATTTTGTATGCAAGATCATATTAGTTAATATATTTTCCCCTAGATCTTGTAAACTGGGCTCAAGGTTCATCTTTTTTAACAAAATCTTAAGACATGCTGATTTTTCGTCAAAAACAATACCTTTTTGATTTTTTTACAAATATTTTACAACAATTTTATTTTAAAAAATAGTTTTTAATTACTTACATAGTTTTAAAATAAAATAAATATAAGTTGTCCAAAAAATTTCTTGAAAAATATATATTAGGACGCATTTTTTACTTGTTGTTTTAAACAACCACAAAAAAAAAGTGCAGTGTAGGGTTAAATATAATTATTTGTAGACCGCAAATTGGCATCTTTTTTTTTTGGTTTAACATTCCATTAAATTTTAATTGTACTGTGAAGCACAAACTGTACATTAAAATACAAACATAAATGTTACAATTAACAGCAGGCACATAGCTTGCTGAGCTATGTGCCTGCTGTTGACCTGGGGCCTTTAAATTGACCAGGGGCCTGCCCCTGGTCAATTTAACAATCCCCGATGAACATCCCAAGAGCGTTCTTAAATGTTTTTACCCTACTGCAAGTAACAGTCGCTTTCGGCAAACCATTCCAACTGCCTATTGAAGTAGTATTGTTTCCAAATTTCAAGATCGGGGCCTGATATTTGAAAAGCGTAAAACAATGCCTTAATTAAGTATTAATAAGTAATTAACTATTACTTACTGATAGTAATAATGGAAGTAATTAACTGTTAATAAATTTCCCACTTTTTTTAGCGAATTATATAATTTATGATTTAAACCAATTCTTTTTAATTTGTTCTCTGAGACATCTATTGTGTCCTTGGGGTTTCGTGAACCAAAACAAAAAGTTGAAATATAAATATGGGTCTTTACACTAGTCGATCAGTAGTGAAAACTATTATTAAAATATAAGATGTATGAATATGAAATGCGTTCAAATGAAGACTAAAAAAAAAGTATATTTACTTTTTTTTAGTTATATTCAACTAACAAAAAATAACACATTTATTCATTTAAACTCCTAGATCAAGTCGATAAGATATAGTATTTTAAAGGTGAAATAGGGTGCCTATGAGTCGACAAAATTTCAAAATTAATGTTTAAGCAAACATAAAAAAAAAACATTTTTCGATTAACTATAAAACAGAAAAGAAAGAAACTAAAAGTTTTTTACAGTTGCCGCTAAGTCTTCGAGCAGGAAAATTCGATTTACAGAATTGCCGCTTTGTTTGAAGTTAGTTTATTTCATAAATGAATGCTTACGCATTATATTAAATAAGAAAAATAATGTTCTCCATCAACGCGAAACATTCGTATCTTTTCTCAAAATTACGCGTAAAATTGTGACTCCACGTAATTTTAACGAGTGAACTAACTTTTTGTGAAGTCAAATTGGAGTATTCTAAGGGTTTAAACAAGAACAAAAAAAAAAGACATTGCGTCAGCATTCTTATATGTTTTTCACTTATCAGTTTCTTTCAAAATATATTAGAAGACAATATCGCTGAAAACATATTACATTAATTTTAGTTGGAGTTAAGAATAAATGCTGTTCACTTATGCGTACTTCAATTAAATGAAAGTATGTACTGAAAAATGTTATACTCTTATATTAGGAGGTACATCAATAAATAAACCATCCACAATTTTACACGTTTCTTGTAAATATTCTTCATAACATTATTGGTTTTTATCCGGCTTCTCAAAGGGGGAGGTTTTCTATTCATATCGTTAGTATGTCGCTCTTTTGTTTGTATTTTTACACCCGTAACTTTTTACCGGATGACCGGATTTTCATAACTCTTTTTTTTTAACGATTGAGGGTGGTTTCCCATAGGTCCCGTACATTCGTTTCACCATATTAGATAATTAGAAAAAAAGTTATGGGCGGAAATTAGTCTTTTTTTCTGTTTCTTTTTGTTTTTTTTATTCATAACTTTTGATTGAATGACCAATTGTATTTTGATTTTTTTTAAATAGATACATGGACGTCTAACTTAAATATCCGTGCATCGTTTTGATTACAATATTGTTCCTTTGAATGAACTTGATGGTTAACAAATAAGTATTTTCCTTTTAATTGGAAAAAGCCTCCCTTGATACCTCTTGGTTGAATAAATTATTAGGTAATAAATATAAAACTCATTGTTAAGAAGAATTTGTTGTCCATTTATCAGCAATATTAAAATCAATTATAATAAAGTTTGATAAAGGCTTCCTTGAAACTGAATTAAATCCATTCAGTCTTTTTTAGCCTACTTTCACGTAAAAGTAAAAAAAATAATAATAAAGCATGAAAGAAGGCTTAATGTATCGTAAAAATATCGTTAAAAATAAAGAAAAGTAAAAAAAAAGTGAAGTAATTAAATAAAGATTGAAAAATAAAAAATTTGAAAGTAGGGTTTTGAGATGGGGAAAATGTGTGTCTGTCGGTCTGTCCCCCCCCTAATAACTTTTGAACGAATAGTCCGATTCGAAAAATTCTTTTTGAATTCGAAAGATCACGGCGAGGACATCTCATTTCTATATTTCACTTTTTGATTTGAACAATTTTTTGTTCAATTTTGAACAGTTCAAAAAAATTTAGCATTAGCGCCTATGGGTGAAAATGAAGTAAACTCTGGGTACAAAATCCATATTCCAATGAACAAGCTTACTGGAAGAAGCGCTTGGCGTGAAATATCAATTTGAACAGATTTTGTTCATTTTTGAACAGTTCAAAAACTTAACATAGCTCTTACGGGGAAATTTCAATCCTATATAAATCCTGATCTAATGGACCGATTTGCTTGGAACAAACTTTATCGGAAAGCTCTTATAACGTAGAACATGTACAAATAGAAAGTTCTTCCAGAACTAACGAGCCTATTTTCCTAAGAATTTTTTTTATCGGAATTTTTAAGGATATTTCTCAGTGAATAAATGATTGAGTGAAAGAATGAATCAATGAATAAATGAATGAGGAAAAGAATGAATAAATGAGGGAATAAATACATGAATGAGTAAATGAATGAATAAACATTTGAATCAGTAAACGAATGAATGCATAAATGAATGGCTGAATAAAGGAAAAAATGAATGCGTGAGCGAATATGTATTGTCCGTTGAAAAAGGTATATTTGAAAAAATTAAGAACTAAAGCTAAATGAGAAAGAGAGAGAAAGAGATAGCTAGATTATAAATTTGAATTTGGTGTATACGGGAAAGTAGGCTCGTATAGTTCTAGACGGAATTTCTTGTTAAAACTGAAGTTCGGTCTGGAGTTTTTGAATTCAATTTCGAAACGCAACATATCATGCACATGATATTTTTTCAGTGACAGTCACTTAAAGTGGGTGTTCCACTTAATGTTTTTTTAAATAGAGTATTCATATCAAAGATGTGTTTACTCTAAAAGGAATAAAATATTTTTTAAAAATAGGGAAAGATAAAACCGACTTAGAATTAAAAATTGCACTAAAAAGTGAAAAATAAATTAATTCTTTAAATAACATCGATACGACTTTTAAACATAATTTTGAAAAATTATGACAGTCAAATTATCATTACACCGTGATAATTCAGCATGAACTTTAAAAAGTTCAGTTACTTTTCATTGAAACTGTTGCAAGCTCTGGGCCATTTATATTTGAAGGGTCCACTGAAAAACCGACCTAAGTCACATGCTACTTTTTGAACTTTGCTTTATGTTTCATTATAAATTATGTATTATAAATATATGTATTATAAATTTTAATTTGGGTGTTACGGTAAACTTGGCTCGTATACTTAAAATTAACATTTATGTTATAAAATAATTGATCGATAAATTTCAAAAAGTAGTATGTGACTTAGTTCTTCTTCCAGTGGATCCTTCATTTGTAATTGATCGATGAATCGATGTTGTTTTTAATCTGAATATAATTTCAGGATAAAAGAGACTAATGTCTTGTATATACATCAAACATAACTGTTACATAATATTGTGCCACGCACAAAATATAATCTGTACTTTTTTTCTGAGACTACAAAAGCAAATGCATATATGTAGCTCTCAATCGCTTCACAGTACTGCTACCTACACATGTTTACAGAAATGCTAAGCGATTGCTCAATAACTAAATGGGAGCTGTTACTGAAGAAAACGCCCAAAAATAAATGCAAAACACGGGACCAAATAAATTATTCATCCATGCTCAGCATCTCCTGGAGATTCCTGAAGTTACAACTTTGAATAAATCATTTTCTCTGCTCCTGCTTTTGAGATATTCATGGTCACGTGGAGATGCTTCAGAAGCATGGGTTGTGAATGCAAATGAAAGTGCTGCTGATGGAAGTAGCCATATTTGACCACAGAATTATGGATCAAACTGTTGTCATCTTACGTTTCAAATTGCTTTACGAAAAAGTTATTTGTAACTTTAAAATATATATTCGTGATCCGTCAACATTAAAAAGTGACAAGTACATTCAAAAACAATAATATCAATAACTCAATAGAGAAATTAGTCTAATTCTTTTTGCCATGCGTGAAGAAAAAAAAAAGAAAAACCACTTTAATTTTCATGAAATGTAATTTTTTTAACTACGTTATAATTAATTAAATAACTAATACTATTTAGAAACTAAGCAATATATTTTAATTTATAATTCTTATATTTTAATTATTTACATACCATTTGAAAACATCTTTAAAAAAATCATCAAATAAATTTCTTCGTTGTAGAGTCAGGTTTATTAAAACTGCTGTCTTCTTTTTCACTTTTGCAACTCAAAAAAAAAAAAGTTATGTAAAATAGAACGACTAAAAATGTATGGAGATTTTAGAAACAGGATTTTTTAAAAAAATACGTATTCTAATTATTCTACTACAAAATACATATTTTTCTTACAAAATACATTTTTTTCCGCAGCAAAAGGTAAAATATGATGAAATCGCAACAGTAATCAGCAGGTTTTAAAACTGTAAAGTTAAAGACTGAATGTGCAAAGCTAAAAAGTTATATTCTAACCAATTTTTCATTACTATGCAACACATTATTAACTCAATGCTGCTTTGTAAACACACAAAAATTACGAAATCAAAATAACTTTTGGTAAGCCTCGGTGCATAAATGTTTTTAATTTGATTGAAATAGGAAATCATAAAAGAAGCTTAATTCTAAACTAACATAATTCCATTTTCCAGTTCGCTGGAGGAGAATGAAGGACATACTTCAGCAGATAATTTTAATAAATTGTTAAAATATGTTCCCAACTTTTCAAAAAGATTCCCATGAATTGAATTTGCATAAATTTGTGGCAGTGCAGAAATATTACTTCTTTTCATATTCCTTTCAGACTGAATGTACACACGTTAGCCACGTTAGCTAATTATTGAAGTGATTTATCTTTAAAATTGAAAAGCTCGCTATGTTATTGGTTAAATGTTTTAATTCATGTCATTCTTTTAAAATTCGGTTTGCAGCTGTTTTACAACTAAGTTTCTTATAACCAAAAGTTATTTTTAATATAATTTTTATTAAATATGATTAAAACGCGCTTTGAGTGGAGTTCTGACCACCGGAGTAGATGTGGATCAAGCTCATTTCAGATAAGCGAAAAAATTGAATAAAAAATATTTGCCTGAATCGTCACTAATTAAGGAGTTAAAAAAAGTGCACTTACTATTAAAAATAATGTGCGTAAAAATTGGAAAATATACCTTCTTATTTTTTTAAAAAGGTAATTTTGACTTAAAAATGAGAAAGCGCTGTTCTCAGTTTTAAGTACCAAAACTTACTTGTACATTATAGTTACAAAAAGGACAAGTACTATTTCACTTTTACTGCAATAAATCAGAAATGTATACAGTAACTTTTCTTTTATAATTAATACAAGGCTTTTTTTAATGATTAATTCTTCAGAACAATAGTATTTGTATCAAAATTAATTAGCTATATCCCGCGCGAGATGTCAGAACAACTTAAAAAAGTGAATCATATGTTTGCCTCTTCAGAGCAAGAATAAAAGATAATTAATTCGTAAGATTCAAAAACGAGAAAGCTGAATGAACGATTGGATAACTGACGCTCCGCGGGATTTGACTATGAAGAAAGTTGGCACAGAAGTATTAAGCACTCGCAGCTGGTACGTTTGGAAGCAATACAATCCAATTTTCCCTCTGACCGGACGATGTCTTCCTGGCTCTGGACTTGGTTTTTTCTAAATGTAAGTCATTTTGACTCGGACCTATTCCGAGAACGAGATGTTTTTGAAAATAAACCATTTTATTCCAATAGCAAGAATTCTGATTTAACAGTACACTTTATTAATCTTTATACTTGAAATATTAATGAGGTCGTACACTTCTAATAATAATCAGTAGCATTGATACGACATCCCTTTGTGTCCCCCTGGTCTTCCTCAGAAGTGTCTCCCATTCCGCTAACTTTCCAGAGATTGACCTCCAGTTTTTTGTATTAAGTAAAGCAAAGTCTTCTTCCAGGCAGTCAGTCCCTTCATATTTTATTGGGTCTTACTCTCGAAGTTATCCACTTCCAATGATTGCGTAAAAATGGGGAAATAAAACGCTTGTTGCTAAAATTCGTTGATATTTTTTTGTTTGTTGAATGATAAACGTTTGTTTGCTGTAATGTCAATTAATTTTTTTTCGTGTCATCAGAATTGCAAGTGTAAAATCCTTTTGAGGCTACAATATAGTGTAATTAAGCAGAAGAGAGATACAATAGTAGAAAAGAAGTCAAAAAAGTGGAGAACATATCCAATAACATAATTCAAATTGGGATTTGTGATAAAAAAAAGACATATTAATAATGAATTCAAAATAAAGTAAAGAAATCAATTCTATTGATATATTTCGTGCAAGAAGCTCACATCAGTTAAATGTATAATGATTGCACACCGGCTGAAACACTGATAAAACAGGCTTTTGGTGTCTCTGTTAACCGTGCATCCCCAACAGCATATCCTGCTCTCCTTTTCTGATTTATGTCATACCAGCAAATCATGGCACGTAGTGTCAAAGTTTTTTTTTTTTATTTGATGGAATAAATGATCACCAAGCAGTAAGCAATTAACAACAAAGGGACATGTTAATTAAACAATGCGTGTTAGTTAAAGCATGAGTGTTACTTAAAGCATGTTGAATCAATGACGTGTGTAGAATTTTTGCAAAAAGGATTTTCTCCTGCCGCAGTAGTAATAGTTTTGAAACTATAACCAAATATAAATAATTCCTTTTGATATCTAATTCATTTTGGAAGATTTTTCCCTCTTTAAAATTCACTTATTCTTTTCCAAGCACTACAGTCTATTACCAGCTAAAGCTGTCACAGTCAGCTCATATTTATCCATGCATCTTGCTCTCTGCCTTCCTCGTTTCCGTTTCTCATCTGGGAAATAGCATAAAGTTAATTTTTTAACAGAATTTTCATCGTTGTATCTAAAAATATGGCCTAGCACCGAATTTGGGATAACTTGATCACTTTCACTATAATGGGCTCTCTGTATTTCGATTGAATTCCAGATTCCGTTTTCTCTAACTGCCCCAAAAACTTTTTTCAAGATTTTTCACTCGAAAATCATTAGTTATCTTCATCTTCTTTGTTAAGTGTCCAGCATTCGCTACCATACAAAACAAGTGATCCTATTAGTGTCTTGCATAGCTGTATGTTTGTTTTGCTGCCTATGTATTTAGATTTAAACTGGTTACGTAGTCTGAGGTAGCATCTGTTAGCCATCTTGATTCTCTTTTTGATTTAAATTTTTATGTCACTGCTATTATTTATAAGAGTGCCTAAATTGATCGACTTGTTCAAAGTAACATTCATTAGCCTTCAACGGTTGCACGGTTGCGCTGAGTTTCAAATTCACTAAAATTTGAATTATATGGCATGAAAACAATCCAAAACGTTGACTCTAGACAGTATCAGATAATTTATAAAAATTCTCTTTTCAGAGATAATTCAACAGTCATTTTTAACCACTAAGTACTTGAAAAAACTTTGAAATAAAAGGGCGAGCATCTTTTCCCCCAACAACAATCATTGTTTTCACAGATGGCTGAAGCTTCTTCTACTAAAACCAAAAGCGTGAAAACACGCCACAAGAAGAAAAGAAAACAGAAATTCTCAAAAGCTTTTGTTTCAATAGGGGTTTACGGATCGTGAGAAGAAGAATTTATAGAACATTTATCTTGATATATTACCCAGTACGTTCGAAAAGTTTAAGCTCGGGCTATAATTCTTTTTTACAAGAGGAAAAACTCGGGATCAGGATTGTTTCATTATTTAGTATGATGCTGTTTATTTCTTAAACCCCAAATCAGAAAAATTCAATTTTAAAATCATTTGGACACATTTTATTATGTTCGAGGCCGGTTTAAAGAAGTCACTTAACTCGAACATAGGAAAAAGAAAAATACTATGGGAGTTTTAAAATGTATTTATCTTTTGGAAACATTACAAAATAAAAATAATAGCTTGATAATGTTTTAAATATAATTATGTTATATGTTATAGGAAGTGCCATATATTTCAAAATATTACTAAAGTTCGTCCAAAGGTTGAAATTTGGCCGTAACAAAAAAAAAAATTCAGCATTGAAAACAATATGATAATTATGTAAGTATAATTTACTAACTTTGGCGATTATAGCGCCGAGTTTATTCTGCTCATCCTCACTTAAAGCAAACGTATTGTGTAGGCTTGTCGCCGTAGGGGCAATTGTGCTCAATAATGTAGCCGCTTGTACTTCTGCCGGTTACGTACTAAGTTAAGTGGCAGTTGAATAAAACTTAAATGTTTGCTTCCTTACAATGTTCTCATTTTTCACTCCATTGTTTCAGAAAAGTCTTCACTCAGACTCTTATAATTGCTTTTAATATAGCTGCTCAATGGCAACAAACTCTTTCTGGGAATGAGTCTTATATTTATTTCCTAATAATTTTCTCAATAAAGATATGTTGCCATCTGCTATCTATAACAATCTAACATTCCAATTATAAAGGAGGCTTGCCTGACAAAAAGGAAAGGGTTAGTAATTAACTAACAAATAAACTGTTTCCAAAATTTTTAGTTGATATCACTGAAACTCGTCAATAGCTACCAAACAAAAAAAGTAACAAAATCGGTTGAAGAAAACAGGAGAAAATGGATCTCAACTGTTTTGTTTTTGCCTATTTATGTATAATTTTTTTAAACAATTAAAGTTTGATTCCTTAATTTGATAATTTGTGTTTTAGTGTTTTAGTAAATTTCGCTTTTTTGTTTCTTTCGATATTTTATTTATGACAGTGTATACTGATACAAAATTTTGTGTTCATAACTTTTGTAATGTAAATTTTTTACAACTTTTAATTTGAGTTTTGTATAAGATAGTTATCATCGCATAATTTTGTTAAAAATTGTGATTTATTTGGATGGCTACTGTGATTTAACACCACGAAATGAATATTTTTGATATTCTATGTATTAGCAAAATGTATAAAGATTTTTCATTAAAATGCCAATTTTTTTCATATAAACAGTACTAAAACAGATACTTGTTCGTTATAAATTTTAATAAAGTAATTTTTGGAGAAAAAACTGATTTCAAAGCTAAAAATTGCGCTAATAAGTAAAAATTAAATAAATTTTTTAAACAACATCGGTAAGACTTCAAACATAATTTTTGAAGTCGGTGCACAACTACGACAGTCTAGTTACTATTACACTATATATAACTTTATCTAGGAACTGTTGCAAACGCCTGGTCACTTATATTCGAAATTTATTTCCTGATTGCAAAAGATTTCATGTATCATAATTTTTCACCTACTTCAAAAATTATGTTAAAAGTCGTGCCGACTTTGTTCAAAGAATCAGTTTATTCTTTCCTTTTTAGCGTAATATTTAATTTGAAATCGGATGTTTTTTTCACATTTTTTAAAAAAATTCTTTTAAAGTAAATACAATTTTAATGAATACTCTATTAAACAAAACATAGCAAAGGGCATACCATGAGAAACATTATGGCAAGCTTTTGCAACTGAAAGAAAACTACCTTTTTTTCTCCTTAAACGTTCTTACTGAAGAACAATTATAGTCAGATCGATGTATGTGATTTAAATAAGACGACCCTCTATCGATTACAAAAATCATCAAAATCGGTTTAGTGGTGATGGATGATGGATACATAGGTTAAAAACCAAAGAAAAATTACTAAATTTCCGCCCATAATTTTTTTTTTATAATTATCGAATATCGTCAAACGGAGGTACGGGCCGTATGGGAGAGCACGCACCCTCTATTGATTAAAAATTTTTTTTTAAAAAACGATTCATCCAGAGAGAACTTATAGATGAACATCGAACAAACAAGCAAACAAAAAAACCATACATATGAATGGATAACAGTCATCCTTTGGGAAGTCGGTGAAAAATATCCTTCACTTTTTAGCTTAGTGATTTTTTTTCTTTCAAATTTCTAGAAAAATAAATGTTACAGTGTTTTGTGATTTCGGTCATATAAACGGCATGCTTTACTTCACACTTTCAGGTAAAAATTTCATCACACATGCATTTTGAGACCTCCCCCCCCCCCCCCCCGCCGAAAATGAAGAAAAGATAAACTAATTTCGATACGTGTGCATCGAGAAAATGCTGAAAACAAGCTGTAAACTTCAAGAAACAGATTACTTGCTATGTACAATAGCTCTACATTTTTTTTTGTAAAACTAGCATGCATATTAACGAAGTAATAATCATTTATTTACAAAATACCAATTTCGGTCGTCTGTTTTTGGTCTATTACCCGCAGAATTTTGCACGAAACTTCACCACACTGACAGAAAAAAATTAGAACATAAGAAATAATAATGATACTAAAATTAGAAAAAAAACCTGATTATTACATAAATTATTGAAATTTAAAAGAATTATTTTTTTATTGCGCATGAGCGAAAGATCGCAACTCTTAACTTTCATACCTTCATACCAAAGTATTTAAAGCAGCTCGGAAAAAAGAATCAGCTGAAAATCGTAAAAACTTAGAAAGATTTCGGTGGTTAAGTGTGTTTTATTTGAATGATTCTTCGAAATGAGATGGATATTAAGGGGCTGTTCACAAATTAGTCACATGTGATCGTAGTCATTCAGTACAACTATAATGTAATTTGTGATAAAAGTTGAGCATTTGTGAACAAACCCTTACCATCCATGTATTCGGTAAGGTTTTCTTTTCAGTACTATTACTTTATTATGAATACAGTACTTTAAAAAATATTTCTTAAATAGGATACACTCTTAGAAATTTCATCATGTAATTACGGTTAAATAACCGGAAGCAGTCTGTCCATCTAATTCACCGTTAAATTTAAGGTTTGGAACATTTTTCTATCTTTACGGGGCCTAAACCATTTCCAATCAACTTAGTTAAAAAGCCGTAAATACAAAAAATTACGGTTTTATAACCATTTAGAAATCATTTCAAAACAAAATCTTGACCGTTTTTGAACCATTTCGAGGCGTAGAAACCGTAAACGAAGTGCTTGGGACTCAAACGCCGGGTGTGTGGTTTACAAACCTTGCTCTCTATCCACTCGGCCATCTTCACCACGAACAGCTGGCGTTTATGTATCAATAAATCTTCTTTTCCAACAAGTAATGTGCATTAAAATTGAAATTTTACTTTTTAATTGGATCCAAACTCATTTTTGGGCTAAATTTATTGTATATAGTCGAAAGTCATTTTATTTGCTGCGAAAATTAAAATACAAACAAGCTTCAGCAGCTCAAATTATGGGTTTGCTCATTCGCAAACAGTTCGGGAATTCGATGTCTCCAATTTTTGATTTACGTGTGTGTATTTCTATTTAGTTTGTTTCTATTTAGTAAGCACTGCTTAAGCCACTTTTTTTCTTCTTTTTTTATATACACATGCAGATTTGAAGTGATAAATCTTTATTCATATTTTAACGACAACGTACGACCGGTAAGGTTTCTCAACCAAGATGGACGCCCGACTCTTATTGAGCGCTTGAAAATTACGGTTAGTTAAACGTTCTTTAGGATAAACAGAGAATAATCAATTTTTTTCACAATCAGCGGTTTGAGTACCATCTTTTAATGTTATTCAACTGTTGTAATTAAATATAGTAAAATAACAATCAAATAAATGGTTATTTTACTATTTCCTGACGGAAATTTTTAATAGTGTAAGGTTTATTTTTAAAAAATCAAAAATTATATCCTTTATGAGAGTTCTGTGTAATTAAGTTGTTTGTTACATCTCAAAAACAACGGATATATTACTTCCTGGCTTTTTAGCAGTACTTTAAGACCTTCATGAAAGTTACAGTTGATATACAGCCATTTAGAACACTTAAAGGAAAGAAACTAGTAAGTAACGCCTTGAAAAGCAGCAATTAGAATTTTTTTCCTCGGCAGAACGAAACAGTAACCACCGAATTTGATGATGAAAGCATAAAAAAAAAAGCTGTGAGCAGAAAGCAATTCCTAAAAGCTTTTGTTTTAATAGGGGTTTACACAACTTCAGAGGGGGAATTTATGGAACATTTATCTTGATGCCTTGTTCAATATATTGTAACGTTGAGATTAAGTTTGGGAAATAATTCTTGCTCAACGCGAAGACATTGGTGGAACGGCGTTTGTTTTACCATTTTGTTTGATTTAAGTTTATGTTCTTTTAAAGAAGAAACGAGCTTAGAATTACAAATCACGTTACAAAATCGCTTTTCTAATATGCTAGATAGAAGAAAAAGTCTTTTATAACGTTACCTTAGTTTTTAAATAATAAATTTGTCTTCTGAGATCATTGAAGAGTTAAAGGATGTGCACGTAAAAAACTCACGCTGATAATATTTCGATTGTTTAGAAGTTAGTATCTATTATCTAAATGTAATTTTCATATACTTTGTATGCTTGAATCATTCTATTTATTATTTCGTGCATCATTTTGGTTCATAATTAAACAGTGGAATATATCATTACTTTGGGACACAATATAACAGCGCGAAAAAATATTGAAAAATTCGTCTCAATCCCTTGGAAATTCCCTAATCCCCCTCCCCCTCCTCTCTCTTTCTTTCTCCCTCTTTGGAAATACTTTTTAAATTTTGAAATTTTAAGGACTGATTTTTACCTTACGTAGTGATATATAAATTTATTTCGTTACAAAGGAATCGGAAAAAAGGATTATAAACTAATATGAATTAGAATTACGAATTCAACTTCGATTCTCATGAAAATTACCTAACTAAAGAAAATTAAAAATTAGAAGAAGAATAAACTAAAAACATTTTTCAAAATTAAGTATATTTAATCTAACTTTTAGATAAAATTTTCGTCAGATTTTGACACAATAAATTATCACCTCGTTCTTCGAAAAACTGACAAAATGCTTCTTTTTTTACAAAAACCTTTTGTAAGGAACTATCAAAAAATAAACACAGATATATGTTGTTGTTTTTTTTTCAGTACTTGTATCTGAAGTAAACTATTTTATAAAAAGATTAAAGCCAAAATTTTGCGACAGAAGAACTCCTTCCATTCATTTTAAAAAGTAAACGAATTCAGCAATATTAAAATAGTTTATTTCCAATGAATAAAAAGGATAAGTATTTGGAGGAAAGGAAATCAAAATGTGCTTATATTTAATTCAGTAACTACATTCATAATAGTGACAAAAAAAATAAAATGTCCTTCGCTTCGAGCAATTTCTTTGCATTCATCGAGTTGCAATTTCAAATAAAATTGCCCGATTAATGACAATAAAAGCCAATCTGATAAGAAAACTAAAGCTAGTCGAGGCTGTTTTGCCATCAGCGAACGAACATATTTTTCTTTAATTACCAGAAACTTATTAATATTTAAATTTTCTAATAAACTTCAAACGAAACTGCTTCAATTGCCTTTGTTGGCACGATTTTTGACACTGAATAGTCATGGCTGCGCCTCGAGGCTCTAAGATATAAACGCTGAATAGAAAAGGGTCTTTCTTTAAATTATCTGAAACTTAATACTCTCTGTAGTTCTACATTTTCAATGAAATTTCAATTTTTCAAAAGAGGTCCCTTTTCATTGATTAAGTAATAAAGCAACAATGAGTGGAAGTGGATAAAATTTATTAATTGCAAGCTGATGAATATTTCAATGGGACTCCCATATTCCTGTTTTTTAAGCTTCAATGCATGATTTATTCAGAGAATCGTAATTCAGAGAATCTCGTGTTTGTCTCACATAGTAAGTTATACTATGTTATTGATTTTAAGAGTTTCTGAAGAGATTTTGAACAAATACAATTCAGAGAAATATTCTGAATTTTTTTTAATAATTTATAAAAGATTATTTAGGCCGTCACTTTCTAATTTTGCAGATTTGAATATTATTTTAATGCATTTTATCTGTCCAGTAAATAAAATACGACCCTAATGTATCAGGGACAGTGTACAAATATAAAACTCCAGGTTGCACCTTACACTTTATGAGGCCGTGGTAGCCTAGTGTTTAGGGCGTCGTAAATTGAACCGAAAGGTTTGGGGCTCGGAACCTGACCCGCTGAACACCCCCCCCCCCCCATATATAGTTGGGGATGCAAGCATGTAAAAGCTGCGGACCCTAAAGTCTCGAGTCCGAATATTTCAATCAAAATTTTTACACCTTTGTGGTTTTAAATAATTTCACCAACTCTCACATAAATGTTTGACGACAGTATATATTTCTTGTAAACAACACCGACTAAAAAAGTCAACGTCACGAACAATGACAAACTTGACAACGAAGGAGAAGTAACTATGTCTTTTTAGCTTGAAATGTCTTCATTCGTCTTCAAAGCTGAAACATGAGAAAATCCTCTTATAACTTCCGAGTAGTTTTGTTTTGAACTTTAATATGGAAAAAGACTAATTTATGTCATGTTTGAAGTTTCTAGGCAATTCAGGAGGATTGCAATATTCTCGTCACACGTCAGCATCGAGGAAAAGTGGAAAAGTTCAAGTAACAAAGGTTATTCACAGTAATTGTACATCTCTGATACAAATATTATGGATTGACTAAATTTGAAATTATTGTGAGGAGAATGTTATTTATTTTATCTAATAGTTTTTTTACACATAATATTTAAGGAAAATTTGAACAGACTTTTTGTTCAATTTTCAACCGCAAGTTTTTGACGCTTATTGCATAATATTCTTTTTCTATAGAGTAGCCGAAATGGTTAAGCACAAGTACTTTAATTATTTCCATATTTTGTGTAAAGAAATTGGCAGATGATAGCATTTATTTTTATTTTATATATTTTTTGTTTGAATATTTGACCTCCTAACCAGATCGAGGTATTCTTCGATAAGAAAAGGCTTCAAAAGCGTTTAAAGGAAAAAGTGTGAAAAAAATTAAAGTAATTTACCACAATCATATTTGCGTACAGGATCCTATTACTTGAAGGGAATTTTGAAGCCCCTCCAAAAATCTCTCGCCGTTCTCCTAAGGAAAAGTTTTACTCGATTCTAGTTGCCTAAAAGAAGTTTCCTTGTCATATCATATGAAGCAACTAGAAGCAAAATATCCACACTTTGTAGATCCAAATTTTGAACGTGTTTTACTCAGAATCGTTTTTTTTTTTTTTTTGTCACTTACAACCCTTTGCTTCTCACTGCTCATATGCGGTAAATCAAGTATAAAGGCAGTATTATATGTGCCACATTTATTCCACATTGAGTATTTTATTTGTCCCACATTGAGAAATTCGTTTAAAGATGTAAACAGCTACGTATATTCTTTCCGACATAGTTAATTTATAAGAAAATTAACTGCTTCGAACGTGTGGGCAAACATGGAATCTGAACAAGAGTCTGATTTTTCTAGTTAGGTGGCAAAAATCTACTTTACGCAGCCATATCTATTACTATTGAAAATATAGCAATTTCATTTCAAATTTAAGTTTTCTCGCAGCCATTTTGTGGCGTAAGTTGAAGTTAAAGTAACTAAATTTTAATCGAGCATTGGTTGTAGAACAGAAAGGTATCCTCATCTTTTTTTCAGCTATAAAACTCGCTTGGTTTTATGACAACGCATAAACCCAAGACGATACTAAGCAAAGAGGTTCTTACTGTGGACGGTAATAAAATCGCTGCAAACGTCTTCTTGTCTATCAAAAGAAGTTGCTGAATTCATCTTTTAAATTTATAGGTTTCGTAGAAGAAAACCTTTGAACAAATTTATTTGCCACGGTAAAAAATAAAACTAATGAAATATATTTCAGAGCAAAAGACTAATAAACATATTCAGTACATCTTACATTGTATAAATTAAATTTGAATCGGCACTGTATCGCTAATCGCACATGTGGTATCTGCATCCGAACAAAGCACATCTTAAGAAATTAACTTGATCGATAGTTTTTTGGAAAATGTAGCACATAATTTGTTGGTGAGGCGCCACGGAAAATTAATTTATTAATACTAGAGGTTCTCCCAAAAATCAAAATTCAACCTTCTTAAATAAATTTAATTCTGGAAACATTATTGTATTTATGTAAGTATTATTCATCAAACTTCGCTATTATAACATGGAGACTATTTTGATCATCCTCACTTAAAGCAAACGTATTGTAAATCATTGTCACAGCAGGGCCGATTGTGCTCATAAATGTAGCTGCTTATACTTTTGCCGATTTTGTACAAAGTTGAGTTGCATTTGAATAACACTTAAATCTTTGCTTCCATACACCCTATTCTCATTTTTCATTACATAGTTGTCAAAGAAATCTTCACTTTAAACGCTTATTATAATTGATTTTAATATTAGTTATAATTAATCGGTTGTGATTTCTATATGAAGAAAATCTAACTAAAATAATTGTTAAGTTTCGAGTTGCAATCTGTGTTTCATTTATCCCTTAACCTATACAATACCAGAAGGAATTCTTGATATTATCAAACGATATTATTTAAATGTGCACATAAACTTAAATTCCAGCTGGGACATACGACCTAAAGATCAGTATTTTTATTCTCTTGAAGTGAACGGTAGCTTTTATTGCTAACTAATTTGATCCTGTCTATTAGTTATTTGTTGAACTTAGGGAAGGTAATTTTGCTGAAAAAACGTACAATCCTATAACGTTATTTGGACTCACTAAAAATAATCTCGCTATTTTAGAGCAAGGTTTTCGATTTTTTAATGATCAATAACTAAGCACAACTGTTATGTTTAAAGTGGCTCAGAATGTCAAAACTTTTTTTTTTTAATGTTTTATATCATTGTCTCCTATTGAGCATTCACGAGTACCACTATCATTTATTTTAAAAAAAAAAGGTTTGTAAATTATGCAGTAGGTCTTAATCAAATATTTAATAGTCATTCCATATATTATTGTTCCGAATAATATCCGATAGGCGACAGCATGCTTTACTCATTTTTCACTATATCACAGGCTCCCCACTAGAGGGCTTTAGCCTTCTCACAACGGGGTTGGGACAACAGTAGTCCCAGAAAAAATTTCCTTTTTGCTGCAATATTTTTAACACAAATATGGTATTAACAGAACATTTTTCCCATATAAAAATACCAGCGTTAGTATAAATTTTGTTTTGCAGCAAAATCACAGCACAAAAATGTTGATTAACTACAACATAACAGCAGAAAGATACGATAAAACTGCAGAATTCCTAGCCGACTCTTGTAGTCAAAGGGTTAAATATGTGAGTGATGGCATTAGCAACTATTTTCCTTACTGCGCAATCACTGGTCTTCGTCCAGATTCATCTGAACAAGGGACGTTAATGCGGACGAACACGCAATCGCGCTTGCACAATAAGCAAAATCACTGTAACCGTCACCACCGTTATTAAATGCCGTCTAGCTCTCAAGGCTCCCGAAATAGTTGCTTGTTACAGCTCTACCATAAACAAGAAGTTCCGTCTAGAACTACACGAGCCTACTTTCCCGTATACACCGAATTCAAATTTATAATCTAGCTATCTCTCTCTCTGTCTTTTTCGTTTAGCTTTAGTTCTTAATTGCTTCAAATATACCTTTTTCAACGGTTAATACATATTCATTCAATCATTCATTTATTAAGTCATTCATGTATTTATTCACTCATTTATTGATTTTTTCTTTTGCTTATTCATTTAATCGTTCATTAATTCAAAAATATTCTTGAAAATCCCGATCAAAAAATTTCATAGAAAAATAGGCTCGTTAGTTTTGGATGAACTTTCTATTTGTACATGTTCTACGTCATAACAGCTTTCCGATAAAGTTTGTTCCAAGCAAATCGGTCCTTTAGATCAGGAATTATATAGGATTGAAATTTCCCCGTACGCGGTATGTTAATTTTTTTTGAACTGTTTAAAAATGAACAAAAATTATTCAAATCAATATTTCAAGCCAAGAACTTCTTCCAGTGAGCTTGTTCATGGGAACTTGGATTTTGTACCCAGAGTTTACATAATTTGCTTCATTTTCACCCATAGGCGCTAATGTTAAAATTTTTTGAACTGTTCAAAATTGAACAAAAAATTGTTCAAATCAAAAAGTAAAACATGGAAATCAGATGTTCTCGCCGAGCTCTTTCGAATGCAAAAAGAATTTTTCCAATCGGACAATTTGTTCAAAAGTTATTAGGGGGGGGGGGGACAGACTGACAGACAGACAGACCGACAAACAGACAGACCGACCGACACACTTTTTCCCCATCTCAAAACCCTACTTTAAAATTTTTTTTATTTTTCAATCTTTATTTAATTACTTAAATTATTTTTGACTTTTCTTGATTTCTAACGATATTTTCATGATACATTAAGCCTTCTTTCATGCTTTATTATTATTTCTTTTACTTTTACGGGAAAGTAGGCTACAAAAGAAATATCTGACTGGCAGAGGGATAAGAATAATCCATTCGTGTGCAAGAGAGGAACTGCAGGCATAAGGAATGTGCCCCTATCTTATCGTTTTAGTTCATTTGGTATACTTGATTTCTTCCGAACTGATGCTACATGCAAATTTATAAATTTAATTGCTTTCAACAAACAGAGAAGCAAACATTCTGATTCGTATGCTAATAGCAGCTGCAAAACATCCCTAAAACTCAAATGGTTTCGTCGTTTTCTGCCATGCGTAGAAGCGTCCAAGCGTCAGAACTTTATGGATGTAGGTGTGTTTACCTTCTTTTTGTTGCGGTTATCTTGCAATTGTTTTATGTTTTGGCAAGACAGAAGTTACGTTTTTTTTTTCTTCAAAATTGTACTCCCAAGAAGATTGCGGATCATATTCAGAGACGTGCGATTTGGAATTATATAGTCTCACCTTATGTTTGACATAGTTATTCTAGTTAAATAATAAGCATACAAATCAACCTCACTCATGTATTCCCCATTAACCCTCTCACGCATGAAAGCCTCATATGAGTTGACATAAATTTTTGCTTCAAATTTTTATGCAGATTCATTTTTGTGCTGAAATTTTCATGTAGTCCTCATCTGGAGACTCTAAGCAGTTCTTGGAAATCACAAAAAGTTTCATAGGGTATTCAAGATAGTTAAAAGATTAAGATATCTTTGGGAGTCCATGGAGGATTCAAGAAAGAAGAAAAAATCTCAATTTCGAATCAAATTCTGTTTATTTATTTTCGTGTATTACATTACTGGGAAGTTTGGTATTATTTCGCAGCTTCTTACTACTTATGAATGAGGTTTGAATATTCAGTTTTGACATGTTTGTTATTATATTGGTTAAATATGGCAAAAAAGCATAAAACCTCTTCGTACAAGAACACGAATTTTTGGCTATACAGGGCAAAATTTCCGAAAATAAATTATTACACAACAATCCTGAGATACTAAATTAGTTTGTAGCATATGAAACTTTTTTTATAACACAAATAAATAAATGCATGCATGAGAGAGTTAATTTATGCTATAAAAACTTGTTACATGCACTGATTAGGAAAACCCGTATTTTTCTTTTTTGCTCAAAATAAACATTCATTCAGATGTCCTCCAAACGTGAATTTCGCAAATTAGACACTGCACTTTTGAAGCCAGTAAACACCGTCTTCTTTATTACAATCCAAATAGATTTGCAGGACAAATAATTGAAGATGTGTTTACAGACGGAATAGGCTAAATGGGGTGGGGGAATGCTGAGAACAAACACATACGAGTGAGAAAGAAAAATCGGAGAAAGCAAGAAAATTAGAGGATTACTCTGTCTGTTCCTGTCTTTGTTGGTTTACGTTTGAATCACTTTGTCTTTCTGATAATCGGTGATCGTGTCAGTCAGCAAAATGTTGTTCAGTTCAAAAGTTTATTGCATTAAATTGTGTTTACTTCTTTTTCTATACGTTCGCGGTTTTAAATAATACGGTTTTATTTACTATGTCGTCTATTAATCGAAAAGCTGGGTTTAGTTACACTAAAAAAAAAAAATTGGTTCAACCTTTCTCATAAAAAAAACCCGGAAAAAATGATGAAATTTAGCTGCAACCAATTTTTTTACTAAGTTGAACCATTATGATGGTGTAGTTTCACCATGGATGTGAAACTCAGAACCATTGCAATAGTTGAACTTAGTACCAAATGTTGGTTGCAGCTAAATTTCACCATTTTTTCCCTTTTTTGATGAAGGGTTGAACTAGACATAAGGAACACCGTGTACATAAGGAAGGAAGATAACAGGAAGAAAAAAACATGAATGCTAATAACATAAATAAGTAGTAATAATTGTTAAATACGAATAAGTAATCTCACAGGGTTTTTTTAATTTCATGATTTTTTTACTGGTTTCAAAATTTGCTTACTGATTTATAAAATGTTATGATTTGAGAAATATTTAAACGCTTTGCGATACATAACTCCAAATGCGCACCTGATTTGCATGCAAGGAGCCTGAAGAGAAAGTGAAAAGGAGCTCAGAATTGTTTTCCTGAAAACTGTTTGAAACTAATGTTCTTTGAATTTTATGCAAAGCTATTGGTCGGCTTTTCGTTTACTATTAGCATAAAACAGTCCAATTCAGAAGCAAATTCTTAATAAGTTTTCTGCAGATTCTCAGACGAAATAAACTATGGGGAAAAATTTAACTTTAACTACTGAATCGTTTTTTTTAAATTTTTGGTTATTGAAAGCTAATTTTCAGGTTAACTTAATTCACAATTTAAATTTATAGGGCTCCATTACGCTTCGCCATGCAACGAATAAAAGTGGAAATCACAAAAATTGAATCCTACAAAATAGATGTTACTTTAAAGAAAACGAAATCGGTGTCTATGCTTCTTATCGATATCTTATGGCAGAAGAAGAATATTGCACTTGAATTTTCAGAATGAAATGGATTTTGTTCGCTATTACGGAAATACGAAAACGAAAGCTTTAGGTTATTTACCTAAAGTATAGTACATTTACCGTTGAATTTTCAAATAAAAACCAAATGTCTATTGAGGAAATTGCTTAAGAACAAAGAATTCAATAAACATGCCAGTCCAAGATCGCCTCCGTACGTATACAAACATATGCTGCTTTCTTTAAATAATGTTGAAAACGGCATATTCGGTCTTTTCAAAGTAAGAGTAAACTCGTTGTATAATGTAAATATATTTTACTTCTCTAAAGTTACAAATTTAAGTATTTCCTGTCAATAAATGAAATTAAAAGTTAGTTTTTTTATTTAAACGAATAAATTAACTCCAAACGCCACAGTGTATCACATAGGGAAGTAAGATAAGTACCACAACAGTGCAAAAAAATAAATGAATAAAAACACAAAATAAATTAAAAGGATCATCATACACAAACAAACAATTAAAAACAAACAATAGTACCAATAAAACGTTTTAAAAGATTAAAAGTCTGAACGTTCTGAAATAGAGCAGATGAAACACTAGGCCAGGAAAAGGATATAGTAAGAGAGTTGACGCTCAATTATGCGTACCACTAATTTACAAAAACTCATGATTTTACGAACGGTTCACTAGTCCCGAAAAATCTACTGAAAAATTTATTTTCGATTTTACGAAACGAACGTTCGTGAAAAACGCTCGCAAAATCGAGAGTCGCAAACGTTTGCAATCGTTCTCAAAGTGTTCGTAGATTTAGCGCCAACTGTATTTTATGTGATCTTAGTGAAGGAATATTAAAGTAAATGTTAGTTGCAATGATTCATAGATATCGTAGAAAAATAATTAACTGGTAGAGATAAACCAGATTTTTTGAGCTGAATACCTGGAAAAACAAAAACTTATGAAACTATTAAATAAAATTTCAAACTTCAATTACCAAGCACTATAAACATTACTTAAAAACTTCGCTTAAAAATGATAAAACTTGAAACATTACATTCACCAAACAAAGTAATTCATCGTGCTAGATGTTTTATCAGGAGCTAATAAGGGTTCTTTTCCGCTTTAAAGGGGACTGGTGATGGTTAATTTTTTTTCGCCAAATCAGACTACTAATTTTGGATTGCCGCTGACAACCCAAAGTTAAATATTTTCCCCACAACCAAACTCCACACAAAACAATTTGACTCGGCATGATTGGCTTGGCGGGAAAAAAACTGCTCCCCCCCCCCCCCTCGAAACGAAAAAGTACCCTAATAATACTTTTCACAGCTAGAATAGATTGTTAAGTATGAAAATTCTAGTAGAATGGAGAATATTTTAAAATTTCATTTCGCAACAGAAATTCAAATCACACATTTTACTTATCATGAAATGTCATAAAAGTTTATCTCGAGTACTTTCTGTCTGCTACTAAATAGTTTTAATCAGTAGCAGATTCGAGTACTTTCTGTCTGCTACTAATAGTTTTAATTTATCGCAGTCAAAGCATCTTTGACTGCGACAGTTGTTGAAATATACTTAAGGTTACTTGAAAATACTACTTAGAATTTAAAACTGCCTTAACATTCAAAACGGTAAAAGAATATTTTTAATGTCGTCATTAGTTCTGTATCATAGTATAGACTAGGCATCACACCGCTCAATCGCTGTATGATCTCTGAAAGATAATTTAGTATTTTTCTTATTATAATTGAATTTTCTTTTTTAATAATGGAGAAATTGCTAAAGTGCGTGTATTTTATTTTTCTGCTCATTGTCTTGAATCCAAAAAAATCAAATAAATCCGAGTAAAGGGTGAAATAGTTTAAATAAATATATTAAAAATTTTTTAAAAAATCAAAATCCTGAAATACTTGATTTTCCTTTCTTTTTTTTTTTTTGTTATTGTTTCCAATCCAAAAAATAAAATAAATCCGAGTTACTGAGTTAAAATATTTTTGAATTTGATTAAAAGTTGCAACCTTTTCAATAATCAAGCACCTACGTTAAACCATAAAATCTGATAATTTAGTTTGAAAATGGTTATCTTGCTAATGCACCACACAGCCCTGGTATGATAACATTCAGTTGTAATTTTACTTTTTCTAGGGTAAAGTGACTAACTCTTGGTCGGGCAGTAGTTGTGTTTCAAAGTAACTGTGTTATTTTTCCAAGTTAGCATAAATTAGTTTTTGTTCTATGGTTTACCGTGCAAAACGGATTCCGTCCGTCACTTGACAATTGGAGAAGGTATTTTGTGTGCCTGTAGCGTTTTTAACACATTAAGCGCCAGGTCAGCCATCAGTGGCTGACACTGAACTTTCCGTTTAGGCCACGTCAACCACCGGTGGCTAACAATGAAAATATGAAGAAAAGCTTTAAAAAATTACATTGTTTTAAGCAATTTCTGAAATTCTATTTAAAATGTACTTAGTTTTCATTTGTTACAGGATTTTACTGAACACTGAACTTTCCGTTTAATCCGCATCGGTTACCGGTGGCTGATACTAAAAGCGTAGCCTGACTGGAATTTCCTTATAAATTCGCGTGTCACTCAACGTTTTAATAACTATTTCCAAAAATTTGAGGAGGGAATTAAAGTAAATTCAAGTCAAAATTATTACTTCCTTATGACTCAGAACTTTCAAATTCTCCAAAAATGAAGTCAAAGTTTTCATTAAAGAAATGACTTCAACTAATGCAATCAATTTTGCTTTTCGTGTGAATTGCTTCTAGACAGTACCAGGGACCTAATAAAAAGCAACTTCTTTCTTTTTTAAGGAAATTATGCACTGAGTAAAATTATTGTACTTGACTTCTAGTTATTTACTTATAATTGATTGAATCTTCAGCAATGTTCTATAAACGTGCACTTTTCTTTTCATTAAGTATTGATACAGTTTACTTCTAGTATTCAGCAGGTTTATAGTATTTAGCATTGGTTTGAATGCATTTTTTTTAAAATAATTAAAATAGTGCTACACTTCCCTTAAGAAATAAGATGTAAATGTAATTTCTTTAAAGCTTAAGGCTTTCTTTTCTTTCTTTCTTTCATAATTTTATTAGAATAAGAAAAATTTATAAGAATATTTTTCACGATTAAATATAAAGACAGGTTATCATTTGCTTTATTTTAATTTAAAACTAAACCGAGCTTAAGTTTTATTTAAAACATCACAATTTCACGAAAACTGCATAAAATTGCTTTTCTCTTGCAAACAGCTATTTTGAATGAGTTCACTTCTGAGTCGCAGTTCCACGATACAGAATTTATATTTTGTGTTGCATCTAAGGAATCCTGAGCCATACAAGCTCCAAAAAGTTAAATCATCGAAGGATATTCAACCAGATTAATGAAAGCGACATAAAATGAAACATTTTTAAGTGCTATATTTGAGTTGTCTTTGTCCTTTCTTTCAATTCTTTTGAAAACAACCCACTTTTAAGTCAGTCCCTGGATTTCAGAATTCTGGACTATACCGAACATTTGAGTTTCAATATTTGTGAAAAAAAAACTTTCGACATTCTGAAAGACAGCTTCTCTAGATTGTCCAAAGTTTCTTTTTGGAACCAAAATCTGATTTATGTTTGAGTACCATATTTCATGAAACTGCTTAGCCTTAGACTAATTGAAGATGTAGTACGCAAAAAAAAAAAAAAAGGTTTACTTCAAGTCTAAAATGAGCACGCAATCACTAAAGAAAGTTATTCAACAGATTTTTTACTCATAATTTTGTTTCCTGATCGCATAAATTATCTTGAATATTGAATGCCGATGCTTGCTGTGTAAAGAAGTTCACAACTTTATTAAATGAAAAGGAGGGTTTATTGTAGGATGAAAAAAAATGACTGATACGAAGTTTGCCAATTTGTGAGTCATAACATTGTTTTTGCGCTTTGAATGAATTGTGGTATTCGTTCGCATTAAAAACATTTTGACAATTTTTAATTACGAAAATAAATTTTTAGCTGACTGATATAAAGTTTGTCGATTTGTGCGTCATCACCTTGTTTTTGCGATTTTAATGAATTATGTAATTCGTCCGCTTTAAAAAGTATTTTAACGATTTTTAATTGCAAAAATATTTTTTAACTGACTCCTGCCTCCAATTTATTTTTTGAATATTCTTAGACATTAAAATAACCACTTAAACCACGACTCAACGAGTTCAAAAGGAAATATTTTCGAAAATGTATTTGTGAAAACTAATTTTACCTCATTGGCGTCTCTAAAATTTGTAATAAAATTGCACAGTCTGCTTTAATTTTAATTGCCAGTGTTTTGTTCAAACATACGAAATTCTCTGCGCGCATGTCTATTTTAGTGGTATTTTAAAAAGAGAAAAAAGTCCATTATGTAGAACACGTTCTTTATCTTTAAACCTTTAAAGCACTCTAAAACAAAAGATTTTTTTTCTGGAACAAGAATGGAAAGTTTTATCCTTTAAAAGATTTTGAAGCACAGTAAGTAAAAGGAAGAGGATTTCCAGAAAGTTATCTATGTTGAAAAACCTTATGATTTTGTTCTTCTTTGAATTTAACGTGTATAGCTGACTAGCAGCAACAAAGACCTTTTCTATGTGGAACTCATATTATGTTACAGAGTTTCACATGTCATTTTTAATTCTCCATATCCCTTTCAAACGTTTTAGACCGTGCTGAATTGTTATATTGGCACGTGTTATAAAAATAATTGTTTGTGTAATTAAAAGATGAATGTAATGATAAATGGTGAGAAGTACGTCAACCTAACTCTAATATGGGCTTTTTATTTCGAACCTTTTTCAGTTTTCCCAAAACAAATATAGATTGCACTACACTGTAAAAACATATACGGCATGTTTACCAAAACACGCAACATACGCAAGATCTGATGCAACAGTGCGCACGAAAATGAAGTAAAATTTAGCGACATATTTTGGTGCTGTTTACTATATAAAAAAGAGATGTTGCAGTGTCTTTGGAGCCTAGACTTTCCTCACAAAACGTTAATTATGTCAATGAAAATACTTTATTATTACATTGCATCGTACAGAAAATAGTTGAAACGTCAATTGTTGAACATTGTTATTATTTACCGTTAACTTCGAAGGATTACAGAACATCGAACTTTCCCAAATTTAGTAGTTTCCTAGGTGAATTTCTGAACATACTACTAATTTTCAGAATTTCCATTCAAAATTTATCCACGATGATACTACGATGATATTGTTTGAAACTGCACTTTCACCTGTACTGTTCTTGTTTAAAAAAATGAAGTTGAGCTTTGTAAAAATTCAACTGTCTAATAACGCTGTAAAAATTCTATTCAATTATTAAAAAAAATAAAACAACAAATGCCGAACTTCATTAAAAAGCAAAAAAAAAAATCCTTATATAAATTCGGAAAACATCTTCAAAATGTGAAATGTTTTCCAAAAATTAAGATTCTAAGGTGTTGAACATTAATCCAATCTTATATCTGCATTTCTGCATTAGTGTTATATCTATAAATTGAAATCCAGCAATGTGCAATCGTCTATTCTTGTCAACCTACCATTCTTGTTCATTTCAAATCATTTTCCTCTTCAAAACAATTTTAGAGACATAGTCCATTATGCCAATATAAGGCACTCCGCATTAGTAATTTATTTTCTACGTATCGAAGAAGTTTATCATGAGATCCTTATGAACAGAGAATGGTTAAGCCTGCTGAAATGTGAAAATCTAGCCTGTAAATCGTAACGTCTGAGAACTTTTGCAACTTGGTTAAGAACAGCAGAAAAAGATATGCCAACCACTTTCCAGGAAATGATGAGTTACAGTTGGTACTGGAATTTTTCTGAGTAAATTTCTTAACCTTTAAATCAATTAAAGTCGGCAGAAAATCACAATCCACAATCACATATCTGATATGGCTAATCTCAAGTACTTTATTTAAAGAACGAAAAATAACATCGCTATTAACAGTTAAGTTGAAAGAAGAATGTTTTTTATTTGCAGTAAGGAAAAAATACCTACAAGATGCTAAAAATGTACTGCAATAAATTCAATTCGTTTAAACTCAGAACTTAAAGTAATAATAAAAGTACTAAAGTACTTGGCAAAATAACTGCATACCATTTTGCAGAATAAACCGAACGTCCTGTGCAAGAGGGACATAAGTCAATAGATAAAAAAAATTAAAGAAAGTTATAATAAATTCAAAACTAAGTATATGTTATTCAGTTCTGGCTCTCCTACTAATGGCATATCTTTTTGAATTACACTTGAAGTTATTCGAGAGAATTCAAATGAGTACAAAATAGAAATGAGTAAATTATTGAGCAAAATGGAAATAATACTTAACAAAAGTAATGCCCATAAAATATTATAACGATACAAAACGTTCTTTTGTGTATTAAAAAGACTAAATTTTACTATTACACCGCTAAACATTCTAGTTAGACCTTTCACCGAAAAAACGAGAGAAAAAAAAGAGCTGCAACCAGCATTTGGTACATAATTTGAGCCATTAGAATGTTTCCTAGTTTCGCATTCAAGATGAAACTACACCATTATAATGATTGAACTTAGTACCAAATGTTGGTTACATCTAAATTTCGCAATTTTTTGAATTTTTTTTGTAAAAGTTTGAACTGGAATTTTTTGCAGTGTATCTTCTTCTCAGAAGTAGTCGATTTTAAGTAGTGGCTCTATTGTACTAGAAATGCGATATAATAAATAATTTCAAAAAGTTCTTTAAATCGCAATCTCCAAATACGAATAAGTTTTGTATAGGGTCAGGTGGGGTAAAATGGGTCAATTTTAGCTATTTTCATATTTAAAGTTTCATAGCAACAAACCCAGAAACATTTCCCATTTCTTTTCAATTGCATCTTAACATTGAACTCCTTTAGATTAATTTTATGCCATTTTAATACTTATTTTTTAATTATGAAATAGTTTAACTGAGCTTATAAAGTTGTGACCTGATTTACTCCATCGTGGGGTAAAATAGGTCATACAGCACAAACGAGGAGTTTGTTAAGGATTGGGAGAACCTGTTGGATAAAGCAACTAACTTTTCGACAGATGTCCAGGTAGTTGGTTTGCTTCCCAGGTATGGGGTGCATAGGGGCTGGTTAAATCAGCGGGCTAGGAGCATGAACCTGATTCTTAAGAAACTTTGCATAAAGCATTCAATCAGGTTCATTGATGTTTGGAGTTCTTGTCAGCGTGATTGGGTTGCGAGGGATGGTCTGCATCTTAGTTCTAGGGGTGTAGTTAAGGTTAGCGATATGATTTTAGAAGCTTCAGAATCAAAAAACTAATTTTGGATGGGGGGATTGGAGAATGTCATGGTGTTGACTTCTGTTCTGGAGGTTTTAAAAATGAGGGTAAAATATTAAGCAATAGTAACATTAATAGTAGTGATTTGAGGCATCATAAAATGTTTAAGACAAGCAAACTGGGCATGCTCAGGTTTCTATATACTAATGCTCGCAGTATCAGGAATAAGATGGACGAGTTAAATAGTGTTCTCGCAGGTGAGGAGTTGGATATTATTGGAATTACGGAAACATGGGTTACGGATGATGATAAGGATTTAGTGAGCATTGCTGGATACAATTTGTTTAGGCAAGACAGGCTGGGTAAGAAAGTTGGAGGGGTTTTATTCTATATTAAGGACAATTTTATTTGCAATGAATTGGTCATTAATAATAAGCCTAATGATATTGAAATGGTCTTGGTGGAGTTGGTGAGCAATAAGGGGAAGAAGTTATATTTGGGAAATGTTTACAGGCCGCCTAATGTCAGTCAGGATCAGGACGAGGAGATGTATAGTGTTATTAGGGACATGTCTGGTAAGGGCTCGGTCATCATGATGGGGGATTTCAATTTCCCGGGCATGGACTGGAATAGTTTTTACACTAGCAATGGTAGGGAAGAAGATTTTCTGAAAGTGATTGGAGACTGTTTTTTGGATCAAGTTGTTACCCAGGGGACTAGGCATGGTGCTGTCTTGGATCTAGTTTTTTGTGATGTCGGAAGTTCTGTTCAGGGGTTGAGTATAGGGGAACATATTGGAGATAGTGATCACAATACTATTAGGTTTTGGACCAGCTTCGATGCTCACAAAGGTGAGCATTTCAGATTTGTACCTAACTTCAGAAATGTTGATTATGTTGCACTTAGGCAGGGTTTGAAAGAGGTTTTTTCTTCTGGGTTGGAGAATAGTGAAGCTGATCTTCAGTGGGAAGAGTTTAAGGGGAAATTGGAGAAAACAGTGATGGATTATGTTTCTTTTAGAAAGAAAGGTGATTTCACGAAAATTTGGCCCATGTGGTTCGCTAGGGAGGTGAAAGAAGCTCTCAATTATAAGCAAGCCACTTTTCGGCGACTAAAAGAGACTGGGTGCCATGCTGACAGGATTTTGTATTGTGAAGCTAGACGTACTTTCAAGTATTTGGTATGGAGTAAGAAAAGGGAATTGGAGCAAAAGCTTGCAGATAACATCGAAAGGAATCCTAAAAAATTTTTTGCTAATGCTAATTCAGGGAAAGCTCGTAATACTCAGGTAGGCCCACTAGTGGATGAGAACAGGAACTTGATTCAAAATGAGGGAGATATTGCTGATATTCTAAACAATTTTTTTTCCAGTGTATTTAACAGAAACTGTATCTCAACAGTTGACATAAGCGAGAAGCAAGCTAATACACAGCTTGAGGATTTTGTATTTTCTAGGGATGATGTGTTGTTTCATTTGAAAAAGATTAAAGCAAATAGGGCTCCAGGACCTGATAATGTTTATCCAAAAATTTTAGTAGAATGTGCAGAGGAATTAGTGGATGTTGTCTTGACTATTTTCATATCTTCATATAACTCGGGGACTGTGCCAGTGGATTGGAGGCTGGCAAACATAACGCCGCTCTTCAAGAAAGGGTCTAAAACTAAGGCAGGAAATTATAGGCCTGTGAGTCTTACTTCCGTTCTTTGTAAAATTTTTGAAACTCTGATAAAAATCAAAATAGTGAATTTCCTGGAGGCTAATGGAGTGTTGACTGATTTTCAGTATGGTTTTAGAAAGGGTAGGTCCTGTACAACTAATTTGTTGCATTTCTATGACAAGGTTACCATGGCACTAGATAATAAAAAGTGCGTAGATGTTGTTTACATTGACTTTCAGAAAGCGTTTGATAAAGTACCGCATGAAGCTCTTCTTAGCAAACTTGCTTATATTGGTATTGGTGGAAAAACTTTAATTTGGGTTAAAAATTGGCTGACTGGGAGGAAACAAAGAGTAGTAGTGAAGGGCAATTATTCTCAGTGGATTGATGTTTTGAGTGGGGTTCCACAAGGTTCAGTTCTAGGGCCAATATTATTTATTATTTTTATTAATGATATTACTCAGAGTATTTCTGGGAACATCAATATTTTTTCTGATGATGTCAAAATAATGGGAATTGTGGACACGGAGGAACAAGACAATCAGTTTCAAGAGGATTTGAATCAAATTTCTAGGTGGGCAATTAAGTGGGGTATGTCTTTTAATATTGGGAAATGTCAAGTGCTTCATTTTGGTCATGGGAATAAACATGCAACCTATTATTTACAAGGTTCTGTCATTAGGGAAGCAGAAGCAGTTGTTGATCTAGGAGTATAGATTAGTCATGACTTCAAGTCCAGTCAGCAGTATAGCATAGTAAGTAACAAAGCTAACAGGATGCTTTGGTTTATCAATAAGGCTATTTCGGACAGGTCTAGGGAAGTTGTATTGCCATTATACAGAAGTTTGGTAAGACCTCATTTGGAGTATGCTGTTCAGTTTTGGTCTCCGTACCTAAAAAAGGATATTACCTTATTGGAAAGGATTCAAAGGAGGGCTACAAGATTGGTAAGTGGTCTTTCAGACAGATTATGAGGTTAGGCTTAAAAGGCTCAATATGTATAGTCTTGAGCAAAGGAGAGTCAGAGGGGACATGATTCAGTTGTTTAAATTCATTAAAACGGGAAATGTTGATGGACTACAGCTATGTGCTGAAAGTAGAACCAGAGGTCATTGTTTTAAACTTTTCAAATCTCAGGCTAATCTTGAAATTAGGAAAAACTACTACTTCAATAGGGTTGTAGGCAGTTGGAATAGTTTACCGGAAGCGACTGTTAATTGCAGTGGGGTAAAAACTTTTAAGAAAGCTCTTGATGTTCATTGGGGACTGCTAAATTAACTAGGACCAGCCTAGCTGGGCCCTGAGCCTGTTGCTGGTCGTCACTTTTGTATTTGTATTTGTATATTTGTATAATGTAAAATAATGCTGAAAACAGTTATTTATTACTTTGAAATTGAAAAAAAAAGGAAGTAATATATTTTGCAACATTTTGAATTGTAATTACATTGAAATTTAAAAATAATATTGTTCTAGATTGGTTCACATAACACCTCAACAACATCACTTCTCTCTACCACATGATCTTTTTTAGGGAAAACATGAAAAAAATTTTTTTTTAATTTGATTTCAATAAAATAAACAACGTACACTGTTTAAATTTAGGAAGTTTCTACAGTGAGGTTCAGCAAAGTAAATTTTGAAACAATAATAGAGTAGAACTAGCTAAGCCTAACCATGACCCATTTTACCCCATCCAAGAAAAACTGGTGTAAAAAATTCAATGTTTAATTATTTTTTTTACATGCTCGGCTGTAATTGTTCTCCAAAGTTTATTTGCGCGGAAATCCTTTAAATTTGGGTTGTTATTTGATAAAATATAGAGATTTTCAGAAGTTTTCGGTAAACCATGTGTTTAGCACACTATCATCCAAAAATTACAAAAATATTTTTTGTGTTGCCATATTTAGGAACCTAACTTTTTTTAGAATGAAAAATGTTGCCAACACATTGAAGTATAACATAAAAAATATTGGTTTAAAAATTTAAATTTCTATTATTTTGAGTTTTTTCTCAAGTGACCCATTTTACCCCATCCTACCCTACTAAATATTCTAAAATTCCGATTCATCCCATATATCCTTAAAATAACTTTCAAAATATGAATAAAACCTAGTTTCGATAAACTTACTGAAACAATATTATCCAGTAAAATATAAGCTGAACATAAAATTACCTCATGTCTTACTGGAAGCCTCATTTACTAACAAGTTGAAAATTCATGGTATAACATTTAAGAAAACGTATCTCTTTCAAGAACCCTGTCTTTCACGAGGACTGTCATATTAAAGGTTGAAGGGCTTTATTCTCAAGGTAAATTTTCATTTAACTGCAACCTCATGCACCAACATCACTTTGTTAATTGACTTTTAATGAGTTTAATGAGCGTTGAAAGAGTTTTAAGGTCTTAAAATGAACATATTTGCTCATTAATGACTTTCTTCGCCATCAGAATCCTGACATACCATGATTAAATATTCACGACGAGTTGCATAGTTGTTGAGATGTTCTGATTAAACTGCCGATTAATTATGGAGATTAAATTTTCAGTCCTCTCCGAGAGTGGAAATGCTCGATGATAGGGAGAGAGCTGAAAGTCAAATTAAATTTTCCTGTAGGTAATTTAAGGTCAATTAAAGACTATTCATATTGCCTTCAGTCCTGTAGCATTCCGGTAAATTAGCAATTGCCCAGCGATTTTCAGCAATACTAATTAGTTTTTTCTGCTGTCTATATCTATTTATATCTTTATGTTACCGTGAATGTCCTAAATTGGAGAAGGTCGACATACACCAAATGCAGAATTTTGACAATCACCGGAGATTATCAACATTTATCATACATGAGACTGGAAAATGTCGACATTATTGAATTTTGGACATTCACGGTAACATATATATATAAGTATATATATATGTGTGTTCCATGTAAATTAAAAAGTCGAAAAGGGTTAAGTTTAAAACTTTAATTTTTACATGGTGAACTCAAAGCTGAATATTTTCTCACTAGTATTCATGAAGGAATTATGCATTGAATGTATATATGAATCTAAACTGAGGAATTGTTTTTACATTCTTGTGTCTTTCTCTTCCGTAATAAAAAATAAATATACAGAAAATATTTTTATGTATTTGGAACATTTTTGTACAGTACACTGTTGATCGACAGGAAATAATTTTAAAAAACAACACTTAATGAATTTAAAATATAAGAATACATTTTTAAAAAATCTTTCCTCGATCATTTTAATTTTGATGCATAAACATTATTTGATACCGTAGGTATTTAGAGGTGAAACTGCTTAATTGTCCTTATTACTTTTTCAATCACGTTTTATCCAAACATCATTAGTTTTATTAAAATGCAAACAGTGTTCATTCCCCTTAATTTTTTTTGTTTTATTTAAAAGATCAGTTGGTTGCAGATTTTCTTTAAATGAATTTCAGTTTGAGAAAGATTCTATCGTTTAGCAGTTTAAAAAAATTGAAATAAAATAAAAAATTAAAAAAAAAAAAATGTTACTTGTTTTTCCTTTCTTAATCGAAACTTTCCTCTTTTTAGCCTACTTTCCCGTAAAAGTAAAAAGAATAATAATAAAACATGAAATAAGGCTTAATGTATAGTGAAAATATCGTTACAAATCAAGAAAAGTCAAAAATAACCTAAGTAATTAAATAAAGATTAAAAAATAAAAAATTTGAAAGTAGGGTCTTGAGATGGGGAAAAAGTGTGTCGGTCGGTCTGTCTGTCGGTCCCTAATAACTTTTGAACGAATTGTCCGATTCGAAAAATTCTTTTTGCATTCAAAAGAGCTCGGCGAGAACATCTGATTTCCATGTTTTACTTTTTGATTTGAACAATTTTTTGTTCAGTTTTGAACAGTTCAAAAATTTTTAACATTAGCGCCTATGGGCGAAAATGAAGCAAATTATGTAAACTCTGGGTACAAGATCCAAGTTCCAATGAACAAGCTTACTGGAAGAAATTCTTCGCGTGAAATATTGACTTGAACAATTTTTGTTCATTTTTGAACAGTTCAAAAAAATTAACATAGCGCCTGCGGGAAATTTCAATCCTATATAAATCCTGATCTAACGGACCGATTTGCTTGGAACGAACTTTATTAGAAAGCTCTTATGACGTAGACCACGTACAAATAAGAAGTTCATCCAGAACTAACGAGCCTATTTTCCTATGAAATATTTTGCTAGAGATTTTTAAGAATATTTTTGAATTAATGAATGATTAAATCAATAAGCAAAAGAATGAATTAATAACTGAGTGAATGAATACATGAATGACTGAATAAACGAATGATTCAATGAATACGTATTAACCGTTGAAAAGGGAATATCTGAAGCAATTAAGAACTTAAGCTAAACGAGAAAGAGAGAGAGAGAGACATAGCTAGATTATAAATTTGAAGCTGGTGTATACGGGAAAGTAAGCTCGTATAGTTCTAGACGGAACTTCTTGTTATTATTTAATTTCAAAAATTCTATTAAGTATTGTAGCCCCAATTTATTTCTTAGCTCAAATTTGAAAACAAACACCCATTTTCGGAGCAATGACTAAATTCATTTAATATAGGAACTTAGGCTTTCACGGCCGCTGTCCATACCAAACATAATATTTTCCGTGCTTATAGGCCGTGGTCCAACCAAGATGTTTCTGGCTTGGTACAAACATCTTGGTTGGACTACCGCGTATAAGCGCGGAAAATATTATGTTTGGTATAAACTCAATTAAACTTATTTTGAAATATCTTATTTTTTATGCCACAATTGTGAAGCGTAATCTTTAGATTACGCGTATCCCCGTAACGGTATGTATTTACCCTATACGTGCATCCCATTACGGGTAATGGGATGTACGCATAAGGATAAAATTCGCACCTATACCTTTTAGTGTTATTTTTATTAACAAAAAGTAGTTTCTTTTTAGAGATTCTTAAAATATCAGAATGGTATTTCATTCTCACTAACTTGTGGCTAAATATAGAAGTAAACTTAACTGGAAGGCTAAAAACCAACCGGGCCAATGACTTTTATCGTATTTCCTTCATTTATAACACTAAATAGCATTTCAGAGTTAGGGGCCGTTCATAAATGATGTCAAGCTTTTTTCTCAAATATTTGACGCCTCCCCCCTTTGTCCCAATATGTCACACTTCCGTGGACCCCCTCCCCCTCCTTTGTCACATGTCACGCTATATTGCACAATGCATAATGTCACACTTCTTGTTACCCCTCCTCTCCCCAGTGTGTTGCCCTTGTCACAATTTCACTCCCTCCCCCCTCGAAGCGTGACATCATTTATGAATGATCACTTTCATTTTAAATGAACAAGGTTATTTCTTCTTAACCTTCTTTGGACTGTTAATTAACTATGACCTTAAAACAAACATCAGTGCTACTACTGAATGACTTAAAAGAGCTATTAAAAATTCAAAAATATATATTAGAAGGACGCCTAGAAAATAAATATTTAAAGGAAGAATTATGTGACGTCTGCTGACAAATACATATTTATTAGAAGAACACTTAGAAAAGAATTTTTTAGAAGCAGAATTATGTGACTTCTGCTGACGAACACATATTTTTCATTTTATTCTAATAAACTACTGAACAAAGCTGCTAGTTGTTTAACATACTTTAAAATTAGTTAAATTTAAAACCCGCTAATCCTCAGTGGATTAAATTTTTATAACTGTATTAAATGAATCACTTCTAACGATGAGCTTGAATGAAGGCTTTGTTTCACAAGATAAGCGGATTTTACAACCGACGGTAAACGAATCATTTGCAGGGAGAAATATTTTTAAAACACACAGCGTTCTTATTAAAGAACGAGCAAGGCGCGTGGTATGGCTTATGCTTTTACTTAATATTAAAATCGATGAACTTTAATCTGCAGAAAGCTTCAAAAGACAATTTCGCATCCAAATCTTCACATAGGAAATGACGTTTTGAAAAATTATAGTTCAGCGCGCATTACATATCTTCTTGCATTCTTCACAGAATTAATGAGAATTAAAGTATATTTATTCTCTGAAATATTTAATACTTTTAATGCGTCCCTCATCTTTCTAAGTTGATGGAATGTAGACATAAATAGATGTTCCTGAAAGGTATATACTTATAACAACAGTTGATAGTGGAAGTTTTGTTCCATTATCAACTAATCAATTATTTTTTATTGATTTCATAAAGGAAAATTGATCATTTTATGGAATCAATTTACACTTTCCAGGGAAAAAAATCTTTAATTTGTGTATATCTCTTCTTCTTCTTTTTTTTTTTTTTGCGCTAAAAATTCGTTTGATTTTTATTGTTATATTTTATTGTACTTCTAAAGCAAAGGGTCCTTTAAAAGCATCTGCATTTTCTGGTAAATATTTAAACATTTAAGGGGGCTTAGTATCTCTTCCATTTTTTTTCGTTTGACAATCAGATAGAAAGTAATGCATGCATTTAATTCCAATTTTGATCAAAAATGAAATTTGAAAGTAGAACTTCATCGTAATAAACCATTAATTTAAAATTTTAAAAAAAAAAAAAATAAAGATTTTTAAAACTTCTCATAACTTCCTCGATTATATCTTTTTCAAAAGATTTTTCTCTTTGTAATACTTTCCAAACATTCCAGAATAAAATTTAGCAAGGAATAAATGTCGAGACTAGCGGTCGCCACTCGCCATTGGCGACTAAAATTTTTATTGGGCGACCACAAAACGTCATGTCTGTCGCCAAAACTGGCGACTTTCAGTTTTTTTAATTGTCACTTGGTTCATAATGGCCATCAATTAAAGCCGCAAACGCAAAAACGAACCTTTTATTACACGATTTTATTTAACTTGATTTGTCACGAAAGTTTGTTACGCGGTTTTCGACCATTACTACTGCATAAATTATCTTCAAACTTTGCACACAAGGTTATCTTTGATGACAATACGATATTCCATCCATTTTATAATTTATTATAACGTTAAATTTGGAAAAAATTAATAATTTTGGCTCTGAGGAAATGATCAGAATTATTATTTGTCGAATGGCAACGAAAGCTTTGTTTGGAACTGCTTGGATAATGCAACGACGTTTTGAATTTTAAAGTACTCAAATCAAGGCAAAAAATAAACTGCGACGCAGCGGAAGAGGCGCCTGGATAAATAATAATTAAAATGATATTGTTTGAAAATTGTCTTTTGGGTACTTACGGAGAATTCCGTCAATCAAAAAAAAGTTCGCCAAAAGTTTGGCGAATTTACAGCAGAGTAGTGTTACATAAATTTACGTGCGTTTGAAGGAAGGTTTTTGTATTTTGGCGAAAAATTGCTTTGTTTGGCGCTCTTGGCTTCATTTGACGAAAATGATCGACGGGTTTTTCCCTAAGTACCGCTATTTGTTCAGACTTGATTTAGCGACATAAATATCTTTTGGGGAGTTTAGCACAGTTGCCCTTTTAAACGATAAGTTCAGGTTGGCGAGAATTTGGAAAAAGGTAGCAAAGGTTTACCCTTTAACCGTTAAATACCATATTGCTTATTTGGTTACATTCAAAAAATTCATAATGGCGAAAATTTTGGGTTAAACTGTCGCTGATGTGGGCCTTTTACTCGATAAGCCATTGAATTATCTTTTTCACGACTAATGCCCCTGTTAAATCCTTCTGATTTTTTAACGAATAAACAAATCTTTACCTGATTTCCTGAAAGCGGATGTCCACATTTGCCAATTCTGCACACAGCTGGCGCTAATGACGTCTGATCCGTTCAACCTCTGAAATGACTTCATGATGAGTTAAGTTGTTGCTTGAAAATCGAATTCGAACTCATATTTACTCCTTGACCTCTTAAATAAACAGGGAAATAAAGCTTTCTGAGCTCTGTGGTAGCGTAGGTAATATGCACTTGAACGGAGTTGTTGGCACCGTCTCGTTTCTAAAAATTTATCAGTGAAGGCATACCTCTATCCAGTGCTCCAACATCAACAATTCAACTCAGGTGTTAAAGACATGAATAAAACTTAATTAATCTCATTTTAGCGTAATAATTATATACAAATCGCAATCGCAATCTCAATCTCAATGGACTTTCTCAAGTAAGAGTAAGAAAATTGAAGATTTCTGCTATTAAACTCCTTGATTAGTTTTCATTTTCATTCTTTTCAAAATTTTTATTTGAATTTATAACTTTCTGACCATTTGCTACTTGTTTTCAAAATAGCACGCGTCGTTTTACTTAACATGACGACCTTGTAGGTTTATCCCTTTTTAATTTGACTAGATGAAATGAAAATATCTGTTTTGAAATAAATGAGTTGTACCATATTTGAAGTTTCATTGAGCAAATTAGGGACGACTAGGTATGACAGATCGCTGCATTAACTATTTTTAAAAGTGTATTGATTAAAACTGTTTGCAAACGAAATCCTGCTGGAGACTTGATTTAGATGAATGCATTGTTTTGGGGGGGAGGGTAGTTGTTTACAGATTGCTCTAACTTATTAAAGATGTAAATTTTAGTTATTTTATATTTATGAAATAAAATTCCATTATTCATATTTATTTACTTTTTTTTTTTTTGAGTATGGTGCAAATGTGGGAGACATTTTGGCATTTTTTATAAGTATGCATAGAGTAACCATCTAATGTGGTGATCGGAAATGTTCAGAAATTTTAATTTAACTAAGAAAAGATTTAGAATTGGAAATACTTCTTGAAAATTATTGTTATTTTTTTATATTAGAAGGCAACTTTCAAGTGGTAGTATGTTTACTATATACTTACGGAGTTGAAAAATTTATTTTTTTAGGAAAGGGTTGTAATTTATTATATATTTTAAATACGACTTTTGTGTAATTTTGTGACAAAGTGTAGTTTAAGGTATATATATGTACATGTTCGTATGCAAAATGAGGCCCCTGTTGGGGAGGGGGATTAGTTTGAAACATCGTTCTGAGTGGCAACCAACAGTGTCAAAGTGGCGACTAAGTTTTTTGGGTTTACTCGCCACTGGCCACCATCAATTTCTTTTTAGTCTCATGCATTAGCAAGGAATTAACTACCTGAAACAGTAGAATTTTGATATTTTTCCTTCAAAATCTTAGGAAAAAAAAGGGAAACAAAATTAAACAACTCAACAATGAAATAAAAAACAAAAACTACACACTTCAGAATTAAACCCACGTTAATTTTTGTTAAACATACTACGTGGAGTATACATACAAAGTTTAAAAGCTGTATCTTTAGCTGAAAATAGATTTAGGGATTTTTACAACACGTATTTGGTCAGAAATACAAAGCAGAGAAATGTGCGTTTAAAAATTTTAAATGCAGGATGACAGCAGCTAAACTCATTTGCAAATATTGCTCACATAAGTTTGAAATTTTGCATGAGGCTATAAAAAAGTTTTATCTATCGAAATACGTAATTAAAAAAAATCGATATTTGGAACAATTTTGAGGTACTGTGCCCCTTTAAAGGAAAAAAATACGTAGTTACTCAATAAGTATGATTTGCTTAATGCCTTCAAATATTTATTTATTTATTTCTTTTTTTAAAAGTAAAATATTGTTACTAATTTTAGGGTACCGATGTTGTTTCACGCCAAGCAAGGCGACATCTGGATCACGTGATAGACAATTCTAGTCTTTGATGTAAATTCATGGAATATTCTGTCACGTGATCCGCGATGGAATATAAATAGCTCCGGCGAGAAGTTTAAAACGAGTTCGAAGAGTTCAGTTACGTGTTAGACTTTAACCGAGTGCCTGATATAGTCTGAACCGTTGTGCTGCAAGCTTCGTGCTTAGTTCTTTTCGTATTTGGTTAGGAAATACGGTATTACCGTTGCTCTTACGGTAATGTGTAAATTCCGAGAGATATGTTTATGAGAAATTTTTATACAGTGTAAATAGTTTGTAAAATAAATTGCTCTTTCTGCTGTGATTTGAAAAATGAGTTGTAGTCATTGAAGTAAAGTAAGAAGACGACGAATATAACAATAATTGTAAATATTATTATAATATATTATATAATTATTATAATATATATATTATAATATATATATAATATAAGTTATTATAATATAATAACATACATATATTGATTTTCTGTTTCAATCAAAAACTTTAATTTTTATTTTGATCGAAACTGAAACGCAAGAATAAGGAAGGAAAATTTATTCAAAATAAATAATGAGACATCTTTATTCGTAGCTGTGTTTCTCGTTGGTTGTTCCAAAAATATCTGCTCATGACTTTTCAGTTCCTTTCGTCCTATTTTCTTATTTGTAATAGCTTTTTACCCCCTTTGCTTTTTATTGGCCATTCAATTTTGAACTTAAGCGTATGATTTTGTATTTACTATTTATTTTTACTATTTACTCACTATGTATCGGCTTCGCAGTAAGCATTTTGCAATTATGAAGAGATTTCCTCGCAATCTTTAAAGTGCCGATTGCTACACCCCCCCCCCTTCTTTTTTTTCTTTTTCAATATTACTTATTAATGTTGGTTAGTCGTTATTGTCGTACTTAATCATAACTGACTTTTTCGTTTTCGTTCGCCATGCCGAAATTGCTTCAAAATTTTCTGTTAAATTTTACCAAAACCAGTTGAACGCTCTTAGTGAGAAACAGACTCTTCTGTTCTATTACTAGTTCTATTATAGTGAATAAAATTTATATCGTGGTTTTTTTACTGTAGTTCTATTTAACAACAGTAAAAAAAAAGGCCTTAGGAACTTTTTCACATAAAAACTACTTACTCTTTTTTACATTGGTTATGCAGTCTTAAAGTAATATATGTCGTGAAATACAACACATTACAAGAATAGAAGTTATATGATTGAATAATAACTTGAATGCGTATACTTCTCTTAAGCCCTAATCTTAAACCTTACAACAAAAGAGGGATTACCTCTTTGCTTCTACCGTATTAATATAGGACAACAAAGTAAAACATTTTAATTAACGAAGAATTTTCTAAGAATCTACTAACCCAATATTCATTTATATATTGCGTCTTAAATCTCGCAAACAAATATCACTTTTTTTTCTCGCCGTTATTCTGGGTTACGTTTATTCAGCGTCTTTTTCCATGTTTACCTGAAAAAGATTTACCTTATAAAAAGGCCTAGAGTGAGATACATTCTTGTCTTTATGTAAGAATTTGGATTATACTCCCGGAATGAACGTTGTTCCCATGTAACAAGCCATTGCATCACGTTCGGTTACGTGTGATAGAGTTGTTTTTTTCTTTGTAATATCGCCGTTTGTTTGGATAAAATATCTGCTCTCATTGCATTCCGCATTCCTTACGGACTCACTAAACACCTTTTACATATTATTGTGAAATAATTAAAATAAGAGGTTTCATAATGAAATTGTATTTTTTTACAATATATATATATAATGCAAAAACAATACGAAAACATATTTTCCATCGCAATAAAGTACATCTTTAAACAATAACTCTTTAAATCCCATTATAGCCGAAATAGCCGAGCCATCTGCTCTCCATAATAGCCACAGCCAGCCAAAAAGTTTTCCTTTCTGTCTGAATTGACAAGCGTAAAGTACTTATGTGACAAGTTTCAACGCCCACTAATAAAACACATTTTGATCTGTTCCCCTATCCCTCAGACTCCTTTCTTTCTCAGTAGATCATTTAACCCTTTATAAGCCGGTGGGAAGTAAGCTTCCTACCTAATTCATCAAGTTATAGATGTTTATAGCAAGTTAAGTCTTGCAAAGAAGCTGGGAAGCATATTTACCACCACATGGATCAATATTTAAATATTAGAACATCCCCCCCCCCCCGGCGGAGGGGCTGGGGTACAAAAAAATCATGTTAATCTTATTTAATGTCCCATATGAATTTTTTCTTTGAAACGAACCAAAATCCGAAAAATATTTTCATATATGGCCGCTACAAAAAAGTGGCCCTATAAAGGGTTATCAAAGGTTGGGTGCTGCCTGCGACTTCTGAAGGGACTTTAATGTCTAAAAGGGGAAAGCATTCGCATATGGATCTCGGCTATTTGTTTGGGAAGCATAGGTTGGAATCCATTTTGCTGCTTCCAATGGAAAGAGATAACAAAACTTACTTTTTCTTGTGTAATATTTTCAATGCTAAAAATAAAGTACAAATGAAAACAAATTTTTAACTATATAACTACTTGGATTGTTTGAATATTTTCCATCGTCAGACAAACTTCCTCAACTGCTACCAAATTCTTAATATTACAATTACAGCTACTCAAGATGAATGCACAAGTAAAAAGAGCTATTTGACTGAAGTTAGTTTCATCAAACTAATACTACCTAGAATGCAACATTTATAATAATAATTTTGTTGGCACTTTCTTTAGCAGTATCTAAAGCAGAAGAGTGAACTGAAAAAATCTATAAGGTTATTCAAAAAAATAGAAAAAACTTGAATGGTGATCGAATTAGTCAAAGAAAAACAACTTTTGCCGTACAATGTAGGGTCGCAAAGCAAAAAAATATACCTTAAAAGAGCTCTTATGGAGAAAATGGAGACCACGAGACAGAGCAGAAGTAGTTTACTGCAAAATTTTAGGGTGTATTCACACCCCAGCAGCGACAAGCAACAACGACGAAACCTTTCAGAAAGCTTCAATGGTTCAACATAAAATAAATTAGATGTCCTCGTATTAACGGATTGGCACTTTTTATTGCTCAATTAAAAGTGTCATTCACTCAGATGACCGTGATTCGTTGATTACGCTATGGAAGACGAAAATCATCGTTGATAATGAAATGGTTTTCTCCAAACAGAAAGAATACGCTATTTTTTATTAAAATAAAGACAATGAACATGTGCAAAGAATTGGAGTAATCACGCTGAAAAGTAAAATTAACTAACGTTTGGGACAACCTACAGATTAACTATTAAAATAAAGACAACATAAATTAAATTTAATTTATTAAAGGAGGACTCATACGAAGTTTAAAATTCAGAGTTATGTAGGCAAAATCGAAGCTGTAGGGTTAATGAAGGTCCATAGAATTTCTTTTTAAAGTCCAGATTTCAAAATCAATACTCATATTTATTATTCACTTGCTTCTGATAAATAAATTCATTTATACTATGCAATAGAGTTTTGCAGTTACGACATTTATTTAAAAGACACGACAGAAAACGCTGAAACCTTTCAGAACATTTCACAACAGAGAATTTTTCAATACTTATACAAATAATGACAAAAAAAAACTCAAAAAGTTTTATCAAAACAGCAAAACTTTGAAATGAACCTAACTAGAAAAGTGAAATCAAAATAATGTCCCAGAAATTGGGAGTGAAGTATGTATGTGAACGAACAATAAAACTCTGTAAAACACGGTGTACACAGGGGAGGAGGATATCGGGATACATCCCCTCTGAAATGCCGATAGCAAAAAGAAGCGATTGAAATAAACCATATAATAAACGACTTCCAAGCAATATCCTTTCTCCCCAGCTTGAAAAAAAAAGAAAAGTGGAATACACCAAAGCGGTAAAGCGTTATACTATTGCTATTTCTTAATTATATTTTCTTTAAACTTGATACTTATATAAGACTAGCAAAGGTACAATTTATAGCAAAATAATTGAAAACAGTTATTTTATAAAGGAACCAAATACCCTTCGCACAAAGAATTTCCTATGTCTTCTGCAGAGAAAGGTAAAGAATGAGCCCCTCACCAATCCTCATTTTCTCCCTTTTCCTCACAATAGCATCAACATGTAAGTTCCCATTTTCTTAGATTTGTTTCGTACTTTCGTTTCATTTCGTCACTCTTTCCAGCACATTACTTCTCTTTCGTAATATTCCCGGCTCTAATAAAGAGAGTTAGTAAACACTGTGTGTGTTATGTGACTGACGGTCTCATCTGCTCTGATTGTGCAACAAGAGAAAGTATTTGTGATTCGAAGAGACGTCCCGAGATTTTTAAGTTCAGTGCTGCACTGGTTTAATGATTGTTGAGGACATGAGAAATTATCGGAAAAATCTACGACTCTTATTTTACATTACGAATTATACGAAATGAAGTAGGTTATATAACATATACTAATATCTTAAATAAACATTTAAGGTTTCTGAAAATAAGAAAGTTTCTTAAATTAAAAGGAGCTCAAATTTGCAACGAAGTTTGCCTTTTTATGTATGCATTTTATAACGCAACTCAAAAACTGTACAAGTATAAAATATAGTATTTAATGACGTAATTGGAATATCTGCAAACATTTACTATACCAATATTTGATACTTAAAATAACATAAATACTTAAATCCATTTTTGGGTTTTGACTATTAATTAATTTCAAATTATTCTGCTTTTTGAATAATACAAATTTTAGTCAACAGAATTGTTCGAAACATTAAACATAATTTTACGCTAGAAATCTTAAAAATCATCATAATTATCGCTATCATTACTTACTTCAGTGCCGGAAATGAAGTGAATGCAAGTATAAAATAAATGTAACGTCGTTTTTGCTGCAGTTCTACACATTCTACAGAAATATGCCCTTTCTTAAGAACGTAAGTTTTTTGCGTATTGCATAGCCATCATATCTTACTACAGTTAACATAAAACCGAATAAAACCATTGAATCATAGCAAAATATGTGGTACGCCCCACCGCCCTTTATTAGAAGAATAAGGTAATTCAAGGGAAGACGCAAGTTGGAGGAAGAAGCAACTTTGTTAATAGAAATGGTATGTGTTGATTGATTGCAAAAATGAGCCATTTGTGTGAAGCGTCTGGTCCGATATTAGGTGTGGCATGTGAATTTATCTGAATTAACCATCTTTAATCGTCGTTACTTTTGAAATTCGTGAGCATTTAACGTGATAAAAACCCTTTTGTAATATTTTGTTCCTCATATTTAAAGTTTATAAACGTACTTAATATTTTAAATAAGATATTTGCAATATAAGTGAGTTACGCATTATGTTATACATACGATGCATGTAGAAGCAGCCATAACACTGTAACAAAAAGGAAATAAGCGAGTGTGGCACCTCCCCCCTAAACTTGGGGGAAGACACCACATGGTTCAGAAATGAATGAAATAAAGTTTAAAATACGTTTTATGTTTTTATTTTATAATACAGAAAATGAAGTAATTCTTTTATTGGAAATAAAATTTCACGTTAAATTAAAGCACAAATGAGCATTAAAACGCAGACATATGTTTCGGGATCGCTTGGAATCCCTTTTCCATGCGACAGGGAGCTTCTAGATGCAAAACATCCAAATGAAGCAGACCCCGCTTTCGCGATCCCGAAACATATGTCTGCGTTTTAATGCTCATTTGTGCTTTAATTTAACGTGAAATTTTATTTCTATTACTTTGCACAAAGTTTAATCATTACTAATTCTTTTATGTCTTTCAAGCCACACCACACAGTATTTACAGCTACTTGATAGCTCATTTTTCAAACCATTGAAAAACATATTGTCGACAAGCCCTGAACTCCTGGATACACAAGAAGCCAGATCGTAAAATGTTATGACTTCAGTTTGGATCTCTTCCGAATGCAGCTTGGAGTAAGGCAGTCACAGTAGGAAATAGTAGTTCTGGGTTTTCAGCTACTGGGGTTTACCCCTATAATCCACAAGCAATCCCGCAGCATGCGTTTGCTATTTCTGATGGTTCCAGCAATGATACAGCTGTAGTTCCCACAAGTGGAGCATATGAAATGCATACACCAGTAGTTGCTTTCACCAGCAGAGCTAGTGGCCGTGGTCTATCTCCATCGGTTGCCTCCACCAGCACAGAACACGGGATTGCCTGTCTAGAAGCAATTAGCCCAATTCCTCAGATCAGAAAACGCAAACGATCTGGGTGTAAAAAACTAAATATCAGAAGTCTTAACTGAATCAGAGATGAGAGCAACTATGCGGGAAAAGGCCAGAGGAAAGCTAGAAAAGGCGGGTAAGGGCAAAACAAGTAACAACAAACCTTCGAAATAACAGAAGAAAAAGAGACATGTCAGGCTTGCCAGCCTCAAGTGAAGAATTTCCTCTAAGATACCGGTGGTGACAGTTTTGACGAGGATAATAATGACGGTTTTTGTGCTGTGTATAACGGGTACTTTTTTGCTAAAAAAGGTCCCAAGTGTGACTGGGTTCAATGCATAGAATGTAACAAATCGTTGCACGAAGATTGCAATGATGATCATTTGCACTGAGTGAAATGTTGTGTAGGCTATCATTTCGACATGTGCTGCACTGTTAGAAATTCCATCATGAATTACGGTTAAATGACCGGAAGCAGTCTGTCCATCTAATTCACCGTTAAATTTACGGTTTGGAACATTTTTCAATCTTTACGGGACCTAACCATTTCCAATCAGCTTGGTTAAAAAGCCGTAAATACAAAAGTTTACGGTTTTATAACCATTTAAAAATGGTTTCAAAACAGAATTTTTACCGTTTTTGAACCATTTCGAGCTGTAGAATCTTCCAGGCTTAGAAATCGTAAACGAAGCTTGCGGGAATCGAACCCGGTTTTATAGCATGCTAGCCTTGCTCTCTAACCATTCGGCCATCTGCACCACACAAAAAGGTAGTTTATTTATCAATAAATCTTTCTTTTCAACAGGAGAAGAAATATTTATTGATAAATAAACGGAATTAAAATTGAAATTTCAGTTTTTGATTGGATCCAAAGCCATCTTTGGTCTAAATTTACTGTATACTGACGAAAATCATTTTATTTGCTGCAACAATTAAAATACAAACAAGCTTCAGCAGCTCAAGTTATGGGTTCGCTCATTCGCAAACAGTTCGGGAATCCGATGTCTCCAATTTTTGACTTACGTGTGTGTGTGTGTTTCTATTTAGTAACCACTGCTTAAGATACTTTTTTTTCTTATATGCACATGCAGATTTGAAGTGATAAATCTTTATTCACATTTCGCCAACAACTTACGACCGGTAAGGTTTCGCAACCAAGATGGGCGCCCGATTCTTTCTGAGCGCTTGTAAATTACGGTTAGTTAAACGTTCTTTAGTAGAAACAGAATAAACGATATTTTTCGCAATCAGCGGTTTGAGTACCATCTTTTTAATGGTTATTCAACTGTTGTAATTAAATATGGTAAAATAGCAATCAAATAAATGGTTATTTTACTATTTTCTTACGGAAATTTTTAGCAGTGTGTTATTATTTTTTGCAAACGAATTATGAAAGAATTCAATTTGTTTTGTTTTTCTATAGTCATTGTTAATTCACATTTAATTTTGAATGTTAGTCTTACGTTTTTAGCCTACTTTTACGTAAAAGTAAAAAAAATAATAATAAATCATGAAAGAAGGCTTAATGTATCGTAAAAATATCGTTAAAAATAAAGAAAAGTCAAAAAAAAAGTGAAGTAATTAAATAAAGATTGAAAAATAAAAAACTTGAAAGTAGGGTTTTGAGATGGGGAAAATGTGTGTCTGTCGGTCTGTCGGTCTGTCCCCCCCTAATAACTTTTGAACGAATAGTCCGATTCGAAAAATTCTTTTTGCATTCGAAAGATCTCAGCGAGGACATCTCATTTCCATATTTTACTTTTTGATTTGAACAATTTTTTGTTCAATTTTGAACAGTTCAAAAAATTTTAACATTATCGCCTATGGGTGAAAATGAAGCAAATTGTGTAAACTCTGGGTACAAGATCCAAGTTCCCATGAACAAGCTCACTGGAAGAAGTTCTTGGCGTAAAATATTGATTTGAACAATTTTTGTTCATTTTTGAACAGTTCAAAAAAAATTAACATAGTGCCTACGGAGAAATTTCAATCCTATATAAATCCTGATCTAACGGGCCGATTTGCTTAGAATAAACTTTATCGGAAAGCTCTTATGACGTAGAACATGTACAAATAGAAAGTTCATAGAGAACTAACGAGCTCATTTTCTTATGAAATTTTTTGATCGGGATTTTCAAGAATATTTTTGAATTAATGAAAGATTAAATGAATAAACAAAATAATGAATGAATAAATGAGTGAATAAATACATGAATGACTTAATAAATGAATGATTGAATGAATATGTATTAACTGTTGAAAAAGGTATATTTGAAGCAATTAAGAACTAAAGCTAAACGAGAAAGAGAGAGAGATAGTTAGATTATAAATTTGAAGCTGGTGTATACGGGAAAGTAGGCTCGTATAGTTCTAGACGGAACTTCTTGTTATTTATTTTGATGTTGCACTTTATCTCACAACTGGTGGCGTCTTCCTCATATATATGGGGGAACATGCCACAATTGGGTGACTTTTTTTAACATTAAATTAATTGTTTACTTTCATACGGAGAAGAGAATTAACTTGTGTACGCAAAAAATAAACATTGAAAATTAATGTGATCTACTAATCGAAAAAACGCATCAGTGTGGAGAAATTCCCCCCTTTACTTTATATCTTAATGTAATAATACACCGAGACTAGTAAAACTCAAGAGAAAAAAGTGTAATACATTTTCGGCTGTTTTCTTACGAACGCCTCGGAACATGTCGCATAATCATACATGCTCTGTCGATTTTCTGCATCTTGAAAATCCACCGACTTGGGTCAGGTTTTATTCTAAAAATGTGGGCGGACGAGGCTTGTGCCATTCCACTACGCCACCTTGCCGCGGTCAGCAAACTTTAGAAGCTAAAGAGCCCATTTCACTGTTAGGGAGTCAGAAAAATTTTGAAAGAGCCATAATTACAATAAAAAATATTCTAATATAATTCATTGAAATATAATTGCATTATCATGCATACATAAGAAATATCTTCATAAACAACTTTTCTGCAAGTAGTAATAATGTTAGTTAATGAGAACAAAGTTTTGAAGTCACTTATAAAATTTTATAATATTTCGGAACTATAAGTAAAGTTTTATAATATTTCGTTTTTTAACTCAACAGCAATTAAGCTGTTGAGTAAAAAAACGAATGCAAGCTCTAATCAGTTAGATTTGCTAATAAAGATATTTTCATTTTCATTTTGTAAATATTTGATATTTAGAAAGCAGTTTTTGAAAGCAAAGGGAACCTTTCTCTTTCCTAATTCTGAATTTCAGTCTGTTAATTCTGAGAAGTCGCGTTCAAGTAGCCAAAAAGTTACATACGGCTTCGACCCCTGAGCTAGGCAGTCATGGCTAGCTCTTAATATAAAACATTCTCTACGACAGTTACACATTTAACACGACCCAGGGAGCATATGGATTTTAAGGGTGTCACTGACGTAGGTAAACATAAGTAATCATAACGAACTAACCAAAAAAGTAAATCAGTGGCAAAAATTAAAACAAATATATTAATTTTATCACCTTAATAAACTAATACATAAAATCAACAGCCACCTTGAATCCTGAAAGATCTAAATATTTCAGACATTAGTAGCATACTTTTGTATTTTTATCTTTCGTTGCTGTGATGTTATCTCGGAAAACACAACATGTTTTATCAAAAGAACCGTCAGAAAAAGACGTTCAGAATTGCTGAAGAAATAATGGAAAAAATATTTCTTCACATCTATGTTTCTTTTCGAGTTTCACGAAAGCTCTGCTACAAAATAAGACTTCACAAAAAAAATCTTTTTAGCAATGACTAAAAAACGTCGTTACGCTAAGAAATGATGAGAAAAAGAAACGGCATGAATAATGGATGATCTTACATCTTGTGCCTTGTCCTTGCACATAAAATTTTGTGCAAGATGTTTTGATATGCAACTCTGTGCTAAGGTTGAAAGGAACATATATTTTAGAATCTATTTGAATTATCGTATCACTTTTATCTAACCCCTTCCTATCAAAATCATTTCCTTCATCTTAACAATGATTAAATTACATCTAAAAGATTTTTGCGCAATGCATTGACAAAAGATATTTTTACAAAATCATGCTGAAGATTTGAATTTCAGCAAAATATGATTTCAACGAACATGACTCCATTCTAAATTTCTTAGAATTTTTAAAATGTATATTTATATTCACGGGATAGCACATTTAAGATTTTATCTTCATAAGGTATTTTCACTGATTAATAGAAAGGAGAGTATTTGTATAAGACTTTATAAATCGTATAGTAATAATGTCAAAAGGCTACATTTAGGCAATACTGGAAGAAAAATAACAACCTGGCTTATTATTACAATTTTCGGCTTTTTCCGACTTTGTTCTAAGTTATTACTGCAATTTTGGTTTTGTACACATAGTTTTGGAAAGGAAAGTACCATTAGATAGTTATAGCTTTATTATATTTTTGTGTTTTTATATATAGAAATGTTGAAGTGGTTTATTAACTACATAATGCAAAGTTCGTGCAGAAAAAAATATTCTGAGGAACAAAATTGTCACAATTTAGAAAGAATTCTTTGTTTAAGAAATTAAATAAATCTTTCTACGGTGAACACATAGTTTTCGAAAGTGCATATTATGAAATATTAATTCTTATTTTTAATGGGCTGCTGCTGGCTTCTGTGAATTGCAGACCTAGTGCGTTCCCCAGAGATTGGTACAATCTCTTTAAGCGGCACCACTATGAGTGTGGTACCATCGCCGCATGAGAATTTGACGTCCCATCAAGACATTAAAGAAAAGCACTATATGGGAAAAAGATTTGAACAATGGTGAATCCGAAAAATGTATAAAATTTCTAACTTCGTTTCGTTGATTTTCTTTACATGTTATAGTGATATATTTTTTAACATATTTTTCATTATGTTATTCATTGAGTTTTTAAATGCAGCGTGCGAAATAAATGTTTCAATAAATAAATCAAGAGATTTTATTTGACATATATCTTGATTTATTTCAAATATCATGAGATATGTCAAATAAAAATAATATATAAGAATAAACCTTATTTTAAAGGGAATATTAATGTAAACTTTAAGGGACCATAGTACCTCAAAATTTTTCAAAACATCGAAAAAAAATTATTGCGTATTTCGATAGATGAAACCGTTTTAAAGCCTCATACAAAATTTCAAATTCATGTGAGTAATACTTATATAGTAGTAATACTTATAAGATATTCCGGTTTTCGTAAATGACTTTAGCTGTTTTCATTTTGCATTTAAAATCTTTAAATACATTTTTCTTTTCATTGCATATCTGACCAATTACGTGTAGTAAAATTCCTAAGGCTTTTTCTCAACTAAAATAAAGCTTTAAACTTTGAATGTGCATTACACGGAGTATGTTTCACAAAAATTGGTATATGTTTGCCTCGGAAGTTTGTAGTTTGTTTTTATTTAATTTTTGAGCTTGAATTTTTGAATGTTTCGTCCTTTTTTTGAGTTTTTAACGAAAAAAAAATCAAAATTCAACTGAGTTTCAGATAGCTCATTCCATGTATATCTAGAATGTTTGGGAAGTATTACTCAGAAAAAATTGTTTGAAAAAATATATAATTGAGAAAGTTATAAAAAAGTTTAAAATAAGAAAAATAAGTTTTTTCTTTTAATTTTAAATCAGTGGTTGATCATAGGGCGGATCTACTTTCAAATTTCATTTCTAATTATAAGTATAACTAAATGTATGCATTATTTTTTATCAGATTGTTAAACGGAAAAAAAAGGAAGCAGATACTGTGCCCCCTTAAGGGAATTCTTGTTCAAACATCAAACTTATTTCTCTTTTGAGCAACCATTTCTGTTCATTTACTTTTTTGCTCTGTAAGTTGTATAAAGATAACAATGCGGTATAGAGAAGAAGTTTCAAGTGTATTTGAAGATAATGTACTTCCCTGCCAACCCTCTAATCATTTCGGATCAGCAAGACCTATTATCCTTTCAAAGAACAACAGAGTAGAAACTCTATTTTTTTTTTCAAAAACAGCCAATCAAAAGGGAATAGGAGAAATGATTATGTTACTGTGACACATGATTATATATCTGTCGCGTTGAGCAACGTATTTTAGCTCCTACGAAGCAGCAAAACAAAATAATAGGTTTACAGTAAAATAGCATTTTGTGAAGAACAATTTAAATACAAAAAAATTTTAAGATTGTCTCTACTAATAATAAAGCAGCAAGTATGTCTGTCTATCTGTCTGTGACCGGCGTAGGGCCAAGACCATTCGGCGGATTTTAATGAAATTTGGCACGAAATTAGTTTGGAGCATGGGGGTGTGCACTTCGGAAAGTTTTGTCTTAAATTCGAATTTGTTCTCTTTTTATTCCAATTTATGGCCGAAAATTTGATAAAATATTCGTTTTCTATCGGAAAGAATTATCGCATCCTTTCGAGCTTGATACCGTTGAAAAGAGCGTAAAAAACAACTCCAAAAAGACTTTTGCTCTTTGTGCTAAAATTTGAAGCCTCTAAATTAACTAGAAAATAAGTTTACGCGTTTTTCTCTGCAGTTCTAAATTATTTTTTCACGGTAATTAACTTTAATTTTATTTGAATTGTTGCCATGCCGGCTTATGATCCTTTTCTTTTTTAACGAATTTAAATTTATTTCTTGCGGTTTTTATCATTTTGAGGAGCAGCCGATTTTTAATTTATTTATTTCTTTTTTTTTTATGGATTTGATTATTCTTTTTTTTAAACAAATTAAAATACTGCACAGGGTTTTTTTTTAAAGAAATGTTATCCTTTATAGCGATTTTTGTTATTCCAACCTATAATTCCTCTTATATTTTTAATTTTTTTTCTTCAGTGAATTAGCAAACGTGTTATTTGCCTATTTGGGCTCAGATGAAAGGTTTTTCCGCTTTTAAAGCTTTTCTTGCTGCTGTTAGTTTCTGCAAGCTACAAAATTTCGTCTTTCTGTTTTACTGTCTACGAATAATAGATAAAAACTAATTATATTAAAAGCTGTATTAAATAAAACTCTTCTAATGTATTATAATCGTCCTTTTTGCATGGGTACTTGAACTAAGCAAACGAAATGCGTTTTCTCTTAAATATTTTCTTTTTCGTTTTATTTTGTTTCTTTCTTTCTTTTGTCCTCTTTTATTGTGTGTGTTTTGTAAATAAAAATGCTTAAATGTTTAGGATCGCTGGTTTATTGCCGTGGGTGGATAATTTTCAATGATGTGGAATGCTATACATTTTAATAAAATAACATGATTTCCAGATAAAAAAGTTACCACTATGTACACGATGGTAAACCGACTGGTCTTTTCATTTTTTAATACGGACATAGCCGTGCGGGTACCGCTAGTATTGAATAAAACAAAAATTGTATGCCAAATTGAACAAAATAGAGTTTTTACATCCATATGTTGGTTGTATAGCTATTTCATAAACATAGAGAAGCTCATGAACCCGCTACATTCTTTGTGCCTTGTTCCAACTACCAATGTTACACGGAGACCCGGCTGAGTAACACTAAAATATAGCCTTCCAAGTTAATCGAAGTTAAAGTGTAAAAACGAAGTTCAAGAGAAAAAGAAATAGCAGATCACACACAAATTGAGATGCGGTCAGTACTACAGTAATACTATGTCTTTACTACGCGGATTTTAGAAGCAACTTTATGAAACATATTCGTTATTTTAAACACGAGAAAATTTTAAATAGCGTTATTAAACTGTTTTCATTTATCTAAAATCATACTCAGCTCGTCATTGTTGTCACTCCAAAAACTTATCTCGTTACAAAACAATAAGCTTCTTTTTTTTCTACTCTACACATTTTCGACGCACATTCACACAAAAAAACTGACAACGTAATACCCTGCTGTAAGTAATAGGAAACAATTGATATAATGCTACAGAATCATTAATCAAAGGTGGGAGCACCCCAGTGTTTCTGCTATGCCACTTAATTGATTTTCTCTTAGTATACATAGGAGATTAAAAATAAAAAGAATATTTCTGGTACTTAATGATTAGACTCATCGTTAGACAAATGGAAACGTTAATATTTTCCGCAGATCTATTTCCCGATGAAAAATTTTGTTAGCAGCAGTGTTCGTTTGCAGGTTCTTTGCAGATTTCTATTCCGGAAATTGTATCGCTTCCCCCTCAAGTCTTGCCTTACTATACTGTGTCTTCATGGATGCAACTAAAGCAAGAAAAAAAAATTGTTTCATTTAAAAAGTGAAAAATATCAGCTTATAAGCAAACAGCTGTTTTTGTTTTATGCTCCTATAGTGCGGATATATAAGGTAGTGCTTTTTAATAGTGTCTATAGTTTTCTATAGTGTTTTTTTTTCCAGACAGTAACTTTGCTTTAACTTAAATATTGCGGACATAAAAGCATGGACGCATGAAAGTTGAAATGTGCAGAAACTTTTACACACTTTTGGGTGTGTCTGCGATTTTTATTATTTTCACATTTTTCAATGTTTCGAAAATAACACATTAAAAACGTTATTGCTATTCAGAATCACATAAATTTATAGCCACTTTATTAAAATTTAAGAAAAATTCGAATCCAACAAAAAAAGGTTTAATTGTATTTCTATAGGAACTTAGCAAACATGCCCAATAGTTTTAAAGATATATATTAACCTCTCATAATTAAATTCTTGAATTTTTAAATGAAATAAATTAAATTTATTGTTGTTCTTTAATAAATTATACATTAAAGATATTTATAGTAGAACTGGAAACATAAAATTTAAAGTAACGGGGAAAAAAAAGAATAAGTGAAACATACAAAAAAGTTTTACTAAAACAGTTAGCAGAATGAATGTTGAATATGAAAATTCTAATTTGAAAATTTAATAAAAATTAACAAGCTTTCAACAAATTTTTACGTCATATTTCCCATTTCAAATGGATTCTTAATAGATGAAGAAAATTAAATATCATATTAAATTAATGGTTTTAATTAATTTTGAGTAGATATAAATTTTGGAGTCGTTCTCCATTTTGCGTGTTTAATAACTAGTCATTCGTAAACTAGTATATGGTTTTTACTATTGTTCAAAATTATATAGATACTTCAAAAGTGTATTTTACATCGACAAATAATATGTTTATGCAAAATACAATGTTTATATTCTATTTTTTCAAATTATTAATTTGTTAATTTGTGGTGCTTGGCTAATGGGGTATAAAAAGCAATATGTCAAGAGGGACAAGTATTCCTTTTTAACCTCATTCACGTAGGTGTATCTTTGTACTTGCATAAATGCTAATATTAAAAGGCCATTAATCTTTAAGAGTAATATCCTTACCATGGTGCTTTTTAGATTTCATTCGATTAAATACTCGTAGAAGTACAGATTTACCAGAACAAGAAACAGAAAAAAACGATGCATTATATCAAACGTGGAAATAGTATGACATTCCTAGTTTTCAACTTTAAAAATTCTTACTTTTTAAAGTATTTTAAGTTTAATCTTGTGAAAGTATTTGAATTACTCATGCAGTCAATCGACATGGCAACAAGACCAAACGACTATTTTTTGCAGCTAAACTTTTTTTTTTTCTTGAAACTTTTTGGCATATTACTTTGATTGTTTGTGGGATAAGTAATCTAAGTATGCATTTGGGAGCATGAATCTGAGGAACAGGTTTTATGTGTTTTAATTGTTTAAATACATTTTAAAAACTTCGCCTTGTGTAGTTTGGGGGGACATGAATTGGAATAAAATCACTGCAAATATTTGTCTGAAAGGAATTTAAGATAAATCGCTTTAAGATGCAATTTATCGTGCTCCGAAGTATGCAACCTTCCCTTTAGAATTAATTACGAATTTAAAGAATACTAGTCCACTCGTGAGGAATTCCACAAATTTGGGAGAAAGGACCTTATGAAGAAGGACAGAAAAAAACAAACGGCTGTTGGTACAAAATAAGGCATGTAATTGAACACATCAGTACAAATCGCTGCTCCATTTTTCCCACTATTATTTAGATAATCAAAATAATATTGTAATCACAATAATAATGGTAATTATTTTTATTATTAGTGTACGTATCATTAGAAAACAATAAAGAAACAGTTCCATTACTTAAAATATAGTTACTGTTGGTTGGTTAGGCTCTACACATTCATAATATAAATGGATGTGTAGAACCTAACGATTGAATAAGTATAACACAGACGCAGCTAAAACTGTCCAATATTCTACACAATAAAAACAGAAGGGTTTCTTGTTTGTTTACGTAAAAACAAATGGCGCCAGCTTAAACAACACTAATTTGGCATCCATTAAAGGACCTCTTCCTAAATGATTTAAATTTTCAAATTTAAAAGAAGCTGTACATTTTTAGACCGTGGGTCTATTTTTCGTCATCAGCCGGCACGATAAGCTTTAAAGTGAGGGTTAAATCATGAAATTTGATAAAACAATAAAGAAGATATCTCGGAGCGGCAGAAAAACAGGCTAGAGGAATAATATATATAGATTAAAATGTTTTATTTCATTTAAATGTTCAAGATATACTAAAGAATATTTGTAATTGTAAGGTACAGAGAAATGTTTTTTTTTCCCCAACGAATAGAACGTTTAAAAATTTCGGACCACTTTTAAAATGAAATTCTTTTTAAAGCATGCGTGAAGAAAGTCTAAGCTATAATTTCCTCCATAACTTACTTGCCCATTAGCTGTTTGAAGCATTGGAATAAGAGTCCCGTCTTATTAATTAAAATTTATTATAGACACTGTTCAGGTCACACGCAATAGTCATTCGTTGCAGTTCAGTTTATTTTAACATTCTAAAGCGAAGAACAAAATATGCTGTTCATATGTGATTAGTTAAACGGACAATATTGCTTTTGAGTGCGTTAGTTTCCAGATTTTTTTTCCCACTGTAAGATTCCAATGAAATTTCCCCATGTTACAGAGAACAGCGAAAATAAATCGTGGCTCTAAATTTGTCTTATTTTAAAATGAAAGAAGATCCTATCCGCGTAAAACCTTTATGCATTTGGAAAAGTAGATACAAACTCTTCTCTACTTTTTCAAATGCATGTGAATAACATACATTTGTAAAAGTATAGGAAAATGAGATGATATCAGAAATGCAATTTCGCAAGCACAAAAAGCTCAGTGCTTTTCTTTAATGCAAATTTGAAAAAAATAACCGAACAATTATTAACAAAAGTTATATTAGTTTTTTCTTGATTTTTAATTCCAAATCTTCTACCTAAAAACATATTTACACTTTTATGTATTGACAAAGATGTAACAAAATAGAACACATAAATAACATTAAGCGTTAGTTGTATTATAGAATAAAGGTTTTGAAGTACTATCTACTTATTGTAGTAAAGATTTAAGGTGAAATAAACGCTAATTTGCAATTTTAGTTCAGCATCGAAATAATGCTCTACTTGACAAACGGAAAATGGCAGAACTAAATGACCCGGTAGTAGACACAGTTAAAAAAATTTCGTACTCTTTTACGCGGGAAATTTTTTTCAAGGGACTTAAATCAATATTTGCATATTCAGCTTATTTTGCATATTCCAACTATTTTTTTTGCATATTCCAGCAATATTTGCATATTCCAACTATTTCTCTAAAAATTAATTACCTATAAAATGTCAATTGATAAAAAATTAGGATTTTTACTTCAAATTTACTAAACGCTTGCATCTATAGTGGACACTTATAAGACACGTATTTCCATTAGTAGTGGACAGAAATTAATATCATCTATTTTATGCTGTTAACTTTACCATTCATAAATGATGTCACGCTTTTGTCCCATGTATTTTCCCTAAATCCCTAACCTTCTTATTGATCGGCTTTAGTATAGAGCAGCAAATGTGACCGTTGTGGAGGCAGCTATTAAATATTATGATCCATGTACTTGCATAGATGCTCCACGCCAATTTTAGTTCTATTAACCAGCACTAGGAATCGTTGACTATAGTTTCTGATAATTTCATTCAAGTTTAATGTTACATTCGCTTATTTTAGGAGCTTAAAGATCTAAGTGTCCACTACTAGAGCAGTGTCCACTACTGGATCATTTACCTTAAATACGACTATTTTCGAAATCCTTTAGAACCTTTTTTCAATAATTTAAAATTTAGTTCTCATTTTTGTATTAAAGGAATTCAAATACCTCCAAGGCAGTTGTTAACACAATATACATAAATATTTAAAATACATTTTTAAAATAAATAATACTAAAAAGTAAAGGATTAAATCATCCTGACAACTAAAATATTAAGTAACATTATTAAAAAAATATGTTTCTGTATAGCAGCTATTTAGTTCAAATACGTTATTAAACTTACGGAAGATTTGTATGAGATCTTCAAGGAACTAATTACATCAAACTATATCCCAGAAACATCTTCAGGAGTAATGCAAAAGATGACACAATATTTCTATGTTCAACACGTCATTTAGTTTCAAAGTACTACTTATTTTTTGACGCGACTAGAAGGGAATATAGCAAATTAATGTAAAATTATTTCCACCAATTTAACCTTCATTCTAAGAATTATCAGTATAACATCCCATTTTCTCTCAAGTTATATTCTTTTCATTCAATTCTTTTGCGTAATGCATCGACCTTGTCTTAACTCAATAAATTGAGTGGAGAAAATCTTTTGTCTTTGCGCTTATCATCTTCCGGAAAGGGTGATGTATGCCCAAAACAAACAATGTAAGGGTTAATCATGGGTATATGGAGGAAATCATAAAAAGTATCAGAATCATTAATAACGGGCAGGAAAACCTTATTCTGTCCGCCATTTGTCGAATAGATTTCTGTTCATGCATTTAAAGAGATGAAAACTGGATCTTATAGAATCGTTTAGACTCTTTTTTTTTTTTGTCAGAAAAAGCATTTTATGTTTAAACAAGAAGTTCCGTCTAGAACTATACGAGCCTACTTTCCCGTATACACCAGCTTCAAATTTATAATCTAGCTATCTCTCTCTTTCTCTGTCTTTCTCGATTAGCTTTAGTTCTTAATTGCTTCAAATGTACCTTTTTCAACGGTTAATACATATTCATTCAATCATTCATTTATTAAGTCATTCATTATTCACTCATTTATTCATTTATTCTTTTGCTTATTCATTTAATCATACATTAATTCAAAAATATTCTTGAAAATCCCGATCAAAAAATTTCATAGGAAAATAGGCTCGTTAGTTCTGGATGAACTTTCTATTTGTACATGTTCTACGTCATAAGAGCTTTCCGATAAAGTTTGTTCCAAGCAAATCGGTCCTTTAGATCAGGATTTACATAGGATTAAAATTTCCCCGTAGCCGGTATGTTAATTTTTTTTTTGAACTGTTCAAATCAATATTTCACGCCAAGATCTTCTTCCAGTGAGCTTGTTCATTGGAACTTGATCTTGTACCCAGAGTTTACATAATTTGCTTCATTTTCGCCCGGAGGCGCTAATGTTAAAATTCTTTGAACTGTTCAAAATTGAACAAAAAATTGTTCAAAATGGAAATGAGATCTCCTCGCCGAGATCTTTCGAATGCAAAAAGATTTTTTCGAATCGGACAATTCGTTCAAAAGTTATTAGGGGGGGGGGACAGACCGACAGACAGACCGACAGACCGACAGACACACTTTTCCCCCATCTCAAAACCCTATTTTCAAATTTTTTATTTTTCAATCTTTATTTAATTACTTCATTTTGTTTGACTTTTCTTTATTTTTAACGATATTTTCGCGATACATTAAGCCTTCTTTCATGCTTTATTAATATTGTTTTTTACTTTTACGGGAAAAAAGGCTAAAAATATGATACAAAGGTGGAGTTTAAACCAATATGAGAACGTATGAGTTATTTTAAAATTGATTTTGATGTCAACCTTGATTTTATTAGATTTATTCACAGCAAAATCTCGTTATAGCAAATATCGATACAGTAGAGAATTCGTTTTATATTCAATTCAGTTTTAAACGCCGTTAAGGTGTTTAAAATGGCGTAAAATTTTATTTTAGAATAACTTAAGGGATCATTCATAAATGATGTCACGCTTCGTGGGGGAGGGGCTCGTGAAATTGTGACAGGGGGAGGAGGTAACAAGTAGTGTGACATCATGCTTATGCAATATTGCGTGACATGTGACAAAGGGGGGAGGGGAGTCAAATATATGGGAGAAAAGCGAAACATCATTTTTGGACGGTCCCTCAGGTTTGAGTTTCCTAATTACGTAAATGCAACAGTATTGAGTCCACAGTCATTTTTCCCTTGCGTTTATAATAATTACGTTTTTAATTTAATATTTGAGTTGTCTAATCATTAAAACAATAATGAGTAAATTAAATACAAATACAAAAGTGACAACCAGCAACAGGCACAAGGCCCAGCTAGACTGACCCTAGTCAATTTAACAATCCCGAATTAAAGCTGCACACTGCTATTTTTTTCTTCTATTATATCCTTTTTATTCCTTCTATTATATCTTCTTATTTATTCCTTCTATTGCTGTTTCCCTACCTATTATAATTTTGTCTTTGAATAATGCAATTCTTGAGTTTCAATACGTAATGCCTGACAATGTAAGCGTGACAAGAATTAGTAAATTTGCTGCACGCGCATTTCTTTTTGCATTTATTAGCATTGCTGCAGAAATCAGTTATTTCAAACTAGGATTCAATGAAAAGTGGGATTAAACGAATGAAATTTAAATATATAGTTGGTTTAATGTTAAAAGTACTAAGTAAACTCGGTTGGTACAAGCATAACTCGCATTTAACAAGGGAAATTTAAATATATAAGGTAAATGGCCCAGTAGTGGACACTGCTCTATTAGTAGACACTTAGATCTTTAAGCTCCTAAAATACGCAAATGTAACATTAAAGTATAATGAAATTATCAGAACCTATAGCGACCGATTCCTAGTGCTGGTTGATAGAACTAAATTTGGCGTGGAGCATCTATGCAAGTACATGGATCATAATATTTAATAGCTGCCTCCACAACGGTCACATTAGCTGCTCTTTACTAAAGCTGATCAATAAGAAGATTATTGATTTGAGGAAAATAAATGGGAAAAAAGCGTGACATCATTTATGAATAGTCCCTTGGTCATTTTAAAAATTATTTCTCCAAGTTAACAGCATAAAATAAATGATATTAATTTCTGTCCACTATTAATGCAAATACGTGTCTTATAAATGTCCACTATAAATACAAATTAAGCGTTTAGTAAATTTGACGTAAAAATCCTAATTTTCATCAAATGACATTTTATTGGTAATTAAGTTTTAGAGAAATAGTTGGCGATTAAGCTAAATATGCAAATATTGATGTAAGTCCCTTGAAAAAATTTTGCCACGTAATAGAGTACGAAAATTTTCTTAACTCTGTCCGCTACCATGTCATTTACCTTAGTTGGTTTGACATTAAAGTTTCTAAATGGAAGCCAAGTTGTTACATGCATAACTCGGATTTAACGAGGAAAATTTAACTAAATAGTGGACTTAATGCTAATAGTCCTAAATTCAACCCGGTTATTACAAGCATAACTTGGATTTGACGAGGAAAATTTAAATATACTGTTGGTTTAAGGTTAAAAGTACCCAATAAAACACGGTTGTTACAAGCATAACTCGGATTTAACGAGCGAAATTTAAATATATGGTTCGCTTAATGTTACAAGTCCTAAACAAAATCCGGTTGTTACAAGCATAACTTGGATTAAATGAGCGTTTTTCATGAGATGGTTTTCAAATTATTCTCTTCAGAAACAATTTTCGAGATGTTACGCTGAAATTTTGATATAAGGCAGTGAGAGGCAAAGAGATGTAAGTGACAAAATTAAAAATTTTAAAATAACTGGTGCAAATGATAGGGAAATCCCCATTCTATACTGTGACATGAAATGTTAGTGATTGCTCCAACAGGTGCTCCGCTTCAAAGTGACTTAGAAAAAAAAAAAACTTTAAAAGTCCCATAAGGGCCAAACTTTGAACGCGCTTTTCTCAGAATCGCAAAAGTGGGACATCTGCATACAAAAATGTTGTCATTTGGAAAAAGTATGACTTATCTTTGTCTACAATTTTCTTGCCGACAATGGCAGCAAAAGGGAAAACAGAAATTTTCCAAACAGCACCATCCAGATTTTTTTTCCTTGTACAGTAAATGATGTAAAATGAATAACTGATTATATAGTACAAGTACTATATAGAACCTGATTATTTCAAGCATAACTCGAATTTAGCAACATTATTTATTCAGAAACAAGCTTCTCGAAATTTCATTGAAAGTTGGGTGAATTAATTAAAATTTTACGAAAGTTGAATAACTGCATAAAAAATGTTGAAATTTGGAGAAAGTACGACTTTTTTTTATCTGCCCCGATACATCTCAACTCGACAATTGCCGAAACATGGAAAAATAATTTCCAAACACCGGCTGGTTCTTTATTTATTATACAATAAATAAATGATAAAAAATATAAATTAAGTTTTTTAAACTATCATTTTTATTAAATTTATTTTATGTTATAAGATTTGAATTAATAGTGAACCCGGTTATTACGAGGAATCAGATTCAACAAACAAATTTCCTTAATATTCGTTACAAGCGATTTCGACTGTAGTATTATCATAACATATATATATAGATAAATGGGTGGATATAATAATGTTCCTTGATGTAATAAATAGTAAACAAATAAACTCTACAAATTATAGTGATTCTATATTAGTATTAGTTGTAACTATTCTAACTAGTAATAGTTTCACTAGTTCTACTAATATCGTAATTACTACTAATAATAGAAAAAAATTAATTCTTCTTCAAAGTTAACATCATCTAGGCGCTAAGGATTCATCCCTTTTGAAAAATATCTTTCAGTACAGCAGGGCTCTGACATTACTTTATCTTTAATCAATAGATTGAGCCAGCGCAAAATCCAGTCTTCAACTTCATTACCTTTCCAAAATGGAAGCTAATGAAGTTGAATGCCAGCTCAATACGAATATAAAGTTGATCGTGAAAAGAGGAGCTCACAAAGAGCTACAGTGTCATTAATTAGAGCAGGGAGGCGTTACTGTTTCCTCCATGTGTCTCAATTAATTTTCAGTTACTCAGATAGCGAAAAAAAAAAAAAAAAAAAAAAAAAGTCAACACAGGGAAAGATATATTTTGTACTGTTTCTGAGCTGATGATGTTAGAATTTTAAAATACCGATTTGTTTAGTGTAGTGAGTATAAATAAAATCTTTCGATAAATGTTGCTACCTTTTCTTCGTTCTTTTTAGCCTACTAGCCATATAAAAAAAGACGAATTTTTATAAGCAGAAATTGACAAATACGTTTTTTATAATAATATTTTTTCTGATATGAAAAAAAAATTCAAAAGCGAAACAAACTGAATGATTTAACTGAATGAAATTACGTGAAAATCAAGTTTGAAAGTAGGCTGCTGGAGAAGAGAAATGTGCGTCGTGTCTATCCGCAACGATTCAGTTTGGAAAAACCCTCCTTCTAAACTTTTTTTATCCCTTCCTCTTTAATTTTACGCATAATATGCTATCACTATGAGTACAGTATCCATTTTTAGCCTACTTTCCCGTAAAAGTAAAAAAAATAATAATAAAGCATGAAAGAAGGCTTAATGTATCATGAAAATATCGTTAGAAATCAAGAAAAGTCAAAAATAAGTTAAGTAATTAAATAAAGATTGAAAAATAAAAAATTTGAAAGTAGGGTTTTGAGATGGGGGAAAAGTGTGTCTGTCGGTCTGTCTGTCTGTCGGTCTGTCTGTCGGTCTGTCTGTCGGTCTGTCTGTCGGTCTGTCTCCCCCTAATAACTTTTGAACGAATTGTCCGATTCGAAAAATTCTTTTTGCTTTCGAAAGATCTCGGCGAGGACATCTCATTTTTGATTTAAACAATTTTTTGTTCAATTTTGAACAGTTCAAAAAATTTTAACATTAGCGCCTATGGGTGAAAATGAAGCAAATGATGTAAACTCTGGGTACAAGATCTAAGTTCCCATGAACAAGCTCACTGGAAGAAGTTCTTGGCGTGAAATATTGATTTGAACAATTTTTGTTCATTTTTGAACAGTTCAAAAAATTAACATAGCGCCTATGGGGAAATTTCAATCCTTTATAAATCCTGATCTAACGGACCGATTTGCTTGGAACAAACTTTATTGGGAAGCTCTTATAACTTAGAACATGTACAGATAGAAAGTTCCTCCAGAACTAACGAGCCTACTTTTCTATGAAATTTTTTGATCGGGATTTTTAAGAATAGTTTAGAATTAATGAATGATTAAATGGATAAGTGAAAGAATGAATGAGCGAGACATGTGACAAAGGGGGGACGGGCATCCGTTAGAGTGTGACATTTTGTGACAAAGGGGGGAAGGGGGTCAAATATATGGCAATAAAACGTGACATCATTTATGAACGGTCCCTAGAGGGATAATTCGATAATTGTAATGGTGATTGCAATTATCCTGGAAGTCAAAAATCATATTTTTTTTCGAGACATTAAGTTATTGCATCTACTGAACGATACATATCGCTTATATTGATTTGAACAATTTTTGTTCATTTTTGAACAGTTCAAAAAAAATTAACATACCGCCTACGGGGAAATTTCAATCCTATATAATTCCTGATCAAACGGGCCGATGTGCTTGGAACAAACTTTATCGGAAAGCTCTTATGACGTAAAACATGTACAAATAGAAAGTTCATCCAGAACTAACGAGCCTATTTTCCTATGAAATTTTTTGATCGGGATTTTCAAGAATATTTTTGAATTAATGTATGATTAAATGAATAAGCAAAAGAATAAATGAATAAATGAGTGAATAATGAATGACTTAATAAATGAATGATTGAATGAATATGTATTAACCGTTGAAAACGGTATATTTGAAGCAATTAAGAACTAAAGCTAAACGAGAAAGACAGAGAGAGAGATAGCTAGATTATAAATTTGAATTCGCTGTATACGGGAAAGTAGGCTCGTATAGTTCTAGACGGAACTTCTTGTTAAAACTGAATTAACGCAACAACAAAAATGTAATTTACGTCGTCCAAAATAAAAATGAATATTTTCAATTATTTATAAATTGATATTTGAAACAAAAAGTAAATTAAAAGATTTGAAGCCACATTGTAATTTATTAAAGAACAGATCTGAACGAGGTTTTAAAATAATATCCGAAATTTCAATTTAAAATATTCAATAGCTTTTGCCCTGTTTGTATTAAAGAAAAAAAATATTTTACTGCCAAACATTATACCTCGCACAGCAGTGCCAAATGAAAGGAAAATTTTTCAAAAGCTTTGTTTAATATCTGAGTTAAATAAAAATTAGGGCTCGACCGATGGCATTTTTTGGCCGATGGGCCGATGCCGGTTGTTGGCCGATTGTTCCGAGATCGGCCGATGGCCGATTGCCGATTATTCTCCTCTTCCATCGGCCGATGGCCGATGCCGATGGCCGATGGAAAAAAAGTCGCTTTAAACCATTAAAACGTGTAGAATGCTTGTCAAAAATGTCATTTAAATCATTTACTATTTATTTTTATGTTTATAAAAGCATAAATGCATTATTCAAGCACCGTAAAATTGTTTTTGGAAAGTTTACATAATAATTACAACTGAAAGAATCACTCGCGATTCTAGTAAAGTAATTATACTATTTGGAGGTTAAAAAATTAAAAAATGCTATATCAGAGGATTTTCAATTCTTTTTTCTTATCTTTGAAAAAAAAAAAAAAAAAATACTCAACAACTATTGGATCGGCTCGGGTCTAATTCCCTTTCCTTCAACATTTTCACTTTATAACATCTGCACTGCAAATGCCAAGTGCAGCTGCCTTTATTTTCTTATTTTTTTCATGGAGAGGAATGCAGATGTTATGACACAGACTAACAAATAATGTGGGTTTGTATTTTTAACGAAACTGTCAACCCCCTCCTCTCAGCTTTTTTTCATGATCCCCCCCCCCCCCCCGTTTTTAAAAGAAAAGCGGGAACGATTACATGTTTATTTTTCATTAAAAAAGTTATTTTAAGCTCTTTTTCTGAAATAAAAATAAAATTTTTAAAAAATTCGCTCGCAGTATTACCCCTTGTATAGTATATCCCTTGTTCATAGCCAAAAAATACTGAATATTGCTTTAAAAACATAGACGTGAAATTTTTTGTCATTACAAATGAATGCTGAGTCTTAGGAATTAAACTTATTAGATTTTTTTTTCTTATGAGTTGAAAATTACACTAAAATACTTGACATGTTCTTTATATTTTCATGAGCACAATGTAAGGACACCGAAATAAACCAATATTTTGAGCACCATCAGTTTTCTGTTGACGAATAATCTTCTGAAAACACGTGATCGTTTATAAAAATTAAGATGTATTTTTAAAAAAAATATACATATTTTTATATACGTTGACAATTTTTTAAACTAATGAAATTGTAGCATTTTTATTAAGGTATTGTTCCACCCTGTATCCCAAACTCGTTTTTAAAAATTAAATTTTTGAAAATTGCAAGTCGAACTTGGACACATAAAATTTCGATCAATAAGCATTTATACTGAAAAATTGATTCATATTTTTTATCAATATGTTCTATGTTGTACAAGAAATATTCTAAACTGAAAGCAGGTGCAACGAGATTGTTGTACAATAGCAGAAAAATTATCAACTGTCTAACACGTGGCATCAAAGAAGCCAAAAAACAAAATGTATAAACGGGGAAAAATTAAAATAATTATCGTACAAAAAATGCTAAGATGTATTTTGAAAAAAAATATGCATTGATCAATCTTTGAAAATAAAGAAATTTTAGTATTTTTATTAAGATGTTATTAAATCCTGTCGCGCGAACTCGCATTTTGAGAATTCAATTTTTAAAAATTGCGACACATAAAATTTCGATCAATAAATATTTATACTGGAAATTTTTTTCTTATTTTTGACCAATCTTTTCTATGTTGTAAACTAAAAATGAAATAAAGAGAACAACCGCACACAAAAAGCAGATGCAACAAGATTGCTGCGTAATTGCAGAAAAACTGTAACACGTGGGTTCGAAGAAGCAAAAGAAAAAAAAAAAAAAAACGCAAAGAGAAAAAAAATTACGCTGTTAAAAATTAAAAATATTATTGTACATTGATTGAGTTGACTTTTTATTGTTTACAATTTCGGAATAATAATAAACATGACAAACTAAAAGCAGATGGCATAATATTATTGCACAATGACGTCGAATGCACTAAGTCAGTGGTTCCCAACCTTTTTCGCCTTGCGAACCCCCTTCTGCAATCGTAAATATCTGGTAACAAAACTATAAAATTTAATAGATTTATTATTCATGTTGCACATTACTTAATGAGAATATAATTGGAAAACATCAAAGTTTAACTACAAACTACAATAACTTTGTTTATTTTTTAAATTATCAACTAGGCAGTAAACAGGTATTCGTAAAAAATATCTATAAAAATTATTTTCAAGATAATGTAAAAAAGGTGTAGAATGGCATGAGAAAAAAAAAACGTAAAATTTTGAATCGATAAATAAATACGAGTATCTTTCGGTTCTACTTTCGGGTTATAATATACAAAACTCGCAAGTTGGGAAATTTACTACAGTATTGAAACTTGTATCAATTTCTCATTGTGATAAAGCAGAAAAATTTGAATAAAGTAGGTTAAATGGGAGTACAAAATTTAAATTTAATGTATAAATATCTTCCAGTTCCACTTTGGGGTCTGTATAAAAGAAATAAAATAATTTTTATAAAAAAAATAGAACCGACTTCAAATTATAAATTGCGCTAAAAAGTGAAAAATAAATTAATTTTTTAAACAACATCGATGTGACTTTTAAACATAGTTTTAGAAGTCGGTGCAAAATGAGGATAGATAAAATCTTTTGTAATCATGAATAAATTACAAATATATATATTTTCCCAGAATTAGCAACTGTTCCAATATGAAGTAGCAAATGGTGTAATGGTAATTAGACTCATAATTTTGCACCGACTTTTAAAACTATGTTTAAATATCACATCGATGTTGTTTAAAAAATTAATTTATTTTTCACTTTTTAGCGCAATTTATAATTTGAAGTCGGTTCTATTTTTTTATAAAAATTATTTTATTTTATTCTTTTTATTGTAAATACATTTTCTATATAAATACTCAATTTTTTTAAAAATCCATATCAAAGGGTAAACCCCCTTTGAATGAATGGCACTAAAAACTAATCATTTGTATGAAAAACTCCGTTTTGAAGTCGATTTTAACAAACAAACTGATTGGATTTAATTTTTGCCTTAGAGAAGTCTTCAGTCAAACTCATGCTGTAATTGCTTTTACTACTATAGCACAATGGCAACAAACACTTTTTAAACAATGTCTTTTATATTTATTAATAATTTTCCCAACAAAGAAAAATCAAGCAAAGTCTTTCCACTTAAAATAAAAAATACTTATTTTTTACCCGCAACGTTTTTTCTAAAAAGCAAAAGTAGTCAGATTGATGCACGATATTTGAGTTAGACGACCCTCTATCGATTAAAGAAAAAATCGTCAAAATCGGTTTATTTAGTCAAAAGTTATGGATGAAAAAACAAACAAGCACAGCCTTTTCAATTAAAATAAAAAATACTTTTTTTTCACTCGTAACGTTTTTTCCTAAAAAACAAATGTAATCAAATTGATTTGAAATATTTGAGTTAGACGACCCTCTATCGATTAAAGGAAAAATCATCAAAATCGGTTCATTTATTCAAAAGTTATGGATGAAAAAACAAAAAACGTACTACATTTCTGCCCATCACTTTTGTTCTATTTATCGAATATGGTCAAACGAAGGTACGGGACCTACGGGAAACCACCCTCGATCGATTGAAAAAAAAAATCATGAAAATCGCTTCATCCGGAGCGAAGTTATCAGTCGACAAACAAACAAACAAAAAAAACGAAATACATACAGTATGAATGTATAACCTCCTTCCTTTGTGAAGTCGGTTAAAAACATACTACATTTCTTCCCATTACTTTTGTTCTATTTATCGAATATGGTCAAACGAAGGTATGGGACCTATGGGAAACCACCCTTGATCGATTGAAAAAAAAATCTTGAAGATCGGTTCATCCTGTGGAAGTTATGAGTGGACAAACAAACAAAAAAAAAAAAAAAAAAAAAAAAACGACATGCATACAATATGAAAGTATAACCTCCTTCCTTTGTGAAGTCGGTTAAAAACATACTACATTTCTTCCCATTAGTTTTGTTCTATTTATCGAATATGGTCAAACGAAAATATGGGACCTATGGGAAACCACCCTTGATCGATTGAAAAAAAAATCTTGAAGATCGGTTCATCCTGTGCGAAGTTATGAGTGGCAAAAAAACAAAAAAAAAAAAAAAAAAAAAAAAAGACATGCATACAATATGAAAGTATAACCTCCTTCCTTTGTGAAGTCGGTTAAAAACATACTACATTTCTTCCCATTAGTTTTGTTCTATTTATCGAATATGGTCAAACGAAAATATGGGACCTATGGGAAACCACCCTTGATCGATTGAAAAAAAAAATCTTGAAAATCGGTTCATCCTGTGCGAAGTTATGAGTGGACAAACAAACAAAAAAAAAAACGACATACATACAATATGAATGTATAACCTCCTTCCTTTGTGAAGTCGGTTAATTACCCGAAAATAATGCAAAACTTTCACGTTTTACTAAATTTTCATATTTTCGACACATTTTCGCGATAGCGTGGAAAAAATGGTAAATGATAGTAGGAAAAAACGTTTAAATTTAAGGTAAAACAATGATTATCTCTCGATACTACTTTAGGACCTAAATTTTGGAAATCAGGTAACAGCAGAAATAAGTGCATTTTAAATTTTGTAGGTGTGCTTCGTATACCAGTCCACAACTTTTACTTATTATCTGAAAAATAATTTTGTTCAAGGGGACTCGGCACTAAAAATCGGTCAAAATCTCGATTTTGGGATTTTTGCTTCAAATTATACTTCATATCTTAGAGAACGCTTGTGTAAAGTTTCAAAGTCCTACGTACACTCTAAGATATCTTATTTTGGATTTTATATGAACATTTTAACACTTTTTTTACTTAACCAACAACTTTAAATGCCTTCTCAGCTTCGCTTCTATGCATATTATGTGATAGTTAAAAAGCTAAGGTTTTTTCAAATATGTATCTATTCACTTGAAATTTTTATTGCTTGTTCCAAATGTTCAACTAAACGTAACCTTGGAATTTTTGATAAATTTATTAGAAATTATTTTAATGCAATTTAACTTTAAAAAATCTTGCAATACCGAGATTTTTCTTAGATTTTTTCAGTTAAAATTTTTTTTTTCACGAACTAATAAAGACATCAAAAATTCCATACTACAAAGGGAGGAGTATAGTTTCTTCTTTCTTGTAAAAAACATCCAGGCAAAAATCTCCCATTTTAAAAAAAAGAGTAGCGTTTTAAAAAATTTTTAAATTTTGTGAAATTTTTTTAATTTTGAATTCTTTGGACTATTTTTTTTATGTTTTTCTTCTATAGCACATCAAGTTAGATTCATAAACATACATTACCAGTCAATACACCTTGAATTATGTTCAATTTGAGACGGTGGATTTTTAGGTGCCGAGTCCCCTTAAAAGGAAAAGTTATTTTTACACTTTTATTTATTTATTATTTCGTTTTTTCCTTACGTTAGCAATTAAAAATTCCGCCATTGCAATATTATTTTCGCGAACCCTCTTTCTACATCACACGAACCACTGGGGGTTCGCGAACCACCGGTTGGGAAGCGCTGCACTAAGTCATTATTAAAAGAAAAATGGTCAAAAATGAGGCAACTAACCTAGTGCGAAAAACAAATACGTAGCACTCATAAGAAGCCTCTATGACTTTTACTTTAACATGTTCTATTTCGCGAGCATTCTGCTCAAAGAGAACTATTTTAATAATGAAGGTTTTCGGTCAGCGATCGCTTAAACTTGTTTTCCGAATTTTTTATCAAATACTTTTCTAGAAAGACACTATTTTTGTGTTTTTTTTCTTAAACTTATGTACTGCCTGTTATTGTATGGAAATTGAAATTGAGCTATGGAGAAAAAAAGAAAGTGAAAGACAGAATGTTTTCTGGAAAGTTGTCCCTGCGAAAAACATCGGCCTTGCATCGGCTTTTAGATGTTTTTTAAGGCCGATGGGCCGATGTTTTTCTAAAGTTAACATCTGCCGCCGATGCCGATGGCCGATGGCAACTTCGTTGAACAATCGGCGCCGATGCATCGGCGGGGTCCGATGTATCGGTCGAGCCTTAATAAAAATGAAAGATATTTTGAACAACCCACTTCAGCGTAGAATAGAAAGAGAAAATCAAGCAACAAATCTGTTATTTGTTACCGTGATCCAATACGTTATAACGACCTTATACGTTATATACGCCCATTAAATAGAAAATACTCTTTTTATATATTTTTAAATTCTACAGAGTCTACTTTAAAATGTGAGGAAAAGGGAAAATATCTGGGATAAAGGTTTATTTTTAAGTACACAAAACATTTTCTCCGTGACGATAGATAACAATATGTTGCCTATTCAAAACAGAAACAATTCACGTCACTGATTACATTTTAAATCTCTTTCAGCCTTAGATAAACTTTTGCATTAATGTTAATTTATTTTGCTTACAAAGCAGTTAATTAGAAATGGATTTTCTACAAATTATTCGATCTAATTTTTCTCAACAAGATTAAATATTTAAGTGCCTCCTTTTCAAAAAAGGAACTAACTTACTTGGAACCTCATGAAATTTCTATAATTTTCCTTTTTCCAAAATAATTAGCAATTCATTAGAGCTAGAAAGTTAATGGATACACTTGTAAACAGCAGACTATTACTATGCTTAGTATTAAGCGTAGAGGGCAAACAGGTTGATAGTTTTAAACTAAGTGTATTTTGTTATTTTTGTAAAGCAATGAACGAGAGACTACCTCATGACTAGAAATTAAAAGCAATTAAAAGTAAACATTTCAAACTCGTTATAGGATATGTAAATTTTTGGCCTGAAGAATGTTTAATATACATTTTTTTAAGAAAACAGCTTTCCAAAACCTTCTCTTTTATCAGTGTAATTTAATAATATTTAAAGAGATTATATAACGCCACTTCTATCATTACCTAATAAAAGCTCAATGTTTTTAATTTGAACACCACTTTAGGAAAATAAAATTTAAATATTTGTGCAAAAATAAAACTTAAAAATCAAAGTAAAATATAAAGCACAATTTTTTTTTCTAAAAGTGCAGACACGTGTTTTGGGGTTGCAAGAAACCCCTTTTTTAATGAAAATGCAAAAGAATGAGCTTCTAGATGAGAAACATCCAACTGAAATACAGCTTAAATAGGAAAATAGATGAAATATTTGATAAAACCAGAAGAAACTGAAAAGTTATGACCAAAGGAGAAACTATTAAATAATATATATATATATATATATTCGGAATGCCTTTCAAACTAAATTGTGCACTAAATATTCAAAAATAAAAATTTAGTTCCTAAAACACTTTCAAACTATATGAATGCTTTTTTCACTATTTAGATATAACGCTTTTCTTTTGTCTAGCCTGCGGTTTAAAGGAAGGAAATAACCGGAATTGGTAAAAGAGGCATTTATCATAAAAGAGTCATTTATCTCTAGAGAAAAAAATCAAAAGAAAACGGATAAACGTGGAGATATTTATGGGGTGGAAAGGAAATATTTTTCAAAAATATTTTCAGCGAGCGACATTCGGACTTCGTAGTGGAAACATGACAAAACATAACGTAGTCAGATTTATTTTCTCAGTCCAATTTTGTGTTTTCTTATTGATATTACACGAAAGTGGCAAATATTTTTCTTATTACATTTTTAAAATGCAATGCCTTTAAATGCCTTCAACGTAAATTTCATAGATTGTTTTCTTTTAAAGCATTTTTTTATTAAGCTTAACATAAGAAGATATAAATTTATTGCTAAAACAGGTATAATTTTAGTTATTACACTTTTCTTGTAACTTCATGCTTTAAATTAGCCACATCTATCACATTCTGAATAAAATGCACTAGTTTACTAAAAATTAAATATCGCTAGTTTCGTTTGCAAGTTTTTAATATATATGTGTTGTAATGCCCGATGCTTGTTTTATAATTTTTTTTATTGTTGTAGTCTTACTTGTTTTAATTTTTATTCGCGTGATTAGCCAAATATCTAAAAAGAAATTTTGAAAATGTGTTTCTAAATAAATATGTTTTGTCACATGCAACACATGTTATAGGAAATATCTTATTATTTAAAATATTTTAAGCCTGTTTCTTCTTTCTACTTTGCAGATAATGTCTTCGAAAACCTGGGAAATATTTGCAACGATTTGGGATTGCAATGCTCAAGGAAACGCTTTAACGTCAAATAAAAAGAAAAAGATATCATTGAGTAAAATTCAATGATATGCTAAAAATATTTGTACCATAAAAATTTCATAAACTTATTTATTAGAAATTCGAAGAAATAGTCAGAAGATCACAGCTCTCATTACTCAACCAACAGTAAAATCATATTTATATATAAGTAAAGGTATGGGATAAGGAAGAACAGCTAAATTAGCCTAAAAATAGTTTGGTGCTGATTTTTCCTGAAAAGTATGAGAAGCATATAATATTTTCCAATTGAAAAAATATCATCGCTGCAGTATTTTTTCCTGTTACAATTGATTTATGGAGAGCTGCTAAATATGCTCAGAAAAAGACAACGTTGTTTATTTGCAATAACAACGTTAATTTTGTACATACAAGTTCAAAAGTGATTAAATCCATAGCACTGTGCAGAGTGTTGTATAGATATTACTGTTCAATTATAGGTTTTTCAAAGATTTTAATTGCAGCTTATTTTTGCAATTAAATGATTTTGATGTCAAAGCCTTTTTCCTAAACTAAAAAGTTAAGAGCAAAAATATTTATAATTTAATTAATATTTTACATAATCTTTTCTCGCTAATTAGCGTTGCAAAAGTAAATTTTATAATTTTAGAACCATACAAACTACCAATTTAAATTTCAGTTAAAAAAAATACTTTTACTTACACCTTCATTGAATGAGTTAAAGACATTATTTAGTTACTACAGGGATTATTCCAAAAATAATAAAATTAATAATCCTTTTTTTAATTACTCATCGCATAGGCATACTAGTCAATGCCGTACATATAATTAACATATACTAACAAAATTATTCGTTTTTTACGTTTCACGAAATAATACCGAAATCACGGTTCAAATTTTGGTTTTCGATATTGCCCCAAGTAAACATTTTTATTATACCTTCTATTGGCTAGTTTATTTTACTAAAAATGTATTTTGTAATTGGTGTTATTTCAAAATAAATGTTACATACTAGTATTAATTTACCTCATCATTTTAAAAAAAAGTTACATTTTAATTTTTTGTATTACAAAATAGTATTTAGTATAATGTTCAAAAAACTTTTAAGACATTAATCTCATAGGTTTTAAAAAATTTACATGCATTAACAAACGCTCTTAACATTCCCAAGCAAATTACCGCCCATCAAATCTTGTCAAAATTACAATAACCAACTGTTAGTTATGTTTTAGACGTAGAAAATTAATACTGAATAAACTGCTGAAGAACATAATTTGAACATTTTTTTTTATTTACCAGAAGCTGAATTACGCATTTTTGATTTCGAAGAAACTCGGGAGTCTCTTCACCCAAAAAGTATGACGACAGTGAAGGTTTTTATAACCACTTACGTATCACTATTAATATATGTTATTTAGAATCATTATTAGAAGTTCTATGACCTTGAAACATCAAAAGAAATTTTTAAGCGGCAAAAGTGTGATTAGTAATATTACCAGAAGTGCAAACTCAGAAAAGAATATGATATCCAATCTTTCGCAAGCATTATTTGACCACAAGTATCATTCCTTTATTACTTAAAAGGAACATATTGATAACTTTTAATTTTTCAAAAGAACCCAATAATAATGAACCAAGATATATCACAACAAAGAAAATGCTTATTGGTTCTTTAAATGGGGATGAACAATCCAGCTAACATTGGGAATTCATAAACATGCGTCTTTTCCTTAATTTCCTACTCTCCATTGCTTTGCTTCTAAATGGATTTATCGAAGGTCAAAGAAGGATCAAAAGAACTGCTATCATACCTGGTGATATTATGATTGGTGCATTGTTCTCTGTCCATCATGCCCCGGGGACGAAGCAAGCTCAGTCACGAATTTGTGGTGAAATTCGAGAACAGTACGGAATACACAGAGTTGAAGCATCATTCCAGACCATAGATGAAATTAACAGGAACAAAACTATCCTTCCGAACATCACACTCGGCATTGAGATACGAGATTCCTGTTGGTAAGTAGTATTTTTATTAAAATTTAATTGCAGAGACTACTTGTTTGTTTTCAGTAACATATTGTTTGTCACGCCTAAAGTACCCTGAAACATTTGGTGAGATATTTAGGCGTACTACTTAATTTCATTTAATTATACATTGTCACGATTCTGCAGACACTTTCTTCTTAGAAATTCAGTTATGCACACGCTGACTTAGTAACCCAAGAAGTCAAAAAGCATGAGCTTTTTTTTCGACAACACGACTTATCATTATAAGCAACAAAAAATATATATATATTTAACAGGTATAAAATTAACTCACATAAACTCACACTTTATGCTTTTTTTACCTGTAATATACTGTAAAAAAATTGTCAGGCCTTTTGACGTACTAGAATGGCAAGTAAGCACATAAATTATAACCCCTGTTTGTAATTATTTTCGATTTGCAGAATCTTACACTTGCGTGACATGGCTGAACTGTAAGCTCGTTTAAATGTTAAAAAAAACGTTTGGTTTGTTAACCAGTAAATTGGCACCAAGGAATGGTGCCAATTTACTGCCTACGAAAAGTGCTGCTAAATTTTACTATATTTTGATGCATTATACGCCAGTCATCACAAACATATGATAAAAATAAGCACCACTCTTTGTAGCCACCTATATTCTATGAAGCCGCATAGCACCGAAAGTCTTTACACTTATCTCTACCAGACCTCTACCTGTTAGGTGAAGCCTTAGCATTTGCTTGTGCACGGAGCTGGTGGCCAAAGTCTTTATACTGTTTCTGGGTTCGAGCATGGGACCCAAGTTGCAGAAACAACGTCCTCTACTGCCAATACCACTGGACGGCCACAGGCCAGCTTACCAAGACTTCAGTCAAGCAAACTAACGGTCAATGTTCAAGCCGGTATCGCACTCCAAATGTTGGAGCAACTAATTGCACCACGTCTTGCAATTTCAAATTTGTGCGCCGATTATTGTAAAAAGAGCAAGATATTTCAACTGCTTAAACTTTGGCGCAACTAGAAATTTGTACCCATACATTAGTTCCTTTTTTTTTTTTTTTCAAATTGTTTACACTGCAGCCTGCAATTGAAATTTTGGGAAAATATCCGCACAACTTTAAACGAACATAAAACATTAAAAAATCGTTAAAATATGTTATATAAGATATGTGAGCCTAAGTTACCCAGTATTATTTAGACAACCCACCCCAAAAGTAGGATAAATTTCATTTTATTAAAAAAATTGCTACTGCAATGTAAATTATGTATCTGCAGTGTACACTCTCAGAAACGCATGCTCAAATTTCACGAAACTTTCGTCGTATTTGACGAAACGACTTCGTGAAAAATGCTCCGATTAAACATTTCGTCAAATTGACGAAATTTGTTTCGTCATACAATAGATGAAATAAATTTCGTCAAAAACAAAAAAATATTTCGTCATATACGTTTCGTCAAAAACAACGAAATTTTAGTCACTTGTTTCGTCATCTATTTGATGAAACACATTTCGTCAAAAACAACGAAATTTTAGTCGTTTGTTTGGTTGGGTCTATTTGATGAAATACATTTCGTCAAAATCAAATTTTCGTCATTTCGATTCCATATTAGCGAGTCTTTACATTTCATTAAAATTGAAAAAAATTGCGTCATTTTGATTCGTTAATTATCATGATAAATTTCGTTGTATTAAAATGCTTTTAATTAAATTTCGTCATTTTGAGCACGTCATGGAACCTTAAATAAAATCTTGAATTTATTTTTAAGAGGGCAATTTGACATTTCTAGTAATTTGGGGCTTCAAATAATTACATTGAAAATTTTTGATTTTTTGAGTTGCGGAATTAATTGCTGAAATATGTATCATTCATTTTAAATAAATGTTCTAAAGGAGAAAATTTTCTATCATACAAGCATGTCATATTACATACGTTTAAATTTCTTATTTTAGGTCAATTGTAACGGAAATTTCTTACACAATTTTATTTTAACATTCCTACTTTCAAAACAATTTAAAAAGTTAGTATTCCTTCTAAATTAAGCATTTTGTTGACAGATAAAAGCAATTAAAATTTTTTAAAAATATTTTTTCCCCTCATAATCCTGCAAGCAATGTACTATCAATTTGTCTTAAGTTCTGTTTACTAATTCATTCAGAAAATTATTCCATTAATTTTAAAAACTTAGTTTCATTGAGTTGGTTATATGTATGTATGAATTTGTCACATGAAGAATTGCTTTTTAAGTGTTTTCAACCCCCATAACACATTTAAAAGAAAAAAACACTAGCAATAATAATAAAATGTGACTTTTATTATGTTGGTAAACATTTTTCTAGCTCATATGGAGCATTACAGCAAAACTGAAAATTATGGTATGAGCATCTAAATTGATAGGAACATGTATAGAGCACAGAAATCCCGTTTGAAAATTAAAAGAAAGGAATTCAAACCATATATTAAGGGAAAAGCATGTTCATGATTACCGTAAAATACCGAATAACCGCCCCCCCCCCCCTAAATTTTGCGAAAAAATGGGAGCGAGCGCTTAAACGGTACAAGCGAAAAAAACGTACCGATTATACGTCGCACCCATCCATGATTCATTAAAAGCAGTACCACAGTAAAGGCTCATCTATTACTTGTTTAGAAAAATTCGCTCCGTTCGATCCCCCCCCCCCCTTCAAAAAGAAAAAAAGAAAAAAAAAGTTAAGTGGCAACCAAATTTCGATCGCGCTGAATGCACAGCTCTGCATTTAAGCTCGATTCACATGTTTTATTCTGCAATAATAGATTGTAATTATAAACAATAGCAAGAAAAGATAACACCAGCTGAAGCGACCGAAGCAGGTGCAAAACATTTATTCCCCTTGCCTGAAGCATGCTTGATATTTTAGTTACTTAAATGTGCACAAAGAATTATATTTTTACTTTTTTTCTGGTATCTTCATTTTAGATCGGATATTGTTATGCTAACTTGCAAAACTGAAAATTCTTGCGCGACTATACGCACCTAAGGATGATGGTTCGCGCTATTTTGAAAGTGCGTTCTTTTAAACACAGCATGAAAGTTGGAATTTATGTTTTGAAAATAATGAAAATAAAATTTAGTGAATTAATTTAAGACTGTTATTGAGCAATTTTCGTACTCATATTCGAGAATGGTCCACTTTCTGTTCCTACGGTATGATTTCAATCACAATCGAAGTTGGGGGTCGGATAATCGGTATTTTCTCTTAATTCGCGGAAAACGGGGTGGGGGGGAGGAAGCGCTTGTTCGGTATTTTACGGTAAGTAAATTCTTCAGGGTCACGGGACTCAAAAAAAAAAAAAAAAAACCCGTACATACAAAAATTTAACTAATATTCAAAAACATGCCAACCCTATAAAATAAATTACAAATCTGAAACTTTTACCATAGAACAAGGATATAATATATGAGGTTTTCTTCCCATATTTTGACATGATTTATAGATTACAAATACACATTATAATGCACATTATTTATACACATTATAATCAAAGCAGGTTATTTTGAATATGTTATCGTTACTAAATTAATTATGCAAAAGAAATATTTAAAAAATACTTTTATAACTTTAACCTTTTTATTTTCCAATCTACTTTAAAAATTTGGTATTTCTTAACCAATTCAATGCTACACACTTTCATGTGGGATAACATTAACTCTACAAATGTTTATTATGTTCATTCTCAAAATCTTGCATGAAAAAAAATATCAATTTAAAAATTTGTTTCTTTAATATTTAATTATTTAAATTCTAAAAAAAATGAGAAAAGAAAAGATGAAGACTTTTGTTTTCACATGCGTTATAGTCCGTGTAATTAGAATAAGCGCATCGCGGTCGCGTTTCCTGCTTCGTCACCATGGCAACTGCGAGAAAGATAACAGAGCCAGACCTTTTTTTGCGCAGTTAAGGCAATTGCATTACTACAACTCCGATTCAAAATATTAGAACAATTGAGAAGAAGTAATAAGAATTTATTTTCCATTTATTTATTTTTTTGATACTAAATAAATGCAATTCAATTTCTTATAAATTTTAAATCTGGAATGTTTATTTAAGATTTTACCATGTACAAAATATAAAATACAATAAATTAGGTATACAATAGCTTTCTGAAACACATCAAAATATTAGAATAAGATTTAGATTGGTTCAAAATATTAGAGTACTTTTTCTTACGCAATCTATTTTTGCCATTGAGAAATAAATCTGATTTTAATTCGCCTATTATTATTATTATAACTAAAGCAACAAATTTACTTATGTTCGCCAAACCAAGTGGGGAAAAAGTTTCTAGCACGGAAACCATGGCGACCAGAAATGGAAAAAGGTAGAGTTGTGTGACCTTGATACGCCGATTCTAATTACACAGACAATAGTTGCATTCAATTAGTATACTAATTTGGGGAACAATTGTTGAAACTTACAATTGATTTTTTTAAAGATTCCGACACATTTAAAAGAAAAGAAAAAAAGGGATACACACACCTATATCAAACTGAATCTCAATATAACTTACAACACCACCTGATGCGTGAAATTTGTTACATATTGTAGCTACACAATACAATATTAATTACAATTTAAAAATTCAAGAATATTTACATAACATAGTAACAGAACTGGACTATGTGATTAATCATCACACTCAGATTATCAGAAATTTTTATAAAATGTAATTATGGTAGGCTGAAAAATCAAATAAATAATGTTAAAGTTTTAAGAGAAGTTTCCCCAACTCCTTGTATTTTGTGGCATTAAAATTGTAATCTAAAAATTTCCCCCACACCCTATTTAAATATGAAATAAAACATTACTTGTTTTTTTATAGGTTATACCTTACATTATACAAAATAAACTAAAGCACAACATATGGTAGAAATAATAATATTTGAATTCTGTCACTTAGTGGTGATTGTAAAAAAGTTGGATTTAATCAAACTAGGTAGCAAAAATAATAAATTATAATTTAAAAAAAAATAGAAGATTGTATTTAAAAAGTATTTTTCATAAATTTCAAATTATTGACAGCAATTAAATTATTTATATTTTCTTACAATTTAAAAGAATTTGCAGAGGATAGTTATACAAAAGTTTAGTAATTATAGATACTTCTATTTGAAAAAACCCGAGGTTTTGCAACTCTGCTACAGCTGCTAATGGAAATTAATACTCCTAATAAAATTAATATTTTTTCAAAATGTAATGATTCTTTCATTTTTTTCAAGCAATGTATTATTGCAGGGTTCATACTCTTTTGGGAAAACAAAAAAAATAAGGACTTTTTAAGCAAACGTTCATTGATGACACACTGTTTTTCAATATATTTGACCCCCTGCCCCCTTGTCACAAAATGTCCCACTTTATCATACCCCCTAGTCACCCCATATTGGAGAGCTTCTAGTCCGTAGCTTCTTCATCTATTTCATTACCTATAAAAGAATAAAGATTAAAATCATGAAAAAAAGCTTCAAAACTTTTCAGAAAAACTAATTTAAAAACATTCATAAATTCATAGATAAAGTTAAGTAAAACTCCACAAGCACATAGAACAACAATGATTTCTTCAAGAATTTAAAGCGATTTTGAACCAGTTCACCACAAGATGCACCTTTTGAACTATGACGAGCAGAGTTGTATTTTGTGCGTTTTAAAATTATTAAATGTTTAAAATGAAAAATTAAATGTAAAAATGTCCTGCAGTGGACCAGCTTGTTCCAGCTTTGTCACAATAGCTTTGTTCACGCTGAACACTAAAAGTGAAACAACATTGACCAAGTTAGTGTTTAGGAGGGTGACACCTCTCACAGCTGGTTGCTCTGGGACTGTGTACACTCAAGTGAACCGATACTTCTGGAGGTGCCAACCCCCAAGTGACAGTCTCTCATCTGGTTCAAAAAAAGGGTCCGACTCCTACCAATAAGGGCCCCTATAAATCAGGAGCAGTGCACCCTGTCTTCCTCACTTAATGCGGGAACTCACCAACAGCAACAAATGTAGAAATGCTTTTGTCTGTACTCTATTATTTAGTTTACTTGGAAATCACTTTCTCGCCCTTTCACACATTCTTGACATTTACTATGCAATTTTTAAGCTGTCCAATTTTAATGCTTGATTTTTTAAAATATGTTGTAAAAATAACTTTTCCAGTTTCTGAACAGTTTTTGTTTTTTGAGCTATTTCTTTTATGCAATCCGTACCTATCACGCAAAAGTAGGTTTGTCTTAATGTTCTTATACTTCATAATATCCACATTGGGAGGGGGGAGATATATAAAGCCAACACAAGTTTATAATTGTTATCTGTCGATTTCAAATAATAGTAATAAAATATAGTAAAGTTAAGAAATAGAAAGTAAATCACAAAATATGGCAAAGTTAAGTAAAAGCAAAAAGTAAACACAAAATATGGTAACGTTAGAAAACATGAAGCTTCAACAACACATTACACATTGAATTTCAACTACAAATATTATTTACGACGGGAGTCGTTATGTTGCTAAATTCAGTAGTAGTACTATTTCTGGTAGCATTAACAATGCTTAAGAAATAAATTAATATGCTTAAGAAATATAAATAAAATGTTACGCAAGTGAAAGCATGAAATGCAATAGTTAAAATTTTAAATTTATCCACTCTGAAGTATCTAACTTCAAAAGGCTAATTTCACTCGCAGTTACTGGATATATTATTTTCTGGGGGAAATTGACACATAAATCTTTCAAATCCTCATTATTTTAGCTTTGAAGATACAATATCCATTTTTAGATAATTAAGCACTGTGCAAAAAATTCACGAACCAACCTGCATGAGGAAAGAATCATTTCAAAATTAATATATTGCAATAGAAAATTGAGCAAGTGACAAATAATGGGGACGGACAGTTGGGGGGGAAAATTCTTGGATATTCAAAATTTGGAGTAGATTTTTTTTATTACGGTAGAAGATAGATTCAAAGAAGAAACACCTACTTTATAAAACTTTTTACAAAAACAATGAAGATAAATTATGCAAATGCACTACAGTCAACTTTTCACCTTAATTACTCGATTTTTACTCGTCCCACTAATATTTTAATAATGTTATTGTTATTATTCGCATAAAATTTAAGGAAAACTCCCAAAGTATATGGTAGCTTTAAAAACTAAGAAATAATAATTACAAACACCATCTACAATGAATTATTAACCTGGTTCAAAGTTACCATGACACTCAGGGTAACTTTAAACCGCATTAGAAAAAATTATATGAAATACACTATTTTAATAAAAGAATTATTGTTATGCAACACTGAACTATAAATTTTTTAATACTTAAAAACTCGCCGTTTTTAGTCCACAACATTACAAGTTTTCTATAATTTATGATATTGCAAGAAATGTTACATGAAAAAAAAAAAAGAGTAGAAGGAAAATATCAACATGTTTAGGACAAAAATCCCCATTACAAATTTATTTAGGAAAAAAAAAAGTTGAAGAAAACAATTTTCAATTATTTAAGTAAACATATTCACACAAGTATATTAATTAAAACAACTATTTAAAAATTTTCATTAAAAATTAACTTTTTTAGCCGAGTACTTTTGCATTTAGCAGAGAGTTGGAGCTCATAAAATCCTTTCTATTACCTGCTGGAGTATTATCTTTTGGAAACTTTGCTTTGTTATTTTTCTGTTCGACAAATCATTATCGGTGGTCATCAAAGTGATACCTTGAAAAAAATAATACCATAATAATCAATTCTCACATTTTAAAAAATATCACTCGAAAATCTTTATTCATACATATTCATCAGCAATTTAATGATAGTATGTAATTTGCAAGCAAAAATTATAAGAAAACAAAAGTAATATTAGGCACTTTGAGAAGAGCTATATTCTATTCTATACGTTTAATTTGAATATCACTCAACTATTCATTCATATGCACACTACATGCTTACAGCAACTTTTCACATATTCTCAGTATACACCTGAGTATCACAAATCCTATTACTTAAATTTAATAGTTATGTATATGCTTCTTTACAATTTAATTATATGTTTTTATAATCGAACTAGATAAACATATTATATATATATTCTAATGGTGTTATTTGCAAACTTTTGTTACATGCATAGAAAGTAAATAAAATTTTAGTTTTATGTAGAATATATCTATAATCAGTAAACAACAAATCTCAGGCTAACTTTCCACCGGCTCAAAGTTACCCTGAGAATGGAATAAAATTGCAATATCTTACTTGTTTGACATTTTACTAAATATTACTGAATATAGAATCACATATATACTAAAAAATTCACTATATTTAGAATATTTAGGAGATAAAATGCTTGGTAAATTAGTATAATGTCACTTACTTTAAAAGAATGATACGTTTTAACAACTTTTAATCAGCATTCCAAAGTAGCTTCCAAGCTGTAACTTTATATTTACTGAATTATATAATTAGCTGTGTACACTTGCTAAACTTTTTACTGAAATAAAGAGAAGAAAAGTGATTTTAAAACTTTGCCAGAAGAGTAGCACTGAACATGTTCAGTTTCATTTCAAGGCAAATGTTCTTAAAAATATGAAGTGCTGCAAAGTTACCCTGCTTGACTGTATATAAGTTGATTGAAGGTTCGACAAGTTGTTAACTTGAACAACAAAATATACATTATTTTTAAAAAGGTTTAAAACATTAGCACAGCATTGCAGTAGGCAGTTTTAAATTATTATTGTTGTTTTAATTTTTGCGAGTAAAATGCTATTAATGTGATACCACTTGGCCATAATAGTAAACATAAGGCAAACATAGTTAGGCCTAACAGAACATTGGAAAATATTAATTCAATAATATGTGGTTATTTAACTACAAGTATACAATCACAGACTTTGACAATTCTAAAATACTAACCTTATAGCTCTTTTTCGCCCGCATCTGATGTAATTTGTCACTTGAACGGGAGCTTCGTCAGAACAGCTACGTAGAAATCTTCCAAAACGAAAACGCCATTTTCTTTAGATTGGGTGAGCCGTGGGCGTTGAGCGAGGAAATATTTCGTCAAATTTCCGAGAGTTCGCATGTCGTCAAAAGTCAGGTGATCGAATGAGGAAAGAATCGTTGTAAATGACGAAATTTGTCTTGAGGATTCAAGAATCGTCAAAAATGAGCGTTCTATTTCTGAGAGTGTACGTAGCTGAGTTCGAATACTGTAAAGGCCCTTATTTTCGCGGGCCATAATTTTCGCGAAAATGAATATATCGGTGATTTTGCGAGCTGAAAATTTCGCGAATTTTATATTCTGATTTTTTATTATTATTTGAGGCGGGGGAAAAAAAAAGTATTTCACGAGGCTTAAATTTTCGCGATTACGACGGGCTCGCGAAAATCGCGAAAATTAAAGCCTCGCGAAAATAAGGGTCTTTACAGTAGTTCTCCTTGTTATTCTGCCTTTGTGTGCAGTGATTTCATTGGTTGATGAGTTATCGTTCTAATTTGCAGTTGACGAGGTATTTTAATTTAAATTCTTATAACTTATTTTGTGCGTTTAAATTTTTATAACTTTGGATTAGCTTACGCTGACTGAAGGCTTATTTCTTTCGCTTGTACCACATGTGCTTAAATTCGAATAAATTAATAATTTTACACGGTGTAAAGGGCGATCACATGCTGGGTCGCCCAGATTGTGCAAGGAAGCCTATTTGTAAAAGAAAGAAAGTAATGAGCACACTATTGCAATTAATACTTGCGATGTATGCATGAGGAGTTGCTTGGATATAGTTTTGGTGAAAAAAAGATAGCAGTTGTGAGTTGCACTTTATGCATAGAATCCTACTTATATTAAGAGTGGTTCAAAAAATGCTTTTTCATAAGGCTTCCCTTGCAATTTCCTCTTAATTAACTACCTACTTCTTTTGAACATTGTAATACGCTATAGAGGTGAAAATAATTTGGAGATTATGATTATTATAACTTTTACATTTTAAAAATGACATCGATGTTTGGGCAAACAGTAGAACTTTATGCGCAAAAAGGCCATAATTTTGAAGTTGTCCCATACAAGTAATTATGTTTTACTTTCTGAATAAGAGTACACTTGTGTATGTGAAAGACGTAAGTATAATTTTTCATTCCAAAATTCAGCAACACACACCTATTAAAAATTATAAAAGAAAATCCCCAGAGCTTAAATATGGCAATTTTAACCCTCAAACTTACATAAAACTTGAAGTAAAAATAATAGCAACATATGAAAAATTTACAAACGACAGAAGACCTACATGCGTTTGAAAGCTGCACTGTAAAAAAATTACAGTTCTAACTGTCACCAAAAAATGGAAATTTAGCTGCAACCAACATTTGGTACTAAAGTCGAACCATCATAATGGTTCCCAGTTTTCCATTCATGGTGAAACTGGGTGAAACTACAGCATAACAATGGTTCAACTTGGTACCGAATGTTGGTTGCAGTTAAATTTCACCTTTTTTTTTTTCCTATTTTGTTGATGAAAGGTTGAACAAGAACTTTTAACAGTGTGGGACGTGGGAAAAATCTGCCAAAATAGTGCTGTTTTATACATAACTTTAGGACCAAAATTTTAAGGAACTAACTTTTATTTATCCAAAGCTTTTAATCTAAAAGGTTACTGTAATATTTTTATTTTGTTGAAATTGAAAACTATAATGCATCGTTGTCTGCTATCTAGTAAAAATACATAAATTTCCATTAAATGTACATCGAAATAACAATTTATGTTATCTCGAATTTCTCTTCCGGTTAATAAGTTATTGAAAAATATAAAATGGAATTTCTTGCTGCGAAATAAATTTCAAGAAGAAATTTGACGTTTAATAAAATGAGTAATGCTTCCGGTTATGATAAAAGTAAAATATATTTAAGCGCATTAAGAACTTTAAAATTATAGATTTTATGTTTCGTAAAGGGTATTTTTTTTAAATTGTACCAAAACAGTTGAAGCTTTTAAATTCATGGCATTGTGAATTATGTCGAAGGAACAATTCAATAAAATCTAGGGACGAGGGAACGTCCCGCCCGCCAAGAAAACCGAACGACCGCCTAGAAAACCAAGCGATCATATATTTATACATGATGCAACAGACAAATATCTAATATAACGTAGCTGAGATTGACTGTACTTCTACAGATTCTAGTGTATTTGATAAAATATGCAGTAGAATCTGTTAGTTCTGTGTATTTATAATTTTTCTAAAGAAAGAAAATGTGAAGTTTACCATTCATTCGCCCTTGAAAACTAAAGAGTCCTAATGCTACCCACTATTGTCGATACTCATTTGCATTGAACCGAAAAAGCACAATGCATGTCCGACCAGCTCTTTCAGATAACTAATGGCAAACTCTTAAATTCCTCGCCAACATTACAATTTCAAGCAGCGAAACAAAAAGCAAACTGAATTATATGTAGTTTTTTTTAAGCTCATATGATTTTAAATATATTTTGAAACATCTGCATTAGAGATAAACATGAATTCCCGACACTTTAAGACACTTATATCGTGCAATAAAAATAAGCTATAATTCGAATCAGGTATTCATTTTACGTCATTCATTTTTTTTTAAATGTTGTTTAAAAAGTACTTTTTTAACTAACAACTTTCTTTCTTGTTCTTCGAAATTCATATGCGTTATTATGAATGAAAATAAACCTCAAGGCTATAAGAACGTGAAAACTACATTTATTTATATAACAGGTATTCTCCAATTGCTTTGGATCAATCCATTGAATTTATTCGAGATGCCATCAAGCAAGATGATGATGTTGGTGACCTTGGGACTAACCACGGCTCAAACACAACCGCCAATGAGGAATGTCCGCCTACTTCAAAACCTAAAGCTCTGAAAAATCTTGTGGGAGTAGTAGGACCAGGGTCAAGCACGGTAACAATTCAGGTAAATATAAAATCATGCGCTTACAATTAGCTAGATTAATACGCCTCAGTATTAATGCGGAAATATTGAGTTGGTTGCGCTCATGCTTACAATTGCCCCGTTATTGTTGTTAATGAAATATTAAGTAGGTTGAGTGTATGCTCACTCCAACTACATTAATACGCCTCGTAGCATATTTATGGGAAATATTTGTTTAGTAAATATTAAGTAGGTTGAGCTCATGCTTTCAGCTAACTACATTAATACGCCTAATAGGGCATTGATGGGAAATATTGCTTAGTAAATATTAGGTAAGTTGCACTCTTGCTTACAATTCTTCCGTTATTGTTTTTGAAGAAATATTAAGAAGGTGAGCTTAAGCTTTCTGCTGACTACATTAATACTCCTCATAGCGTATTGATGGGAAATATTGCTTAGTAAATATTAAGTAAGTTGCGCTCTTGCTTACAATTCTTCCGTTATTGTTTTTGAAGAAATATTAAGAAGGTGAGCTTAAGCTTTCTGCTGACTACATTAATACTCCTCATAGCGTATTGATGGGAAATATTGCTTAGTAAATATTAAGTAAGTTGCGCTCTTGCTTACAATTCTTCCGTTATTGTTTTTGAAGAAATATTAAGAAAGTTGAGCTTAAGCTTTCTGCTGACTGCATTAATACGCCTCATAGCGTATTGATGGGAAATATTGTTTAGTAAATATTAAGTAGGTTGCGCTCTTGCTTACAATTGCTCCGTTATTGCTGTTGAAAAAATATTAAGCAGGTTGAGTTTATGCTTACAAATAACTACATTAACCCCTTGACGCACGAGTTCTTTTCGGAAAAACTGGTAAAAAGTAATCGATTTTTTCTTTTGGACAGACAAGTAATATATAGATATAGTATAAAGTTTTTTGGCAATTTCAGTTGTAGGGGTGACTAGAGGTCGGTGAGTGGGGTAAAAGTAATATAAAAAAATATTATGCATAGAAAGTGCAAACGGATCTCAGACAGGCATAAAATAATGCGAAATATAAGATCGGCCATGTCAGACACGGGAAAATGCGCTAAGGGATTAATACACCTCATGGTGTATTGTTGAGTAAGTATTAAGTAGGCTGAGCTCATGCGTATAATTACTTAATTGCAGGTACAGAACTTGTTACAGCTGTTCAGCATTCCTCAAATCGGATATTCAGCAACTAGCAGAGACTTAAGTGATAAGAGTTTCTACAAATATTTCATGCGAGTCGTACCATCAGATTTTTATCAAGCTCAAGTTATGGTCGATGTCGTTAGAGCCTACAACTGGACATATGTTTCAACAGTGCACACAGATGGTAAGATTTTTTTCTATTTTAGTTAAACATCTTACTCAGCTCTGTGAACTTTCTTTTGCGTGTAAATTATTAATAAACTTGTACTAAATTTCAATAAAGTGAAACAATGTTTTAAGTAAGTCAATGATCATTACTAAAAAAAAATTTCAAGATACTTCATAGTAGTTTAACCTTTAAAATTATTCTCACTCTACTTAAATCTGTCGCTTTCTTTTTTACATCAATCAAAACTTTAAGAAGCATAACGATTATAAGTCATTGCGTATTTTTAAACTAGCAGTTTATTGGTATGAGGGAGCTGATGTTTCCAAAAATGTAATAAATATAAAAAGAAACTCGTGTTGCAATGCTAATATTGCTCTGACTTTAAAATATAGGATTAACGAGCTACAATTTGCGGTTTTTAAAAACAAATATTAATAACCTTCAGAGACTAACATTATTATAAAAATACAAGTAAAAAAAAGCTCTAGCGCTCAAGGACAGGTAAAAATAATAATTAGGAAAGCAGAAAAACATTTCGTACCAAAGAGTAAACCCCTCAATATCATATTTTGAAACAAATTTCTACACTATAAAAAAATTTTGTTAAAATACAAATATAAAGCTAAATGTTTCTTTAAATTTACGAAGAACTTAGAAGTTTCTTAATGAAGTTCGTGTTTTCTCTGTGCAACAACAGAGAAAACTAAGCTACGAAAGTACTCGTTAAAAAGTCTCCAAGTTTCTTGATAATCTATAGTTACCGGTTTAAAAATCATCAAAAAATACATCATATATTGCTGACATATAGATTGCTTTTAGCTCTAGTGAGCAGTTTAGCCTTTGCCAACAAGTCCTCGAAACTCCGGAGGCATTTTGGCAGATAGGTCTAACGCACAAGATCCACAACAGCGTGAATTCAAGCTCTGAACTCATCTTCGAACAAGACTTCGTGTACAAATAAAAGTAATTCAGCGTACTCACAGACGGCGCAACAACCACGCCACAGAATCTGTTGCTGACAATTTACACAGTCTCTGTTTTTCATTCTCTGTAATTTCGTTCTTTGTAGAATTTCTAGTTTCATGTTTTTAATTCTCTAATTTTACGTCAGACTAAGGATAAATGATTTACAGAACGTTCCAATTCATTTTCTAGAAAACGATTTTACAGTGCAAGTGAAGAAGACCCCACCAAGGATATTGCCAGCAATGGCTAATGTTATTTAGAATGTTCTTTACTTCCACCCAGTTGTCTGTGTGGTTCTATGTTTTAAACTTTAAATCATAATGAAGAAAAACTTATGGTATTTTTTACCAAAGCACTTTATATTTTTATTAAAAGTGTATTTTCAACATTATTTTTAATAAAATGTCCATATGCAAGTTAATTTCATGCAAGTTTTTAAAAATGACTGAAATATTTTAAACGCAAGGTCTACTTATAGTAAAAATTAAAAATCAACGTAAAATTAAGCACAAAATTTGAAAAAATTGTAGACACGTGTTTCGAGCTTAGGAACCTTTTTTTCAATGCAAAAGAGTGAGCTTCTAGATGAAACACATCCGTGATAAGTAAAATAATAATCAGGAAAGCAAAAGATCATTTCTTACCCAACCCCCAATTCATATTTTTATAGATGAATTTCCACACTATATAGTTTCTGTAAAAATACTTTTTCGGTAACCATCATAGAGTTGCTTGAGAGTTTAGTTTACGTTATTTCAATTGTTAATTTAATCAAATGTTTTTCATCTAAAAGCTAACTTTTTTTGCATTGAAAAAGGGGTTCCTTGTACCTTAGAAACAAATGTCTGAAAATTTTGTGCTTAATTTTACTTAGGTGTTTGTTTTTTTACTTTGCAGCACAAAGGTTTAATTTTTATTTCAGTTCTTATAGTGTTAATCATTTTTCAATGATATGCACTCTTATTCATTTAAGCTTTTATATTCAAATCTATTTCTGTAAAACTATAATTTAAACGAACTATCACTTTTCACATCATTTTAATTTTCTCCCATAAAACCCGAAAGATCTGATGGCGACCCGAAAGATCTAATTCAATGCATCATTAACTTTGAGCAATATGAGTCGGCAGAAGGGCGATCCTCGTTTGAAACGGCTGATATCTCAGTAAGTTGTACGTTGAAAAATTCATTAGTCGTGGACGATTTTTTTTTCTCCTTATTCCAGTGAGATAAAATTTCTCATTCATTTTGACTTCGGCTTCGCATGAAATTACATGGTACGGTCTTAACTCGAAGTGGGCAGAGCAGAAATATTGTGCTATAAAACTCGAATATAAAAAAGCTTTCGCGATGATAAAAACTCGTCTCCGGAGCAGCATGAAGTCCGATTTTTATCTTTATTGATTTCCAGACCAAATGATTTCGAGGCAGTAAAAATCCTTCATCGATAACATTAACATCGATGAAGTAATAATGATGATAATGAAATGGTCATCTTTTTTGTTTCTGGTAAAAATTCCTTTTCTTCATAATTTTCATTCTATTTTAAATTAAATTAAAGTAAGATTACGGCAATTTATTGAAAGTTATCTAGTTTTTGCTTTATTGCTATTTGCGCGCTTTTCAAAAAATAATTCATTTTTAATTTATCATTTTACCGCTGGTTCAGTTTGCTCTTATATTTCAATAGTGTATTTTTATAAGGGATCATTCATAAATGATGTCACACTTCGAAGGGGGGGGGGGGTTCGCGAAATTGGGACAAAGTGTGACAAGGGGAGGGGAATGGTTAACAAGAAGTGTGACATCATGCATAATGTAACATAACGTGACATGTGACAAAGGGGGATGGGGGTCCGCTGAAGTGTGACATGCTGTGACAACGGGTGGAGGAGGGTTAAAATATGGGAAAAAAGCGTGACATCATTTATGAACGGTCCCTAACCTACCACACAAGTGACCATAAAAATATTAATAATAAATAAATAAATAAAAAACAGGGTGAAAAGGGACGGACGTGCCGTTTTTTTTACAGTTTAATCACTTTCTAGAAAAATGCTGCTTATTAGTCTTGCGATTTTTTTCATAAAGAAATAAAACCAAGTATATGTTCATAGGTTCATTCATAGAACTTAAAAAATGGCATTTAAAACAAACTGAAATGAATTCCCATTTAGTTATCACATTAAAATTTCCAAAAAAGCGAACTAACCAGTGAGCTTTTGATGGTATAATTGCTAAATTTGAAATTATATTAACTGTGTATCTTGTATCTTAGAAAGGAAAGAGACAGAGAGAAAGAACAAAAAAGGGAACATAAACCGACCAAAAGATGAATTATGTTAATTAACTAATAATAATAATAAGCTATTAATACATATTAGTGTTTTTTTAACGACATACTAAATGTAATAAACCATACGTATATTTGGATAAGTTATAAGAACTATTTATTTTCATTGCTATTTATTTCCCGTTCAAGAACTTTTTTCTCCTGTAACCTTGCAAAACCCTAAACGAGTTTTACTATTTATAAATAAGTTAATTAACTAATGATAATAAGCTACTGAAATACCTATGTATGCATATTATGTATTTTGCAACAAAATAAAGTGCAATAAAGAATACGTATATTTGAATAAATTACTGAACTATTTGAAAAAAAAAAAAAAAAAAACTAAATGACAACATAAGTTGTTTAATATTTTTTCAGTGCATTTATATACTAAAAATAACAAACACAATCAAATATAGTTTTCATACTTCCAAAACCATGTTATATCTCCGAAAATCTAATAAATAATTTATTGCATTACAGCTATAAAAGCACTGCTCCTTTACCCTACGATAATTATCCTTTAATGCAAAGTATGCTTTATTGTAAATGAATTATCGACATCATAATTCTTATTAATTGTTCCACTAATTCCATTTCGATTTCATCTTCATGCGCGTTAATGAGAACTACGTTAACTGTCCTCAGTGGATACTGTCTGGCAATTAGGATAATTGCATCAAAGATAACAGAAAATCTGATCTTTTTTTCTGCATATACATTAGTTTATGATGCATTTAAACTATTTTTGTGGAATGTTTGTTTAGACATCGTCTACTTTTATGAAAAAAAAAAACTTTATTTTTCTTTATGTCTTTTAGGTTTGATATTTTATTCTAATGCATTATTTTTCGTCGCAGTTAAAAAAATTTAAATTGCAATTTATATTCTATGCGACACAGTATTTAAAGGAAGAGATTGTTTTCTGCTTCTAAAATAATATTTTATGCTTGATGCCTTTGTACAACTTGTTGATTTACGCTGACTGACTGCGTTTTCTTTCTACTAGCTATAGCATGAAAATATGAATTATTATTTTATTCAGTATACAAAGCTTTTATACACTAGTTATAATATTTCTTGAATTACTTTAATATTTTTTGTTACATGTAATTTTATAATTTTATTTCGTTGCAAAATTATCCTACGTGTTTTAGAATGAATCACCTCTCTGTTTCTGTACACAGCGAATCGAGAAAAAAAATTAAATTCGAAAATATAAACGCACTCAAAAAAAAAACATGAATAAATAGTTAGCTATATAAGATTTCTCGACATAAGCGAACCCTGCTAATATATCAGTTCCTTCTCTTAGGGCTTGTTCTTGCCACGAAACGAACTCCCCATAGACCTCTAAGATATAGAGAGCGATTTTGTCTTATTTCATAAGTGCAACTTTTAGAACTATGATAGTTAGAAACCTATGGGAAAAAAAGATCTCCCATGTCTCTAGTTGCTCTTTCCGTTAGATCTTTATACAACGAATGGTTCTTTAGGTCGTTCTCACGTGACTTACTTGTGCGTCATCGACTCCACCCACTTGCAGTAAATGTCTATGAAACTCCCTAAACGTCAGGGGTCATCTTATTAGAACCAAACACCATTTCGTGTGCTAAAATAGGACTACCTCCCCTTGGTTAAAAAAAAAAAAAACCTGTTCCTTGTATGGGCATGATTTTATTAAACTTCCAGTTTTCACTGGAATGATTGAAGTTTAACTATGTGAACATTATAAAATTCTTATTTATCCCGCAGGTAACTACGGTGGAAGTGGAATGGATGCCTTCATCAAACTGGCACACGAAGCTGGTATCTGCATAGCAACCTCAGACTCTTTGCTGAGTCATGCTGAAGACCTCATTTTCGACCAGGTGATCCGGAACCTACGTAAATATCCCAGTGCTAGAGTAATCGTGTGCTTCTGTGAGGGTATGACTGTGAGAGGACTTCTGAAAGCTATCAGGAGATTGAATGCCACTGGAGAATTTTTGCTGATTGGAAGGCAAGTACTGCTGATTGGAAGGCATCATGCATAATAATTTTATTAATGACTATTCAGTAATTTATGTTTTAGAGATTTAAAGTAGATAAATCAATGTATGTACACGTATTTCCAGAATGTCAACAAAGCGAAACAAAATTCGGAAAATGGTATTTTCAGCTAAATCTTGCTTGACTATAGCGGATGCCAAGAAAACCCTGAAGCACCTGCAATCTTAAAAGCTGATACAAAACTATTTCTGACCCTGGCGGTCTGCACCTCGAAACAATTTTTTTTAAATATAATTTTTTGAATAAGGTTATTTTACTGATTTTTTTAAGTTAAATTTTCACATTAACTGCCTAATAGGGGGGTTGAAAAAATTTATCGCATATCTTAACATCCAAAATGAGTAAAAGCAACGTTAAAAGGCGCAAAAAAGAAATTTTAAAATGGCAGACCAGTTTCAAGGGCAATCATCCCCCTATTCAGTACCGAGAGTAGTAGTACTCTCGATACTGACGAAGACGGCCGCTGTAACTGAAAAAATAATCCATGGAATCAAACGAAATTTGGTGCACACATGGACCCCGATGAGAACTGGTGCCGATTAATTTTTGACACAAATCCACTTGAAGAAGGCGGAGCAATCGAACTTTTTTCTCGATTAGCGCGAGTGCTATATCTCAAGTAGTAATAGAAGAACTCGAGCAAAATTTGGTACACAAGTGGATCATACTAGGAACAGGTGCGGTGCCATCGCTCTAAGGGAGAGGAATGGACAATAAACCTTTTTATTAGTTTTTTGTGGGCGCTGTAACTCAAGATGCAGCGCATAGAACTTAACGAAACTTGATACACGCATACCTCCTGATAGGAAGTGGTTTTCATTGAATTTCTGGGCCATTCGCTCCAAGGGGAGTGAGCAATCGACGTTTACGTACATCGCTAAGCTCGTGTCTCAAGAATCCAGCTATTCAAACAAAATTGTAAGTGTAACTCAATGAGATAAGATGGGAATTATATTCTGGTGCCAGTCACGATAAGGGAGCAGAGACTTTGTTTTGTAATGTATTGTTGCCATTTCCCCTACACGTTAAAAACTAAAATTTTTATCGATATTTTTGGCATTTTGACGTTTCGCTGGTAGCACAAACCTTTTAGTTAGTTTATATAAGTTTAAATTCATTCTTTTTATGCAATTTGTTTATTTATTTATTTTCAATAAGGATTTATATTGCAATAGGGATATTTGGGAAGTAGTAATATTCATATGAAGGATATAGAAGAAAGTTCCATGATGACCACAACAGACCAGTTTAATAGGGTAGGATGGGGTAAAATGGGTCACTTGATAAAAAACTCAAAATAATAGAACTTGAAATTGAAATTTTTAAACCAATATTTTTTATATTATATTTCAATGTGTTAGCAATATTTTTCATTCTAAAAAAGTTAGGTTCTTAAATATGGCAACGCAAAAAAAAAATATTTTTGTAATTTTTGGATGATAGTGTGCTAAACGCATGGTTTACCAACTTCTGGAAATCTCTATATTTTATCAAATGACAACCTAAATTTAAAGGATTTCCGCACAAATAAACTTTGGAGAACAATTACAGCCGAGCATGTAAAAAAAAATAAATATTGAATTTTTTACACCAGTTTTTCTCGGATGGAATAAAATGGGTCATGGTTAGGCTTAGCTAGTTCTATTCTATTATTGTTTTAAATTTTAATCTGTTGCGCCTCACTGCAGAAAAGTCCTAAATTTGAACAGTGTATGTTGTTTATTTTATTGAAATTAAATTTAAAAAAACATTTTTTTCAATGTTTTCTCTAAAAAAGATCATGTTGATGTGTTAGACAGAAATGATGTTGTTGAAGTGTTATGTGAACCAATATATAACAATCTAGAACAATATTATTTTAACATTTCAATGTAATTGTAATTCAAAATGTTGCTAAATATGTTACTTACTTTTTTTTTCAATTTCAAAGTAATAAATAACTGTTTTCAGCATTATTTTACATTATGACCTATTTTACCCCACGATGGAGTAAATCAGGTCACAACTTCATAAGCTCAGTTAAACTACTTCATAATTAAAAAATAAATATTAAAATGACATAAAATTGATCAAAAGGAGTTCAATGTTAAGATGCAATTGAAAAGAAATGGGAAATGTTTCTGGTTTTGTTGCTATGAAACTTTAAATATGAAAATAGCTAAAATTGACCCATTTTACCCCACCTAACTCTATGTATCAAAATTATGAAAAAAATAATAACAGCAAAACGTAGAGCTGAAGCAAAATGTTCAGCTCCAATAATACCGGCTTTCGTGAATCATTATTTTATGTATGGACATAGCAAGTTTTTGTTAGAAAAAATATATTTGTCATGTTAGATATAGCAGGTTTGCTTTAGCAGATTAGATTTTCTTCTTTACACTCTCGGTGAACATTTTCATCGCTTAAAGTATTTGATCTTCAGGAGAGCCCCCAAGATTAATTCTAAAAAAATTCTTTTATTCGTGATTTTCCTAAGGGACCGCTCATAAATGATGTCACGCTTTTTTCCCATATATTTGACCCCTACCCCTTTTGTCACACAATGTCACACTTCGACATACCCCTCCCCCTTTGTCACACATCACGCTATGCTGCATAAGCATGATGTCACACTTCTTGTTTTAAATTATATTTATCTTTGAAAAATATACCATTTTTTAATGTAATTTTTAATAAAATCCTTGAAGCTGATTCTTCTACTTAAAATTTCTGTGAGATTACTTGGCAGCAGTGATTGCCTTTTTGATTATTAACTTTTCAAATGATGAAAAGAGTGATAGTTACACAGAAAACATTATTGTAGTGGTTTCCAAAATTATTGCCGCGGAACCCTTGAATGCAAGAGATAAAGGGAGCCAGCAACGTGCTCATAAGCTTAAATTTTCATTATTTCTCAGCAAACGTCAACGGGATGGTTACAATTAAAGTACTTTCTTGAATTTTAAAAAGCAGTTATGCTCTTTGTTTTACATTTCTACCACTTGCTTTATCACATGAGTGTGTACATGGGTGTTTTATTTATTTTTGTTTAATTCTAGAAATATGCAAGTATTATTATATATATATATATATATATATATATATTATGCGTATAACCTATATCGTATTATATATATATATATTATACGAGTGCACAAAGGTGCCGTGAGAAAATTCTAATTCCTCTAAGGTTGCCCCAATTTGGAAAAGTTTGGAGCCTCTGCAATATTTTAAGACACTTGAAAGCACATTCACACTTGGAAGTTTCATAACGAGTATAATTTCATGTGCTTTACATTTCATTCCAGTGATGGTTAGTCAGACCGACCTGACGTCATGGAGTCATACGAGTACGAAGCACTCGGAAGCATATCAATTAGAATCCACTCGACGCAGGATCGTTCTTCCGATCCGTACCAATTCTTTTTGTTTGATTTGTATGTTTGTATTTTATCATAAGTATAATTTTATGTGATTTACATTTTATTCCAGTGATGGTTGGTCAGACCGACCTGACGTCACGGAGTCATACGAATACGAAGCACTCGGAGGCATATCAATTAGAATCCACTCGACGTACGATCGTTCTTTCGATCCTTACTACTTTCGTCTGAGACCCGGAAGAAACCATCGAAACCCATGGTTCCGAGAATTCTGGGAGTATCGTTTCAATTGCACTTTGCCTGATTCACCCACTAGGAAATACAACAAGACCTGTACAGGTAAGATGCATGTCTATTCTTGTGTATGCCTTCTTAAATTCATACTCATATTCAATATTTTCATTCGTTAAATATTTATATTTGATAATTATATATTCATATTCGTATGAGTTCTTATTTTCATATTCATATGAAAATATAAACTGATAATATATTCATACACAAATTCATATTTTTTATTTTAATGTAATTTATTTACATATTTTTTCTTTGAGTATATTTTATACGAATGAATTATTGAATAAATTCATATCTGAGCATTTATGAAAATCATGTATGAACATTAGGAAATTCATATATGAATATTAGTAAGTTCATGTATGAATATTTGTGAGTTCATGTATGAATATTTGGGAATTTATACATAAATATTAGTGAATTCATACATGAATTCCCTATTTAATAGTTAATTTATGTATGAATATTAGTAAATTCATATATTAATTCATCTTCATTTCCTTTTTTCTTCAGAAATACTAGTGCGGCTCAAAATTTCAATGAAACATAACTTCGATTTAACTAATAAGGAAAAAGGTTTAAAAGAAAAATTTATATTACGGTTTATAGAGAAAAAAAGCATTTTTATTTTACTTTGAAAGCATCAAAGTTTACTACTATTTTTGAATTTTGTTGAAGGCTTAAAATTATTCCCTGAGAGGAAAAAAATATTGAATAAATTTGTTAGAAAGACGTTATATAGTAACGAGTTTCACTTAATTAATGAATTTTTGCATTAAATTGCTAACTTTTATGGATTAAAATTGGAAAAAAAATAATTTTATTGATTTTAAAAAATTGTTGACTTCAGTTTCGTTTGTGCATAAAAACAGGTATGTTCATTAATGTTGAAAGTTAAGCCAAAAAAAATAAGATGATTGAAATAGTCACAGAATGTTTCTAAACAAGTAGATAGAACAATATTTTGTTAAAAATAGGATTTGGATGCTAACTTTAGCAAAAAGATTAAAACAGGATTAAGTTTAAATCAGTAGCAATGATTAAAAAAAAATAAAAAAATATTTGTAAAATAAAGAACTAAATACAGTAAAACCCTGTTATACAGCGCCTCAGTATACCGCGGTGACTATAATGTCTCCCGACGTTTAACCCATCCTTTATCATCGTTTTTTAAAGGTGATTCCTTGTTGACCACTGTAAATAAAGCCAGGTGCAGTCTCGTAGGAGCAAACATATTCTAGCCAAAGAGATCTCATCCCCCACCACACACATTAACAGATGACGCCCTTTATTGTGATAGGCCTGATGTACACCTTTGTCATGCTTTTTCTGACTTTCAACCTGACTCAATCTGTCAGGAACTGTTCTATTCAATGCTTATAACTATCTACCAGTTTCTAGTTATGAATTCTAGTTATGTATGTGTATTTATAGCGTTGTCAACCTCTGTATTCCATATTCTTTAGCATTCCTGAAAAGTAAACATATTATCCGGTGTATGCAGGTTGTTTCTTTCAGAAGTGCGTTCATCCCCTTCCAAATCTAATTTTTCTTAGGACCTCTCCCTCTTCACAAACCCAAGTTGATAACAAAGAGATTTTCAAGCCCCTTTTTTCTCGGAACTCGGTTGGTTTGTAATCTACCGTTTGATAGACTGATTGCGCAGTTGAGATGTGTGCGTCTTGCACAGTAATTATAGTGAATAAAATGGCAGCAAAGAATAAAAGAGAACATTATACTATAGAAGAAAAGTTACGAGTAATTGATAAAGTTAAAAATGATGCAACAAAGGCGAGTATTATTCCGTGAATCTAATTCGGCGGTATAGTTTCACTGTACCGCGGTTATGTTATAACGCGGGTGCCAAACATGTCCCCCGACGCCCGCGTTTTAACAGGGTTTTACTCTATTACTAAATAAAAAATACAATTTAATATTTATATAAAAAATGTTTTGAAAAAAAAAAAAGAAATAGACGACTTTAAAGCCGTACAGAAAAATAAACGGTCATGTATTTTTACGTTGCGCTAAAAAGTAAAAACCCTTAACTATCGTAAAAAATAAACGCTGAGAAGTAAAAATGGCGGCGGAGACAAATTTTCGCCGTTGCCTTTGATGTGAAAGCCCCGTAAAAATTTCAGATATTAAGTGCTGAGTTTGCTTTATGGCTAAATGAAAGCATCTATAGTATCCTAACACTAATTTAAATACAACATTTTTCTTAAGTAGGTCGCGGTATTGTAATGTCCTACTTTATTTTGTGGATCAGTCAACGACTTTCAATTTTATTCCCATCACATCCCATTACAAAGAGTGAAACAAGTTATTATTCACTCTTTAAAAAAAATGAATAATTAACATAAGCAAAGACGATATCGAGTATTTTTGCTTTATTTACGTGGATGATTTTTTTTTCATATTCCTCTTACCGAATTTATTATTTTTCTACATTTCAAAGACTCCATAGTATATAAGCTTTATATTTTATACATTTATTTAACTTAATTTATTTATTTGATAACTTTTCGATATTTTATATTTCAGGCCGTGAAGATCTACGAGAACGTTACAAACAAGACACGAAGATGTCCTTCGTGAAAAAGGCCTTACTTACAATGGCATATGGACTCCATGATATGCAGCAGGACTTGTGCCCTGGGAAAGGACTTTGCCCTCGGATGTTACCAGTGAATGGATCCTTATTTTTGCAATACCTTTTAAATGTAAGCTTCGTTTGGGAAAACGAGACTGTCTGTTTCGATGAAAATGGAGATCCTCCCGGAAGGTAAGGTTCTTCCCAAAATAAATAGAACCTTAGGAAAAAGGTGCATTTCCTAAATATTTATGAGATAATAATAACAATAAACAAGTAATATACGCACGTATTGTTCAGTTGTCTAATATTTCTGAATCGCATGCTTAGTCCTTTCAACAGAGTCTTAAGGATTTAACTCATTTTGTACTTTTCCGGTTCGGGGGGGGGGAGGTTAGGAGGGGGCGATAGTTAAGTTTATTTTCGCCAAATCAAACTAATACCATTTTGGGTTGCCGTTGGAGATGTTTGAATATTTTCCCCCAAAACAAACTCCACATATAAAACAAATTAATTTGGCGAAAAAAATGTTCTTATCGCCGCTTCCTCCCCCCCCCCCCCCGCCCAAAGCGGAAAAGTACCACTCACTTTTACCAACCTTTTTTTATTTTTTTTCAAACAGCTTTTAAGCCAAACATATTTTTCCCCTATATTTTTTATCCAAACTCTTTTTTTTTTGCCTAACAATTTTTTACCGTGATACATTCTTTATTGGGATAAAAAAAATACGTGAAAAAATGTTTTTTGAATTTCCTCGAATAGGTTTAGAGAATGTAAGTGACCTGTGTACAAGACCAGGGCAACAAATTTAGCAACTATGAATTATTAGTTATGTGGTAATCAAACTGAGAAAAAATTAAAGGATTTTACAGCCGATTGAGTGCTACAATAGTTCATTGTTAATTATTGTACCTGAAGTTCATACACAGACACCTCAAAACAATAACTTTAAAATATAACTTTGAAATAACAACTTAACAATTCGATTATCATATTAAAATTCAAACTCTAAAATAAGAACTTATCTAGTTTTACCTGAAAGAAATAAATTAAGTATACATATACAAGAACTAATTCGGCGTTATTTAAAAACATTAAAAACTTGTTTTTGAGTACATTAAAACAGCGGATTGTTGATAAAACCAACAACTGCCATTAGTAATTCAGTTTGGTTCTTAACATTTTATTTCACAATAAAAATGAAACAAAATTTATTTTCCAATGTGCTTTAATTTCATTCATTATTTATTTATTTTTAAACTTTTCTACTGATTTTTTTTCAGTGCCGAAAGACTTTTTAAAAAAGAGCAATTTCAAAGAAAACATATTCTATTCCATCTTCTAAAAATATTTAACCGAAACCCTTACGCTTTACGGTAATAAACACTATTTTTATTTTTCCCCCCTCGAACGAAGTTATTTTTAGACATAAACATAAAAATGGTATAAACTATCCCCCAGACAAGAAACTAGACATTAATATTCTAGACAGATTTCCAGACAGAAGAAAAATATATGCCTCAAGACACCACTAACACCATATCAGATTGTCAGGTGGAAGTTATCGGAAATTGTTGCCAGAAGTTATTTATAAGTTCCACTTTAGAAAAATACGATCATGTGTTCTAAACATATGCACGTTATATAAATATATCATAGTTAAATATGAAAATAAAGGAATGTATGCGTAGAAAAAAAAATCTGCATGGAATGACCTAAAGTCCTTATGGTGCAAAAATCTGAAGATAAACGATTAATGAGGTTACTGTACAATTTCAAATCTCTTCTAATTTGCATAATTTCATGCGTATTTTGTGAGGTTCATCACCGTATTTTTCTTTAATTTCAAGTGTCAAATATTAAAATAAGTCGATAAATTTTAGTGTGCGTACACATCGTCATGCATATTGTAAAAAGTGTGGAAGAAGTGTAGTCCAAGAAATAAATATTATGAATTCATGTGTAAAAACATGCACTGAGAAAAAAAAATGTATATGACTCTCAAAGCATGCTTTTACATTTTACTTCAGAATTTTATTTTTTGACTAAAATTCTTCTGCTATTTGTGGAGTGGGCATGAAGCACACTAAAATTTATCAAGTTATTTTAATATAATCTCGTGGTCAATTCCGCGAGAGACGTACATGACAACACATACCTTTCTTGTTTTATTTCAAGTAAAAAGTATTAAAATAACTTAACAAATTTTGGTGTGCTTACGCTTCATCATGCCCACTTCACAAATAGCAGATTATTTTTATTCTAAAAAATAAAACTTTGAAGTAAAATGTAGACACATGCTTTGAGGGAAGTGAACATTTTTTGTCATGTTTTTCCATAATAATTCAAAATATTTACTTCTAAAATATTTGAATTATTATGTTAACACAAGCCTCAACAACATGAAAAAAAATGGACACGTCTGTCATAAAATATTTTTACTCAATACTTTAAAATTTATTAAGTTATATTAATATTTTGTTCCTGAAATGAAACAAAGAAGTCGAGCTTTGTCAAATCCGTCACATTTGGAATTAAACATTTGAGAACAAATGCCTCAGATTGAATCCCTAATGGAGGCTAATATATTTCAATCAATTGTTTTCGTTAATTTGTTTACATTACATCTTTATTAAATATTTTGAATTAACCCATATTGTATATCTGTAACATCAGCAGCGGCTTTCTGACACTTTCATTGTTTACATTAATGGATTAATCATAAATGCCTTTATTCAGTAAGTAGTTTAGAATTATGCTGATATCAACAATACAATTTCTTAACCTTTCCTGCTCACGGTTCAAGTACAAGTTAATAATGAGCAAATATTTTACATTCATTTTTGTGATATGAGTGACATTATTGTTTAAGTTAAGCGGCACATTTAACATTGACATAAAATGCTGAACCATAAGTATTTAAATTGAATAAATAAGTTATGGTTTCACCCTTGCTATCAATATTGCTTACCGTAAAATTTACGTTTCACTTAAAGCGTTGAGCAGTAAATATTTGGTTTTTAAAATTTAGTTTATTTAAAATTATAAATATCTTTTAATATAAATTTTGATAAACTTGCGTTTTGTTCTGTATTTGAAAGACTCATAGTGAAAATTCAAATTTATTATAAGTACCTAATCCAGTATAACAAATTGCAACAGTATTAGAAAGCCACAACTGAAAACCGTTTTTTTTTTTTTTTTTTTTTTTTTCAGAAGCATATAACAGTTTTATCCACATTTGTAATCTTTCAAATTAGCATTTATATAACGTTTAATACCTTTTAAATTGCTATGCTCTTAATATTTTTAAACATATGTGCAATTTTGGGCTTGTTATTAGGGAATTGTGTAATATTTCAGTTCCAGTTATTACCTTAAATTTTCCCCAATAACCTAGAAAGTAATCCGCATACAAATCTACTATTAGTACCAGAAAAAAACTCAGTAAAATATGCTTAATTCTGAATTTTCTGCCATTTTCTATTTTTTTGCGGTTATGATTCTGTTGCACTACAGATCCGAAATGTGATCTGAAGGATCACTTCAAGTAGCGGAGAAGAGTTTTTGGTGAAACAGATCCCCCTTTTCTTAGTTTCTTATAATCTTGCACTTTAATGCAGAAACAAATTATACCTTTTACCTGTAATAATATAACTGAAAACTTCCTCTATACTTTGGTTAATTTTAGTTCAGAAAGTATTTTCATGAATAATTACATCAGTTTTCTTAATCTAACTCTAATATTCCTTTGTCTTAGATACGATATAATGAACTTCCAATACGAGGCTGAAAATCACACATTTGATTACCGACATGTTGGATCATGGGATAGTGGTCACCTGCATTTGTTCCAACCTTTTCGGTGGAATCCTTTGCATACAGAACATCCCGGTCTACCTCCAGAATCTGTTTGCAGCAAGCCCTGTGAAAAGGGGAAAGTTAAAGTAAGTAATTTCTTGGATCAGCCAGCTCGCAGCTGGCTCTAACAGTTTGGCTAAAATGAAAATCTAATCGCTACTGTTTAAATAAGGTAATCTTCTTATATTTGTGAAGTAATTCTAAAAAAAGATAAATTTTTGAGCAGATACAACGTACCTTTTATTTACACATGAAACTGAGTTTTGGATTAACATAATACCTGGCGCATAAGTCGTACTTTCATTTTTCAGTGCCAAAAAAAAGCTGTGATTAATATGCAAAAAAAAATGGGTAGCCTAGTTTTGGCATACCCGCTACTGGTACATCAAAAGTTGGCTGAGCCGATTTCTGGAGCATAGAAGCGAGCTAATTTCTTAATATTTTGAAAACAGTATCTAGTCTATTTTACTATTTGATTTGATTTGAGGAGATTATTAAATGAGATAAGAGTTTAGACAACCACAGAAAATATAGATTAGCGAAAGCTCTTTAAACTTTAGATGGTATCTGAGGAAAAACTCAAGTGGCCCACAATTGGTGCTTTTTCCTTAATAGAAAAAATTGTATAGAAAAAAATATATTACAACAAAGTGAATTATTTAACTGAAGTCAAGTAAAACCCTAGAGACACAAATTATGAAGCTTTAAGGAAACGACGAGTAAAGCACAAAAAAAAAAAAACCTACCTTCTCTCTGTTACCTTCAGTGAGCTAATTAAAAAGGGTTTAAAAGAAAGTTTTGACTCAATGGCTGCATGAATATCTCCGTTTTATATAATTATTTTTATATGCATTCTCTGTTTCGTTTGTTCTTTATTTTATCAGTAAAAAATTTCGTAATTTTCCATTCTATGCATAACCGCACCTGGCAAATCAACAGCCTTACGTAAAACTTAGCGCTTACACTAACTTCCAAAGAAAACATGCAAAAATAAATAATTCTTACGTGAAACTTTTACGGAAATGTACCGGAAAGCCGATACAAAACCTTTAAAGAGAAACATTTCTAAATATAATGCTTATGTTCCTAAATTTTGCTTATAATACTCGTAAATATACCTTCTGCGAAAAAAAAAGCTTCTTTCCTTGAACTGATGTAGTTACAGGCAAAGCATTTTTTAAAAGCAGTGAACCATCTAAAAAGGTTTCACATCGCTCGAACTTGAAACCGAAAAGGAGGAAACGCAACTCAAACTATCCGAAAATTGTCTTCTATTTCTTTCCACTATCTTGTGGCTCTGTGAAACGTTTTTAAAAATAAACGTTGAAATTCAACTCGTTATATATTTTAAAGGGAGGATTTGAAATAATTTTGATGTATTCATTTTTTAAGTTGTGCTTTTTGATTTACTCTACAAAATTGTATTATTTGTTTTCTTCTTTTCTTTTCTTACGACAATACCTAATATAAAAATGATTTAACTCTTTTATGCTATTGTTATGTTCATGTCCTTTAGTTTTTTGTAATTACTATTGTTTGCAAAAGGGTAAATGCTTATTTTAATTTTGCTAATATTCTGAAATGCATTTAAAGAGCCGGTAGATAAAATGAAAGAAAGTCACGTTTCATTTGGTACTATTATTGCATATAAAAAGTCATCTCAAAAAAATGTCATTTTAGGAGAAATTTTTAAATTAAGCTTAAACTAATCAAAAATTTAACAAAAAAACTAATAAAAAATATTTTGCATTCATAACTAGGGATGTAACGAATAGTGATTTACCCGAATATCTGAATACCGAATATTCGGCAAATGTCTTAGGCCGAATACCGAATATTCGGCTGCCGAATATTAAAATGTCTAGAAAATCGTTGTAATAGAAAGTATTTGTCAAATTTAAAATTATTGACAAAGTCAAATTCCAATTACACACAATCTATGATGTATGATTTAATTATGTTTGTTAAGAATTTAAAACTATTTAAAATTAATCTATTTTCTCTATTGTTTTGAATGCAATAAAACTAAGGATTTTACCCACAGGTGGAATAGAAATGACAGGTTTTATGGTAGCAAGCATTAGCAATATTTTACTAATTATTTAACTCATAGGAAAGAACTACTATTGCATAATAAACGTTTATCTTGCTCAAAACTGTTTTATGAAGATATTTTAGAAGTTATAAAAGTTAATATTTTTATTTTATGGGGGTTTTTACATACCTATCTTTAAACGATCTATTAAAATTTAATACACTTAACTGGAATATATTTTTATTTTCAAAAACCCCAATAAATTATGCTATCTAAATATTCTCGATATATTCTAGGCTTTTCACATTTCTCTCTTAATCAATATTCGCAAGAAATCAGTCGACCCAAACAAAGTCTGACTTTCACTTTGTTAATAATAACAAAATTACTTTTCATTATATCATAATTAACTCTTGCCAGCTTGGGGAGCTAAATATAAAATACAATATTACACGTTTAAAATCTGTTGTTGCTCAGTGAAGCCTAAAACTAGGTTTTAAAAAAGTAGTTTTTTTCTAAATTATTTTTATTTTTTAAAACTATAAACTAATGTATTATTTTCAATAATTATAATACAATTTTAAATGTTTAAAATCAACTAATTTCTTTATTTTTTTACATTTCTACTGCAGCAGAACTATTCGGCCGAATAGTCCATCAGTATTCGGCCAGGCCGAATATCGACCTTACTCAGTATTCGGCCTGGCCGAATATTCGGCTTGATGATGAAATGATTATTCGGCCAAAAAGCCGAATAGTGGCCGAATATTCGTTACATCCCTATTCATAACTGCAATTAGGAAATAGTATCCATTGTTCTGAAACTGAAAGAAAACATACTTCTAAAACATTTAATAATTTATTATTCAAAACCACTACTAATAGCACTGTGTTTGTGTGTGTTATTTTTTTAATGTGTGCATTTGATGCTAAAAAGGGCGGCATCTAGGAAGAAAACTATTACTGTCTAAAGACAAAAAAAAATACAACCCCAAACATCTTTTTTTATACTTCCCAGTGCACTAGTTACGTGGCGTGGGTTTATTATATACTAAAAGATTCTTTCTGATTTTATCCGATTTGATGCATAATTTCAATTCAATTTCTGCACGAACTTCCTAACCACGCAATAAAAAAGTACTTTAGTAACTCTCCGATTACAAAATTCATAAATGAGTACGCTATAGAAAACAAAAACTACTTCTGATCGAATAGAATATTAAATTTAGAGTCATAAACATTGCCTTCATATTTCATCGTCAAAATCCCCAGACGATATTTATGTTTGAAAATTTTATTCTTCTTGAATTTTATGAATGTTATAAAACGAAAGATATAAAATCTGTTTTCGCAAATATTTTACGACGCATAAAAATAAGTCTAGACAAAATGGTTTGATTTTTTTCCCGTTATGATTTCTGATTTAATTTCTCTACTCCATTAATAAATGGCACTTATTTTCAAAGACTTCATTTAAATTTATGACATTAATCACATGACTAAATATCCGTAATCGAATGGAAATAATTCCCTCACAAAAGAATTTAGGATAAGTTGATGACCATATTTTAATGTTTCTCGTTGTATATGTGAGGGTTAGAACCAGACTGGTGTAAATTATTTTTTTTTTTTTTTTGCAAACGAAGTTAATACAGTTTGGCATAATAAAATATGTCATCTTCCTTTATTTACAGTTAGGCATCAACATACGACACCAGTAGTTTTCTCTTCTTCAATATCGTGACATTAAAACCGTAATGCCGTTTTTCGCAAAATATGAGTCTTTGACTACACTACATCATACATTGAAAATTATTTACTAAACCTGCATGCTGGTTATAAAAGAGCTTATGTCTCGCGTCTCGCAATCTCTTATTAAGGTTAAAGTCAATTAAGGACTAACTAAGGTTAAAAAATCGATGCCCTGTACTTTTTGCTACTTGCATACAATGATACGCAAATGGATCTAAAGTACAAGCAAAATATTCAGAATAAAAGTTCGAATCATAAGTGTTATCTAAATTTCTTTTAAAATAATGCTAGATTAGTCGACCTGTGCAGAATTCTGCGCTAATTTGAGATGAAGGGCATTATGAAGAAGAACAGAAAAAGTAAACGGGTGTTGGTACAAAAGAAGACATAAACACATCTGCAAAAATAGCTGTTACCGGTTTTTGTCCCCCACTATTATTTAGATATTCAAAATAATAGAATAATCACAATAATAATGAAAATTATTTTATTATTGGTACACATATCATTAAAATACAACAACGAAACAGTTTCATTACTTAAACTGAAGTTACTGTTGGTTGGTTAAGCTCTACACATTCATAACATAAATGAACCTGTAGAGCCTAACGATTGAATAAGCTTAACACACAGACGCAGCTAAAACTGTCCAATTTTCTACACGATAAAAGCAGAAGCGTTTCTTGCTTGTTTACTTATAACAGATGGCGCCAGCATACATAACACCAATTTGAGATCTATTAAAGGGCCTTTTCTTAGATGATTTTAAATCTCTAAAATTTAAGAGAAGCGATACATTTTTATACCGTGGGTCTATTTTTCGTCATTAGCCGGCACGATAAGCTTTAAAATGAGTGATAAATCCGGAAATTTGGTAAAGAAATTAAATAAATAAGTAAAATATCGCAGAGCGACCAAAAAAGGCTACATAAATAATATATATAGATAGCAACACATCTGTAAGGGAAATCACTAACATCTGTTGCCACAGAACAGATGGATGTTTCTACTATCATTGCGCTAGATAATTTGCAGTTTTACTTTTTATCACATACACCACGTTACTTCCAAACTTGCTCACCTGATTTTCATTCTTACTTCAGCCTTAGAAAGCGTTACGAACTGCACCAAATTTTAAAAACAAATCCTTTTCTGCTTAAAAAATCTTGCGGGTGGATTTCGTGATTATGCGGTAATTTTTCCTATTAGTTTGAATGCTTAAAATATATACGGAAGAGATATATCTGTAATTTGTAAATACTTTCTTTACGATATTTCTATAGAAGGAGCTAAAACTAACTTTTTAATAATTCCACAATTCTACAATACAGCCTCTTCATCAGTGCATGAAAGAAAGGTGCTCAACGCACAGCAAGAAAGTTGTGAGTGAATGGGGAGATCCGTTCACTCACACCTTTCTTGTGTGTGTTGAGCACTTTTTTTTATAAGCACTGCTGAAAAGGCTTCATTCGAACCTCGAAATAGCTATTTGCATTATGTGTTCTGACAATTTGTTTTATTTACGTTGCTTTTTCCTTGAACTCATATTTTAGCACAAAACATTTTTTATCGTTGTTCTTATAATTCCACAAATCATTTCAAAATTCGGTTCATACGCATACATAGCGACATTTATAATACGCTTTATAATTACGCATACATTTATATATAAACGTGACCAATTGTCAAAACAAAAATACTCGTTCATTGGCCTTTTATTTTAACTCTAATTTGTAACAGGGATAGAATGATTAACTAACTGATACTTTAAAAGGCAAAATATAACGCTACATTAAATATAACTCAAACAAAATTTAAAAAGACAACAACCCCCTTTGCTGCAAGCTTTTGTAAATGTAAAACGAGGTGTTTCGTAAACGTTTCTTCAAAATGCTCGCTTAATTAAAAATAATGAAATTTGCTAAATGAAGTTTACCATAGCTTTTTCTCATCGTAAACAACTTGAAACACTTTTTGAGGAAGCATTTTCGAGCAAGCACTTAGGAAAAGAAAATATAACTGCAAATAGAACTTTCGGCTTGAAGGTGTATCTTGCTATTGGTACTGGTTACTTTTGTTGGAAAGCGACAGATGTTAATTACAGTTTTATTCACAAAATAAATTCAAGTTTCTTTGGTATAACTGTTTGCTGGAAAAGCATTCGTTGTTCTTTAAATTTAATAGTTAAAACTTAATCTTTTTTCCGATAATATTCAGCGAAAGTTCGTTACGTAAATGATGGTTTTAATCGATTTTTTTAGATCCTATTATGTATCCGGAAATTTTTAGACAACGCTTTGAAGAATGTGGCAAATATAATTACTTCCTTTCAAGCATAAAAATAATTAATCATTGTTTGTGAACGAACTTTGCGTAAAATCGTAGCAAGTACTTAAAGGAATAAAAATGTTTTTATACTACATTTTATGTGATTAGTAACAACAACCCTACTTTTTTTTGCTTAGTTGTTTATGTTTTATGTTTTTGTATCATGTTTCTAACACAAAAAAGTATTCAATAAAGACTATTTTATATGATTCAGCTAATTTAATTTTTTTCCGCAATGTATTGCACCGATTTCAGCTGATTGAATGAAATCATAATTGCTGATGTAACCTAATGTTTACATCTTTAACGTATTTAGTTTTTCATTCTTTGTTAAATACAGAATTTTATGCTATTGGAGAAATTATGCTAATCAAATAGTATTTAACTAACATTAGTCAACATTATTCAAAAGTTTATTCACGTAAAACAATATATATATTTATGGTGTTTTTTTTTTTTTTTTTTTTGAATTCAGCTATATTAAAGGAGTGATCTTATTAAAAGATCAAAGCAAAAAAAAGGTGCAATAAAAAGTGAACTTGTTTATACTTTATTAATGCATAATAAAGAGTTTAACCAGACTCCGGAATTTGATAATAATACTTTTTCATGATGTTTTGCGTTTTTCGACGATTTTCCTCTTTATGAGCATTTTTTTAAAGAGTTTTACAATATATTTTTGCCTTTAAAAAAAAAAATTTCCTTTCCAGAAAATTTTTCTATGTTTTAGCTTTTTTTTACTTTTACATTTTCTGATAAAAATTTAGTTCAGTTACATTTTACGAAACACTTAAAAAAGATTGGTCAAGGTTAGAATTGGAAACTCTATTGCTACAAATCTATATGAGAATTGAGAAACAATTTTTTTAAGAAAGGAGATTTTTTGCCATTTTTGCCATAAAAATTGCTGGTCTTTTAATTAAAGAAGACAGTGTGGGAATTTGAAGAAAATTGACCACAAGTGATTCTTTTTATGTCAAATTTGCTTCAACTATGTCAACTTTAAAACTTTTTCAAGATACAAAAACTTACTTTGGGATGAGATCTTAAATTATGTAAAAAAGGAGTAGCTATTCAAAGTATTTTTAATCCTCTAATTTAAGGTATAAAAAAATGTCGAAACACATGTTTACCAGTTATTGGTTGTATTATTCTTATTTTTTCATTTAATTTTGATTATTTTTTTTATTTATATTTTTGTTCATTTTTTTTTTTGAAATTCATTTGATGATGTTGTTATGAAAATTTTTCAAATAAACAAATATTGAAATTACTTTAATGGAATTTCGACATCATATCCTGAATGCATCTTTCAAAATCTTAGTGCAATTTTTTGACTTTGTATCATTTTTTGTGCATATTTAGAGCATTTTTGGGGACTGGTTAATAAGAGTTACTCTTCACAAACTATGGGGGGCACTTTGCTGTATATTTTATTTTTAAATGATTAGAGAGAGTCCAATTAAACTACGCATATGTACGTTGATGATGAAAACAAAATAAAATTAATCATGAATTTATCATTTACTTCATAAATAAAGCAATGATGCTTTTGACAATGCGCCATTGATCATAAGAAACTGTTTTTCCCTCATGTACAGAGTATACAATCTGAGAGTGTGAAATGCTGCTGGGTATGTGTAGCTTGTAAAGAGAATCAGTTTCTGGAAGACGAATATACATGTAAAGATTGTCAGCTTGGTTGGTGGCCAAACGAGAATCTGACGGGTAAGTCAATAGAAACTCTTAACATAACTAATACGTAGCTAGCTAACACATTTCAATAAATAAGGTTAGGGTTCAATTATACATGAGATATATCTAAAATAAATAAGATTCTAAGATTTTCTCACGTAGGAAAAAATAAATAATAATACTATAATTATAAAAATAATAATACAAATTTTATTTTTGTTTCTTAAGAAATTTTACAGCTTCGATCCCCCTTTCTAAAGAATTTCATGCATACTAGCTAATCCCATGCAGAACATCTGCATGGGAGCTATAAGTTCAACATTCAAATTCAAGAATGATCGCTTAATATAAACATTTTAAGGTGTTGCCACTCCAAAGAATCAGAAATTAAAAAATGAGTTATAACTGGAAATACGTTTTAAGAAAACGCTTCAAAATTCGAAAGGTTTAAGAAAAGATCACTCGATATAAACAAACTAAAGTGTTGTCACTCCAAAGAATCGAAAATTAAATATTGAGTAATGGATGAAAATAATTTCTTAGAAATAGAAATAAATTTGTGAAAGTCCCAAAATTACGATAATAAATGCAAATATTATGCTACTTTTCAAACAAACTTTTAAATAAACCATCAAACAAACTTTTAAATATCATTTTACCATAGTTTGTTTTCTTTGTGATATTAGTATTGTATCGTACCGCAAAATTTTGAATTTAATATGTAATTTCTTGGTGTTAGGTGTCATTAGCAATGTACGTCAATTGCATACGTCAGATGTTCTTTAGAATATTTCCCAAATATTTAAAAATGCGGAAGTGTTTCGAATAGAATTCGATTAAAATTGTGTTGACACCTCACTTATGATATTTTTTTTCCAGATTGTGATCGCATACCAGTGGATTATATCCATTGGTCAGATAGCTCCGCAATAGCCGCTACTGTAACAGCTATACTAGGAGCTATAGCCACCATCGTAACCGCAACCGTCTTCTGCAGGCATAACAACACACCTGTTGTGAAGGCGTCGACGCGGGAACTGTCTTACGCCATACTGATTGGCATGTGCATCTGTCATGGATGCACATTTCCTTTACTGGCAAGACCGACGCGTCTAAGTTGTACTCTTAGTAGAATTTTGCCTGGACTTGGATTCGCCATGATGTATGCATCACTCGTTACCAAGACCAATAGGTGAGTACTTAGATTTCGTTAACCAATGTATGAATGTTGCTTATATTAGTCAAACAACAAATGACTTCAGATCATGCGCATGGTCAAAAGCATTCATGTTCGATTTCACAGGAGTAGAGTGCATTTTCATTTGAGAGAAAATTAATCTTCAGAAAATATTCATAAGACTTTACTTTTATGTATTTTACTTTCCCCTAAACTATGGTAGTATCTTTACTTTTTTGATTAAATGAAAGTTGTTTGATGTATTAAGGTTCAAAAGCATATGATAAATCCATTTTGCTTGGAACAGCTTTATTTAGACTACGTATTTTGCTTTCAGGAAATTGCTAAAAATGTGCATTTGAAATAACTGACTGACTGTCAACTGACAGAAAGATTTTGATGATGTTGCTATAAAATAAAGTGGGCCCGTTTAGTCCTAGGCTTCTTGTTTGGTCGCGAGGTTGTAAGCCAATGAGCTATCGTCTTGTGCAATTATATTAAGCCTAACTGACCGAGTACAAAATGACCCTAAGGATCACTAAGGACCAAGATCTTAAGGAAGGTGGATTCTAAACCCCTAGGATTACTTAGAACTATCATACCTATCAGTAATGTCCATGAATTGACTTGAAGTCAAATCCGATCACATGTTAACCGCCAATGTCACAAGGATGCCTTCAAACTGTTAATGATTCGTATACCTTTATTCTCGAATTGTCTTGATTAAACCACTCGAGGTTAGAAACCGTGAGAGAACGTTTCTGCATCACGGGCATTTCTTTGCTGATTGCATACTGCATATTCTTCAGAATGGATGTCTTCTCGAAATGATGAAAAGTTTTACGAAAGAAGTAGAAATTGTTTTATTCTTTCGCTATATATATATGTCTTTTTTCTAGGATTGCACGCATTCTAGCAGGAAGCAAGAAAAAGATCATCACGAAAAAGCCTCGTTTCATGAGTGGAACAGCGCAAGTTGTTATTAGCTGGTTACTGGTCAGTGTAGAAGCAAGCATCATTGCTGCAATGCTGGTATTGGAACCAGCAAATTCAATGTATGCGTACCCGTCTCTGAACAAAGTGGAGCTCGTATGTAACACCACACCTCTGGGCATCATCGCACCCCTTGGATTTGACTTTTTCCTAATAGCCATGTGCACGGTGTACGCCGTTAAAACTCGCAATGTTCCTGAAAATTTCAATGAAGCCAAATTCATCGGGTTCACCATGTATACAACGTTGGTCATCTGGATAGCATTCGTTCCTATTTATTTTGGAAGTAACTCAAAGGTAAACACATGTTAAAGAATACTAAACTTTATTTTTCCTCCTTTAATTCTTCTCATTTATTAATTAACGCTCTCATGCATGTAAACCTCCTATGAGGTAAAGCTTCTAATTTTTATTCAGATTCGTTTTTGTGCTGCAATTTTTATGTCGTCTTCATCTGGAGACTCCAAACATTCCTGGAAACCGTAACATGTTTCATGGGGTATTTTTCCAGAAATAAATTATTAAAATACAATCCTGAGATACTAAATTGGTTTGTAACATATGAATTTTTTTTTGTAACATAAATAAATAAATGCATGCATGAGAGGATTAAATGTATTAAAAAAGTTGTTTCCCAATTTATGAGTTTTATCATAATGACCACATAGTTTTTTGGTTAGTAGTTGTTTATTATACAGGAGTTATCACAAGTTGTTGAGCAGTTAATTTTAGTCATTACATTCACCACTTTTGACTGCATTCTACTTGAGATGCTTTATTTATGAGCTGTATTTTTATTAATGCTTTACCATATGGGGTAGGGTAAAGTGAGTAGTGCGGTAAATTTGTCATAATAGAAAGACATATAATCAAAATGTTAATACTAACCAAAATGTTTAGAAATATTCGACAAGGGTTCATCTTCTGAAGAAAACAGTCCTTTTTAAATTGAATTTCTTAATGCCATTTATAGCTCCATCTTCACATCGGCTTATAAGGTAATCAATCCCTATTTTCAGCTGTTGTATAGATGGTTTTAAAACAAATATACATACGAAAATATTTATATGATAGGTATTCTTAAGTTTTAGTCCTTGAATATAAGTCTGTAAGTATGTCCTTTAATTTAATATAACAAGACATAACTATGACATTAAAAAAATTTCTTTAAAAAATTCAAAATAGTTATTGAACTAACTAATAAAAGACTTTTTTTTAAATTTTTTTTTTAGAAAATAATATTGATAAAACAGTTCTGAGATAACTATAGTTTATTAAAAATTAAAACAGAAGGAAAATGGATATTTTAACCGTAGCTATGTTTAACTTTCTCTCCTTCATATATTGTTCTTTCTTCACGATTAGCTAGGCCAGCAACTATGCTACTGGAATGACTTAAAAGTTATGTTTCACAAAAAAGTGATTCAAAAAGTTCTTCAATAGTAAGGAAAGCTGTCTTATAGTACTTTAAACGGTGTTGCATTTGTGTTCTTTTGTTCTTGAGATTGATTACTTTTTTAAATAATACAATATTAGTGATATTAGTATTCAACTAACATCTTCTTTGGGACTTAATTTCTATTTTAAAAAAATTGCGAAGCCATGTAGTTTTCAAAACGTATTTCTACGTATGTATCCGTAAATAGCCTGAACTCCTTCTAAGAGGAAAATTGACAAAAAGTTGAAACGAAGAACTGGAGCTTAGCTGCCATGAGTTCTTATGCTAATTAAGCCCTAGCCTACCGCATAAATTAAGAATTTTAGAGCGGTGGTGCCTTTTAAGCCTAATCTATGACCACTTTACCCGATCTCACTGAAACAACTGCAAAATAATTTATAAACTAAATCTAGCTTAACCGTTCGTGAGGAAGTACTTTTAAGATTTGTGTAAAGCTTTCTGTATCGTTAATTTGCTGAAAATGATTTTAAACAAAATTTCAGGAAGAAGTTGAAAGAGGTATTTCCATTTCAAAATGTTATATAGCCAAGAAAATTGAATGTTTTCCTCTCTTAAAGAGTTGTCATTCATATAATTTAGAGGGTAAATGTAATTCCTAATTATTGATAGCTAAAACTTAAAAATCACCACCAATTCCTTTATTTACTTTAAAGCTATAGCTTTTTATTTGCTGTATGACCACTTTACCCCACCTGACCCTAGCGATAAAAGTTTTCTAAACGCCACAACATGATAGTGTGCTGTTTATTTTTGTGTTTAATGCAACATTAATATTTTAATGTTCTCTTCACCTTCTAGACGATGTTATATCAACTCAGATTCATTGGTGCTATGGATAATGTTAGTATTGAGACATTTTATTTCTGTAGAAGCTATGTTGCGACTAGTATTGTGATTGGGGTTTCTTAAATAGGGATAGGTTTTTCATTGCTAAATTATTTGCAGGAGCTAAATTCCTAAATATATTTATTCGGGGGTGTGCAAATATTAGATTTAAGACTTAATATATATTTTTTTAATTAGTACAGTAGAACCTCGCTATTCGTAGGCAAATAATTCCAGAAGGCAGTTTGAATGGCTATTTGTACGAATGGCGAATTATGTTTTCACATAAGCTACAATGTAAATTGGATTAATCCATTCCAGACCCACAGATGGTTGCTTATTTAAACCTATGAAAAACAAATATACAGTACTGTACATGAAATTATACATAAATAAAAATTTAACTGCACTTTACTGGTACTGAGGTGAGCTGATGGCAAAAGTGGAATGTTGAGAGGAGGAATAGGAGTCCTCTTCCACAAAAACATCAGATAACATCCCTTCAGGTGTTTTCTCCCTTTCTGCTGTTCTTTCTTTTTTCTGCATCTTTACACTAGAAGAATCTTGGGTTTCTTTCTCTAAAAAACTGCCCAATGTTGTCTGCCTTTGACGATTGTTCAGAATTTTTCTACAATGGTCAATAATATTGTCGTTGATCAAGTTAATGCTGTTGACCACAACAGGGTTGGGATGCCATTTTCCCACCACTCTTCTGTTTTCCCGCATGGTTAACGCAGTTCTTTAATTTCTGCAAAGGAAATGCTTTCCTTACTACTTTCCTCCTCTGAAGAAGAAAGTTCTTCAACTACTTACTCTTGCTGCTCCCTTAGAAAGTTAAAATTGTCAGTAAAATTTCAAAAAGTATTAAAAATTTTTAAAAAATCCAAAACCCAAACAAATTATTTCCAGACGAGTTCAAAATGAGCATAATTAATTTCTCGATGTTTCTTAAAAACAGCCAAACTGGCAACTCAGCTGGCCCCTGAAGCAGTACGAATCGCCGGACAGGTACGAATGGCGAGTTGAATTTCACTTGAACAAGTAGGACGAATAGCGAGTTGTACGAATAGCGAGGCGGACGAATGGCGGGTTTCCACTGTAATAGTTTTTTTTGTGCATGTGTATGAGTAGAAAAGAATAATAGTTAATATAACTCTTTCTCTCCCCTTAGTTGAAAAGCATTAGTAATATAGTTTCAAAAAAGTGTAATAAAAATGTGTTAATAAAATTCTAAAAGCTTTTTTCCAGCCCCAAACATTTTAATGCAGATATTTTTAATTTGTGTGTCACAATGTTACTCTCAGACGTTTGGTGTTCTCACAAAATAAACATTTTCCTGATATCATTTCATTTTTTTAATTGCGTTTTTTGCTGAAAATCATCGATACTAATACCGCCTCGTAAAAATGCATGATTCTGATAAATATTTATGAAAGACGGATTTTTCTTCGTAGGTATTAACAAATTTAAAACTAACAATTTATCCAGTTATTTGATAAAATTTAGTCAGATATAAAACGGAGTCATGCAACTAGGAAGCCTGAAGAATATCAAAATGCCTAGCAAGAAGATGAAGCAGTAATTTTATAAATTCAACAGAACGGAGGGGACATAAATTTGATAAAAATTCATCTTCCATGATGTTTTTTTTCTAGTAAATTAATATTTTTTAGTATATACTTGCTTCATCTAGAAAGTTGGCTTTTACATTAGCTGAACAAATATTCTTATAATACTTCATATCTTTTCCATTTCAAATTTTTTTTACTTTAATTTTCCCCAATGTATTTATTTTATTTTATTTATTTATTTTTCAAAATATAAATAATGCAAAAATTTTAACAATTATAATGGTTCACCTTTAGCACCAAATGTTGGTTGCAGCTAAATTTCAAATTTTGGGGGGAAAGTTTAACTAGAATTTTTTAGTGTAGCCTAACAATTTCAAAACTATGTATTCTTCACTCATTTTTATACCCTTTAAAGTAGCTTAACTTGATTGCCCTTGATTGGCACCTGCCCTCCTGATTGACTGTTACCGGAATTAAGGACCATTACATTCTTTTTTGTCGTAAAAGGTTTTTTAAACGGTATTTAGTTTTCAAATTGTTACTTTGAGCATGGCTGCCTGCGATCATATAGCGGCTGTCCAGACGCTGTGGCAGAACAAAGGAAGTAGCTTTCAAACGATAGTTATTTTTTTCCTCACTGGTGCGCTGCAAGCATGTACTAGTTTTGTATGGAAATACATTACGAAAGCATTGTTTTTGCCGGGTTTGAAGCATGCATCATGAAGATTTCTTTTTCAAAAATTTTTAGTTCATGCATTACTGATCGGAAATATGTCTCCCGTTGTATAATTGTGTCTAACCTATATATATTTATTTTAAAGAAATTTTTCATCGTAAATGAAATAAAACGACAGAAAGCAGTAGAGTGTTTTTTTCTAAGCATTAAATTAGTGAATGCATACATTTTATAATTTTAGGGATTTACTAAATTCACGTTAGGTTTACATGCATATATTTTATTTGTTTTTTCACTCCATGTCACCTATTCAATTATTCTGCAAATAGAAATCGTGAGTTTGATGCTTTAGATGATATTTTCAACCAGTGAGGGCTGACATTTGCATTTTCCCCTGATGTCTAGAACTTTACTGGTTTTATTTATTTATGCATTGGTTTTATTTATTTGTACTTCAGGTTATTAATAAGAAAACAAACGTCATTATAGCCCAAATTTCAGAAAACATATTTCGGGACAAGAGGAGTCCTTTTATCAATGAATAGAGTTGCACGCATCTGGATGCAAGTAATTCGAGGGATTTACACTCACTTGGATTACTTACATTTTTTAGGTCAAATCTTTACGCACTGATATAGGGTTCCTTTTAATTCCAAAACATGTGTATGGAGTAATTTTTGTAACTTGAGCTATAAGAACGATGGTCCGCTCATTAATTTTTTACCACTCTAAAGTAAACTTTGAACTTCATATTATGTCTAGATTATGCTTTTAAATATTTTTTTTTTGTTCTGAGACGTTTAAATCTCTCATGCTTGTATAGAATGATAAAGTTAAAAGTGGAATGAGTGAGAGAGAATCTATATTATGAATCTAGTAATGTACCTTTTTAAAATTAAACTCGCGCCACTTGAACGAGGGTTACAATTGAAATACCTAAAAGGAAGGGAGACTTCCCTCTAAGATTTGTTGTTGATTCTCCACGCGTTCATGAGTATACCCATTTTGAACAACATACAGTCTTAAAACATAGAAAAGTAAATAAACTATCTAAGGGACCGTTCATAAATGATGTCAAGCTCTTTTCCGATATATTTGACCCCCCTCCCCCCTTTGTCACATGTCACGCTATGTTGTATAAGCCTGATGTCACACTTCCTCGTTACCCCCCTCCTCTCCCCTTATCACACTTTGTCACAATTTCACGAACCCCCCTCCCTCCTCGAAGCGTGACATCATTTATGAATGCGCCCTAAAGCGTATTTCTGATTTCTAAGTTAAAAGTGGGGAAACATTAATTTAAGAAAGGATTTAAGGAAAATCAGGTTACAGAAAATCAGAGAATCCGAAAGCTTTTGGTAGATTTCATCGAATAAATGCCGGTTGCAAAGTCTTGGTATTAAAAATTGAGAATATTCAGTGTAGTCCAGAAAAAAAGAGGTAAGAGGGGAAAGGCAGATTAGAGCATGTTATTGTAATGAAATAGGGGGGGGAGGGGCTTTTAAAAAGTGGAGGGACGATTGTGTAAAATAAAAGTTTTCGGACGGTCCTGACCCCCCCCCCCCCCCCAACTGAGAATACTCATTGCTTTTTGTTGTCAAGGAGTATGTCATCTAAATAAAAATGTTTAAGGGATATTTAAAGAAAAATTGCTCTTATTCAGTGGTGTCCACGAGGGAAGTTCATGGCGTAGACTGCGCCATTAAATTTTTTGATGAAATATTTGACACCCCCTGGACAGGGGGGGGCATGCTTTCTTCGAATTTTAGCCCTTTTGGGTGGTTGTCTTTTTTGGGGGACTTCGTACCTATTAGTATGCACCAGCTTGCTTAGAGGGTTGGCACCCATGTATTGTCAGTTACAAGTTTTAAAAATAATCTTGATTACTCTGAACTGCATATAATGAAGCGTTTTAAGTAATTATTTTTAATTTCTCATTTATTGTACTTAATTGTAATATTTGAAAATATTTCCCTTAGATTGTTTATTTTATTGAATCGTTTTATTTTATTATTTTTTTTTTTTTACGAAGGCCTAATCTTTGACCTTTCTTACTTAAGATTTTAGGATTTTATTCTAAATATTTAACCAGTGTAATTGCTTTAGATGAGACCAGCAAAAAAAAAGTCGCCACTCTTATATGATAATCCATCTGTTGAAGTTAACTGAAGTCAGCTATACTATACAATGCAATATTAGTTATTAGTATTATGCTGTTAGTCTGTCAAGAACAATAAAAAATTGTTGCATTAATCATTTACTTAATTACATAATTGTTCAACTAATCTTTATTTGTTAAGTCACTTCACAACCTAACTGTTCCACTTTCCTGTAATAATTAAACTTACAATAAATGGAATTGAAATAATTCAACTAACACAAATATTGAAAATAACTTTATTAATCATAATCAATGTTAATTTTTCTTTAACTGCTGTTATTTAATAGTATTAACATGAATGTATTGAAAATTGCATAATGATAAAGTAACTAATAACCATTTAGAGACAATTCAATAACCTGCTTTCAAAAACCTGCTAGCCAATTTATTTGTGCTACACAATATGGAAGGATAAATGTATTTCAGAAAATTATGCGCAATTATTGTGGTTCAAAATAAAAATAAATCTGAAAGCATAATATGATCAGCCAATTGCAAAGAAAATTTTCTCTGTGTTCATTACATATAAAAGTATACGTATGTATGAAAAGCTGTATCTTAACGAGCAGCTTCAAAGTCTGCATGTGTTACTATCAAAAAAACGATCTTTTTATTTTTTCCTCCGTATTAAAAACGTTTTAATGGCAAATACATAACCCTGCAACGTATTTTGATAGTTACTTTTGCCCTCAACACTTAAATGTTTATCATTCTTGAAATTCAAGCCTTTAACGCGATGATATTGCAATGGTTAGACCTCTAAATCCTCGGTTTTAAGTACATGCTAACAGCACCAATTGACTGAGGTGGCAGAAAATGTAAGTTCTGCTTGCACGCACTTTTTCGCCCGTTTGGACAGCCGCTATATGATCGCAGGCAGCCATGCTTTGAGCATGGTGAATTTAGTAAAGGTAAATTTCATTAAACCTTCGGTAGTGCACTTGAATCATTACTGATAAAAGCACATTCTATTACATTATCGCTCACAGCCCTTTAAAGGTAAATTTCCGAAGAAGAAGAATAAAGTGATATCATGTTTACGCTCATTAAAAGTTTGACAATATTCCTAATATTTTGTTAAACTTTTAACTAAAATGTGTTACCTAAAAGTTTAGCATATTTTACGGGACAACTTTATAAATCATGAGAAGAGAAGTTGCTGTCATTACATGCTGCCTACATATAGAGATAAAAACTCGGAGGATTTTTCTCAAAACAAAGGAATTCAGAAAAGCGGAGAACAGCAAATGTTATTTCCTGACCAGTAAAAAATAAAGAAAACGAAATAAAATTACCATTTTTTAAATATACATTCCAATAAAAGAAGTCTATTCTTGTTTCTAATACAATATCAAAGTTTAAATAACCTTCTCATGATTATTAAAGCCTAAACAATTCACAGCAAAGGCTTATTTAACTAAGGGTCTAGGAGATCCTGGCTCTCCCGAAATAAATAAAAACTACCTATTTTCAATAAATATTTTACAACTTCGATTTAGATAGTTCTATCAATGCTTGGTTTGAACCCCTTCCGAGATAGGTCAAGAACTAACTCATTTGAATAAAGATTTTACAACTTTGAAACGTCAAGTTAGAAACTTCTCCCAATGGTTTGGCTTGGACTCCTTCAGAAACAAATGCTGGTACATGCCCCTGATCCACAGTCAAACAACAGAGAAAATTGCTGAAATGTAGTGACAATCGATCCAAAACTCACTAAAATGTTACTAAAAACCGAAAATAAAATAATTTTGATTATAAAAAAGGAAAACACCGTAAAAAAATAGACTACAAATCTTGAAGTAGTAAAAGTGGACCGATTTCGTTAAAACTGTGCAAAAATGTTAAACGTGGCAGGTATGTGAATAGTATCATTAAAAAATGTACAGTGGAAAAAAATTTGGTTCAACCTTTCGCCAAAAAATGGTAAAATTTTGTTGCAACTAACATTTGATACCATAGTTGAACCATTATAATGGTTCATATTTATGGTGAAACTATGTGAAATTACAAGATTATAATGGTTCAACTTAGATCAAAATGTTGGTTGCAACCAAATTTCTCCATTTTTCCTATTTTTTGGCGAACTAGAAAGGGCGAACTAGAATTTTTTACACTGTAATTAGCATTTATAAGTAAAAATGTATAATGATAATTTATCTTTTGATATTGTCAACAAATAATAGGGTGATTAAATTAAGTATTTGTCAAGGCTACCAGAGTATTTGAATCTCAAAAATAGTTTTATCCGATAAGTCCCAGTACATTAAGTATCCTATTATGATTATGCATTCAACATTTTGATTTATCCTCTAAAGTAGGTATCTGCGATATAACTTAGGATACTGTACTATATTTTATGAGTCTATTAAATAATTATATTTAACGGCTATCCCCTAACGTAGATGTCTGCGATATAACTTACGATATTGTACAATATTTTTGAGTTTATAAAATATTTATATTTAACAGCGAATTAATTTCTTGTCAAATACTGGTTTTGTCATCCCATCTATAAACTGATGTTGCATTGCAAATATTTAGATAAACAGTCTGGAAATGTGGGGGGAGAAGGTCAACAGTTGTGTGATTTATACATAAAATTGGTTTGTTTTTTTTTTTCGTTCATAAGCAGGTCATCACGTTGTGTCTGTGCGTCAGCTTCAGCGCTCTGGTGGCTCTGTTGCTTCTTTTCTTCCCTAAGCTATATATCATCATCTTCCGACCGGACAAGAATGACCGCAGCTGCTTCACGACGACAAAAGATGTCCGTTGCCACATCGGAAGAAGTCAGTTTGTCTTGTTTTTTTAGCGAAGTTCATACAAAATTCTACTATTTTAAGTTATTTTCTTTTTTTCTACAAACATTTTTAGTAACTTTGTTGAAATATCTCTTAAACAAAATAAAAGTACCGGTGTTCTACTTTTTTTTTTATTAACACTTCATCCGCTTTGACAATTTTGGCGCGAGCACAATGAAATGTGCGAGTAGAACAGCGAACATGTTATACGCTTACTAACTAATTTATCATTTCATTAACTTCATTCATTTCTTCCCATTTTATTCTTTATTTCATCTTCCTATTCATTAAAATTTGTATTTGTTCCTTTCTTCAACATTATTTTACACAATAGATAAAGCAAAGTAAAAATATTTCGATGCATCGCTACAGACATTGCTTTATTTGTCGCAATCTGTACATTCACTTCAAGAAATTCTTCAACAGTTTATAGTACCTGTGTTCTGTTTCACTTTTTTTTAAATTAACACTTCAGCCGTTTTGTCAATTTTGGTGCAAGCACAATGAAATGTGCAAGTAGTGCAACGACCATGTTATACGTTTACTAACTATAATTTATCAACTACTTCCCTTTTTATCCTTCATTTCATCTTCTTATTCATTAAAAATTGTATTTGTTCCTTTGTTCAACATTTTACACAATAATAGATAAAGGAAAGCGAAAATATATCGTTGACTCACTATAGACATTGCTTTATTTGTCGCAATCTGTACATTCACTTCAAGAAATTCTTTAACAGTTTATAGGGAAATATTTCAATAAAAATATTGACGTCATTATACTCTCATTATTTTTACAGATAAATAAATAAAGAAATAACAGCAAAATGTTCAGCTCACTTTTTTCTGTTTCAATTTAAAAGTATAGAAAAGCATTTACTAGTTCTTAAGAAAAATACTAGCTTTGTGCGAAAGGTTTAAGAAATTTATCATACGTAGTACCATTTAATTATTTTATAAAGTAATATTTTGGTTATCAGTTTCAGAAGTTTTTGGTTTAACTTAGCCTGTTGCACTTTTGCAGACGCTTCAATACCTTATTTACCCATTATGAAACTATAAATTGTCTTTGTTTAGGATAATTAAGAATTTTTAAATTTTAATTTTAATTCGGAAAACTTATTGTGATCTGATGTTAAGTATAATATTCTTTTAGGTCATCCTGCTTCTGCAGCAACAATATCACGGAATTCTTCTCATTCCACATCAGAATACAGTTTAGAATCCCCAAGGTGAGAGACATCCTTTGTAATAGATACATGAATTATAAAATATATTTTTATATATTAGAAGTAACGTACTTCTTTATTGCTCTCAATCCATTTTTCTACGATTTTGGCGGATTTCAGCTGTTGCTTGTCTTAAACTTTGTAAAATACACAGCAATTTATTATAAATATATACGTTCACAAATGTTAAATCCTCCAACAATAGCACAGATATCATAACACACCGTAAAACAACAATAGCCACGTATTTATTTCCAAATACGAAAACGCAAAAGTAAAAAAGCGCACAACTCAAAGGCTTCGGACCACAATCAAACAGTTTAGTTTAATAGTTAACAATTTAGTTAGCGCGTTTATTCATCTGACTGAATTTTAAACTCAAATCGACTCGGAAACTGAGTTACTAGAGTGAGTTCTTTATATAACTTCGTATCACAAGAATAATGAATAAACGGAATAAATCTTGTAAAATCTTAAGAGTTATAAAAGTCTCCGAAATTAGCGAGAAATCGCTGAATTTGGAGTCAAAATTCTGCCAGCTTCGCGATTTGTCGCAAATCCTATAGAAACTTGTCGAAGAGCAAAAAAAAAACATCGGAAGAATAAACAATTGAAAATAAGAATTACTGGCATTAACGCCAAACTTAGTTAAATTAAAACAAAATAAACACATTATTATACAAAACATTTATAACCAGAATTTAGTAACTGTATTTCTTTATGCATGTGTTTGTTTATATGTAACATGAATACGTAATTATTTGGTGAGAAACAAAAGGGAAGTCCATAATACCTTTCAAATTACTTTTTATCGAATCACAATAAGTTCAATATAATATAACTACAAAAATATAAACCGGAATTGATCCCTTTTAACTTATTCGCCGACTATGAATTATGTCTTGTATGCAAGATGTTTTAAGTAATAAGCGTTGTTTCATATATTTTTTTCCGGTCAAAGGGGATTCTTATGTTATTATTAGAAATTAAATATCTATTTCTTGCCTTTTTCAGGAATATGTCATTAGATATCGTTCATAAAGGTCATCCTGCAAAGAACGAACAAACTGGAAACCGCAGGCCTAGTATGAACCTCTTAGTGCGTCTTCGGATAAGCAAACAAGACAAAATAGCAGCAAATGTGGCTCAGCACATACGAGCTGTGAGGGCAGCAGAAGCTTTAGATAGAAGGACTAGACTCAAGCGGACAGACTCATTCAGTCTAACTGGATTTGGTCCAAGCAGCCTACAAAGAAGCACATCAGGTGGAGAGGATTCTCAAAAAAGACTAGTCAGTACTATGGAAGAACCAGCAGTAGGTATGGATGTAGCTTGCCAAACTTCGTATGACTTGTTGGAAGCTTTGTTACCTTCTTTAAGAAGGAGACGAACTGAAAGTGTAGTTCCGTTAGTGACTGAGGAAGATGATCCAAATCGCTATATGATGGGGCATAAGATGGACCACAGACATATGTTCTATGGGGATGGCTTCAGGCAATATCCAGTTTATGGTTCAGGCAATATACCATATGAGAACCAACAGGGCATTAAAGCTGTAAGCAGACCTAAAAGCCGTCATCGTTGCGATGACAAAAGAGTAGAAGTTGAATACAAAATGCCAGATGATGTGATAGATCTTCAAGACTATGAAGAGGTCCTATCTCTCAAAGAGATGAAAAGATCAAAAGCTTTGCAGCTTTTGGGCAAAAAGGCTCAATATAATAAACTAGTCTTTCAGGCAATTTCTGCAGAAAGTGCTTCTTTGGGACCACCTCATGAAGGCGTTTCTGAAGGAAGTTTTTCTCCTGCCATTAGTCAAGACAGCCTCATTGACGCTACTTCCTCAATTGTGGAAGAAAGTGCCAGCACTGGAAGCGATGAAACTCCTGGTAGTGCGGTGTATAAGAACATAATTATAAATCTGGGTGGGCCGCATGACAGATCTAGTAGAGGTTTTCTCAGTGCATCGCAAAGTTCTGCCACTTCTGCTGGTAACTTGAACCTCCTACCAAACATTACCGATTCCAGAACTTCTAGTATTGATGATCGAAACTTGTCACCTGACGTCAGCAAGTGGCATTCACCTAATGGCAATGCCAGAAATATGGTTGGCAGGTCCGAGAAAGCAGAAGACAGGTGAATATCATTAACTATAAAACTAAAAGATATGATTGATTCAGCAGTATGTGAATGAGCACTCGTGTTTCAAAATGGCTCATTTGAATCGATTGAAAAATATCAAATGTCTTAAATGATGCCACAAACTTTGTATAGCGTTAATTTTTTTTAAAAATGTTACTTCTTGGAGGGGGGAATCGAAACAATTACATCTTTCATACATACAAAAAAATCATCAAAAACACTATCGGATTATATTTTAAAATGTGCCATTATATGTTAAATGAATAATCATTTAGGAATATACTTCTACCCAAAATGCACATTTTTATTTTTGAATTAATGAAATATACTACGATATTTTTTAAAAAATATTGAACATATTTTATGACTAACATTTTAAAAAATACGTTTTTATTTTAACGAAAATATTCATAATCATTTCGTAGTACACCACAAAATATGTCATGTTCGTTGCGTATTATCGATTACAAACAAATTTCCTCTTGAATAAGGAATGACGTGTTATGTTACTATTATTTTCTTACTATAGTTATACGATAACAATTCATTATAAACCCACATTTTCGAAGAGCAGAATTAGGAAGGAAAAGACAAATATAAAAATAGTCTATGTACAAATCATAAATTTATACTTATCAAAAACGACAAGCTGCAGTTTTTTTTAAATTTAACTTAATTATGTTTTTATTATATAATAACGAAGGATATGTAAAAACTAGTTTTGTCGTGTTGAATACAGTATAAACTAAATACCTAGCACGTTGGCTCAGCGCAATAACAAAATATTGAACCTATCCAGGTTTTAATTTATCATGTTCACAACATTTTAACGCAGCTCAATCATGTGGAATCTTGAATTAAATGAAAAACCTATTAGAGTCAATTATATTTACATGTGCGTGCATTCTTTTTTAACTAACTTTTTTTTTTTTTAATCACAGAATAATTTTGAAATACAAGGCTTAATAAAAATCAAAACTGACAAAAAAAATTTTAAAAAAAATTCACATTTATGTATTTAAGTGCATAGCAAATTCTAAATTAAAGCATAGAAGAATTAAGGATGTCGTATGAAATGAAATTGTAATGGCACGTTACAATGTCTCCGATTTCCTCACTATCATCTGCAAAAAAAAAACTACTTGTATATATTTTAGCGACATAACTTATATACGTGCTTGGTATTATTTAGACAATTTATTTGTATAAAACACCATCTATCATTACGCAAAAATTTTAATGGTTATGTTGCACCTACAAATGGTGCAGATAAACTGGCTACAGAGATGGTGCTTAATTTTACTATACTTTGACACTTACTTGCGTATGTTGCACTAAAATATGGAAAAATTAAGCATCATCCTTTGCGGTAAGCAACAATTTGCACTATTTTTAGCAGCTACACTTTTTACAATGTTGCGCAGGATTTGCTATAATTATCAATCAATATGTTTTGATTGATAAGGATAACCTTATAGTTCAATTATACCTATAGCCCTTATTTTGTACGAAGTGTAACAGTTCAATTATGGCACAAAATGCGTTGGTACTACTAATACTTCTCCTTTGAGTGCGATTGAAATATTTTAAAAAATTAGTTTAAACATGCGTGAAATTGTATTGCGAAAATGTAAGATGTTGATATCCAAAAACCAGTTTGGAAACAATTTTAATCATACTTAATATGTATGAAAATTGTTAACTACTAATGTATTCTATTTTGGAATACTGCATTCTACTTGAAAATAGCCACTATGTTGGCAAAAGGAGATATGCTATGATGGGACCAGTAAATTAGATAAGACACACATTCCTTAGTAACTATACTTCTGAAATCGGAAGTTAGTGTGTATCTAAAAATCAAAAAAGTTATGCTCAGAAAGAAATGGCATTTAACTTTTACAAGGACCAAATTTAAGTCTTTGACGCATGGATGCAACTAGTCAATTTCATGTAAATAGAAATTTAGAAAATGTGCCGCATCGTTTCTTTACGTTGTCATTTTATGTGAATTCTTTTAAAAAAAGGAATTTTATATTAATCAGCGTGAATCATATGTTTGATATTTCAGGGTTTTAGAAAGAGCTCGTGATTTTAATTGTATGAGAATTAAAACCACTAAGATGCCAACTCCTTTCATTAAAGCTTAACGTTAAGTTGAATTTGAATTTATTGCGTCATAACTTCAGACTTCCCCATTTTTTTAACGTAACGAGCAGCATTCCAAATCATATTCCAAAAATTAAAAGCGCAACTGCAAAATGATGTCAGAACATTTTAACAAAAGTATATCAAGTAAATCTTGTTGTTTTGAAGTTTTAATTACTTATCCGTGAACTACTCTGTGAACTTTTTTTTTCTCAATGTATAAAGTACAAAATAGCACCAATATTTACATAAACGTATTTTGGAGTTACAAGCAACCCTTTTTTCATTCCAAAAAATATCTGAGCTTATGGAGGCAAAGACATAAGCTCAGGCTTTTCTATTTTGTGGTATTTATTACGTATTGTGTAAGATACATTTATTCAGCATTGCAATGGTCTTTTTAATTAAAAACCTGATATAAAATGCATTTGTTATAACACACAATCCTTTTTTTATATATATATATTTAAGTTTAACAAATTGCTTAGTGTGGTTAAAAAAGGAAAAAAACATACAGAACAGTTCTGGGTGGTTCATGTTGCTAAATGTGTTGTGCGAGTAAAAAAAAAAGTGTGTTGTATAAAGTGCTCAATGTTACATTTTGTACGCATTAAGAGTGAATTTCAGGACAGCTTTTATTGTTGTATGTTGAATGTTTTAAGGATTAATAAAGTGTGAAAATTCTTACTAAGTGCCTAATTATTCAGTGATTACAATTTCCAATATTCACACACACGCACATACGAACACACGCATATATATATATATATATATATGTATATATATATATCAAAATCAGTTTTTTAAGACATTACTATAACAAAAATAAAAAATAATGTGAAGATAAAAGAGATCCAAAACTCTTATGGCATGTATAGAACTCCTATACGGCCTAAGAATTTAAAGTAAAAAGAACCAAAATTTAAAATTTAAAAAAATAAATTCTTATATCAAGCGCAAAAGCAGCAGTGAAATATTTGAATTCCAGATAACATAATGGTAAATAGAAATTAAACAAAACAAATCCTGGAAGGAAAGGAAACTAATCAGAGGTACCGAACTCTACAACCATTTAAAACAAGGAAATTAAAACGTATAAAAAACTTCATACGACTTCGTTTCACACAAAGCACTTCTTAACAAGAAGTTCCGTCTAGAACTATACGAGCCTACTTTCCCGTATACACCAAATTCAAATTTATAATTTAGCTATCTCTTTATCTCTCTTTCTTATTTATCTTTAGTTCTAATTATTGAAAATATACCTTTTTCAACGGATAATACATATTCATTCACTCACTCATTCATTCTTTCATTTATTCAGCCATGCATTTATTCATTCATTCGTTACCTCATTCAAGTGTTTATTCATTCATTTACGCATTCATGTATTTATTCACTCATTTATTTATATTTTCATTTATTCAATAATTTATTCATTTATTCTTTTCCTCATTCATTTATTCATTGATTTATTCTTTCACTCTTTAATTTATTCATTCATTCATTATTTCACTCATTGAGTCACTGAGAAATATCCTTGAAAATCCCGAGCAAAAAATTTCATAAGCAAAATAGGCTCGAAACGTTCTGGATAAACTTTCTATTTCTACATGTTCTACGTTATAAGAGCTTTCCGATAAAGTTTGTTCCAAGCAAATCGGTCCGTTAGATCAGGATTTATATAGGGTTGAAATTTCCCCGTAAGCTCTGTGTTAATTTTTTGAACTGTTCAAAAATGAACAAAAACTGTTCAAATCAATATTTCACGCCGAGAACTCCTTTCAATAAGCTTTCAATAGGAACTTGGCTCTTGTGCCCAAAAGTTTACAGAATTTGCTTCAATTTTGTCCATAGGCGCTAATGTTAAAATTTTTTGAACTGTTCAAAATTGAACAAAAAATTGTTCAAATCAAAAAGTGAAATATAGAAATGAGATGTCCTCGCCGAGATCTTTCGAATGCAAAAAGATTTTTTTGAATCGGACAATTCGTTCAAAAGTTATTAGGGGGGGGGGGACAGACCGACAGACAGACAGACAGACAGACCGACAGACAGATCGACAGACAGACAGACAGACAGACCGACAGACACACTTTTTCCCCATCTCAATACCCTACTTTCAAATTTTTTATTTTTCAATCTTTATTTAATTACTTCACTTATTTTTGACTTTTCTTGATTTTTAACGATATTTTCACGATACATTAAGCCTTCTTTCATGCTTTATTATTATTTTTTTTTACTTTTACGGGAAAGTAGGCTAAAAAGCAGAAAAACTGCTGGTCTGCCTTACCCGATAGAACATAAAATGCTGAAACACATTGGATTCTTTAAAACTCATTTACTACAATGTTTTACCATAAGAAACTCATTTACTACAATGTTTTACCCTTAGAAACTCATTTACTACAATGTTTTACCCTAAGAAAATCAGTTACTACAATGTTTCACCCTAAGAGACTCATTTACTACAATGTTTTACCCTAAGAAACTCATTTAATACAATGTTTTACCTAAGGAACTATTTTAGTACAATGTTTTATGTAAGCTTATTTTCCCTTATTTCTAGTTACGAAGAACTGAATATGTTTCCCCATTTCATCTTAGTATGTTAAAAGTTTTTATAATAGTTCAGTTCAAAACTTATTTCGCATTTAATTATATTTTACCAAAAAGGGTTATAGTTCAGTCTAGTGTCCATTCGAATGGACACTAGGATGAAAATCTACCAGCTCCAAATGAGTGTTCTCAACTTAAATAGCTGTATGTGCATGATTGGATGCAAAAATGCAGTGTTTGCGTAGAAAATTCTTCACGCCCTGCATTGGATTCTGCTTCTTGTTGTAAGGAACTACGATGCGTCAATCTCCCAGTGCCATCAAATGACAACAGTAATAGTAATGTGGAGTTACAAGTAAAGTACCCCCAACATCTAATAGGAAGCATTATTTCTAACAGAAAATGATAGCAAAAAGGTTGTGTATTAGTAGTGTAGAAGTATTTTTTAAATCTTTTTTTTTTAACCAGTTACCTATCATTTCGGCCCGAAATCGCTCCATTGTTGTACTTTTATACACATATTAATTTTATTTTGTGTGTCCTTCTCTAAATATATATATTTACAAATAAATGTTTTCTAACTTAAATACTGTCATTTGTAAATTTATATAATATATTTAATTGCTTATTTATTTTTCTGCTGCTTTACACGAGTTATGGCGGCCATCTTGGATTTTGCCTTTTTGACAAAAACGCTCAAGGTTTAGAGTCTGGCACTCAACGAATTCGGAATCAACAGGTCAAAATCATGTGGAAAATAACCAAAAAATGTAGTACATGTGAAAAAAAATGTATAGGATCTTTTAGCTTGGACCATAGGGCATATGTACGAGCACGCAGCGAAAGCTGTAGATCGAATAACCACAAGTTCAAAGTTATCATAATTGAAGTTTATGTTAAGAAGGACATTTATTGTTTCAGTCTGATTAGTAAAGCAATCGAAAATATGTCAGAATCCTCTCTAAACCTTCAATAAATTACCAAAATGCTATTCTTCAAAATGTTCATTGCGACTTGTGGAAGTTCATCTTCAAATTTAAAAAAAAAAAAATGTCCCTTATTCTCAAAAACAGAAAAGAACGCTTGGGAATTTTAAAGTATTAAAATGTTACCGAGCATGAAATGACAAATCTATGTAAGAGGCCAACCGCTTAGTGCAAGTCTTTTAGGACGGTTCCAAAAATGTGCAATTTTCATACTTCCGATTAATTGAGTTACATGGAAAAAGCATTAGTAAAAAAGTATGTTTTTATTTAAAAAACGTTAATGTAAACTTATCGGTCATCAAAAGAAATAAAAATGAACATTTTTTTAAACATACATATAAAAACATAGGTGTCATATGCGTTTAAAATAGAAAAGTACATTTCAAAAGAAGTTTTGAACTAAGGCAGCATTTAGAAAACTGGAAATACCCTTGAATAAAAAAAGATTCTGGCTTCGAATGTTTATGCAAGTAGCTGATGTACATATTTTTTAATGTGTGAAAGTTAACTATGCAAAAATAAAACTACCTGTTTTTGCATAGTTTATTCTTTCGCAATAAATAATATATCATCAACTACTTCATGAACGGTGACCATACCTTCACTTTGTACTTACGTCTTTACATACCATGAAACCCCTCATGAAACACACTAAATTTTGAATTTAATCTTAAACTTTTAACAACACTAGATTTATTTTCTAAAAGCGAAGAAATAAGGTTATCATGATGTTCTTCACAACGGCAACATCTGCTTAACACTTAGTAAAACAAAGGAATATTTGCAAGGAGCTTCGAAAACCTATCAGGGAAATACCACTTCACTTGCCTTCGCATCGATTTCTTATAAATCTTCACCGTGATGATCTCGCCACCTGTGCACAACTTTAATAACCAGTCGCATTAAGTTGCTTTCACCCTTCGGCTATGAATTCATGCCTTCCTGCCAAGTCCCCCCCCCCCCGCCCCCCGAACGGTTTCATCGTTCTCTTTCTCATATACTATGTGAAGGTCCATTTAATGTAGCAAATCTTCAGTGTTAACTCAAAGACTAGGATTGAGTTATTATTAGAAACATTGAAATCGTTATGTGAGCTAAAAAAGAACTATTCTATTGTGGTTTATTTAAGGTACTTTTTTGAAGCAGATTTGTTGAATAAGTGTTATCAACTTCTTCGACAATTAATACTCATGTAGGCTTAAAATATTGACTCAATAGTTTTATTTGTGGTTTTCCTTAAGAAATATAAATATCATTATCGATCTTTAGTTTTACTTTTTTTTTCTTACACGCACAAATTTGAAAATGATTCCGTCACTGTAATTGTATAAAGTTATTATATAAGTAATATCTCTTTAAAGTCATTAAACTACATCATACATTTCTATTGATTACATATCACTTAATCTACACAAGTTGCATGCCTTACATTCCGTTTCATAAATCCTTCTCAGTTTCTTTCGTCTCTAGTTTGACTCTTTAATTAATATATAACAAAACAAAAGGATTTTAATGTGTGGAAGCTATTTTGGGTCATTCCACGGCAACGGACGTTACATTTATACAGCATTTTTCAACTTCAACGACCTTTCTAACAAACTTCTTGGGTATTTTTTAGGTTTTTTAATTTTGGCTAGTAAAAGTACATGTGTTCTAAGTATGCAAAAAATTTTTTGAAGATATATACACTCATGTCCAAAATTATGTTTACATGTATAAATTCACGGATTTCTCAGAGACTATGACTTATAATTTAATGAATTTTAGTGGAATGATACATAACATTATGACACATAAATGCAAAAGAAAAAATTGAAGATCACCTCATATGATATAAAATTGTAGCATGAAACAATAAAAATGGTAATAAAGTGTGACAAAGAGAGTTAAGAAAAAAAGGAATGATTCAGAAAAAGAATTAAGTCTTACGAATTTAATATGGAATATGATCTCCCCTGACTTGTTCACACATATCACAACGTGTTTTAAGGCTGGAAATAACGTTGTTAATCACAGTTTGGGGAATTAAACTCCACTCTTCCAGCAATGCCGTCTTCAGAGCATTTACATCTCTAGGAGGAGGATGTCTACGTGTAATGGCTCTTCCAAGGTAGTCCCATAAGTTCTCTATCGGGTTACGGTCAGGAGAGTTTGGTGGCCAAGGTATTCGCTTAATGTCTTCACTTTCAAGGAATTCATCAACGAGGTTTGCTCGATGTGGACGGGCATTATCATCCATAAATAAAAAGTCAGGTCCATATGCATCCCTGAAAAGTCTTACATAAGGATCTAAGACCTCATCCCGATACATCTGGCCTGTCACAGATCCGCTGCTGAACACGTGTAGGGGCGTACGTCCATTGATCATTATTCCACCCCATACCATCACACCTCCACTACCGAAACGGTCACGTTCCACAATGTTCGAGGGATCATTTCGTGTTCCTGACTCCCTCCAGATGTAAACACGTTTAGAATCACCAGTTAAACTAAACCGCGACTCATCAGTAAAGAGAACATGGGACCATTGATGTTCAGTCCAGTTTTGATGTTCTTTACACCAATTAAAGCGATCCCTCTTTTTCTGTGAAGACAGTAAAACACATACCCTTGGCTTTCTGGCATAAAGGCCTTTTTCATTAAGCCTTCTGTATATTGTTTGCCGTGATGCAACAGTTCCAGTGGCGGCTGCAAGCTCTGAACTTAACTGGCGAGCAGTAGCCTTTCTGTTACGACGGGCAGTTAATGCCAGATACCGATCTTCAGAAGCAGTTGTCATTCGTTTCCGACTTTGTCCAGGCCTCCTTACAACAGTTCCATCATTTTGAAACTGTTTCCATAGCTTAGAGACTGTCTGTCTTGAAATATTCAGACATGTGGCTGTTTCCGTGATTGACTGTCCTGCTTCTAAACGGCCGATAATTCGCCACTTTACAGATTCTTCCAAATGATACTTCGAAGCCATAACAAACCGCTTTGAGTCCCTACACACTGAAATCAAACGCTATGTTGCAGAAATTCACTCAAATATTCAGTTTGCGCAAAGCGCTTGATTCACCCTTGGATGACGTAACGCCTAGATTTGCATATCACAAACCGTTTGATTACTTTTGATTGGATAATGCTAATTAGGCTTGGTTTTCACACATTCCCTGCAAATACGGATCACATTGATTGGATATTTCATTGAATATCATCATTTTTGGGTATGTAAAGATAATTTTGGACATGAGTGTATGTATTTGCTGTCTGTTAAAAAAAATGCTGAAATTTCGTAACGTGTGTTACTCATCGGGTAAGACACGTAACGAAATTTCAAAAAAAAAAAATTATCATACAGCAAATACATATATATCTTCTTTTTTTTTTTGCATACTTAGAACACATGTACTTTTACTAGCCAAAATTAAAAAACCTAAAAAATACCCAACAAGTTTGTTAGAAAACTCGTTGAAGTTGAAAAATGCTGTATAAATGTAACGTCCGTTGCCGTGGAATGACCCTTTTCAGTTAAGCAGATTTTTTTAAAAAAAGGAAAAAAAGTAAGAAAAATTATTCAGTAGACCCCTTTATTTCAGACTATTGCAGATTTGCAACGCAACTTCGGAGAAGCACCTGTAATAGATAAAATACGGAGAGTCGAGGCAAAGACGCTATAAGTGAGTTGCGAGGACTACACACATTTTAAATCTTATAAGTGTGGATTGCACCTATGCCTAACTAAAGATAAGAGCTATGCTCTTACTTTTCATGTGAGTTAAATTATCGACAATAAACCAAGTTCATAGTTACGTTGCTGAAAATTTTCTATACACAATATACTTTATTCATTAAATTCTGCATTCCCCGCAAAGGTTCTTAATTTGTCATATCTACTAAAAATTCAGGAGGAAAAAGCATGTAAAGCCTGTTTAACCCTCTATCACTCATCAATTAGGATTTACTTGATTTTGTGGGCTCAAAAGTAGTAAAACACACACACACACACATATATATACATATATACGGTGAATCAAAGAAGCAGTTGTCAGTAACTCGTCAAGTTAAAATAGAAGGCTTTGTGACGGTAGTTTAGAAATCTTTGTGCACTGCAGGTTTCAAGAATTTATTAGAGGAAAACTAAGCTAATATAAAATGTTCCTATTTGAACATAAATTCCTTAATGCCTAGCAGGAATCATGAACAAAATATTAACATCAATCGTAGGCCTAATTCTTAAGAAAAATTATTTATTGATAAATGACTACGCAGATAGGTAAAGGTATCCCAAGTATTGGAGTCACAACACGTAGCAGAAGCCCACTGCCAACGCCTTCAGTATTTTTCCTCATTTAGTTTTGATAAAAGAAAACCTGAGGCTGAAGAAAATTTCCCTCATCTTCAGTCTCAGGCACAAAAAGGGAGGTAGTGTACTGTGGTGGCGCCATCTGGTGTCCTCCAACTACAACGTATTAGGGTTGATGCTGGCCACCTATCAGGTGACTCTTCACAAATGGCCAGCATTTCCCGTAGCTTTGAAAAGTGTGAATGCCGAAAAGGCAAGCGCCTCTTTCGTTGTAGGGGGGAGGAAGCCGGATACTCGGGAGAGTTCATGGTATTTATGAAGAAAATTACAAAAACAAAGATCGAACGGTATTTTTCCTGCACTCTTCGCTATGATACAGAAGCTTAAACTCACGAAACGTAGGATCAATGGAAATTTTATCACATAAGAAGAAAGACGCTTCCACCAACGTGCATATCCCATTTTTGTAGAAAATTAACATAATTCCAAAAACAAAATCAAACTGTATAAAGATACGCGTGATAAACCCTGAGAAGTCATTAGCCGAAGATAATGGGGCATTAAGGGAAAGTGCGATAATGTTTATCCGCGTTAAATGAGCCAGGTTTGCTTTCAGAGATTGTGTTTGCACTTCTTTTGCAACGTGATCCGTTAACTTTGAAGCTCATAAAAGAATCGATTTTTCTCCTACGTGAACGCTGAAGTGTGGCGATTGAAATGCACCTTTAATATATCTTAGGGGAAACATTTAAAAGCTCGTGGGGACACCTTCTTCGTATTTGTGCTCATTTTTATGAAATAATTTTTAAAGAAGTTAAGAATGCTGTAGGGACATCGTCATTTACATTGTCTAGAATAGAGATATTTTCAGATCATCGAACATTTTTTTATTTATTGTAATTTTTTTTTTTTTTTTTTTAAGGTTTATACAGAAATCAAATAACAAATAATCAAACCAAATCTCTCCCGCTGTTACCGTTACAGTAAATTACTGCCTGTATATCTGTAATATCTATAATTTGGAGAGAAAATTTGGATGGATAAACTGTTGAATAAAAGAACAGAAAAATAAGAGCGGATAAGACATCTAAAAGACCTATATGGCCTACTATAGGACTTCAACATCGTTCCAAACATTTAAAGTGAAAATAACGAAGACAAAATCAAATATCAGCCGCAGAATCTGCAATAAAAAAATTCTTAATTCCATAAAAGTTAATAATAAATAGAGATTAAACAAAACATATTAAGGAACCATTTAAAGCAAACAAAAAACAATATTATGTTTTATAAAATAAGAACTATAATATTAAGTTAAATAAATTGCTCTAAATCATTCCTTTTTTGAACAATTTGAGTGGAATAAATATTCGCACAGTAGAAAGTACAGTTCAGTAGGCCTAAGAAGTCATGGTTCTATCAATATATTACGATAATTATTCAGAATAGATTTATAATAATCTTTTCATCTCTAGATAGCATTTTATGAAGAAAAAAAAAATTTGAAATCCCTCCCTTGCTTGTCCAGAAATGTGCATTTAGTATATTTCATATACAAAAAACTCTCCTAATAACTGACATTTCGTATATAATGGATAAATAAAACAGTTATTTGGACCTTAACACTGGTCGGTATAAGGGAAACAAAATTTGAGTTTTTGAAAGACATATAAGGTAGGTTTAATTCACTTCGTCAAAAAATGGCCTGACTTGTCCTCAAAAATCTGCTGACTGCCGTATTAGAGCAGAAGGTTCAGGGCAGCAAAGCACACAGATTTTTTACTACTTTTTTCTTCTTTTGTGCAGTGGATGAACTAATATTGGGGGTTATAAGATAAAGGGTCAAAAATACTTTGTGCTAAATTATGAGTACCAGCAAAAACCAACGTAAATATGGCATAAATTGTCGAATCAATTACGCAATTAGCTATTTCGACGCCACATTGGAGACTCTTCCTCATGTTCCTGTCCTCTGACTGCGCTGCTTCATGCCTCGTCTTTGTTCCTATTGGCTAATTCCTAATCCGACCCATTACGTATAAATACCGATTATTTTTCTGGCTGTTGCCTGTTCGCTCACAACTTGTTTGTTGTGTATTGAGCCCTTTTCTTCCCTGTACTTATAAAGAGGCTCCATAGTAGCCTCTAAATAGCTATTTGCATTATTGATTTGAAACTTTGTGCCTTATTTACGTTGTTTTATACTTGTACTTATAATATGGGGGGGGGGGGGTAAAGGCTTCAGGTGTTTAACTGTACGAATAAAAATTGGTACAATAGAAATGGTGAATGAACACAAAATTTTCCAAACATTAAACATGTACAATTTTGATTGTAATAATCACTCAGGTATCAGATAGCTTAAATTTTCATAGAAGGCAACTACTGTTCCCAATGCACCAAGAAAAAATCTTTTGGAACCTTGTTTTTGAAAAAAAAATTAAACTTGATTCGCTTGTCGGTTTACCTTAAATGCTGAAAACACTTCAGGTTTTGTAAGTTATAAAGGGGAATCTTGTACTATGTATTCTTTTCTGTGCGCAAGATGCTTTTATATTAGCAAAAACAGTTTTTTACGAACTCTTCTGAGAATAGAAAATCCAATTTCATCATTAACAATGGTCTTTTTATATACTTCAAGAAAACTTTTATGGAGTAAAATATGCATAAGTTGCAGGACAAAAGTATTTAAAGCTAGACTTTGCTACAGACTTGCATGTCTTTCTACACATTAGAGAAAACAACTTTCAAGGACGTGTCTGAAATTTCTATCGAAAATTTCGCAGTAAACTGTCTTTCTGGTACCCGCCATGTTTTTGTTTACATTTTAAGCACATTTTCTAAAAACATTAATTAATATATGCTTCACCAGCACCGTATGCTGTTTAGCACTGAAACGATTTCGGTTCTAAGCCTAAAGGTACTGATATAAGTCGAATCAAGAAGCCTTTAAAATCCCATTGTAATGGTTTTGCATAAAAGGTTACGAATTTAACCTTTTTTTTAAAAAGTTATTTCATTTTCTATTAATTTAATAATTTATGATTTTATTAATTATTTATTTATTCAGTTGAATTTGAATCCATCTTCGTATCAATTGCTTCATGCCCTTTTTTAACCTTTTAACTGTGGGAAACAGCAAAAGGAATTTATCGCACTTTTACCACAAATTTCTGCTCTTATATTACCACATTTCTGCTATACATATATATACACACATATTGTTATGCTTTTACTGTAAAACGAAAATTATACCAGTATATTCCCTATGGGAAAAACCTTGCTTTAATACTATACATTTATGCTAATATCATTGCAGCGAAAAGGGAATTTTCTCTCAAGCAGCTGTTGTCCCATTCTCGTAGTAAAAATGTTAAGTAAAAGGAGAACGACATTCAGTTAAGGTTCTGAACAACTGGAAATAATAACACCATATAACGCTGCCAAACATATTATTGGTTGCCTGATCATGTAACCACAAAACATGTGAAGCTGCATAAAAATCGACAATTATTATTTCACTTATTTTATTTTTGTTCCCCCTTGTATCTTCACTCAAAATTTCTTTTACTGTCCCATTCAATATACTTTTTGATTTTCACTATTTTTTTCACTCGAAAGGAAGCAAAAAAATGAAACTTTTAAAAAGCAAGTTACGATGCTCCGTAACGTACACCACTCCGTAGACCATCAGAAGAATCTTTAAACAAATTCATTCAATATTATTGTGTTAAATTTTTATTTAAAGCACTCCTCACTTTTTCAAAAAAAAATCTGAAGAAAGAGATGAAAGGCTGAAATGAATAATCTTTAATCAATAAAGGGGATTGTGATCATATTAGGAAGGCTTTAAATTATTCAGCTTCCAAAGTATGAAAAATTATGTGCAGAGAAATGTAAATTTTTGGTTAATGGCCATTTAAAGCTGCCCATAAGTTTGTGAGATTTGCTTTTTTTGGTAATGGGTGAATATTTTTCATTAAATGAGATTTTAATGATGTCTGAGAACTTTAATCAAATAAGAAATCGAGTAGGCATAAATTACCTTCAAAATAATACTTGAAGCCATCATAACACGATAAACAAAGGGAGGTTTAAGTAGTATATTACTGAATAAGTAAAATAATAACATGTAATTTTTTATCTACATGGAAATTCAGTGATATTTGTAATATAACGAAATAAATACTATTTAATTTCCATCAGTCATATTATAAATTTACTTGTGATACTATATTACTTTAATATCTATACTATTTTAGCTTATATTATTTTTAGTGATATATTCCTTAACGCCCTCAGTATACAGGGTAGGGCAGAAGTAATGACCTGATTTTGAGGGGGTATAAAAAAACTCACACAATTTGAGATTTGAAACTTTTTTTATTTTGATCTGTAGTAATCCCATTTTTTCACATTAAGTTTCGAATACCACTTCAGCTAGATGGCGGCCAACCAATACACTGATGTAGACCATTTCTGAAATTTTGGGAAACTTGTCTGCCCTTTTTAAGAGGTATGGCGGATATTTCCTCGATAATTCGGTCCTTCAGCTCCTCTAAAATATGGGAAACTTTCTTATTCAAATAACCCCACAAAAAAAGCTTAGGCACCGTAATATTACGCGGGATATTGAAATGCACACAAAGATGCAGTCTATTCTCTCTGCGTGGCAAAGTAGACTGCATCAGTGCATTGCTGCAGAAGGACGCCATCTTGCTGAAGTGGTATTCAAAACTTAATGTAAAAAAATGGGATTATATACAGATTAAAATAAAAAGTTTCAAGTCTCAAATTGCATTAGTTTTTTTTAACACCCCTCAAAACCGGGTCATTACTTCCGCCCCACTGCATATTGCATATTTTCAACATAGCAGGACTATGTACTGGACATTTTTACGAAAATATTTAAAACATTCTCATAATCAAAAATATATTTTTTTTCCTTCACAATATTAGTTGGAAATTTTCATAAAGTACATTGTTACCACAAAAACAGTAAAATATTTTTTTAAAAATTTGTATTTAAATACAGTAGAACCCCGGTTATCCGAATCCCTTTTATCCGAAAATCGGCTTAACCGAAAAGGCAAATGGATCGTTTGGGGTTTTTTTTAATAATGGGCAAATGTTGCGGTTTTTTTTTTTAATTGTCCTTTCATAAAGGGCAAATGTCCCGTTTTTTCCATAACTATCAAAAATGTTGTCAGTACATGATAAAATGTATCCTAAATGACATAAACGTAAAATATTGATATTTTGTATACAATTTATTGCAATAACTATTAGGGTGTCTCGATTTCTTCGTTTTAAACAAATTTTCGAACGTTAAAATGCCTGACCCCTCAAAAGTTTTCTTTTGGGACCCTGATTATGGAACATTTTTTTTTTTTTTTTCAATTTAAACAATTTTAAAATATCCCACACTCGCTTCGAAATTTTCATTTTTTAAAATTTTCGACAGGAAAGTACATTCTGGTGTTCAAGTCAATTTTTCAAATGTGAAAATGCCTGACACCCGAAAAGATTCCATTTAGGTCACTGAATATGGAATAAAAAGAATTACTCATTTAAAGAATTTTTAAATATCCCACACACGCTTCGAAATTTTTAATTTTTGGATGAAAACTAGGATTTATCGCTCAAGACAGTTTTTTGAATCTGAAAACGCCTAACCCTTCAAGAGTTAAATTTAGAACCCTAATCATGGAATAAAACAAATTTTCAATTTTGACAAGTTTTTAATGTTTCACACTCGATTTACATTATAAATTTCATGATTACATTATAAATTTCTCGTTTACATTATAAATTTCATGTTTTCTTTACACAATAATCGGATTTAGTATTAAAGTTTGTTACCTCATTTCTGGATTGAATTTTTACTCTGATATGTCCATTTCTTTTTTCCTTCCCGCACACTTTTGCCGAGGCTTCTTTTACCATTTTCACTACCCTTTCCACCGCCTGTGTGTGACAGGGAAACTTAGGAACGTGAAATACCAAATCTTCATCTTCTTCACCCTTGGCAAGTCTTTCCAAGTCAGACAGCATGTGTGCAGTGATCGGTGGCTCTGTTACAACACAGTTACTCCAGTCCACAATGTCAATGTAATTCTCAGCTTTGAAATTCAAAGGAGGGATGGAGTAAGTACGGATATCACTTTCCTTGTTCGTTTCTTTTCTTGCGCGAAGGATTCTCTTGAAGGCTAGTGTTCTGATGTGTTTGCGGTCATCATTCATCATACACAGCAGTATGTTTTCTGGGTTGCCAAAATATCCATTACGTTGGATGACCGGGTCAACTATGATTCTTAGGTCTTCCGGCAAGTACCTGGAAGATTTCATCAAGTGCCACAAATTTTTGGCTCCATCGGTACAAGGTGATCTTGTCTTAATCATGAACCACACAACGGAGTACACTTTCATTATGTATTTGGCAAGAGCCCTCAGACTGTTTTCCTAAATCCAATTTCATACAACAAATTAGAGCCAAAACTAGAGAGGATTGGCAGTACCGCTGGAACGAGGCGGATACTGGTCGCCGGGTTTTTGAATTCTTTCCAATCGTTCGTTTTTCTCCAAGGGTCAGCCAACGTTTTGAAACAATCCTGGTTTCTGGCCATGGCCTTTTCCCGAGCTATCTTCATCGCTTTGCTATTTCTGATTCTCCTTATTGCTCCTGTGTAGCGATGGGTACGCCTGACCACTATGTTTTTCATTGCCCTTTAACCAGTAAGTATCATATTCGGGCTAGCAGCCAAATTTCACCCATTCAAGCTATTCGTAACGCGTTTCAGCATCCCCATGCACGCTCCCTCCTTGCTTCTTTGTTTTTGCATTTATCAAGCGAGGGGTATCTATTTCAGGGAACTTAGTGTTTGTCTAAGTTTTGGCTATTATCTTCCTTTGTTTTTGTGTATATTTTTGAGTGTACCATTTCACATTGTTTTGATATTGTATGATTGATTTTGGTACTTTTTTATAGTGTTGCACGGTTTCTCATTGTTGTCTCATGTCATATAGCGCTTAATGCATACTCTTAAAGTTTTGCATTCTACTGTGATTTAGTGTTTTACAATAACCTGTATTTTTTTATGTTTTTTTTTTTTTTTAATTTTATTTTATTTATTTATTTTTTTTTTAATGGTTTTCATAAATTTGCGGTTGGTCGAGCTCTCCCGGAACCCCATTTGCTCCCGAGGGCTTGCACTCGGGGGCATCTAAAAATACGATAGGCCAGAAAATGGCAGGTGCGGGGGGTTTCTGGGCGCACTGTACAGTGGATCATCTCGGTTTGTTGCAATATATAATCTCAATACCCGATTGGCAGTGGTTAGCCAACGTGAATGGGCCATTTTACCGGGACTTCTTTTAGCTAAACTCGGTATACATTGCCCTTCGGCTACTGCCTGACAAATGTGCTTCAGGTACAGCTGATCAGTACTGAGATCTTTTTTGTCAATTGAGTAAATATTGATCGATTGAGATATTTTCTCAAATTTAATTATTTCCATAGTTTCACATGTGGCCAACTTCTTCCCAATGGGTCCTGAGAAGGCATTGGGACCTGCTGTTGTGCCGTCCAGGTATTGTAAAAGGTGTCTGAACGGAAGCTCGTTTGCATGTAGCTGGCATACAAACCAGTGCAAGGGCCGATTGACATATTTCTCAAGCATTTTAATTACGCCTTGGTGTACTCCAGTGTTAACTACAGTTCCGTCGCACCCAACTGCTACCAGGTTCTCCATGCTTATTTCTTTTTCTGCAAAGTAACCAGTAATACTGGATGCAATGACAGCCGAATGCCCTGTAACAGGTATCACGTGCCCAATGTATGATGATGCTGGTACTGCCAACCTTACATAATGCTGTTCCATTATAGCTTTTCTGCACCACTTTCCTTCACATTTCTCCATTGTCAATGTTGAATCCTTCCGGCCGTCAAAATAAAGGCCTTTTAATTGAATTGGAATTTCTTTGACTTTCTTCTGCACAGTTTTACGCAACTTCGCTGCTTCTCTATCTAGTTTATGATGATCAATAACTTTAGTCGTATCATCCTCTGTTATTAAGCCACTATCGGTGAGAGCAGCAGTTGCTATCACAGCAGCAGATCGCAGAGAACCCCCTGTTCTTTGAACCACTTTCGCGACTGTGGGGAGAGGAATTGTCATCTGGGAGCTTACTCGTTCATTTCGGATTTTCTTTGGTTGTTTTGGATCCTTCCGTTGTGATGGCACTTGAAAGTCGACATCCTTTTTGTCGTCAGGTTCATTGTCTGACATTTCTGTTTCAATTGTTTCTACTATATCAGTTGCTTTCAGAGCCTCTCGGGCAGCTTTAATATGACGCTCCTCTTCAGTTTGCAGTCTCTTGTCTCTTCTCATCCTTTTGTGGGTTTGCAAATCCACATTACCGATAATCATATTTCTGCTTGTGCTCTGATCTATTAAAAACTCTTGCTCTATCAACGGCACCTTCTCTTGACATTTATAAATTACGAAATTCCGACATTTACATTTACAAATGTCAAATAAAGTGCATTTTGCTTTTTCCTGGAAGTCACTATTTTTTTTATTTGTAGAGTTTCGTGACATTGGGAGTTTCTTAATGTTATGCCATCTTTTGTGATAGTTTTTGAGAAGTTCAATGATGCACTGTTCCGACAATACACATTCGATTGTTGCATTTTCTTTCCATATCTGTATAACTTTTTTGTCACAATGACAGCTATTTCGCTGAATGAAGCTAAAAGTCCTGGCCTAGAGTTAAGTTCTTGTTGAACGAGAAGGAAATATCTCATTACATCCTCGTAAGAAGGGAGATTTCTGCGACTCAGCTCTAGAGAGGAACCAAATATCAGATCCCATGCCTGTTTCCGAGTTTTTATCACTTTAGGCATATTGACAAAATATTTTTCACAACGTTCAACAGCAGTTTAAGAACAAAATTACGACTACTACTATTTCAACGCGGGGATTCCCCGAACACAATTCTCAGTCAATGTGTCTTTCTACTGCAACGAAAGAGACTGGTCACGTGATCAGGGTGCGTACACTATTCTCCGAGTAAAAATCAAGCACTTTCCAGGACTCTTCATGGCAAAAATCAAATGTTTCAAATAAAGTAAATCTAACCACTTCGAAGACAAGTTACATTACAAGCCAGAAAGATTTCTTTAATACTATTTAATTTAGAGCACTCTAACTGTAATAAAATAACTTCCTATTCAATACTTTAAAAATTTATCAGATCGCACATTAATTAGATTTATGTGTTGTATCAGTTGTGTATGTAACGAGCCATAACTTTATTGCTTGTCAGGTCAGACATGTGCCTCACTGAGAAAGAAAAAATACTGAAAAATCACGACATAACGCTTTGTAAAAGCTTATTAAAAGTATATTACAATCATAAATTACTATGCAATAGAATTATTAAATACTAAGCAAGTCAACTCATTACTTTAATATAAAAAAAATGATTGTGGCATTATGTCTAACCAAAATAAGGCGTGGAAGTGGCATGGCATTTTTTAAAGAAATAAACATGTTTCTGAGCAATAACTTCTTAAACTGCAATAACTATGTCATACTTGATAACTATGAAAATTTAAATAAAATGAAATAACTTCAAAATTAGGTGTGAAGAATTTTTTACATGTTTTTATATATTAAATTAAAATATAAAGAAATATTATTTATTTATTTTGTAACAATGTAAAATGAGTAATTGAAAGGGGGGAGGGAAACTAATGCTAAAGACGAACTAAAATTTAAACACATTTTTAATTACATGGAAAAAAAAAAACGAAGCATCTTGGCAAAAAAGAATTTAAAAACAGATTTTTAATAAGGTTCTTATATTTAATAATTATAATCAACAGATGTATCACTAAAACTTAAAAGCTAAAAATTCCTTGATTATTGGCGACATTTAGAGTGGGCGTGGCAAAATGACGTTTCTGCAAGTCCTTTACAGAAGCTAAAACTTAGGAAAGATTAAAAATAATGATAAGCTCAAATTTATTGATGTCTAAGGGGAAGAATCCGATATTAAGCGAGAACTAGGAAGTTTTGCCGAAGCCGATGCAAGCAGATTTGGAAGTGCTGAAAAAAATCGGGATTGACACTTAAAAGCGCCAAAAACGAATCTAATGTGTAAATTTTACTCGTAATTTGTGAAAATTCGCAGTAATGTACGCAGGCTACTTTCAAAAATGTTCATAGGGTAAAAAAAAATAGAGAAAAAGAAATCCAAATTACGAATTTTTGCGGAAGCGAAATTTTTAATTTCCAAAATTACCAAAACTACGGAATTCCGTCAAAATACGGAAAAATCACATGTCTGCACTTAGGAATTTGAAGAAAGGTGAATTTTCCTGTTGATAAGTTGCAAAAAAATAGTAGAAATGAGAAAATCAAGGACTTTCCAGACACTTTTGTACATTATTCCAAATTTCCAGGACTTTCAAGGCCTTGAAAAAAAATTATGTAATTCAAGGACTTTCAAGGTTTTCCAGGCCGCGTACGCACCCTGCGTGATTTACTAGAAGATCCGATTTTTTCTCGGCCTGGAAATAGGGGAGAAAGGTAGCTGAAAGTGCGATTCCAATTATTTTTTCGTATTTTGTATTTTTTTTTTTTTTTTTTTGTCGATTTGAAAGAAAAAGAAAAATACACAAATTTTTTTATCAAATGGATGGTATCTGCTAATATGTGTGAAATCTAAACGGTCCAGTTCCATGCTGAAAATTTAAAAAAATCAAATTTTCGAAGCGAGTGCGGGATATTTAAAAGTTGTCTAAATAGGGAATTTTTTTTGTTCCATCTCCAGTGTCTTAAAACGAAACTTTTGAGGGGTCAGGCGTTTTTAGATTTGAAAAATTGTCTCGAACAGCAAAATGTACTTTCTTGTCGAAAATTTAAAAAAATGAAAATTTCGAAGCAAGTGTGGGATATTTCAAAATTGTTCAAATTGAAAAAAAAAAAAAATAGTTCCATAATCAGAGTCATAAAAGGAAATATTGAGGGGTCAGGCATTTTCAGATTCGAAAATTTGTCTACAACAAAGAAATCGAGACACCCTAATAACTATGTTACATTCATGTTCAGAACCGGTTAATCTGCTTGGCAATCCATTGTATTCTGAAGTTGGAAGAAGTTCTGTGCGCAGGGGGGAATATGTTGGTTATAAACATGGACTTTGCCTATAATTCTCGCTTATCCGAATAAATATCTTTAGCAGTATCATTATATTTCGATGAAAAATTAATCTGTAGAAGCTCGTACATGGATAATTCAAAACTCCAGCTGAAAATATTCAATAGTTTTTTTTTTTTTTTTTTTTCTATGCTTAAAAATAGTTTGATGTGTTGAAGTGTTACTCTACTGTTGCTGAAAATTCTACCTCGTAGATAAAAGTAACAAATCTTAACAAGATCACAGTATTTCGTAAGGAGTTCCATTAAACTTTCGCACTTATGTATTGGGAAGAACAAATTATTTGTTCTTACCTCATTAGAACACATGTTTGTTTTTATGGTTTCGTGAATCTCGACTTGTTAAACAGCAAGCTAAAAATAATACTGGGCCCTTTGTAAACGTTTCCGGTTTCAATAGACAGAAAGGTTTCAATTTTGGTATTTAAAATATATTAGGTACACTGAAACTAATTTGTCGAAGAAAAGGCATTCCAATTAGGGTATCAAAACCCTACACTACCTCGTATTACAGTCTTCTTTCGTGTTCTTTAACATGTATACATCCCTTATTAAAATTTTACTGCAGTTACCAAAGCTGATTGAGACCTATTTTTTTTTCTAGATAATGTCCGAGTAAAAAGGAGTGTTCCCCACCTCCCCAGAATTGTACGTTCTGTATACCATCTTTTTGTAATCGGAACCTGGAACGTAAGAACAGTTTAATGAAATGGCTGACAGCTATGCTAAATATATGCATTTCCTAACTTAAAACAAAAATGTCGAATGCGCAATCAATGTGTAGAGTGCAGTTTCTCAAGCGTTCCGATACTATGTCCTTTTTAAGGTATTGAACGACTTAACATTTCAATTTACATTAATGTTTAACTTTACTCAATCACTTCGGTTTAAATTTGTAAGCGCCTTTTGAAAAAATAAACTAAATCCATCCCCTTTTAAACTAAATACAAACATCGCCACATATGTTAGCATTTAGTTAAGCAAATTCAGTTGTAATTATTTTCTTCATTGACATTTTATTGGTCGGGTGTTTCATTTTTAAAGAGGCACTTTCGTAATTTTATTAACTAGATATGCATATTTTAAAAAAATAGATCCTGATTATTCTTAAAATATTTTAATGATTTTTTTTTAATTTAGGGTGCACTGAACACTTGTTCATAGTTAGTTCATTTCAATAAACTATTTGATGCTCCATACGGGTTGAATTTTTTCCCGTGTTTTATGACGTTGCATAATTCCCTTCATAGATCTTTAGGTGTTATTGGTCCCTTTTAACTTATCCTTAAGTGGTAGAGTTACCCTTCAATAGCCCCTTCTAACTTATCATTAAAAAGCAAAATTGCCCTTCAATGGCCCCTTTTAATTTATCATTAATTAGTAAAATTATCCTCTCGTAAGCAATTGCGTAAAAATATGTGACAAAACATCAACATACAAATTTATCAATTTTTAACTGCCTATAACCAATTATTAACAATAAGGCAGAAAAGATGGTCAACTCAAACCATATTTTTCTTTTTCGAAACATAGCATTTAACATGTAACTTAGCAACATCATTTAAACTGGCTTAAGAAATTGCTGAAGCTGTAAAATCTGTAAAACAGAAAATGCTGAATCTAACTCATAATGCATTCAATAGAAGATAAAAATTCAATCGTAGAAAGAAGTTTCTTACGCACGTTTTTGTTTAAGAAACAGATACATTCTGTTTTGAAATTGGCAACAGACTATAAAACGAATCAACGCAAAGCGAAAAACGCATAGAACAAGTGATAAAAACAGAACCCTTAGAGAAACTTGATAGTTTAAAGGGATTTTACGCAGAACGGAAAACAATCCTCTGTAAAAAGTTTGCTCAGTCGCTGTTTCTTAGGTTAAGCAGTTTGCTTCAGGGTCTCTCTCTCCTTTTATCGGAATACGATGAAATAAGTGTATCGAGCATTTAAATGAGGAAAGAATGTAAAGACTAGACTCAAGTACAGTTTTTTTTTTTTTTTTTTTTTTATAGAAGATAAAAACCTTTCAACCGAAAAGGTATTTTGAATGTTAACAAGATGTGAAACAGAAGAAGTAATGAAAGCAATCGATTGCTCAGAGCAAGTTTAAATAAAATGCAGATTCGATCACAGAAGTTAATGTTTGTGGTAGGTTATCAAATAGTTTAAAATTCAGATCATGTTTTACTCTGAAGTTAAGAATAAGATGGGTAGGAAACTATTTAAAGAACCATTCTCCTTTGGATCTTCATTAAATGTTATTAAATAAAAGTGTTAACTGAAACCAATCCGTTTTCAAATAATTAGATTGATGAAATTGATTTTTTTGCAACAAATTTCAAATTCATCTCTAATTTATTGAAAAGTTTTAGATAACACGGAGTAGCTACGGTAGAAATGGAAAGCTTTGATGTAATTTGATAAAAATTTCTGAACGTTTGAAACTAGAGACTAAAACTTAGAGATAGACACACTTGTGCTATAGCTTTATTGTGAAATATAATTTATGCTAACACAAGTATCGTGCTATAAGAAAAGCCTTTGAATAACCATATTTATAATAATAGTACCAATGGAATAACTGTTGTACCATCCCCGTACGGAAAAGGTTCAAAACATTTACACAAAATTAACCCTTTAAGCGTCATTGAAGTCCTTTGGCATCATCATATTGTAAACAATATGTACAACAAAAAAGAAAAGGGAAATTTTTCTTTTTCTCCAGTCCCAAAGATGCCTCTGATACCAAATAAGCACCACTTAAGTTTAATATAATCACCATGTTCTCTTTTTTTTATTTATTTGTTTAATATAATCACCATGTTCTCTTTTTTTCATTTATTTGTTTAATATAATCACCATGCTCTCTTTTTTTTTATTGATTTGGCCTCGAAAACTGCATTTGAGTCCAAATGGACATCACTAAATATAGTAGACCAATTAGAGCGGCTTGGTCCTAAAAGGGTTTTAAATTTTGAAGAATTTTTAAGAAATTTTATGTGAATTGGCACTCGTCAGTAATTCTTGAAACGAAGGATATACCGAAGACCATGCATATACCAAAGACGAATTGCTTTTACAAAAAAAAAAAAACTCAAACTTTCTCCAAGACTTTTCCCTGTAATGTACTAAAATCGCTGAAAGTTCATAATTACTTCCAACCTTTCAAATTTAGGTTATATTTTTTCTTACTCATTACTTCCCTTGCAAAGATATTGTTTAAATTTTATGACTTTTTGCAGTTTTCCAATAAATTAAACTTTTATACAATTTTGTAACCCGGGCACCAGTATTTCAAAATTACAAATTAAAAGATTCCTGATTAAATCATAGTTAAATAAAACATTGTACTTATCTTCGTAGTCCATTTCTGCGGAAGCAATTAATTCCGCAGATAACTTACAATAATTAAACAACTGAAGAGATTTCCGTTACAAAATACTACTCAGAACTCCATTCCACCCAACGACCGACCAATTATTTCCCTTCAAGTCAAGTTTTCTGATTCAGCGAGGTTAATCTCGTTTCATCGGAATCCGATGAAATAAGGAGTTTCAGGCATTTGATGGGTAGTGCGATGCACTTCGGATGCAGTTATGCGCACGAAAATTCGGATTCTCATGATGTTTCCGAAGCGAGAAGAAACTTTTGTTGGCCTATTAACAAAAGGAAGCCATTACGTTAATTAAATAACAAATTACTAGGTTATGTTCTTTTATGATACATGAGTAAATATATTATAATAAATGTTGCATTGGAATGATTAAAGACTACTTTTAAGACAATAACCGACATATTAACAGTGAATCAGTTTGAAATATTCGATTTGTTTTTTCGTGGTTTCATTCTTAACACGTTCGTTGCTGACCCCGTGCCAAAGCGGCATGTCAATCTTTTGCAGGGTGCCAATCACATACGAGAGTTTATAGTGACGTGTTTACAAATATCTCAGTTTGGGAGCTGCGTTTCTTCAATTGCTTTCTAATTCACTGGCCATTTCAGGTGTGTTTTCTGCGTGAAGATTTATCCCTAAGTGACCGGCAACGAGCACTAGAGGATGGAGCATGGTGTGAAGTGACGTCCCCCCAACCATGCACTTGCTGAGGGAAAGTCTGTGCCTCTCTTTCAATCTCCTTTAATTCGCATAGCATGTTAGGTGTGTCTTTCGGCAATGCGGGGCGTAATGGGGGGAAGAGCTTCCTTAAAGTGACTGGCAGCGAACAATTTAATATTTCTGTAGCTGAGAGCCACAGTATCTTAAGTCGATTTTTCGAGTTTTTTGCGAGTTTATACTTAATTGGACATACAGAGTATCGACTATAAAGTCACTAGCTACATGAGGTTTCCGAACTTTTATAGCTCCCATCAGAGATCTTTATTCTGAGGTTTGCACGGAAAAGTCTAATCTTATAGTACTAAAATTGCTTAATTTTTAATTTCTTTAAAAAAACTAGAAAACTGGACTTAAGATAATATGGCTCTGAAGTACAGATTTGATTCCTATGTATTTTTAGCGCCGATTCCGAAAATAGCCGTGGTTTTTTTTTCTATGTAAAAATAGTACCATATAAGTTTTTACCCCAAAATGATATCATCATAACGAGAAAATGCGTGTTGCTTAGAAAGAAAGGAATTGCTTACTAATTGCTACTTTTGTTCACGACTTTTTTCTGTGCTTTACCTCTATGTGCACGGCAAACGTTTTAGGTCTCTCCCACACAAAATGTACTGCTTTGTATATGCTTTGTATTTCTTCGTTATCAACTAAATGAAATATTCCTCTAAAAACTTAATTCCTTTATTCCAAACATTTGAAATTTTATTAAAAATTTAAAGGAGTGCCATTTTATAAGAAACAGAAATGGGAGAGATTAGAAGATTAGTGGTCCGGCCACGAATCAGAAAATTAGTGGCCCAGAGAAACTTCCAAATGTTTTGAATAAAATTGAAATTCCTTTGTATCATGACACAAATATTTATCTTAGACATAGATATATCAATGCTAATTAATACGTTGTATATTGTATGCAAAATTTACTACAAAAACAGTTCTTTAAGCATCAGTTCCAATTTAAGGAATATTTTTTGCTTATAAACGACTACGTTTGTTACACATATTGTTGTATAGTTAATAATAGCTGTTCTTCTTTCAAATAGTTAAAATTAAACTATTTGCGCATGCATCAAGTTTATGTCACCCACAGTCTCAGTCACTGTCATATTAGCTCTTATTCCTTATTTTTACACTAAATGTTATGAACTAGTGTTTTATTTCTAATAATTTATTTTAGTGCCCTATTCCTAATTTAAAAGTTGAATTATTTACAGAATTTAGAACATTTTTCACCCTTTTTAATACACAGTTAAAATTAATTATGTTTCAATAAATAGTTAAAATTAAAGCTGTTTGCTAATACTATACAGGTCACACACAGTCTAATTCATGTGAGTTCTTTGAAATGTTAGGAGATTAAAGTTTATACTCGGGTGTGAAAATGACGGACAAATGAGCTCACGTTCATGAAAGACTTCAATAACTATAAAGTAATCCACATTTCCTTCTATCATTCTCTATATTTTTGTGTTATTCATTATTAACCCTTTTTTATTTAGAAAATGAAGAAACAAGTTTACTCTTCACTAATTAAAAATATCATAGAGAAGTATTTTCTTTACTTGTAACAAATTAAACTTTTAGAATATTTTTGTGCTCATTTTTTCCAGTAAATGTCTTAACATAGTGTTCTATTCCTTACTTTAAAATTGAATTACTTACAGAATTTAGATGGTTTTCACAATGTTTAATACATAATTAAAAAGAATTCTGTTTCAATATTCAGTTAAAATTTACTCATATATTCAGGTTATGTCACCCATAATTTAAGTCATGGAAGTTCTCTGAGTTGTTAGGTAATAAAATATTATAGTCGGATATGAACATGGCGGACAAGTTAGCTTACTTTCATGAAATACTTCGTTTCAAGAAATGTAAGATGTTTCACATTTTCTTATCATTCTCCACATTTTTTACTGTTATTCAATATTAACGATTCTTCATTTTAAAAAATAAAAATGTTTAACCTTCACTAATTAAAATAATCATAAAAACATTTTTTCTTTACTTGTAACGATATATCTTTTAGAATATTTCAATCCTTATCTTCTCCAGTAAATGTCATGAAATGCTGTTTTATTCCTTATTTTAAAATTGAATTACTTACGGAACTTTCATCGTTTTTCGCTATTTTCAATACATAGTTAAAATTAATCATGTTTCAACATACAGTTGTCACCCATAGTCTTAGTCATGGAAGTTCTTTGAAATGTTAGGTGATAAAATCTTACAGTCGGCTATAAAAATGGCGGACAAGAGAGCTTACGTTCATGAAATACTTCGTTTCAAAAGTCTAAAATATTCTACATTTTCTTCCATCCAGATAAGCGATGACTACACGGGAAAGCAATTTTCGAACAAAAGTGACTAACGCCACGCTTTTCGACTTTAGCAGCCTCGAAGCTATTTCTATTTTGGGACACTTTTATCATTTGCATCGAACCAAGAGCAGGCGCAATTACCCAATATCTCATCCTATTTGCTCGACTGAATTCATTCTCTGGAAAATATGAGTCTATTTAGATGAAACTAGAAATTAGAAAGGAACTCCATTTGGGAATCAAAGTAGAAATTGCAGGATCAAAATATCATTTCTGTGCGTTGAACTCCTCAGAAATTTTCTCTTACAGAGATTTAATTGATAAAGAATGAGTCTGAAAGCAATTATGATGCTTTAAAGAGTTTGCGCTGTTATGAAATATTAAGCATCTCCATAAAATAAAAGTATTTAATCTTCACCAATTAAAAGTAACATAAAAACAGTATTTTCTTCAGTTGTAATATTTTTTTAGAGTATTTAATTCTATTTTCGCCTATAAATGTTATAAAACTTTTTTTCTATGATAACTCCATTCAATATTCTATTTCTTATTTTAAAAGTAAACTAATTAAATAATTTAGATAATTTATTACCCTTTTTATATGTATAACTATAAATTAATTGCGCATCAGCCTCTATTATATTTACTTATTTTTGGGCTAGATAATTTCAAATAACAGTAAACATACAAGTGCTCCCTAATTAGTACGCTGGACGATTTCTCAGCAAATTTAGTGCAAAAACCAGCCGCCAAAAATGATGCCAGTCTGGAGAACATCGTCAGTTTCTCGCCAAGCCCAAAATAAACCTGAAAATATCTTAAAAGCATTAAAAATTTCGGAAGAAAATACAGTCATAAAGTTACTATACTCAACTGCAAAGTTTCTTGACTATGGAGAAATATGCTGAGAGCAAGCGAAGAAAGTAGTTCTCCGCGCGGTGTACAATTTTCGAGTTAAACTAAGCACTTCGCTATAGAAATATGATAAGGTATTTTAGCCTACACATATATAGCGTTTATTTGTCATAATTTTCATAAGATGTTATATATTTTTAATTTTACGAGAAGCGTAATGCGTACTAATATATTAATTTAGAACTAACGCTCTAGCCAATAAGAGCTCACGAGCAGTTGGCGATCTTCCGATAAGCGGTTTGGCGAGATTTGGAATTGTTTATATTTATGTCTGACTCGCTGACTTGTGACTTTGCTTAAAGCTAAACAGTTTTTGTTATTCTATTAGTTAATATCGTTATTATTATCATTATTGTTAATATCGTCCTTTTTAGTATTATTATACTCGTTAATATCGTGATTACTATTATTACTATTATTATTATATTCGTTAATATTGTTCTTATTATTATTATTATATTCGTTAATATTGTTCTTATTATTATTATATTCGCTAATTATATCCACTCCAAAATTGAACTACGTCTTTCAACCCAGACAAGAAAGGCAGCGCTTTGAAAACTTCTTAAAAGACAATAGTCATGAATGTATTTCACAAATTGAAAGAATGGAATCCACCATTTGGGGAAAACTAGAATAAGTCGATTTTTGGCCAAAATGAGATAAATACCCTGAGCAACCCATATTGGTGTCCTACACATCCTGTAAAAGGATGAAAGTCATAATGTCAGTGGTGTTCTTTAAAATCATTGTGCATTATTAGACCATTTTAAAACCATAGTGCATTTCAAAATGTAGCTGTGATTAAAAAAAAGACTTTTGATGCTTGTACAATATCTATCTGCATAAAAATATTAAGAGTATAATTTCTCTCTTTCTTTTTTGTCAAAAGGAATAACTTATGATGAAAATATATTGAATTATGATTGCGTAAAAAAAAATAAGATTTTAAATGTATTACTTTGCCTTTTTCTAATAAACAGACAAATGATTTTTCAAACATGCAATGTGCCAAATAGAGTGCTTAATCGGATTATTCACCAAGTTGGTAGCTTGGCGTCTTTTCGACCCTCCTCCTGTAACCCAACAGGTTCGCTGTTTACTCATATCTTCTGCCGCGCGCTGTGACGTCATTGTCAAGATACGTTGCAGTCTAGTATATAGTGATTCGTAAAAGCATAGAAGGTAAACATTTTTTTTCTAAGGGTTCATTCACACCAAAGGCGACAAAGACAATATTTATATCTTTTCTCATCTTCGCAAGCGCAGAGTGTATTTTTGGTTTTAAAAATGAGCTCTGCGCTTGCGCAGATGAGAAAAGACAGGAATATTGCCTTTCTCGCCTTTAATGTGAAAGCCAACTTAATGGTACATTCACACTAAAAGCGAGAAAACATTTTGCATGGATATCGAACAGCAATGACGTGTGTCTTTGATAGCGCAATAAACAAATGACGGTCGTCTGAGGGGAAACTCACTTTGAATGTCTCACTTTTTAATTTTGTAAATACTGTAGACCAATTTTCGCAAAGCTCTTTTTATCAACATAACATGCGTCAAAAATTCTTTTAAAAAAAGCTTTGCTAAATTATATTTCTTCTGGCAGTTTAAATAATTCAGTTTTCCCTGTGAACTAATTAAAAAACTTTGGATGTGTTTACAAATCACTTAAAAATCCAATATTTCTTACGCGTTTGAACGAGGAGTTCGTTCTAAACATTTTGTTCTAAACAGAAACATTCACTCAAAATCTGTTAAGGTGTACCAGCAATTTCACAAACTGACCAAACGTATTTCCTTACTATTTCATTTATTTAACAATTTAAATTACTAAATACTTATTTTTTCCACTTTCGTTGATTAAAGTAATAGACGTTATTTTTGAACTTAATAACGTCGTAGTAACACCAAAACTTACTTAAGTTGTGCCAAAAAACTCAGACTGATAAAAACCCATTTCCTCATCAAAATATTTATTTAAGATTTTTATTACATGGTTTTATTTAACTTGACTTGTGGCGGAATTTTGTAAGGCGGTTTTCGACAACTATTACTGCATACATTATCTTCAAATTTTGCACACAAGCTTATCTTCGATGACAATACAATAATCCATCCATTATATAATTTATTATAACGTTAATTAGGGAAAAAAATTAATAATTTTGGCTCTGAGGAAATTATCAGCATTATCATTTGCCGTTTGGCAACAATAGTTTTGTTTGGATAATGCAACGATGGTTTGATTTTAAATAAAACCATGTAACTTAAAACATTTTTGGCGATTTAATAATTATAAATAATTAAATCGCTATTTGTTTCATTTTGTTTAGCAAACTAATATTTTTTTCCGTTGAAATGAAAATAATAACGTAGTACTACCAATTAGGCTGTGGGAGAATTTTAGGTTATTTGTTACTTTTAGTTTAGTTGTTCATTTCTTCTTTCTATTCTTTTTATTCTTAGTAATATTATTACTATTGCAAATTTCATTATTTTCTTTATTTTAGTTGCATGTACACAAAACTTTTTTTTCCCTTCCTTTATAAATAAAACTCTAAAAGTAATCACGTCATTCATAAAATATTGCGCAAAAGAAATCTAAAGTGCAAACAAAAAGAGCCCAAAATTTATTCTATAATATTCAAAAAAGAAACGTCAAGTCTTTAACTAAAAGCAGGAAACATCACTTCACTTCTGGAAGCAATGTCGGATTATTAACTGTCCCCAAAACACAGAACAATTTCCAGTTCCCTCGCATGGCAACTCCAGTTCCCACAACTATCTATAACCTTCTCTTTTATCGCTTCGATTGTTTCGATCGAGCACCGTAGTTTTGGGAAAGTACTAATTTACTTCACCGGTCAAAGGAAAGAGACGTTTCATAATTATTAGAATTTGAGCTAGGCAAGTTTGCAATGCGTTAAGAATATAACGCACAAATAATAGAAGCACTTGAAGTATTCGCGGAGTCATATTTATTTCATATTTCATCTGCACAGTAAAACATAAAATTTGTATATAATTGTGTGCGTGTGTGTGTGTATTTGGGGCCGTGGTAGCCTTATGGCTGGGATGTCGGATTTCCAACCGGAGGGTTGGGAGTTTGATACCCTACCCGCTGAAGACCCACCATCTATACTTGGGGATACGGCATGTAAAACCTGTGGACCCTGAATTCCTGAGGCAGTCCCGAGGGTGGAGAATTTCCTTTCCCTTCACTCTTAAGTCAAAAAAGAAAAGTGGCATGTTTGTGGTGGGACCATCTGGTGTCATTAGAGTACATAAGCTGTGCTTGATCCTTGTGGTGCTCATTAAAAACTCGAAAGCCCTGCTTGTCTGCTTTAAGTCCATGTCGCCAAGCTAGGAGAGCTTGGATATCCAAGTGGCATTAGCAACAACAATACATATATAAATATATATATATATAAGTTTAACAAGTTAGATTTGAATTTAAAATAAAAGCTAACGTTTAAATACTTTAAACGCTATGCATTTTAATTAGCAATAGTCTTGCAAATTATTATGTAAACACCGCAGAAATAAAATCAGTAAAACAGAATTATGAAATTAAAATAGATTTGGTATATATATATATATTAGAACTTGAAAATACAAGGAATGAAAAATTAAGTCAAAATAATAAAAGTACTTTTCAACAATGCATTAACTTAAAGATGCGTAAAGCTGCAAAAGTTTTAAATAAAGTAGATAAGTAAATTAATAAACGGCAAAACAAAAAATGAAACAAAAACATGAAACTGGGCTCATCATTGGTGGAATACACCAGTAATCTCCTAAGTTATTGAATGAGTTATCAATTTTGGAATAGTTGATCGCTGCACTAGAGAATTTGATAAAAGCAATGCAGTTAGCACTGAAATCATGAACTTAGCGAGACCTGGTAAACACACGTCAATCTCAAGGGGGATGACATTAACTATAACAGTTATATCTTTTAAACACCGAAATTCCATTATTAGAAATTTCAAAAACGCTCTGTTCCTGAAGCGATTACTGACAAATGACAACCAAAATAGTTACGTGAAGGAACCAGAATATTTACGTGATCACGTAAAAGCTCCTTAATTTACACATCCATGCATCCTTAATTTACACATATTGTTTCCCTCCCCATACGTTTTAGAATGTTTTATATTCCTATATAAATCCTTTTTTACTTATAAAGCAAGCTCTCAAATTTCAATCAACTGGCGGGCTACTGATGTTAAAAAAATTATCGAAATTTTCCTTTATTGAATATATGCAGTTAATGTACTTTAGGAGTAAAGCACACATTTAAATCTTTAAGTTGGTATTAGCCTTTTGTCTGTGACTAAAACACACAAATAATTTTCACCGTAGTCTTTCAGTAGTTCTCGAATTTCTTAACTGAATATCTCAAAGAGAAAAGCGTACTTTTCATAAACTTAATCAAATGAAAAGAATTATGAATGAAGTACACTAGCTCAATATCAGGCAATCCGAAGAGCACAGAAAAAGATAAAATGTTATTTTCACTTATGTGTCTATGATGCAGGATTTTAGCGAGGAGAAATTTAAAAGTGATAATGTAGAAGTGCAGAATAGTGAAATACTTCACACTGCTTTATTTAAGCCATAAAACACGCCCTGTTTTATGAGGAGCACATAAAAATACTAGAAACTCTCAAAAGCAATGATCTTATGCACGGCAGTAAAATGTTCCAACATTAAGGAGGTCTACTGTGAAAAGTTTGCAATGGCTAGTTAGATTGTGCAGTTTTGTGTATTTGAATGGATAAATTGCACAACCAAGCATTTGCTTGACATGCAATATAACATTGTAAAAATGTAAGATGTATGAGATTTGGTGTAAAACCTGAGTTTTATCTACTTAAAAAAACAAAAAAAAAGTAATGAAATGTAACTAAAACACTTATAATAGTATTAAAATCGAATTTTAAAGTCTACAAACTACATTTAATGTATATTTAAAGAAAATTGTCAGTGCATATGACTGCAATAAATACGTATTGTGTTATTAAACTAAAGCAAATTCATTTTTTTCTTTAATACGCAAAGTAGAACTTTTTGTGTCAATTTCTCTCTGAACATAAAAAGAATGGAAAAAGTGTTAAGAGGTATTTTTTCTCTTAGTACATTTACCATTCTACCTTGTAAGAGAACTGAGCAAAGTTTACTTTAATTTGCAGGTATATGTTATGAATTTATTCCACTGTACATCCGTAAAGTCAATATTCGTTTATAAATTTGCAAATTGGATTATTTTTACCTATTTTTCCCACGTAGTCTGTAAAATACTCTGGACCACAAAAAAAAACAGTGTAACTAATATGTATAATTTAAAATACAGAAGTGAATGATGAAACAATACGTAATTGATAGCCAAAAAACTATCATCCAAATACCCGTTAAAGTAAGTTGCATAATATCTGCCATGTTTATGGCCGATTGAAGCTGACAATTTGTACTGCACGCACAATCCCAGTTTTCTCATAAAATGTTACGACGAATTGCAAATTGTTCCTTTGTCTATACTGTGAAATAAACTGTATATAAAATATTTGCCTTTTATCTTATAGTTGCTGTGAATACAATGTTTCAACTTCCCAACTGCAAATATTGTTTCATTGCCCCTTGTAATTTCCCCAATCTCCTCTGATTGCCTCTTCTATGAAAATATTTCGGTATAATATTCGGGTATGGTAATTTCAGATGCAAAAAAAAAAAATGCGTCTTCGGCATTGATAATACCATATATTTTAATGTAGTCACCGTTTAAAAAATAATGAAAATTGTATTTTTGAACACCTTAACAACATGATCAACTAGATATAGATTTCAAAATCCTTAAATTTTTGTTCTAAAGTCTACCTATGCAATAATTATAATTATACAATAAGAATATATAATTGAAGAGACTTTCATTACTTTTAATCGAATAAGTCAAAGTAGATTGCTTTACCTTCAGCAAACATTATAGTCCAATACAAGATAATTCATTCATAAGGATTCTATAAGGATAAAACAGCTATAATCAAAAGAAATTCATTTACCTTTTAATCTTCCAAATAAGTATTTACAGTAACTCTGCTGTCTTCAACAGCAGCCAATTTGTATTTAGTAATATCTTGTACTTAGTTGTCAAGGTGCTCAATGTCACTACAGATGAAAAATATAATAACACATTTAACTTTTCACACACTTAATATTTCGACACTTAATTTGAAAAATTTGCACAACGCACAAGCATAGAGTACAACACTACAGTAGAATATCTCAAAAATAGCCTGGTAACTATCGTCTATGAAGACAATCGCCATTTTTAATAAAACTTTAACTGTTTACTGAACTGGATTGGCGAATAAACTTGGCGAGGAATGAAAATTTTAAAAGATATTGATGCTGAAAGCGCAAATCTTTGAAATACTTAAGTAGGTACTTTTTTGGTAATATTGGCAATGCGTTCAAAAGTGTAAAAAATAGAGCATCCTTTAAACATTCAAATTTGCTCGAATCTTATATTATCCCCTAGAATACGAATTAAGCATTGTAATATATCACAACGATGAAAACAAAAAAAAAAAAAAGAATGAAACTTTGATTTATGATTGATTATGAAGTTCAAACTATAAGTACCAAACATAATATATCATTTAAAAACTTTCTTACGCAGACTAAACAAAAATGCTTTAGTTTATGAGCAAAATAATTGCATAAGTATCAGCGAAAAATATTTCTTCAAATTCCAAACATGCATAAAAAATAAAGTCACGTTACAACCCAAAGATTACAAACTTGGAAGCTTTTTAATATTAGATTAGAACATAAAAAGTTAATTAACATTAACTTCTGCTTAGTATTCCTTAAAAAAATATTTCATAAGTAGGGAACACAAGAGCAAAATTTGTTCAGAATAATAAACAAAAAAAGTTGATTAAATACACCAGAAGACTAAATAATAGCCAAATATGAACTGCTACGGTGGCTAATTTCTCAGTTTAACTGTTGATACTCAGTTGTAGCAAGGCTGAACTTGATCGTAGCCGTTTAAACAGTAAACTGGATCAAGTTCAGCCTTGGCTGAAGAATGTTTATCCAGAACATCAAAAATGTTCGCGTTTCTTCGCGCTAGTTTACTTTGGTAATATCCTAAATTATGTTTATTTTTTTAACAGGATACCGACATAGTACTTAATAAGCAGTTTGTTTACTCATTAAACTTAATTTCCAATTGGGCAAAAGCAAAGTAAGTAATTTACTGCATTTAAAGTAACTCTGAATTAACATTGTTTCCGTAGATCATTATTTTCATTGGTTCTGATATTATCGTTGCTAAAGAGAAATATATGTTAAATGGCGTTTAAAATGAATTTCTTATTTCCCGTATGTTACGAGTATTATACTTTTCAGACTCCCCCTTAAGATTACACTTTTACAGATGCTGCTATAGTGAGAAATTTTCATATCAGAAAAAATATCGTTTAGTTAATGAAATAAAGTTTTTATGACAAAAGAAATGCTTTAGAAACAGTAAGATTAAAATAAAATAAAACCAATGGATCGTTTAATTGCTCTTCATTTTGCTTTAACTTTGAATGAAAAAAGTCAATTTTGAATAACAAAAGCATCACAAGTGCATTTGATGGTTAAAATGGATTTTCCTTTTTATTCGCTTTCTATACAAATTATGCTATCGAGAAAGAAACTTAATCGGAAAACCAAGTTTTTTAAATATTGTTGTCATTGGTTTTTTTCAATACTGATCCAACTAATGGCTGAATCATTTGACGAAAACTTTACTTATATTATTGAAGAACTAGTTAAAGTACTGTAGTTGTGGTCGATTTTAAATATAAATCTCTCTTTTTTTCAGATATTTTTAAGCATTTCGTTTAAACTGAACTTTCAAGGCCTGCATAATAACGGTTATTATGCCTTAAATTTGCCACCAAATTGCATAATTGCATGTAGCAGTTTCGTGACCACCATGAAATTTATCTTCAATTTTGGCGGTTGATTATAATTTTTAAAAATCTCAGTACTTATTGTTACGAGAGTAAATATACGAAAGTAAATACTAGTCTATCCCTCCCCTTCAAGCAAGTCCTCAAAAAAAATTAATTAGCCTCCATTACTACTAAATTTTTCTAAAAATACTATTTCAGAGTTGCTCTTTGAAAAGCATGTTCAATGCAAAACAATTGCATGTTAATGACATGTAGGTTTTTCTCAGGCTGTAACTCATTACGTAAATCGAAAGGAATTTTATCAAATTGCTGTTTTCATGCACTTCATTATTGACAGAAGCCATGTAAGGCTTTTAGGCGGAATCAAAAAGAATTTTCACGTACTACAACAATTATTTTTTCATTTAGTGCCAATTTAACTAGCTTGACTCCCCCCCCCCCCCACCTTAAAACTGAGATAAAAAAAGTGGTAGTATATCAGTCATAACATTCGACAAATAAGAGAGATTAATCAGGAAATTTTGTAATGATACGTTGTACATATGCATCACTCCATGCGTAAATGATTTATGTTACTTCGGTGCGTTATTAAATATACGTACATATATATGTAGGCAATATATATATATATATATATCTATATATATATATGCACAGTCCCTGGCCAAATTCATAGACACACCACAGACTTTTCGTAATTTCGTACTTAACCCTACACTGCGTAATTTTTTTTTCTTCGTAAAATATTTTTTTGTGTGTTTGTTTGTGCTAGTTATAAGTGGGAAAAATGCTAAAAAAATTCTTATTTAATTCGGAAAAGTACAATTCGAAAAAAATTGACATGTTGTTTAAAAACAACACAGCGCATTTAGGAGTAACAATAATATTTTTTTATATAATTATTTTAACAAATGAAACCAAATCAATAATAGATAGGCATGCATTATAATCATAAAATAGCACTAAAATATGAAAATTTATTAAAATAATTTGTTTTATTATTATTTATAAATTTATAAAAAATATTAAAGTAAAAATTTGCAGATGTAACTATTATTAGTTACATGTGCAATTTTCTACTTTGATTACCAAAAAGGTTAATAATAATATCACTAAAAGATTTTAAACAAGAAACCTAACAGCTGTAGCGGGTCTATGCGATAATGTTCGTTTCTTCTTTGGTTGAGCGTGAATTGCTTTTAAACAAAATTCCTAAATAATAATTTATTTGACCACTTTAAGCTAATTTATGAAATATTTAACAATAGATTTCTAAAAGATAGTAAACAAAGTGAAATAGAACAACCTGTGACGCATGTTCTCGTTTATACTGCGAATAATGCAGGATCATAAAAATTGCCCCCGAATGCGCGATGTTGTTTTAAAAGAACAAGTAAAAAGGGCGCCTTAATATATATTTTTCCCGAATTTTTTCGGACAACTTATATTTATTTTATTTTAAAACTATGTAAGCAATTAGAGACTATTTTTAAAAATAAAATTGTTGCTTAAAATTTGTAGAAAAAAAATTAAAAAGTTACAGTTTTTTACAAAATCAACATGTCTTACAATTTTCTGAAAAAAGATGAACCTTGATTTCAGTTTACAAGATCTAGGGGAAACTATATTAACTAATATGATCACACATACCAAATGAAATGAAAGAATGCGCCACATGTTAAAAATATTACAAAATAAAAGCTTAGTGAACGAGAAATGGAGGTGTTGTTTAAAACCAACACGGCGTTGTGTAGGGTTAACAATGTCTGATGCAAAAACCCGTTTTTTTATTTATTTGGTCATCTTTAAGTTTACAATGTTCCCACTTTCCAGTAAAAATTAGTTCGCACTTACATTTAGCGGACTATCAAAAATTGAAATAGAAGAGAAATGTTTAGGTTGCTCAGGCATCGTAAAAAGCTGGGAATAGGTTGCAAATTTCAGACATTAGTTTAATTGCCATGTACAATTATTCTGTGCATTTTCGTAAAAATTATACTTATACTCGCGAACATATAGGCATTCCTCCAATTTCTTTAACGCATTTTTTGTCTTATAACAAGCAAAGTTTTTCACAAAACGTTACTAAACTTTCAGAAAACTAATGGATTGAATGGATTATATCAGGAATGGGGAATCGTTGGCCTTCTTGAGATTTAAAGTGGCTCTACCATTTAATTGCAGTTTGAATAAATATCTCTACTCTTGTTCATTACTGAGACATCTTAAAAAACACCTCTGCGTCTCAAAACAGAGGATTAAGATGTCTTAAAGCTATCAATCTTAAAGCTATCAATTACATAAATTTGCTCACTGCTTAATTAGTAAGTAGCAGTTATGATATATTAATGTTGAACTCCAGTCTGATAATATAATAATAGGAATCGAGAGATTTACATTTTCGAATGCTCGAATATCGATTGATTCTAATAACCAAATGTCAGGAATTAAATGAATCATACGATTTTTTATTAATAATCGAAGACTGAGCAGGAAAATGAGCATCTAAAGTGATTTCAGAATCGATTGAGCGTCTTGCGAGACTTTTATCGAATGAGCGTTTCGAGGACTTTTGATCTTGGAATCAACTTCTCAAACAATTTAAGAAAATATCTTGATTCAAAGTCGATTTTTTAGTATCATGTCTCTTAATAATTTACAAAGAGCAATAATTCATAAGATTCTGAAACCTTATTCCCTAATTGTCAAATTTACTGTTCCCTCTCAATGCAAAATGGCACCCTACTTCGGAATATACTTTATGGTGATTACCTGCTAGGTTACTTTTCTGAACTTCAGTAGCAATGAGAATACTTTATGGTGATTATCTGTTAGGTTACTTTTCGGAACTTCAATAGCAATAATAATTTGTTGGCATTCCCCTAATTTCAGAATTGATTATTTTTAGGTAACATTTCAAGCTCACTACATTGCAAAACATTCCCTTCATGTTGTCCATTTTAAATCATCGTTTCGGTTCATTACAAGAACAGTAGAAAATAAAATAAACTGCACAAGTAAAACAGTATTTAACGAATGGAAACAAAACTGGTCACAAATTATGCCGACTTCTAATTCCTCTTATACTAACATCTAATTAAAATTTTCGAAAACGAAATTCGCTGCATCTCAATAAATTTCCTGCAGAAAATACTCTTGCCGTAGAATACCTATTACTTTTCACTTTCTTCCTATTTGCTTAGAGATGTAAAATCTCATTTTTCTTCGAAAATGAAATTGGAATGGGAACATTCGAATTCCAGACAATTTCACTCCAAAGTAATTACGCTTTCCCCAAAAAAGGGAAGAAAAAGTTTTACTTCAAGCGAGAATTAAAGACGTCGGTTATACTTGAAATGGTATATCATTTGCCGTTCATGTAATCGCTAGTTTGATGTAAATATAGGGAATAGATTCAGAAAATTTTAAAAGAATTTCTTTTAATGTTATTCTGTTTTTTAAAAAAAGAAATTACAAAATAAAATAAATTTATAAAGTGTTGCTAAAAATTAATGAAGAACGATATGTTTTGAGGTTTTCTGACCACATAATTGAAAGTATTCGAAATTCTAATCATGAAGATACAGAACATATGAAAATGAAAACTTCCACCTTGAAAACCAAGCTTAGTTCTGGACGTTATCCGGTTAGTACGCAGAAATGTGCAAATTTAACAGTATTTCTTTAGAAAATTTGGAGCATGTCGTAAAGCATGAGACACTTTCTTCTCTATTAAGAAAAAGCATTTACAACCCCATTAAACCACATCAAGTCTCATACAAAGCTTTAGTGTTTTGCTTCTTAGACTACGTTTATTGAAATAAAAATTTTTGTTTTTTTCCTTTAAACACTTTTTACAGACATTATATTTTTATCAATTTTATTTGTGTAGGGTTGTATCTGTAGTTAGATAAAATTCACAAAAAAGCATAATTTGTTAAGTAGACTACTACTATTTATTATTTTTAGACTACTACTATTTGATTACTATTATTAGACTACTCTATTTGATTACTATTATTAGACTACTACTATTTGATTACTATTATTAGACTACTACTATTTGATTACTAGTTTTTAGACTACTACTATTTGATTACTATTATTAGACTACTACTATTTGATTACTATTATTAGACTACTGCTATATGATTACTATTATTAGACTACTACTATTTGATTACTATTATTAGACTACTGCTATCAGATTACTATTATTAGACTACTACTATTAGATTACTACAATTACTATCATTAGACTACTACAGTGTTCAAAATTTCCGTCAGAAAATAATAAAATAACCATTTATTTGATTGTTATTTTACCATATTTAATTACAACAGTTGAATAACCATTAAAAAGATGGTACTCAAACCGCTGATTGTGAAAAAAATTGTTTATTCTCTGTTTATCCTAAAGAACGTTTAACTAACCGTAATTTTCAAGCTCCCAATAAGAATCGGGCGTCAATCTTGGTTGCGAAACATTACCGGTCGTACGTTGTCGTTAAAATATGAATCAAGATTTATCACTTCAAATCTGCATGTGTATATAAGAAAAGAAGAAGAAAAATTGGCTTAAGCAGTGGTTACTAAATAGAAACACATACACTCGTAAGTCAAAAATTGAAGACATTAGATTCCCGAACTGTTTGCGAATGAGCGAACCCATAATTTGAGCTGATGAAGCTTGTTTGTATTTTAATTTTTGCAGCAAATAAAATGATTTTCGCCAATATACAATACATTTAGGCCAAAAATGAGTTTGGATGCAATTAAAAAGTAAAATTACAATTTTAATGCATATTAATTGTTGGAGAAGGAGATTTATTGATACATAAACGCCAGCTATACGTGGTCCAGGTGGCCGAGTGGACAGAGAGCAAGGCTTGTACACCACACGTCCGGGGTTCGAGTCCGAAGCACTTCGTTTACTGACTTTACGCCTCGAAGTTTCTACGCCTCGAAGTGGTTCAAAAATTGTCAATATTTTGTTTTGAAACCATTTTTAAATAGTTATAAAACCGTAAACTTTTGTATTTACGGCTTTTTAACCAAGCTGATAGGAAATGGTTAGGTCCCGTAAAGCTAGAAAAATGTTCCAAGCCGTAAATTTAACGGTGAATTAGATGGACAGACTGCTGCCGGTCATTTAACCGTAATTTCATGATGAAATTTCTAACTGTATTATGGGCAAAACTGAATTTTGTGTATGAAGACTTTCTTCTACATTTTACGTTTTTGTGTAAAATAAATGTATTTACATTTGTCAAGGGATCATGAGGGCCGCAACGTTATGCCACTTTTTTGTAAAATTGGATTGGATGTTTCTATTTAGTTATAAACAGGGAAGATTTAGGTTCTATGCTCTATTTAAGGGTTCAACAGCAGCGACTCTTTAAAATTTCAGTTTTTATCAAGCTGGATATCTGAAATTATAGCCGGGAGAATTGTGTGAAGGAGCACTTAAATACTTTTATTCATCTACTCCTATCATGTGAAATACAAATAAAGTCTCGTAAAAATACACCCGAAACATTTCCGTTTACTCATGCATGGACGCTTTGGCGCGTTTAGAAGCTTAAAGACGCCGAGCCCCACACTGAAAAATACGTTCTCTTATGTGAATTTATAGAATATAGTGCTTTATAGGATTTTAGTATCAAACATATTCTAGTATGTTGAAAACGTCACACAATATCCTTCATATATTGAAAATAAATCTTGTTTTCATATATCTAGAAAGCTGCATGAACTTTGCTACCTGAGGAACTAATGGAAATTTTATCCTTTAAAAGAATTTGTATCTTTACTTATAACAAGATCAGAGTATTGAAAGATATCTGTGAGAAATTTCCGTGATGCTTTTGTTTGCATTTCAGTTAACAGCAATTTTTAAAGAATTCTCTGCATAAAATAATATATTTCCTTCAAAAAATGCATTAGTATTACTGAAAAATGCAGAAATTTTAGGCCTTTTATGACACTAAAATTATTATAGTTCCCGAAATCAACATATCTTTCTCGACATGAATAGGTGCACTGTAAAATTGTCATTTAAATTGATCAAGGCTTATTTGATTTGGGAACCGTGGCAGCCTAGTAGTCAGGATATCAGCTTTCGAATTTGAGGATCTGGGGTCCCTCCCCCTTTCTCCCTGTACGCTTGGGAGTACGTGCATGTAAAATCCGTTGGACCCCGAAGTTCTGAGGTAATGCCGAGGGCACCGCCCAGGCTGGTGAAAATTTCCCTTCCCTTCAGTCTCAGATCTAAAAAAGGAGGTGGGGGAAGCCGTGGTGGCACCTTTTGGTGTCATCCGATTACAGCGTGTTAGGATTAATGCTATCAGGTGACCCTTAACAAATGGCCAGAAATTAGTGGCTTTGAAAAGGGCGATTTTTCATTCGAGCGCCTCTACTTTGAAAAAAAATGATTCGGGGATGTAAAATTGTCTTGCCGATCTTTGCACGGTAGCCCAAATTTTTCAAATGAGTTAAATTGCTGTGATTTAATTAAAATTTATTACAAAAAAAATACGTCTCTTTAAACGCATTTCAACGAATAAGCATTATTCTAAGAAAGACATAAGGTTCAATTACCCACACAAATAAATGAAGTGAATAAAGAAATTTCTCGATTTAATTTTAAAAGGATATTACTAAGCAATAATAATTTGATATTTCAAAATATTTAATGAGTGCACTCCTTTTTAACCCCTTCAAAGAAATGCCACAGTTGCTGAGGCAGTTTAAGATGGGAACTATTTATTATTAAGATCTATTTGTCCCTCAGTGATACGAAATCTTAAGGTAATTCGCTTTCGGAAATCGATTTATAATGGATTTAATGAGCGTTAAATAAGTGCCTTGGTTCTGGACAGATATTTCCTTGTTAATTGCTTTCTTCAGCAACACAATAAGGTTTTGAATAATTAAATTTCTATGCTCTGCAGCATGCTTGCTCAAATGCTGTGCTAAATATGGGATTAATTACACAGATTAAAATTACGCTTGATTGATTTTTCCCGTGAGAAAGAATAGGCACAAATTAAATTTCTAATAAATACTTAGGTGAATATATAGTAAATTGAATGATCTAGAAATAATTAAAGAGCACAATGTTGGCATTCGGCTTGTGATTTTTCAAAAAAAAAAAAAGTTTGGCGAATGTTTACATGGAAACACTCTCTTATAAAAATCTCTGCTATCATTGGGGTTTTTTGTAATATATACTATACTACTATTTATATTTGAAAAAAAATTTCCATCCATGTACTATGGATGAAATTAGATATTATTTAATAACTAGAAAATGTATCTGTAAATATAAAATAGTATTTAGAATTTGCTGTGAAGAGTCACAAAAAAAAAATCGAAAAATAAAAAAATTCCCTCATTTTCTGCTTTTTCTTCTTAATTATTAGAAATTCGGCATTTTTAAAGGTACGTACCTTCTTAACCGTGCGAATATTCGCGGCGCATCCAAACACGCTTAAGAGCGCGAGTAAAATCTTGGCGCCCAAGAATGTGTCGCAATGATGCATAACATTCTTAACCGCGCGCAAGACTAATAATAATAATAATAAAGACGGATTTTCTATAGAACTAACATATAATTAAATTTATAAAAAAGTTGTACAAAAGTATAATTATCTCAAAATTCGACGATTGCAAAAATGTTTTCTTTTCACTGATATTTGATATAAAATGCTTTTATATACATTTTGTGAAGGCATCCTAGGATTCTGGGGTGCTTAAGAATTAAAAAAAACAACTAAGCAATCATTAAAGCATTAAATTTAATGACAAATCTAGAAATTGCACAAATTATTACTGATAACTCGCTTCGAAATTTTGTTAAATTGTGAAATATGATAAAAATGTTATTCAATTCACGAAGAAAATTAGACAAAAATAAAGTGGTATTATTTTTGGGCTTAATTTTATGAAGCTAGAAATAATAATTAGGAAAACTCAGCAGTTATAGCAAATACAAATAATGTCATCTGCGGGTAGCATTTATTTTTTCAATGAAATTACCTATATTAGAGGAAACTGATTTCTTTTGCGGCTCCCGAAGAATGAAAGAATGCTTTTCTTTCAAAATAGAAGAAAGTGGACTTCCGAAACTTTTTCCACAGGAGGATCAACGACATGCAGTAAGAAATAACGAAAAATAAGAAAAGATATGAATTATGAATAACATTCTTCTGAATGTGTTACCAGTATTTCTGTATGCGAATACTTTGCTACATCTGTTGCAAGAACCAAAAAGTTTGACTTCTTCAGCAATTCCAATTTTTCGCACTGTTGCTGTTCACTTTGGAGAAAAGGACAGAATTGCTTTTGACACTTTTTCTAAATTAAGTTCTTTTTTGGAAATACTCTCTGTATGTGAATATATATATTTAGATATTTGTAGTGGTATGCTAATTTAAACCAGCACAACACTAATTCTTTTACTAGACGTTTCCGACTTAACTTTATTCGTATTGTGATCAAATTTGGATCTTCATAGTTCACATTTTATCGCTAGTGCGTTAAAGACAATCTTGAAAGTTTCACCTTGCAATAATGCATAGTAACTCAACTGTGTAGAGATTTTGAAAATGTCTACGTAAATGCAAGGCGTAAATTCATTACTCAAAATTTAACTTTAGGATATGGTAAAATTAAACGTTAACTGCTGAGGTACTTAAGCTGATAAAAGACATTACGCAATTTAAAACTCAACAAATTTAATAAACAACAAAGACATAATTAAACAAAGTAAATCAAAACAAACTTTTAAACATGCGCCGCGGGCAACAACCCATGCGGGCACACGACTGCTGTACAGCAAAAAGAAAAAGAGAGAGAGCGAGTGAAAAAACATTTCACTTGGCATTTACACTGTTCTTGCGGCTAAGCACTGATGCCACAAAACTTTAAGAAGTTCGCTAACGATGCATACTGATGAACAGGTTGAGCATTTTGCATAATAACAGGTTGCCACATATTCACTAAAACTTATCCAAATAAACTTCGAACCATATTCCTCTCATCTACAAAGTGGTTATAATCAAAGTTACCCTGCTTAGACCTAAATAGAGTTTTTTCTAATATATATGTCATTGAAACTTGGTATATGCGTTATATGGACCATAGGGGAAACCAATATGAAATAAGAAAACATTAGTTCACATTCTTACTACCAGGTGAGAAGGGGATGCTCGAAAAACCAAAAACAAAATAGATTAAAAAATATTAACAATAATTTCTTTTTTCGAATTTCTTTTATGTGTATTCCATTTGCATCAATCACATGTTCGATTTCTTTTTTCGCGAATTTCTTTCTTGTGTATTTCATTTGCATCAATCACATGTTCGATTTCTTTTATCTGGAATTTCTTAAATATGTATTCCATTTGTATCAATCATATGTTCCAGGGTTCGCGCTAGGCCGCGCGATCGCGCGATTCCCGCAATATTTTTTGAAATCCCACTCAAAAAAAAATTTTTTTGGGCTTTAACTTTAAAAATCCCACTTAAAATTTTGGTCAAGGAGGAAAATCCCACCTTGTATTTATCCCCAGTGTGAACCCTGTGTTAGATTTCTTTTTTCTCGAATTAAATGTGTATTCCATTTGCATCAATCACATGTTCGATTTCTTTTGTCTCGAATTTCTTAAATATGTATTCCATTTGTATCAATCATTTGTTCGATTTCTTTTTTCTCGAATTAAATGTGTATTCCATTTGCATCAATCACATGATCGATTTCTTTTTTCTCGAATTTCTTACATGTGTATTCCATAAGCATGTCACATGTTCGAAGCGTGTTATAATGTGCTCAACAGTAGCGCGAAGGGTTTCTCTACCAATTGCAGCAACAAGTTCTATTATAGGATTCATAGTTCTCTCTTTACGTACTGCTATTCTCAAAATAAATTTCCAGATTGTTCATTTTGAAAAATGTAATTTATCTTAACTATTTCCCTTTGCCCCACATTCCCCTACACAGCCTTTTTCTTTAAAATAGAAAAAGTGAAAAGTGGTCCACTGTGACTCGGTGTCTTCTATTCTTCTATATGTATATATATATATATATACATAATGGTTTGTTTGTTTGCCTTAGTACAGGCCCTAAAGTGGTAAATAAATTGAAAAGATGTCCAAAGTTCTTCTCCTCCAGAAGTTTGTTTTTAACATTGGCAAAGATTTCGATTGGGAGAGATAGAAAAAGAGAATTTGACATGCTTGACATTTTCAGCCGGGAACCAGAAAGTCAATTTGCGTGTTTAGTCTCTTAACAGCAAATGTATGGAATAAATTTCCTTCGTAGTTTCGAAGAAAGCCAAACATATGTTGTGGAAAAACATTCAATGTGGCTATATTTCGAGCATTATAATGTATGAATAATCGAATATGTAATAAATTGTCAAATATATTCGAATTCTTGGGGTTTACTTAACATGCTTTACTTTTAAATGTTAAAAAAATTTTAACGCACGAAATACTTAAATAGTTATAAACGGCATTAAATGTCAAGCTAATCATGACTGCTTCAAGAAAAATCATTTCTAAATGAGTTTCCAAAGCAATCTTACACCCTGTGGAAATTTTATTTCCTCTTCAAACGTTTCTTTATTCAGTGACACGCTTTAGCAGTTCTTTTTGGTACTAACGCACTTCCTTAAATCTCAAGTTTTAAATTTCCCAGCAAGTCATGTGGTAAATTCAATTCCGACGCTCTGAAATTGAGATTTTTTTTTTTACTCTGAAACGAATCAAATTGAAAACGGAAATTGGAACGCATTTAACCATTTAAGGTCCTTATTTGAATCCATTCTTGATCTGAAGGAACTTGCGTTACGTAACAAATCTTTCCGTGCGGAGTGGGAGTTTTTTTCCCATAGAACATATCAAAACCTGGTACTTTGTTTAGCTTATTCTTTTTCCTCCTTCCCAGCTTCAGACATGTATCAGAAAATCATATGTATTCATGCATTTATGTTTACAGTAATAGGTTGCTTCATAATACAGGGTGTAGTATACAGTTTCAATGATACAGAAAGAAGTATACAGTTTCAGTGATACAGAAAGAAGTATAGAATTTCCATGACGAGGTCCATTGAAACTGTATACAGTAATCCCTCGTTATATCTCTCATTCGGATATATCGTGCTTTTTCTTCGCTTCCCAAAATTTTAAGTTAGAGCTCTCGAAAGTAAAAATATTGCATTTCTCAGTATAGCCCTTTTTCCTTCATTAAACAAAATAATCGAACAGAAATGTGTTCCTTTCTTCTGAATTTGAGTTAAAAGCTGCAACAGTTCTTATCCCATTCCCCAACTTGCATGCCTGCAGAATGATTCTGCTCAAACCAGTTAACGTTTTATCTGCCATTTCTTTTTGTATTGATCCTAAGGCCCGTTGAATGAAAGAGACAGATTCTTAATAATAATAGCAGATAAAACAACTTAGCTTTATTTGCTATTATTATTAAGAAAGTTGTCATTATGTAAGATTAAACTAATTTTTTTTACGTTGACACTCAATTTACTTGTACCTTTTAAGTTATTTCCAACGGCATCGGTTATATCGGGCATTCGGATACGTCGCACTTTTTTACTGTCCCCCGACAAGCGCGATGTAACGAGAGGCTACTGTACTTCTTTTTTAACCAACCAGTACAATTGCTAAGACTACAACCATTGACCATGGGGAAGGTCGGGTAGTACCGGACGCCTAAGCTTCTACTACATTATAAAAAAAAAATTACGGCTCATTTGGAAGATTGCATTCCCCCATGTAAAAGTTTATTCTTCTATAAAAACACATAATAAAAACCATTTTTTATAACAAAGTTATTTATTGTTCTCTTGCACTTTTTGCAATGATTACTTGTTGATCAATTAGCAAGGTGGCGGGTTGTATCGGTCACGTAGAAAATGTATTAAAAGAGACTTTTGGTTTTACAAAAAAGAAAATATTATTCAGATGTAATTTAAGGGGAACGGTCAACTTTTCCAATACCTATAGAGCCAATTTTACAGTTGATGACATAACAGTTAAATAAATATTGCTTCAAACATTGCAAAATTTTGGAAAATGAAACATAAATTTCAAACGCAAAAACGAATCTTTAACTTTTTAACACTTTACGTTAAAGGAGTTAAGTAGAACAAATATCACATTCGTAAAATTCAGTTTTGTCCAAGATCCGCTCAATTTTCGTGAGCTCAACCCTGGCATATTCTACACTGAATTAAATCTTCATCAAATGTTTCAGAACAGATGATGCAGTGGGTCTTTTGGCCACATTCTCGGTTTTTTTTCTTCGGATTTCGTTTCGGGAGTCTTAGGTGCAATAAATTTTGATCTCTTAGCTTTAGCTGAGTTGCATTTCCCATTTTCCCTCTTTTTTTCTTTAAAAAAGTTTGTTTCTCTAGAAGCTGCTTCTTAGCTGTAGATACTCTTTCCTTTTCTTCTTTCTTTTCCTTTTTTTTTTTTTTTTTTGTTCAAGTTTCTCTTTGTAAGGAGGCGAAGTTAAAATTTCACATCTTTGTCTGCGATATACATTGGGTTATATAACTCTGAATATATAATAAACTATAAATATTCTATAAATATTTTGGGTTACACAACTCTGAAATTGACACCCCCCCCCCCTTTTAATATAACGCTTCATAACACTATTATAGAACCGCTACCCCTTTAAACGTTAGGTAATTTAAGGATGTCTCTTAAACACTGCTTGATTAAATTCGGAACATCTTTCTTCCTTAGAAACTGCAACACTTTTTTCCGATACAACACGCGACAGTTTTGTCCGGTACAAGGAAAAAGATAGAACAAGATGTCAGTTACCATATACGTATGATTAAACTTAAAAGATATTTATTGCCTGCAATTTACAGTATAATGAATGTTCTTTTAAGAAGTAAGTAATAAAACAATTTATTCCTACTTTCACGTCAGCTACGACACTTAGAATTTAATTACGGTCAATTGAAACGCTTGTAAAATTACAAAAAACTAAGCTACGAGCTAACAATGCAACCGTTTGTCAGAATATGGAGTCATATGAACTTTCTCCCTTCAATAAGTACTTTGGTCTCTTGACATTGGGTTGCAACCTACAGTAAATAATAGGAATAATACTTGTCCGATACTTAACGCCGTCCGGTAAACCCGACTTTCCCCTACTTAAAAATAGGGATTTAAACTGTCAACTGAGTTAAAACAAAAATACTGAGCACCAAAACAATATGTTATATGGTAATAATGTACATTCTAAAACTTGAATCATGTGAAGCTATTAGTATATCTGCATTTTTCTTTATTCATTGTTGCCGGTGTGACATTTATGCGCATATATTTGTACTACAATTTTAACATTTAGCTCTCCCTTTTTATACTTTTGAATGCAATTACGCATCTGAATAGAAAGTTCCTAAAAAAGGAGTTTTACATAAAAAAGAATAACTTGTGCTTGTTGCGGTTGTGATATTAATATTACACCCGCAACATGCGCAAATTAATATTTTTTAAATAACACATGTTGTCTTAGAAACTTCATGCATTGCATAAAGATACACGGTGGTTAGGTACATTCCAAACTATAAATATCAAAGGCTAAAGTTCAAAGTTCTTATTAGTAGTGCAAATAGTTACGACCAATTGTCACAATCGCAAAAATGAATTGAGTAATATGGTTATGTATAAAAGAACTTGCTTTGTGTTTGTTTTGTTTGTATGTTCAATAAACAAAACCACAACAATTGACGGATTGTAATGAAATTCGGCACGAAATTGAAGTTTCCCCAGAAAAAATAACGCACGACGCCCCATTCGAAAACACGAATTAGTCCATTGTTATTATTATTTGTTAATGTTGTTGTTGTATTTAGTTGGAAAATATAAATGAGAAAAAAGGGCCAAGTTCGACTTAAATGCCCTTAGGAGTAGCTGGTGTTATCGATAAAACAATCGATATCAAACCAAGCTCCATAGCATATCCTTAAATAGTAGCTGTAAGCGTGTGCTCTGAAATTCATTAAAAAACAATTTGTTTAATTTTTTTTTTTTTTTTTTGTTATCGGATTTCTAATTTCGCAAGTTTTAATTAAGGTAAATTACATTCAAAAATATTATGTTCTTCATTAGAAATTTTTAATATCTAGTAAAATCATATGGCAAGCTATAATAGTTAACTTCTAAGTGTCTTCTTATTGTCTTCTTAAACAAATTTACCATAATTAATACTTTCCAAGTTAGAAATCAAGTGCCAAAAAAAGTGACAAATTGTTTTTAAGTGAATTTGAGAACATTGTACACTTTTACAGCTATGATTAAAGGATCTGCTCTGGAATTTGGCTTCCGTTAGATATCAATAATTTTATCGGTGACACCGACTACTCCGAAGGTCGTTTTGTTCGATCAAACTTGGCTATTTTTCACATTTATATTTTCGTTGGACTATCATTAACTTTTTAATAGCTAAATTTGTGTTTTTATATTGACTAGTTAGTCAAGTTAGTCAAGTAATTTAGTTATATCAAGTTAAACTAGGCTAAATTATCGTTATATTTTGCTTAGGATGTTTTTGTTTGCATTTCTCCGTATAAGTCCATCTTTAATTTTATCTTTTAAAAAGTTGAAAGTTTCTGTAGAAGCGAAGCCTGATTTTCGCACAAGGCATCAAAGGCCATGCTTAGAGCCCTAAAAGCATCGATAACAATGTTATTTTTTGAAGATTTGGATTTTGTTCCTTTATCTGGGTGATTTTCAAAAAGATTGACGGTTTGATGTCCGCAGTATAAAATCTGAATTTCATGTCGATAAAACTATTATTCTGCAATTATAAAACCAGTAGAGGGAAGCATCATGTCATAGTTAATTCAATGCATTCATTACATTTTTTCCAAGTTGTGAAATAGTAGGCTTTTTCTATTACTTTAGTTGGAAAGAAATGGAAAATTGCGTGTCCGGAGCAAAAAATTCACAGAACCAGAGTCTTTTTTTTATCATTCCAAGTAATTTTTTTATTCAATATGATTTAAAACATGAAGTAATATGTGTTTACTTAACAAAAATGCAAGTAATTTTACTGAAATGTTTATCTAATATTTTAAAATTTGAAGAAAGTTTTTGTCCGGACATGCAGCTCATGAGTGTTATCTCGAGAAAGTTCCTCTCATTCAACTTTCAAAATATTTAAATATTGCAATTATTTTCTGTGGTAGAGAAGCTTCGTATGTTTCCTTTAACCTCGTACCATCTAGAATAGGTTAGTTTTATTCCTTTACTGTTTTATAGTGGAACAAACAATTCAACATAATGAGTATTTTTATTACTTCTCAGGAGTGTTACCCATTTATTTCCCAATATTTTTTACAGCATAAAAATAAGCAATTCAGCAATAGTGTATTTCTTGTAGAGGAATCAATCGGCCCAATTATATTTTCAGAAACACAGTCAGAATTTCTTTTAGTGAAGAATTTCTTAATAAATCTCATGAGTGTTACTCACTCATGAGTGTTACATGTTAAGAGAAGGAAGTTACAATCATGATGGAAAACAACCAAATAATAAATAAATCTACAGATATAGATATTTTATGAGCTTTAACTCAAGCTGATATTAGTTTTTTATTCAAGATTATATTTTATTTCTCTCTATATATATTAAATGAGACACCCTGACACAAAATTTTTACGTTGGCAGATATGATTTTTGTGTGTTTTGCTTAAGATATGTTTTATTCTTAAGGGGAAAATAAGGAAAAACTCCCGTACTTGTTACCCCCCCCCCCCTAAAAAAATATAAATAAATAAATGAGTAAAAAACAAACACTTGTTCGGCTATGTCAGTTGTTACTTTATGTAAATACGAAATTGATTGTGTTGCAAACTGTTTTCTTCCCTTTACTTAAATTAAAGATGTGGTTTGCAGAATTAGAACTATTCATTTCGATATTTTTACTGCTTACTTTAAAACTGAAATTAATTTGTTATTAGTTCTGTCTAAAAAAATCTATTTCTGGATCAGAATCATGAGAGTAGTGATCTATTATTACATTTTTAATGTAACATATCAATTAATGGGGTAAAATAATTCGATTTTGGTCTCTCTTTTATAAGTATTGTTACTTTTATTATTATTATTTTTGTTGCACTATTGCAAGAGGATTGCTTGTTTGTTTCATGAGTGTTACTGTAGCTAAAAATTGGAATTGTATTAATATATTTGTTAGTTAATAATTAAAAAATGGTTTGCTAATTAAGGCTATCCAGTTACTTCTTATACCTGCAGTGAAAACAGTTAATTTTTAATAAAATACATTTTTATTGAATGCTATATGCTTCATTTAAGAAACAAAGTAACACTCATGAGGTAAAGTGCAGTTAAAATAGTTTAAAAATTTTAAATAAGTAAATTTTAATACTATTTTTACTTATTACAAAGTATTTAAGATTACTTAAACAAGATTTTTCAGATAAATTATTGATAAGGATTATTTTACAGAATGTTTAATAGCGATAACACTCATGAGAAGACCAATCACTTGTCAAGAGACTTTTTAAAATATCTAAAATATAAATACATTAACTCTAAAAAGGCTACTTTCTCAGAATGCGATAAATTATGAGGAATTCATACGTAGGCAAGTTTTTATGTTTGATGCAACAAAAATTTTCAGATTGTGTCAAACCCAATCCGTCAACAAATTTGAAAATCACCCATGTATGCTTAATGATCTACTTTGATGCCAAGATTCAAATTTCTAATAAGTCACTTAGAACTGGTTCAGGTTTTTGAAGAGTGAGTCAGTCACTGATAAAAGTGACACTTTTCAGACCTTAATAATTCTATAAGAGTTACATTAATGAAATTTGGTTTCAAGGGATCCCTATTAGACATACAAAATTTCAAAACTACTTTCGTTGAGTAAGCTAGCCCGAAAGTAGCTTGAAATGGTTCGGATAAATATATACATTGGCTGGGTGTCGCCATTTCTGAACTTGGCTGACACATTGCAGTGTGCCTGGAAAACAAGTAATAATAATAAGTAAGTAAAAATAAGATTTAACAATAAACTAGAGACATCTTTCACCTTTAACATAAAGCCAGCCTAAAATTTAATCATAATTATTTATTCAGAAATTAATATCTTTTCCAAAGAAAATACACGTACTTCTCTTTTATATTGTAAAAAAAATTATTCAATTCCAAACATTTTCGTGGAATTAAACTGAAGTAATTCAAACATATTCAGTGCTCTTGTATTCTGTTCTGGCCAGTGAAGTTCTGTTATTAAAGAATCAAAGTACAATTTCCACTACTAAATCTTATTTGTTTTTTTTTTTATTCCGTGCCCACTTCCAATGTCGAGCACTCTATTTCAGATTAATTCACGCTGTCAATAAAAATAGCGAAAGCCAAGAGATTCTATCAAATTGGCTGCGATTTAGAAGATTCCACCTTATTTTAAACTTCAAAAGATTGACACGGGTTTTTAGTTTCAGTATCGATCTGACTTTTCTGCTTTTCTGTCCTGCTTTCGAAAGCGTGGTGCAAAAAAATAAATGTTTTTGATGCCAGAACACTTATTTTTTCAAATTATTTTTGCCGAACTAGAAGAATAGAACGCGGGGAAGGAATATTTTTAAGGGTTTAAATAATTTTATTTCGTGTTCAAAAATCCAGCTACGTCATAAACCTTTTTCAAAAATCTTATTGTTCTATTTCATTGAATTTCTTCATAAGATTCTTTCCTCTCAAAATAATTCTCTACTTATAATTTTATCTATTCAATCATATATTTTACATCCTTTAATGTTCTCCCAATGTGCCTTGAGTCATGCGTGTGCATGGAAAATTCCGTGTTAACTGTTACTATTAAAAAATCTTATCTCCCTCCCCCCCCCCCCTCATACTGACATTTGAGTAGAAAGATTTTCGTGAATGCAGTACTGGGGAAGTAAAAATGAAAATCATTACGGTTGCAAATATATACTCTTTCAGTACTGAATCATCTCGTAAAAGGACCATGACTTAAGTATTATCATTTGATGATCACATCACATCACACTCTACTGTGAACTTATTATCATGTATTATATTAATTAAATAAAAAATCTTACATACAACTGACTTTATTTTGTAGTAGTTAAAGAAAAAATAATTGTTAACCATTTCGGTACCCAGCAATTTAGCGACTTGATGAATAATTTGATATTTTTTTGTAATTTTTGGCGATATTTCGACGGAAATATACAAATTCTTTTTTACGAAATCTTACTCAAAGTTCTAAGTTTATAAAGAAATCCTTCCATTTCTAAGCAAACCCGGAAACATTAATTGTGCTGAAACCATTCATTTCTGATTTTGGGAGTTACAAAGCGTGCTAACTACTTGGAACAAATCCCGCAAATCCTCATTATTATGAATTTATGCAAAATATGAAGTAGACATGTCATGCAGCATGGTAATCGTAGTTGCATAAAAGCATGCATAAACTGTGGTAGTTTGTGAGACTGAGGGAAGGCTAGTGAAGGCCTTGAATTCATCACGCTTTAGTTTCCTTGGCGAGGAATTGAGTATAGGGAAGTAAATTGTTAGTTTCTAGAGTTCTGTTGAAATTGCAAATGAAGTTATGAACTGTTTTAAAATATTCCAATTTACAGTATTTATTAGCATTCCACCAATGACCCTCTGTTAATTATCGAAAGGAAATATTTCCCCCCTCTCAAAACCCTACTTTCATTATTTTTATTTTTCAATATTTTCAAAATCGCTTAACTTATTTATGATTTTTCTTGTTTTTAAGGATATTTTTACGATACATTAGACCTTCACCCATTTTTTTTTTCATTTTTTTAAAATAATTTTTACGGGAAAGTAGGCTAAAGAGGGGGTTATTTCAAATTAAACTCATAGACTCCATTATAATCCTAGATACATTAATCTTCTCTTACATGACACATTTTTTTCTTATATAAGTCGTTAGTTTTATTTTATCACAAACATTTTTTAGTCTCACTGTTCCAATGTCCACTATTTAATAGGCATATTAACGAAATAAAAGGGGACATTTCTACTTAAGCACATGAACTCAATAAATAGAGCCTCTATTCACAAAGATTCGATTATACGCCAAATTTTATTAACTTTATATTCCTTCAAACACGCATTTCATGTAGTCTTATTGATCCGGAAGTTCATTAACAAATACATCTGTTAACTCAGATAAAGATGTCAATTCGATTTAAACACCTGAACTCAATTAAGGTGTATTGTTCGACTAAGAAGTTCTAACACTTTTTTCGCTTCTACGCATGGCAGAGAAGGACGATTCCATTAGAGTTTTTGGGAAGTTCGTTTTGCAGGTGCGTTTATTAGCATGCGAATCAGAATGTTTTCGTCTGTTTGTTGAAAGCAACTAAATTTATAAATTGGCAAATAGCATTAGTTTGGAAGAAATCAAGTATATTAAACGAACCAAAACGACACAGAAACGGCCGTTTCCCTTTATACCAGCAGTTCCCCCTTTCAACATGAATGGATTCTTGTTGGCCCTCTGCCAGTCCGAGCACTTTTTTGGACGGTAGATCTGTACGTACACATTTTTTATTTCTTTTATTTTAATTTTAAACATTCAATTTTTTTACACAAGATCGATTGTGTGTATTTAACGACATTTTAATGTGAAAAAATCATGTTCAGCTAAATATTAATTATCTAATGAAGATTTAATGACCTAGTCAGCATTATTTTTGAAACATAATATCTGAAACCAAAATCTGTTTAAACATATCATTCTTCAGGTTTTGTGCCTCAGTCAAGATGTTAGAGAGTTTTTGTTTTCAAAAATTTTCTAGATTTTTCGATTGTGTGTATTTAACGACATTTTAGCGTGAAAAAATCATGTTCAGCTAAATATTAATTATATAATGAAGATTTAATGATCTAGTCAACGTAATATTTGAAACATAATATCTTAAACCAAAATTTGTTTAACCATATCATTCTTCACGTTTTGTGTCTCAGTCAAGATGCTGGAGAGTTTTTGTTTTCAAAAAAATTTTTCAGATTTTTCTGCAAATGGATAAAAAAAGACGCTTTCTTTAAATTTTAACTTTTAAAAATTTGTTTCTCCATAAAAATCTTTGATTGAGGACTTGACACATCCACCGTAATATGCATACTAGTGGTATAAAAATACCTATGCTAGATTAATTTATTATTGTGTTTTTGTGTTTGAAGCAAAACATCATTGGCCAGAACATGATTCTTCAGGTCTTGACTTTTAAGTTTTGTAAAAACAGTCTTTTATGGCTTAGCACCTTGAAAAAATTTCCTCTTACGAGAGAGCTACTCCGAATATTAACGAAACCTTAGTATCCTTTGAAAGGTAAATAATTGCCGAGCATTTTGCAACAAAAAAAATTGTTTCGGTATGTTGGTCAATTTTTGTAATTTTAAGTGTGTACACACATCTCAACCAAACTCATACTTGAGTGATTCCACAGTATTTGTAACCTGATATGCTTAAAAATATTTTGTCTGAAATTCCATGGTGTTACATATCAAATTAAAGCTAATTAAATGTAGTTTAGGAATTTGAAACTGTTTTTGTCAAAATTATGAGAAAAGAAGTTTAAATAGCATGAAATATTGAAAAAAAGGAGTTAAAAAGTTGCGGACATGACAAAACAGATTTTTTTTTCTGCCTATACAACATTTAATATTTCTAATTAAACATGATCCATTAAAGCAAATAATGTGTCTGCATAATTATTGAATAATAACACTGCATATTTACCTTTTGAATTTGAACATAGAGTGCTTGCAAAAGAATATGTTGGCGTTTAAATAAAAAAATTTCAAATTTTTTATTATAGTGCTGCTATTAATTTGTACGTTTTCTTTAAAATGTTATTTCTTCTATCAATTTACTATGTTATAGCAATGTGTTCCAAAAAAAATTATAATTTTTGCTATTTAATATTTTTTTAAAAATGTTCAAATTGGTCATGTCCGCAACGTTGCAGACATGACGAATTCCAAACATAATAACAAGCCCTATGTTTTACATAAAACTTTAAAGAAAAAAGTTAAGCTGAGTTAAGAAAAACATGAGCTTTCAACTAACTAATTTCCAAACTAATCATCGTTGCCTTTTATTATAACATAATTACCATCATAACTAATGAAACGTTAATTTTAAAATAATTTTGTTTTATAAATATGAATATCACATTCATAAACAAAAGGAAGACATTTAAAATTTAAGCAGTTTTACTGGTTATTACATGGCAACACATACAAATCTTAAATATGTTTTTACAATGGAAACAGTTGATGCACATGTTGGTTACACACAGGTTTATACTTATTTATAGTTTTCTATCAAACAAGCTAAATTTTTTTAGGAGATGTGTTAGTAAAATTTTGTGTAATATATATTTTATTTTCTTAAATGATTTTGATATGCTTAACTAATTTAGAAGTAAATAAAATTTATAGTTTTTGTTGTACATTTTCCCAAAGAAAATATCATGCCACTTACAAATACAGAACAATCTCGAATTAGGAGTCAGAAGTTGAAAGCAAATGCAGTAAAATATAAAGCTAACAAAGCAGAACAAGGCAAAAAAAAAAAAAGGAATACAGGCATTCCAATGTTCTCACTGAAGAACAGAAAGAGCACATAAGAGTGAAAAATAAAGAAGCAAAAAGAAATGCAGGAAGAAACAGAGACCAAAAGATAGACACGAGTTTGTCTGGATATGCAAGCAAACAATCTTTGGACAAAGCTGTAAAGAAACTTAACAGTGTACTGCCAAAATCCCCGTACAAGAAACTTCTCGCCCTAACAGATGTTGTAATATCAAAAAATGTTTCCCTTTAAAAAAAAAGCAAATAATTGAAAATTCAATCAAAATGAAAAGGCAACACACAAATTTTGAAATTAGATTCTAAAGCTAGTCGAAAGTTAAGAAGTGATAAATTATCAGAAGGTACTGAAACAAAAGTTAAGCAATTTTTTATTAGAGATGCTATTAGCTAGATGTGCCCAAGAAAGAAGGAAGTAATATCAATGAAAACACCTAGAGGAAGGGAAATATTCCAAAAACGTTACCTAGTCATGAAAGTCGGAAAATAAACATGAAGTTCAAAGAACATTTCAGTAGATGCAAATCCATGCCTAATACAAAATCATTACATTTTATTCGACCAAAAACATACAACTCAGTAGAATTTTCTTTTATTTCTCCCTTTTCAAGTCCTCAAAATATGCATATCAGGTTACATTATTTTCTAAGCTACCATCAAAGGAAGATTCTGCAACACTTAATCTGGCTTCAACATCAACTTCCACCGGTTTTGAAGAAGGTCAATGGATAGCTGAACTTTTGATGATCATTGGTGAGCTGGACAAATAGTTTCAGTAAACAACAAAAACATGACTCTCAAACATCATTTCTAACCTGTAGCAGAAAACAAATTTGAAAATTTGTAAACGCCACCACTATAAACCCTCCCCCATTTCCTCTGGAGACATATTTATCTATTTTTGCCAAGCAATCCTTCACCTGATCATTCTACACGTTTCTTTTCATGAGTCAAAAAGGACTATCAAGATAAATGATGTAATTAGTACACTGTAATGTAATTGTATAACTTATCAGTGCTTATTTTGAAAATCTACTTTTTATAAGAATTAAGTTTAAAATTAATAATGTGTGAAAATTAATCAACATATCACAACTTATTAGATATTTAAGCCATGCATGAAAAATATACAATGCAGCAATTGATAATGCTAGCTAAAAGACTAGCATTATCAGTTATTGAAAATGAAAGCAGGAAAGCAAGCAGTAAACTTTTCGTCATGTCCGCAACGTCATGTCTGCAACGCACTGGCTATTTTAAATTGGGAAAATTTTCCACTAAATTGTTAAATTTTTTTTAAAAATCTTCCAGTTGTCTTTAGGTTAAAAGACACTGAAATTGTACCCCAAAGGAAATTTCCGTAAATAAATAAAATTTGGAGAATTTAGCATATATATGAAGACTCGTTCAAAAATGAGAATTTTCTGCGTCATGTCCGCAACGCTGCCACTTTTTCAAAAATACGAGTTTAAATTCATTTTAAAGCTTAAATATACTTTGCTTTACAAAGAACAATCTATTCTGATTCTTTTAAAAGAAAAAGCATTAATCTAGCTGAATTTTTTGCTGTGTTATGACTATTTGAAGTTTGAAAATGTCATGTCCGCAACGTGCGCAATACCGTGAAATCACCCACTTCCATAGTCTTCTTTGTTGAATTAGAAAATTTTTATTCTGTAATGTATTCATAAATGTTGATAAAAGTCAAATAAATAAATTAATAAGTAAATCGGTTTTAAAACATTCCTAAATTTTAGGATTATTCTTTAACCACAGTAGTTACAGCGAATACCAAATATATTTTATTTCATGAGAAGAAGCATCTTTATTTGCTCTTTGTTAGGTATCGAACTTAATTTTGTTAAGCATAAATTATTTAATTTCTACTCCGATTTACCTTCTGAAGAAAAAGAAAGTCGCAAAAAAGGGGGAGGATTTCAAGAAATTGGCAAAAACCTGAGCATATAGTTATCTTTAATTGCAAATATGCAAATGCTTAAGTAAGTTGAATAATTGATTCATTTGTTTTTCAAAGAATGTACAATAGCGATAAAGAAACGGGAAAGAAAATACGAATGAAGAGAAAAAAGTGTTTAGGAAACAATAAGGAATGTTTCCACGTTTTAGTCGAACAAAAAATTAAAATCTACTTACTATGGACAAAAGGCAAAAGGAACTTTCTTTTGTTGTTTTCTGCTTTAAAGAACTCAACGATTTCTTTCATTTCATGTATTTCTTTTAATTTATTTATTTATGTATCCTTTTACTTTTTGTTCTAGAAAAATAAACTACGAACTGTTTTATGCATGACATTATTACCTTTTGCTGCTGATATAACAATTTCTAAATAAAATGAAATAACCATTTTTATTAATTCATTAGATTCCCTTAATCTACTTACTTACGTTCAGTCGCTCACTGAAATATGTGACTATAAACTATTAAATTAGTTACAGTTTAAGCAGTAGGGATAATTATCTAATACGAAAAAACTCGAAGTTACAAAGCATAATTATCACAGCGATTATTGTAAGTGTATATACATAAATAAAAATTGATTTTGTTTTTGATACTTGCGTTTATGCAAATGTTTGTATATTTATATTATTGTTTGTACATGCATTGTAATATTAACTTTAGGTTTGGAGAACAGATTTCAATCAAAATAAGAGTAACTAGGGGGCTGCCAACATTTGCTCGCTATCCCTCTCCAACCCCAGGAACCACTTACTCAGGTTATATATACTTTGCTATGAGGGATCACTCCTCGGGCACTAAAATATTTTAGGCTACCTTCATCATTATTATAGGAAGAATTGTTCCAATAAAACGTTCTGTACATTTATTGTTGCATAAGACAGATATTAAAACATCTATATAACTGGAAGTTTACTATCTTAAAAACTCATAAAATTTCCTTATAATCACACGAATAAATTTTATACAGCATTTTCCTCGCGCTTAATAACCAAAGGAATGTGTTATTGAGGTGTTGAAGGCTTATTAAGACCCAAGTCAGATCAATAATACAAATTTTTGAGGGAGATATTTCCCTGCCGTCAGATTATGTTACGTGGCGGCACCCGTCGTAACTCGAGCCCCTATATAGACCGACCCACGCATGCCTCAGTTTGAATTTGAGCGCGTGTTCTGCGTGGTTGTCCTATCTGATATGTAATCGTCTTTTGGTGATGTTTCATTCCCTTTGGCATTTAAACTTTATTAAACTTGACGAGCTATAGAAATACAATGTGAATAATGTCAGAAACCTCGTGCTGATAATTCTAGCTACTTAACAATGAAACATTTCATCCTAAATGCTTAATGCTTCAACTAGTATATATAGTGGCCTTAGTCGCCTGTTAAAGGGCCCTTTATTATGTTTTGCGTTTTCCTTGACTTTGAAACGTCTTTTGCCACACCCTGTGTTTTAAAAGAGGAATTAAATGCAAAACATGGACTTGCTTAACGAAATATAAAAATCCAAATTAACTCACGAATATATAAAAATGAATAGATAGATAAGATTTGCTAATGAAATTACCCCACCAAGACAAACTTCAATTTTAAAAGCCTACTCCCGACTGTTTAGTGCTTAATGAAGCATTTAATGCAAATAATTTCTTTTCTTCACAAAACATCCGCTAATAATAATTTCAGCTCAGTGTGCATGCTGAATGTACGAGTAATCGATTTAGTCCATCTCCCTTTAGTATTTCTTCCCCCATCTTATCCATCTTGATCCAATAAATTGACAGGATCGCGTCCGTTGTCTTGCGTTTTATTATTTTCTGAGAGGAGAATATGTAAGACGGAAGCGGAAAGGTCAGCTATAAAAGTAGAGGAAGATGTCATAAATGGGTAGTGGAAGGCATTTGTTAGAAGAAAAATCATACGAACATCCGCTTACTGTCTGAATAAATTTCCATTTTTGCTTTGACACATAAAAAAAGACGTATCTATAGCTCGTATATTGTATTATATCGTTTAAACCATCACATTCATATGATATACGCACAATTTTTTTGCAATATTTCCAGTAATGGCCATAATATCAGGGATAGTCGCGATTATGCATCCGATAATTATACTAAAATTGTTTGCTTCAACTGCACTTCATTCGTAGCAATAATTGTTATTGTACTCGGTGTGGCATTTAAGTATTTCAATTTCTCATTGTTTTGGCAAAGTATTTTAAGTAATTCTACATCAATGTGCCCCGGTCTTGTTTGGCAATTACGCCAAAATCCAGCCAAAAAAAAATGGTTGCCAATATTTATGTTGGAGCATACAATTTACACAGGATTATGAGCTTCTACGAAAATTTTGAATGTTTAGGTTTGAGATTCTCAACGGGGTACATATGACCCCCTGGTGGCCACAGGGAAACTCTACAGTACTACAAGAAAAAATAAAAAAATAGAGCTATAAGTTTTCGGAAGCGTGTCCTGACGCAGTTGTGTGAAACTGGAAAAGTGTTTACGTTAGGGTAAATTATTCAATATAATTTTTTCCGTGTGTTTCTGGTGTACAAATGGCCAAAAGAATTTTCGTTTCGTCCTTTGACCAGTTCCTTCCATTGCAGATATGATTCCAATAGCACTTGTTTTGGCAAAGTTGGGTTACTGGATGAGATAAAACATGGATGATGGTTTTCTCAAAACATCAACCATTTTTTATCTCATCCAGTAACTCGAAAGAGCTTGCATGCAGTTATGTTCCTCCTAAACACTCATGGAGATGACTTTCAGCTCCCTACGTAATAATTTCAATAGGACTTTCATTCGCAGCTCTGAAATCTTTCTTATTTAATTGCTCATCATATTTATGTCATTTTTTATTATTATTGTTGCTGTTTGCTATTTACGGTTACTGTGTGTGTGTGTGTGTTTTTTTTTTTTTTTTAATAGTTTGTACTCTATTTTCTATTTTTTCAAAATTTGTATAAGTAACATCACATGATCTGTGACACCCAGTGGGCGTCGCTCGAAATGTCTTTCTTTTCTGTTATTTTTCTGTTCTTTCCTCTCAATCACCACATCCGGTTAAACCCTCGTCAGGGTAGGTACGGTGGTGATTGATGAGGTATAAATAAATAAAATAAATAAACAATAAAAATCAGACAGGTTTTTAGGAATCGCAGGACAGTATTCAAGGGAACAAACTATTTTACGAATAATATAGTGTATTTTTTCCCTCAATGATAATTTTTCTTCATAATAGATTTTTAGTTTTGTTGAAGTTTTTAGCCTTCAAAACTATATGGTGTGTTTCACTTTTTTAGTCTACTTTCTTGTAAGTATTACCTTTTATTTTTTAAAGAGAAAGAAATAAATAAAACTTGAAAAAGTTGTAATAACTCGTAAAAATATCCATCTAAAAGGTCAGAAAATAAAATAAATTGCCGTATACTCTCGCATTAGACCACTTTTTCTTTGGAAGAATATTCAACTCGAAAGTTGAGGGGTGGGGCTTTTACAGGGTAAAGAAATTTCAAAATTTCATTCGCGGAATTAAAGGTATAACGTATTAGATTTTTCTGTTTGAAAAAGCCGAAGATTAATTGCAAAGGTTATTACATACATATATGCAAACATTGTTTCTGTATTATTCATAAAGTGTATGCAAACTATTTTTAAAGGCAAAAGGTGGTGGGCTTCATCTCGGAGCAGTCATTTTTCAAGGTTTTTCGTTGGAAACTTGGAGGATGTGTACACGCGTATATACGGAAATTCAATATTTTCAACTAAAAATTTGATTGTAGATTTATGAGGTAAAGGAAATAAATGTACATTTGTGCCTTAATACTTTTGAAGGACCAAAGGATTTACAAAAGTATTGATTTAATTTACTGCGCGAGAAATATAATTAAAATGAAAGTCTAAATCATATGTCAAGTTTTGTTTAAAGGAAAATGAATTGTGTTTCGTTCAGTAAAACAAATCCTAAACAGGAAATTAATTAAAATTGTTTGGGAAACAATGAAACTTATGACGTACTAAGAGTACTAAAAAAGAAGCAAAGAAATTAAATTACTAATAATGTCACTCAGTAATAATTCATAAAAACTGAGCAATCTGGACAGAATTGTCTCTATAATTAAATGCTTCAATTGTTAGATAAATTAACACTGATAAAATCTAGAACACCATGAAGGAATATGCTCTTGAAATTATCTCATTTTAAGAAAACAATGTAGTAATTTTTAAAAAAGATGCAAACACACAAGTGGAGGGCAGATTAATTTTGATTCGAAGTACTTCTGCATAAAACTAAAACGATGTAAACTTATTTTTTAACATAACTCTTATATGATAGTTTATGGTAAAAAAAGTTTAGATTTTCTAATCACTGGACATTTCTAACTTTTCTTCTGGGTATAAGTTATATATACTTCAGTTGTTTATTTCAATCAAGTGCGGCGAAATGGTTTTTAACAGAACATGAAAAAACATTAAAATAAGAAGAGGAAAACTTTTGGAAAATTCATTTTGCATTTTTACAAGTGTTCTACTCCTCTATACTGCCTTAAAACTTCAGCATACAAGTTTGTAAAAACTGAACTTAAAAAACATTCTTTTAAAATTTGAATTTCCAAGTCATATAAGTTATAAATTTTATACAATCAACTCTTTTTTTTTTATAATTTACTATGGGGTAACCTCTGCTTGCTGTCTCTCACCAACCCGCGTAACTGCTCATGCATCTCCTTTGGATCGCATCGCGAGTTTGAGCTCGCTTCGCTCGCGCGTTAGAAACTAAACTATTTTAGAATAACTTCGTGGGAAAAATCGGTTCTCTGTCAGAAGTAACTTTCTGTATTGCACACAACTCTTGGAAATCAAAAATAAATATGTGTCTTCTAACATGATGTACATATCGCTGGTTCTAAATTAAAACTACACTTCTGCAAAAATCGATTTTTTTTTTTTTAATTACATCAAAAACATCCTAATTTTTTGCTTTTCTCGAGGACCTATCTTCATATCTATGGTTTAAATAATGGCAGCTAGAGAGCAGTAAGTTTGTTTGACACTCGTGTAAATTTCGCGCGCAAATACAGAATACAACGACAGAACATCAATGCGTCAGTAACATAGTGAAGCTCGGTGAGTGAAGACCTACTCTCAGTTAAGTTAAAACGGACTAAGAGCCGGTATTCTGTATTATATCAAAACTAAATTAGTGCTTTGGCTAATGTGTCGATTTAACCTTGAATTTCTTGAATTGTTTACCGCGTTATTCAAAATTAAATTGGTGCTTCTCCCTACATCAGTAGAAGAGTCTAGGTTAAAACGACAGATCTTAAGTTTCTTAAAAATATTACGAAGTAGATTCATATTAAAAATTATTAAAAATAATTGAACGCAAACAAACACTAAATTAGCTTTGATTCCACTGAGATAGCATTTTTTTGCTAAAAAAGCTTTAAAAACGCTCTCCTGAAAAGTAGTGATTTGCAGAAGGTGTCGTTTCAATTTTGAACCAGCGATATATTTTACACAGTGTCAGAAGTTTTGTGAGATTCCAAATGTTAACAAGAACCTTCATATTTGAAAGTCTTCCAGCAAAAGTCGCGCACCTCAATCAAACCTCCTAAATAGTATTCAACGATGTTCCAAATATTTTATGAATTACCACTATTTCACAGGTTTAGACTATTTTGTCGTTGATTTGAAGGGATTTCGGTTTTCCTAAGCTTATCTGTTTCATTTCTAACTGACTCCTTTAAATAATTTCTTCCCAAGTTTCATTTGGATGCTGCCCTTTCTTCCATCATTGCAAGAAATATTATGAGCGCTACATTATAATATTGTTCTGTATTACACACAACTTCTTGGAAATCAAAAATAATATATCATCTAACAATGAATGTACATCTGTGCCTTAATAGTTTTGAAGCATTAGTCCAATCCAAAACTCTTGTATAGGAAGGATCGTCACACCGACACTTCACTTTTATATTCAACTATATTATTTTTAATTTAATTTTGAACAGCTGAAAAAAAGCTTAACATTAGGTTCTTCGGCATCTGGTTCTACTAGTTCAATAATACGAAAAACAGTGGCAATACTAAAATTAAATTATTTTTCTTTTAAATTGAGGGGTTTTTTTTCATTAGAGAAAAGTGATATTTTTCTTTATTTTCAGTCATTACTTCCATTGCGAAATCAAAAACGTCCGGCAGTAAAACGTCAGGATAGAAAATTACAAGCTGCTTTTGAACTGTCAAACGTAATTTCCTACTAATGGAGAATAAAGTGAATCTCCCCGTTAAATGGAATTTAGTAGAAATATGCGATTAAACAAAATGAAGCATTTTCGCACCATAATTTCATTTGAAACATTTTATCCTTAAGAAATTTGGATGGTTTTATTTGTATGCTGATTATGTTCCGACTGTACAGAATTGTTTTTAATTCTTTCATTAAGCTGTCATTGCATTTAGAAAAGGGTAAATGTTTCATTTAACAAGTGCAAGCATTCCTTATGTTCAGTACCCTAAATTCCTTTCTCAGTGAGTCGTGAGGGTTCAGAAATAGGAAAGATGTTTTAGATGACGTCACTACCACTCATTACCAGGAGCACCTGAATTGCCAGAAGACGGATTGGTGATTAATGCCGCAGTAATGACAGCTACTGATAATTCTTCAAAATGAACGGAAAACTCGACTACCCGTTGATTACGGCACTGTTTGTTTTTTATATATGAAACTATGACCAAACCAACAATAACAATAAGTTCCGTCTAGAATTGTACGAGCCTACTTTCCCGTATACACCAATATCAAACTTATAATCTCTCTCTCTTTCTCTCTTTCCCATTTAGCCTTAGTTCTTAATCACTTCAAATACACATTTTTCACTGGTTATTACACATCATTCACTCATTTATTTATTCATTCATTCCCTCATTCATGTATTTAATTCAGTCACTCATTCATGCATTTATTCATTTAATCATTCATTCATTCAGGAATATCTTTAAAAATCCAGATCCAAAAAATTCCTGGGAAAATAGGCTCGTTTAGTTCTAGCCGAACTTGGTATATGTACATGTGCTACGTCATACGATCCTTCCGATAAAGTTTGCTCCAAGTAAATCCATCAGTTAGATCAGGAATTATATGTGATCGAAATTTCCCCGTAGGCACTCATTTTAAGATTTTTTGAATTGTGCCAAGCTTATTCAAAGGCACTTGGAGCGTATGTCCAGAATTTATATAAACTGCTTCATATTTTCCCATACGCGCTAATGTTAAAATTTTTTAAACTGTTCAAAATTGAATGAAAAATTTCTTAAATGAAAAAATAACATATGGAAATGAAATGTCCTAAAGACTAAAAACAGGTTTTATGTAGCTAAAAAGTGTTAATTTATTATGTTATAAATAATTTTTCAAAACATTTATAATCTCAAACTGCTATTTTTCGACGAAAAATGAATTTGGAGAAGCTTTTATGTGCAGATCCAATATTGCATTTTAAAATATTCAATACATTTTCTGCTTTGCTTAAAAATACATCAGCTTCTGCTTTAAGGGGTTGCATACTGTTTCTGAGTGTATAAAATTCTACCTCTTGGGAAAAAGTAAGAGATCTTAACCAAATCGCAATTATTCGTAAAGGGGTTACTAAAACTTTCGTATTATAACAAACAACATAGTTGTTATCTGTTCAAAATGCTTTAAATGCTTGGTTTCCTAAATCTCGACCTATAAATTAGCACTATGCAAATATTGACGGTCCCTTTGTCCATATCTCCTGTCTTAAGGGTCAGAATGCACTGAAAATTTGTATTTAAACTAGAGTTCGATGAATTCAACTGTGTTGTTAGGATGTTCAAAACATTGAACTTTCCAATCAAGTTGTTAAAGTTAGTGGTCTTTTTAAGCTGTATACCGCCCTATATCTAAATTGTATTTATATAATTATAAAAATGGCTTCAGTCGGCTTCGATTGACACCTAATTTTTCTAGAGCGCATGATGGAATCAAATAAAAAATTTGTCTTTCTTTTTTTTTTCCTTCCAGAATTATACCAGGTTTAGAACAAATACTCGACAGCACATTATTCATTGACAAAGCAGTTAATAGAAAAATTACTTCAAATATTTATCCAAAACATGAATGTAACGCTTGCTTTCATTTGTAATATGTAAAATAATATATTGAACTTGATATGTTGATAAAATAACTATACATATCAAGGAAGGCCTTCACATGCAAAAGATATTTCTAAAGAGAGAACTGGTTTTAAAATTAACAGTATACGGAGGGAAAGTTTTTCAGCTAATTTCCCACCCCAAAACACTGCCAGCTGGAATAACAAGCGGAAGAACTGATTGGTCATATGACCCATTCTGTCCTCTAACTTAATGTGAAAACGAAGGAAAAAAGCAGTCAAAACCGATTTCCTTTCCATTCATGGAAGGGATGAACTAACGTGATCACACAATTTCCCGGACCTTTAGTTTATAGCTGGACACGCATAATACTACTGCAGACGATTTTTTTTAAATTATTTCATTATGATCCAAAAAATAGGCATTTCTCAAAGAAAATATAACGCAATTAATACTAAAAGGAAAATATAAATAAGGGCAAGCGTTCTTTCTAAACACAGCTTCAAATTTCCAAGAAAATATTGTGAGCGAATTAAGAATTTATCCTTGGCAGCATCAAAGCGATGTCGCATAATTTCATTCTCAGTTAAAGTACTTCCGACGCTAATCGTTGTCGATAGTTCGGTATCTTAATCCAATAAATTGACGGGATTATGTCCGCTGTCTTCCGCTTTATTACTTTTATTAAAGAGGTGAAATGGCACGCCAGTGAAAAGATTGGGGCAAGATTATAAAGAAAATTTAGGAAACATTAATCAGAGATGTGGATGTTGGAGAGGTTTCTACTAAATTGATTTTCGCTTAGAGTGGAGAGAACTAAATGAGAAAAGGGAAAAGGCTGCGATGTTTGTTTTCAGAAGGGAGGAATTTGATGCCATTTATAAAAATTTTCTGAAAGCATGTTGAGTTTTTTTTTTAATTATTATTTAATGTTTTGTGTTTTTATATTCGATATTTGGGAAAGTTTAGGTTTTGTAGTTTTGCAAAACGTATGGTCTCTTTCCGTGGCAGAATTGTGGTTTTAGGTTGTGTACATTTTATGATTTGAACTTGTATAAATGTTTTGATGTGAATATTATATGAATTTTAGGACATTATGCTTTAGAGAATTTTTTTTTATTTGTTCCGGTGTAGCTTTTGTGTTTTAGTACTGTGAAAATTTTCTAATTTAATCCTGTGCCGATTTTATTTTTTGATATTATATGCAGTTTATCATTTGATGTAAGTACATTTTATAATATTCAGCGTTATGACAAAACTCCAGAATTTTTCAACAGTTTATTTTATACTGCGAAAAATTTTTGGATAATGGATTTGGAATGTTTGATGATAAATAAGTTATTTGGTATTACTTACACTTTATCTTATAGTGTGTATATTTAATGATTGGTACACTTGATCGCTTGTTAGTAATTGATTCAGTATTAATTTTATAAATTGATTCTGTATGCATTTTATAATTTGAATATGTGCAGTATAATAGCCCTTTTTTATTTTTTTAGAATACTACATACATTTTAAATTTTGATCCTGCGTATATTTTATTTTTTAGTAAATGTAAACGTGTGATAGTTTGAATTTTGTGTAAGTTTTATGATCTGAATTCTGTGTTAATTGGAAAATGTGCGATTCGTTATGGAAGTTTTTGACCCGATACAACATACATTTTTTAAATTTATGCTGCGGAACCTTTTGATTTAGTATTTTGGGAATCTAGATTTTATTTATTAGTATTATTATTGAGTACTTTTTCTTTCCATGATAGTAATAAAAATAACTCGCAATACAGTACCATCTGACTTTTTGAATTTTGAACCTTTAAGTTATTTGCAGATAATATCGGTTCAGTGTTTTGATTAAATCTATGTCAAAAAATTTTCAAGATAATGCATCGAAAACAAAATATTATACAACATTTAAAAAAACCACTACATGTGTTTCTCTGCGAGTTTAAACTTCCTTTTTATTGTACCGAAACAGAACTTTTTTTTATAAAGTCATTTTTTGCGACCGCTCATATTATATAAAACGGTTTTCAACCATAATATTATATAATCTCGATGCTAAATTATATTTGTTTCTTAAATTTTCTCTTGAACAATATTTTATATCTTAAAAAAGGGACCTAAAGAGGTGAATAATTAATTCTACAAAATTATACTTTATTGCGATGGAATAAAGTATAAAAGCGACCTTTTAATGCCTCTAAACGTATATTTGAACATCAAGAATTTAAATGCGCTTAATTATTGTAATAATAGGCCTTGCATCTAAAGAATTGTTTGAATAGGAGTTATAGAATATCCTTCATACGGTAGGGATAATTAATGGTATTAATTTTAAAAGGGTTACATAAAAATGTATCGCCTCAAATACCTTAATCAGTTTTAAAATTGAAATGAAATATAAAAATACGTGAAAGAAATAATAAGGCATTTTATTACAAAATTATTTCATTTTGCATTAAAATGGTTTAAGATTAATTTTTATTAAAGATTTTCAAGACATTCATTTCATTACTGAAATTTGGAAGACAATTATGATGTTATAATAGAAGATAAATAGTTTTAATAGAATATCGTTAAGGCATGTTATATTAAAACTATATGTTGAATAATTATGACTTTTTATAATTTTTCTCTTTCGTTAAATTGTTCTAACATTTCAAGCAGCTTTTCCAACTTGTCGATATCTCGAAGTTTGACCCTGTTTAATGCCAAGACAGTTTGAACTTTCTTGCAAAATCGTTTGAAAATATAAAACTAAAATATTTGTAAATCATAGTAGCTCTTGGAGTAAAAATAAAATACGTTTTCAAGGCACCAAAAAATAAATAAATAAAAAAAGCGCTGTGAGCGAAAACTCTTTGCTTCATAACACTAAAAACATGAAAAAAAGTATCCGAGGACATTTTTTAATTTTCTGCTTTTATATTTGCATATCTTGATTCAGAAATTGATTACGTCCAACTCCGCACGTAAGAAGGAAAAAAAAAACATCAAAAGTTTTCAAAACTTGAGTTCCGATTTTTAATTTGCAAAAAAGTTCTCAACTCTCCTATTCATTGTACGAGTACTTATTAGAAAGAATGAAACTGAATATTTCTATGTTTTTTCCTGCCGTGTTCCCAAAATTCCGCTATAGGTCAAGAAAATAAACTAGAGTTTTGTAGGAATAAATGTTCTTTCACATTCAGTGCAATAACAGTCCTCTTTTTTTTCAACCAAATATAGTTGGAAAATAGGTCAGATAGTTGAAAATTCTTTTCTTCCGGCTTTGTAGTAAGATCGAAGTTAGAGTTTATTGGAATAAAGGGGTTTTTTTTTTTTTCATTTATGCTGCATTGAATTTTAAAAAATATTTATTTTTTGCAAACAACCACTGCAAATGACTTATGATAAGCAGCATCCATTTGAAGGATAATGATAACAATAATAATAGTAATAATAATCCCAACAAAACATAAATGTGAAAAAGGGCCAAGTTCGATAAAACAAAAACGGCCTTCGAGTAGTCGGTGCCAGCGATAAAAGAAATGATATCTAAGGGGTGCCAAGTTGCATAGCAGATTCTTTAATCATAGCTGTAAGAGTGAACAATGCTCTTTAATTTATTTAAAAGCATTTTTATCGGATTCCTATTTGGCGAGTGTTAATTAAGGTAAATTACGTTCAAAAAAATTAAATCATTCAATTAGAAAGTTTTAATAGCTAGTAAAATCATGTGTCAAGCTATTATAGTTAATTTCTAATTGTCTTCTAATCGTCTTCTTGAACGTAACTTATCTAAATTAAAACTTGACAAGTTAGAAATCCGATAAAAAAATGTTTTTAAATAAATTAAAGAACATTGTACACTCTTACAGCTATGATTAAAGGATCTGCTATGGAACTTGGCACCCGTTAGGTATCAAATCTTTTATCGCTGGCACCGACTACTCGAAGGCCGTTTTTGTTTTATCGTACTTGGCCCTTTTTTCACATTTATGTTTTGTTTGGCTATCATCAATTTTTGAAAAGCCAAAATTTGTTGACGATAAATTATACTAAATTGAACCAAGCTAAATTGTTGCTATTAATTATTTAAATTTTTTTGTTTGTTTTTTTTCGTAATTTCATTTCTCCATAATAAGTCCTAAGTCCATCTTTACTTAAGTAATCTTTTATTTAAAACGTTGAAAAGTTCTGTATAATGACTACATTGTATTCTTTGTACTCAGCTTGAGTTTAACCTTAAGTCGAAAAATTAAAGCGAATAGTGAATTTCAATGCATCAATTATTTTCCTTTAAGCGCGAGAGAGTATTGTTTATATTATACTAGCGGCAGAAAAATATTGCCGCCGTTTGAAGTCGTTAGGAATGATGCTACTTATGAGTATGCTAGTAACTTCGAAGATAATGTAATTTTTTGAAGTTTCGGATTTTTTCCTTTATATATGCCAAAGCCAAATTGTCTACCTTTATACTAAGTTTCAAGTTTCTAATTCCCCTAGAAGTAGGTTAGGTTTTTGATGAGTGGAGTCAGTGAGTAAGTCAGTGATAAAAATGACTTTTCTGACCTTAATAATTCCATAACCATGAGAGGTACACCAATAAAATTTGATATTCAAGGAGTTAAGGGGATCTCTATTAGACGTACAAAATTTCAAGTATGTAGGTCTAATAGTTTTTGGGTAATGATGGGGTTAAAAGTAGTTCAAAATGGCTCATGTAAATATACACATTAGCCGGTGTCGCCGTTTCTGAATTTGGCTGACTTTCTGAACTTGGCGGACACACTGCCGTGTGTCTAGATAAAAACACTTAGGAGAAAGAAAGCATGATTCAAAGCGTGCGTCACATTAGGTCTGTCACGTAATTTAAAATATTTCACCCCCCCCCCCCCCAAAAAAAAAAAAAAATTTTTTTTTAATCATTTTGTTAACTTTTTTTCTCCTTGATCCAACATTTTATTATTTAAGAAACGCAATAACATGCGAAACTTTTTTGAACAAGTACGAAAGGAAGAAATTGATGTATTTAAACATAATTAAATTTATCTTACTTTTCAATGTAGTGTGAGTCATGATTGTGTTGCAAAATATATTCAAGGCATTACATGAATCAGGTTGGTTTTCACTCCACTAAAAAATTCTAGTTTAACCTTTCACCGAAAAAATTGGGGAAATTTAGATGCTACCAAGTTGAACCATTATAATGGTGTAGTATCACCTAGTTTCACCATGAAAGGGATATTAGGAACCATAATTATCGCTCAATTTTAGTACCAAATGTTGGCTGCAGCAAAATTTCACCATTTTTATTCTTTCTTTTTGGTGAAAGGTGGAACTAGAATTTTTTACAATCTAGCGTAAGACAGTTGTCTAGCTGCTAACGTGAACTGAAAAATGATTCCATTACAGATTCAAATTAGTTACACGTGTCTGAACATGTTTCAATACCATAATAATTTTCACTTCTCATATTACTTAAGCGTGGGATAGCGTTTCTCAAATTAGACTCCTACTCATCGTAATGGAAAGCTTTCCATTTCGTCATAAGAGTTTCTCACGGATAACAATAGACAGCCACTCTCAGGTTAGTGATGAGATCAGCTTTATTTATTGATAACACATTGCCGTTGTTCTTAATGAATTGAAATTCAACATCGTTTTAGAGTAAAATTTTAGAACTGAGAATCATGTGAATTGAAATTTCAAATCTTTTAGAATAAAATTTTAGAACTGAGAATCATGTGAATTGAAATTTCAAATCTTTTAGAATAAAATTTTAGAACTGAGAATCATGTGAATTGAAATTTTAAATCGTTTTTTAATGAAATTTTTAAGCTTAGAATCATGTGAGTTGAAATTCCAAATTGTTTTGGAATTAACTTTTTAAATTGAGAATCATGTTGCAAGTTAATTTTTCCTTGAAATTTATTTTTTAAACAGTTCTTTAAAAGTATAATCAATATAACTAAGCAAAAACAAAAGAAAGATCAATTCAATTCGCTTTATTTACTAAAGTATTGATTAAAGAAAAAGGAATTTTGTTTCGTTCATATTTTTAGTGAAACAAAACCTAGACATGAAACTGATTAAAATTGCTTACGAAACAATGAAACTTATGACGTACTGAGAGTACTAAAAAAGAAGTAAATGAATTGAAATACTAATAATGTCACTCCAGTAATAATTATTGAAAACTGAGCAATCCGGACAGGATTGTCTCCATGATTAAATGCTTCAATTGTTAGACAAATTAACTCTGATAAAAGCTAGACCACAATGAAAGAATATGCTCTTGAAATTATTTAGTTTAAAGAAAGCAATATAGTAATTAAAAAGGAAAGTTGCAAACACACAAGTACAGGACAGATTAATTTTAATTCGAAATACTTCTGCTTAAAATTAAAATGTAAGCTTATTTTTAAAGATGACTCTTATAGGACAGTTTATGGTATAAAAAGTAAAGATTTTTATCGCCAGAGATTTTTACCATTCTTTATTGGGAAGAAGAAAAATATTGGAAAAATTAAAATTTGCATTTTTACAAGTGTTCTACTCCTGTATTACTGCGCTGAAACTTCAGCATACAAGTTTGTAAAAACTAAATTTAGAAAACATTCTTTTAAAATTTGACTTTGAAAATTGTACGAATTATAAATTTTGTATAGTCAAAAGGCTTTTTTTACATTTTTTAATTAATTAAATAATTTGTTTATTTATTATTAAGGTGATAATCCTTAACTAAAAAAAAATTTTTAAATAGTTTGTGTTAATTTGTTGTTTTTAGCCATTGTATTACTATTTTAAATTCACTTCTCAATTTTATTTTTTATTTTATTTTCAATATTAAAATTTCGTCTTCATCAAAATAGTAGCACAATATATATTTGCGGAGAGATATATATTTGAAAAATGATGAATTGAAAAACGTTTTTGTTTTATGTGCAATTTCAAAAGAAACGGTGGAAAGGGTAAATTGTAAAAGCGCTTTTATCATAAAAGAGCCATTTATCAGCTGTAAGTGAAAAAGAAAAAGCGTATAAACGGCACGATATTTATTAGGTGGGAAGAAAGATATTTTTCACTGTTTTAGGCATAGGAAAATGTATCGCCAAGTGTTCTACAAAAGCTCGGGGAAGTGTAAAAACTATTTCTGGCTGCCGTTTTTCTTTCGGCTTTAACTGAATTTTTGAAGGAATTACATTTTTCACCTGACAGTTTCAAGTTGCATTTTTTAGTCAGTTTACAAATGGTATGCATTAGAAGGTATCATATGAATGTGATTCTCAATTGTGCAATATGTTTGCACTGCTGGATTGCAAAAATATTTATTTGGTTGAAAGGGGGTTTTTTCAATCACACTTTGGCAGTTGAAACAAATTCGCCTTAAAATCCCGTAAGAGCACGTATTTGAAATATAGCTCACAGCTTATTGTTTCAAGCTGCGTCCTACTTTTAGATATATCTTGAAACAAAAGTATTATTTAAGGTACTAATGGATTGTAGGAACCATGAAGCCAAGCTCGACTACGCGTACGAACAAGGCCAATGTCTGTATTTTGATATAACACATAGGTTTCCAAATGCAGGCAACCTGTTAATTTAGTGATATCTATCACTAAACACCACCAAGTATCGCCAACGATTATTGAGAAATCGAAGCGTTTTCACAATCCTTGATCACAAAAACTTTAACTTGTCAAACTTTTTTTTCATCAAAAAAAAGACGAAACATTAACAAGTCTGGCGTAGGAAAAAGCCCTCTTAAAGATTTTAGTCTCCGAAATAATTCTTTGCTCATCTTTTCATATGAAATATTTTCATATTATTAAAACAAGTCAAACGCAGTTTATCTACCTACTATGTGCTAAGACGCAGTTATCCCAAATATATTTTTTTTCTATTGAGCCTTCATCAGAGAAAAGTATCGTTCGCTGGTGTTTGAAATTTGACCTTCACTTATCACTTTATTGCCTCATCAAACCAGCAGCCGTTTTAATCTTGCTATAGACTTCTTATAATTATTCATTAAAACTTTCTAAACGGTAAGCATATTTTTAAAACATAGATTGTTTGAAAGTACATTAGATTTCTTTTTTTTTTCCCCCTTGCATGAGGTGTATAATCCTCCATCCCCCCTCTCCGATCTGCTATTAAATATACTACATACACACATCTCACAGTATATACATAATATAAAACAAATTCGCAAAACTATTACAGTATTACAAATCCTTAACATTTCCATTTTATGTAGTGTAAGTTTAGGCCTAATGGGGTTGTATATATACATATATATATATACAACCAATATATGGGTATATATAATGGATATTGGTTTACTATAACTAAAGTTTTTGTACTTAAATAAATGAAAAAAACTTTCGGATTAAATGACATCCAAAACAATTAAAATGCAACGTCTTTAATGTCATGAACTTCATCCAATTTAATTAACCTGAGTTTGAGTACAAAGCTGAACACAGACTGAAAACAAGTAACACACTTGTGGTATTTAATTAGCACAAGCTACCTCGAATTTCAGTGTAGGCAACAAAAAAAAGTAATGCCGCGATGTGGAATAAATGATGTTTTAATGATGTAAGACTTTGTTCTCGAGCTGGGCAGCAAGCATTTCTGTTTAATTTCTACTTGGGGGATGCCGCCTCCAATTCGCTACCAGGCACGGATACAAGAGAGGGGGAGTAGGGGCAGTTGCCCTCCACCTTCCCCTGAAAGTTTTACTAAAGATTATATGCATAAAGAACTTAAGCTTAATAATTTTTCCCTTTTAAAACAAATTTTCCCCAGAAAGTAGATAAAATCACATTGAAAGTGCGTCCTGTTCATCAAAATCCTGTGTCCGCGCCTGATCGCTACCGCTTTCCAACCTCCGGAACTGCTTACGTCATTCCTTCTACTAACTTTTTATCTAGCTTCATCTGTATCATAGAAAAAATTGATACTCTGTAGAAAAGTATGTTGTATAGAACATACATCTTTTCGAAATTAAAACAGTATGTTTAACGGAATAGCCAATTTCCCACGAAAAATTATTTTAATCCACGGGAAATTCCATTATCTGGGATCACAGAACAATATAGCTCGGTTTGGTACTTTGTAAATGTATTACGTTAAGCTGGATATTCGTTTAGCCGATATTCCATTAAGCTTGTTCGACTGCACACATGTGTCGTAACAGAAAGATGGGGGGTTACAATGTAATAGGCATTTTTACGACCAGCGGCGACAGTCCGTCTGGACCAACAATAGCTGAAGAGATTTTCTCAACAAAGGCCCATTGGAGGGATAAGATAAATATAAATTTTATAACTCAAGATGGCGGAGGAGGCAACAACACCGTGAGAACACCAGAAGCTAAACGCTCTGATTGCGTGGATCTTCGTACCGCCCCACAGATAAACTCGCCAGCCAACGGCCGACGGGAAGCGCCCTGGTTGGGAGAAATTTAAGAAAAGATGGGAGGCCAATTGAGTCTGAATTGGTCAAGACCTCCCATCAAATCAGCAAGGGGCTTTTGGTGAGTTAAAACCAAAAACATCGTCAGAGAACACGAGAGTTACATAAGAACTGCATCAGAGCATGATCAGAGAACACGAGAGTTACATAAGAACTGCATCAGAGCATGATCAGAGAACACGAGAGTTACATAAGAGCTACATCAGAGCATCATCAGATCTGGACAGAGGTGATGAGTTTTTCCCTGAAACCACTTCATCTTCCAAGGCAGAGATGGGCCCCTTCTGTACAATTTTTGATTGACAACATCTGCCGTCTATAAAATAGGCGCGGCAGGCCTCTTCTGCAGGCAGGACTATGATGATCACCATTCGCTTCCGGACGAGGAAGGATCGCCCACCGACACATATGGACTAAAATTCACAACAAGTGCTGCCGTTGGATCCGGACATGGTTCGTTCCCTGCACATTTCATTTTCCTTTTTAATAGTAGTCTCATGGGCCTAAGTTAATATCTATATAAGTGAATAAATTAATCTAGTTAACCAAAAGAATTTGTGTTTTATTGTCTATGCCACTTTGCGTATCACGCGCCCTGATGTCGTGAACCTGGCCGCGACAACATGTACAAAGATTTTACACAGTATCGGGTATTTTCACACCGTTTTCGTGTAATCGTTATTTGACAACGCGCTGATATTCAAATGAGTTAGGATGCTTTTTATCTTTTCATTTTCTTGCAAGAAATGTTTTGTGGACTAAAATTAACGCAATTCAGTGATCGCCAATAAATTATGGCGAGTACTATAATTTAATCTATTTTGAAATTAGGAAAAATTACTACTTCAATAGGATTGCAGGCAGTTGGAATAGTTTACCGATGGCAACTGTTAATTGCAGTGGTGTAAAAACCTTTAAGAACGCTCTTGATGTTTATTGGGGCTAGCTAAATTGACTAGGGCCAGCCTAACTGGGCCCTGTGCCTGTTGCTGGTCGTCAGTTTTGAATTTGTATTAATGGCGATCACTGAGCCCCACTGCACCCGTCACGCGACAGTAAGAAAAGTGCTAAGTCTTTGCTCAACTTTTCTTCCAAAAGGGTTTGTTATCTCTACTGGAATTTTATGGTTGCAGCAAAAATTGGTGTATAATGCCACCAAATTTGTTAATATATAGTTTGTGCAGCTTTTCCTTGATATTCCCAATGATGCAAGGTTGTATTGAGGTATATATTAGGATTAGACAACCTATTTCAAGTTGCCTGTGTATCTTCTGTACAGTATTCAGTGCAGAGCACCCACTCTTAAGGTGACGGCGGACCTTCAAATGAAACTTTATTTTTTCATGTAGTTCTTTGAAATTTTCCGTACTTGCAAATCACCCAATGAATGTACAGAATATTCAAAAAGAAAATTATTTTAACGAAATTAAATATTTAAAAAATAATCAATCAATTTTTAATAATATTTCAAAATGTTCCTTGCTTTACAATTTTAGATTTTTTTGGCTGAAGTTGTCATGCAATTAAGAAATGGGACATTACAAACAAAAATCTGCGTTCGTTTAAGAATCCGTTGGTAAATTATTTAAATGTATTTTTTTTTTGTTAGTTATTTTCTCACTTTCTTGCAAAATTTCGCATTGATCCATTATTAACATTTTTTAAATTACTTAATAATGTTCCATTCACGTAATGGATGCCACATTTTGTTTAAATATATAAAAACGAGTAAGTTACTAAGTTTCAGCCTTATCGAAGAAAAATTAAGTAATCTAAGTTAAACAGAAAAATTTAGTCTCGAGAAAAAATGCATTTTAAATGACCATTTGTGCTCAAATCATGCCACTTTCAAACGTTAACCCTTCAAATTAGCTCATGTTTTTCATAAACGACATTTTCTTTTTGCCACAATGAAAAACAGGTCCACTGCACTAAAAATATGCGTGATAAAAATAAAAAATTCCAGCTGATTTTTTTCAAAAGTAAGGTCTATCACTTTCATTTTAAAACTCATGAAAAGTGGCTTTCCCCAAGGTATTCTGCATTGGAAAAAATGATTAAAGTAAACTTCGCACGGGCCGTTTCCCAGACGTTAAGGAATGTGATGTGTAATGCTACATTAGCATAAAATATGCATTCTCAGAAAAAAAAAATTGTGCATTTACTTTTTCATCAGCAAAATTTAATAATATTTGCTTAAATAGCTGAAATAAAATGCTTACTCAAAAGAGCACATCAACAATAAGTTCCTGTTTAACGTCACTAATATTTTGATAACATGTATATAGAGAGACAATGATTAGTGTTTTCATATATCGGTAGTAAAAAGCAGAACTCAAGGTGAATGACCTCACTTTTTGCCAAAAAAGAAACATTCACTACTTCCACTATTTCTATTTTGAAAAGAATCGTACCTAGTAAGTTTTCGACATTATTAGAAATACACTCTAGTATTTCTATATAAACTCACCAATACAAAACCTTCCAAGCAAAAAAATATCCGTAAAAAAATCCTTTTTTAGTTAAGAAAAAGTTCTTTTTCACAGAACTTGCATAAAAGAAATCCCCCTAATAAAGTACAAGAGAGGAATTTCAAAGCCCTTTTCGTATCTCTCAAGTGGCAATAGCTTCTTTTATTTTTCTCGGAATGTTACTTTTGAATAGGATTTGTTTAAGTAGCAAAGCGATTTTCGTTACTTTGAGAGGAAAATTGAATTCGAAAGGATTCATTCCGCACGAGAATCAGAAGCAACTTCATCTTACATTTTAAGGCGAAGATTTTGAGCTTCCTGTTAGTTCAATTATATTCTTTAAAAAAAGTTTACTTTTACTTTTAATTAGAGATGGTAATATTTTCCTCTTATACGTTTCATTAAAAGTACTTTTCTGTATAAAAATCCTACAAATATGCAGTTAATAGAAATATTGTCAAAAAAACATTCTTGATAAAAAAGTACTTCAAAAATTGAAAACATTGATTAATAAAAAAAAAAATAATAAAAATTAAAATAGTAAATTTCATATTTATGTTTTACTTTTTACGGTTCATTTTTAAATGCTATAAAATGTATCCAGTAGAACTTTTTAAGCTTAAAAGGTGAGCAAGTAATGAATTTTAGAAATATATTTTTTTAAATCATATGCGGGAAAAAAAGTTATTGTTAAAATTAAAATTATGTTAATTAATAAATCTTGCTATTTAGTGTGTATCAGTTAAAAAGCACTTAGGAACGTCAACATAAAGCCTGGCAGCCACAATAACATTATTAAAATTTGTTGCTTGATTCTGCCACGGAAAACAAAATGTATAGTATAGTTAACCTTTTTCTTTTTTAGTTAAAATTTAACATAGACTATCGAAGTTAAAACTCAAAAGTAAAGTTTACCTGTTTCTAGTTATTTTCAGGTGGATAAAATGTCCGTGAAATAGAAGAAACTAATATTCTAAATTTTCACAACGACCCAAGATAGCAAGTAATAAATCTATATATATAAAATGAACTTTTGACGTTGTGGCTGCGCGCTCTACAGAAAAATCTACGCAACGTACGATTACAAAAATTTGCCCAAAATTCTATTATAGCCTGACGCTTTGCAAGACGAAGCCGTTTTTTTTTGAAATTCGACCTAATATTTTTAAATTTAATAATTAAACTGTTAATCTTCCAGTATTTTCTTCACTCCTTACGAGTTGTTCGAAGAATTGAAGTGAAATGGATTACAAATTCCGCGGTTGAATGTAAACATCGTTTGAGCCATGAGGCGAGGGCGAGTGCCCTGCATGTAACGAAAATCTGTGTTTTAACTGACCCATTTTTGAAAAGTATTTTGAGATTTGATCAATTATTTTAATGAAATTTATTTTTTAATGATGAATAGTACAATCCATTAAAAATTGCAGTCACCAAAGGTTTCCATCAGTAGCAAATAATGTTTACTGCATCCATGCAGTCCATGGGTGATTCTGATCCGAAATTCGGGTGAATAACGGTTTTCCGAAACAATTTTAATGTATTAATTTTGAGATGTCTTTTACAATTAATATCTACTTTTCTTTCTACTTTCAGACAAGCAAAATAGTTTGTACTACTTTTAAAAAATGTCAATACAATTTTTACCAGAAAAAAAAAAAAACTTTTGGAACTGACTTTTCATTTAATTACTTGAAGAATTATTTTTGAGCTTATATATGTATGCATATGTACTGTTGTGTTGAGAGGGGAGGGGATTATTAACCTATATACTTTGTTTTAAATTGATGGTGCATACGTTTTCCCCAAATTTTGTCTGAAGTTCCGATTTTTTTTTTTTTTTTTTGCTTAGAATCACCCATGGTTTACTGCAGAGGCGAAAAATTTCTTTTTGAGAGGTGATTTTCTTTCTTAGAATGGTTGTTGGGCCTACTTAAACTATATATCGATTTCAACTGTTATTATTCAATTAAGTGACTCGCCCAACCAGTTTAATTCAACTAGGCTAAAAAATTTAATATATTAACAGATTATCGAACTTATTAGTATCATAGGGATCTATTCATAAAAATAATATTCATTAAATACAAGAAACAATTAGCAAACAACTTTCACTCGATCGATGAAGAATTTAATTTTCCTTTTGAACATGTTGACGGGGGCATTGCTTCAGTGATGAATTTATAGGGACGGAAGGTTGCAACCTCCCATGATACACACATTCAAAATAAAATAAGTACATTGTTTTTGAATAAAGAATTTTAAAAATTGTTGAGGCATTATGTAAATTTGTAATGTTTGCTTAATGTTCTTTTGATTACTTAAATATTCATTATTATTTCCAAATATACTCACTCACTTGAATAAATGTTCAGCGTTCACATAATTTTTAAGACTTCGCCTTTCATCATTTGTATTCAAAAAGTATAACTTTACAACAATTTCAAGAATTCATCATTTATCGTTATTCTAGCATATTATATGTGAAAAGTTTTCATATCTAAAGTAAAACCCCGATGTAACATTTCACCAATCTACGTTTTACCTGCATTTTACATTTTTTCATCAGGTCCCAGTATTTTTTGTATCCTAATTGATGTTAAAATATCCCGAATTCTAAGTTTTATATTTACCGAATTCCACGTGTTTTATGTTTTCCCTCGAAAATGAAAAAAGAAAAAAGTGTTCTAAAATTAGCCATATTTTTCCTTTTGTGCTTTTTTTAGAACTTTAGGCATATTGTTAAAAGCAGTGGTGTAGTCGAGGGGGGACGGCGTCCCCCCAAACTTTTTACATTTTAGCATAAGCGTCCCCCCACTTTTGATTTCAATTGCTTATTTTCTTCTGATAAGCGTCCCCCAGACTTTTTTTTTTTAGGACTACACCGCTGGTTAAAAGTTAATTATTACTCTGTCACAAAATAAATTACAATCAAGGATTGTTTTTGCTTTCAAGAGTTTTTAAAAAGGAGCTATTCGAGTTTATCAAGGTTGCGAGAAAGTTCGTTTGCTTCCAGTATTGAACTGGAGAAGTTCGTTCTTTTTGCCATTTTATAAACCAACTTCTTTTTTTTTTGCTTAGAATCACCCATGGTTTAGTGGAGAGGTGAAAAATGTGATTTTCTTTTTTAGAACGCTGCTGGGTCTACTTATACAATATATATTGATTTCAACTGTTATTATGCAATTAAGTGACTCGCCCAAACAGTTTTATTCAACTGGGCAAAAAATTTAAGCTGTTAACAGATTATTAAACTTATTAGTAACATAGTATCTATTCATAAAAATAATGTTCATTAACTACAAAAAATAAGTACTACTCAATAACTTTCACTCAATCCATGAAGAATTTTATTTCCTTTTGAACATGTTGACGGGGAATTGCTTCAGTGACGAATTTATAGGGGCGGTTGGTTGCAACTTCCCATGATATACATGTTCAAAATAAAATAAGTATGTTGTTTTTAAATAAAGAATTTTAAAAATACTTCAGGCATTTTAATTATGTAAATTTGTAATGTTTGCTTAATATTTTGTGATTACTTAAATATTCATTATTATTTCTAAATATACTCACTCACTTAAATAAAGGTGCATCGTTCACATAATTTTTAAGAATTCGCCATTCATAATTTATTGTTATTCTATCATATTATATGTGAAAAGTTTTCATATCTACAGTGAAACCCCGATTTAACATTTCACCAATCTACGTTTTCCCGCATGTCACGTTTTTATTATCAGGTCCCAGTTTTTCTGTATCCTAATTGATGTTAACATACCCCTGGATTCTAAGTTTTTTAAATTTATCGAATTCCCCGTATTTTATGTTTTCCCTCGAAAATAAAAAAAGAAAAAAGTGTTCTAAAATTAGCCATATTTTTCCTTTTGTGCTTTTTTTTTAAAGCTTTATGCATATTGCTAAGGGTTAATTATTACTCTCTCACAAAACAAATTATGATCAAGGATTGTTTTTGTTTTCGAGAATTTTCAAAAAGGGGCTATTCGAGTTTATCAAGGCATGAGAAAGTTTGTTTCCAGTATTGAACTAGAGAAGTTTGTTCTTTTTGCCATTTTATAAACCAACAAAGCTCCAACACTTTGAGTCTAAAAAATATTTTGTTAGCAGTCACTATTATGTGCTACACTGTACTCTTATTGGACAGAACAGCTTACTTATAGTGGACATTTTACAAATAGTGGAAAGCTATTTTCTTTCCCATAAGGGCTAGGGAAAACGCTTACTATGTATTTCAATCCTGAAGATGCAGCATTCACTTTGAACTCCATGACTAAAAAACAATCCACTGTTATGGATTATTTTCAAACTAAATGCTCGGATTCGTAATTAAATGCGTTAAAATGGTATGTAATTTTCTTTTCGAAAATATATATATTATATTTTTTAAAAGAGTTCAAATCTGTCATTCATCATTTGTTACATAAAAGGATAAATTATTTAAAACGACAAAAATTTCAGTTACATTGAAAATGCCTCGCCCACCTATAATGAGGTGTTGTTTACAGAGTCGAAATCAGAGCCAGTGAGAAAACTTTCACCACTGAATTAGCTGAGAGACACCACTAGAAAAACAAATACAACTTGAATGTAGGAGAATCTTTTCCGGAAAAAAAACGTATGTTTGAGTCAGAACATCACCCTGATTACCATTTTTGTGGCATTGAATGCTGTAAAAAAAGCAATATTCCGTGTTCTGCTCATAACTAAGAATCCTATACATCCCATTCACATTAGGAACTGTAGGTAGGATTCCGCGATAAGAATTGAATTTTCCTTGCATTTTTAGCGTATTAATTTAGTAACATTCTTTTTCAGCTTTGAACTATAAAATTTCCCTTTTCAGCATTCACATGCACTTTCGAATTTGCTTTTGTCAAGATATGTCTCTTAAGCGATTTATATCAGAAACTGGCGTGATACTCCAAAAGCAAATTTGAAAAAAACAAGCTGGCAATTTCAAAGAATTACATCAAACCTTCATCCTCACTGCACAGAAAAAGTGCATAATGCACAAAGAGCAATTTACAATGTCTTACATCTTCAAGAATTACTCAAAATCTTAATCTCTGTAGCACAGAAAATGTGAGGGGACACAAAAATCGATTTACAAATGAATATTCTACATTTTTAAGAATAACATAAAATTTTCATCTTTGCTGCACGGAAAATCTGTAACGACTGAAATCAATTTACAAATAAAAGTCACACATTTTCAAGAATTACACAGCGTGGAAGCACAACCAGGAAATCAGGGAAATTTATATTCTGGAAAATATTAGGGGATATTTAAAGTTTTCTGAAATATCAGGGAAAATTATAGTTTTCAATATCCAAACCGGCAAGTGTCTTGAGTTTCGTTTGCGGAATTTCCTTTCGTTGCGCATGTTCAGAATATGGGGCTATTCTATTATCAAACGGGGAGTGAAGAGTGTCTGTGGGGAAAATTTTAGTTTTAGAAGGTGGGCATATATAATGTGGTATCTTATAAGCAGGATATTCCATTATCCGCTACCAAAGTAATGTCTATTTGCCCACTGTTCTTTATTCCATCAGTGGCATAGCTGAATGGGGGCGGTCCGCCCCGGTTGTCACCCATATTTGGTGTGACACCCCGCCACGACGGAGAAAAAGAATGAACCTTTAAAAGCTCCATAGAATAAAAAATACTTAAAAATGGGAGAAAAAAATATCCAATTTAACTTCTACTTTGATCTGAGCAAAGTGTTTCCTTTACAAAATATATTCACAATGTTTTTTAACCGCTAATCATAACCATTGCCCTCAAGAAATACTTTAAATATTTGATGCAACTGGTGTTCTTCTTTTTCAATGCTGCAGTTTAAAAAAAAAAAAATTCATAATATTTAATTAAAACGCATACTTCAGTGCTTACATTATTATTTTTTTTTTATTTTTTTTTTTTTTTTTTTGTATAGGGAGAGCGTAATCTTTTCCATGGGGTGACACTATTACTACCAGCCCCGGGTGTTACCCATGCTAGCATGATTAAAGTAAACTTCGCACGGGCCGTTTCCCAGACGTTAAGGAATGTGATGTGTAATACTACTTTAGCATAAAATATGCATTCTCAGAGAAAAAAAATTGTGCATTTACTTTTTCATCAGCAAAATTTAATAATATTTGCTTAAATAGCTGAAATAAAATGCTTACTCAAAAGAGCACATCAACAATAAGTTCCTGTTTAACGTCACTAATATTTTGATAACATGTATATAGAGAGACAATGATTAGTGTTTTCATATATCGGTAGTAAAAAGCAGAACTCAAGGTGAATGACCTCGCTTTTTGCCAAAAAAGAAACATTCACTACTTCCACTATTTCTATTTTGAAAAGAATATCGTACCTAGTAAGTTTTCGACATTATTAGAAATACACGCTAGTATTTCTATATAAACTCACCAATACAAAACCTTCCAAGAAAAAAAATATCCGTAAAAAAATCCTTTTTTAGTTAAGAAAAAGTTCTTTTTCACAGAACTTGCATAAAAGAAATCCCCCTAATAAAGTACAAGAGAGGAATTTCAAAGCCCTTTTCGTATCTCTCAAGTGGCAATAGCTTCTTTTATTTTTCTCGGAATGTTACTTTTGAATAGGATTTGTTTAAGTAGCAAAGCGATTTTCGTTACTTTGAGAGGAAAATTGAATTCGAAAGGATTCATTCCGCACGAGAATCAGAAGCAACTTCATCTTACTTTTTAAGGCGAAGATTTTGAGCTTCCTGTTAGTTCAATTATATTCTTTATAAAAATTTACTTTTACTTTTAATTAGAGATGGTAATATTTTCCTCTTATACGTTTCATTAAAAGTACTTTTCTGTATAAAAATCCTACAAATATGCAGTTAATAGAAATATTGTCAAAAAAACATTCTTGATAAAAAAGTACTTCAAAAATTGAAAACATTGATTAATGAAAAAAAAATAATATAATTATATAGTAAATTTCATATTTATGTTTTACTTTTTACGGTTCATTTTTAAATGCTATAAAATGTATCCAGTAGAACTTTTTAAGCTTAAAAGGTGAGCAAGTAATAAATTTTAGAAATATATTTTTTTAAATCATATGCGGGAAAAAAAGTTATTGTTAAAATTAAAATTATGTTAATTAATAAATCTTGCTATTTAGTGTGTATCAGTTAAAAAGCACTTAGGAACGTCAACATGAGCCTGGCAGCCACAATAACATTATTAAAATTTGTTGCTTGATTCTGCCACGGAAAACAAAATGTATAGTATAGTTAACCTTTTTCTTTTTTAGTTAAAATTTAACATAGACTATCGAAGTTAAAACTCAAAAGTAAAGTTTACCTGTTTCTAGTTATTTTCAGGTGGATAAAATGTCCGTGAAATAGAAGAAACTAATATTCTAAATTTTCACAACGACCCAAGATAGCAAGTAATAAATCTATATATATAAAATGAACTTTTGACGTTGTGGCTGCGCGCTCTACAGAAAAATCTACGCAACGTACGATTACAAAAATTTGCCCAAAATTCTATTATAGCCTGACGCTTTGCAAGACGAAGCCGTTTTCTTGAAATTCGACCTAATATTTTTAAATTTAATAATTAAACTGTTAATCTTCCAGTATTTTCTTCACTCCTTACGAGTTGTTCGAAGAATTGAAGTGAAATGGATTACAAATTCCGCGGTTGAATGTAAACATCGTTTGAGCCATGAGGCGAGGGCGAGTGCCCTGCATGTAACGAAAATCTGTGTTTTAACTGACCCATTTTTGAAAAGTATTTTGAGATTTGATCAATTATTTTAATGAAATTTATTTTTTAATGATGAATAGTACAATCCATTAAAAATTGCAGTCACCAAAGGTTTCCATCAGTAGCAAATAATGTTTACTGCATCCATGCAGTCCATGGGTGATTCTGATCCGAAATTCGGGTGAATAACGGTTTTCCGAAACAATTTTAATGTATTAATTTTGAGATGTCTTTTACAATTAATATCTACTTTTCTTTCTACTTTCAGACAAGCAAAATAGTTTGTACTACTTTAAAAAAATGTCAATACAATTTTTACCAGAAAAAAAAAAAAAACTTTTGGAACTGACTTTTCATTTAATTACTTGAAGAATTATTTTTGAGCTTATATATGTATGCATATGTACTGTTGTGTTGAGAGGGGAGGGGATTATTAACCTATATACTTTGTTTTAAATTGATGGTGCATACGTTTTCCCCAAATTTTGTCTGAAGTTCCGATTTTTTTTTTTTTTTTTCTTAGAATCACCCATGGTTTACTGCAGAGGCGAAAAATTTCTTTTTGAGAGGTGATTTTCTTTCTTAGAATGGTTGTTGGGCCTTCTTAAACTATATATCGATTTCAACTGTTATTATTCAATTAAGTGACTCGCCCAACCAGTTTAATTCAACTAGGCTAAAAAATTTAATATATTAACAGATTATCGAACTTATTAGTATCATGGTATCTATTCATAAAAATAATATTCATTAAATACAAGAAACAATTAGCAAACAACTTTCACTCGATCGATGAAGAATTTAATTTTCCTTTTGAACATGTTGACGGGGGCATTGCTTCAGTGATGAATTTATAGGGACGGAAGGTTGCAACCTCCCATGATACACACATTCAAAATAAAATAAGTACATTGTTTTTGAATAAAGAATTTTAAAAATTGTTGAGGCATTATGTAAATTTGTAATGTTTGCTTAATGTTCTGTGATTACTTAAATATTCATTATTATTTCCAAATATACTCACTCACTTGAATAAATGTTCAGCGTTCACATAATTTTTAAGACTTCGCCTTTCATCATTTGTATTCAAAAAGTATAACTTTACAACAATTTCAAGAATTCATCATTTGTCGTTATTCTAGCATATTATATGTGAAAAGTTTTCATATCTAAAGTAAAACCCCGATGTAACATTTCACCAATCTACGTTTTACCTGCATTTTACATTTTTTCATCAGGTCCCAGTATTTCTGTATCCTAATTGATGTTAAAATATCCCGAATTCTAAGTTTTATATTTACCGAATTCCACGTGTTTTATGTTTTCCCTCGAAAATGAAAAAAGAAAAAAGTGTTCTAAAATTAGCCATATTTTTCTTTTTTTGCTTTTTTTAGAACTTTAGGCATATTGTTAAAAGCAGTGGTGTAGTCGAGGGGGGACGGCGTCCCCCCAAACTTTTTACATTTTAGCATAAGCGTCCCCCCACTTTTGATTTCAATTGCTTATTTTCTTCTGATAAGCGTCCCCCAGACTTTTTTTTTTCAGGACTACACCGCTGGTTAAAAGTTAATTATTACTCTGTCACAAAATAAATTACAATCAAGGATTGTTTTTGCTTTCAAGAGTTTTTAAAAAGGAGCTATTCGAGTTTATCAAGGTTGCGAGAAAGTTCGTTTGCTTCCAGTATTGAACTGGAGAAGTTCGTTCTTTTTGCCATTTTATAAACCAACTTCTTTTTTTTTTGCTTAGAATCACCCATGGTTTAGTGGAGAGGTGAAAAATGTGATTTTCTTTTTTAGAACGCTGCTGGGTCTACTTATACAATATATATTGATTTCAACTGTTATTATGCAATTAAGTGACTCGCCCAAACAGTTTTATTCAACTGGGCAAAAAATTTAAGCTGTTAACAGATTATTAAACTTATTAGTAACATAGTATCTATTCATAAAAATAATGTTCATTAACTACAAAAAATAAGTACTACTCAATAACTTTCACTCAATCCATGAAGAATTTTATTTCCTTTTGAACATGTTGACGGGGAATTGCTTCAGTGACGAATTTATAGGGGCGGTTGGTTGCAACTTCCCATGATATACATGTTCAAAATAAAATAAGTATGTTGTTTTTAAATAAAGAATTTTAAAAATACTTCAGGCATTTTAATTATGTAAATTTGTAATGTTTGCTTAATATTTTGTGATTACTTAAATATTCATTATTATTTCTAAATATACTCACTCACTTAAATAAAGGTGCATCGTTCACATAATTTTTAAGAATTCGCCATTCATAATTTATTGTTATTCTATCATATTATATGTGAAAAGTTTTCATATCTACAGTGAAACCCCGATTTAACATTTCACCAATCTACGTTTTCCCGCATGTCACGTTTTTATAATCAGGTCCCAGTTTTTCTGTATCCTAATTAATGTTAACATATCCTGGATTCTAAGTTTGTTAATTTATCGAATTCCCCGTATTTTATGTTTTCCCTCGAAAATAAAAAAAGAAAAAAGTGTTCTAAAATTAGCCATATTTTTCCTTTTGTGTTTTTTTTTTAAAGCTTTATGCATATTGCTAAGGGTTAATTATTACTCTCTCACAAAACAAATTATGATCAAGGATTGTTTTTGTTTTCGAGAATTTTCAAAAAGGGGCTATTCGAGTTTATCAAGGCATGAGAAAGTTTGTTTCCAGTATTGAACTAGAGAAGTTTGTTCTTTTTGCCATTTTATAAACCAACAAAGCTCCAACACTTTGAGTCTAAAAAATATTTTGTTAGCAGTCACTATTATGTGCTACACTGTACTCTTATTGGACAGAACAGCTTACTTATAGTGGACATTTTACAAATAGTGGAAAGCTATTTTCTTTCCCATAAGGGCTAGGGAAAACGCTTACTATGTATTTCAATCCTGAAGATGCAGCATTCACTTTGAACTCCATGACTAAAAAACAATCCACTGTTATGGATTATTTTCAAACTAAATGCTCGGATTCGTAATTAAATGCGTTAAAATGGTATGTAATTTTCTTTTCGAAAATATATATATTATATTTTTTAAAAGAGTTCAAATCTGTCATTCATCATTTGTTACATAAAAGGATAATATTAACGACAATTTCAGTTACATTGAAAATGCCTCGCCCACCTATAATGAGGTGTTGTTTACAGAGTCGAAATCAGAGCCAGTGAGAAAACTTTCACCACTGAATTAGCTGAGAGACACCACTAGAAAAACAAATACAACTTGAATGTAGGAGAATCTTTTCCGGAAAAAAAACGTATGTTTGAGTCAGAACATCACCCTGATTGCCATTTTTGTGGCATTGAATGCTGTAAAAAAAGCAATATTCCGTGTTCTGCTCATAACTAAGAATCCTATACATCCCATTCACATTAGGAACTGTAGGTAGGATTCCGCGATAAGAATTGAATTTTCCTTGCATTTTTAGCGTATTAATTTAGTAACATTCTTTTTCAGCTTTGAACTATAAAATTTCCCTTTTCAGCATTCACATGCACTTTCGAATTTGCTTTTGTCAAGATATGTCTCTTAAGCGATTTATATCAGAAACTGGCGTGATACTCCAAAAGCAAATTTGAAGAAACAAGCTGGCAATTTCATAGAATTACATCAAACCTTCATCCTCACTGCACAGAAAAAGTGCATAATGCACAAAGAGCAATTTACAATGTCTTACATCTTCAAGAATTACTCAAAATCTTAATCTCTGTAGCACAGAAAATGTGGGTGACACAAAAATCGATTTACAAATGAATATTCTACATTTTTTAAAAATAACATAAAATTTTCATCTTTGCTGCACGGAAAATCTGTAACGACTGAAATCAATTTACAAATAAAAGTCACACATTTTCAAGAATTACACAGCGTGGAAGCACAACTAGGAAATCAGGGAAATTTATATTCTGGAAAATATTAGGGGATATTTAAAGTTTTCTGAAATATCAGGGAAAATTATAGTTTTCAATATCCAAACCGGCAAGTGTCTTGAGTTTCGTTTGCGGAATTTCCTTTCGTTGCGCATGTTCAGAATATGGGGCTATTCTATTATCAAACGGGGAGTGAAGAGTGTCTGTGGGGAAAATTTTAGTTTTAGAAGGTGGGCATATATAATGTGGTATCTTATAAGCAGGATATTCCATTATCCGCTACCAAAGTAATGTCTATTTGCCCACTGTTCTTTATTCCATCAGTGGCATAGCTGAATGGGGGCGGTCCGCCCCGGTTGTCACCCATTTAGGTGTGACACCCCGCCACGACGGAGAAAAAGAATGAACCTTTAAAAGCTCCATAGAATAAAAAATACTTAAAAATGGGAGAAAAAAATATCCAATTTAACTTCTACTTTGATCTGAGCAAAGTGTTTCCTTTACAAAATATATTCACAATGTTTTTTAACCGCTAATCATAACCATTGCCCTCAAGAAATACTTTAAATATTTGATGCAACTGGTGTTCTTCTTTTTCAATGCTGCAGTTAAAAAAAAAAAAATTCATAATATTTAATTAAAACGCATACTTCAGTGCTTACATTATTATTTTATTTATTTATTTTTTTTTTTTTTTTTTTTTTTTGTATAGGGAGAGCGTAATCTTTTCCATGGGGTGACACTATTACTACCAGCCCCGGGTGTTACCCATGCTAGCACTTAGGAACGTCAACATGAACCTGGCAGCCACAATAACATTATTAAAATTTGTTGCTTGATTCTGCCACGGAAAACAAAATTTATAGTATAGTTAACCTTTTTCTTTTTTAGTTAAAATTTAACATAGACTATCGAAGTTAAACTCAAAAGTAAAGCTTACCTGTTTCTAGTTATTTTCAGGTGAATAAAATGTCCGTGAAATAGAAAAAACTAATATTCTAAATTTTCACAACGACCCAAGATAGCAAGTAAAAAATCTATATATATAAAATGAACTTTTGACGTTGTGGCTGCGCGCTCTACAGAAAAATCTACGCAACGTACGATTACAAAAATTTGCCCAAAATTCTATTATAGCCTGACGCTTTGCAAGACGAAGCCGTTTTTTTTGAAATTCGACCTAATATTTTTAAATTTAATAATTAAACTGTTAATCTTCCAGTATTTTCTTCACTCCTTACGAGTTGTTCGAAGAATTGAAGTGAAATGGATTACAAATTCCGCGGTTGAATGTAAACATCGTTTGAGCCATGAGGCGAGGGCGAGTGCCCTGCATGTAACGAAAATCTGTGTTTTAACTGACCCATTTTTGAAAAGTATTTTGAGATTTGATCAATTATTTTAATGAAATTTATTTTTTAATGATGAATAGTACAATCCATTAAAAATTGCAGTTACCAAAGGTTTCCATCAGTAGCAAATAATGTTTACTGCACCCATGCAGTCCATGGGTGATTCTGATCCGAAATTCGGGTGAATAACGGTTTTCCAAAACAATTTTAATGTATTAATTTTGAGATGTCTTTTACAATTAATATCTGCTTTTCTTTCTACTTTCAGACAAGCAAAATAGTTTGTACTACTTTTAAAAAATGTCAATACAATTTTTACCAGAAAAAAAAAGCTTTTGGAACTGACTTTTCTTTTAATTACTTGAAGAATTATTTTTGAGCTTATATATGTATGCATATGTACTGTTGTGTTGAGAGAGGGGAGGGGATTATTAACCTATATACTTTGTTTTAAATTGATGGTGCATATTTTTTCCCCCAAAATTTTTGTCTGAAGTTCCGATTTTTTTTTTTTTTTTTTTTGCTTAGAATCACCCATGGTTTACTGCAGAGGCGAAAAATTTCTTTTTGAGAGGTGATTTTCTTTCTTAGAATGGTTGTTGGGCCTACTTAAACTATATATCGATTTCAACTGTTATTATTCAATTAAGTGACTCGCCCAACCAGTTTAATTCAACTAGGCTAAAAAATTTAATATATTAACAGATTATCGAACTTATTAGTATCATAGTATCTATTCATAAAAATAATATTTATTAAATACAAGAAACAATTAGCAAACAACTTTCACTCGATCGATGAAGAATTTAATTTTCCTTTTGAACATGTTGACGGGGGCATTGCTTCAGTGATGAATTTATAGGGACGGAAGGTTGCAACCTCCCATGATACACACATTCAAAATAAAAAAAGTACATTGTTTTTGAATAAAGAATTTTAAAAATTGTTGAGGCATTATGTAAATTTGTAATGTTTGCTTAATGTTTTTTGATTACTTAAATATTCATTATTATTTCCAAATATACTCACTCACTTGAATAAATGTTCAGCGTTCACAAAATTTTTAAAACTTCGCCTTTCATCATTTGTATTTAAAAAGTATAACTTTACAACAAATTTTAAGAATTCATCATTTATGGTTATTCTAGCATATTATATGTGAAAAGTTTTCATATCTAAAGTAAAACCCCGATGTAACATTTCACCAATCTACGTTTTACCTGCATTTTACATTTTTTTCATCAGGTCCCAGTTTTTCTGTATCCTAATTGATGTTAAAATATCCCCAATTCTAAGTTTTATATTTACCGAATTCCACGTGTTTTATGTTTTCCCTCGAAAATGAAAAAAAAAAAAAGTGTTCGAAAATTAGCCATATTTTTCCTTTTGTGCTTTTTTTAGGCTTTATGCATATTGTTAAAAGCAGTGGTGTAGTCGAGGGGGGACGGCGTCCCCCAAACTTTTTACATTTTAGCATAAGCGTCCCCCCCCTTTTGATTTCAATTGCTTATTTTCTTCTGATAAGCGTCCCCCGACTTTTTTTTCAGGACTACACCGCTGGTTAAAAGTTAATTATTACTCTGTCACAAAATAAATTACAATCAAGGATTGTTTTTGCTTTCAAGAGTTTTTTAAAAAAGGGGCTATTCGAGTTTATCAAGGTTGCGAGAAAGTTCGTTTGCTTCCAGTATTGAACTGGAGAAGTTCGTTCTTTTTGCCATTTTATAAACCAACTTCTTTTTTTTTTGCTTAGAATCACCCATGGTTTAGTGGAGAGGTGAAAAATGTGATTTTCTTTTTTAGAACGCTGCTGGGTCTACTTATACAATATATATTGATTTCAACTGTTATTATGCAATTAAGTGACTTGCCCAAACAGTTTTATTCAACTGGGCAAAAAATTTAAGCTGTTAACAGATTATTAAACTTATTAGTAACATAGTATCTATTCATAAAAATAATATTCATTAACTACAAAAAATAAGTACTACTCAATAACTTTCACTCAATCCATGAAGAATTTTATTTCCTTTTGAACATGTTGACGGGGAATTGCTTCAGTGACGAATTTATAGGGGCGGTTGGTTGCAACTTCCCATGATATACATGTTCAAAATAAAATAAGTATGTTGTTTTTAAATAAAGAATTTTAAAAATACTTCAGGCATTTTAATTATGTAAATTTGTAATGTTTGCTTAATATTTTGTGATTACTTAAATATTCATTATTATTTCTAAATATACTCACTCACTTAAATAAAGGTGCATCGTTCACATAATTTTTAAGAATTCGCCATTCATAATTTATTGTTATTCTATCATATTATATGTGAAAAGTTTTCATATCTACAGTGAAACCCCGATTTAACATTTCACCAATCTACGTTTTCCCGCATGTCACGTTTTTATTATCAGGTCCCAGTTTTTCTGTATCCTAATTGATGTTAACATACCCCTGGATTCTAAGTTTTTTAAATTTATCGAATTCCCCGTATTTTATGTTTTCCCTCGAAAATAAAAAAAGAAAAAAGTGTTCTAAAATTAGCCATATTTTTCCTTTTGTGCTTTTTTTTTAAAGCTTTATGCATATTGCTAAGGGTTAATTATTACTCTCTCACAAAACAAATTATGATCAAGGATTGTTTTTGTTTTCGAGAATTTTCAAAAAGGGGCTATTCGAGTTTATCAAGGCATGAGAAAGTTTGTTTCCAGTATTGAACTAGAGAAGTTTGTTCTTTTTGCCATTTTATAAACCAACAAAGCTCCAACACTTTGAGTCTAAAAAATATTTTGTTAGCAGTCACTATTATGTGCTACACTGTACTCTTATTGGACAGAACAGCTTACTTATAGTGGACATTTTACAAATAGTGGAAAGCTATTTTCTTTCCCATAAGGGCTAGGGAAAACGCTTACTATGTATTTCAATCCTGAAGATGCAGCATTCACTTTGAACTCCATGACTAAAAAACAATCCACTGTTATGGATTATTTTCAAACTAAATGCTCGGATTCGTAATTAAATGCGTTAAAATGGTATGTAATTTTCTTTTCGAAAATATATATATTATATTTTTTAAAAGAGTTCAAATCTGTCATTCATCATTTGTTACATAAAAGGATAAATTATTTAAAACGACAAAAATTTCAGTTACATTGAAAATGCCTCGCCCACCTATAATGAGGTGTTGTTTACAGAGTCGAAATCAGAGCCAGTGAGAAAACTTTCACCACTGAATTAGCTGAGAGACACCACTAGAAAAACAAATACAACTTGAATGTAGGAGAATCTTTTCCGGAAAAAAAACGTATGTTTGAGTCAGAACATCACCCTGATTACCATTTTTGTGGCATTGAATGCTGTAAAAAAAGCAATATTCCGTGTTCTGCTCATAACTAAGAATCCTATACATCCCATTCACATTAGGAACTGTAGGTAGGATTCCGCGATAAGAATTGAATTTTCCTTGCATTTTTAGCGTATTAATTTAGTAACATTCTTTTTCAGCTTTGAACTATAAAATTTCCCTTTTCAGCATTCACATGCACTTTCGAATTTGCTTTTGTCAAGATATGTCTCTTAAGCGATTTATATCAGAAACTGGCGTGATACTCCAAAAGCAAATTTGAAAAAACAAGCTGGCAATTTCAAAGAATTACATCAAACCTTCATCCTCACTGCACAGAAAAAGTGCATAATGCACAAAGAGCAATTTACAATGTCTTACATCTTCAAGAATTACTCAAAATCTTAATCTCTGTAGCACAGAAAATGTGAGGGGACACAAAAATCGATTTACAAATGAATATTCTACATTTTTAAGAATAACATAAAATTTTCATCTTTGCTGCACGGAAAATCTGTAACGACTGAAATCAATTTACAAATAAAAGTCACACATTTTCAAGAATTACACAGCGTGGAAGCACAACCAGGAAATCAGGGAAATTTATATTCTGGAAAATATTAGGGGATATTTAAAGTTTTCTGAAATATCAGGGAAAATTATAGTTTTCAATATCCAAACCGGCAAGTGTCTTGAGTTTCGTTTGCGGAATTTCCTTTCGTTGCGCATGTTCAGAATATGGGGCTATTCTATTATCAAACGGGGAGTGAAGAGTGTCTGTGGGGAAAATTTTAGTTTTAGAAGGTGGGCATATATAATGTGGTATCTTATAAGCAGGATATTCCATTATCCGCTACCAAAGTAATGTCTATTTGCCCACTGTTCTTTATTCCATCAGTGGCATAGCTGAATGGGGGCGGTCCGCCCCGGTTGTCACCCATATAGGTGTGACACCCCGCCACGACGGAGAAAAAGAATGAACCTTTAAAAGCTCCATAGAATAAAAAATACTTAAAAATGGGAGAAAAAAATATCCAATTTAACTTCTACTTTGATCTGAGCAAAGTGTTTCCTTTACAAAATATATTCACAATGTTTTTTAACCGCTAATCATAGCCATTGCCCTCAAGAAATACTTTAAATATTTGATGCAACTGGTGTTCTTCTTTTTCAATACTGCAGTTTAAAAAAAAAATTCATTATATTTAATTAAAACGCATGCTTCAGTGCTTACATTATTATTTTATTTATTTTTTTTTTTTTTTTTGTATAGGGAGAGCGTAATCTTTTCCATGGGGTGACACTATTACTACCCGCCCCGGGTGTTACCCATGCTAGCTATGCCATTGTTTTTTTTTACACTTCATCAAATTGATTACATATATATAGTCCAGTATCTCTTTGCCGCAGCTTTTGCTTTTCTTGAATAGGCTAAGGATGATCAGTAACTGTTAGATTTTTCAGACAATCTTTACTAAACTTTGTCTGATCAATTTATCAATTCCACATTTTCTTATCAATTTATCAATCTTCCCAGATTACTTTAATTTGTGACAATTAAAATTTCATATTTTGAAATAAGTTCATTTCTCCTATTTGATTTCAAAATGTATGTTTATGTATAAAGCTAATAATACACTTTATTTTTTACTTTTTGTATCACAATTTACTCTTTTGATTGGTTTAAATAAACCTTTATGAAATAATATTTATATTTTAAAATTCAGCCTCAGAAAGAATGTACTGCTATCTATCAGAGTAAAAAAATGTTATGTAATAGATTTGATGATGTGATAAAGATAAATATGCCACAGGATATAAATATAGATCAACAAATATAAGTTATTAGTGATAGATTGAAATAATTTTATATCTAAGTCAAGGTAGGTATACATTTATGGAAAAAGACATAGGCTGAAATAAGTTTTTTATCCGCTGAAAACTGACTTAAAAGGTCGCCTTCGGCATTTTGCTTGAGAAAAAAAAACAAGTTATTTTAGCCCTTTGCACGGGCAACGCCGTTGCGGGTACCGCTAGTAAAGAATAAACAAAAGATGAAAAAAAGGAACTGGTAAGGAAATCAACTTTCATGCAAAACACAAAATGACAACTAAAAATTTCGTTCCTTCAAAATGCAAAATAGAATTAAAATCGCTTTATTTTTGAATCGTTGCCAAATCGAAAGCAGGTAAAATAATAGTAATATTTAAAAAGCTTTGCATGACGATAACCATTTAAGTGCAAAAAAAATCGTTTGTGAAATAAGAATTTTTTTTCTCATTTTTTTTTCATTTGTCATAGCTTTTATAATAATAATAATAATTGCTATCATTATTATTATTTTAATCAAAAAAAAAATAATGTGCTAAGAATCTCATTAGTTTTCTAAATTCAGGCAGCGAAGCAAAGGGATGCGACAAAACTAATATTTTGTGTAAAACTTCATCAAAAAGTTCAGATCATCTGCAAAATTCTTGAAGCTTCTCAAATAACTTCAAAAGTTTACAATTAAAAACAAAAGCTTATAATTTAAGGTTTTATATTCCTAATTAGAAATTTTGTCCGGTTCCTTTTTGATTCCGGTATTACTTCGTCATGTGCTGAGGTAGGTACAACTATTAAACGCGGTCACTAATTTCGTTTGGACAAAATTTTAAAGCAAAATTTTAGTCAAGCTTATGTAGTGAATAATTGAAAATTTATCAGTTTTAATTCTCACTTAGCTGTATTTTTCAAAAGGAAAATCCCTTCCCCCCCCCCTTTTTTTTGTTTATAAAAAGCTTTTAATTCTATTCTATATTTCCTGTCAGTAGTCATTTTTTATGAACTGCGAATAGCAGCAGGCAAAGATATAGCTTTATCATAGTTAGAATAACTTAATCATTAAACAAAATCCCAAGCTTCTACAAATTCAAAAACTGTAAAAACAAAACATGGCAAAAATAAAGCGTCTGCAGATGATTTAAAGCCTTTTTAGCCTACTTTCCCGTAAAAGTAAAAAAAAATAATAATAAAGCATGAAAGAAGGCTTAATGTATCGTGAAAATATCGTTAAAAATCAAGAAAAGTCAAAAATAAGTGAAGTAATTAAATAAAGATTGAAAAATAAAAAATTTTAAAGTAGGGTATTGAGATGGGGAAAAAGTGTGTCTGTCGGTCTGTCGGTCTGTCTGTCTGTCTGTCGGTCTGTCTGTCGGTCTGTCGGTCTTTCCCCTCCTAATAACTTTTGAACGAATTGTCCGATTGAAAAAATTCTTTTTGCATTCGAAAGATCTCGGCGAGGACATCTCATTTCTATATTTTACTTTTTGATTTGAACAATTTTTTGTTCAATTTTGAACAGTTCAAAAAATTTTAACATTAGCGCCTATGGACAGAATTGAAGCAAATTCTGTAAACTCTGGGCACAAGAGCCAAGTTCCTATTGAAAGCTTATTGAAAGGAGTTCTCGGCGTGAAATATTGATTTGAGCAGTTTTTGTTCATTTTTGAACAGTTCAAAAAATTAACACAGAGCTTACGGGGAAATTTTCAACCCTATATAAATCCTGATCTAACGGACCGATTTGCTTGGAACAAACTTTATCGGAAAGCTCTTGTAACGTAGAACATGTAGAAATAGAAAGTTTATCCAGAATTTACGGGCCTATTTTGCTATGAAATTTTTTGATCGGGATTTTCAAGGATATTTCTCAGTGACTCAATGAGTGAAATAATGAATGAATGAATAAATGAAAGAGTGAAAGAATAAATCAATGAATAAATGAATGAGGAAAGGAATGAATGAATAAATTATTGAATAAATGAAAATATAAATAAATGAGTGAATAAATACATGAATGCGTAAATGAATGAATAAACACTTGAATGAGGTAACGAATGAATGAATAAATGCATGGCTGAATAAATGAAAGAATGAATGAGTGAGTGAATGAATATGTATTATCCGTTGAAAAAGGTATATTTTCAATAATTAGAACTAAAGATAAATAAGAAAGAGAGAGAAAGAGATAGCTAGATTATAAATTTGAATTTGGTGTATACGGGAAAGTAGGCTGTATAGTTCTAGACGGAACTTCTTGTTTTTAATGATAAATTCTCATTTTTTCCCATGTAAATAGATCGTCTGCATTACGCATTTAAATTAAATGAAATATGAAATAATTTTTGCTAAGAGGCACACGGATGTAAGTGCACTTGCACCACTTTATCTCAAAGCAGAATGAAACTTTCATTTCAGGGTGTCCAGATGTGGCTAAAATTGGATATTATGGGTAGGTACGAAGGGTTTACTCGGAGCATTTTTCACGAAGCCATTTCGTCAAATACGACGAAAGTTTCGTGAAATTTGAGCATGCGTTTCTAAGAGTGTACATAATTATTTTCAAAATACAAAGTAAAAATCAATTATGCAAACCCAAACTACTCACTCTTTAGCAAAAAAAGTGAAAATGCGTGTAAGTTTTTTTAATTATTCGAACCTAAAATTATTTTTATGATAACCTATCAACTTTATATTAACATAGTTTACGTTGTTGATATGTTAACGTAAAGTTACTTTTATGTTAACACATCAGCAACTCTTATAAGTCCCTTTTCGAAGACTGCCTTTCTTGTTCAATTTACATATATACATTTGTTTCTGTTTTGTGAAGAATTATTTTGTCAATCTCTCAAAAGATGCTGCTAGCTAAAAGCGTTTTCAATTACTAGCCAGAAACAATTCTGGCTAATAATGTATACTTTAGTTTTCCATATTAAAGTTATTATTTGTTTTTTTCTTTAATTCAACCAAGATTTGCTTGCTTTGAGATTTATATACATTTACTATGTTCAGTTGGCAGTTGTAGCGTACGTTCTGTTGATCATTTAATGATATAATGGCAGAGAATGGTGCAGGTAGTATATTAGAAGATGTGATACTCCTTAGAACAAAATGCACTATCATTATAAAAAATGTAGTTAATACTGGTCATGCAAATATAACGCTGGTCATATATACATATACAGAGGATCACCAATGGAGATGGACGAGCAAGACCGGTGTTCTCTTTCAGAAGGCACCAGATATCCGGTATCCGAGCGTTTGTTAAATATATGGCACCCTATCAAATCACTAAACGAAATATCCGGTGAGTAAAGTTTAATTTTTGAAAATGAATTAATTAGCATGTTCCGAAAATATATGTTAAGTGAAAAACGTGCATGTGTTTGGAAGCTGTGGGATCTTTAAAAATATGTATAGAATTTACAGGAACACCAGAACCGGATATCCGGTACACATACGTCAGACAAGAGACACCGTATATCCGATATTCGATAACAGGAATATCCGATGTGAAGCTTAGAAACAACCAGAACTACAACTACAACCAAATGGCTAAATTCTTCCACGCAACTGGCTAAATGTCGTCTGGAAAATCTGGCAACCCTGATTTAGCAGTTTTCTAAAATACGCTGTATATAGCAGTATATGTCAGGTTTACCACTAATATCTCTTTACCACAAAACGTTTGTGTGTTTTCTATATCATTTGCAATAGTAATATCAAAATTTTCATTTTTGTCATTTACACCCCTTTGCTTCTAAGTGCCTCAATTGATGGTTTAAAAAGTATTACACATTCCGTTCTGAACTTCTTAGAATGCTTTATATCGAAGGTTTACATCATGAGATTCAAGCAAATTCAATAATTTCATTTTAGACTTGCGTTAAAAATTTTATGTTTGGGAAATTCAGATTGATTGAATATTCTATAACTATTAAAGTAAAGCTTCTAATTTCCCATAAAATTTTGAAAAACTTACGATTAGTTTTAATTCTCAAAACCCATTTTTAATTTTAATTCGTACTTGTCCAAAAGCTTCAAAAAACGAAATTTATTATAATTTCAAATCATTCTTAAGTATTTTTCCTTGACATAAAATGTAAATTTCACTCTGGCAACATAAACTCTAACTCTGTATGCAATAAAATAGAACTCCACTTCAAAAGCAAGCAAAAAATTAAATAAAAATTTTAATACAAGTCATCAACTTTAGGATATTGAAAACAAGCTAAGTCATAAAAACCCATTTAGTATCTTCTTAAGTTTTCAGTTTCATATTTTTGAACTTTATGATTACGAAATCGTTTAGATTCCGACTCAGACGTCCCCGTGAATAAAACATGTTTGCAAAGTTTTCGTGAAGTTTTGAATTTTTTGGGACTTCTTGACTTTCGCATTGATTTTCCTCAAGCAGAAAGAATTCGAACAGAACGAAAAACTATTTATAAGTTCCCTGAATGTCTGCATTAGGTCAGGGAATAAAAAAAGTGCAGTAAGAGAACAACTGCTTTTCGGCATGTGCAATATAATGAATTCCTTCTCTTCTCTCAATCAATGCATGAGAAAAACAGTCGGATTCTTAAAAGTTTTAGAGTTTTCGGGTTAAATGCTGCTGAAGGGATGATGTTTTATTCAAAAATGAGTATTGAACTTTTATTGACTATATATTCCGAAAATGTTTTAAAATGTACTATAAAGTCTTGGTAACTCGGCATTGGGTAACTTGAAAGTTCGATTAAGTCGGCATATAAAAAAAAGAAAAAAGATGGGGACGGGAATTTCAGTTTTGTCACGACATTTTTAATTAACATCAAGTACTAACTATTAAAATAACTCATGGTGTGCGTAAACATCTTCATGGCTATTTTAAAAATTGTGGAATAATTTTAGTCTTGTAAGTAAATATTTTTAATTATTATGTAAAAATATGCCGTGACAGACACGGACAAGAAATGGACACGACTACTGCAGTATGATTTACGTAGTATTTCAAAATTTTATTTTTTAGCTTAAAATTCTTCTCTATTTCTAAATTTGACATGAAAACGTGTAATCACACCAAAATTTATTAAATTATGTTATAATAATTTTGTACTTGAAGTGATAAAAAAAGTATGTTTTGTTTGTTTTGAAGAAGTATAAGGGAATTCACGCGGTTCACCTTACATAAGAATAAATAGACCTACAACAATAGAATGCTATTCTTTTATTTGAACTTTTAATACTTTTGTTCAGTTTTTAATCAAAAAAATAAACATGGTTCATGAACACATTGCTCATGAGCCCACAAGTGGTACCATACGCAGAAAGAAAGAAAAAACTTTTTGAAAGTACACCAGACGCAGTTGAATGCTCCGGTTTCGCAGTTAAAAAAATAAAAATCTCGTTTATATATTATAACACGATTGTAAGGTATGCATACATTATAAAAATGCAAAAGAACGGCGATGAAGCAGATATTATAGTTTAAAGTGTCCTAATGAGATAGCTTTTTATTTTCAAAATAAAAAGCTAACCTCATTAAGAAGCTAAACCCATTAAGAATTAAACATTGTTTTTAAACTTATATTTTAAAAAAAAAATACAAGATTCTAAGTTAGATTTATTTGATTTTTTAGCTTGCTAAATGTTAAATCTTAGTTTTGCTATGCATTTTTAGCAAATACTAAAAATAGCTCCAAATATTGAGTAGGCTCCTGCGTTAGAAAGCTAGCAATAAATTCAGTATTACTAGAAATAGTTGAACACAGCTTTCATAAATAGAGAATGTTTTTGAGTTACAAAAAAAAACATTTAAATGAAAATTATTTTAAAGTTTTCAAGTAAATAAAATAAATAAAAAGAAAACAGCTAAGTCGCGCACGTTTGAATTATTTGCATTCTAAGCACATGAAGTTATTTTCGCATCACCTACTCAGTTTAGGTAAGCCCATTGCAGGCATTTCTGGCAACGAATGCACTGTTTACATGACTACTGCATATTAAGCTCCCCGCCATCTTTATTTTGCTTCTCTATACAGATGCATGAAAACGAATAACGACAGATGGATCATGTACTTACCATTAAAACGAATTAAATGCACTTCTGGTAAAAATCTCAATTTCCAACTCGGTGCAGCCTAATTTTTCGTAGTGTTAGAAAAAAATTCCAGATCGCAGATACAAGCGCACAAATGCAGCTACCAGTAACTGCTATCAGTCATAAAATGGCGTAGTTTTGCGTATAGAATGTGTTTTGATATTTGCCAGTACACGTGATGTGCCCACGTAGGTACCCATACTAAGAGGTACCGACTTTTTACACGGGTAACTAATCATTCAGTGACGATGGGAAAATGTGTGGGACTGGCAACGCAACTAAATATAGTCAAACTCCACTCGCTCTAGCACCAACCAATATTTGCGTCGACCTGACCGCCTCTCTCCTATTATTATTGTTATTATTATTATTATTATTATTATTATTATCAGTATTTTTGTTGTTGTTGTTGTTATTGTTATTATTCTTGTCATTATCATTATTTGTCGTTGTTATTATTGTTAATTATTATTATTACTATTAGTATTAATAGTCATTTCCGTAATTTCGTCACTGCGTAATTATTTTCAAAATATAGAGTAAAAATCAATTCTGCAAACCCAAACTACTAACTCTGGGGCAAAAAGAGTGAAAATGTGTGTCAGCTTTTTTAATTATTCGAACTTAAGTTACTTTTATGATAATACATCAACTTTATGTTAACATATTTTATGTTGTTGATACCTTAACATAAAGTTAGTTTTATGTTAACATATCAGCAACGCTTATAAGTCCTTTTCGAAGACTACCTTTCTTGTTCAATTTACATATTTTGTTTCTATTTTGTGAAGAATTATTTTGTCGATCCCTCAAAAGAAAACATTTAATTGCACAGGCAATTTTCCATTATTTCAATTCCTAAAGATATAGAACCTTCTCTCACGCAGCATGAAACGCTTTTGCTAGTTATTCTTAAATTCGAAAGGGAACGTTAAAAATTCATATAATGATCTCAATACTAAGCGTAAATTTAAAAAGTTCATTTGCTACTAAAAATTTTAAAACAAAGATAAGTAAAATATTAACATAGAACTGCGACAGGAAAAAATGTATTTGCATAATTTATCTGTTCTTCACAGTTCTTTTTTCACATATGCAACAGAAGGCATTTGATTTAAAGAGTTTATTTAAAACTGAAGTCATAATGCCTCTAAGGCAGTATGGAAACACAAAAGAAAATTTCTTGATTTCTGCTAAATTTCCTCTCCAATAAGCGTCAAAGCTTTAAATAACATAGAAAAAATTCTTCTGTAATTAGAAGTACATTGATTATTTAAACAAATCAAAATGGTAGAAGTAAAAAGACCACAAATTAATTTAACTCCTTCGTGTATCTAATTTATTTCTTACGAACTTAACAATAATGAAATTAATTCTGTACACTTCAGTTGCAGATAAATTGATTTTTTACCAGGAAAAGCTTTTTCTAAACTTAATTGGATGGACCCTATTACTTTGAGGGGAGGGGATTTTTACATGATTATAATGATCGCGAAAAATTCCATATCTTGTTCCGTTGGAACAAAATGCCATTAGCAGCATTTTTTGCTGCACCATATGCAAAAAGTAAGATTAAAAGACAAAAATTTAAATAATAATTGCATATATCTTTTTTGCGTTCCTTTTATTTTTGTTTTATTTCCAAAAAAACGACAAAGTACTTTGTGAAAAATTGATAAAAGGGAAGATCAGAAAGAACATTTTTATTTTTCATTCCTTTTTAAATGCCAAACTGCACTTTAATTTTAAAAGCCAATGTTTTTATTTGCATGATACGAACTACGAAAAGAAATAGTTTTGTGGGCTATATTATATTAGGCATGTAGTAAACCGTACTTGATATGTACAACTGTAAAACATTCTTGTTCAAACTTTCATCTAAAAATGTTGAGATTTAGCTGCAAACAACATTTAGTACTAAAGTTGAATCATTATAATGGTTCCTGGTTTAACCTTCGTGGTGAAACTAGGCGAAACTGCACCATTATGTTGGTTGCTACTAAATTTCACCATTTTTTCCTTTTTTTATTTTGGTGAAAGGTTAAACAAGAATTTTTTTACTGTGTCGCAACTTGTACGAAAATATGAAGCAGTGATGATGCTTTGTTTTGTGTAACAAAAAAAACTCCAATAACTATTATTCGTAATGAACGCATCCTCGTAATTTTATTGAGATGTTATATCTATATATATATATGTATAACTCGCTTAATTCCTAGTAACAGTTCAGAAAGAGAACAAGAAGTTAAAACGTTGAAGTTTAGGAAACAGGTAAAATTTTTGCAAAATTCAAAAAAAAGCAATTAAAAAATTTTGAAAATCGTTTTTAAAAAGAAACGTAGATCTGAAGGGATATTTTATTCTTTAATCCTCTCATAAGTGTTAAAATGCGCTGTAAAAAAATTCCAGTTCAACCTTTTTCCGAAGAAAGAATTCTGAAATTTAACTGCAACCAACATTTGGTACTAAGTCGAACCATTAAAATTATGTAGTTTCACCCAGTTTCCCCATGAATGCGAAACTAGGAACTATTAAATGATTCATCTTTAGAACCACTTGTTGGTTGCAGCGAAATTTCAATATTTTTTGGAGGAAGGTTGAGCTAGAATTTTTTAGAGTACAAAATAGTTTTAAAAACCAATATTTGTGTTTGCATGACACAAGCAAAAATATAATGTTTCTTTTCATGTCCAAGAAAATGATTGATGTATAGAGAAAGATCAGTCCACGGGGAGGGGTGATTTGTGCTTTCCACGGAATGGTCTTTCTCTATACATCAATAATTTTTAATTTCTATACATCAAGCCCCATACATGAAAGCTATCTTTTATTTTTTTAAAATATAATTAAAAAAGATGAATGAAAAGAATTGTAGAGGATGTATGTGTGATTTCTTCTGGTATTTTTTTTATTATTATCTTTTTAGTGCACTATAACTCGCGTGTGCGACATGAATGTCTTTCTTTATGGTCCAGAAAACTTTCATCGAAATGTATACTTATAATGATGATTTCTTTTTGATATCATAGTTGGGGTCAAACCTTCATTATGCTTTTTAATATTAAAAGTACACCAGAAAATTAAATATTTTATGAGAATGTGTAAACATACAAAACCAAATTAATATAAAAGTTGTATTGATTTGGTATGTATAAAGTATTTTTAGATAAGAAACATATGTGGCCCATGTGAGAGTAAAAAATTGAGCATTTGGCGTTTTGAAAAATGCACCGACAAAGAAAATAATGTTAGAAAGAGTAAACATTTAAATTTTGTGTTCTATATCGGAAAATATCCAAAAGACCTTAGAACGTGAATGCATCATGCAAACTAAAAACTTTTTTAAAAAATAAGTGTTTAGAAAGAAAATTCGGCCACCTAATATCCGTCATCTACCTACGAAATCTGAAGAACGCAACGTTCCTAATGTAAAGTACACTGTAAAACACTTTAGTACCAAATGCAAATGGTGGCAACTAAATATCAACCTTTTTTTATTATTTATTTTTTTTTAATTGTTTTTTTTTTTTTTTTTTGTAAAAGGTTGAATTATAATGTTTTACCGTGTAACATTTAGTTTTTAGAAGTCATTACCAGGCTAATAATCAGTTTTTAAAAACAACATATTGACAGGATTATAGATATTTGTAGTTACACTGAGCAAGGTATGCGTGTACATTGTAGCAAATGAAAAAGCTTTGCGATGCAACACTTTTATTTACGTAGTGTGATCATTTCAACTCGGCTCAAATTTTGCTTTTTATTTATTTCATAATTTAGCCATTTGACACACTTTTTTTTAAATATGGAAAAAAATTTGATTTGAGATTTTTTTTTAAATATTGTTCCTGTGATGCAGTTATTACACTCTTAGAAATAGAACTCTCACTTTCGAGGATCTTTCAATCGCCAAGACAAATTTCGTCATTTACAACGATTCTTTCCTTGCGCGATCACATGACTTTTAACTGGAGAAGACTTGACATGCTCAAATCTCACGAAACTTTCGTCAATTTGACGAAAGGTTTACTCGGAGTATTTTTCACGATGCCGTTTTGTCAAATACGACGAAAGTTTCGTGAGATTTGAGTATGCGTTTCTGAGAGCGTAGAATATCATAAATTTTTACCGATAAAAATACACCGACAAGGAAAATGATGTTAGAAAGAGTAAACATTTAAATTTTGTGTGCTAACAGAAAATATCCAAAAGACCTTAGAACTTGAATGCATCATGCAAACTTTTCTTAAAAATAAGGGTTCAGAAAGAAAATTTGGCTACCTAATATCCGTCATCTACCTACGAAATCTGAAGAATGCAACTTTCCTAGTGTAAACTACACTGTAAAACACTTTAGCACCAAATGTTGGTTGCAACTACATATCACTATTTTTCTATTTATTTATTTACTTATTTTTTGGTGAAAGGTAACTATAATTTTTTACCGCGTAACATTTATTTTTCAAAAGTCATTTCTATGTCAATAATCAGAAACAACGTATTGGCAGGATTATAGGCATTTGTAGTCACACTAAGCAAGGTATGCCTGTACATTATAGCAAATGAAAATGCTTTGCTAGCAACAATTCTATGTGCGTAGTTGGCCTTATTTTGTCTGCTCAAACTTTGCTTTTTAGCCTACTTTCCCGTAAAAGTAAAAAATAATAATAATAAAGCATGAAAGAAGGCTTAATGTATCGTGAAAATATCGTTAAAAATCAAGAAAAGTCAAAAATAAGTGAAGTAATTAAATAAAGATTGAAAAATAAAAAATTTGAAAGTAGGGTATTGAGATGGGGAAAAAGTGTGTCTGTCGGTCTGTCTGTCTGTCGGTTGTCTGTCGGTCTGTCGGTCTGTCCCCCCCTAATAACTTTTGAACGAATTGTCCGATTGGAAAAATTCTTTTTGCATTCGAAAGATCTCGGCGAGGACATCTCATTTCTATATTTTACTTTTTGATTTGAACAATTTTTTGTTCAATTTTGAACAGTTCAAAAAATTTTAACATTAGCGCCTATGGACAAAATTGAAGCAAATTCTGTAAACTCTGGGCACAAGAGCCAAGTTCCTATTGCAAGCTTATTGAGAGGAGTTCTCGGCGTGAAATATTGATTTGAACAGTTTTTGTTCATTTTTGAACAGTTCAAAAAATTAACACAGAGCTTACGGGGAAATTTCAACCCTATATAAATCCTGATCTAACGGACCGATTTGCTTGGAACAAACTTTATCGGAAAGCTCTTGTAACGTAGAACATGTAGAAATAGAAAGTTTATCCAGAACTTACGAGCCTATTTTGCTATGAAATTTTTTGATCGGGATTTTCAAGGATATTTCTCTGACTCAATGAGTGAAATACTGAATGAATGAATAAATTAAAGAGTGAAAGAATAAATCAATGAATAAATGAATGAGGAAAAGAATGAATGAATAAATTATTGAATAAATGAAAATATAAATAAATGAGTGAATAAATACATGAATGCGTAAATGAATGAATAAACACTTGAATGAGGTAACGAATGCATGAATAAATGCATGGCTGAATAAATGAAAGAATGAATGAGTGAGTGAATGAATATGTATTATCCGTTGAAAAAGGTATATTTTCAATAATTAGAACTAAAGATAAATAAGAAAGAGAGAGAAAGAGATAGCTAGATTATAAATTTGAATTTGGTGTATACGGGAAAGTAGGCTCGTATAGTTCTAGACGGAACTTCTTGTTATATAGTTTATTTCAAAATTCATCCATTTGGCACACTTTTTTTTTAAATATAGACAAAAATTTGATTTGAGATTTTTTAAAAATATTGTTCCTGTGATTTATGCTATTGTTATCACACTCTGAGAAATAGAACCCTCACTTTCGCGGATTCTTCGACCGTCAAGACGAATTTCGTCATTTACAACGATTATTTCCCAGCGCGATCAAGTGACTTTTAACAGGAGAAGACTTGACATGCTCAAATCTCACGAAACTTTCGCCAATTTGACGAAAGGTTTACTCGAAGCATTTTTCACGAAGCCATTTTGTGAAGTACGACGAAAGTTTCGTGAGATTTGAGCACGCGTTTCTGAGGGTGTAGAATAATATAAATTTTTCTTATGGCAAAATGAAAATACTGCATTGTAGAATTAAGTACCTCTATTCAGTATTACAATAACCCACTTTTTAAAATAACAGAGAGACATTATTATTTACTATACATAAATCGACGACGTTTGCAGTTTCAATAATTCATTTTCACATGATTACCAATTTTATAAAACTTCTGCATTTCTTTAATCTTTGATGCATCCAAAATACCTGAAGCGAAAACGCAACCTAAATTTAGGATGCAATACAATGAAGTGCAACGCATTTTTCCTCAGTTTTTATGTCCTTTGTAGAAAAGAAATATAAAAGCGGTAAAACTTTAAAACAGTTTCTGTCATGACGCTCCATTTATCGGGGGAGTAAGTGAAAAAGAAAAGGACATAAACGCCATGATATTTATTGGTGAAAGGAAATAATATTTTTCAGTATCTCGTCGTAAAAAATGCAATGCGTATTGTTATGCAAAAGCACGAAACCTATGATATACATTAATAGGAATATTTCGCTTTCGCTTTTTGTAAATGTTTAAACTTTTATTATATGTGAGATTTAAAAAATGGCTTATTTAAACCACAAAACGGTTATAGCTGAAATAACGATTGTCTCTTTTCTATTTTACAAAAAGGCAAATCATTCTGATTCCGTTGTATAACATTATTGCGTCATTATTTAGTCACACCTTTGCACTGAAAAAAGTAATATTTTATATCATAAAATATTCTCTAATGTAATGAAAACAAACTTTGTATACAACAGATACTTTACATGTAAAACGAAAAATCTTTACAGCTTTGTTATTCATATCTTCTATACCTAAATTTAGCGTATTTTAAATATGAATGTGAATTAAATGTTTTTTTTTAATATATTCTACGTGTGCATTAAAATTGAAACAATTCCATCCCAAAGTTTTCATGCCCAAAGTTTGTAGTTGCATGGAATTGTATTATTAAAATACCAGTAGACATTCTTTAAATAATACTTCTATGTATTCCTGACAAACGCATAACTACATTTATTTGCAAATTCACTAACAAATACATTATATACATACACTGGTACTACTGCTCATTGTACTTGGAAGGAGAAGAGGAAAAAAATGTATGAAACAAACGATAAATAAAAGTTTTAGTCGTATATAAATATTGGAAGTTAAAGTAATTGTTCTGAACTGCAGATGATAACTAATAAACAGAAAATATGGCATAAAATAAATGTAAATGAAAATATATAACAGTAGTATTTTCCTGTAAGTAAAGTTTTGCCACAGTATTAATATATAGTTAAAGTATTCACTGTTAAAAAAAAGTAAAATAAATTTTCGTTTCACTAAAAGTATATTTTCTTGCATGTAATATGAACAGAATGCTTATGGTCGTTTTAATGCAGTATAATTTATATAATACAGTAGTAATGCAAATTCCCCCACCCAGGGTTTCCCGGAACCCTAGAGTTCCGCGAAACGTTATCAAACCTTTACTAAAGATATTAAGTCTTAATTGTACTAGTTCTCAATGAAGCAAAAAATAGATAATTGGTAACTTTAATTATTTTAATATCTAATGAAGCAAATAATGTACGTATATAACGTTCAAGCTTAAAAATGTAATGAATTACGGTCGAATTTCGACCCTTTGGCGACGTTAGTTTACTGTTAAACGCCAAGGTAAAATCAATTCCCACTTCCGCTGAACAATTCCCTGAAGCAGTTTTCTCATGTATAATTTTAAGGGTTACTTAGAAATTTGTTTAATACAGTGTATTTTATGTAATGCAATGTTTTCCACTCAAAATTCCCCGGGATTCTAGAATTCGAATATTGAACGAAAAATGGCTCAAGTTTAAAAATGAAATTAAGCATGGGGATGAGATGTCGTGCCAGAAAACTTTCGATCAAAAGATCCCTAGTTCAAATCCAGCTATTCTCTCAAATATTATTAAAGGGGACAGACTGAGCAACAAGCGCATTTCTTCCAATTCATACCCTGAAATTTTACACCAAAAGCGACAAAGACAAAAACCTTGTCTTTGCTCATCTACGCAAGCGTAGAGCTTGCTTTCATAAATATGTTCTGCGCTTGCGCCGATAAGAAAAGACAAGAATAATATCTTCGTTGCCTTTGATGTGAAAGCACCCGAATAAAATCAATTTTATTAGGCTGCTTTATTATTGGAGTAATTATGACCCATTAGAAGAGTGAGAAATGACAGGAACGTTGTCTTTGTCACATTTGGTGTGAAGTAATAAAATCAAAATTTGAAATATTTTTTTTTTTAAATAAAATATTTCATTTTTTTTATTTAAAAATAATTCTTTTTATTTTTTATTATTTTAAGGTTATTTTTTGTTTCTGAAAATATTTTCACGGTAGTTTAAGCCCACAATTCTTAAAAGCATCGCAAAATTCAATGAATAAGTTTAACCTCCGGAATTTTTTCCCCATTTCGGCATCCCCCTTCCCCTTTAGTAGATTTCTCTCTGTGTAAGCTTTTTCAGTCATAGTCCAGCAAAACAAAGCTTTCAAATTTGGCGTTTTATACTTAATAAGGAGTAGCTCACACGGCTGTGAAAGTGATAGGGATATCTTCATCAAAGAATGGTGCCAGTTACTAGGGCTCGACCGATGGCAATTTTTGGCCGATGGGCCGATGCCGATTGTTGGCCGATTGTTCCGAGATAGGCTGATGGCCGATTGCCGATTATTCTCCTCTTCCATCGGCCGATGCCGATGGCCGATGGAAAAAAAGTCGCTTTAAACCATTAAAATGTGCAGAATGCTTGTCAAAAATGTCAAATCATTTATTTACTTTTATGTTTGTAAAAACATAAATGCATTATTCAAGCACTAAAACTGTTTGGGGAAAGTTTACATAATAATTAAAACTAAAAGAATCACTCGCGATTCTAGTAAAGTAATTCAACTATTTGGAGGTGAAAAAATTAAAAAATGCTATATCAGAGGATTTTTAATTCGTTTTTCTTATCGTTACAAAAAAAACTCAACAACTATTGGATCGGATCAGGTCTAATTCCCTTTCCTTCAACATTTTCACTTTATAGCACCTGCACTGCAAATGCCAAGTGCAGCTGACTTTATTTTCTTATTTTTTAATTTTTTAATTTTTGACTAATTACCTCTTTTTCTAAAATAAAATTAAAATATTAAAACATTTCGCTCTCAGTAACGCTCCCCTGTTCATAACCAAGAAATACTGAATATTACTTTTAAAACATAGACGTGAGATTTGTCATTACAAATGAATGCTGGATGTTAAGAACTAATCTTATTAGCTTCTTTTTTTTTCTTGCGAGTTGAAAATTACACTGAAATACTTGACATGTTCTTTATATTTTCATGAGCACAATGTAAGGTCACCGAAATAACCAATATTTTGAGCACCAGCAGTTGTCTGTTGACAAATAATCTTCTGAAAACACGTGATCGTTTATAAAAATTAAGATATATTTTGAAATATATATATATTTATATTTATATATACGTTGTTAATTTTCGAAATTAATGAAATTGTAGCATTTTTATTAATGTATTAGAACGAAGTCTGTCGCGCGAACTCGTTTTTTTAGAATTCAATTTTTGAAAATTGCAAGTCGAACTCGGGCACATAAAATTTCGATCAATAAACATTTATACTGAAAAATTGATTAATATTTTTTATCAATATGTTCTATGTTGTAAACTAACAATAAAATAACAAGCAATATTCTAAACTGAAAGTAGATGCAACGAGATTGCTGCACAATTGCAGAAAAACTGCAACACGTGGGATCGAAGCAAAAAAAAAACGCTAAGAAAAAAAGTTTACGCTGGTAAAAACTAAAATCATTATCATACTTTGATTGAGTTGACTTTATTGTTTACAATTTCGGAACAATAAAAAACATTACAAACTAAAAGCAGATGGTATAATATTATTGCACAATGATATCTAATGCACTAAGTCATTATTAAACGAAAAACGGACAAAAATGAGGCAACTAACCTAGGGATCATTCACAAATGATGTCAAGCTTCGAGGGGGGAACGGGGGGTTTCGTGAAATTAAGACTTAGTGTGATAAAAGGAGGGGAGGGGGTAACAAGAAGTGTGCCATCAGACTTATACAACATAGCGTGACATGTGGCAAAGGGGGGAGGGGGCTCCGTTGAAGTGGGACATTTTGTGACACGGGGGGGGGGTCAAATATATCGGGAAAAAGCGTGACATCATTTATGAACGGTCCCTTAGTGCGAAAAAGAAGTAGCACTCATAAGACGCCTCTATTACTTTTACTTTAACATATTCTATTTCACGAGCATTCTGTTCAAAGAGAAATAATTTTAATAATGAAGGTTTTCGGGCAGCGATCGCTTAAACTATTTTTCCGAATTTTTATTAAATATTTTGTAGAATGACATTATTTTTGTGCCTTTTTTAACTGATATGCTGCCTGTTATTTTATCGAAATAGAAATCTAGCTAGGGAGAAAAAAGAAAGTTAAAGACAGAATGTTTTCTGGAAAGTTGCGAAAAACATCGGCCTTGCATCGGCTTTTAGATGTTTTTCAAGGCCGATGGGCCGATGTTTTTCACAAGTTAACATCGGCCGCCGATGCCGATGGCCGATGTCAACTTTGTTGAACAATCGGCGCCGATGCATCGGCCAAGTCGATGCATCGGTCGAGCCTTACCAGTTACCTTGCTGCAAAGATGGTGCTAAATTTTACTATATTTTGGTGCAACGTACACAATTGAACAAGGAAATATGGTAAAGTTAAGCAGCATCCTTAGTATCCAGTATTATATCGCACCATTTTTTGGAGCAACTTACTGCAATTCATTTTAAGCTTAATAGGCCTTAGAAGAAGGTAAAAAAGACTTACATATATTTCACTTCATTCGTTCTACAGATGAATCAGAATTTACAAAGAATCTGAAACTCAATTCCTTAAACATTCAACGAGCTTTCATTCTCATTAACCGACTTGTAATTAATCAAGTCCAACTCTAGAACTAATACTGAATAAGGTACTTGAGGGAACTTAATTAACCGGGAGAAGTTTCCACGCAGACAAAAAATAAATTTTCCGCCAGCTGTCTGGATTAAATAAAATTTTAATGATGTAGGATTAGTGAACTCTGCTGTCTATGCATGAATATTTAAGATATTTTATTCGTAATAAATTTTGAGAATTACAAGAGATCAAAAACTTTTAGAATATCAGATTTGAAGGCGAACATTTTGATGTCAATTATTTATTGCCAGTTGTTAAAAATATGTTCTGTAAAATTATTAATGTCCGAAATCATAGCAAGTGATACTTGCAATTAGTATGCGAAAGGAATCAATTATTAAAGTCACTTTAGAAGTTATGTGTAACTTTTCCAAATTAGGATGCGAACCACTTACAAAGCTAGTATTAACCTGCTTTTAGATTAGTCTCTAAAAGTAAACAACACCAACGTTTTACCTATTTGAATAGCTTTATAATACCCCTCTGTATTTTAACTTTCACAATATATTTTTCTCGACGTAACAATCTCGCTCAATGTGATAAGCTCGTATTTTTCCCCGTGAATTTAACAAGTTTTCCTTGTAAACCTATAGTAAAAATTGAGCATGAGTTTCAACCATGATAATAAATTGAAATAATTGTCGTCATCATTACAAAAATTGTCACAGTGCAAAAGAAGTTTTTAAAAAATCCTTTACAGGCTAAACACGGGTAAGGCCGGTAGACTGAATAGGGACAAATCTTTTAAAATAAAAACTTTATTATATAGTTAAGTCTATATAGTTTTGAATTACAGTGCAAAAGACATCAGAATGTGTCCCATATAGCAGCCTTCCTTGGCTTGTTCTAACTCTTTTTGCACAAAGAAATAACTTCTAGTAGCCCAATTTTTTTTTCTTTTAGGTTTTTCAAGCAGGGAAGAAAAAATATTTTTTGATTGCGTTTGACCAAGCGTAAACAGCTACAGTAAGTTTAGCTTTGCTTCAGTTTACTTTTTAAATCAATTACATATTGATAAAATTCAACAAGTAATTTTATCAACTTGTAGTTGATTACACAATTGTCTGCAGTAAATTATGCAAAATGAAATTTATTTGTATTTGTTGTAAAACAAACTTTTTTAGCTATGAAAAACAAAAACCAATGTAAAGAGCAAGCAAATTATTTGAGCTATTTTTTAAGCTAAAAGAATATTAATTCATTTTTAAAGACACCTTCTAAAGGCAGATACCTCTCCATAGTTAAACTATCTCGTCAGCAATTCAAAAGAACTAATGTATTAAAAAGACTTTCTTACAGACGTCTGAAGTTGCATGCAAAAATAGTTTTAAACAATTCCAATGATCCAAACAATTTACTGAAACAACGTTAAACCCTGCCTAACTTAGAACTGAAAGCTTGAGCTGTTTATCTTCAAATGGAAAAAATGCAGTTGGGAAGATTTGGGATTATATTTTGTAAATAACAAAGATAATAGTTGTTTTCGTTGTACTAAACTAGCATGTTTCTTCAAGTAAAATGTTTTTTTTAAAAATGTATATATATATATATACTTCCGATATTATGGAAAATGATTTTTTATGAATTTTGCTCAACATGAAATTTATTTATTTGTAAAACTAAAAACTGATGTAAAGTTTAACATTTTATGTCCATTTAAGCATGGAAAAACACTTTTTTTTTTCTTCTCAAGTTAAGAACCAAGAAAAAGGGGGAGGAGTGATTTTAATGGTAATGGGAAATAATATGTCGCTTATATCTACATATATTTTCTTCAGCCTTCCGAATTTTAAAGCATTTTTTAAATGGTTAATTTCTGATTCTTTGGAGTAACAAAACCTTAGTTTGCTTATATCGAGCGATCATTCTCGTGTTTAGTTTGATTGTTGAACTTATAGCCTGCAGATATTCTACGGGGGATCAGCTGGATTAGTATATTGCACAAAAGTTACAATTTTGAAGAGTTGATTTCAGCTTGATGTATCAAGAATCTGAAGTATTACGAAGAATATACACTGTCAATAGTTTGCATATCGTTTGATACTGTCAGCTCTATTCCGCAAAAAAAAGTTTAAAGGAAAAAAGACATACTTTTTTGCTTTGTGAAAGTATTACTTTTTGACTTATTTTATAGGTCTTTTAATTAGATGTTAAGTCAGCCGTGTAATTAATTTCAGCTTTTGAACTTAAAATTTAATCTAATCACTTAAACTGTTTAGTCTAAAGACAATAAGGAGAAAGATTTCGTGAACTTTGAAAATTCGTCAGCAAAAAAAAAAAATCTAATTACGTAGCTGCTTTTAAATGTTTTTTAATGACTAAAAAAATTCTTTTGTTACGTTTTCTTGTATCTAGTTAATTTATTTCATTCCTTATAAAAACATAAGATAAAACGACATGAGAGGTTACTAATGTTTCCAGACGAATAACAGGCGTAATTCTTTAGTATTTAATATGTTTTCTACACCAGTATTATTTTCAAGTAATTATTTACAAACTAGTTGTGAACAGACAGGAGGAATGTTTCAGCTTTAAATTAACTTTTTTTTTCATCAATATCACTTCAGTTAATATACTACTCTTTTCAGTTTTAATTTTAATACTTTTTTCATCGGAAAAAAAGAGGGAGAAAAGACTTTATTTTATGAAAAAAAAATTAAATTAAAACAAATAAAAAGTATAGTTAATCTTTCTTTTTCATACACTAAAAGTTCGTTGCTCAGCTGTAAAATGTTAATATACTTTCACGAGAAATCATTCTAATTCCAATTTCCTCTTGAAATAATAAAAATCTTCTTTCTACTCAAACAAATCCTATTAAGAAGTAGAATTTGAAAAGAACTTTTATTGATACTTGAGAGTTAAGGAATGAACTCTAAAATACTTCTTTTTTCTTTTATTATGTTGATTTCTTGATGTCTTTAGATAAGTTGTTTTGCAAAGAATTTTTTTTTTAATAAAATATTTGTTTTAATGCTTCTTTTTCTTATTCTTTTTTTTTCTTTGCAAGAAATACATGGACAGTTTTACATGAACATACTTAAACTAAAACCTAATGTAGGTAAAAATTGGCGTTGGCTTTGTAACAATATTTTTCATAAATTCAATAGCATAAGAAAAGACTCCTCCTCCCCCATCTTAACACTCAAATGTAGAAAACATAAACACCTATCTTACGTAATTTCGTCATTTTTGGTTACTTTATTTGTTTTGAGGCAAGAATCCTCTGCTCAAAATATTTCAGCAAAGTTAATAGATAGAATTAAAGTGCTACTTACACAAATAGGGTATTAAAAATCTTCAGTTATGGCTTTTCCATACAGAGTGTTAAGGGATTTGTTAGAAATCAAGAGCATTTTGTATAGGGGAAAGTACCCCAAAACGGGATAGCTTATCTATTCTTCGCTTTATTTCTTATTGTGTACAAGGTACATTCCAAAGCCAGAAGTCATTTAAAAGTATACACCTTTTCAACTACTTAAAATACCTTTGCCACATTTGTTCAATAATATTTATGCGAAAAATACTGGTGTCACAAAGTCTTACACGATCCCGTTTTACCCTACCAAGGGTGGGTAAAAAGGGATAGGGATTTTTATGTTATTAGGTTTTTGCTGATTTTACTTTTGATTTAGTTTTTAGAACAAAAATAGGCTACGTTTTTATAGGAAGAAACTTTTTAATTGTAAATTTGAAAAATTACATAACACTGAAATCGCATAAAAATGTGTCGGTTTTCTTCTTCTACACTGAAACAGGCTTCGTGGCCCATCCCTGGCAGCTTAAGCATTGTATCCAGCCTTCTCCAGATTTCGATTTAAGATACAGAGCGTTGCAGAAAATACATGCTTCATCTTCTGAAGACGACGACGTCCAACCCTGGCTAACTGATGATTTTTTTTTAGACCTTCTTATGTTAGGTCCATTTTCTTCGATTTTTGCAAATGATGATTGTTTTTTTTTTTTTTTTTTTTTTTTCAGGTTCAGAGTAACATTTTTTAACTTTATCTGCCTGTTTTGCATCTAAACTTGGTTTTCTTTTACGCTTCGTTTGTTTTCTCTTCGGAACATTTAAGAAGACTTGCTTTGGCAGCCTTTTTTTCAGCTTTTGAGTTCTTTCTCGTTCTTTTTTTTTTTCACGCTCTTCTTTTAACTCAAGTTTATATGGGCTTCCTGTTGTAATTGCTGTTTTCCCTCTTCTCCTATCGCGTTTATTTTGAGGTCTTGGTCCAATCACTCGTGGTGGAGATAGAATTTCTTTGGGTGATATAGGAAATGGCAGTGAAGGACGACAGTATAGCCCAAGTCCTTTGCTTCCTGTTGAAGTCGACGGTTGAATAAGTCCTGCGTTTGTGCTAGTGTTATCGGTGCCACCATCACTAGGTGATTTATTCAATACTGTCTCTAGTGGTTGTGATGACTGCAAACTTTTAGATGCTATGACTGAACTTGAAGATCCTTCGGATCTGGCCTCGTTTTGTTGCAGATTTAATGGTTGTTGGGACGTCAATGAATGAATTTTTGGTCAAAACATTTTTCTGACTTACAGTTTTAACCATTAACTAAATTTTGTACATAACTCAGGCCAATTGTTTGTACTCCAAAAGTAAAGTAAATTATTTTATTTCGAAAATATAATTATTTAAAATTAAAATAAATTGTTGTAATTGATTATACATATTTTAATTCATTACTTATTTCAATTAAAATAACTTAAACACATTGCCAAAACATTAGTGGAAATGGTCGGATAAAACGGGACACATCAAAATTGTGTCCCGTTTTGGGCACCCCGAAAGTGTCCCGTTTTGCCCGACCGGGATGCTTTTGACAACATAAATGGCTGACCCCTGAACCGTCACTCACTATCAATATTTGAATACATGAAATTGTTGTTAAAAGAGCTATGAACAAAACACAGTACTTACCGGAATTTTTTCGAAAGACGGAGAAGCACAAGGATAGGTGTTCTGCAGTCGAAAAAAGTACAAAGCAAGTAAAAATCTTGCTTGAAAACTTTGAAAAAATATTTCTTTGCGAAACACAAGGCTAGCGTTGAGAGATCAACTGAGAATGCTGTCATGGCGGTCGGGAACCAGTTTAACCTTTCTCCCGCGATATAGCACCACCAGTCAAGATCCGAGGCTCAATATCCCGTTTTGCCCGCCTATCCTGTTTTGGGGAACTCTCTCCTACTAGATATGTCTCCAAAGTAAAAAATAAACTATTGGTAAATTTATTTAGGGAGAACAGTGTGGTGATTAATTTATAATGATAAATGCTATTTATATCAGCTGCTAAAACCAGTTGTTTGTGCATAGTTGAGCAGTTTTTCTTAAGTGACTCAACCTTGCATAAAGGAATGAAACTGCGATATTTTTTCTAAATTGTTCTCTTCATAATACTCTTTCAAATTGTTAAATAATTAGATAATTTCACGTATCAATCATCATTTATTGTAATTATTAAACTTAAAAAAAATTAAAGAAATATTAGCACATAGAAATTGTGGTTCTTTAAATTTGGAGATTGTCTAAAGAGCTCCCTTGATGGCTCTCCATCCTGCTGGTCTTCATCGCTGACCTCTTTACGGCTTGCAAAAAATGAATTGTGCTAATGGTACCTTGTGCTTGGCGTTGCGATAAACAATTATCATCAAAGGCCGTCTTTATCGTGGGAAATGTTCATTTCGGACTTTCTGAGTTTCTTGATGACAATCTTTTTGCTCAATCGAGCTCTACATCGTAGCTTGTACAGGAGATGAAAACAAGGTTCACGAAAATTCAGTCCCTGTTCTCGGGGGTGACTACTGGACGACCATTGTGTGATCTCGGAGAAGACTACTGAACGACCACGTGTGATCTCGGCGATGACTACTAAACAACCATTGTGTGACATACTGACTCTTCCCTCCACCAATCGTAACCTCTCCAAGCGCTGTGAGACATGTATTTACGACAGTTTTAAATGATATCACACTTTTTATAATGTATCTGACCGTCCCTCTCCCATTTGTCACAAAATGACACATTTCAACGTACACCCGTACTCCCTTATCACCCCCCCCCCCCCGTATGGTGGCCGGGGAAGATAGAATAGCCCCAGCGTAGTTATGCGTGTCGTAAGAGGCGACTAAAATAGCAATATCCGATCCGGGTGACTTAAGACCAACTTTGTAGTTGGACTGTGGCGGTCGGTAAAGCAGGTAGGCAACGCTCTGCCAGCCCAGCCCTTTATGGCCGGTGCTGGTTGTCAAGTGTCTAGAGAGTTTGTGGGAAGTTCGAGGAGGACAGCGCTGCAGTCGCACCCCTTTCTACTGGGGGGTAGTCTGTGAAAGTTATCGATGCTATAGGCAATTGCTGTAGTTAGCATTGGGTACCCCCTTACCACATGTCACACTGTATTACAGAAGCATATATACTTTGCAGTTCAGAAACAAAGCACTGCGTTATAGATTACATTTCCCATTTTATTTTTGAACTTTTAATGTCATTTTTGAGCATAACAATAAAAATGATTATATATGTGTATTTAATTTGTATAAAATAAGATTAAGGTTTACAACAAAAGACAATTAATATATAATAGCAACCAATATTAGTTGCAAGAATTCTCTAAAAATGACCCGCGCTTTTTTGTCTTTAAAGTGTGAATGCTCAAGAAGATTTCCTTTTAAATTTAAATTTTAAACTAGAAGTTAACTTAAGTTTTAATCATCATCGAGGTTTTCGATGCAAAATCAATAAGAATGCAAAAAGAAGAAAACATAAATAAAAATGAAAATAAATAATGTAAGAAGTTTAATCTACTAGTTTTAAATGTTTTTATATTAACAGAATGTGTAATGTCACGCTTCTTGCTAAATGCTCCCTTCCCATTGTCAGAAACTGTCACAATATCCTCCCCCCCCCTTCCTCGAAGTGGGACAGCATTTGTAAATGACCTTTTTGATTCAAGATAAAATCACTGACGTTACATTTCGGATAGCCTATATATAAGGTAAAGTGCCTTAAAGCTAACCCCCTCAAATTAAAATACATTTAAAAGTATTATCAATTCCCTAAATTTATTTAAAATAATATTTTATTTCTTTTTGAATGGTATCACTTCTTAAATCTCTTTAAATTGGTAATACTTTAACTTTTTTTTTATTTGAGGGTGTCAGGTTTTAGGAACCGTTTTTTTGGGTGTCAGCTTTAGGGCACTTTACCTTACTAAAAGAATAGTTGTTTTCTCATGCTTTTTTACTAATAACTGTTTTTGTATACATGAAAAATTATTTATTTCACGATGACCCCTGTTTGGTTATACGGAATACCACATATTTCATGCAACCCGACCGGCAAATACAAAAGATTCAAAACATCTGAGAAATTTTAAAAAAAAAAAAAAAAAAAAAAAAAAAAGCTCTCTACGAAGCTGCAGTTAGTTGCAACAACCACACAGCAAATGACCACAAGGAACGAACCAAAAGTGTGTAAGAGACAAATTGAAAATATTTAGATAACTGTGGCAAATGATAAGGAAAACGCCATTCTATATTGTGATAAGAGAAGTTAATGGTAGCCCTAATATGTGGTGCTCCCCAACGGGATTTTTCTTTTTTTTTTTTCGGGGGGGGGGACTATTAGAGTATACATAAGATCCAAGTTTGAACGATTTTTCTCGGATTCATTCTTTAGTCACTTAAATTCATTTCCTTCTCACTGCTTTAAATGATAATGAATGTTTCAATTCTGATTATGTATATTATTTATAAGTGTGATTTAATGCTATGTTATCATCTCTAATAATTATACTTCTAAATCTCTAATTGAAACTTGTTTTCTTACGATATTTAGTTCATTTTCTTCATATCCAGTCCCCCATAATGATAGCTCGATACAAGCAAACTAAGGTGTTGACACTCCAAAGAATCATAAATTAAAAATGGAGTTATGAATAGAAATGCATTTTAGGAAATAGAAATAAAATTGCTAAAGTCCCGTAAGTTGCGATAGTAAATACAAATGTTACATTATTTTTCTATGCTAATCATTCAACAAATTTTTAAATATCGTTTTACCATATTTTTTTTTTTTTTTTGCATTGTGTCAGCATCGTATCGTACCGCAAAATTTAATCGAAACTGATCGACGTTAGGTGAAATATATATATGGATAAGGGGAAGAACCATTTGAGTCGTCTAGATTCAAAACCAGATACATCCATTTCGTTTCGATTTCAATTTTTTTACACTTTCCAATAGTTTAAAGTAATCTTCATATGGTGTTAATTTTTTAAGTTTCTATAGCAGCTACATCATGCTAAAAAGTGCGTTTGAAATTTGCCGGTCTGTTACAAAACCAGTCACCCCCCCCCCCCCCCAACACCCATCAACGATGCTTGTCAACTCTTCTTTGTTTTCCCCCAAATATCTTCCAAGGAAAAATTAGTTTTGTGTTAAAGTTTCATCGAGTTAAAAGTCTACCCCAATGCTCTTAGCTAGAAATTCGAATTTCTTAGATATTAGTATTTTGCCCGCTTTGAACAATTTCATTTTTTGGATGTAGCTGGTTTTGAAACTAGACGACTCATTTATGCATTCTGATGTATGGTTCCCGAACTGCTGCAGACCATTTTACTAATAAGTTATATTTTTGATTTTGCGAAATAAGTGCTGAAAAAATGCCAAGTAAAAAGCTTTCTATTTCTGCCTGCCCATTCAAAGTCAGAGCATAAATTTTTGCTCCAAGTCATGTTTCTTCCAAATATCGCTGGAGAGTACAGCTATTTGAAAATAAACTCTAGATGTGCAAACAGAACTTTCTTATTATCACAGCAAAAACGACAGGAAAATTGGCCATTAAAGGTGAAATTTTTTATCTCGTTCTTAGTCGTTACGAGCGAGACAAAAACCTCTCATTTGCCAAAGATTTATGACGGCCTTTAGAAATAACGAGCAATCGAGACGACCACATTCAGTTTGTAGCTATCGAGTCACAGGTACAATTGCCCGGTGCGATCTTTTTCCGAACTGTTGAAAGGAATAAGGTTGCATTTGCTAAATTTTCACTTCAAAAAAGATCATTTTTATGTGCTTTCGATTTTCTTGAACATTTTCTTAAACCTTTATATATACATATATATATATATATATATATATATATATAATGAAACACGTGTTACGCGGCATTATTTTAATCTTTCGCTTTAAAAATACATTATGGAACACTTTTAGACGATTCCTACATTTGTGTGCTTGTGTTATGGGCAATTCCATTCGTAAAGAAGGGACACTCTTGATCAAAAAATCAAAATTTATGTGCTTACAGTGAAGCTATGCTCATCAAGACATAAAAATACTTTCTTTGCAGTTTTTGTCTGAAATTCAAAGGTAACAAGATACTGAAAAAGCTAATTTTATGTCGGTTTCAAAACATTTTTGCATGTTTTTAGAGTTGTGACTGAATGACACAACATGTCATTCTGTCATAGAGAAAAAATTCAAAACTTTCAAAATGTAGCTTTATGTTAAATTCTCAATTGACACTATACCATTATTACTACTCTCATACAGCTAAGCTAAAACCGCTTGCTTACAGTCCGTGGCCAAACTAACAGACGCACTACAGTTTTCATAATTTCATACTAACGCTCAGTCTGATGCAAAAACCCGTTTTATACTTATTTGGTCATGTTTTAATGCACAATGTTCACACTCACTCTCCAGTAAAAAAATTTTCGCTCTTACATTTAGGGGATCGTCAATAAATTGAAAAAGGAGAAAAATGTTTTGCATGATCCTGCATCGTAAAAAGCTGGGGATAAGCTGTAACTTTCAGAAAATAGTTTAATTGCCATCTCCAATTATGATGGGCATTTTCGCGAAAATAGTTCTTATACTCACATATAGGCATTTCTCTAATTTCCTTCACCCGTTGTGGGGCTCTGTGTCTCACAAGAACAACACGTAGTTTAAAACAAACAACTTTTATTCACATAACCAATCCACCGTCGGAAACACGACTGCTCTGTCTCACTCACACAACAAGCACTTATATGTACAATGGCTGTTGCCAGATTAATTTACATATCCCTTACAATGTTTCTGGCTTATAACGCACAACGTTTTACACAAAACGTTACCAAACTTTCAGAAAACTTGACAGCATGCAAGTGAAGCATTATACAGAAACTTGAAATAAAAGCGTTGAATATTTGATAAACTATGGACATTTAAAGGAATTAATTTTATGACACTTATGCGCAAAAAATAGCAGCTTTTAACTGTCATAATTTCAAACCCAAGTGTGCAGGTCAACTCATGAAAAAGGGGAAATATCTTGAAAAATCAGAAAGATATCGGCTATTTATTGAAGTGTATTTCAGATTTTTTTGTTAAAAAGCGATTTCTTAGTTCACAAATCAGTCGCAAAGTTTGCAATAATTTAGTGCATTTATGCAATGGTTTGTGATAAAATTGAATTTGTTCTCAAATATCCATTTTTTTCACAGGTATCACAATAATCCTTTCCTTGGCATAGTATGTACTTACCTTAGTTTATGTTTTCTTTAAATTATTTCGCATTGTTTCTGTATTTTCTTTTATCTCGTGTATTTTTTTCACAGGTATTAAAATAAACATTTTCTTAACATAGTTATGTACTTGCCTTAGTTTGTTTTCTTGAAATTTCGCATTGTTTCTGTATTTTCTTTTATCTCGTATTTTTTTTTTTTTTTTTCACAGGCATTAAAATAAACATTTTTTTAACACAGTATGTACTTACCTTAGTTTATGTTTTCTTTAAATTATTTCGCATTGTTTCTGTATTTTCTTTTATCTCGTGTATTTTTTTCACAGGTATAAAAAAAACTTTTCTTGACATAGTATGTACTTACCTTAGTCTATGTTTTCTCTAAATTATTTCGCATAGTTTTTGTACTTTCCTTTATCTAGTATATTTTCTTTACTTTTTTTAACCTATTTTTTTTCTTTTCGAGTTTTAAGATAATTATTTGTGATAAAACATTGCAAATATTTTTAACTATAGTGATTGTCGACAGAACGACAGATTTTCTATGTGATTCATTAGTTTGTTTTTATTCAATTCGCATTAATTTCACTTGCCATTTATTTTGGATGATGATGAAGTTAAAAAATGACTCCACCACTACACGTACCTTTTATCTGTACTTTTGAAAGGGCAATAAATTCCCACCCCTTTTTTTCCAAAAATCACACTTTTCTTGAAGTCTCCAAAACACACCACCTTCTTTTGTTCAAAGCCCTCTTTTCTAAAATGAAAAAGTACTTCTCAAACAACACACACACATATATGTTCAAGAGAAGCTTATGCTTAATGAAAGACAGAAAATACAAAAAAAAACTTTATCAATTGGAGGTACAGAAGTGATTCTTATGACCAAAGAAACTTAAGAGGTTACCAAAGGAAATATTATCCATAATTCATATCGTTTCGGTGGTGTTCTTTTTTTCATGCAGAGGTCGTTACTGATTCAGTTCTGGGCCAGAAATATTGTTTCCGCAAAGAAACTTTTATGAGTTAAGGTAAAAACATTCTCTCTGTTATTGTTGAAATGTTCTTTGCTTTTGCGACGAGGCGCTTTAGATAGGTTAGAAATGTCTTTTCTTCTTTCAAAGAAAAAGGATGGAGTTTTATTTCTTGCTTAAAAAAATTGCTGAAATTCTGATGGGTCTCTTAAGTCTAATCTAAACTTTTATTTGGTGCACTATAACTTACGCTGTGAAAAATACTGGAAAGTTTCGCGGTAAAAAGGTACTGACAACATGGATGCCAGTACTTTTACAGTTGCGAGTACAAAATATTTATCATAAATTTTACAGCAAAACTTACGGGAAACAGTTTTTTTTACTCGTAAGTAAAAATAGTTTTTTTATTCCATAGAATAATGGAAAACTTAAGCAGCAACATTGCAAGAATGCATGCGCACAAGAGGATGCCAATCAGGGCATAATTTTCAGTTCTAATTTCCAGTTTAGAAAAAAAAGGAGCTTAAAAGGCAAATTGTAGTTGTTAGATTGCTGCTATTTTGTTGTTGCTGTTATTCGGTATTTCTTGCACTTTTTTTTAATTCTCCTTCCCCATACAGAATTTTAGTTTTTTTTTTTTTTTTTTTTGTCCCCCTGCATGTATATATGGGTAGTATATATCTCGTAAATCATTCATCGTCGGATCATAAAAGGAGAAAACTAAATGTTTTGTGCCTACTTTACTACAAAATTTTTTTTTTTAAAGTATGAAAGAAGACTAAATATAAAAATATCGTTGAAAATAAAGAAAAGTCAAAAATGAGTTAAGTAATTAAATGGAGATTGAAAAATTAAAAAATTGAAAGCAAGGTTTTAAGATGGGGAAAATATGTGTCGTGCGGTATGTCAGCCTGCCTGCCTGCCCCCCTCCCCATAATAACTTTCGAGAGAATTATCCGATTCGGAAGATTTTTTTTTGCATTCGAAAGATCTAGGAGAGGACACCTAATTTATATATTTTGATTTGAACATTTTTTGTTCAATATTGAACAGTTTAAAAAACTTAACATTAGCATCCTACGGAGAAATTTCAATCCTATATAAATCCTTATTCAACCTGGCAGATTTGCTAAAAACAAAATTCATCGGAATGAACTTATGACGTAAAACATGTATAGATACGAAGTTCATCTAAAACAAAAGGAGTCTTTTTTCTCTCATGAAATATTTTCATCAGGATTTTTAAGGATATTTCTAAATGAATGAATGAATAAATGAGTGTGCAAGAAGGAATGAATAAATGAAAAAATAAATGAATGATTGAATGAATATATAAATGATTGAATAAATATGTATTAACTGTGCAAAAATCTATATTTGCAGCAATTAAGAACTAAAGCTGAACGAGAAAGAGAATGAGAGAGATAGCCAGATTATAAGTTTGATGTTGTTCTATTCTAGTCTATAGCTCTGTCTATAATTCTGGACAGAACTTCTTGTTTAGTACAGAATATGTTTAATACAGATATTACCAGTTGCCATACGCTTCTCCCAATGCCGTTTTAACATGGCATTATCAAACACATAATTAATAGCAGAAAAGTATATTTTTGGTTCTTGTTACACCATTTTCAATTTTGGAAGTTGTTCAGCATTTCTCTAATACAGAAGATTGAACGTTTCAGAGGGGTCTAACATTTACGGATCATCAGATTAAACAAATACTACAAGGGCTTACTGCCTAAAAGGGCCCCTTTTACCGCAGGAGCAACGTACCTTCTCTTATTCGCTTCGTGCGAGGACTTGCCAGCAGCAGCAGCAAACAATAACAACAACAACAACAAAATATTATAAAAGTCATTGTATTCGAGATGGAATAAATGTTTATGGAAAAACAATTAAATGTATATGTTTGCATTGAAGCTATTTTCATCAGAATATAGTTTTAAGTCTAATTTTTAATTGTTCAAAGGCGACATAATACAGAAAAAGCGATTTCTATACAAATTTGTGTGAGTTTTTTTTTTTTTTTCTCAATTAGCTTTTCTTTTGTATTTTCTGGTAAGTTTCTTGCCTAAAAATAAACTAACTGATATTTTAAGTATTTTCGTTTACTTAGTAAGAGGTTAAGATAAGAAAAAAATAGCATCAGGCATTTTGGATCAGATTTTTTATTGTTGAAAAGCTATGGTTACCTGGACGAATTATCTGGCGTTATGTCACAGTACCAAATCTTGCCAAATTGAGAGAAAATTAAATACCAGAGAAAAGGAAACATCACCAAAATTAGATACTCGTACATGCCAGAACCAATAAGAACACGCTAGAAAAGCGGATACATTTTGAGAAGATTGCAAAAATCATGAATCAAAGCAACAAATAGTAGACTATGTTAGAGACAGTTTAGTGAAACACAAATGAAAGTATAGTTACAAAACATAAAGTAAACATTAACAAGAAATACCGTCTGGAATACGAGCCTATTCTTCCGTATACGCCATCATCAAATTTAAAATCTAGCTGTCTCTCTCTCTCTCTTTTTCTCATTCAGCTTTAGTTTTTAATTACTTCAAATATACCTTTTAAAATGGTTAATATATTGTTAAAATGGTTAATATACTGTCTGGTTCAACTTTTTATCAAAAAATGGGGAAATTTAGCTGCAACCAACATTTGGCGCTAAGTTGAACCGCATTCATAGTGAAACTGAAACTACCCCATTATAATTGTTCTACTTAATACCAAATGTTGTTCACCATTTTTTTTTTTTTTTAATGAAAAGGTTGAATCAGAATTTTTAATACTGATACATATTCCTTCACTCATTCATGCATTTATTCATTCATTCATTCACTCATTTATTTATTCAGTCTTTCACTAATTCATTTATTCATTCTTTCATTAAGAACTATCCTTAAAATTTCAGATTCATTTTCAGAAACATTTTCGGGAGAAATAGGCTCTTTTAGTTCTGGGGGGATGAATTTCGTATCCGTGCATGTTATACTCCCCAAGGTCCTTCCGATAAAGTTTGTTCCAAGCAAATCTGTCTGTTGGATCAATATTTAAATAGGATTGAAATTTCTTCGCAAGCGCTAATGATAATTTTATTTTTGAACTGTTTTAAAATGAAAAAATTGTTCATATCAAAATTTTTTCAAGCTAAGAGCTTCTTCCAATAAGCTTGTTCATAGAAAGTTGAATCTTATTCCCAGAGTTTACTTAATTAGCTTAATTTTTGCTCATTAGAACTATTGGTAAAACATTTTGAACTGTTTAAAATTGAACGAAAAAATGTTCAAATCAAAAAGTAAAATATGGAAATGAGATGTCCTTGCTGAGATCTTTCGAATGCAAAAAAAAAAACATCTTTCGAATTGAACTATTTCCTCCAAAGTTATTAAGGAGGGCAGACAGACAGACCATTTATTTTTCCACCTCAAAACTCTTCTTTCATTTTTTTTATTTATATAACTTATTTAATTACTTTACTGATTTTTGACAATATTTTTACGATACATTAGCCTTCCTACATATTTGTAGGACTAAAAGGCACGACTAGAAGTTAGAGCTGAAAGTCTCGTGTACTATCCTATCCTGTCTTATTTAATGAAATTTAGATTAAACTTTCTCCAAATGAGATGCAGTAATCTTTACAGTAATCTAAATTTCATTATGCATTTAATTATGCTTTCGCGTGAGTAACAATGTTTACGAGTTTATAAAAAGTTGAATGCCTTTTATGAAGGGCCTCTTTGGGGAAAATTTCAACGAACAACCAACTTCATTCTTTCTTGAAATGAAATTCTTTCTTTTATAAATGACTCAAGCATTCTACTTTTGATGTGTAAGAGAAGGGAAAAGAAAACGTTGAAGTAATTTTCGTTGAAATAGCTCGACAACCTGAAAGGGAGAAAAAAAGGTTACCTTCTGCTTACAAGGGAGAGTGATTGAATCCTTCAGAAAATTAGCTGAAGTGTTCTTAAGGCTAAATGGAGGGGCTTCTTTCAGAATAAATTGCAGTTTTTTCAAGAACTGGTTTTCTAAAAGAGAGGAGATACTAGACTTAACTTTATCGTGTCGATTCTACACGTGGCTACCAAAAGTTGGTAAAAACGTCAGCAACGTAAATAAATTTTGGAAAATAAGAATTAAATATTGCATTTTTAGCCTACTTTCCCGTAAAAGGAAAAATAATAATAATAACTTGTGCAAGAAGGCTTAGTGTGTCGTAAAAATATCGTTCAAAATGACGAAAAGTCAAAAATAAGTGAAGTAATTAAAGAATGATTGAAAAATTAAAAAGAAATTGAAAGTAGGGTTTTGAGATGGGGAGAAAATATGTGTCTGTCAGTCGGTCTGTCTGACCCCCTCCCCCCAATAGCTTTTGAGGAAATTGTCCGATTCGAAAGCTTTTTTTTTTTTTTTTTTTGGATTTGAAAGATATTGGCGAAGACATCTCATTTCTATATTATGTTTTCTTTTAATTGAACAGTTTTTCGTTCAATTTTGAACACTTCAAAAAATATTAAAATTAGCGACATGGGGGAAATATGAAGCCTATTTTATAAACCCAGGACATAAAATCCAAGTTTTGTTGAATGAGCTCATTCGATGGTCTCTCAACCTGAAATCTTTTATTTTTGAACAATTTTTGCTCAATTTTGAACAGTTCAAAAAAATTAACATTAGCTCCTGCGTGGAAATTTCAATCCTATATACATCCTGACCTAACAGACGAATTTTCTTGAAACCAACGTTATCAGAAGGTTCTTATGACTTGGAGCATGCATAGATACGACGTTCGACCGGAATTAAACGAGCCTATGTTACTAAGAAATTTTTTGATACCATTGAAAAAGGTATATTTGAAGTAATTAAGAACTAAAGCTTAATGACAAAGATAGCTATACGTTATGAAATAGAAGTTGGTGCATACGGGAAAGTTTTAGGCGGAACTTCTTGTTATTATTAAAAAATATATATGCATAAGAAATTTACTTTGCAAAAAAAAAAAAAAAAATTCTGACTTTTTTAGTTATTTATTTTATTGTAATTTTTTAATTAATTAAATTGTTTTGAGTTTATAATAGTTTCTTTTCTTATGAGCGGCGTTATATCAAATTTATTCACTTAAATAATTGAACGACCCAGTGGCGTAGTCAACTGAGCTAGGACATGAATACTATTGATCGATATACCACTTTTTGCTATTATGTCTTGGTAGCTCAAATTCAGCTTTAAGCTGTAGGTTCTCTCCACAGGGACAATAAACTAAAAACTTACATTCCAAGTAGCGTAACACTTAAAAACTTTCTATTATTTTCTTAACTCTGATATTTTTAAGAATTATCCGTATTGTACTATTATTTACTAGTCGACCCGTGCGGAATTCCGCACCGCGCACTAAATAGTTTTGTGTGACATTCCATTCTTTAAAAATTTGGGGAAAGGACGTTATGAAGAAGAACAGAAAAAAGTAAACGTGTGCTGTTACAAAAGAAGGCATGTAATTGAACATATCAGTACAAAAAGCTGTTTAAAATTTTCCCTTATGATGTTGGATTTGTTATCTATTTGTCAAAATAGATAACAAAATTTATTAAACTATTTTTTAAATAATCAAAATAGTAAAATAATCACAATAATGATAATAATTCTTTTTATTATTAGTATACATAGCATTAAAAGTACAGTAACGAAACAGTTCCATTACTTAAAATATACTTACTGTTAGTTAGTTAGGCTCTACAGATTCATGATATAAATGAATGGGAAGACTCTAATGATTGAATAAGTTTAACACACAAACGCAGCTACAACTGTCCAATGTGTAGCAAATACAATAAAAACAGAAGAGTTTCTTGTTTTTGTAGTTGATAACAGATGGCTCCAGCATGCACAACAGCCCTTTGCCATCCATTAAAGGACATCTTCTTATGTGATTTTTAAATCTCAAAGTTAGGAGAAGCGGTACATTTTTAGACCGTGGGTCTATTTTTCGTCATCAGCCGGCACGATAAACTTTAAAATGAGGGGTAAATAATGGAATTTTATAAAGGAATAAGGAAGATCTCGTGGACCGACAGAAAACAGGCTAGAGAAATAATATATATTAGTTGATCCCCCGCAAAACATCTACGGATCGGAAATTAACCATTTTAAAATGGTAAAAAATGCTTTATGTTTCGAAAGGCTTCAGTAAAGACCACTAGACATGCGCGATGTGAACAAATTAAGGTGTTGCCACTCCAAAAAATCGGAAGTTAAAAATTTAGTTATGAATGGAATTACTTTTTAAGATATAGAAATAAATTTGTTAAAGACCCGTATGTTAAAGCAATAAATGCAAATATTATTTTCTTTCTTTATGGTGATCATTGAACAATTTTTTAAATATCGTTATGCTTGGTTTTTGCATGATGTCAGTGTCGTATCGTACCGAAAAATTTAATCGTAACTGGTCCACGCTAAGTGAAATATAAATATAGATAGATATTTAATGCTTTCATTTTTGCACTCTGCCATTCATACGACAGATCGTTAGCGCCATCTGTGGCCAACTGAGGAAACAGAGCGCGTTCCTCAATTTGCATGGCATTCTTAATAATCCTTACTGTCGAAAATAAGGGTAGTGGAATCAAATGGGGCCATGACCTTAAAATTTGCAGTGACACACTATTCAGAATAACTTTCGCGTTTGTCAAAATTGCTGAGTTTGAAATTTTGGCAATTTTATGGAATTCAATCAAAAAGAGAATAAAAAAATATTCGACAAGCTATTGAATTTTTAAAGAATATATTTGTAGTAACTGATTTTATCATCTGATAAAAATATAAGCAATTACTTATTGCTACTTCTTCAGCCTGCAATAGATCTTGTAATGCAGTCCCCCCCCCCCCCTGCTTAGTTGTTGCCGTGTCCTCGCGCATGACGAGGAAGAATGGGTGCGCTGCTCCTGAGTGTAACGGGGCCCTTGTAGGCAGGAGTCCAATCTCCGCCCCTTTGAAAGGTCCCTTTTTTTTTTTTTTTTTTTTGAGCCAGCTCCCAGATGAGAGACCATCACCTGGGATTGGAACCCCCAGAGGTATCGTTTCACTTGGAGGTCATTGGAGCCACAACCTATTTAACGTGCACTAGCTCCCTTTAGCGTACACGGACCGCAGCAACCAGCCGCGAGAGGTTGTCACCCTCCCAAACACTGACCTCAGTCAATTTTGCTTCACTTTCGATGTTCTGCGGGAACCGAGCTTCTACCGACTGGTCCACTGCTGCCCTGCTTAGTTTTTATATAAAACTGAGTTGAAGCACACGCAGTGCTTCATTTTACCCCGCAAATCTATTTGCAGAATCTGAAAAAATATTTGCTAAGCATAATGAAAAATTACAGGAACAATTTTTATGAGGTTAACAGGCAGAAAAGCTAATTCTATGGGTTTCTTTAATTGATTAAAAGCGAAAATTCTTAAAACAAACATTCACAATGTATTTCTCTTTATCAACCTTTATCCTTCGCTATTCATTTTAATATAAGAAATATCTAAGCTAAAACAGGGAAGTGATTTTCACTGAAATGGCTGTTCTACCTGAGGGAATTTCTCTCTCCCACCTAAAAGCCAAAAAATAGCAACCAATCTTTTAAGAAATTATCTGAAGAGTTCTGGAGGCTAAAAGACAATTTTTCTTTTGTAATAAAGTTTTGTCAAGAAATCTTATAAAATACGCGTAGTGAAAGAAAAAAAACGTAAGTGAATGTGAAAAATTCCTTGTTTTAATCAATTTTTCAAGTATTTCTCACCTAGGAAAAAAAATGTTTCAATTTATCAGGTTTATGGAAATTGTTGGTTTTGTACCAATTATTTTAAAACTAAAAGTATGTCATTAAAAAATAACACATAATCATGTAATGTTAAGCACAAAATAATTCCTTAATTTCATACATTTGTTTTGTACAGATTTCCCGATTTGTACGAAACATTCAAGCATTATTTGATAAAAAAAATTCAACTTTTAAAACTGTAAAGTCAAAACTATCGGCAGTTCAAGAAGTTAAAACTTTATGCATTACAATTATTATTTGAATTGCAAATAAGAATTACTTTTGTATTATATGTTGATAAACTATTATGGAAACAAACATAGCAGTTAGATTGTGTTTAGAAGCACATTTATTGTGATGTCAAAATAGTGCTTAGGTGTTATTTTTGTATGTAATGGGGCAGTGTATTGGTTCCTTACCATTTGCAGACCTAGTGCATTCCCCACGAATCGGCGGACGAAATTACCACTATTGAATTTTGGCGCTCAGTTCCCCTCTAGATGGCGACACCTGAGCTCAAATGATGCGAAACTGCATTAAAAATTTAATTTAGCGTGGAACATTCAACCCAAACAGATACTCAAGGGATCCGCATTATCATACGTAGAGTTGCAATTTTGCCACGGAAGAAAAGCCCGAAATTCGTGGCAAGTTCGCGAGAACACAAACATAAAATGTAGGGTACCTGAAATTAAAGTTATTCTTCATTCTCAAACATAGGGATATTGTTAAAAATGGGAGAATTATCAACTTCATTAATAACTTTTAAATATACTAGCTGATTCCCCGCAGAACATCTGCGGGCTATTTACCATTTTGAAAAAACGCTTTAAAATTTAACGGCTTGAGAAAAATCGCTAGATATAAACAAACTAAGATGTTGCCATTCCAAAGGATCGAAAATTAAAAGTTGAATTATGAATGAAAATAATTTTTAACAAATAGAAACAAATGTGTTAAAGTCCGTACGTTACGACAATACAAGCAAATATGTTATTTTTCTATGAGTCATTAAACAAATTTTTAAATATCGTTCGATCATAGTTTGTTTTTTGCATGATGTCAGTATCGTATCGTACCGCAAAATTTAATGGTAACTGGTCCACGCTACGAAAAATATATATATAGATGTATTGACTAGGATCAAAAACTCTGCATGCTTTAAAAGAGCTTGAGGCTGATTGGCGAAATCTATGTTTATTGTTCTGTTTTTGAAAAAGATTATTTTGATTTTTCTCTTGGCACAACTTTACTTTGGGTGCTCACAGATTTTACATTCTAATATTTTTGAAAAATTGGACATTTCGGTAGTCAAAAATTTTTTAAAAAATTGTAGATTTTAGGAAAAACCTTTAAAAATCGCGGAAATTCCCGACGCGACAAACTTGCATTTCTAATCATAGGACATGGGCGCTGACGATTTTCTGCATCTTGAAAATCCACCGACTTGATCCGAGATTTGATCCTGCGAACTTTTATATTACCGACCAACTCAATGCGTTATTTAAAGTTTTCACACAAATATAAAGTAATATTTAATCAACGGAGATAAATGTGATTAATGTTAAAGCGTCATTTTTATTTATTTATTTTATTGTTTTCATCTATTTTGCTTTGTTTGTTTTATTCAAATTTCTTATTTTATACAATTATTTATTTATTTATATGTTGTTTCTTTTTACCGAACTCAAAATGATAGTTACAATAGAAATTCTTTGGTTGCAGTCACAGTTTTAGGTACGACCTAGCGCCATCTATTAGGAAGGGAAGTAATTATCTTGATGTAATACGGATATAAGATCCGTAACTTCTTTATTTCTAATTAGCTATATTATACTTAGAAAATTCTAGTAGAGTTTGTGAAAACAAACAGTATCATTTGTTCCAAAGCATCGCTCGTTACTCAAAATTTAAAAGGTCTAAGTTCACCATTTTATTCTTTAAATGAAATAAAATATATATATATCAATCTTGGTATAAATCGATCACATCCAAAACCTTAATTTTTCAACATCAATGAATGAAAAACAAACATTAAAAAACTATTGCTTCCAGTGATTGATTTTATAAACATTGCCTCACAAAGTCATTTCGGAAAAGCATTCGCAAAACACGTAAATATAAGAAATGGATATTTGGGTTTTCTATCGGATCAACCAGCTATAAAACCCAAAATTTGTCACTCTAAGATCGATCACACGTCTTCGAATATTTGTCACCGCTTTCATCAATCGCTTTTCGTACAAGAAGCTTAGAGGTTTTATTTTTTGTGCACTTCTTTTTTTGTCCCTGTTATTAATGATCCTCGTAAATCACTAGCTTACGCTAAAACAAAAATGGATAGGATGAAGGGATTTTCAGTACCTTTAGCCTTCTAAAAGAAATTGTACTGTTACAGTTAACAATTTGAAACATTATTTTACTTCTTAAGTACTCGTAATAATAGATAAAATTGATTAAATTCGTCAATCTTGTGTTTTTAATTTATCTTACTAACTAATAACGACTTAGTAGTATTGTATGATTGTATAACCAGTGTAAAATATATTATAATTTTATTAGTGTAGTTTGTTTTTTTTTTATACATTGCTTTGGATCAAGAAAAAAAAATGGAAGGCAAAAAGGAAAAATTAACTGAGGGACTACATAGTATGACAAATTAATTGAGGTACTACATAGTATATGAAAATTAACTGAGGGACTACATAGTATGAAAAATTAACTGAAGGATACATAGTATGAAAAATTAACTGAGGGACTACATAGTATGGAAAATTAACTGAGGGACTACATAGTATGAAAATTAACTGAGGGACTACATAGTATGAAAAATTAACTGAGGTACTACATAGTATGAAAATTAGCTGAGGGACTACATAGTATGAAAGATCAACTAAAATGAACGACTAAAAATCAGATAACAACTAAAATGAAATGAATGACTAAATAGAATGAAGGACTAATTTAAATGATCTGTTAAAAGGATAGGAACGGCTAAACTTAAATCAGCAACGAAAATAAAATGAATGACTACCGACTGTCTGCCACGAGAAAAGCTCACGCCGCTATGTCTAGTGTATGGTGGTTGTCATCGGAACGGACTTCCTTTATTCTCTGCAAGTGTTAGTAGGTGTTTTCATTTTGCAGTGTTTCGTCCTTCGTCTTCAAAATTGTTAGTTTCGAAATTAAGTGTGAAGCAGGGGAGGGGCGGACTGGAAGCTGGGGCTGACTGAACTAATATGGAGCACTTAGGTACAGCTCAAACTCTTGAACTTGCCTTGGAAAAATGAGACACACCTCATTGCCATAGTGACAGACAGACACAGACATTTCGGCAGGAGCTTTTCGGGTAGCAGACTGACAGTAAGTAGGAATTAATAAACAATTAACATTAAAGTCCAGTCAATAAATACATTTTACCTTGCAAGAGGTGGGGCAGAAGATTTTATTTTTTTAGCTAGTACATATTGATGCCAACATGGTCCTTGTATTTTCGAAGTTTCAAAGCTGAATTTTTTACATTTTGAGTTCTCATACCCCTTTCCTTCACGTTAAAATTGTTATTCGGTGAGATGTGCTTTCAAAAAAAGAGGAAGAAAGAAAGCAATTTGTGCAAATTTGATGCCTCTAAAATTGTGTTACCCGATTCTACGGACTCGCGAGACTGGACCAAACAGGCCCTGCAGGAAGAAGTTGCACGTAAACAACGATATTATAACAAATGACAAATAGGATTGAAGCCTTCTAGCGTGTGACACCACAGCAACTAAAGTAGATGGGTTGGAGGCCCATACGTCATAAGCTAAACATAGATAATGGTGATATTGATATGGATACTTTGGACGAACAATAAAATTTAAGTTACAATGAAACAGTAGCTCTTGTAAAAGGACAATCCTGTAAGTGGATAAGATGGAAGAGCGTATCAAGCTAAGCATGGATAATGATGGTACACATACGGATGTTTTGGACAAATACGAGTATAACAGCAAATTTTAATAAAGTTGCCGTGAAATAATTAAACATATGAAAGGGTTTTTTACAACCTTGATAAGCAGATGAGTTCGATGCCATAGAGAAGTGTCAAACTGAATATGATAATGGTGGTGCACATAAGGATATTTTGTACAAATATAACAGCAAGTGTTAATAAAGTTACTATGAAATAATTAAACATATAAAAGAACTTTTTACAACCTTGTAAGCAGATGAGTTCGACCCCATCGAGACGTGTAAAACTGCGTATGGATAATGGTGTTGCACATACGGATGTTTTGACCAAATAACTGCAATTTGCAATGAAATAATTTCACTTGTTAAAGGATTTTTTATCATCCTGCATAAGCATATTACTCCATCGGAGTCTGCCCCGCAATTTAAAACTCACATTAAAAATTTCAATAATATGGCTTTCGAAAAATATTGCTTCCATTGCATGAAATAGTGTTTCGTGTGTTATTGGGTGTAAATTTATTTGAAATGGAATGGTTTGTGGCGTATAAAACACTCTCTTTAATTTTCTCCAGGCTTTTAGAGTTGAAATAGCATATGTTCACGGAGTATTCCCTTACCATCGAAAACAATTCAATAAATATAGATCAGACGAGGCCCAAAAGAGTCAAGAATCTTGCCTTTCGCTTAGAATTACCCACATGGGAATATTCTCAAGAAGGAGAAAAACCAGCAATTGACGTCAGGAGGCATGACCTGCACCTCGGCTGACAAGCGTTGCTGTAATTAATATCAATACCAGGTCATGGAGGGATGTATGCTGTACCTCAAGGGATAGATTATACGAAGAAAAACGAGCAATAAAAAGTCAATACTAAAAGAAGGAAGATTATTCGGGGTTTTTGTTCTTGTGGAGAATTCGACGACCATTTGGAGGTTTAGAAACTGAAGATTGAGGGTTAAAATAGGTGGATTTCTTACTTGAACCATTCGAAAGGGGTTAATACAAAATTCATAAAGTGAAACACCTTTTAAAAACGCTTAAGGACATTATATAATATTCGATAGTCATTCAATTTTAATTATCGGAAGCAAAGAAATTACAGTTGTGGATATTAAGAATTCAGAGAAAAAGATATGAAGCAATAAATTGAATCATAACAAGAAGTTCCGTCTAGACCTATACGAGCCTACTTTCCCGTATACACCCCCCCCCCCCCCCGAACTTCAACTTTATAATCTAGTTATCTCTCTCCCACTTTCTCGTTTAGCTCTAGCTCTTAATTGCTTCAAATATACCTTTTTCAACGGTTAATACATATTCATTCACTCATTTATTCAGTCATTCATTCACTCATTCATGTATTTATTCACTAATTTACTTATTTTTTCATGCATTCACTCATTTTTTATTATTTATTCACTCATTTGTTCATTCATTCATTCACTTATTTATTTAATCAATCATTAATTGAGAAATATTTTTGAAAATCCTGATCAAAATTTCACAGGAAAATAGGCTCGTTAGTTCTGGGTGAACTTCGTATCTGTACATTTTCTTCATCGTAACATCTTTCCGATAAGTTAGTTGCAAGCAAATCCTTCGGTTAGATCAGGCTTTATATGGGATTAAAATTTCCCTGTAGGCACAAATGTTAGGTTTTATTAACTGTTCAAAAATGAACAAAAACTGTTAATCAATATTTCACGCCGAGAGCTTCTTCCAATAAGCTTGCTCATAGGAACTTGGATCTTGTGCCCAGAGTTTACATAATTTGCTTCATTTTTCCACATAGGCCCTAATGTTGATTTTTTTTAAACTGTGCAAAATTGAACGAAAAATTGCTCGAATCAAAAAGTAACATATGGAAATGAGAGGTACTCGCCGAAATTTTTCGAGTGGAAAAATAATTTTTCAAATCGAACAATTCGTTCAAAAGTTATTAGGGGGGGGGACGAACCAACAGACATACTTTTTCCCCCATCTCGAAACCCTACTTTCAATTTTTTTATTTTTCAATCTTTATTTCATTACTTAACTTATTTTTAACTTCTCTTGATTTTTAACGATATTTTATTGATATGTTAAGCCTTCTTTCATGCTTTTTTTTTTTTTTTTTTTACTTTTACAAGAAAGTAGGCTAAAAATGAGGAATCCAAACAAAATTTTAAAGTGGAAAGAGCAAAAATATTGAATTACGAAGGAAATCAGAAAGCAAATTGATATATAAAGAGTAAAATTCACAGGAGATGTACATTTTTAAAAAATCTGTACAACTATAGAAAGGAAACTGAGTGCTTTTGTAAATTTGTGAAGAACCTGTTTACAATCAAATAATTAAGTTTCTTGATGAAAGTTTTTCAATAAAATTCTTGTTTTCCGGCGCTCTGTACAACTGCAGAGAAAGCTCTGTTAAGTTACGCAAGTGCTCTCTAAAAAAGCCATGTATCAAGTTTTTCAGTAACATGGTTACCAGTTTTAAAATTGTCAACAAATGCATTATAAATTGTCGGCACACGATTTACTTCCAGTTCCGAGAAGCAACCTAGCCCCCGCCAAACAGTCCTCCCAACTTCAGAGGCATTTTGGCCGAACGGTCTAAGGCACAGGAATCACAACAGCGTTTGCTCAAATTCTGAACTCACCTCCGAGTTTGTGTGTACAAGAAATAGTAAGTAAACGTGCTCACGGATGGCATCACTACTGCGGAACAATATATGTTGCTGTCATTTTTATTCTCTGTATTTTTTTTTTAAGATTTTGTAATTTTCTGTTTTTATTCTCTGCAATTTTACGTCAGACTCCGGATAATTGATTTCCTTGTATTTTCGGGAAAAATTGCTTACATTGGATTTGAACTATGAGTAATGATTCAGAAAAAAATATATAATTAAAAAATATTAAAAATCTCTTTATAAATTTAAATAATGAAAAAATTAGATTTAGAGAAAATATTTAAATGGGAAAGTAAGTAGTATGAAAAAAAATTCGACTAAAAAGAAAGAATTCAACAAAGAAATGTAAAATATAAAATGTCTCAAAAGAAATCTGAATTATAAAGGGTAAGAATTCATAGAAAAGCACTGAGCCACGAAAATAACGATTTAAAAGGAAATGGATTTAATTAGCGAAGACTAAGGATTCAGAGCAAATTTTTGAATTCTAAAAAATAAGTATTCAAAAATAAGTAAATTAACACATTTGATCATGAAGAGAAAAGATTCAGAGAAAAAATTTTAAATATGAAAAGTAAAAACTTTAGAAGGGAAGATGGACGGAGAAGAAATATGAAGTAAATATTGGGTAGCTAAGCATAACAAAAAAAAAGGAGTGCGTTTAATGAAATTTCTTACTCAAATTCTTTAATTTTGATGGGCCATGTTTTCAATCTTAGCATATGAATTTCATGGACGATTGTCTATAAAATGTACAACTTGGAAGTCTGGAGGTAATGAATCAGATTATCAAACAAAAGATCTGCGTTTGCAAAACACTTGCTTATAATGTACAGAACGTGTAATCTTAACTTTGTTTTATATAAATTGAAAAAGACAGTAATGAGTTATTACTTATTAATTTTTAACTATATTTCATAATACATATATATATATATATAATTGAAATATAGATATAAATGAAAAGAAAATGAAAGTTCCGGGACATGTAAACTAACATTAACGAAACGTATAAATTGCTAATACAAAAATTAAAAGTAAAAAAAAAAGAAACAAAAACAAATAACTCTCCTCATCAGTGGGCGGGGAGCATAACGTATACATAAGAAACCAAGAAAAATAGTCCTACAGGTTTCGGAATGCGTCGCAGAAATGGCATGTAAAAGGAAGTATTGTAAATAAATTGAAGCGACGATGTTGCGATAAATTGAAAAATGTGGTGACTAACATAAAGGAAACTTTGACGGAAATACGCAAAAGGCTTTGACACAAAAATTACAAAATTAAACGGACGTGAAACATGCCACCAATACGACGCACCCGCCCATACCTGCAGGACGTTGGCAAGTAGCAACGATTATACTGCACTACACCCAGAGATGAGAGGTCCAAAGATGCGACGACCAAAAGCAGAAAACACGAATATTTTCATTGTTGTTCCGTGTCCGCAAACTCCTGATCAAACTTTCGTGTCGGACATCATCCGCTGCAACACATCCAGGTTGAGGCCTTCCATAGATTTTTAGAGGACTTTAGCCACGACCTTTCATAACATCCACAGCGAACAGCGTCACCAGTACGTCAGCTAGCACTTGCGTCGTACATGCGCACAGCCCTCTTGAATATATTAACGTAATGTTTAATGAATTCTAGTGGGAAAAAGGTTATTATAATAAAGATTTGCTGCATTGCTGAAAATTTGTTTATTTATAAAGATATTATTGTTACAGATTTTTGAAAATCTGTTTAATTGATTTATTATTACGTTAACAAAAATTCTTTTATTTAAATTACTGTGCCAATGCGGCATATGTATCGTAGAAAAATTAAAATCTTTACGTTTGTCGTAAAGATCGAGATTTAGTTTGTCAGTTTCAATATTTATATAGATATCTAAGAAGTTAGCGCAGGTTGCAGTATTATTGGTTTTATTTAACGTAAGGCATTTTGGATATATTTTATAGTGGATTTTGCAAAAATCTGAATCGATTATTAGAATATCATCTATGTATCTGTAAATCTGCAATTTTTTCGTTAGAATTGATCACATAGTTATATTCATAAAAAAACAAGAATAAGTTAGCAGTGGTACTGGAATAGTTAGTTCCCATGCCAATACCGTAAATTTGTTTGAAGATATTGTTTTGGAATAAAATGTAGTTATTATTAAAACAGAAATGACACAGATTTATGAAATAACTTCTGTCAATTTTTAGTTCAAGTTCTATGCAAAAGGTATCCAAAAGGTTTTCGATAACTTCATACAGATTATTAATTGGAATATTGTAAAATAATTTTCAAAGTCAATGTTTGAAGCATAGCAGGCACAGAGTAACGTAATTTAGGAATAATTTCAAAGCTGTTATCAATAATCCAGAAATAGCTAGTGTGTTTAAATTTATTTTTAATGAAATTATAAATATCTTTTATAAACTGTTGAAGTCTTTTGTTGAGATGTTTACTAATACTATTACATGTACTGCAGATGAAACGGAATTTAATTGGTTTTTTTGTGAAATTTGGGAGTAAGGAATAAGAAAGGCAGTCTAGAATTATTAGTAAACAAATTATTTAATTCTTCGTTGATTTTTTGTGTGTAAAAGGTTTTACAGATTATTGCATAATTATTGAATGCTTTGTCAACAGGGTTTTGTTAGAATTGATCACATATTTATATTCATAAAAAAACAAGAATAAGTTAGCAGCGGTACTAGAATAGTTAGTTCCCATGCCAATACCCTGTTGACAAAGCATTCAATAATTATGCAATAATCTGTAAAACCTTTTACACACAAAAAGATCAACGAAGAATTAAATAATTTGTTTTACTACAGCAATACCCATCTAGACTTCAGTATCTTAAAAAACAAATTTTCCGCTGCACACAAAAAATTCAAAACTCTATTTGCAAAAAACTTCAGCACATCTAATAATTAACAAATTAAAACTAAACCAATTAAATTCCGTTTCATCTGCAGTACAAGTAATAGTATTAGTAAACATCTCAACAAAAGACTTCAACAGTGTCTAAACGATATTTATAATTTCATTAAAAATAAATTTAAACACACTAGCTATTTCTGGATTATTGATAACAGCTTTGAAATTATTCCTAAATTACGTTACTCTGTGCCTTCTATGCTTCAAACATTTGACTTTGAAAACCTATTTTGCAATATTCCAATTAATAATCTGTATGAAGTTATCGAAAACCTTTTTGATACCTTTTGCATAGAACTTGAACTAAAAATTGACAGAAGTTATTTCATAAATCTGTGTCATTTCTGTTTTAATAATAACTACATTTTATTCCAAAACAATATCTTCAAACAAATTTACGGTATTGGCATGGGAACTAACTATTCCAGTACCACTGCTAACTTATTCTTGTTTTTTTATGAATATAACTATGTGATCAATTCTAACAAAAAATTGCAGATTTACAGATACATAGATGATATTCTAATAATCGATTCAGATTTTTGCAACATCCACTATAAAATATATCCAAAATGCCTTACGTTAAATAAAACCAATAATACTGCAACCTGCGCTAACTTCTTAGATATCTATATAAATATTGAAACTGACAAACTAAATCTCGATCTTTACGACAAACGTAAAGATTTTAATTTTTCTACGATACATATGCCGCATTGGCACAGTAATTTAAATAAAAGAATTTTTGTTAACGTAATAATAAATCAATTAAACAGATTTTCAAAAATCTGTAACAATAATATCTTTTTAAATAAACAAATTTTCAGCAATGCAGCAAATCTTTATTATAATAACCTTTTTCCCACTAGAATTCATTAAACATTACGTTAATATATTCAAGAGGGCTGTGCGCATGTACGACGCAAGTGCTAGCTGACGTACTGGTGACGCTGTTCGCTGTGGATGTTATGAAGGGTCGTGGCTAAAGTCCTCTAAAAATCTATGGAAGGCCTCAACCTGGATGTGTTGCAGCGGATGATGTCCGACACGAATGTTTGATCAGGAGTTTGCGGACACGGAACAACAATGAAAATATTCGTGTTTTCTGCTTTTGTCGTCGCATCTTTGGACCTCTCATCTCTGGGTGTAGGTGAGTATAATCGTTGCTACGTGCCAACGTCCTGCAGGTATGGGCGGGTGCGTCGTATTGGTGGCATGTTTCACGTCCGTTTAATTTTGTAATTTTTGTGTCAAAGCCTTTTGCGTTATTTCCGTCAAAGTTTCCTTTTTATGTTATTCACCACATTTTTCAATTTATCGCAACATCGTCGCTTCAATTTATTTACAATACTTCCTTTTACATGCCATTTCTGCGACGCATTCCGAAACCTGTAGGACTATTTTTCTTGGTTTCTTATGTATACGTTATGCTCCCCGCCCACTGATGAGGAGAGTTATTTGTTTTTGTTTCTTCTTTTTTTACTTTTAATTTTTGTATTAGCAATTTATACGTTTCGTTAATGTTAGTTTACATGTCCCGGAACTTTCATTTTCTTTTCATTTATATCTATATTTCAATATATTAAAGTTCGCTGCATAGTGCTGCATTTGCGCCTGGCACTAACTAACTTTGACAATTTCATATACTTAACAACTTGCTACACCTATATATATATATCAGGGTTAGACAAATCTGTAAAATTTTACATGCCCTGTCGGGCATGCTTGTCTAAATAATTGCATACCCGAGCACAATGTTTGCATGCCCAGAAGTTGTTTTATTGAACATTAATTAAAAACAGTTGAGTTCGTCGTACGGCATTAATCGGACAAAAAGTTGAATTAACAGCTTCATACCTGAATCAAGAATTATTTTAACGTTGATCTAAATCATTAAACGATTACATTACGAACAAAATATTACATAAAAAGGTGTTACAAGTGAAAATTTGCAAATGTTCAATTGTATGACCAATTTTATTGTTGACAAGCATGTCCGTGAACATGTCAATTTTGAGCTCCGGTTAGGATGTGGTGATTTGTCAATAAAATACGGAATATTAAAGTTTTGGAAAGGAATATTTGATAAAAAAATTACAAGTTCTCCTGGCATGTAAGGGTAGAATATTTATGCCCGATCGGCATTTTTACATGCCTCGGGCATGCCGGGCAATATAATTTTCGAGCCCTGATATGTATATACTGTCCCTGGCCAAATTAATAGCCGAACGACAGAGTTTTCGTAAATTTATACTTAACACTCAGTCTGAAACAAAATCACACTTTTTACTTATTTCGTTATGTTTTAATACACAATGGTCACTCTATCCAGTTAAAAGTTCATTCGCTCTTGTATTTAGGGAGACCGTCAACAAGTTGAAAAAGGAAAAAAATGTTTTGGATGATCCTGTACCTTAAAAAGCTGGGTAAGCTGTAAATTTCAAAAAATAATTTAATTGCCATGTACAATTAGTCTGCTGTTCATTTTCGTAAAAATTGTACTAGTACTGATGAAGATATAGGCATTTCTGCAATTTCTATCACATGTGTTTGATTTATAACACGCAAAGTTTTCACTAAACGTTGAAGAACCTTTCAGAAAACTTGACTGCATACAAATGAAGCATAAAACTGAAATTTGAAATTAAAATGTTGAATGTTTGATAAATTATGGACATTTAAAGGAATTAATTTTTTACTGCTCCATGCACAAGGCACCGGAGATGTCTGCATTTTAATGCTCATTTGTGCTTTAAATTAACGTGTAATTATATTTTTATTACAAACAGTGAATACTTTCATTTTTTGTAGATAAAATGTTGCTATTTATGAATTTTTAAAAATAATAACTGGTTAAAAGTATTTTTTTTTTTACAAAGTTGACTATAAAATTACAATATTCTTTTCTTCCTTTTTTTTCCCGTTTTAGAATTTGAAAAGGCGTATGCATAAAAGGAATTCCTTCTGTACATTCGTCTGTTATGTTATTTTCATAAAACTATTGTTAAAATGTTAATCTAATAAACATTTAATTTCTTTAAAATAAAACATTGTATGAAAATAGATTCTATTCAATTCTTCAGCTTGCTATCGTTATTCTACTTCTTCTTTAGTCAGAAGTAATAATAGCTCAGAATTTTTGAAAAGCAGGCGAAGCCGATTTATTACGCTGTAAAGCGTGTTCCGTTGTTAACAGCAGCAATCGCTCTATGAATCGCTCTTAGTTTTGTTTATTATCTCTGACCCATGGCTCTGCACTGGCAAACAAAGTCAAAACTCAAAAATTTACTAAAAATAACTGCGGAAAAGTGGTAAATTTTCTGTTCTGTATTTAATATCAAGGTAAACTTACTAAAGTTACTAAAGTCTAGCCTAAGCTTACATTTAAAAAGATATTTTAAGTGATCAAATTTAGTTTCATAGTAAGAAAGATATTATGTATTAACTTGTTTATGTTAAATTATCATCGTTGAAGAAATTGGTTTCAAGGGCCACATTTTTTTTCTTTAACAGCAAATTGTTTAATTGTTGTGCACTAAATTAACGGATTTTGATTGAGTTATGTGTGTATGCGATTTTTAATACATAAACAAAAATCTTAAAGAGAAAATTTTGAAAAATGATGATTAATTGTTTCTGCCAAAAATATGCTCATGATAACAACCGACAACGAGAAAAGGTAATTACCTGCTTCTTAATGTGACAATGGATAAAAAAAAAATTTTCGGCTGTGTATTGGTCGAGTGAAATCGTCCATGGCTGCATGTTTCTCCAGATCTAACCCCATTTTACTACAGTAAAACCTCAAAACTCGACACCACAAGGGGAACTGAATAGTCGACTTAAGCCAATAGTTGACTTTTAGGGGTTTTACACTTCAACAAGAAAAGTACAAATATATTACGTCACATATGGCAGAATACTGTTTGTTGGACTGCAAAAGATGATTTCCTTTTATTTCAAATTTAAAAATAATAGCTATATAGCACGCATTGAAATTACAAAAAAATGAAAGAAAAAAAACAAATGTATGTATATTTAAGGAAAAAACAAAATACACATTTCATTTGTTTTTCGTATTGAGAGCTAAAGTTCTTCAATACCATTTAATTCAGTTTTTCAGTATTTTCCTGTAAGTGTAAGAAGTATCATGAAATGTCAACGCTTTTTGCAGCATTATAACAAGACATCAAGTACATCATCTTCAGAATTTTCACTATCTGTTTCTTCAGTTGATTACACACTTGGGCCATTATTTACTTCAGTTTCTCAGATAATCTCATCAGTCCGGACCTCCCCCTTATTGGGACATACAATTAGCATCCGATCATTATTCATGTCCATAAAAGAAACATGCTTAGGTTGACATTCTGGATTCCTGCCACCATTCATGTTCAGGGAGAACATTTTATGCCAAATCCCTAAGGTAGATGGGAGAATTTGAACAATCAGTGTAGAGGATAATGCAACATTAGGGAATAACGATGTAAAATTCAAAGAAGTTTTAAACACTTACGGCAATTTACGAGAAGAAATTTTAATAAATTAGTCTGAACAGCCATCAACTTAGGCAGGGATTCAACTGAAATGCTTTTCGTTCATTTTGCTGTTATCAATCAAATGCTTCGATCAAAATCATGCAATTCCGATTCAACTGAAAGGCGGAGATCACAGGTTTGCTTTCATTCAATCATTTTCACGATTCGATTGATTTTCTTACAATAATGGCGGTCATTTTGGTGATCAAAGGTCGCAGCATGCAAAGAGTTCCATGATATTTGCAAATCCAAAGTAATCCATTAAATTTGAACGAACAAAAATTTATTCAAAGATATCGCTTAGGTAAGGGAGACATTTCTATTTTTTGCGATAAGCTGGAAGGGAAAACTAGCACACAAAAAACGTCAGGCTATCTATCACGTAGAGTTACCGGAAGTTTTTTTTTTCATTTTTATTAATGTACTGGCTGTACCTGGCCACGGGTGGCTGTGGCTGAGTCTGGTTCGATAGAAACGCAAGAGAAAGCACATATTCCTAATATGTTTCCTTTCACAATGTTTGTTGTTTCATTGTCTGAAAATGTAGATTGTTTGGTTTACTAATTCTAGAACATGCAATATATAATTGTCCACATGAGAAGCGATCCGTGTCTAGATCTAAACTGCTCAATTTGATTTATTAGTCTTGAGCTTTATGCTTTTTTCACAATGCTTGTGGGCAATTTTTTTTTTATCGTTCCATTGTTTGTGAAGATTTTGATATTGTCTGTCTCGGCACATTGAAAAATTCCAACATAAGTGTTATCCAAACAGAAGAAACGCAAACAAAAATTCTAAATTAAAAAATTGCCATTCAAAATTAACAATCCTTGTTTTAAAGTTCCCCTTGATCATTAAATGAAAAATACTTCAATACAAGCAGAAAAAACATAAAATTTTTAAATCAAAATGAAAATAGCTAAATTAAACTGTTGCCATTCAAAATAAGTAATCTTTGTTTTAAAGTTCCATTTAATCTTCGTGTTCCAAAATACTAACAAATACTTTAATACAAACACAAAATTTTTAAATAAAAATGAAAATAGCTAAATGTGTATTAAACTGTTGCCATTAAAAATAAGGAATCTTTGATTTAAAGTTCCCCTTAATCTTCGAGTACAAAAATACTTCAATACAAACAGAAAAAAATACAAAATTATTAAATCAAAGTGAAAAAAGCTGTACCCTGCCACACGTTACAGTGGCTCATTCTCCTTAATAAAACAGTAAAAAACGAAATAATTAAATCAAAATTAAAATTAATTAAAAGTGATATATAAAAACATGCATGTATTCGAACACGATGTTCTGGCAAAATTTCAAAGCAATCAGTGGAGTACTTTCGGAGATTTGAGGTGATGAACAAACGAACACTTACGTTTTTATTTATGTAGATTAAGCTAACGCTATTCTCCCGGAGTTGAGGAAACCGGTAATTATTATTTTTGGATCAAGGTAAGCCTTAAGAAATCCAACTAAAAAGCTTATAACTGCGTTCTTATTGACTCAGAAACTTTGAACAAATTTCATCTTGTGCAGAAAAATCAGCGCTTTCGATCGATATATTATATCAATCGAATATTTGATTACAGTAATGATTTCATTACTGTAATCGATCGATATATTATATCGATGAATGTGCAAGGTTTTTTCACCTCCATATTGTCGAATTTATGTGAAAATTTGCATAAAATTGGAATAAAAAAAGGAACTACATGTTGGATTTTTTCTAACAAACCTTCCTCTTTAATCACACTTCCTCTTTAATCGTCTATTGATGAAAACTGCATTGAAATCTGTGAAGTACTTTAGGAGATTTGCGGTTTTGAACAAACAAACACTTACATTTTTATTTATATAGATAGATAATAAATAAATAAATGCTGAATAAATATGTGTAAAGCAGTAAATAAATAAAGCTGTACCTTAATGATTATCGATCAGTTTAATTAAAAACAAACAATCAAATTCCAAGACACTATTTTTTAATTGTAATGCAATTGAGTAATTATTTTGGAAAGTGCTTTTAAAAGTTTAATACTTTTGTTGACAGGAAAAAAGAAAAATAAGGTGAATTTGTCATTGAAAAACATAAAGTCATTAAATCGTCTGCAGGCACCTTTTTTTTCTTTGCCATGTTTTTATAGCCTATGTTTTTTGAATTAAATAATTCTAAGTGGGATAAAGTTATTTCCTAGCCTGCTGCTATTCGCCATTCGTAAAAACCGACTACTGGGAGGAAATATAAAATAGAATTGAACGAATTTAATAAGTGAAGAGAGGTATAGATTCCCCTCTAGAAAGATACAATTCAGTAAGAATACGAACTATTACCTTTGAAATATTCACTACATACCGCTTAAAGTTTCGGTCATGTGACGAAACGCCGAGTAAGAAAAGCAGTCGAAGTCCAGGAAACAAGTAGAATGCCAATAGTCTATCAGTTTGAAAATGGTCGAATTCATGTTGAAAATTCGATCATTTTGGATTTGATCGAACGCATTTCAGTTGAATCTACCACTTAGGCTGGTTTCTGTCGATATACATTGTTACCGGGTTTTATTTATATCTATAAATAGCATTGTACCAACCAGTGAAAACCTGTAAAAAGAGTTGAGGGGACCCTTACATATATGACCTAAGTTGTTGAATTCAAAAAATGGGGGGAGTTGCTTTTGTGTTAATATTGTAAGAAAGTGGGGGGACGCTTTTGTTAAAATGAAAAAGTCGGGGACTCCGTCCTCCTGCGTCCCTCCTCGACTACACAACTGGTACCAACCACTGAAAAAATCTTCGTCGAGTTACTCGGATAGTTGAGTTATCCACATCTCCAGTTAAAGAGAATCCACTGTACTTAAAAGATATTTCATACTCCAGAAAGTTTTTGCATTGGAGAATTGTATAGCAGTTTTTGCAATTCACTCCAGAGATGTTGACAAATTTATGACAAGACACAGTGTTACGGAATATAAAACTCCATGAGAGGGCGCTGTAACAGCTTCCTATAAACAGGAGAAATTTGGACGTTACGTTGCTTTTTGTGTGGCAGGCGAGAGCCAAGGAATTGGAATTAATAGTAATGAATGTGTTTGACGGATAAAGTGTATATATGTAAATAAAGGAAAATATTTTAAGCTAAAGGATTCTTCTTTAATTGGAACCACAGAACTTCCACAATACACAGCTAGCATGCAAAAGTACAGAAGTTTCTTTCTTGTTTACTGCAAACAACATTCTTATACAGAGGGCCTTATTTATCAATAGGCCCTTGAGACCCGGGCTCTCTAATTTTATTATTTTTTTTTTTTTGTAATTTAAAATTTTTTAGAAAAATATTTAAAAATAACATCTTTTTAAAAACAAACTTTTAGTGTCCTGTTGCTGCACAGAAAATGTGTATTATTAAATTATTTTAAAACCACAAGGAATTTTCACTTTGGGGGCCCCCAGATTTTATTCAAACATTTTGTAAGTTAGAAACAAAATCATTTTGCACGTTAGGGGCTCCCAAATGTTAGTCTGGCTCTTTAACATTTGAAAAACAAATTAGTTTTTGCTCTTTGGGGGCCCCGAAATTTTGGGGTGACTGGCAAGTTTTACAAACACATACTGAATGTTATTGCTAAAACGATTTTGTTGTGTGAGGGGCCCCCAAACATGAGTTGTGCCTATAGTATTAAAATGTGAATCTGGCCCTGCTTATACATCAGTTATTTGACTAGCTGCTATTAAACTTTTTTTTTTCAAAACTTTTGTCCTGGACTTGCGCTATATGTGTTTCCATGTATGCACAGTTAAACTCTCAATTTTTATAATTTTTATTTTCATTGTCATTTATATTCAGTTATCATTATTGTCTGTTTCTTTTCCTACATTTTATTTTTATGTTAGTTTATTAAGGGCATTTTGTTTATTTCAGAGTTAGAAAACTTCCTGATGTGTGAGTTAAGAGTTCGTAAGATGCATCACAAAGAATTTCAAGTTTGTAAAAAATAACATTTTACTTACTAAAGGTGATAGAAGTTTTTTTTTTTTTTTTTTAATTTAATAAGCAAATTTTTAAAAGAACCTAAAATATTTATAATAAAAACATTTTTAATTTAAGCAAATAAGCATCATTATATTATTAATAAAAAATATTAAATTGGTTAAATAAGACTAAACGATGATAGAGTAGTCCACCATGATCAATGTCTAATTTTCTAAGTATTCCAGTATTATCTCACACAATATGCTTCCTTACTGCCTCCACCCTGTCTTTTCTTATTGCAGGATATCTAGAACCTCTTTATTGCATGCATGACTCAGATTAAAGGAACAATTTTTGTTATGATAATGTCTTCAAAATCTGGTCTTTAGAAATAAGTTTCCTGAAATTTCAGTCTCAACTCTGGTCAAAAAAAAATTCCAAACAATTTTTTTTTTTGTTACAATAAACAATGAAAAATATAAAATAAAGTCAATTTTAAACTATCATTCTTATTAAATTCATTTTTATTCAGTAAAATTTATATTTATACCTAAACCTATTTCAGTCCCTTCACCGTCAGGTCCTCCCCCCCCCCCCCCCCCCCAATATGACTTCAAAAATAGAATAGTATTTTTATAAAGTGTGTACGTATTTTGTTGTTTTTTAATACAATATATTAAGAATCTTTGCACTCCGTCCCCCCTCCCTTAATGGGAAGTTTCATTATGATGGTCCTATTCACCCTTATTTTAACAAAGTTCGACCATATTCATAATCGAGTCGGATTTGCATATTACGTCGTTAAAAAAGTAACATTTCTGAATTATCTTCTCGACTTTGTTGCTGAGACATTTTTATGTGATAACTAGAGAGCTCATTCTAATAACTATTTTCCTGAAGCCTGATTATAATATAACTTTTGACTTTGTAACATGACAAACTTAATATTAAATTAGGGAATCATCTTGGAATTTTGTCGTGACTAGTGGAATATAATATGATGGCTTAATCTGTACAAGAATCAAGCTTCTGATTGTTCCCTCTTCCCACCTGTATTAGTGACAAAATAGTCAGGTTCTTGTGTAGTGCCATGTGAAGTGATTCACAAATAATAGTTCCTGTGTGAGCTATTTCAAGTGTAAAACAGAATGTACGTAGTAAAGAAGGGTCTTAGCTGATGGTTGTACCAAACTACTTTAATGTACAAAATGATAAACTTTATTGTACAAAATCGTAATAATCATTCTAAATATTAGTAATTATAAAATATGTAGACATTGTACTGTAGTTCGAACAACAGTGAAATATATTGATTTGTGAATAAAAAAATATGGAGCTGTTATTATATTTATGTATGGAGTTAATGAATAAAAAATTTATATTTATTCAAAAATAAGAATAATCAATTTCATTTATTTGAACAAAGAACAAAGTACATTCTTCACTTCTTTTGTGTAAATTTTAATTTGCTATCCTCATAAAATTTTTCTTCATTTCTAAAAGTATCTCTTCATTAATTAGCAGATTGATCCTCTGTTGATAAAAATGCTTTCTACATTTAAGTTCCGGGACCTTTATGTTTAAAGACTACAATTCCAAGTTCTTGATTTACTTCTTGAATAAGAATCTTCACAAGTATTTTCCTCATTTCATGTGCATTTAACAATTTATGTTAATGGTTAATGCAATAAATTTTATTTTTATGTCAAAATTAAGTAGAGATTGGATAATATTTATGAAGATCTAATTTTTATTAAGAAAAATTGACTATTTTTCAGATTGAGAGACTTTGCTCACTTTCTCATGGTTGCTTACTAAAAACCTGAAAGCAACTTCAGAATGAGAAATAAATTGTAAATCTTTCTTTTAGAGAACAAAAAAGAATAATATGCAGCGTATAATAAGCAAATTTTGCGAAAGTTTGCAGACACATGTTTTGAGGTCTCAATGAACCTTTTTTTTTAGAAGCTTACTTCTTTTGCATTGGAAAAAGTTCCTTATAACCTCAAAGCATATGTGTGCAATCTTTCGAAAATTTTGCATGTTATGTGTTGTATTATTTTGCTTTTTTAAAAATTTATTTATTTATTTATTTTCCAACTTTAGAATCGTAATGAAAAAGATTGATAAAGTGGTAGGTAGCTATTCTAGTACATGTCTTCGTAGGCAAATTGAAATGCATTATAGTTTCTTAGCTTATCTTTATATGAAACAATAATTATCTTCTAGAAATACTGTAATTTCATGTGTGTGCATGATAATGCCACACTTTTAGGTAGCTAGAAAGTAAATGTTTAAGAAGATTTATTTTATTGCTTTGTTTTTATTATAGATCCTTGAGATGACAGTTTCATGCTATGTTTTGATGAATTACCATTCCCTTTGAATATGCCATGCATTATTACAAGAAATAAAACTCACACTACAAATCATTTGTATCAAAATATTGTAATCTAAAAAATACATTTTTTTTATATAATTAGCATAAAAAGTTTTCTTTTCTTTAAATGAAGTATCAGAACAATGTTTTTCCTTTCTTCTTATTCTTCTTTTCTTTCTAATATTATTTACTGTATTTTTGTTTTATTTTATTTTGCTTATTTGTTTTTAATTCACAACATAGTTAGTACCTAATAATCATCTATTCAGTTGAGAAGGTGAATAATATTCAAAAATTTCAAAAAGCACATTCTTTTTGCAAGCTTTATCCCTGAAGCTAAATATCTTTTGCATTGATAATTTCCTGTATTTTAACTACAGAACTTGTGAGACATTTGTATGCAGTTGAAAATTTGAGTTTTTTCATTTTTTTGTGGCAGAACTCCGAAAACTGCAATTGTGTACATCAAAGTAATGAGAATATAGTAAAGTATAAAAATATGTAGTAATTTATAAAATATGAATTTTTAATGCATATATATTTGATTTTAAAAGTGACATTGACTGTTACCTAGTATTTTAAAAAAATGTCTTCTGAGTATTAACATTTTTTTCTTTTCTTTCTCAGGCTTAACTTTCTAACATGGAATCAAGTTTTTGACTTTAAAATGTATGAAAGTATACTTTACCACATTCATTTAAGTTTGTCAGTAAGAATACAGAGACTGTGTTCAAGAAGTATTGTTCAAAATGTAAAAATATAACAAAAGTGAAGTAAAATTTGGAAAAATAAAAAAAATTCATTTTAGCAGTTTAAAAAGGAAAAATTATTAGATGTTTTTATAAAATATTAAAACAAAATCTTATGTATTTTTTTAAGTGTATTTCAAAGAAAAGTTCAAACATTTTTAGTCTCTTATTCTCGAGTTTTAACTAAAAAATTATTTTGAAGAGCAAAACCCTTTCAACTAAGATATTAATATGTCCAAATCAAACAGTGGCGACTCATCCATAATTTGTCAATATTGCAATAAATCTTATGCTCGCAAAAGTGTTTTGAGAAAGCATTTAATGGTAATTCATACAAAAGAAGCACCATTTCCTTGTAATTTGTGTGATAAAGTGTTTTGTTACGAAAGTGATTTGAAAGCCCATACAGTATCACATTCAGGAGCAAGGCCGTATTCTTGTGATATTTGCGGGATGACCTTTCCTTACGAGAAGAGTGTTAAAACGCATTTGAGAACCCACACAGGGGAAAAACCCTATTCATGTGAGCACTGTCACAAGACTTTTGCAGTTAGTGGAAATTTAGGCATTCACATGAAAATTCACACTGGAGAAAAGCCTTTCGCCTGTGATCGTTGTGATAGATCATTTGTGTCAAAGCGAAGCTTAAGGCGACATTTGACTACTCATTCTGGAGAAAAGCCCTTTTCCTGTGAGCACTGTAGCAAAGCATTTCCTGCAAGAGAAAGTCTGAGAAGACATATGAGATGCCATACGAGAAACAAATTGTATTCTTGTAAGCATTGTCTAAAAACATATGCCTTGAATGAAAGTTTAAAAAAACACATGAAAATCCACGAAAGAGAAATGCCTGATTCGAAAGGTTGCAATGAAAGTTTAATCACAGAAAGGCCTTTTTCTTGCGGCACCTGTGGAAAAGCTTTCGGTACAATGGGAATATTGAAAAAGCACATAAAAATTCATACTGGAGAAGGTTTTTCTTGTGAGCTCTGTGGGAAAAGATTTACTCAAAAGCACAATCTGATGACTCATCTCAGAGTCCATACCAAGGAACGACCATTCATGTGCGATTATTGCGGTGCTTCATTCTCTCAGAGTCAGAGTTTCAAAGCTCATGTTAGAACTCACACTGGTGAAAAGCCATTTTCCTGTGACCATTGTGAACGAAGCTTTGCTCGGAAAGACAATTTAGTTGTGCATTTGAGAACTCATAGCACTGAAAAACCATATTGCTGTGAATATTGTACAAAATCTTATATTCAGAAGCGCAGTTTGACAGAACATTTAAAAACTCATACGGAGGAAAGCACTGCATCTGTTGATAATTCATAAGTTGTATGTTGCTTATCTTTAAAAAGTTTCATTTTGTACAATTTTTATCTTTTTTTATGAAAAATATATCATAACTGTGTGCTTCAATATTTGCAAGCAACACGTCTGTTTATAAATAAAGAAAATTTTATTTTAATTTTGGCATTTCAAAAGTTCAAAAATTTTATTTATTTATATATTACCTTGTGTAACAAATTACCACTATTTTTAGTATTATTGCAGTGCTCCTAAATCTGCATGAGAGAAAGTAATATTTATAATGGTTATTGAAAGTTTTGTATGCTAAATTTTAAGTCCGAGTAAAAATTTATTGTGGGTTGCTATGTAACATTATTAAATAGCTTTTGAATGTAATATTCAAATATTTCGTTAATAGTTATAACAAAGCCTTTTTTGTAGTAAAGGAATCACTTTCATGGGAAATGAGTAAGGCTTTTCAATGGGTTTTAGCAAGTGACTCCTAAAAAAATTTTTTTAAAGCAAGTTTTTAAAAAAAATTTAATTCCTTATTCTTAAATTTGAATTTCCACTTATTCTCACTATATAAAGTAAATATAGTGTGCTTTAACAAATAGAGTATCCTAATTCAATACATAAATATTGCTGGTATTTTACACAAATTGCTCCTCTAGTGATAATCATTAATTTATTTTTATCAATTAATTTATTTGTATATTTTTGTTATGAAATCTAAAAAAGGATTTAGTTAACAATGCTTTATTGATTACTTTTTGTGGCAGAACTTTCTTTTCATTTAATTTTCAAAAGTATGGAATACTGAAACTGAAAATAATCCTCTTCTTAGTGTGTATGTTGTTTGATTACTTACATTTATTATATTATGACTAAATCCTCCAGCTGTATTCTGTCAAGCCAAAAGTATGCATTTTGGTGATCTAAGCATATCTTGGGTATATTGCATTTCTCAATGGGAAACAGACAGTTGCTATATTTAGTGTTGTCGTTCAGATTTTTACTCATATAAAAAAGAGAAAGGTGGAAATGCTGTTTTTTTTTATTCTATAAAAAATAAATTTAAAAAACATGTGATTGAAAGCTGAAGAAGGATTTCTGATTTTTTAAGCAAAAAAGATTTTCTCCAAAAATGATAAAAGATTCTTCAAAGAAAAATAACTCTTTTAAATGTTATGTAAATTTAGAATGAAAATAAAAATATACTGTAGCTATAGTTAATAGCACATACCAAGTAAAAATAACACTCAACAAATTCAAAAATGGAACATGATCTAAAAATATTTATTATAAGTTGACTCATCAGATAGGCCTTATTTAAACTTCTCATCTATATTTTTGTAAAGCTGTAAAGGAACACAAATCATAAATGAGAAACTTTCTTGTTTTTAGGTTTAAACTCTGTAAAGGAGAACAAAAAAGAAAAATATTTTTTAAAAGCGAAAGCTTTAAGGTAGCTGGGGAGATAAAAGTGTGTAAAGGTATATACTAAGAATTTGGCTCCGACATAGGGAGGTTAGAGCCAGATAGACTGATGCATCAGCCATTTTGGATCAAAGCTGTGTACTGTTCGTAATTTTTTGGTAGAGCCATGAAAGAATTTGCGCATGCGTCAGGTCTGCTTCGATTTTATCGAAATAGGGTGATAGGTTGATATGAGACATTGCGATGAGTGTTTTGTTTTTTTCCTTTCCTTTCCTTTTTTCTCCTATATTAATTCAGCCTAACGCGCGTGGGTTTGTGCTAATTTTTTTTTTCATTGGTTTATTTTTTATTTCCCTTTCTGAGTGGATCTTGGAAAATTATATAAAACTTTTCAGCAATGCTGCCGTGATGCATTTTCTTAATAAATAATTTCAACTTGAACTTCAACTATTTATTATCTTTTTAATGGGACAAACTGAAACCCCGGAAATTTTTATGACCTGTTTTGGATGAGTTACCGGAGCAGTGGCGTACGCAGAATTTTTTCAAGGGTGGGGTTCATAATGTTCTGAAACTACTAAAAGAAATTCGAGTATATAATAAAGCACTATTATTTAGGGCTCAAGGGGGGAGGGTTTAAACCCCTAAACCCTCCCCTTGCGTACGCCACTGTACCGGAGTATCAGTGGCTGACCATTAACCAGAAGGAGGCATAATGGGGGCCCGTGCCCCTCGCTCTGACAATAATGATTTGAAATCTTTTCAAAACTGTTCTTATTTACTCAAGAGCATAGATCTGGAGCGGATCAGTGGATCAACGAGATTTTGCTTGGAAACTGAAAAGGAGCAGGAGCAAAGAAGTTTATTGTGCTCCACTGATCGATTTTTAAAAAAAAATTATTTAAATTTTTTATTAGACAATAAAATTAATTAACTTAAAAAAAGGAGATTAATAATACAATCTGTTTAATTTGTTTGGCGCACGGAGCAGCGCGGACTTGGAGTGGTGCCGGATCAAATATTTATAAGTTGGAGCGGAGTGACTGAAAAAAGTGGGCTGCTCCAGATCCCTGATCAGCGGTTCCCCGCCCACCAAGGTCGTATCCAGAGGGGGGCACGCCCCCCCCCCCTCCCCGAAATCTAACATTTTTTCGCAAATTTAGCATATATTATTCCCTGAAACTTTCCTCAACAAAAGTGTTTCCAAGTCTGGCTACGGCCTTGCGCTCCTCCTACCGAGTTCAATGACTTTCCTTGTACTGTATTCTCAGTATCAACTTGCCTAACGAACATATACCGAATAACCGGCTCTAATTTTTGAAGCCTATAAATTCTGTACATATTTTTAATACCAAAACCGCACAGCCCACAGCTTGCAAATACGTAGTAAGTTCGTAATTTAGATACGTTTTCAAATCATGCTAGTTAATTAAATTTATTTCACATGCCGGATTGCCGGATATTTCGTGCGATGGCAGAATTAGATTCCAGTTATTTAAACATTTGTCGGATATCAGGAATCTGGTTCACACAGCAAATAATTATCTTTCGAAAAAAAAAAATCCTCAAAAGTTCTGATAGTGCAACTTGCACCATGATCCTTGCCCCCCGCGGGCACTATGTCCCTGCTCAAGAGAAGTTATGGAAGCGTGTTGGTAAAAACAAAGTTATTTTATTCAATAAAGCATTAAATTGTATGCAAGGGAAGGGGGAGAATTTTAAAGGGGTTGCAGATTATTACTCTCAGAAATTTACGTTATTTTCCCTTCTTTTTCGCCTTTCCCCAACTACAATAAAAACTTCCATATGGGGAAAAATAGGTAAAATCACCCCCCCCCCCCCAAAAAAAAACACAGATCTGGGGCGGAGCGTAGAGCAGGAGCACGGAGCAGTGAAGTAACGAAATTTTGCTCCAACTTGGAACGTAGCCGGAGCAAAGAAATTTGTTGCGATCCAGTACTCCATTTTTTTTTATACTTTTTACTTTTCTATCACATTATTAAAATAATAACTTCAAAAAAATATATATACAAAATATTATCAATTAAAATTACTCGGAGCAAGAAGCAAAGCTAACCCAAAATCCCTGCTAATACTTTTGTTTTGGTAGCGCCAGGCATTTGAACTCGCATCAAACCTAACAGACAAAACAGAAAAAAAAAAAAAAAAAGGAAATTAAAGTAACACCGAGGAAGAAAAAGAAAAAAAAACTATGAGATAAGAAGTGCACGCTTGTGCCCATCCACGTACCTATCACCCCTTTCTGAAGTGGAACCGCGCAACCTTGCTAGGTCTGCAAAACGAAAAGGAACAGTACTGCATATTTTTCTTTTCTTTTTTTTTTTTTGATATCGCCTATTGATGATATCTCACAGCAAACAATTATTACCGGAACGGAATACCAAATTAATTGAAATATAGTTTTTATTTTTTATGCCGCCTTTGTTTAGATGTTTTTAAAGTTAATTGATTAAAAGATAATTTAATTATTTTTGTTAAATAAATTGTATGATCAGAGAAATCAGTGAAGATAAAGAAGTAAGCAGAGAGAAAGTAATCTGAAAGTTATAGTTTCATTTGTATATTATGAAACTATTTTCTTTTTATTGTTAAGCAATTCAATATAAAAGTTAAAAACAACAGAAGTTTAAAAAAAAAAAAAAGTCGTTTAAAATGCTTGTTGCATTTTTCAAAACATGTTCTCACAATTGAATTTCTCAATATAAAGATTGCTAAAAATTGCTGATTTTAATAATCACAATCCTAGTGTAGTACATAACAAATCACCTTGCACCCAGCGCGTGCAAAATTGACTTTTTTCAGTTTGACTAATTTTGATAATCATTGTAGATAACGATCCCTTTCCCCTGTAAAATAAAAGAACCCACCCAAAACTAACCTCTGGGTCTGGCTACGATCTTAAAGTTCTATTATAATATATATGCATTTTTTAACTTAATGATATTGAGGATTTATACTGATTATACTTCTTTAAACTTGTCATCTGACGGGGAGGGGGGGGGGGGGTACTCAAAAGCAAGCAAAAGTATTTGATTAGAATCTATATATGCAGCATGCAAGGGATTTGATGCTTGTCATACAAAAGCTGTTAGTTTTGCAAAAGAGCATAATTTAAGTACTGATGTTCCATGTTCTAGAAAACGATATAAAAATAAATTTTTTGATGAAAACTGTAGAGACGAGCCTCAAACTGACATGCTGAAAATTTTTGAGATAAACGTTTTTAACAAAACTTTAGATATCATAGTCTCACAGTTGAAACATCACTTAAAAGGTGTTCTGGTAATTTCAGACACCTTTAATTTTTTGAGTCCTGGAAATTATGTTACAATGAATGAGAATGAACTAAAAGAAAAGTGTGAAAATTTTTGCAAACTTTATCATGAAGACGTATCACTTGATATTATTCCAGAAATCTCGTCCTTTCGAAAAATTATTGTAGAGGGAAAGATCAGTATCAAAGCGAACCCCTTTTAATATCTTAAATTTCATGTCCACACACAACTTTTGTGTGATGTGTATCCAAATATAACCGCTGCCTACCGATTACTTTTAATAATACCAACATCAATTGCAGAATGTGAACGAAATTTTAGCAAGCTGAAGCTTATTAAAACTTATTTGAGATCATCTATGTCTCAAGAACGTTTATCTGTCCTTGCAATGATATCCATCGAGAACAAACTTTCAAAAACAATCGAATATGATGAAATTATTGATACTTTCTCAAATGCTAAATCCAGAAAAGGATAATTTTAAATTATTTTATGTATCTAATTTTCATTAACCAGAATACTTCTTAAAATAATGTAAGATAAAATAATTAGAATATAACTTTTTAAATATTATTTGCCATTTCTTAAATTTGTTTAGAATACGAATGTTAAGTGAAAATAATTTGGATTTCAAAAGAATTCGTTTCATGCATATCTAAATATTACAAAACTTGTAAATATTTTGTATTGAAAAAAAAAAAAAAACCTGCTCCAAGATTTTAAAAAAGTGGCGTTTGTCTAAAATGTTTTCTTTTGCCGAATTTTGTATGCTCCTTCACAATGTATTACCATCTTAACGAAACCACACTCATCACCAGAATTCCATTGTTTTGTTTTTTTTTCCTTCTTTGACGCCGCATCAAGGCAAAAACATAAGGTATTAGTTCTTGTTTTTCTTTATATATTATTCCGAATTCTGTTTCATTTATGTAGAAGAAAATTTTTATTAAAGTATTTTCTGACAAGTACGTTTTTAGCGAAAATCCTCTAGTTTGAAGTTAATGATAATAAAATGCACAAAGTTATAAAAAGAGCAAAGAGCATGGAAAGTAATTAATATTATAAAACCAGATCCTTTCGTTACATAAGGGTAATTGACTCGTTAAAAACCACTATATTTTCTTGCGTTTTAACGGTTAATAGAGGACATAAAAAATATCAGGGGGGCGCAAATATCAGACTTGCTCCCCCTGAAAATATTTCTTGGTACGGCCCTGATTTGAGAGTTGACGCTCGATTTTACGGCGGAGATTGCGACATTGAAATTTGGAAAGGGGGAGGGGGAGGTCAGGTGCTTGATTGATTGTTTGACCAATTTTTTTAGGTGGTGCGCCTTTCCTCTAGGGGAGGAGGGCATCGGTGCTTCACCTCGTGTAGCAACGGGCTTCAAAGTTCAAATGCAACGAGAGTTTACTTTCGGTATTCAGTATTAATAATTAACGTAATATCGGTAAAAATAGCGCTTTATCTAATAAGAAGAATCTGCATGCATGCTGAACATGTGTAATACACAAAAACAAAAGTATGCATTTTCACCAGTTTTCTGAATTGGTATTATACAACGGGCTTATACAACTTGAAAAATGTGGTTAAAAAAGGAAAGGTTTGAATAAAATAAACGTATTGTTCTTTGTTTTGAATATTAATGAGGAAAAACTCTGAGATTACGCATCTTGGGGACAAAAAGTAGAACAATCAACAAACTTTTGTTCGATAGGTGTCTCGTACACCCTTCCGTGACGTCACGCGGGTTTGTTCATGTCCATATACATCATAGGTTGTTTGTGAAAAGTAATTCTTATGCTTTTAAGTTGTTCCTTACATTACAACGCTTGGCTTATTTTTTTTATTTTCTCATTTTAGTATTAAAACATTTGATACTGAATGGGAGAGGCTTTTGCTTTTGATTTCTCATCCTTTTTACACCCTGAGGTCTAATGTAAGGTAATGTTTTTAATTTAAACGTCGAGTGCTCAAATGGTGTTGGTGAATTTCCTGATGTTAAGAAAGCTATGAAAGCGTCTTTTTCTTTTAAAAAACCAAACAACTCGACACAGTAGGTTAAATTGACTGGACTCTTTTAAAGTAATTTTGTTTTAGCAATTCTGTTGTATAAGTATATTTTTGTTAAATGATAATATTTTCCTTTGTGGCTCATCTATCTATCCCTTCAAGTTTCTCAGTTAAAAACTGAAAGTTAGGTGTTCATAAGTCGTTTCGGTTGTAAATAATGACCAATGCTTTATGCTTAATTAAGATCGTATTTAAAACACTTTAAACCTGTAAGTATCAATCTGGGATAATTGTTTGGGCGATTAACTTTTTCTTGGTCGGCCTTGCTTCTCGCATTTTGGCTTTTTTGCGCCCATCCGGTCGGCGTCGTATTCTAAGCAGCAAAGACAAAAAAAAATTTTGTTGAAATGGAATTCTTTGCTGCTTACAAGTCTCTTAAATTCTGTGTTTATTTTTGTTCTTCTAAACATTGCTCAGAAATAACCAACAAGTCTTGCTTTGTCAAAACAATAAAGCGAACAAATATTTTGAGGCTACAGTGGAGCCTCTTCATTAGTGCATGAAAGGAAAGTGCTCAACTTTTTTCTTTCGTGCACTAAATTTATAAAGCACACTTTTCATGTGCTTATTTATTTATACTGCAGCTGGTATAAATACCTGCTGTCTCTGGTTGCAAGCCGTTCACTCACAACTTTCTTGTTGTGTGTTGAGCACTTTTCTTTCTTGCACTGATGAAGAAGCTCCATTGTAGCCTCAAAATAGCTATTTGCTTTATTGTTTTGACAATTTTTGCTTTATCAGTGACGTAGCTGGCATGGGTGACACCTGGGGCAGGTAATGATGGTGTCACCCCATGTAACAGATTAACCCCCCCCCCCCCCAAAAAAAAAAGTCAAAATCATGCAAATGTGAAATACCTAGTTTAATGCAGTATATTTATTTTTTAAAAATTGCAGCTTTGAAAAAAAAAACATTTGTATCATGAGCTTCGCAATATTTAAGGTATTTGTTGATGGCAATGGTGTGTTTAGCGTTAAAAGCAGTTCGGATATACTTTTGGAAGCAAACACTTTAGTCAGTTAAAAATAGAAAAGAAAATGATAGAAAAAATATACAATTTTAGGTATATATATATGTTTTATTCTATGGAGCTTATTTAAAGGTCTATTTTTTCCTATAGCTGGGTGTCAGCCCTAAAAGGATGGCACGCGGGATGGGCCACTGTGCCTTATGTACGTTGTTATTCTTTGTACTCATATTTTACCACAAAGCATTTTTGATAATTTTTCTTATAGCCTTACTTTCTTTACAATTTTTGAAGTGAGATCTTCCACATGCATTGAATCACTTTGTTGCTTCTGTAATTTTGCTTTCATTAGTGTTATTTTTGCATGCCAAAATATGATGGATTCAAGTGAGTCAGAGGACAGAGTAAGCTTAATAATAATCTAATAAAGCTTCATTTGGATGTTTTGCATCTAGAAGCTCCCTGTCGCATTGAAAAAGGGATTCCAAGCAATCCCGAAACATATGTCTGCATTTTTTTGCTCATTTGTGCTTTAAATTAACGTGTAATTTTATTATTATTGATTAGGGTTTTGTGTGATCAACATGGTTTTTATATGCTCTGATGATCAAAACAGATTGTAAAGCTGTTTTAACTGTAAGGTTGCAAAACCTTATACATAACATATGCTATTAATCATTTTACATATATTAATTTATAATAGTAATAATGAAAAAAAAAATTGGGGGGGGGGGGGGGGTAGAAATTCAAAAAAAGACATCCAACCAAGAAAAAGCTAAAAGTGCTTTGCTTTTTGATTATTTTTTACTTCAACCATCAAAATAAATAGAATTTTAGTAAATAATTAGTACAAATGTTAATGCATTTAATTATGATAATTTTACTTGCAATAACTCTACAAGGTTGCGATTGAGTGTTTGTTATTCAAGCCAAGGATGCAGGCATTTTTGTAAATTTGGGTAGTTTCAGCAAAATATAAGTGTCCTAAAAGTTAAAAAAGTGATGAAAAGTTTTGAATATTATAAGTTGGAATTGATTGTTATGCATTTTTTTATTCATATGAATTTGTTATTTATCTGAAATGGGTCATTTCAAGGGTTGTTACGCCTCTTGTAGGGCGTGTGAACTTTTAATTTTTGCATTCTGAGGGGTTGTGCGAAAGGAAATTTGGTTCCGTTTTTGGACCCTACACAAAATTCAAGTTTCTAAATAGTACTTTTCATATCATTATTTTATAGAAGTGGCAAATTATAATAAAAATGTTCACCACTATATGTTTAAATTTTCAAATTTCACAAAATTATTTTATTTCTCACAAAAACTCTTTAAAATTCACAAAAAACAGACCCTGCTAAAAAATGCTGTATCGTCCCACTGATTCTACTTTTAATGATATAATGTATGCATTATTGGTGACCCTGCTCTTATAACTTATTATATTTTGTTCACCATATGACCATATGTTACCTCACCAAAATGTTTTAGATTTGTTTAAATTTTATAGAAAATAAATATATATATGCATGTTGTGGGCTCTTCATTATCTACCAAATACCCTGAAATGCTCCTACCACATTCTACTGTTGCATCATGTAGGAAATTTATCCATGACCTCATATGGAACTTATATACATTTTTCTTTTCAAATAGCTCTTGAAACATTTTCTCGCCTGTGCTTGATTGTTTTGATATTAACTGAAAAGTACCATTTCTTGAATTTGCTATTTACTGTGTGTATCTCTAATTACCATTCTATATTTAATACCCTTATACAGTAATGTAATTATTACAATTATTATTTTTAGCTCCCACGTCCTGTATTCCTGATGATTTTTTTCAGATCCAATGTCTAAGTAGGTAGGTTGTTTAAATTGCATTTCAAATTGAACTTTAGTTCTATTAATATCATGTATTCAAAGATATTTAGTTATATTTTTATATGTATTTTGATCATACCTAGGTTATTATTATTTGCACAAACTTTATTGTTTCTGCATTGTTTGTGTGTTATGTATACATTATTGTGTACTAATACATACATACTATAGAAATGCTTTATCTAAATCATATTTTCATAACCTAATTTTGTATTTTAATAAATTTCATAATTATTGCAAGCTTAAGATGAAGAATGCATGATTTAGAATGTAAGAGGGAAAAGATAAAAGATTACAATGTCTATTTATAAATATTAGATGCCTATTTGGTATATAAAAATAATTTCAGCTATGACACTAGAGTCAAACCTTGCTATAACGAACCCTCAACGGACTAACTTCGGAGATTGCTATAACCAAGAGTTCGGTACATCCTATTTTGCAAAAAAAAGTGTTAACTGACTAAGATACTTCAATATAATAAACATATTTTAAGCAATAATTATGGTAGAGGAGTAAAATATTAACTTTAAATATGGTTTTTAATAATAAACAAACAAATATAAAAATTTAGCTTATTATTAATCCATAGTATGAAAAAAAGATGTTATTATTGGTTGTACTTTCAGATTTTATATACACCATTGTAAAAGCTAGAGTTTGATTAGACTAGAACACAAATGACAAGGAATGTTGCTAAAATAAATCGTATAATAGACTTAAAATTTTTGATCACTATAGCGGATTTGCTAACGTTTGGTGATCGGTATAAGCATTTGAAAATGCATTAAATGCATAGTTTCATTTGGGAGCATTTGAAAGGTTCGTTACAACTGGGAGATCATTATACTCCGGATTCACTGTAGGAAGGCTCGACTATATTATGTATCTTTCTTAATCTGCCTTCAGCAATGGCATCATTGAAAAAACAAAATTTTAACCGAGCATGAATCAGAATGTAACCTTGAAAATAAGTTTGTATTTTATGTTGATTTTGATGATTCACTGTAGTTGTGCAAAATCACTTTGGAATTAGTTCTCTTAAATTGATAAGCATTCCCATTGCATAGAAAACTCGGCTTGCATTTTTTATTTTGTGTGTTGAAAAGAATTAAAAATCAATTTTTCAAGACTAAAAAGCAGGGTCGGCTTGACTTTACCCAACCCCCCCCCCCCCCAAAAAAAAAAACCCCACTTGAAAAAACCAAAGTGGATATGTTCAAAATCTTAAAATTGCATTTTACCTAATTAAATTTTAATAAAAAAATACTGATTTTTATCAAATGTGTATCCATAATACATATATTAAATGTCCATGAATGTACAATTTTCAGGGTTGGCTCCAAAATACAAGTTTACTTGAAAAAAACCTACATGTGGGTTTTTTGAAGTTCTTACTTACCATTGTACTCCATTTATATAACGAATAAAAATGCTGATTTAAACCAAACTTTATATATATTATTATATACATACATAATTTATCACGGGTATTAATTTACAATACTAATTGGATGGACTTTACATTGCTATATAGAATACAAATTTTCATTTATTTTTGAAAATTATCTATTTAATATAGAAACTTAAAAAAAAAAAAAAATCTTTCGATATAAAAAATATGTTTCAAGACCAACTCAAACATTACATTATGAGGGGCTTAGGTTGTATAAAAGAAGTAGGAAAGTCAAAAGTTCTATGCCTATGAATTACATGCAACTAATTCAGAATGTTGTGCAATATGGGTAATTTATTTATTTGCTAAGAACTGTTTTTCTAAGAACTGAAATGAAGACAATGAAAATTGAATAAGTGAGCCTAAAAGACAATATTTTACATATTAATAGTTGACAAAAAAAATATTTATAACATAAATTGTTATACCCAGATCGGGGTATAGTTTAGTAGCTCGTGATTTTGTGACAGGTCCATTTTTAATTATATTCAAACCTCGTTAACCCTCCACCCTCGCAGTTGGCCAAGAAAAGTGATGAAAAAATGTGCTCTATAGAAATATATTGCAAATTCCCTCACTAAAGCCCACTGTTCACCAATCGCCAGTCATTTTCGGTCAAAACTGTGTTCAAAGGATAATGTCACTGTTTAAATCGGCATGTTGAAAATTCATGCCAAACAATTCATGGGAGCCGAATCATTTACAACAATCAGCGACCACATGTCTCAAAGGGAAATTATGGATACACCACATGCTCCTACCTCTGATTGATCAGCAGTTGAAAAAGATTGCTACCAAGCTGTCCTGCTTCTGTTATCTCTCTTCCCACTGACACCCTCTCCCCCTCCATACCCAGTCACCAAGGTGCATTGTTTCTAATGTTCCAACAAGTTCCTGATCAAAGTTAATTACTGGAACCGTTGGTTTCACACACACCCTTTCAGCTCTTGAGATTTTCCAGCTCTGCCTTTCTTTGTACCCTCTTTTCCTCTTGAAAGGTTGTTTTTCCCTGAACTAAGCTGTCGGAACATGTCCCCCCCCCCCCCCCCAATTTCCTTGGAATTGCGAACCAAAAGCAATGGACACCCAGCTGCTAATTCCGAGAAACTCCGGTTCAACATTGGCGACTGACAAACGCATGCTCATCAGCCCCGAAACGCTAGCTTTTGTGTTAAACGATGTTACATCTAGTGTTGTTTTCTTGGGGATGCATGAAACCCGGTTCCAAAGTGTTCATTCTTGTGATACACAGGCTTTAGCACTTTACAGACGCCTGATCAGACTTTCATAAACCTATAACGCCTTGTTCCTTTGCTTCATTTTGCAAAAATGTCAAAACAGTGAAGAAAAAAGTTATATTTTCCAAAGCAAAACCAATTTTAAAAGAGCTTGTCAGGAATTTATTGCTGATCATTTTCTTCACCATTCTGATAATAACAAAATAAAATAAAAATTAATTTGAAAAAATAACCAAAGAATCATCGCAGTCAAATTGAAGAAAAAAAGAAAATGGCTTGGAGATAAAAAAAATTCTTACATAGTGCTAAAAAAACAAAAAGAAAAACTAACTTTAAACAAAACTGCTGTAAATAATAAGTTTATTTTCTATTTATAAATAAGTAAAATTCCCTTTCTGAGAGCATTACTCTTGGTGATTTTGATCAGGAACAGTTTTTCTACAGTTTTTATTGTAAATCATTCGCAAAATATAGAAAAGTTGAATTTTTAAAAATGTTACCATAACAAGAGAAAATTAAAAAACAGTTTAACTGTTATTAACAAAATGCAGTTTTGAAGTAAACAGTTAAAGGGCCATTTCACAGTATTTTCTAAAAATGCAGAGTCCGCAACATGACACTTTTTTTGTTATAACTACGTAATTTACAGTTTAATTATCACTAAATTCTATTTTCAAATAATGTGCTCAACACATTATTTAAAAATAAAATTTGGTGATAATTAAACTGTAAATTACGTAGTTATAACAAAAAAAGTGTTGTGTGCGGACTCTATGTTTGGACAAAATACTGTGAAATGGCCCTAAATTAAAAGATGACTTTTAATATACTAATTTGTGCACTTGAAAGTTTATTGGTCATTTATAGTTTCTTTTCTTTCACAGGATACTTTTCTAGTATGGAATGTGAAACAAGTTTGTGATTTAAAAGTGAGAAAATAAGTTTTTAATTTCATTTACTTGTTTAATAAAAGTTCATATTCTACTCTAAGGGAGAAAATAATTAAAGGTGAAATTATGAAAATCAATTAGTAACAAAAAATACAAAATGAAATTTTGACGACTGCTCGAGTTTCAAAAAGAATGTTAGAGTTTTATGCTAGTTTGCTTTGAAAAACAAAGTTAATAGCCTCTCTTTTTAACTTTTTATGTTGCATATTTAAAAAAAAAGCTCTTAGAAAAGCAGAAATATTTCAAATTCAATATGAGTACCTCTAAATCGAACAGTGGCGATGTGTCCACTATTTGTGAATACTGTAAAAAGTCATTCTCTCGAAAAAGCACTTTGCGAAAGCATATAATGGTAATTCATACAAAAGAAGCACCATTCCCTTGCAATTTATGTGACAAAGTATTTTGTTATGAAAGTGATCTGAAAGCTCACCAAATATCACATTCAGGAGTGAGGCAGCATTCTTGCGAGGTTTGTGGAGATACCTTTGTTTATGAGAAGAGTTTGTACACACATCTGCGAATTCATACGGGAGAAAGACCTTATGCTTGTGAATATTGTCCCAAGGCATTTGCAGTTAGTGGAAATTTAGGCATTCACATGAAAATTCACACTGGAGAAAAGCCTTTTTCCTGTGATCGTTGTGATAGAGCGTATCTGACAAAGAGATGCCTTAAACGACATTTGGCTACTCATTCTGGAGAAAAGCCCTTTTCTTGTGATCAATGTGGGAAAGCTTTTCCTGTTATTGAAAGTCTGAAGAAACATATGCAATGTCATACTAGGGAGGTAACTTATACTTGTAAGGATTGTATGAAAACATTTCTTACAAATGAGAGTTTAAAAAGACACATGAGAATTCATGCAAGAGAAATGCTCTTTTCTGAAGAAGGGAATGAAGTTATAACCGTAAAAAAGTCTTTTACTTGTGATAGTTGTGGAAAATCTTTTGGTGAGTGGGGAATATTAAAAAAACACATCAAAATCCATACTGGAGAAAAGCCCTTTACTTGTGAATACTGTGAAAAATCATTTACTCAGAAGCAAAACATGATAAGACATCAAAGAATCCATACCATGGAACGACCGTTCTCCTGTGATTATTGTGGTGCATCATTTTCCCAGAAAGAAACTTTTAGAGCTCATATGAGAACTCATACTGGAGAAAAGCCTTACTCATGTGACCATTGCGGACGAGCTTTTGCTCAAAAAGGCAATTTGACTGCACATATGAGAATTCATAGTGCTGTTAAGCCATATTGTTGCAATCTTTGTACCAAATCTTACACTCAGAAACGCAATTTAGAACAACATTTAAAAACTCATGATTGGGAGAAGATTTAATTCCTAATTTATGCTGTATGCTCCTAGTTTTTGGAACTTTTATCTTGTTGCTGCAATTTTTATGCTCAGAACTTTACTTGATAAGAAATAAACTAAATAAATCATCCACATCTATAAAAAAATAGCAGACGTACTTCAAAGAAACAGTAAAGTTGAAGGGAGGTACAGTAAGGTCTTCAGTTTTTTGTATGATGAACAAACTTTACTATGTTTGCATTTTTATCTAATAGGTCTTCAGTTTTTTGGAAGATCAACAAACTTTATTATGTTTGCATTTTAACTTTTTTATCTAATTGTTTCTGGAAAACAAGTTGTCGTCTCATAAAGCAGTAATATTTTTGTGCCCATCAAAGGCTAAGATAGAAATCAGGTAAGTGTAACCCATTAAAAATAAAATTCAAGTTGGTTCAGCAACACAAAAAATGCCGTGCAGAACAACAATTCATACTATTTAAAAATAAGTTTATTAAATAATAGTCTTGAAGTTCAAAAGTAAAGTGTCTCCCAGAGAAAACATATCCACTTAATATTTACTCTTTATAAGAAGTTATTTTTTTATTAATTTTAAGTAGAGAGAGAAATTTTGGTGTTTATTATTATATAAAAATTTTTTTGAATGTAATAAAATGAAGCATTCAGTTTGTAATTTAAACAAATATTTTACATAAAACTTTTTGCTTACAAAAGCAATTTTAAAACAAGTTTGAACTCTTGTTCTTTTAAGTTTCTCAATTTTTGTTATTTTACTTAGTTGTTCTTAGTGTGATTCATATTCTGCCTTTTTTTTTCTTTTTTGTAAGCGTTAATATCTTAACTGATCAGGGAAGATAATATTATAGTCTTGATTCCTTGAAAAATCTTTACACATTCTGAAATATTTCATCTCCAGCTCTGAAAGTCTTTCATCAGTTACAATTCTATTAACCAAACCACTATTAGAATTAAATTATCATGAGATCAGTTTAAAGATATTTTGATAACTTTAGTGAAATATGCTTACTTTTGCATGTCTAGTTAGGTAAAGTTCTTATCTTGCCAATTTATGTTTATTACATACGAATATTATTGGCCTCGTAGAGTACATTTGTTTTTCCTTAGTCAAATCTTGATACATAACTTGGAATTTAATAATATCACAAATTCACTAGTTTTGCAATTTTTATAAATATTCTACAATTTTACAAATCATTCCTTTTCAATCAGGGTCTTGTTGAAAGTCGTGGAAAACAGACCTTTTAACAAATATTTAAAAAGAAGGTTTTTTAAGGCAATAATCCATGCATTTGTTATAATTTTGCTGAACATCATGAAGAAATTCTTTGTTGCACGCTACGTAGCACTTTTTGTGCTACTGAACCAATTTCTTTTTTTTTTGTCATGCAGCTGTCTTTATATAGGCATTTGATTAACATGAAGATATTATAACTTTATAACCAACAACTTGTTTGAAGTGTGGCAGAAAGCAATTAGATAAAAAAGCTAAAATATAAATACAGTAAGGTTTGTTTATGTTTTTAAAAAAGAAGAGAAAAACTCTCTCAAAAACTAGAGACTACTGTATCTCATTCCAACAAATGTTTTTTGAATTTAGGTAATAAATTAATATGTAATAAATTTTTTTTTGGATGAGAAGAATTTACTTGATTTTTTCCTTATCAAGTAAATTTCTAAAATGTAAGAAAGCATTTATTTGATATTGCAAAGCTAAATTGTAAAACCTGATTAATTAATTTAAGATTATTTTTACCAGGTTTCCTTTGTTACTTTACCTGTTTTGTCTCTTTCAATCGCCAAAATCTAAAATTAATTCTAAAAAGGGAAAAGATTGAAACATGGGTTATGAGCATAAAATTGTAAAAACTAATCAATTTTTGTAAAAATTAGGAAAAAATAGTAGAGTTGAGTGTTATGAAATCAGATAAACAGTCGATAAATGTTCATAAGTGTTTAGCAAAAAGCAATGATTCTTGTAGGTTTTACATCTGTAAATAGTTTTATATTTTACAGTACTCATTGTTAAACATTTGCATAAATGAGAAAAGTTGAATTTTAAAAATGCTATTAAATCAAAACTGACTTGAAAAAGTTAAAAGTGTAGGTATTTAATTAAAACAAGAGTGATTGTACTCTGGAGAAAAACCGGATTTTCAACCATACATGATCTTTCCTGAGTCTGGCCTCAAGATTCACATTTAACTTGCAGTAATTGGGGTTTAGGTTAAGTTTACTTGTTTTTTATCATTGGTTTGCAGGAAAAATAAATAAGCTAGTGGTGGGGAATTCCTTCCTGTTAAATTCCAGGAAAGAGAAAGATGATGAATTATGTATAAAATACTATCGATTTTACTCATGCCATCTTTCTATATTTTTGAATATTTAAAATAACAGTGCTGACATTCATTAAAAAATATATAAACTTTAATTGAACTATAAGTTAAAAGTGTAGGTGTTTAATTAAAACAAGGGTGATTGTACTCTGGAGAAAAACCGGATTTTCAACCATACATGATCTTTCCTGAGTGCGGCCTCAAGATTCACATTTAACTTGCAGTAATTGGGGTTTAGGTTAAGTTTACTTGTTTTTTATCATTGGTTTGCAGGAAAAATAAATAAGCTAGTGGTGGGGAATTCCTTCCTGTTAAATTCCAGGAAAGAGAAAGACGATGAATTATGTATAAAATACTATCGATTTTAATATACTATTGATATATTGACGATTTGAATATACTATTTGATATTTGAAAAAAGTCTTCAAGCATTAATGTTTTTTTTTCTTTCACAGGACTACTTTTCTAATACGGAATACAAAACAAGTTTTAGAATAAAAAAGTGAGAAAGTATGTTTTCATTTTATATTTACACCTGTTACTAAAGTTCATTTTCTCTACTATAGAATAATATGTTCTGAACACAAAAAAAAGTCAAGTTATAAATATCAACTTAGTAAACAAAAACTGCTGATTAATATTTTAATGACTGCATATTCTTAGAAACATAGAAAAATAATTAATGTCCCAAATAATGCAAAATTTTTTATCCCAAATTTTTAAATTTCCATGTTGCATATAAAAATTTCTCTGGAACAAAATACATTCAGCTGAGATATGAATATGTCTGAATCCAACAGTGGCGATACATCCAAAACTTGTGAATTCTGTAAAAAGTCATTCTCTCGAAAAAGTACTTTGCGAAAGCATATAATGGTAATTCATACAAAAGATGCACCATTTCCTTGCAATTTATGTGACAAAGTATATTGTTGCAAAAGTGATCTGAAAGCTCACCAAATATCCCATTCAGGAGTGAAGCAGCATTCTTGCGAGGTTTGCGGACAGACCTTTGTTTACGAGAAGAGTTTGTACACACATTTGAGAACTCATACGGGAGAAAAACCCTATGCTTGTGACTACTGTCCCAAGACTTTTGCAGTTAGTGGAAATTTAGGTATTCACATGAAAATTCACACTGGAGAAAAGCCTTATGCCTGTGATTGTTGTACCAATGCATATTCGTCAAAGAGAAGCCTTAAACGGCACTTGGCTACTCATTCTGGAGAGAGGCCCTTTGTTTGTGAACATTGTGGGAAAGCTTTTCCTGTTATTGAAAGTCTGAAGAAACATATCCAATGTCATAACAGAGATAAACTGTATTCTTGTAAGCACTGTATGAAAACATTTTATACCAATGAAAGTTTTAAGAAGCACATGGAAATCCATGCAAGAGAAATGCCAGATTCTAAAGAATGTAATACAAATGTGCTACCAAAAAAGTCATTTCCCTGTAATAGCTGTGGAAGGGCTTTTGGTGAAATGGGAATATTGAAAAAGCACATAAAAATTCATACCGGTGAAAAGCCCTTTACTTGTCAATACTGTAATAAATCATTTACTCAAAAGCAAAATATGATAACACATCAAAGAGTCCACACCGGAGAACGACCATTCACATGTGATTATTGTGGAGCATCATTCTCCCAAAGTGAAAATTTTAAGGCTCATGTAAGGAGGCATACTGGAGAAAAGCCTTACTCATGTGACTATTGCGAAAGAGCTTTTGCTCAAAGAGGTAATTTAACGGCACATATGAGAGTTCATCTTGCTGTTAAACCGTTTCGTTGTAATCTTTGTACCAAATCTTACACTCAGAAGGGTAGTTTAAAAGAACATTTAAGAACTCATGAAGGCGAGAAAACTATTTGCTGATAATAATCTTATTGTGTATTGCTGCAAGGTTCACATGAATCCTTCTCTCTTTTTTTTTTTTTTTTTGTGGCTTGTTATAATTTTGTGGTTTGTTATAAAGGGCTCTTTGAAATGATTAATTCTGAATGAAAAACTTAATTTGTTTCATATTGTGTATCATTTTTTGTAAATCATTTATTCTTTTCTATAAAACTGATCGTATTTTTCTTCTGATGCATTTTTGATTAATCGCTAAGTGAAACTACTCATCCTTTTTAATGCTTTGATTTTATCATACATTTATTCTGAATGATGATATTGAATATTTATAAAAAATTAAATTTGCATGAACATGTGATTTCTGTACGACTTCTTTTTTTCAAGAATTTAATTTACTTTCATCTGTTTTGTTTTTTTATCATAATTTGCTGTCATTTCTGTATCATGTTTGAAAATTTGTTAACAAAAAAATCTCATTACCTAACATTCCCTTCTAGTTTTTGGCATTCATTCATTTTGTTTTGTTGCTTTCTTGAATTTGATAGCCAAGTTCATAAAAGCTAGTGCTGGATCACAATTAGCGATTTTAAACAAAAATTGCATTAAGTATTATTTTATGAAGTTTATTAAGGTCATTCCACAGTATTTATATGTTACGTATAAGACATTTCACAGTAAAATTTTGAAGTATTTATGCCTTATTTTTTGTTATGTATGGGACATCACAAAAAAATATATTTTTTTAAATACCAAATTACATTTCAGATTTCTCTGAATTTATGAAACTTTTTGAAATAAAATTTTGTAATTTGGTGCAGAAATATTCATTCTTTTAAGGTTAGGGAAAAATACTTGTTAAACTTATCTCATTAGTAGTGACAAGCTAATTACTGGCATTATGAATGGGACATCTGATTACAAACACAAAAACTAAAAAATGCGAATTAAAAATTTATATTTTTGATAGCTTCAACTGAGAATAAAGTTTTTGCTAGCTTACATGAAACATAGTTAATTAATTAATGTATTAATAATTTTTTTTAATTAGTAATATGGAGCATAATGAATAAATAAATATGTTTGTTAAATACTTGCAACTTTAATGATTTTTTTTAAGAAAAATTTATAAATAAAACCATTTAAAGAACATAATGGGTTACACAAGGTCACATGTGAAGTGAAAAACACGGCCACTTTTTATGCTTAGCTTGTTCGGACAACTAAAATGAATCGATGCTTTAACCGTTTACCTGTCAATGTTCCAAAAATGGAACATGATATTTGAGTAAACAGTTTCCCTAAAAATAATGTTTCGATTACGTATTTTTTTTCTAAGCTTGTAAAGCATGTTTTGAACTATTTTTTGAATTTTAATTTGAATCTTTATCTATTTAAGTTTTTTTAATGATTTTTCAAAATTTACGAATTTTTTAGAGTTTTGTCGATTTTTAAATGCAAATTTACCAAAAATCGGCTTTTTCACAAAATTATATAATATTCATTTTACATCTACAGAATACTTCAATAAATAATGCTAAAATATTAGCAAATAATTTGGATGATATTTCAAAAAGCTACACATGTTCAAAAAAGATTGCTCCAATTTTGGAACAATGGCGGTTCTAAGGAGTCGGACTTCCGGGAAATGTGTCACTCTGTTTTACAGGGGGAATTCCACATTCTTTTATTTTCTTATCTTTCTCTTGACAATGTATTCATGCAGATGTTTTAAAAACAGGTGCTTTTGCAGGTGTTTCAGTTTATACATTGAAAAGGTGCTGAGTAGGGGTTAAAAAAAACAATAAATAAAAGTAGACCAGAGCCCAACAAGGAATTTGCTGTGCACCTGTCCTCTGACCATTGACTAAACTAAATTTAATGTAAGTTATACCTATCTAAATACCCCTAGTTTATTTAGCTAAATGGTACTGATGACAGTTACAAAGTCACGCAATACTAAATGATACTAAAAGTCTAAAAGAGCAGTTTCCAAGGGGACTTTCAAATTTTTTACGTTTTCTGAGTTATTAGAAACTTCTTTTTTTCTCAATTTCGGTAGGCACTTACCAAGCGTAAGAAAATGCTAAAAAGATGTCAAATATATTCCTAACTGTTGAACAAGCTGTGGCGTATTTAGAAACCTTATCCGATACGGATCTATCTGATACAGATACATGCCAGTTACCTCCTGATGAACTAGGCAATTATAACTGAAGAAGAAGACATTATTGAACATGATTTAGAACCAATTATGCCAACTAACGTGTGCGGAATGGTAGACATTCTTTGAAACAACTCTGGTGAAATTTTGCCAACAAAATCGGGGAAAAAAGGAAGTTATATGCATTAGGAAATGAAAGTAAAAAGAAAATGAAACCAAACGTCACGTGGCGGAGATAATCTACTTTCAATGAACAAATCAAAACAAAAGATATTGAAACTCCCCGGCATACATTTCCAATCATGATGAATTTTTCACCAATTAATTTCTTCTTTAAAATTTTGCCTTTGGAGTTCATAGAACACTTGATGCATATGACAAACTTATATGCATTACAAAAAGGAGACACACTTGATGTTGACAGTAATGACATACTACAGTTTTTCGGATTGGCTCCTTTTGAGTGGCTATCTTTCTGTTAAGTCTGGAGACATGTAGTGGAGCAGTGCAGAAGACACATCAATACCAATTGTGCCAACAGTTATTCCACGAAATAGATTTCGAAAACTAAAAAATAATTTTCATTTATGCGACAACAGTAAATTAAATAAAGATGGCTTAACAGTAAATTAAATAAAGAGATATTGTACCAACTACTCAAGGACAATGTGAAGTTTGTGAAAGAAATACCACAAAAAAATGTTTTCAGTGTGAAAAATGAATTGACTAAGAATGCTTTATTTCTTATCATGGACATTGAATGTTCGGATAATTGAAAACGTATGTTGTGGATTCTGTATTGCAGGTATGTGACAAAACATCAATTAAAAGAGATAATTTTCCGAAATAAAATATACTAATAGCAAAAAATCATTTAGTATAAAAAAACTCGAATTTTGGGGAAAAAATGCATCCAAACCGCCAATGTTCCAAAAATGGAACACTAAAAAAACAGGTAAAAAAATTTTTTCTTGAAATTTTTCTATGATTCCATATTTATTAAGTATAAACATGATCAATTAAAAAAATTAATGCATATTTGGTTATCCGTTAATAGTTCGGCATGCAAACGGTTAATCTTGTGCATCTTAATTTCAGAAATATTTCTAAATAGTTTCAATTTTTAATCAATTAGATGTACACATTTAACTAAAATATAAATTTTAATTCCCTGTTCATATTTTCATGAATTAATAAGTCATGTTCCTTACTAGATCATTTATTAGACTATAGTGATACCTGTGTAAGTTGACCACTTGCGGGACAGCCCTTTAGTGGTCAACTTAGAGGGTAGAATTTTTTTTTTAATCATTTCTTGCCCTATGAATTTATTCTATTATTTGTATCTAATTAAAATATAGCTTCATGTATTAACAGTACTTTAACATAGAAATTACCTTTTTTTTCATAATTATCTAAAATATCATTAAAGAAATTTAACCTGAATGACTTACACTGTATCCTGTGCAACTTGAAAAATAAAGTACTTAGTTAAAATAAAGATAAATATCTTATTAATTATGTAAGTTACTTAAATGATAGTGAAGATTTTCGAAAAATACACATTTTTTCAAAATGGCTGCATCAGATAGAAGAAAAAAAAGAGAAACTTATTTAAAGAATAAAAGAGTGCTCATGGTCGTTATCCCATATGGGGGGGGGGGGGGGATTAACTTACAAAGAAGTTTAAACAAATTTTATATTGATGTTTCATCCATCCAGACAAATACTGGCCTAACATTATAGTATAAAAAATATCCTGGAGAAGTTATTTTAGTTTTTTTTTTTATCCTTGCAAACATAGATAAATACATGAATATAGTAATAATTAGGTGCCAACTTAACAAAGGTTTTTGTATACAACTTACAAAGGCTCTCGCCCAAATTTGGCATCATAATTGGTCAATATAGACAGGTGGTCAACTTGGGGGGTTCAAGTTACAAAGGTTTCCCTACATTATATAATATAAGGCTCATTCCGTTCCTGGCAAAAGTGGTCAACTTAGACAGGTGGTCAACTTTACAAGTTTTACTGTACCAGGAATTGGCATCAAGGCCGTATCCAGAGGGGGGGCCAGCCCCCCCCCCCCACTCCACCGAAATCCCAAAAATGTTCGCAATGTTGCATATATTCCTCCCTGAAACTTTCCTCTACACTAGTGTTTCAAAGTCAGCCCCCCCCCCCCCCACCCGAAAAAAATTTCTGGCTACGGCCTTGATTGGCATTGGGTTTCAATCACTGCTGGTTTGATTGATATTCTTTGTTAATAAATTTTGTATAAAACATGAGGGGTTTCACAGGTAAATTAAACCTGTAGCAGTTCTGTTTTTTTTTTAAATGTTCATTCTATATTCCTTTTAATGTTGATTCTATAAATGTATTTTTTTAATACTACGTGAGTGAAGAAAAGTAGGGTGCTTCATGTGCATCCATTTCAATTCCCCTTTAGAATCAAAACCCTGTGCTAGTTTTTTTTTTGCAGATACAATTTTTAACATTTTTATATTGAAATATCAGAGCTGCGTTCTGTACTGTTTCAAGCAACAATCCAAATTACGTGTAATTTATAAAAGTTGCTTTATAAATTTGAAGTACAAGGCTTGTTTTAAGCATAAAATATATACAATTATTTATGCTGTTTATGTTATTAGTTATTTATTTTATTTGAAGTTTAAGTTGACATTTAAGCATGTAGTGTACTAAATAGCATTAGAGTGAAATAGAAGAAAGGAATGTACATTTAATTGTATTTAAATGTATTTTAAATTGCATTTAAATGTATAACTTGCACAATACTATTGAGAAGTTTCCACTTATTAAATATTTCTATTTTGACTGCTAAATATGGTTGAGACAATAAAAAACTCTTAAAATTCAACAACGCCAGACAGAGAAAACCAATTATGCACTTTTGATTAATTTTTAAAAATCTCACGAACAAAAAAACAGGATAGAGCTTAACGAGTCGGTCCCCAACGAAGCACTTCAGGTTTCACCTGTATACTTTATGTGCTTTCTTTCAATCCTTATTTTATTGTTACATTAAAATTATTACCTTCATTATAAAGTCTAGATTTGTAAAAGATCAATCAAGCAAAGTGCCAAAAAGAACATCAATGATGTTATTTCATTTTATCCTGTTTTATACAGCAAAATTTCTTGCTTGGCGGCTTTTGTGGCTAACAAACATTTTAAAAGCAAGCAGTTTTTTTTTAGCAGACATCCATGGAACTCGAACTCCAGAACTGTCCCTCCTATTGTAGCCAAGTGTTGTGTCACCACTAAAGTGACACCAGATTTTTTTCTTCCTAAAGTGTGACGCATGTGCACAGGTGGTCAGCTTGAGAAGCCTAGTACAGAAAATTGTTTTTGCGTTGCTTACTGCGCTTGAACTTTAAAAATTAATGGAAAATAAATACCCATTGCAGAACGAAATTTTTAGAGATGATGTTTATAGTACAGTACCATCAAATAAAAATTCAAGAACTTCCCTATTTTATAATAAATCTGAGCTTGCCATCAGGTCTTCATAATTTTTGATATGCCAAAGAAAAAGTCTATTTAATTCTTTTAATACTTAATTTTCATCTTAAATCTCATAAAGTATTTTGATAAATTAGAATGTGTAGCATTCATTTGTTGCTTAAAACTAATAGATAATTCTAATTTAAAGTTTGTTGGTATTGTAATTTGCCACAACACATTTAGTAGGAAAGTTTCAAAGTGATTTGATTTCCTACCATCACAGTAGATGAGGATCGGGTAAACATTCAGTGGGTAGGGAATCCCCTATTGAAAAGAAACATCATTGCTGTTTGGTTGAGAACCATAGAAACTGTCTATTACATGTCTCTGCACTTTAAATGCACCCTTGGAGATGTATTTTACATCTCCAACCTGTCACAGAAACATCTTTCTGACTATGGGGCCATGACTATGGGATTTGGTCACACATTTAGTCAATATTTAAATCTTTAAATCTTATTGTATATGGGGTAAGGATAACAGTGTTTGGCCACTACAACATAAAATTCATTAAATAGTATATATCTAGCTAAAAAAAAATGCAAAATACCCCTTTCTCGTGTTCACATACTTATTGCTAATCATCATCCAATAGCAGTGAGTTATGGGTACTTTTCTTGAATTAGTAATCAGCCATTTTATTTCAAGTAGTGCGCTCTTAAAACTTGATTGCAAGTTTGCTAAGAAGCGTCACATTTTAAAATGGTAAGTACATTTTGTTTTTCGTTCTAGTGTAAATTTAAATGATTTTTCTATTAATAGATTGGCTAAACTAACTTGTTTCATAAAAATATTATCACATTTTTAGTTTAGAATGTGTTTAAAGGGGTGGCCAGGCGTAGGAAATTTGTTTCGTTTACCGATCCAGTAGTCGGTACTTTTCTTAATGTGCATTAAATAGAACTACTTGTTCTATTTATCGATTTATTTTTATAACATATTTAGATAGTTGAAAGTGTTTTAAAGCCTCATGCAAAATTTCAAACTTATGTAAACAATACTTTACATGATATTCTGGTTTTTGTGATGACTTAAATTATGCTTTTAATATTTAATTTTTATCTTAAATTCCAAAAAGTATTTTCAAATTTTCTAATCATTTTTCAATGCTTTGTAATTTTGTTTAATTATGGGTAGTAAAATCTCTAAGGATTTTTTTTTGTTGAAGGTACAGACTCCAACTACTACGGTTTATCCTTAGTTCTAAGGGATTCAAGGCCGTAACCAGAAATTTTTTTCGGTGGGGGCCCTGACTTTGAAACACTTATGTTGCGGAAAGTTTCAGGGAGGAATATATGCTACATTGCAAAAAATTTCGGGGGGTGGGGGCGCCGGCCCCCTCCCTCTCGATATGGCCTTGACGGGATTTAATCCAATACTACAGACTACTTGAAATATAATCAATTCTACGGAAAATTCTGATTTTGCGTTTGCGATCACTTTTCCAATTTTCATTAATGTAATTTCTTTATTTTTGTAGCCTAAAAGTCTACAGTAATTTTTTTGTTGTAATAATTACTGTAAACTTAAACAATAATCAACAGTAGTTCTCTTAAAAGGCCAATCACTGGAGTAAGAAATTTGGTTCAAAATGAATTATATTTGTGTTAATTACTGTTTCGATGAGACCTTAATTAGTGGACTAAATTTGTATTAAATAATTATTGTTTTTAAAAAAAAATTATGCAAATATGTTTCATTTTATACTCTTATAATCCTCTTAAAATTAAAAACAAAAAACCTTAAACATTTTCTCAGCAAAAGACCTATGAAAGTAATATAGAAAACATCTGAATTAAAGGAATGAATAAGTAAAATCCTCACTGAAATAGGAAATAATTTCAAAACAAGGACATGAGTGTTGCATCTAAACTGGAATAATTAGTAATTTCAATAGAATTATCATTAAAAGATATAAAATGTTCTTTTTGTCATAATTTGTTACCTTGGGTTTAAAAAAAAAATTGGTATCTTCAGAAATCATCGAACCTTGACACTACAGATAAGTCAATTAATGTAACTAACAATAACAGCAGTTGAATTAAAAATTAACATTCTGAAATATTAGGATGAAACAAAAATACAAATTTATTTGAGAATCGGGTGGTTCCATAATGAATATTATACACGTGAAGATAAAAACTTTTTACAGCATGGTAATTAAATTCATTCTGTAATTATAAGCTCATCTACTCCCCAGTCTTCATAACTGCCATCTGGTAAGTATCTTCTAATGATGATAGGAATTTTTCTGACTCTAAAAAAAAAAAAAAAGACAATGTTAGAAAAATAATATATTGCATATATTTTTTTTCTTTAAAATATTGTAAACCACAGCTAATTGAACAATTCAAAACTGCGACAGTTTTCAGTCTGCACTTTCAATTATTTTGTTTACTCTCATATGACTCATTTAGAAAAAAAGACTGTTCTGTAGTATGCAGACAAATTGTAACAAAGTATATTTTATTACTTAATATCTAATCCTTTAAGTTCATGGATAAGAACTTTTCAGATATTGCAGACAAATTGAAACAAAGTATATTTTATTACTTAATATCTAATCCTTTAAGTTCATGGATAAGAACTTTTCAGATATTTTGCTGCTGCTTCAAGGACAAAGCACAAATATATATTAGTTTTGTGCCATATTATAAATTGTTCTAAGGTATTAAGAACATTTCTATGATAAGAAAATAAGTTTTCGCATTATTGTAATTAGGTCTATCATTTAGGAGGCTTGAGAAAGTGCAAATGCCAAATGATGGTCAAAAAGGTAACACATAATTTGTTTAGAAGATAAATTACTTAAACAAGGGGGGGGGGGGGAGGGGATGTTTATGGTCCAAAATTCTCTGAAAATTTTAGACTGTTCCAAAACTTAAAAGGAGCAAAAAATGAAAAATAAAGAAAAAGTCAATAAATAAAAAAAACTTTCTGTAGCAAATAATATTTATGCTTTTGTTATTAATTTGGGATGATACTTAAAAGTTGGATTTAATACTTTTTTATTTCAGAAACAAGATCATATTATAAATTCTCTTGTATAATGTTTTTAAACACAATAATCTTGAATATCACCTGCACTTTTACCTACCAACGGGACTTACACAAGGATTTGTATCAAAAGCTCTCCACAAGCTTTCATTGTTACAGCTTACACCAGATCTCATTTATCAAAGTTGAGTTCTCGATCTGTGGTTCACATATAGATTTAGAAAAATTTCAGTGATGAAAGTTCCACTACTGCACTTTCGATGATTATTAACATTTCTTCTGATTAATTGTATTTAACCATCCCCCCCCCCCCCCGGCATTTGAGATGTTTCAAATACCTATCATGCAGAAACTGAATAACTTCAAAATATTACTATATTTTCCCTAAAAACTGTATGTTAAGAGTGCAGGTCACATTCAAGGTAGGTGGTATCCGAGATTAGATGGTGTGCACTGAAAGTTATTCAAAACAAAAACATTCAAACATCAATGTATTGTGAGTGACACTTGAAAAGATTTATTTGCACTATTTACAGGAGCTCAAATGGATAAAATGCATTCATGCAAATGCATGATATTTTTCATTAAGAGGGAAGGAGGGAGGGAGGGAGATACATTACAGAATAATAATAAAAATCCTTTTGAAACAAATCTGGTTATGAATTTTTTATTATTTAAAAAATAGCCAATTTCAATTTTTTGATTGCAAATTATAATGAATAAAATGGTCCTATTGAAGTAGCTAAACTGTTTGGTTATAAATTTTAACTTAGAAATAATTGTAGAATGTATAATAAAATCTATTTAATGTGCTTTAAAAAACTTACTTTAATTCTTTCATTGCAAGTTGCAAAGGATCTGTCTCTCCTTCAAGTTCCACCATGACAGGAGCATGCATGCTAAAATGAAAATACAGGTTTAAAACTTCTGGAAATCTGTAAAAAATGTTTAGATTTTTTTACATTACATTCATTCTAATTAGACATTTATAGGACAAAAGTGATAGTCAATCAAAATAAATAAAAATTGTTGGTAAAAAAGAAACATAAGTAACATATGTGAATTTTTAAATAAAATTAGCAAATGAAAAGCAGATTCTAAAAGATTGCTGTAAAATATAACAATGTTAGAATTAGGCACGCATATTTTCGACATGCAAATGAAGGAATGCATAAAAGTAACTGATAAAAATAAAGAAGTTAAAGCTTTTCTTATTATTTTCTTTTAAAAAGTTTTTGGCATTGAAAAAAAAGTATCAAGGAAATAACTTTTATTATGGAATGACGCCTTCATTGATGTTTTTTCATAGAAATGCTTAAACATAGAACAATTAGTTATCTTACCAAAAATATTAAACAAATAAAACGAAGATGAGTAAAAGTATAAAATATGCATATTTATAATATTTATTAGTTCCTATAAAACAAACTGCATTTTAATGCCATTTTAAATAACAATTTGTTCACAGAATGGAAAGAATTACTTAAAATGTGCACAAATACTTGAGGTATTATGATGTATTCATGGGTAATTCTGATCCAAATTAGAAAACCAGTTAAGAAAAATTTGTTTTCCAAAACATTTCTGGGGTAGAAAACTGGTTAGTGAGTGTCAAACTTGAAAAGATACCAATGAATAAATAAATAAAAAATAAATAAATTTCCAACAATGCAAGATAGTTTTCCTCAGACTGGTACTTAACTGTAACAGAAAGGGTTCAACCATCTTGTGTATTACATTAGGTTAAATAGGTAGAGCATGAAATGCCCTAACACAAATGCTCCGTCAACTACCAGTGACGCCCTTTCCTCCCTCATGGAATCTGAGATAGGGCGAGAAAATAGTCGAGACCCACTTGACCCTACCACGACGGTCCAGAGTGACCACTTTTTTCCATTTCTCCCATGTTTGACAAGTGAAAAAATGGTTGAGACCAATCAAATGATAGCTCCGTCAACGGTGTTTTCACTTGCCTTTTCGGAAAAAAAAATTTGCGTGCGCTCGCTGCTCGGCATTTATATCAAGGAGTATAAAGATACTAATTTTTAATTATTTCAGATGAAATGGAGAGGAATCCTGCAAAAATGATCTCTGATACATCTAAAGATAGCATTTTATTTTTATAAATTATCAATTAGAGTGCGCCAAAGAATGCAACAAATGTTTTTATCACGTCTTAATACCATGAAAAATTACGATTTTGGGATGATTAAAAAGTCGGAAAAAGACTTAAAATTAGGTAATGAGCGGTCTAGAGGCAGGAAAAATTTGTTTAAAACATGTTCATAAATCTGTAGTTGGATGGTAAAATGCAAAACTAACTTTTTAAGTGCAAATGAGATAATTACATACTTAGGGTCTTCGGGACATTTTAATGAAATCTATAAGGTAGCAAAATATAATATTGGGTATAATATACGGTAATAAGGGTAGCCGAAACGTAAATAAATTACCCAATTTTACATTGTGCAGAGAACTTTAGTTCGCCTGTAAAATTAGCAAAAACTGAGATATCACATTTTACCATCCGACTGCAGAAATATTCCTAACGGTCTAAAGTAATCAATTTTAAACATTTAAATTTGTATTGAATAAGGGAAAAAACAAATTAGCGAAATTGTTAGTAATGGTTGTGATCTAATTCATTTCTAATTTGCATATTAAACACACCACATCATCTACTTGCTGTTAGGGAGACAAAAACCTTTTTTTTAATTATATATTCATAATTTTATATAAATATTTTGTTGTGCTTTGTTACACAAATCATTTTTTTCCCTTGAAGAAGCATGAGGAAATGGAATTTTTGGTGGGAGTCCCCTACCTTCCATGAGGAACTCATGATTTGGAAACAATAGAAAATTTTTAACTTATAACAATTGCAGAAGATAATAAAAAATTATTTTTAGTGCAAGATGGAAATAATTTTAATATTTGAAGATTGAAAGCTACCATAAGCAAAGTCTGAACCCAGACAGGGAAAAAGGCGGGGGGGGGGGGGGGGGGGATATCTCCTGATTCTAAAAATAGCATTTCATGCTATAAATTACTATGCCTTTTTAAACTCAAAATTTTGGATCTAGCACAGCGCATAACCCCATCAACTAGGTATGCTGTAAATCTGCCAAAAAGGTATTTAATTATCAGAATTATATAATTCATTACAATTAAGTTACTTGATATTATTTCAGTTTTTTTCCCTTGAAGAAATACAGGGAGAACCAAGTTTCTAAAATGGAATTTGCGTGCGCTCGCTGCTCGGCATTTATATCAAGGAGTATAAAGATACTAATTTTTAATTATTTCAGATGAAATGGAGAGGAATCCTGCAAAAATGATTTTATGCACTTGAACTTTTTGAATGAAACTTTTAAATTAATCTTTTTCTTCTTTTCATCTATTTTCCTACACAAATGAAATTTCCTCCCTTCTTTCTTTTGATCTTTTTCTATAACTATTAGATTTTATAAGCAATTGAACATCTTTTGCTGCTTCAGCTTTTTCCGCCAAATCCTCAGCCATATTTTCCAAAGCTAGTTTGAGCAAAGATTTCAAAGAGAAGTAGGAGGGGGGGGGGGGGGAGGACATCTGCTACAATCCTAAAGTACACAATTTATTTTTATAAATTTACCCATTAAAATTTCCCATCATATAGCACGTTCATCGATACTACTTGATTTCATTAAAAATAAAACGAAATGTATTACTTAAAACAAAAAACACCTTAACCCATTAGGCGCCAATATTCCCATTTTGGGAACAATAACTTCTGATTTTTTTTTCAAAATACTTATTCCAAATATCATTATACTGTTAATTTTTTTTCAAACGTCTATGTTTGAGACAGCTTCTGTAATTTTTTTAAAAAGCTCGCTTGGTATTTAATATTTTTTATAAAAATGTTAAAAACTCGAATTTTGGCTTTTTGAACACATTGAATACACATGCGTATTTTTTAATAATATAATAATGAAAAATAATTTTGCACCTTAATTTAGATTATAACTGTCTATTTTATAAAATATCACTGATCCAAAGTGAAAATTTAAGAAAAAAGTTCGCAATTGACGAAAGAATAGCTTTGTCCCATTTTGGGAACATTGGCGCCTTTGTTAGTTTTCGAAGAGAGTCAGATTTTAGCGTACATTCGGCGCTACACCTGCAAAATAGAACATGTGCAACTTCCGGTGACTAACTGTCTCAAGGTTAGTTATGTGTATCATCACAGAAGCAATGCGTGAAAATGGGCTACAAAATTGCCCTGTAAGAAATTATAAGGACATCAAGAAAAAAGACCGACATTTGATTCGAATACTACAAAGTCGATCAGCATTGTGAAATGGAAAGACAACCAGGTTGTTTGTTTAGCTTCCAATATTGAACCAGTTGAACAGATAGATGCAACAAAAAAGTGGAGTACAACAGAAACGAAAAAATTGATATAGCGCAGCCTCACGTTGTTGCTGCCTACAACAAATGTATGGGAGGGGTCGATCTGCTTGATCGATTTTTTGAAAATCAGGGGCAAATGGTGGATGGTGGCCATTTTTCTTTACCAATACATGAAACATGGCAATTGTAGCTGCCTGGAGACTGCATAGAAAATCTGAGGGAAAGGTCTCTAAGTTGGAATTACTGCGAGAAGTTACGACTACATTGATAGAGAGCAAAGAGATGATGAGCCAAAACATAAGGATAATTTTGGTACCGGTCCTTCTGGATCTGTATCCCAAGATGTATTGCTTGACAGGGTTAATCATTATCTGTAAAATGCAGGAAGACGAGCAAGGTGCAAAGTTTGTCTAAAAACACTCACCTTCTGGGGATAAAATGTAGCGTAATGCTTTGTAAGAACTGTACAGCTCTCTTTCATTCAAAATAATAGTTTATAAAAAAAGGATGTAACAATTCAAAAACAAAAAGGTGCACAAAACGTATACATTACGAACTGGTAAGTTAGATTTTATTAATTAAAATCGTAAAAGCAGCTACTATTACGCAATAAACTTCAGAAATTCAAATGTCTAATACAAAATGCATTTGGAATCTTATACCCCCATTAGGCGCCAATGTTCCCATTTTGGGAACATTCTATAACTTTTAGTTATTTAATTTTTTTTTTACAAATTCAAATGAAATAGGTACAGATACCCTCTGTACATTACAAAAAATCAATGACTTATTAAAAAAATTGTTGGAACATGTAGCGGCGTTTAATGGGTTAAACGGCATAGAAATAAATTAATAAATGAATATAGATGTCGGAACCTAATCAAATTTGGTATTTTTGAAGAATTTCAGCAAGGCGAATGCATGTTTTTTTGTAAAGTATGGGAATTATTGAAATAATATCATGGACTGATCAATTAAGCAGCTCCTTCAACACACACCACAGCTTCTTTTCATCTTTCAAATAAGCATTACAGCATCTAAAGTAATGCATTGATTCTCATAAATTAATATTCTGTTGCTCGAAAATAATAAAAATTCATTCAAAAATAGTTGTTTTCGTTGTTGCATATAAATACAGAGATGCCACTCTAATCTAAAAGTTTTCAGTAGTTTTCAGCGCTTATCAGTAGTTTATAATACCGGAGAAACATGGATGCAAAAACTATTCAATATTCAACCTAAAAGCCAAATATTTGCCTCAGCAGAACGTGGCGGCAACAATCCAAGGAAAAAAAAACCCCTGATAACTCCCTGATTGGGCTCCAAAAACTTCCCTGAAGTTATAATTAAATTGTGAGTTACACAGCGTCATTGCCATGTGTAATGAGAGTATCACAGTGGTGAAACCAGAAAAATATTTAAGGAGGGTGACACTACTTTTCCAACTGAACTTTGTGCAATTCACCTTTTTTTCAGTGAAGGCAGGGATGGTAGTAGTAAGGATTTACATTCCCAGAACTTTCAAAACAATTTCCTGAACCTCACATTTTTTTTCATAGGTACTGTATTTTTTGGCATATAAGACGAAATGTAATTTATCTTGTTGAAACTTATGAAAACTACTTAATTCAGACAGAAATGGAAAAAAATACTTATTTTAACAGGGGTTGCAATGGAAAATGTATAAAATATAGGACAACAGGAAAATGGTACAAACAGGGCGTACTATTTTAATAAAATGTGTGGATTATTAAAAAAAAATACAATTTCCTCTAAAAAAATCATCAAAATGATAAAGAAAACATTATTAAAATTATTTATTGCATTTAATAAGACTGCAAGAAATTAAAACCCAAAAGCTTTTTTATTGATTCAGAATAAAAGCAACAATTAACAATCTAACAGCAAACACAAACCCTTTACGAAAATCGCGATCGCAAAGATCAAACTCCACATCATAGCTACAAATTTCCAATTGTAATTACAATTCATCCCCCTTCTTTTTAAAACATTTATGTCTAAAAATTCGCGACAAAAAGGTTCCCGATTTATCTCTGAAAGGTTGACTGACATGCGGGTTTCTGTTTATTTGTCTGAAAGTTGGGGGTTCTGCTTACATGCGAATCGACTTACACGCAACGGTAAGATATTGATAAAAAGAAAAAATAATTTTATTTACTTACTTCATAATTAAATTTTAAAAAAGGTTAAAATGGAAAAAATACGATTCTTGTACAGGATGCAGAAAGATTGCGTAAAGAAAAGAACGCATACGTTTTCTTGCTTGCACGTGGAAAGGCCCACGATATTTTAAAGAACTGCATAAATAAATTAAGAAATATGCATTGCTGAAATTTAAAGCAAAAAAAAAAAAAATGAGGGCGGAAAATTTAGGGTCAAGAAGCAAAATAAAATTTCCGATATTTCCAGAATTCTACCACCCCTGGAAGGAGAAAATAACGTAATTTTCTAAGTAGTATAATCTGCAACGGCTGAGAGTTGTATTATTTTTTTAAATGAAGATCGAATTTTGGAACACGACCAAAATTGGCGGATTCTCGGAAACCAACGCTGACACGCGTTTTTTTTTACGCAAGATCACAATTTGTAACGTTTTCTTAACTCAAATACAAAAACAGTGACCTTTTTTATTGCTTAATCGGAGAAAGAACGTTTTCAACCAATGGAAAATCGGCAATCGAGCTGACCACACACAATGAAAGGAAATTTCGCAGACAAAACTCCGGATGCTTGCCGGTTTGAATAATTTTTTCTCTGATATTAGGAGAAATTTTAAACATCCCCTGATATTTTCCAAAACATAACTTCCCTGAGAATTCACTGATTTCCCGGTTATGTTTCCACCCAATAAGATTATTTTTCAATATAAAATACAAATTTAATTTCTAACTGAATTCGTTGATTAATTTAGGATTAAATAGTTAATATAATAACCAAACGAGCAAGCGACGACGTACGCAACGTAGAAAGAAGAATGCAATAAGCAAAGCAACTGCTAATGTTAAAAGGCTAAAAGCATGTGTCGTATCCCGCAAGTCAGCGAAAAGATCCGAACTTTGTCCGAACCCCGAACGCTCTCGCCGAGTAGAGTAGAACAGGGTTGCTGTAAATATTGCTCCACGCGGAGAAATTCCGATTAGAACCGGAATTTTGAGCTTTCTACAGTCGCCAATCTCCTATTGTTCGCAGCTTTGAACTACCACGAATCGTCAGTAACCGCTCGTTTTCGCGACTGTAGGTGAATCTTTTTTTTAATGCGTGACAAGCGCGAAAAGTTGAACTCTGCTAAAATATTGTATTTTCCATAGAAAAAAAAGCGCTTTCTGTAATCCGTAGTCAACTTCAAATTTTTGCATTTTTCCGTAGATACTACGGAGAATCCGTAGCATTCGGCATCTCTGTAAATAAATCTTTTAATATCAAAATACAAAATTCTTACTAGTAAAGAAGTGAACCATAAGTAAAACCACAAAAGCTTAAAACAGGACTCAATACAGATATGAAAAGTAAACTGCTACCCATCAAATTCACTGTTGAATGGCCATCTCAGATTATAATTGTATTATAGAAATCAGAAGTATTTCAATATGAATTTGAAAATAGTTCATCATTGTTTGCAAAGATTTAAGAAGGAACTGTAATGAGAGAGGAAAGCTGTTGTGACAATAGGTAACTTACGCTATTTGTAAAGCTCTAGTGCCAAGAACCCTGGCTCTTTCATACTTCGTCATGTAAGGAGTTGTGATACGTTTCTGATTCTGTTGAGGCTGCTGGTCAGATGATGGAAGGATATCAATATTGTCCTCCTACGGAAAAGAAAAAATATTTTAAAAATGAGATCAACAAATTACAACATACGCAGAAAAAAAAGAGAATGAAAAAAAAATCATTAAGCCAGCAGAATAGTGTGGTACATTGTAATAAATCAACATTACTGTGAGATAGTGAGATTTAGCAATATTATTGAGAATATTAAACTCAATAAAAATTAAAATATCAGAAGAACCATCTTGGGAACACAAAATAAAAAATTATTTGATGGCAAATTTAGAAAGGTATTATACAACAATCTAAGAAATTAAAGCAGAATTTACTGCGAGTCCAGGTACGAATTTCAGCTAGGGCTTCAACATCTGTATAGCACTTCTTTCGATCCTGTTCTATGGGTGCAGACGTGACCTTCGAGACTAGGAGGCCTGCTTGCTAGGGTCAATGAGTCATCACGTTAGGGGAAAGAGCTGCAACCTCTTTGAACACATGAAGCAGAATTCGCGATGTTTTCGCATTTGAATATGCGAGTCTTGCAATCTCTTGCTGCTTTCCGTATTATATTTTGAAATTTTAATATTAAAGACCAAGTAATCTTTCTTCTAATCATTTCAAAATTATAATGAAAAGAAAGAAAAATTAATATTTTGGCGATTTTTTCTTTTATTTTAAGAACATAAAAAATGTTTGATGTCATCAGCATTTAGGATGATTCCTTAGCAAGAAACACTCATGTTGAACTTTATAAAGTTTATTTCCTCTTGTTATTTTTATTCATTCATTCAATTAAAAGGAAAAAAATGACATGCACAACTTTCTGCCTTTCCATCGATTTTTTTTTTAAAGTTACACATTACAGCTATTTTCTTTCTTGGTTTCAGTAAATGTTGAACTTTTAGGACTTAATTTTGATAAATGCTTTGATAAAAACTTGAGATTTATTACTTCATAAGAAAATTAGCAGCTAAACATAAAAATTATATATATATATATACATATAGAAATTTTTCTGTATGAAAAATTTCTAAATAAACAAAAAGCAGTTAATTACTTTTCACAGCTATTTTCAAACAAGATCTTAGTGAGTTATCTTCTTAGCTCTTAATATATATTTGTTTAAAGGAAAATACAATGAGCTTCCTTCATATGATTATGCTACTGCTTTAGAGCAGGATCTGTGAATTAGTACTTGAAACTTTGATCCTTTAACTGTGTTACAGAAATCGAATCATATAAAAACAGAAACTGGATAATAAAAATCTTTATTCATAAACATAAACTATATAGAACAAAGCACAGCCAAACAGAATCTCATATGTTACATGATTCTTGCAGTGAACAAAAACTATATAGAACAAAGCACAGCCGAACCGAAACTCATATGTTACATGATTCTTGCAGGGAACAACTACTAAACAATTTTTTAATGCTTGAAGGAGCAAGAGGTGGACACTTTTACTTTTAAATCAACATTTTCAATACATGAAGTTTTGCATTTTAATTACAATGATTTAACTTTCAGCTTAGCGACAATAATAATTTAATAGTATTACAGATATTAATAAAATAAATGAAAATTTGTCAAAATATGCTATAACAAAGATTTTGAGTACAATATCTTTTGCCAGGTAATTCCACCTCAATAGCAATTTAGGTTTAAAATAATTTAAATTATTTAATCGTCATTTTTTTTCTTTGCTATTATTATTTTTTTTAAATTATAATTTTATGAAGCATAAAAAATTTCCTCTTGCTGAATAAAATTGAAAAGAAAATAAAAGATTTTTTCATGACATTTACCTTTTTATTTATTAATGAAGTTAAAAAAAAGGAAATGACACCCAACTTTCCCATAAATTATTTCAAATAGATAAAGAAATTACTGATAAGATTTATCAGCTCTTATTTATGTCAAAATGTCACTACAAAATTTACAAAAATGCAAATGTTTTTATGGTGATTAAACTGTTTTAGTTCTTTTACATGAATCAGAATTTGATTTATCACTATTAGTTAATGTTTCCAATTTCCTTTTACTTTCCGACTTTTCTTTCCCTATCACTTTATTAACGGCTTTTTTTTTTCCCTTCGTGTCTATCATTTTTACGTTTACAATAATTGTTAAGCAATGTATTTGTGGATGATCTCATTATCTTGGACACGATTCTTTCAGAATGATAACCACAACTACAAACTGGGAATTCCCACATGTCTTTACTCATTAGTATATCTTCTACTATCCTCATCACTAAGTTTCGTTGATTAAGGACTTTTAAAAAGTGAAGCTCATATTTGTCACTGATTAACTTCTGTGTCACAACATAAACATGAAGGACTACATTAGTAACGAATTCTAATGGATAAAGTAAACCGGCCCTATCACAATTCCTTATAAATTTACAATTGACATCAACCTTCATTTCTTTATCTGTAATTAATTTTTTTCTACATTCAATGCAATTTATATTTTTAAAAACAATACATGCACAATAACCTACTAAATACATAATTATAGATAAAGAATCGGTTACTTTATTTATATCAGAATCCGTTACTTCAATTTCTGAAAATATCTGATCAAAAATTTCAGTGGTGTCGGCCGTTTCATGAAAATCAGAATCATCATAGATATTTATATTGAAGCTGCCTGAAGAATGAGACATAAGTCTCAACTCCTTGCTTACGTGAAGCTTATTTTCAGCTTCATAAATTTGCCGGATAGATATATGGTATTGATCTCCAGACAAGCTTCGGTATTGACTAAAACGTGACTCCAGCTTATCAGTTTGAATTTTTCCCAACAATAAATATGACATACTCAAGTCTTTTGTGCAATGATCTATTAAGCTTAAAAACGCCTCTGTAGCGTGGCGTAAAGCTGAATGTGTTTCTTTGGTAAGTTTTCCATTATCAGCATTCATTGCTTCCCACTTATTTAGCCAAATGACAACTTTTTGCAAGAATTCTTTTTTTACATCATCAGATGAATTAGTCACTGGCTCACACATAGGGTTTCTCTTAAACTTTCCTTTAGATGCAGATTTAACATTAACAATGTCCCACCAGTCGCAAATTAAGTTGATGTAATTACCCGTTTCTTTGTAATGCAGTAGATTATGTTTCCCCCCCAACTCTAATACACCTTGAACAAGATTTCTATTAAAAACCTTTAAAACAAGACTAACATTCTGGCACTCCAAATTTGTAGGCCAAAGAGCCTTTCACGTTAAACCATAGCCAAACTTCAGCAATTGTGTGGCCTCAATATCATACATTTTCCTTAAAACATTAAGAGAGGCTGTTTGAAATTTATCTCCTTCTTCAAATGGAGGATAATACATAAAGTAACCATTCTTTTGATTAAACCAATTATTTCTAATTGACTTCAATAAATGGACTGTATCAATAACGTAATGAATAAATGTGGAGCAATGAGCTGGATGTTGATATTTAATTTGAAATTTTTTAGGATCATTTAAAAAAAGACATTGATTTACAATTTATTGCATTATTGTCAGTAATGACACCTTCAACACTGAAACCAATATTTTCTAATCCCAAAATGACTTTTTTAATTAAATTAAATAATTGGGAAGCAACAATATGGCTCACAGGAAAAATATGCACAACATCTTTAGAGGGAGAAGAAATGCTGCTTACCATAAACACATGATGGGCACTAGCAGCTAATTCTGTGCCGTCTGGGGAGCTACCTACGATATTACCACCTTTGTAATCCATGTATGGCTTAATATATATTTCATCAACCATTAAAAACACTTTTAAATCTTTGTTACTTAATTTTGAAAAAAATTGTTTTGCATGTAAAAGAAAGTATTTATCCTGTTGTTCAAAAATGGGTGTGGATTTCAGCATAGAACTTACTTTTCGTATAGTACTTGGAGCTGGCAATATTAAGTTATTGGAATTTCTAATAAATTTTTATGCTTGAGATAATATGTGGTAAAGTAACAAGGAAAAATCAACACTTCAGGGGAATAACGATATCTTGCAGGATTTATTTTTAATAATTCAACTTGTTCAATTAGAAATTCTATGAATACTTTAAATTTATCTTCCACGAGATTTAATGAATTTTGTAAAGTTGATGTTATAATATCTATATTTTCTGTGAAAGAGTTATTATTTACTGACTTGGATTCAAAAAAGTTCAATATATCAACTACTTCATTGAAATTATTGACTTTTAATGGTAGCGGAGCTGTTTTGTGCTTAATTACATTTTGGCCTTTATAATACACATTTAGATTCAAATCACTATTAATAACTTTAATATATGTTACTAAAGGTACATCATCTGTTACATTAACTGCCAAAAACATCAAACTATTATTTTTTTCAATTTTTGACCAAAATAATGGTATTTTATTAAACTGAAAACAGCTTAACATTTCAGAAAAGTCACTGAAAGCAAACCTTTTGTCGAAGCTCTCCTTACTTCACAAGCTTTCCTCTAAAGCTTTATTTATGTGTTCTTCTTCTAACAATCTCTTCTTATGACTTGGATCATCACGAAAACATTTTGTAGAGGACAAATATTTAGGACAGTCTGGAAATATTGATGGAATAGCTCCATCTTTCAACCGCGGTTTCTTTAACTTAGCAATCAAAGTTTCTCCACTCGACTCTTTATAAAAAGATGTATAATGTTCAATATCACCATCTTGAAAATGTTTTTCACAGACCTATAACAAAAACTTTACTTTAAATAATATCCAAGTTTTAGTTCATTAATTTCATATTTGTTAATTTACTGAAACAAAAAGGAATTCAAAAGAATATGACTGTAAAGTTGATTCTCCTGCTAATATGAAGACGTTCTCGTTCTGCCTTATAGGCTAGATATTATATGTGAGCAGCAATTTCTTATATATTTGTATATTTTTGTTTTAAATAGTTCAAACATATGATAATCATAAAGAGAACAAAACCAATCTATTAAAAGCTATAAAATACTGAATAAGCTCATATTTAGAAGACCAAGTAACACATAAATTTATACTATGTGTTTATTCTTCTATTATTTTTCACACATAAAGATTAAAAAAAAAACTGAATGGATTGAGTGAACACTAATTAAGTCATGCTTTAAGATCTAAGTAGAATATTTGTAAATTCTTAGTTGTACTTACACTTCCAAGCTTATGAATAATTTGTTAGATACTACTAATTTTATGTGCCTATTATTTTACTTCATTTAAAGTAAGAAATTAATAAATTTTCTTTGGATTTTTGTTACATACATAATTTTAGAAAAAATACATTGAATAATCTTCAACATTGTTTAATATAATTATTTATGCATGAAAGTTCAAAATTATTCTTTAACTCTAACATTTTAGTAACTATTGTTATGAACAAAGTAATAAAAATCATACTTCAATAACTAAATTAACTGTAAGTGTAATGTAGAAGACTCATACATGCTTAATGGTATAAAGAGAACTAATTAATGTTGTACTTCTAAACTATATATATATACATATAAAGAGTGAGAATCCTTAAAGGCACATATATTTTTAAATATCAGATTATTTTTAAATTTGAAACATAATAGCAACAAAATTGTTTTTGAGCTAAAGTATATGTAAATAAAAGTTTCAATTCATACTTTCTTATTGATTACAAAATGTAGCTGCACAATTTTAAATAAATCATTAAGATTAAATTATGAGAAGCGACGCTCAGTTTATAACCTTAGTTTGTAATTGTTACTAATTTATACAATAAATGTTAATGATTGCAAGAGTTTTCAAATACAATTTTAATACATATTATGAAATAATTTATCCTTGAATTTTTTGTCACAACTAAGTTTTCTCTTGGTATAGATTTAATCCATTTTTGTAGTAATTCTTCATTTTTTGGAAAACAGAAGACGGCAACTTTGTTTTCTTTATTGTTGTTGCCTTTGCACTTCGGTACAAATACAAATATTGGGCATCTGTAAATAAAATGTTTGACATTATGAATAGAATAAATTGTACCTACTTGTTAAAAAAAGGAAAAAATATACAAAGGTTTGCAATCACTAAGAAAACTCATTTAAATAAGTTAATGTCTTATTATATTAAGGGGGGGGGGGCATAAAAGTTAGAATGCTGTAAAAAAATTAATGCAACGTCTCTAACCAACATACGTTGATATAAAAAGAAAATGAATTGAATAACGCTTTACTTAAGACAAAAAATTGGCTAAATTCCTTATTTACTTGGCGAAATATTTTACTATTTTATTCTTATAAACTAACTCACGGATTTAGAAGTTTTATGGGGTCCGATTTCAGAATTTAAAAATAAATGAAATATTTTAAGGCATAATTTAGGTCTATATAGTCATTTAAGATGGTTTTAAAATTGATTAAATTTTTTAAAAACTTGATATGGCACCAGAAAACGTTTTATTTTTCTTATCCATTGCAAGAAAGTTTTACTATTAATATACAAACGCATATGACTGAACTGAATAAAAAAAAGCACATGATTTACATAATAAGTCCAGTTCAAATTTAAGAACAAGATTAAAAATTGCATAAAAATCATGAGCTAACAGTCTTACGCATTAAGCTTATCTATCGCTGCTTAACTACCACAGTATACAATGTGTTTAAAATAAATATGCACTAAGACAAAATGAGAAAACATTTTTACTCACCTTGAATTAAATTGTTCCTTGGTTCTTTAAGATCATTGTTAAAATATATGTAGATGAATTTGGAAAAGAAAATTCCAAAATGGAACACAAAAACCATGTGCAGTGCACAAATTCACCCTTCTGGACGCTATGGCTTCTTGCTTCGTCTTGTTCTCCAGTCCCCTAATGTGATGACTAATACAACTGGTTTCCCCTAAGCGAGCAGGCCTCCTCAATTTCGAAGGTCACGGTGCAGATCCCACTTTAAACTGTCTCAAAATCGATAAGAGCACTTTATGCTCTGGCTGCTTAACCAAGCACAAGTGCACAAGATGGCTGATTGATTCAATTACAACCAAAATACCAGGCTGCATAAATTACCTTGCATTGTTAGAAATTTAATGCATACTTTTTTTTTGAATAAATTGTTTGGTAAATTTACAAAAAATACTGACTTTAGTGGACAAATTAAAAAATGCTGCCCAGGCCAAAAAATACAGACTTTTACCGACAAGTTTTACAACGTGAAATTTCAGCTTTACAAGACAATGAAAATACGCAAAATTATTACATAACAATTTAGTCACAATATTGCACCATAAAAGTGAGATACTACTTTACTGAAACCAACTATTGAGCATACATTTATTTATTCATTAAGCATTACTATTATTTCTACTTTTTTACAGAAATAGTTGAATAACTAAATATAAATTATAAAAAAGTTTGTTGTAAACTTTATATACAGTCATACCTCAATTTAACGAATGCTCCGTTTTAATGAATCTTTTTCTGTACCGACAAAAAGGTTGCATAAATACTCCCATTTAACGAATTTTTAGCTTTGATTTAATGAAAAATTGTTCGAAAAAAATTCAGATAAAACTAAAACTTAAAATTTTGAATATTTCACACCCAAGAGTGTAATACAATCCCCCCCCCTCATATTTGGTGGATTCAAAAGGGTCTTTCCCTCTTTTCAATGTAAAAACATGACAGAGAAAGTGAATCCTAGAATGACTACTTGCTTTAAGTTTTAAAAGCAAGTAGTATTAAATAATTTAGATCATTTTAAAGTTGATTTCCTAGCATATAACTTAATTTTTTTTAAACTCATAGTAAACAATAATCATTATTTTTTCATATCTGTATATCTAAGGCTATTTTGCATTAATATTTTGATACTATACTGTTTATAAAAATCAACATTGGATTCAATGAATAGCTTCAATTTAATGAACGGATTTGTCGGTCCTAAACGATTAATTAAATCAAGGTTCAACTGTAATTCATTTATTGTACATTCTCTTTAGGAGATATAATATGTATTCATTAAAATTATTATTGTACCTCAGTAACTGTTTCACACCTTTTAGAAGAGCATCTTTTCTTTTCTTATTTTTTTTGAAAAGTCAAGTATAATAAAGCAAATAGCCATGCTTTTTTTTACTTACCAGTTAATGGGCAAGATTTGCATGAGTAATTAAACTAAAAAATACCCAAATTTTAGATTTTCTAGTCAATTTATGAAGAAAAAGAGAATGATTCTAAGGAAATAACAATTCTTAAATTTTACAACTATACTTAGTTATGATACACACAGTGAAACTAATTTAACAATTGTCTACAGATTGTTAAATCAAACATATCTAAAAATTGGAGAAATATAGTATTAATCAAATAAAATCCAGGACTTAAAATCTGTCCTTAATTTGAGGACCTAAAATTGAGTACTTTTGAGTTGAAGTTATACTGTATAATATAACAAATACTGTAAGTTTTCCTCAGAGGCTCTTAAGTTTCAAGGCTAAAATAATAAATAAACAAGTTTAATAAAAAAACACACAACGGAACTACTGTGATATAACCCCCCCTTGGCGACTTTTTCGTTGGCGCCAAGAAACCGTCGCCAACAACAAGATTTTTATGTCGCCAACTTCAAACACAATACAACACTCTTGGCGATGATTATATCGCCAACAATGTTAGATCATACACATAGCAAACATGTCAAGAAAAATCACTAAAAAACAGTAAAATACCAAAAATTGCAAATTATATCTTAGACACAATATCAACGCTACTATGTAAAGCACGTACAGCATTTTTCAACAGCAATTCAATACATTAACGGATCGATAATTACTCGAAAAATAGAATTATTTACTTTACAAACACTCAAAGTTGAATAAAAACCCTTTCTTTAAAGAACACGCAAGTTATGCCCAATAATAACTACTGCAATGATTCATTATTGAATAAAATGATATGCACTCTTTAATGAAAAACATAATTAAAATATCGCGCAATTCAACGCAAAACGAATGTTTATTAAAGCTGTGGGAATTTTAAAAAAAGAGACTCCATTAGAAAATATATAACATTGATCAATTAAAGCACATATTACATCAATCTATTGGAAGCCTACACTAAAACTAGCATAAAAACTAGACAACAAAATTAATAACGGTCATCACTTCAAGTACATTTTGTCTTAAACTATTGGAAACCAACATTAAAAATACCATAAAAACACTTTGTTGAAAGAACACGCATTTCATGCACAATAATGACTATTGCAATTAATTATCATTACATAAAATGACATGCATTATTCAACGAAAAACATAGTAAAAATATCGCGCAATTGCACGGAAAACTTCAAATACATTTTACATTAAACTAACGGAAACCCACTTTATCAAAACTAGCAACGTCCCTAATTACTACAGCTAATATTTTAGAACAATTGAAAATTCATTGTTTTATAACCTTACAAACACATAACATAAGCAGATAATAAACTAACAAAAATAAAGAACTCACTTTAAACCAGTTGGCTTTTCAATGTTAATCCCAAATAGCATCAAACTTACAATCCAATACGACGAAATGGTCCGAAAATTACCACTTTATTTTTCTTTGCTTTTAGTCACAATTAACCAAACTTATGCACTTATCAGCCAAAACAATTTCGTACTTCAGATAGCAAACTACAAACCACGTTTCCGTCAGATTCGAAAAATGGCGCCTTAACAAACTAATATGAATTCATTTATCTCGCCATAATACAAAACAATTGAACTAAATTAATTCACTTTAACACTTTACATTCTTCCTTTATCAACAGGAAATATCTCCACAAACTTTAACGATGAAATTAACTACTAAAAAGCTACCTATTAGTTAAAGAGAACTTTCTAAAGGTCCAACCATCACTCTAAAAACACCCATTGCATAATCAGGGTTGCCACACATTACCTCAGCCAACATTGATGGCGCTGGGTAAACGAAAAGATATCGCCAACCGAAAATCATTACAAATTGGCGCGCTAGCTCGAATGTCGCCAAGGGGGGATTATATCCCAGTAGTACCCACACAACATATCAAGTAAAACATACAGAATACAAAATAGTTTTTAAAAATATTAAGTTGCTTTTTAAGAGCTTCCATTCACTAAGCGAAACTTACTTCTGTTTGCTCTATTTCATCCAGAGCTTCATCTTCTGGCTCCCCTTCATCATAATCTTCACCAACAGGACTGTAACACAAGAGTGAATGATAGCTTTTAAAACAATATCACCACTCATTAAGTTCATCTTCTGATGCATATTAAAAGTAAATATTTACATTAATGTCTGCTGAATTTTAAAAAAGGTATACAGAAACTATATGTATATAACTCATAAGCTACATTTTTATGTTACTAAATGCTTGATTCTAACAAAATTTAAAATATCTTATGTAATGTTGCACATAAGATTTTGTGGAAAATACTGGTGGTTATTGAATTTCATCAAGCCATAGTCGGTACAAAAGTAACAATCGACATGTACAACTTTTGATACGTTATTCATAGCTTTTCTTTTTTCTTAAATATTTTTATTTATTAGGAAATTAACAGACTTCTAAATTATTGTGATATACTGATAACTTTTTTAACAACCAAAGCCAAAATGTTTCTATTTTAGTCAGTTATTAAATTTATTTAAGGAAAACTTTTAATGAAACAACAATAATATCATGCTTTTTCTTCAAAAAAACCTGTCAGCTTACTACTTTATATTTAGTGTCTGGAACTTGTCGCAATATATAAAGTGAGAAAAGAGCAAAAACTTTAAATGTATTTGTATAAACAGACAAGTTGATTCTTTGACAACTAAATAGCAGTTGCAATAAATTATTGATATAACAGATGAAATGACATATTCAATATACTACAATAATATGCCAAGGACATAATGCACCTCTTGTGAATACCTCAGAATAAGCGAGAACAAAATATTGAAATTAATTAACTTACTCATCTGGCTCATAGTCATCAGCCATTCTGTAACCTGCAGAAAAAAAAGAACATTCTCAATTTATTACATTTTAGTAAAAAACAAAAAACTTTACATAAAATAAACAACATTTTTAACTTTTGAGGGAATGCCAAAAATACCAAGAAGTGACGGCACTTGTGATGTGAACCGGGCAAATGCCCACTGATCAGGACATTTATAAATAAGCATTTATGTGGATATTTGCCCAAAGCATTTTTAAGAGCCCAAAATCTGAGCATTTATAAAAATATATTTTATTTAAAATTTCGACATCTTTAATGCGTATTACTGCTTATATATAACATTATGGTTTTTTTACAATAAAAATTTCATTGATAAAAGTATCAAGGCTTATAAATTGTAACATCTTTATCATTATTGGTCATAAAACAAGTAGGTTTTTCTATGTTCATTCAACATAGGCCCAAAATCTCACCAACTTATACTTTCTTGAAAATTATAGTCTGTGTAATTAGAATAGGTGCATCAAGGTTGCATTTCCTGATTTGTCCCCATGGCAACTGTGAGAAAGATAATAAAGCCACTTTTTTTTTGCACTGCAGTTAAGGCTGTAGTAATTGCATTACTACACCTCCAATTCAAAATATTAGAATAATAATTGCGAAAAAGTAATAAGAACAGAATTTATTTTCCATTTATTTATTTTTGATAATAAGTAAATGCAATTAAATTTCTCATAAATGAAATATAGAATGTTTAGATAAGACTTTAACATTTACAAAATATAAAATACAACAAATTAGCTAGACAATAGCTTTCTGAAACACATCAAAAGATTAGAATAAAATTTGAATTGGTTCAAAATATTAGAATACTTTATCTTACACAATCTATTTCTGCCATTGAGAAATAAATCTGATTTTAATCTGTCTATTTTTATTATAACTAAAACAACAAACTGACTAATGTTCCCCAAAGCAAGTGGGGAAAACGTTTCTACCACAGAAACCATGGCGACCAGAAGGGGAAAAGGTAGAGTTGTGTGATCTTGACATGCAGATTCTAATTACCCAGACTATAGCAGAGGTGTACTCTACTGGTATAAACTTAGGGAAAAAATTTTTTCCGAAACCTCTGTAATCGTTTTTGATTTATGGAGGTGAAGATAGCACATTGGGAATTGCTCTAGAAATTTCCCTAAAAAAGGAGGAAGATACTTTTGATGTTCACAATGTAATTTTCACAAAAATTAAGAAAACCCTGTTGTAAATGAAAACGAAATTCTCGAGTTTGCTGAATTGGGCATGGGCAGATCTGAATGTCAAAGGCACTTCCTCAGAAAAGAACAGTAATGATAAGGATGGAGCCAAGGAAAAAAATAACCAATTTCAATTCATTTGAGTGTTTGAATTCATTGAAAAAAATCAAAATTTTTAAGTGTTTTTTTTTTTTTTTCACCTATTTAATAGATAATTTTTTGAAATGTTCGATTTGTTATCTCTGAATTTTGTAAAGGGTCAATTTTAACTAATTAGAATTTTTTGAAGGCTGTTTTGTTTAATAGGAATTTTGTTGAAAGGTCTGAACACAGACCTGAATTTCCTCTGGCCCTGCCTTTTCTGACCCCTACTAGGAAAAGCAATTTTTCAAAATACCTGAATAGTTCACCAAAATGTTTTGGCAACTGTGCACAGCAATGTAGAATTTGACCTTTTTTTCCGAGTTCTAAATACAAAACAGTTACTTTTTGTAGTCAAAGACTGCTTTCAAAATTTAGGACCGCATAAATAACACTAATTATATCATTTAAAAAACCATATTTTTATCAAATAAAATTTTAACTATGTGTGTGTTTAAAGTCTATAATTGTTATGTTTATAATGATGGAAGTGCTGTATTGTTTATAGAATTACTTTTAAAAAGATTAAATAAAACAAACTTGGTGTCAATGGTCAAAAGTTTTCAGGTTAATACCAGTAGCTTCTTAAGGATAAATTTGTCAGTTTGGAGATTTAAAAAAAATCAACAATTGTGACTGGTGGTTGTGCAATCGAAGGTTTCCAAATGTGACTACTACGATTTCTTCTTCCGTCTTTTAACTGGCATGGTTTCGATACAATTCCCCATTTCTAGATTATGCGCTGCTGAGACATACTTTACATTAAAAATTTAAATTTATAGCTACGCTTACATATGAAATGTGGCAACAAATACAAAAGTGACGACCAGCAACACGCTCAGGGCCCAGCTAGGCTGGTCCCAGTCAATTTAGCAGTTCCTAATGAACATCAAGAGCTTTCTTAAAAGTTTTTACCCCATTGCAAGTAACAGTCGCTTCCGGTAAACTATTCCAACTGCCAACAACCCTATTGAAAAAAATATTCTTAATATAAACTTAAGGAAAATATTCTTTGTAAATGAAAGTGCATTCAAAATGTTTCCAAACGCCAAGCATAAATGGTAGAGATTGTGCTCTTCAGTATTCAAATTGAAGCTGCAAAATGTCGACTTAACAGAACAGTTTAAGAAAGAATAAACAGTTAAACAAGGAACGAGGGGAATTCAAATCTCATACACAGACCTATGACAGTTGAGAAACTTTTAACAAAAGAGATTTATCTCAGAGATAAGTCATCGACACTTAAAAGTAATTAATAAAATATGCATTTCGATGCCCGAAAAAAAAAATTACATCATAATGAAACAAAGTACCTGGCCTGGTGTGTCGTCAAAAGTTTACAGTTTACAACAAAACGAGGCAATCGCACTGCTGCGCACTGCGCACTCGACAACGACAACACTGTTGCCAGCTGACACTTTCTTTAAATTGACGATAGTTACAGTTACAGTTTAAAATTGAAGTGGAGTAGTAAAATGCAAAAAAAAAAAAAGCAAAAATTCCTCCTGAAACATGACCCCTATAATGATTTCAGTGTAATTTGAATTCCAGACCGCATTAGCAGACGACATCCGATCTTCGCCCAGTTTTAAAAATTGATCTTACCTTCCGAGCAAGTTCGGTCTGCAGCTTCTCGGTTTCCCCGTTTCCCCCGTACATCATCGCGTGGGTTTTTCATCCTTATGAGCTTTTCATTCCAACTACGAAAGCTGTCTTTTCAGAGTTTCTCTCTCATAAATGTTCAAAACAAAGAGCAATACGTTCATATAATACGAAATTCTTCTTCATCAATTTTATTTTTCAGATTTTAATCCTATTGCGTACCGCATCGGGAAATCGTGGAAAATTCGTCGTTTTTTATATTATTATTTTTCTTTCATCTCCTTTTCTCGGCTCTGAAAATCAATTGTTAAGTACATATAAATCCGGCGCATGTTCAGAATGCATGAAGATGCCACTTTATTATGATATAAAGCGTTATTCTATAATACGTAATAACGCCAATCATTGACACTTGAATGCCGAAGGTAAACACTACCTGCAGCCCAGAGTGCAGACAAATTAAATACCCCGTTGCCCCAACGTGGGTGGTGTCCATTACGGTTTATTGTTTTCAAGTTGCTAGTGTGCAACACCATCATCTTTAAACCTATATGCTTTAATTTCAAACTATCGAATTATGTTTTGTAAGTATATTTGCTATTGCATAGAATGCAAATTGTCTAAACAATGAATTAAAATATTTCAGTTTAATGTTAAGATAAAATTGACCTATTGCAAACATTCTTTATTGTAAGCGGAAAAATAAAATAAAAGTACTTAATGTTAGATGGGTTTCTAACTTTTATAGTGTGAAACCTCAGGTATATCAATATAACTCAAAATGTATTACTAATTGCTTTTAGACGCTTTACTTAATATAATTTTTAGTTTTCAACGCCTGAATGCGTGCCTCTGAAATGATTGTAGCGTGCCACAGGTTTTCCATCTCTGTTCTCTATATACATTTTTGTATGAAATCATTACGCATTTACATCATACTTTTAAATTAGATGTATGAAAAAATTATATGCTATTTAATGATTACTAACAAACAATGTTAATATAAAAATAATGCAAATGTTATTTACAACAGTAGTAATCAAGGCCGTAACCAGAAATTTTTTTCTGGGGGGGGGGGGGGCTGACTTTGAAACACTTATGTTGAGGACAGTTTCAGGGAGCAATATATGCTACATTGCGAAAATTTTCGTTATTTCGGGGGTGCCCGGGCCCGTCGGCCCCCCCTCTGGATACGGCCTTGGAGTAATGGTGCATCAATGCGTGTTTTACTAGATCACTGATGACTGCAACAATTATCCTCCCGACTTTTAGAAATACAATATTTACGCGAAATTACAGCCAAGTCTAATTACGTCTGTTTTGGAAAGAAATTAAGGTAAGGTTTCCAAGTAAAACAAATGTCAATTGAAATACAGTTCCAGAAGGCCTTGTACAGGGTGAGCCAGTCAAACCTGCATTTTTGAAAAGGGCGGGAGAGCCATGAAAGTGGGCGGAACGAGTTACCAAGGTTTTCATTGTGTCCCCCACAACTAAGCGTTTCAGTCCCCATGGAGCAGTGGACTAAACCGTGTGAGCATGAATGTTCTCAACAATGTTTTTCCAAATCGGGTGATATCCCGAAATGGAGCAATTTCTTGGCCTCCCCTATTGCCCGACCTCACAGCGTGCGATTTTTTCTTGTGGGGGTACCTGAAGAGTAAAGTCTTTGAACAACGACCTCCAACGCTTGGGGAACTCAAGAGGAGAATCCGGTTGGAAATCGAGAGAATTCCTCAGCGTATGATCCGTAATGTGATGGGCAGTTTCAGAAATCGCCTACAAGAATGTCTCAATTGGAAAGGACACCATCTTACTGGCGTTATTTTTAAACAGTGAATGTTGTTTCTTAAATGCTTTTTAATGTAGATTAAGATAGTAACAATAAAATTTTGAAATATCCATCGGTTTATTTTTTACAGTCATTTCAAAAATGCCGGTTTGACTGGCTCACCCTGTATAAAATACCGGAACGTTCGGCTTGTTCAAGTCCCACTACATACTACACCCCTGCTTCAGAGACAAATTAGTAAATTATTGGAATTTACGCGTTGTTTCCTGTAGACAACACTTGATTTCACCATATACAGTCGAACCCCGCCATTTGTCCGCCTCGCTATTCGTACACCTCGCTATTCATTCAGCTTGTTCAAGTAAAATTCAACTCGCCATTCGTACTTGTCCCGCGATTCGTACGGCGCCAGGGGCCAGCCGACACTCCCGGAACACTCCCGGAAGAAACAATTGGATAAATCAAAAAAATGTAGAGAAAGCTTTTTTAACCGACTTCACAAAGGAAGGAGGTTATACATTCGTATTGTATGTATGTAGTTTTTTTTTGTTTGTTTGTTTGTCCACTCATAACTTCGCACCGGATGAACTGATTTTCATGATTTTTTTTTCAATCGATCAGGGGAGGTTTCCCATAGGTCCCGTACTTTCGTTTGACCACATTCGATAATTAAAACAAAAGTAATGGCAGAAATGTAGTTTTTTTTTTTTTCTTTTCATCCATAACTTTTGACTAAATGAACCGATTTTGATGATTTTTCCTTTAATCGATAGAGGGTAGTCTAACTCAAATATTGCAAATCAATTTGACTACATTTGTTTTTTAGAAAAACGTTACGAGTGAAAAATAAGTATTTTTTTATTTTAATTGGAAAGGCTTGGCTTGATGTTTCTTTGTTGGGAAATCTATTAATAAATATAAAAGCATTGGTAAAAACATGTTTGTTGTCATATGCTATAATATGAAAAGAAATTACAGCAAGAGTTTGACTGAAGGCTTCTCTGTGGCAAAAATTAATCCAATCAGTTTGTTTGCTAAAATAGACTTCAAAAGGGAATTTATCATGCTAATGATTAGTTTTTAGTGCCATTCATTTAAAGAAGTTTTGCCCTTTGATATGGATTTTTTAAAAAATACAGTATTTATATACAAAATGTATTTACACTAAAAAGAATGAAATAAAATTATTTTTATAAAAAAACAGAACCGACTTCAAATTAAAAATTGCGCTAAAAAGTAAAAAATAAATTCATTCTTTAAACAACATCGATGTGACTTTTAAACATAGTTTTAGAAGTCGGTGCAAAATTATGGGTCTAATTACCATTATACCATTTGCTACTTCATATTGGATCTGTTGCTTATTCTTTGGAAATATATATATTTGTAATTGATTCATGATTACAATTGATTTTATCTATACTAATTTTGCACTAACTTCTAAAACTATGTTTAAAAGTAACATCGATGTTGTTTAAAGAATGAATTTATTTTTTACTTTTTAGCGCAATTTTTAATTTGAAGTCGGTTATGTTTTTTTATAAAAATTATTTTATTAACCGACTTCACAAAGAAAGGAGGTTATACATTCATACTGTATGTATGTCGTTTTTTTTGTTTGTTTGTTTGTCCACTCATAACTTCTCACCGGATGAACCGATTTTCATCATTCTTTTTTAATAGATCGAGGGTGGTTTCCCATAGGTCCCGTATCTTTGTTTGACCATATTCGATAATTAGAAAAAAAATTATGGTCAGAAATGTAGTATTTTTTTGGTTTTTCATCCATAACTTTTGATTAAATGAACCGATTTTGATGATTTTTTCTTTAATCGATAGATGGTCGATTAACTCAAATATTGCAAATCAATTTGACTACATTTGTTTTTTAGAAAAAACGTTTCCGGTGAAAAATAAGTATTTTTTATTTTAATTGGATAGGCTTGGCTCGATTTTTCTTTGTCGGGAAATCTATTAGTAAATACAAAAGTCATTGTTGAAAACGTGTTTGTTGTCATGGGCTATATAATATTAAGAGAAATTACAGCAAGAATTTGACTGAAGGCTTCTCTGTGGCAAAAATTAATCCAATCAGTTCGTTTGCTAAAATCGACTTCAAAAGGGAATTTATCATACAAATGATTAGTTTTTAGTGCCATTTTTTTCAAAGAAGTTTTGCCCTTTGATATGGATTTTTTTAAAAAATAGAGTATTTATATAAAAAATGTAGTTACACTAAAAAGAATAAAATAAAATAATTTTTATAAAAAAAGCAGAACTGACTTCAAATTATAGATTGCGCTAAAAAGTGAAAAATAAATTCATTCTTTAAACAACATTGATGTGACTTTTAAACATAGTTTTAGAAGTCGGTGCAAAATTATGAGTCTAATTACCATTATACCATTTGCTGCTTCATATTGGAATGATTGCTAATTCTGCGAAAATATATATATATTTGTAATTGATTCATGATTATAAAATATTTTACTTATCCTAATTTTTCACCGACTTCTAAAACTATGTTTAAAAGTCACATCGATGTTGTTTAAAGAATGAATTTATTTTTCACTTTTTAGCGCAATCTACACTCAAGAGCCAAAACACTATGACCACCCCAACATTTTGCAATGAACTCGCCTGGATGACGTGGAAGACACATGATCAGGTGGAAGTGGTATTTAACTGCTGCTGGAGAGTCTGAAGAATCATTCTTTCACTTACTTCAGTGTGTGATGGGAAAGGCTGCGGATGTAAGCGACTTTGATGGAGGCCAGATTGTAATGGCTCGAAGGCTAGGAACAAGTATTTCCGAAACTGCACGACTCGTGGTTTGTTCGCGATCTATAGTTGTTAGTACTTATGCAAAGTGGATGAATGCCGGTGAAACCAGCAGTAGACGACATGGTGTTGGATGTCCACATGCTATCAAAGGAAAAGGTCGTCGGGAACTGTCTCGCATGGTGAAGCAAAACCGGAGCCAGACAGTGGCTCAGCTGACAGCCCAATACAATGCAGGGCCAAGTAGAATAGTATCGGAGCACACTGTTCAGCGGACACTGTTGGATATGGGGCTACGCAGCAGACGTCCCGCTTGTGTGCCTTTGCTGACCAAGCGTCATCGCCAACTGCGCCTGCTCTGGGCCCGGGAACATCGCGACTGGTCCATGGATCAGTGGGAGAGAGTTGCCTAGTCTGATGAATCACGGTTTGTGCTTCATCACGCTGATGGCCGTGTCAATATACGCCGTCTTCCAGGCGAACAGTTGCTCCCTCAATGTACAGTAGGTCATACACAGGCCGGTGGTGGCGGTATTATGCTTTGGGGGACGTTCTCTTGGGCGTCTCTGGGACCCATGGTTGTGGTAGAGCAGACCATGAATGCTACATGGTATCTGAACATCATTGCGGACCAGTTGCACCCTTACATGGCCTCTGTTTTTCCAGCTGGAAATGGAATGTTCCAACAGGACAACGCCCCGTGTCACAAGGCTAAAATTGTGTTGGAGTGGTTCCAGGAGCATGATGCTGAATTCCAGTTAATGTCCTGGCCACCTAACTCACCGGATCTCAATCCGCTAGAACACATTTGGGATGTCGTGGGACGGTAGCTCAGAGTTCAAAGACCACCAATTCGCAATATCTAGGGTTTGCGTGACCGTTGCTTAAACATCTGGTACAAACTTGTCTCCGGCCATCTGTCAAGGACTTGTGGCATCCATGCCAAGGCGGGTTGAAGCTGTGTTGCGCGCCAAAGGTGGGCCAACTCGTTATTGACAGGTGGTCATAATGTTTTGGCTCTTGAGTGTATAATTTGAAGTCGGTTCTGCTTTTTTATAAAAATTATTTTATTTAACCCTAGCTTTGAAAATCCTGATTCGAACGAGAAATTAGTTACTGCAACATTTAATACTTTAAGGAAATTACATGAAATTGAATCCTTAAACATAATTAAATACTGCCATACTTTATCTACAAAATCTTTGTTTCCTACGAATTTAGAAAGACAAAATGTCAAATAAGTGCTTCAAATATTCAATTCTCATGTTTCAGAAGGGTTAAATTGCAGGGCCAATATATGACTTAATAAATTATGAAGGAATTGTGTCATTTATCAAACTTATAACAAAGTGGTGAGAAGTAGTTAATGTCAAAACAATTCATAAAGGAATTGCAAAGAGAAATCCGTACCGAGAACCACTTACAAATTCATCATCAGGTGTTCGATTAATTATTTAATTCAATTTTCTAATTGGCAAAAAAATTGAAGCAATGTAAAAGTGATTCAGGGAAATTTAGCAATGAAACACATTTAGCGTTAATTCATATCACAGATGCACTAATTGATATTGTTAAGTAGTGTACTTCGGAATTCAATTTAATGTGTATTTTACCAGGAAAATTACAAACCGACGGTTTGGAAGAAATATTTGGCCTTTATAGGCAATTAGTAGGAGCGCAATATCACGTTTCTCTTACTCAGGTTTTTGAGCCAGAAATGAAACTGAGAGTTAGAAGTTTATTTATTACTTTTAACATTAAAATCGCATCTTCATGGAAATGTTGAAATAAACTTAGAAACGGAAGAAAATTCCAGTAATTTAGATATTTCTGCTTAAAAAAAATCAAATATGAAGTACGTTACTTCAATTTAATTAAAGACAGTACTATTTCTTGTGATGATGACAATTATTCTTTAATTCAAAATCTAGACAGAGGAGGTTTAAATTATCCTTGGGATGATATTGTAAAAATTGTAAAGTTCAACCATGCTGTTGTAACAAAATTACTGTCAACTGAATTTGAAATGAGTTCATTAAGTGTAAAAATACACGACAAGTTGCTGTCAACATTACTCTTAGTAATCTGCGTTTACAAACTAGAAAATTGGAAACATTGAAAAAATGAATAATGGCTTATGTATACATTTTAGAAGTTAGTAATGCTTTTAAAATGTCAACAAATAGTTTTATTTGTTTATTTTTAGTTTTAAACAAATATAACGCCGTTCAATTAGTGACCTCTGCGTTGTAGAGTTCCAGCTCGGTCAGCCTCCACGTAATGATTCATGCTTCGACTGCTGAGGCCTTCAGTTTCGGGGGTGTCGGGCCAGCTGGGTTGCCAGTTTGGCTTTTAAAAAAAAAAAAAATCGAAAAAATATGCTCATTTTGAACTTGTCTGGAAATAAATTTTTTGGCGTTCTGAGTTTTTAAAAAAAATTTAATACTTTTTGAGATTTTACTGACAATTTAAACTTTCTAGTGGGGCAGCAAGAGGAAGTGGTTGAAGAACTTTCTTCTTCAGAGGATGTAAGTAGTAAGGAAAGCATTTCCGTTGCAGAAATTAAAGAGCTGTGTTACCAATGTGAGAAAACACAGAGAGTGTTGGTAAAATGGCATCTCAACACTGCTGTGGTCAACAGCATTAACTTGTTCAACGACAATGTTATTGAAATTTTAGAAAAATTCCGAACATTCGCCAAAGGCACACAACATTGGACAGGTTTTTAGAGAAAGAAATCCAAGATTCTTCTTGCTCAAAAAGACAAAAAAAGGAAAGAACAGCAGAAAGGGAGAGAACACCTGAAGGGATGTTACTTGCTGTGTTTATAGAAGGTGACTCCTCTGGCAACCATTTCTCTTCCTCCTCTCTGCATTCTACTTAAGCCATCAGCTCACCTCAGTTCAAACGAAGTGCAGTTACATTTTTATTTATCTATAATTTAATGCATAGTACTGCAAGTAAGGTTTAAATTAGCAGCCATCTGTGAGTCTGGAACGGATTAATCCAATTTACATTGTATCTTACGTAAAAAAATAATTCGCCACTCGTACAACTCGCCATTCGAACTGCCTCCTGGAACGAATTGTGTACAAATAGCAGGGTTCCACTGTATTTGGTTTCACAGAAAAAATAGTTGAATTTCAGCTTCTTTTCAGCCCTGCTGTTAATATACGAAGTGCATTGTTCTAGTAAATACCACTTGAATACCTTTCAAGTAGCTCGATGCATTTTGACTGACGATTCTAAAATTGAGACACTATACATTTGAATATGCGATCCAGAGAAAGGACCCCCTCCCCACAAAGACATTGCATATCGCTCTCAAAGCAGAATGATGAGAGTAGTTACAGTAAAACATCGGATAGCAATTTCTCAATCAAACCTGAACGAAAAATGTGTGGCAAAATTTTTGTGCAAAGCCTTTTACTCTTCATAATGTTTCCATTTATACGTGCAAGATTTCTTCTGCATTAAAATAAAACGTCAAATTTTTATTTGCCTGATTGGACAGCTCGAGATCAATTGAAAAAGAATGAGCTCAACTGCTGATGTGGCTGATGTAAACAAAACATCCAAATAATGTTCACTAACAAAAATGCATAATGCTTGATTTCAATTTAAAATATTTTTGATTATTTTAAAATAAAACCAGAATGCTCTTTCACGATCTTAAACGTTAGGAAAAGGTATAAGCGTAAGTATTTTTTTTTAAATTGACACCATTAATTAAGGTAAAAACTTATATTTGAACTTAAAATAATTGCCAACAAAATGAAACCAACCATTGAACGAAATTTAAAGTTTCATTAAAATGCAATAATCCCTTAATTAAGTAAAACAAACGAGCAAATGAAAATAAGTAATCCGCCTAGTAACTATAACATACTATAACCCGCCAAGTAAATAGGAAAAGGTATTTTAAACAAAATGTAAAATTAAAGCATGGCGAGTAAACATGGCGGCAACGTGAAGGATAGACCGCCAAGCTAGAAAGTAAACAAATAAATACACATAGTAGAAAATAATACAGTCGAGCTTGCTTAGTTCAATAGAGTGATTCCATACCAACTCACCTGAAAAAATAAAAGTTGGTCCTATGACCAACTCGGTTTTTTTCAAATTTGGTACACAGATTGATGATATAGAGGCATGAAAAAGTCAAAATGTTTAGATACCTACTCTACTTATTTTCAAAATACAGTTCCTAAAAGTTTGTCTGCCACCTGAAAATACCGAGAAATTGATGTTTTTTAACTTTTTTCTCTTGGAAACTTTATTTATGCAATATGAAAGTGTTTGATATCTATGGAAACTACATGTTCCAGGCATTCAGAAAAAAATACTACAATGTTCATAACGAAAATTGTTAAGGTACAGTACTCTTAGAAGTTGCAACCACAAAAATTCGATTTTCCCGATTTTGCTAAAATTGAGGATTTAATTCCAATAAAAGGAAAATAAAACCAAAGCTTTACTCACTTTCTGGTAGAGTACATGTGTTCACCATAAATTGCTACACAGTAAATTACTTGGGTTTCTCACTCCTTCTTTGAAATATTTCAACTTAAAGACAAGCCATAGTGCAAAAACATGCAATTTCGGCCAATTTGTCAGCCATTTTTCCCATAAAGGGCAAGCACTAGAAAATTTTTAATTTTTTAAAGTAAGCCACTGATGTGTCAGCTATTCACAGGAAAAGAGTTTACTTTGGTTTCCTTTTTATAAGGAGAAATCCAGCTGATCGTATATGCATGTATTTCTCCAATATTATATGCCTGTGTTTCCCCTCACAGACCTAACATCAATATTGAAAAAAAATTACTGAATATTGCATAAATATTATGTATCAAATTTTATTTACCCACTAAACATTATTTAGTTACTTTTAGAAATAGTGTTATTCAGGTAATGAAGCATTGAACAATAGAGCAACATTTTGTTTTTACTACGTTCTGGCATTAAAAGCATTAAAACAAAACTAAGGTTTACTCTATTTTTGTGATGTCTTAAAGTAATACAAATACAGATACAAAAGTAACGACCAGCAACAGGCTCAGGGCCCAGCTATGCTGGTCCTAGTCAAGTTAGGAGTCCCCAATGAACATCAAGAGCTTTCTTTAAAAACTTTTTACCCCACTGCAATTAACAGTATCTTCCAGTAAACTATTCCAACTGCCTACAACCCTATTGAATTAGTAATTTTTCCTAATTTCAAGATTAGCCTGAGATTTGAAAAGCTTAAAACAATGAAGTCTAGTTCTACTTTCAGCACATAGCTGTAGTCCATCAACATTTCCCATTTTAATGAATTTAAACAACTGAATCATGTCCCCTCTAACTCTCCTTTCTCAAGACTATACATATTGAGCCTTTTAAGCCTAACCTCATAATCTAAGTCTGAAAACCACTTACCAATCTAGTAGCCCTCCTTTGAACCCTTTCCAATAAGGTAATATCCTTTTTTTAGGTACGGAGACAAAAACTGAACCGTACCTAAAAAAGGATCAAAGGTAAGATCTAGGAAATAAATTTGTCTTACAAACCCTTTTATTTAAACAATTTTAAATTAGTAGGGTCAGTTGGGGTAATTGTAAACGCTTTTTCAACGTTTTAACTTTTGATCCTTCCCTACCTCTTGAATGAATTCAGAGATAAAATTGTGAACATTGTAGCCACTATTGTACTTCTTGTGAGTAAATGTGTACAAAAATTTTGTCTTTATGACTATTTGTTAGTGAATGAGCTCGTGTTTACAATTACCCCAGTGTGTTTCTGGGGTAATTGTAAACTGATTTATTTCCAAATAAGGTTGATGCAAATAGAAAATTGTTTCATACACAGTCTGCTTGAAGGCTTAAGAAGTTCCAGAGCAATGGTTCTCAATCTGCGGCCAACAGGCCGCATGTGGTCCGCTGAGTTAAGGTTTGAGTCCGCTGAGATCATTTAACGAGAAATATCTTGCAAAAAACCGAGTAATGCGATAAATTTATGTAAAATTTGTCCCGCAGTGGATCAGTCGGTTAAGCTTGGATCCCACAGAGCACCGAAAGTCAAGCACAACTGGCCGGGGTCAATGCTTGGAAGGGTGACCACATATCGTGACTGATTACTCTGAGACCGAGTGCGCTACAGGGAGTGCACGTAAAATACATCGTCGCTTCAAATGTACACCAAGTTAGATAATTTCCGCTGAGAGACCAACCTAGGTGACGATCTCTCATCTGGGAGCTGGTTCAAAATCATTAGGCCCCATGTGAGCCAAGTGTACTTCATTCTAGCGGAGCTCCTTAATAATCAATAGGAGCTTCCTTAATTCATGGTCGCCCTGCAACGGGGGCTTGGATTTTCAAGTGGCATCAAACAATCAACATCAAGCAACAACAACAACAGTTATGTAAAATAGACACAAAAGTGTAATTTACATCAAAATATAATACTTATTGTCTCCCCAAAATAGTGGAAATAGGATAAATTTAAGTGTTTACAATTACCCCAGAGTACGAAATATATGGGGTAATTGTAAACACCTAATTTGCACATGAAAAATAATAGGGAGGAATAAAATGATAACTAAATATTTTTAGCAGCATTCCTTATGACAAATAACAAGAAGTTCCGTCTAGAACTATACGAGCCTACTTTCCCGTATACACCAAATTCAAATTTATAATCTAGCCTTTCTCATTTTTCAAATATACCCTTTTCAACGGATAATACATATTCATTCACTCAGTCATTCATTCTTTCATTTATTCATTCATTCGTTTACTTATTTATGTGTTTATTCATTCATTTACTCATTCATGTATTTATTCACCCATTTATTTATTTTTTCATTTATTCACTCATTTATTCATTCTTTTCCTCATTCATTTATTCATGTATCCATTCTTTCACTCTGTCATTTATTCATTCTTTCACTCTGTCATTTATTCATTCTTTCACTCCTTTTTTTCTTTTTTATTCTTTTTTGAGAAATATCCTTAAAAATCCCAATAAAAACATTTCATAGGAAAATAGGCTCGTTAGTTCTTGATGAACTTTCTATTTGTTCATGTTCTACATTATAAGAGCTTTCCGATAAAGTTTGTTACAAGAAAATTGGTCCATTAGATCAGGATTTATATAGTATTGAAATTTCCCCGTAAGCGCTATGTTAATTTTTTGAACTGTTCAAAAATGAACAAAAACTGTTCAAATTAATATTTCACGCCAAAAGGTTCCTCCAGTAAGCTTGTTAATTGGAACGTGGATCTTGCACCCAGAGTTTACAACATTTGCTTCATTTTCGCCCATAGGCGCTAATGTTAACTTTTTTGAACTGTTCAAATTTAAACGAAAAAATGTTCAAATCAAGAGGTAAAATATGAAAATGAAATGTCCTCGCCGAGATCTTTCGAATGCAAAAAGAATTTTTCGAATCGGACGATTCGTTCAAAAGTTATTAGGGGGGGGGGGGGGACAGACCGACAGACCGACCGACACACATTTCCCCCCATCTCAAAACCCTACTTTCAAATTTTTTATTTTTCAATCTTTATTTAATTACTTCACTTTTTCTTGACTTTTCTTTATTTTTAACGATATTTTCACGATACATTAAGTCTTCTTTCATGCTTTATTCTTATTATTTTTACTTTTACGGGAAAGTAGGCTAAAAATGGTTGAAATCGCTTACATCGCTTTTGTCGATAAGCTGGAGAGGAAAATGTAAGTTCACTAAATTTTGTTAAACAACTTTTTTCACTGTGCAATTTTCAAACAATAGTTGTTTCTTCACAGTTGTTTCGAAACTAACGAAACTGTTTCAATGTCTTCCCTATGCTGCCAGTTTATCACTCACAAGCAGTTAAGTTTTCAAAACCACCACAAGTGTAGTTATGAAGCTTGTTTACAATTACCCCAACTGACCCTATTTAGTGAAGAAATACGATATTTAGCTGGTAGATCCCCCTTCTCTAAACTTGATAAAAGAGATTATAACAGATGACAGCATTGTTATTCTTTTTAAATTTAATAATACTTCTTGATATACTTAATTATCATACAAAATGAAGTTTCATTTTGTTGAACTTAAGTCTTCAACAGTGACCACATAGTGTGCATGACATTTTGAAAGTGACCCACAATGATTGAAACTTTAGGTTTGTGGCACCTAAAGCTGCCAAAAATCGGAATTCTTAAAAGTCTTCAACAGGTGCCCTCATATTGATCATGAATTTTGGAAAAAGAAGCAAATTAATTGAGACTATTGATTTTTGACGCCTAAATGTGCCAAAAAATCAACAGTATTAGGTTTAATTGAAAGTTCTATAATACGTGTCACTTTAAGTTCTATTGAGTATAACGTTACATAAACCCATATATGTTATTATTCTCAGTACCAACTGAAGGGGAACATATTACAGATAGTTAAATTTAAAAGTATGCTAGATAATATAAGTAATTGTGAGTTTGATTCTACGTAACTCGTTTTGATTTGATGCCTTATTAAAAAGAACTAATTGAACGTTCATCTTTGTTGATGTCTAATTTTTTCCCTTTTATAACCAATGATTACAAATGTTGCCTTTTTTTGACTAGAAACATCATGGAGAATTTTTTTAAACTAATGTTACTAATGGCGTCAATAAATTGGTGTTTCGCAACAAAATCCGCCGAGTTAGAGAGAGAAATGCAGGAGAGCATACATAAAGCTATATCTTGTCACAACAGGGACTTCATTAAAAAGCCAATTCTTGCAATGACGCCAGAAAGATTTGCACAGATGACAGCCCTTCTAAAGAAAAAAGCAGAAAGTAAGATTTCCAGCGTTCCGTTTTTCGATTATGCAGTTAAAGTTACATCGAATGCATTTGATATGAAATTTAATCTAAATGGAAATATTTTTGAAAGTCTAGGTGTATTTTTACTAACTACTGAAGGTTCCTGTGTTCCTACAACACCCTGAATATGTTACGTAATTTATGCTCATCCCATATGTATATATATAAAATTCTTTTACATCCTATACAATTTATGACTGGAATGTTTTTATCCTACTAGATAGCTATCTACTTACTAGTATTTATTTTTACACATGCTTATATTTCCAGCTCCTCCTTGTGGATATCCAACATCAACTGCTCCTTTCGATCTAGAAGCACCACAAACGTGGCAATTTTGTGCCATAGGGGAATGCATTCAAGGCGTAAGCAACATTTATTTTGTAACAACTTGTTTACGAAAACTTTTCATTTTTTTGCAGAGTTATTGTTTTAAATACATTATGCAGTATTTTCAAGAAACAAAGTGTTTTCAGTTGTACTTTAAGTGTTAAAATTCGTTTAGCCATTTATCAGGTGGCTGTCGTCATGTGGTAAGTCATCAAAGATAAATGTACCACAGCAGCAAAAAAAGTTCCCATTTGAAATTATCATTTTAAAATATGCAAAGCAAAAGAAGAAGTGCGTAATCTGTTGATTATCGCTTAAAATTTGACAAAACCGGTTGCAAGAGGATATGTGACTACGTTTTCTCGATATCAGAAAAGGGGGCCCCGCCAAATTGGGGATAAATGCACCCAACCTGTTTTTCCGTGATTAACTGCCCTATTCCAAGTTTGTAACCCTGTATGAATAAAAATCGCCAAAAGTCTCCAGAGTGCACCCGATCCTAGAGTTAACCCGAAGAAAGCTGTGCATAATAATTTGAATTAAAAAACAAGAACTAGAAAACAGTATGCAGTTACAAAAGCTCACACTTCTAATTTATATATTTTCCAATGAAAAATTGCAATTAAAGTTCACGAAAAATTGTAATTAATGTCCACCTGCAATAATAATTACATAAATATCGTGCAATATGCAAACAAACAGTACATAATGTGAGACTAGAATAACTATAAAGTATGATTAATTCTCGTTTGATTTTCTCCATTTCACCACATCACTCTAGAGACAAATTGCAACTCAAATTAGGTTCTCAATGCCATTAATAGCCGCAAATTTCTGATATTGACTCTCTCAGCTACTTACACAGAGATGAAAGATAGTTTAGATGTCAGCGTATAAGCAGCTGCGTCATAATTAAGGTGATTTCGGTTGAATCGTTATTTGTCTCGACAGATTTTCCATGTGTCTTGTATTATTATGTGTATCTATATATAAATAGGAAAGATGAAACACCCCATTTACTCCTCTGTTTGTCAACCGATTTTTTTTCCTTTTTTTAAAAGTAGCTATTGATGAGTTATAGTGTTATCAATAAAAAGTCTTTTCCAACTAGTCAAATATTTATTTATTTTTTTGCTACTAGTTTCACGTAGATTCGAGGCCCTTTTTTAGAAGTCTTTTCCAGATCCATTTCCAATATATGTATGCTAATAAAATGTGAAGTACCCCATGTGAATAAATATTAATATTTCAGAATGCATAAAAAGGCAATTGTACAATTTGTTTTTTTTAGCGCTGCAACTGTTTTTCTTCATATGTGGGTGAACAGTGTGCAGAATATAGTCGGAAATGTTGGCTCATGTACTGCTTTCTCACCACCTGTCGGCAGGCTCATCAAAGCATTCTTTGTAGATGTGACCCAGCATTTTATGGACAAGAGGTAACTGGTAAGCAGAACTTTTTTTCGTTATGAAACGCTTGACTAAAGTTTAGAAAGGTTCCTTTTGCTATTTAGTAGGCGCATTATTCAATACTAATTTTTAACTTAATGCGTGAATTTTATGATGCACTGGCAACATTTTTGATAGTTATGGAAAAAACGGGTCATTTGCCCTTTATGAAAAAATCATTTTAAAAAATCGGAGCATTTGTCCGTTATAGGAAAAAAACCGACCCATTTGCCTTTTCGGTTAAGCCGATTTTCGGATAAACGGGATTCGGATAACCGGTGTTCTACTGTAACTGCCTTTTGACTTAAACTTCTTTTGCACAACTAAACTGTACAAAGCCACACCAATTGGCGAATTGGGATGAAATTTTGTAAAAAATTCAATCTTCCCCTGAGAAAGATAAAGCACTAATTTCTATTTAAAATTTAAATTAGTGTTTTTTGTCAAATCCAATTTAAAAATTTCTTCCGCAATAAAAATATTAACAAAATATCATATTTTCTAAAGATTTATATCATTCTGAAGCAGATAAAGAAACTGCTTCAGCTAGAATTTGTTTGAAAACTCTAGAATAAACAGGGCATTAGTTAATTAATTTAAATAAACGTTAAGCTTGAGCTATTTTTAACTGACGTGTTCGAGAGAATGAGTTCCACTAATTCATTGCTGCAAAATAAGTTCGTGAATTGTAATTCAAACTCAATTGATACTTTTCTGTAACAAGGTTTCAAAATGTTTAATATATGAGGATCTCATGTATTTTCTCAACATTATTTCTGTAGCTGGCAAAGCGAGGTAATAAGGCAAGTAATTAATAAATAAAGTGCTTTATTTTCAATGAGAATATCCCCCCCATTCAGCAGTTCTCAAAAGAAATATTTCAATTTGGAGTGAAAGTGAAATTTACTGAGAAATTCAAAAACTAATTTCGTAGCAACACTAGTAGTCTTTCCTTTTCGAATAATATGGCATATGCCGGTTATTTCAGGGAGATCTGTCTAGCCTCTAGCACAGTGGTTCCTGAACTGTGGTAAGCGTACCACTACGGTACGCGAAGCCTCTCCAGGTGGTACGCGTGCAGGCAAAAAAACCTATCTATAATCTATTAGTGTTCTATTTCATATAATAAAGTTATATTAGTAGCGGTACACAAAATAGTTTGCAAGAAAAATGGTGGTACGCGAAAAAAAAAAAAAAAAAAACAGATTGGGAACCGCTGCTCTAGCACATGAATGAACTCTGTAAAACATGTTTCACTTCTAGTGCAGTGTAGATGTAAGGTAAACAGCTATACGCTGTTTACTTTCTACTACTACTTACTACTTACTTATCTTACTTTTTACTATGGTCTTTGCAACAAAATTTTTATTAAAAAGAAATAATGACTGAAATTCCTTAATGCAACTCATATATCTTCTCCTCAGGCCGGGGGAATTTCATATTTACAAGTTTCCCTCGAAATCTCTAGCTATTTTATTATTATTTTTTGGCAACAGTTCCATTAAAAAATGCATTTCATCAGGTACATTTTTAAGTAAAAAAAAATCTTTTAACACAGACTTTTGTAAGCGGAGTCACTATTAGGAAATAAATTATTGACCTTAAATTTATTTTCTTTTTCACAGCTTCCAAATAATTAAAAGTTCATTACTGCTGTTTTAGAAAATCACTGTGTTTTCCAAATTTTTCTACTTCCAAATACAATTTTACTTTAAAGGTTCTACTACTTCAAGTGTTTCTTCAACGTAAAATTTTCAAAAAATTTCTTACAATTTTTTTCATCAAATAAACTTTTCTTTTATGTTTTCCCATTGCTATTTTCAGATTTTTTTGCGGGGATATAGTTCTTCTTAGCTGTTTCAATTAATTTTTGCTTAAAAATTTTGATACCAATAACTTTATCTCTTTATTTTACTGTTTTCACTCGTTGAGCAGTACTGATCGCCTTTTTAAAATAATTTTTGTTACTTTTATTTAAATGCAACAAATAAGTCTTATTTAATTTTAATATCAAACATTACTTAATTTAATAAAACATATTTTATTAATAAAATATAAATTTTTGGAGCTTCGTCCTCTGTACAATTTCGTTCGCTCCCGCCTTCAATGAATGATACATTTAGATCCTTTCGCAAACTATATGGACGCTGATCGGGTACTCAAAGATAATTAAGCTAGGTCGCCGATGGACAGAAAGTTTCCCTTATTCAAAGGTTTCTGTTGTTTTAGATGCTAATTTACAATTGAATTTATTGAAACTGGATTACTCACTAATTAAACAAAAATATAAGGACAAAATGGAATAGCATTAAAAGAAATCAAAGGATTGGTTTTTTGAAAAGTTTCTAGGTTAAGTTTTAAGTGCGTATTAATTAAACTATGTACAACAAATGACGTAAAAAAAAGTCTGCGAATAAGGTTTAGGAACCGTCGCATTTAATGTGAGCTCCTCACGATGTATTTGCAGCCGGAGATTACTGGTACGCAGAAGGCCGAAGTTCTGAATACCAACCACCACCTGTGACTTGGAGAGACGACCCTATTCTGCCATCGAAAATCGCTAGCACAAATCCCGTGCCATTAAACATATCAAGTAAGAATGGAAATTCTTTTGTATTTATTTTCAAGTAAGATCATCAATTAAGTAACATAAAATAAGAATTGGTAGAAGTCACTAAAAAAGTTTGACGTTCGATTTTTTGGTCAAAAATATTTTGAGCAGAAAAGGAAGTTAATGTTGATAATGTTTTCCACGTTAGGGCTGCGCTTTTTTTTTCCCAATTTGAAAAAAAAAAAAAAAAAAAGCATTCATTTGAGGGTATTCTAGAGGGCTATGATTTATTGAATGTGTTGTGACATACGATTGAATAGGAAAATCGTCGTTACTGGCATTCCTTGGTACTTTGGTGGTTACTCAAACAACCGACCATCTTGTGCCACAAAGGCAAACCACGAAGTGCCCGCATGAATCACTGGGGGGGGGGGGGGTTATGTGGGATCCGAACCACTAGGACATAATCAGAGAAAAAGCCATAGCTATCAATAACATCCCGGGCTTGGAGTCCGAGACTTGGACCCTACTGACTATATCAATGAAGCAATAGCAAGTGTTGCAAAATTTGTTTTAGAGGGAGCTGCTTCGCAGCCTATATAAGTGTTGTTGATTGAAGCTAAGGTCTTGTCTTGATTTACATTCGTGCAAGAAGCACGCTTCTTATTTTATTATTCAATAAAGTTTTAATTCAACTTTTAATTTCTGAACCATTTTGTGAGTGTATGCGGGTCTGCAGGCTTTACAGAAAGAAAGGAGAAAATTATCGACAGCAACTGCCTATTGGGAAACAGCGCCGCCAGCAACGTAATTTCGTTTCCATCTCTAGTAGCCTGAATCCTGCTTAAATAGTTATCGAAGTCATACAAGTAAGGAATGTTTGGAATAAGAATCCTTATTGTATTCATTGCAGTCACATATTAGTTTTAAAAAGGTAAAATTTGCACAATTTTGAATGGTATTTCTTCACCACTTTTATTATTATCTAAATCTTACGATCTAACATTATCTCCTCCTTTTATGTTAATTTTTACTTTATAGATGCTTCTCAAACGAAGGGCGTGGGTTCAACTCCCGGTAAGGACATGGGTGTTAATGTGCTTGGATAAATTAATGTTATTGATCGGTATAATACTTCTGCCGATCAAGTTCTAGTAGTTCGGATCTAACTTTACACTCTAGCTGTCACAGCGATCAAACCAAGAATTTCGAACGCGTTCTGTTTAACAAAAAAATATAACTTCACAAGATGGTGGATTACAAGGTACTATGATTATTTTGCGAAAAAACAAATTTCTAGTAGAAAATATTGGAGCTTCATGCTTGTCTTAACATTTGTAATTTCCTATAATAAATGTATTTTTGATGCTAACTCATTTATTCTCTTATATCCATTATAATAAATGTTTAATATCTTATTCTAATAATAAAGGTAAAAAAAAATTCCGGAATTAGAGGAACATTGATTTGTCATATAAATTTCAAAAAGATGTTTATTTGTCTATAAATTTTCCGAGCAAACTTCTTTGAGCCGAAAACTGCTTAAAATAAGGGTTTTTCTGAACCCTGGTAGTAGGCCAGTCCTATAACTGATAATTCTTCTTGAAAGTCTTCAAGCAGCTTTGCATCTTTACTCGCGGACCAGATACTATTTTGACTCGTTAAAAAATAAATGCTTTTCTTCTTCTTTTCTGTTTGCAGCCGATGACTATTTGTATGAGAAAGGTCAAAGTTTTGCCGATGACTATTTGTATGAGAAAGGTCAAAGTTTTGAATACGAACCACTGCCGTTGACTTGGAGAGACGACGGCAGTGCTTTTCCCGCGACAGCAAAAAGCAGTAAAATACGTCCTATGTCATCGAAAATATCAGGTAAGAGTGTAAAAACTTCCGTATTTATTGATTAAATAAGATCCTCAAAATATCTGGTTTTAGATTAAAATTAGTGAAAGCGTCGAAATAAATGTTTCAGACAGCTAAATGTCAATAATATAAAGCAAAGAATTAAATCTTCTAATAGAATGATGTTTCTAGTGTTCTAATGTTACCGATTAAATACCTTGTAAAAACATCAAATTTTTTTGTTTACATTATGTTCAACCTTTTATTACTCCTTAACTCCAATTTATTTGATTTTTTGGATTCGAGATAATAATAATAATAATAACAATAATAAACCCGAGCTAATAACTTTTCTTTCTTTGTGGAAAAATTTTATTTTATGTCTTAAATTTTTGATGTTCATATTTGTAAGATTTTTTGGCGTAAAATAGCTTGAAAGGAAAAATGTTTTATTCCGCTGGTTTGGCACTGGTAGAGAAGGCGCCGGAATTTCTGTTGCAGCCCTTTTTGGTACGTTTACAAGATAGTTATGACTTCTTCATAAGGTAGACGAAGGCTTCAAGTTTTGAAAACCCTTTTTTCGTTTTGGCGAGTGTATAAATGAAGATATTCGAATGTGTGAAAAATCACTACTTGTTAATCACAGATATGTTAATGAATACCAATGTACACTGTTTCTTGCACTTTGCTCAATGGCTGCTACTTAATCAATTATTAAAATTTATTCAACTGGGTGTATTCCGAAGAGTTGAGAGGAACTGCTACACCAGAGGAATTCAAATTCCCACAATCATTACCATATCTTCTTTGGAGAAAGTTTCACCAAATGAAGACATAATAGAGAAGCGTTATTATTGGTGCAAAAATCATTGCGATGCTCAATTTTGCAACAGTTGACTCCAGAAACTTATTTTGTTAGTGTTGTTGATAGTCTTAAACGTGTTTAAGAAGTTTTCTAAATCATAATAATTCTAGCGTAGTTGGATTTCCATGCATGCTCAACCCCCTCAAAATCCTCTAGTCCTAAGAAGTCTTTCGAAACTCGAATAATTTCATTGTTTGATTATAGTTTCTGTTTTGCTTACTAATGTGATGTTATTATAAATGCTTTAAAATTGATTAGTTTTTAATAATAATCATCGTATTATTTTGAAGGTATTTAACAAAAGAGTTATTTTGTTCTCAATTTTAACTCACTATTACAACTGTGCACCGTGAAAAATATTTTGGCATATAGCGAATAGCACTTCTTTTAGTTCAATTTCTGAGGCCAGAGCGATCTCCAGTTGTGCACGAAGCATATTTTGCTCTCTTGTAGAATAATGCTTTTTTTTTTTTTTCAGTTCTTCTTTAAAGACTAATGCTTGTTTCATTTATTTTCTTTTTCTCTCTTTTTTTGCAGCTGAGGAGCATTTGGATGCGGTAGGTCAAAATTCTAAATATGAACCACCGTTGTCGAACTGGAGAGAGAACTCTCCTACATTAGCAAAAAGCAGCAGAATTCATCCTGCGTCATCGAAAACATCAGGTAACTCTTTAAGCTCAATTTCTGAACCCAGATAGATCTTCAGTCGCGCTTTAAGCATATTTTGCTCTCTTGAAGAATAAACTTTTTTTTCGGAGCATTTGTATGCGGTAGGTCAAAATTACGAATATCAACCATCGCTATCGAACTGGAGAGGCGACCTTCCTGCATTACCAATAAGCAGCAGAATTCATACTGCGTCATCGAAAACATCAGGTAACTCTTAGCTCAATTTCTGAACCCAGATAGATCTTCAGTAGCGCTTTAAGCATATTTTGCTCTTTTAAAAAAGAATAAAGCTTATGCAAAAATCATTATTTTTTTTGCAATCCTTCTGTGAAGAAAAATGCTTATTTCTTTTTTTATTTTCCTTTTTTTCTTTTTTCTTCTCTTTGCAGCTGAAGGGTATTTGTATGCAGTAGGTCAAAATTCTGACTATCAACCACCGCTGTCGAACTGGGGAAACAACCCTCCTATATTAGAAAAAAGCAGCAGAATTCATCCTGCGTCATCGAAAACATCAGGTAACAGCGCATAAGCTTTGGTATTTATTTTTAAAAACTTTTCTTTAAAGATATTTAACTTACTGTTAAAAATTTCCGTAAGAAAATAGTAAAATAACCATTTATTTGATTGATTTTTTACCATATTTAATTACAACAGTTGAATAACCATTAAAAAGATAGTACTCAAACCGCTGATTGTGAAAAAAAACGTTTATTCTCTGTTTATCCTAAACGTTTAACTAACCGTAATTTTCAAGCGCTCAATAAGAATCTGGCGTCCAATTTGGTTGCGAAACCTTACCGGTCGTACGTCGTTGTTGAAATATAAATAAAGATTTATCAGTTCAAATCTGCATGTGTATATAAAAAAGAAGAAAAAAGAGTGGCTTAAGCAGTGGTTACTAAATAGAAACACATACACACGTAAATCAAAACTTGGAGACATCGGATTCCCGAACTGTTTGCGAATGAGCGAACCCATCATTTGAGCTGCTGAAGCTTGTTTGTATTTTAATTTTTGCAGCAAATAAAATGATTTTGGTCAATATGCAGTAAATTTAGTCCAAAAATAAATTTAGATCCAATCAAAAACTGAGATCTCAATTTTAAGGCAGTTTGTCTGTTGGAAAAGAAGATTTATTGATAAATAAACGGCCGCTTTACGTGATGTAGATAGCCGAATGACTAGAGCGCAAGGTTGGTATGCAATACACCCGGGTTCGATTCCCGCACGCTTCGTATAGTTCTAGACGGAACTTCTTGTTGCATTTTAATTTCTTGCTGAAATTCGTGGCTAGTTTACTACTTCAAGTGTGGCACAAAAGGTAAACTTTTTTGCTTAGTAATGTTAAATTTTTCTTATTCAGCAAATTAAACTTTGGCGCATAATAATTTGCACTGCGCAAAATATTTTCTGGAGTTTGTAAATCCTGCACTTCTTTGTTTCCTTCACTAAATCCAGTCTGTAAATCCTTCACTAAAACAGCACTTCTTCTTTCTCAGTGTGTAAATCCATATTTAGATCTTCAGTCGTACAACAAGGTACATTTTTTCTGCCTTGGAGATTAATACTTGTTTGTTTTTCGCTTTTTTCCAGCCCGGGGCTATTTGTATGCAGGAGGACAAAATTCTGAACATCAACCACCGCCTCCTACTTGGAGAGACAATTTTCCTGCACCAGTGAAAAACGGTAGAATACATCCTGCGTCATCAAAAGCATCAGGTAACAGCATAAAAGCTTTTGTGCTTAAAAAATTTGTTTTGTTAAAGTTATTTAGCTGATGTCAAGTTTTAAAGACAAGTTAACGACTGCTAAGAACAAATGTAAGAATTTTCTGTAATTTTCGAGGCATCTTTTTTATCGCTTAAAATTTTGAAGGTCATCTTTAGGGGATTTTTTGGCAAAAGCCGTTTTGGATAGAAAATTGCTTTGAATGCTGGTTTTACACTGGTAGGGATTAGGTCGAAATTTGTGTTGTACGCACATTATATTGTTTTCCATTCGGCCCCATCGCCATATCCACAGCTCAGTTTTTGTATTTTTGGAAAGCGTATTATTCTATTCAAACCTGTGAAAACCGTCATTGGTTGCAGTTAAGCAACAAGGCCTCGTTTTCCCTATCGCTTGTTCATTGGTGCCAATGAACAAGCGATCGGGCTTGTCATTTGTAGTGATTTGTTCCATCACTACAAATGACAAGTGATATCAATTTAAAGAGAGAAAACAATTTTAACCCTAAAAATTTACCTGACTATTTCAAAAAGTCATGATTTTTTGATTATGCATCGATACCATGGTGCATTTTAACCCCAATAATCACCCTCTTACCCCCCATTGAGAGGGTTAAACTGGATGAAAAGGTAATGTGCAATAGAAAACATCATTTATTGGTGTGAAAGAAACTGGTGATGAATATAGACTCCAGTGACATCAGCAACGTAATTTTTGACGTCGCAGATGGACTTACTCATATTTAAGTTCTCTAAATTATTCTAGGATAGCTGGCAGTCCTCTTGTTATGAATTTTCCGGTGCAGAAATACTACTTAAAGTAAAAATATGTCTACACTCTAATAATTTAAGTTAGTTTATAAAGTTATTGCTATCATTAACAACATGCTGTTATAGTAATTGCTTTAAAGTGAATTAGTGTTTGATAGTAACCATCTTATTGTTTTATTATTGTTGCTAATAACATTTGGAAATCCAAGCTCCACTCGCAGAGTGACCAAAAATTATGGCAGACAAGGTAGCGCCTTCCTTTGATTAATGAGTTTCGCTAAGCGGGAAAGTACCGACTTTGTTCAGAAAAATCAACTAAGGGGCCGTTCATAAATGACGTCACGCTTTTTCCCCATATATTTGAGCCCCCTCCCCCCTTTGTCACAATATGTCACACTTCAGCGGACCCCCCCTCGGGCCCCCTTTGTCACGCGTCATGCTATGTTGCATAATGCATGATGTCACACTTCTTGTTACCCCTCCCATCCCCTTGTCACATTTTGTCACAATTTCAAGAACCCCCCTCCCCCCTCGAAGCGTGACATCATTTGTGAATGATCCCTAATTTTGATGTGAGTACCAGCTTCCAGAGGAGAGACCGTCACCTGGGTTGCCCCCCGCCCATAATTATCGTTTCTCTGGGAGGACATTGGAGTCACGACGGATTTAACGGGCACCATCTCCCTTTAGCGTACACAGTCTCAGAGCAATCAGCCGCGAGAGGTTGTCGTCCCCCCCCCAAATCACTGACCTCCGTCAATATTGCTTTACTTTCGGTGCTCTGCGGGAATCGAGCTTCTATCGACTAGTCCACTGCGGGACTCTTATTGTTTTTCTATTTAATGAAAAAAAAAAGCATTTTTAATCGAAGTTTTACATTTTGACTCACTGTCACTTCTACACAAAATATTTTTGGCACATAATATTTCACACCGCATAAAATATTTTGTGAATTCAGAAAAAATTCTATGGCATATTGCACACCCCTTAGCTCAGTGTCTGAAAGCAGTTTATATCTTGAGTCGCGCAGCAGCCTATTTTTCTCCCTTGAAGAATGATACTTGTTTGTCTGTTTTCGCTTTTTTATATTTTTTTTAGCCAGCGAGTACTTGTACGCGGAAAGCCAAAATTCTGAATATCTCCCTCCGCCGTCGGCTTGGAGAGACTACTTTCCTGAATCAGCTAAAATCAGTCGAATTCATTTTGCATCATCGAAAACATCAGGTAACAGAGGTACTTTGATATTTACTTTAACATCTTATCTTTAAAGATGTTTAATCTGTGTGAAGTTTTAAAGTCGAGGTAATAACTAACTGTAAAAGGAAATTAATTTGCCCCTTGTGAAAAGTAGAAATTTAAAATTTACTTTGCTATTGCTGTTAAGCTAGTTTATTTGCGATCTATGGAAATATTAGCTGAAATTATTTTCCTTCGAGTCAGATGTGTTGACTGTGGAACTGCCGTCGATAATGCATTTTAGTTATACAAGATTTCTATCGACGTAGGCGACGAAATAATTTGCTTTAGTCTGGTAATAACAATATCAACAATTTAATAATTTGACAAATTGATTTTGTCCAGTAAGGTTCTGAGTTTCGTCTTGCTGGGGATTTTCACCGTTTGAACTAGAGATTACTTAAAGTAAAGCTTTTGCCTGAACTCTAACAATTACATAGTTACTTAGTTATAATTGTTAGTTATTATTGTTCTTATAAATACATTAATATGAATTAGCGCTTAATAAATGCTGTAGTATTATTTTTGAAGGTATTAAAAAATTATGGATTTTGTTATCTAAATTATCTGCCTATGATTATTTTGCGCAAAATATTTTCCACAGAAAGAAATTTAAACTGCGAACAATATCTTAGGTTGTTTGAAAATTATGTAGCTTCTGAAAGCTCCGTGTCTGAAGCCAGATTGAGATTTTCAGTTGCCCACTAGACATTTTTTTTCCTTTGAAGAATAATTCTTCTTTGGTTTTGCAGAAGGTCAAAGTTCTGAATATCAACCCCTTCCACCGACTTGGAGAGAGAACGTTCCCGCCTCAGCAAAAAGCAATGAAATACGTCCTATGCCATCGAAAATATCAGGTAAGAACTAAATCTTTCTAATTTATTTTCAAGTAAGATTCTCAAAATATACAGTGCAAAACAGCAATTGAATAACATGGTAATGTTTCTGATTTATCAATGGAAATTGAAGTAATGAATAAGGAGTCGTGAATCAGCCAGGAATGTGTTGTCATTACACACACCATTTCTGCTGTTTTCAAACAATTTTAGGTTGTACGTCATTACATGGAATTTTTTTTCTCTCCAAATTATGCTACTAACGCTGTGATTGCCAATATTTACCATATTCTGTTTTTATTGCTTCGATGGAAGTAAAATTTTGTCATTGTAAATAAAGGCTATGGCTACCAGTCTAGTCACACATAGCCACATAAGTAGTCACACATATAAGAAAAAATACGGCAAAAATGATTTGAAATAAGCATAATAAAAAAATTAGAGAAAAAAAAAATGATTCGTTATCTTTTATTTCATTTGCACTTCTTTAAGTAAGCTTTGTGCTTGCATGGCCATTGGCCAAAGTTCCGTCAATTGTATGTTAAAAATAGATCTATAGCTACGAAATATAATTAGAGTTCCATATTGATTAAGATACAGGACTACCTAAAGTTCGTCTTTTCGTTTCGCTACCATACAAAAATAGATATTTTTCCTCAGCACTGAGTGTGAACCATGCAATGAGCTATTTAAATTGATTAGAATTCTCCCAGCGGTCGAAATTCGACCGTAATTCATTAAATATTTCAAGTTCAGCCTTGGACGTTTAAATTTTTTTAGACAGTTTAGTTTTTATTATTGACAACAGTTTGTTTTGTTTAAAATTTTTAATTAGCGAAAATCTCTTCTCAGTGCCACTGAGTTAGTTATTTAATTTAATGGATTTGTGAGACATCTATAAATTTTATCTTTATGTGCTCCTTCTCCTGCAGTAATAGAAATAAGAATTTTCATGCTACCCCATTATAATTGAATAAATCAGGAATACAAACGCTCACTTTTAATTTAATCGCGAGTTCAGACGGTTCATTTAATAGATTACATTTTCTTTTTTATTTTGCTCTTGACATTTCTTCTTTGAATAATAAATAATAAAAAATGCATTGAATATTTTAGTCTTGAGTATAGATGGATGAAGTAGTATGAAAGTATGACGAATCAAGACTTCCAAATAAAAGGCTTTAAATTTACTGCAAAAGGAATGGGGGAACATTTCCATTTTTTAAATTGATAACACTAAAACTCATCAATTCATACTACATTTTAAAAAAGTAGGAAAATCGGTTGACAAACACAGGGAAAAATGGTACTTTGACAATTAATATGCAGATAATTGACAGTATTACGGAAATTAAACCCAAAAATTATGGCTGACCCTCGGAGCATGTGACAAGAAGTTCTCAAAGATGGCGCTTTTTTTCTTTTCTCTACAAAGTTTCGCTTACCCTGCCAAGCTGTATTGAAACTGTTTCAACAGTTTTTCTCGAAACAAAAGAAACTGTTCTTCCAGTCTCTAGACAGCTAAAAATTAATTTTACGATCATAAAACGTTAATTGGTAGTAAGATAGCAATTTTTTTTCTGCTTTCTCAGGGGAGGCAAGCACTTGGAATGACCGCACGAATTCTGCGCCTGGAAGGGGTGAATCATCACACCAAGTTGGTGGCATGCAAAATTCAGAAGTACATGGCGGGAGCAGCCAGGAAGCTGCTGTGAAATCGTCGAAAAGTAACAAGAAAAAAACAAGCAACCAACAACAAAATCAACATAATCAGCAATTAGGAACAAATTATCTTAATCAACAAAAAGATTCAACTAAGCTGGAGAAGTCCGAAACGTCAGGCAATATTGAAGGAATCAAGGCTGGGGGAGGCTGAAGAGTCAGCAATATTGAAGGAATCAAGCTGGAGGAGGCTTGAAGGAAAGAATAAATCAGGCAATATTGAAGGAGTTGAAAAAGAAGTTGAAGATACAACTGAAAATATGGAAGATGTACTGTATGAACTTTCCAATGGAACTAATTACTTGAAGTTTAATGTAATATTAATAACGGTGCAAGTAATTTACGTAGTTCTATATTATTGTTAATTCCCAACTTTTTACTTGGGTATTCGAAATGTAAAAATAAACATAAATATATTTTCATAAAAAATAAGTTTTCTTACATTGTTCTCTATTTGAAGTGTCAGATTTTTATGATACTGTGGCTCGCAATATATTATTTAGATAATTGTAAATAAACAAGATTAGTTTTTAACAAGAGAAGAAAGAGCGATTTGATATTTTTTGCTAATTGACAATTAACAATATGAAAAAGAATTAAAACTATACATTAAAATATTATATTTCATTCATAGAGAATACTTTTAATAAATAAATACATTTTTTAATTGTAAAAAAGTTTTCTTTTGCGATTAACAACATATTCGCATATACGTAACGTTCCTCTAAAACTTCTTTGAGTTGTTGATCCCCATGACAATTTGATCGCTTAATGAATACAAATCAGACCATTCAGGTAGTTGTTAAGATACGTTTCCTAACCCTAGCGGAACTGCCTGAAAAGAGTTTTTCTGAATATCTCTTAAGCAGACGGTGCAAACAACTGTAAACAAATCCCTCACTACTACACCAGTATACTTGTAAGTTTTCTGCACTAAAAAGACCTCCGTTGGAATATAAATTTGCAAACTTTGCTGGTCTGCCTTTAGCCGATATAGCATAGTCGCTACGCATGGTGGGTCAAAGCGTGCATTTTCACTGAAAGTGTGCTCAATTTTGTAAGATTTGTTGCAATAATTTGGCATAAAAATCGTAAAATGAATGAAACCATGGGCAAAATAGATATATTCAACAATAGATAGCGCTACGCAGAAGATAATGCAAATAAAATATTTTTTATAAAAAATAGAACCGACTTCAAATTATAAATTGCGCTAAAAAGTGAAAAATAAATTAATTCTTTAAATAACATTGACTTTTAAACATAGTTTTAGATGTCGGTGCAAAATTAGGATAGGAAAAATCTTTTCTAATCATGAATCAATTATAAATATATATATTTTTGCAGTTCCAATATGAAGTAACAAATGGTGTAATGGTAATTAGACTCCGGATTTTGCACTGACTTCTAAAATTATGTTTAAAAGTCACATCAATGTTGTTTAAAGAATTAATTTATTTTTCACTTTTTAGCGCAATTTATAATTTGAAGTCGGTTATATTTTTTAATAAAAATCATTTTATTCTTTTCTTTTTAGTGTAAATACATTTTTTATAAAAATATTCTATTTTTAAAAAATCCATGTCAAAGGGCAAACCGTCTTTGAATGAATGGTACTAAAAGCTAATTACTTGTATGATAAATTCCGTTTTGAAGTTGATTTTAGCAAAAACAAACTGATTGGATTAATTTTTGCCTCAGAGAAGCCTTCAGTCAATCTCTTGCTGTAATTCCTTCTAATATATTGTAGCCCAATGGCAACAAACACTTTTTTTAACAATGACTTTTATACTTATTAATAGTTTTCCCAAAAAAGAAAAATCAAGTCAAGCCTTTCCAATTAAAATAAAAAATACTTATTTTTCACCCGTAACGTTTTTTCTAAAAAACAAATATAGTAAAATTGTTTTTCAGTATTTGAGTTAGACGACTCTCTATTGATTAAAAAAAAAATCATCAAGATCGGTTCATTTAGTCAAAAGTTATGAATGAAAAAACAAAAAAAGAAACACTACATTTCCGTCCATAACTTTTCTCTAATTACACTGGTCCACAAGTGTTTTTCCCCCAAGAATGAATTCTACTTTTCCTGATGTAGTTTTGCACGAGGAATCCATATCTGGCATCAAAATTTTTCCATCACGTATAGTTTTTTAATTATGAGGAAGGAAAAGTTCGATTTTTAAGTTTTTTCAGTGTTTTTCCGATCACGCAGCATCGTTTTTATTGAGATAAAGTAGTCAAAAGAGGTTGCATGTCAACCGTTAAATCAGTGGTCACTTTATTTTGCTGGAAAAAAACTTACTGGAGTGTCGCAAACAGCCCCCGCAGACCCAGAACGGAAGTGCGTGTCAAATTACTGCACTGGGTGCGGGTCTCGGTAGGAATTTCGAGAGAATTGGGATACAAAGGCAAATAGGCAAAAGATTGATACTGTACGACACGTTTAATGAGCATGCTACAATATTTTATCATAGAAATCTCCTGTTGTGTGCAAAAATGCCCCCTGAAAACATGGGATCTGTATAACCGACGAACATGGAGAGCGGTTCCATCAGAACACTTCAGCTATCGAAAAGAGATATCAAGGGAAGTGGAGTGCAACTATGTTAGCAGATTACTGCTGGACGTTAAAAAGGGACATTCCTGAGGCAAAGTATGCCATAGCATGTCAAAATGAAAACTTTAAAGAAAAATAGAAAATTACTTGATTTTTTGGTGGAAATGCTTCTAATGTAAAAATTACAATGCCCTTAAAAAAAGGGGGGAGGGTGTCATAAAGACTTTTATTGACTGATCTTAGAAGTATTTTCCAAGCTGAATTCGAAAATGAAAACCATTTTCCTTATCACTTAAGGGGAGCTTGTAAGGTACTGCAATAATTTAGGGTAAATGTTATTAATGTCAACTATTACAGCACCTTGCACAGAAAACCCGTACGTGATAGAGAAAAATGGTTTTCATTTTCGAGTTCAGCGTGAAAAATGCTTCTAAGATCAGTTAACAAAGTCTTTGGGGAAGAAAAAAAGTTTTTTTTTTGTAGACCAGTATTATCAAATATGGTCAATCAAAGATGGGAAACCACCCTCGATCGATTAAAAAAAATCATGAAAATCGGTTCATCCAGTGAGAAGTTATGAGTGGACAAAAAAAAAAAAAAAAAAAGAAAGAAAACGACATACATACAGTATGAATGTATAACCTCCTTCCTTCGTGAAGTCGGTTAAAAACTGCGGAAAATTACTTTGCAAGACAACAGCTAGGTGGACTACTCGGTCAATGCAGGGAAAGTTTCTGAGCTATATACTATTTAGTCTATTGCTACAATATTTTGATCCCCAAATGTCAAAACGTCGCCAACTTGGTGAACAAATTCACGCCAAGTCCGTCGTGCAACAAATGAAATCTGTAAAATACGTTTCACCACCAGGCCAATGAAAGTGCAGAGAAAATTGTTAAATTACCTGGCCCACTGCCTCCGTAATACTAACTGCCTGGCCTTGCTACCATATTCTGATAAACAACATTTAATTCTACGATAATATCGTGTATAAAATATTTTACTAATCTGTAACCTTTCCGGAAGGGTTATTATTATAATAGTATTACAGAGGTAGCTGATGGACCGGTAATCATAAACCAGAGACGCATCTTAATGTTAATTCCTTGTAGTCAAAAACTGCGTTCAGCGCCCCCACGGAGAAAAACAGGAACTTCTTTTGACGGTTTTGCTGTTAGTTTAATTGTTGTCACTCCTCAATTTTGGCTATTAAGGTTATTGACGTCAACCATTATTCATTTCTTTTATTTGAATAATTGCCAGTAATTTTTATTAAACTGGACGGTTTTGGAAAACTGCCTTTATTACTTTGAAATTTTGCTTCGTATAAATAAAATGCGATTTCTACTAACGACTTTTATTTTCTAACCGACATTTTTTAAAAAATTGATTTCAAAATGCTCTTCCCTTTTCTCCCTCCCCCTTTTATAGAATTAAACTGCAAGTAAGATGTATTTCCACACCGATGTTTCGTATCACATTCATAATTAAAATAACACTTTAAAAACATATTAATCTATTTCAGAATTCTAAATATTTCTTTGCCCTTCTCTCCTTTTTACTTCGCCTAGCATTATATTTGTTGACTCAGTTTCTTTTAATTTCGTTGATACAGTCTTTTATTCTACACTTCTAAAACCAATAGCTTTGCATGAATCTCAGAATAGTTTTTAAGATTACCATATTGTTTTATTCAAAGTACTTATTGTTCTTTTTGAATTAAAAATGACATTACAATACAAATACAAATACAATACAAAAAGTACACCAACAACAGGCGCTAGGCCCAACAAGGTTGGTGAATAGATGAGCAATTCCTGCTTGACTTCTTCATGCTCCTCTTCCTCTTCTTCTTGTCCCTACTTTTATCTTGAACGCCCATTTGCATGAAAGAAAAAGAAAAAGCAGTATCAATTTACATAAAAAACTATTTGAACAAAAGCTAAGAGAGAAACATTATCAGATTTCAACTGGCTGCTCTCTCCACAATCCCCCAGTGACGATCCAAACCTTCCTTAAACGATTTAACATCCTTAGAATTAACAATGTGCGATGGCAAAGTGTTCCAATCGTCGACAACTCTACTGAAAAAGCAATGTTTCCTACACTCCCTCTTAAATTGTGATTTAAATAATTTCAATCCATTTCCCCGAGTCCTATTACTATGAGAAAATTGTAAACCTTCTGTTTCATTTAACTTTATAAATTTGAACAACTGAATCAAATCTCCCCGTTTCCTTCTTTCTTGTAACGTATACATGTTAAATTTCTCTAATCTGTTTTCATAAGCCATACCTGAGGTTCCTTTAATAATTTTTGTAGCCCTGCGTTGAACTTTTTCTAACATGTCAATATCTTTTTTTAAATATGGCGACCAAAATTGTACTGCATACTCTAGATGTGGCCTAACCAGTCCTCTGTACAATGGCAAAATAACGTCTTTTGATTTACACGAAACATGTTTTTTAATATACCCCAACATTCTATTTGCCTTATTACTTGCTTCTCTACATTGATACCCCCTTTTAAGATCACTAGAAACCACTACACCTAAATCGTTTACAGTATTCCCTGATTTAATTTGTTGTCCTTGCAAGTTATATGCTGCGCATTTATTTTTATGACCCATGTGTAGAACTTGACATTTTTTAATATTAAATGACATACCCCACTTAGCAGCCCATTCCGATATTCGTGATAAATCTGTTTGAAATCGTTCTATTTGTTCCTCTGTGTTGACAATTCCCATTCTTTTTAAGTCATCAGCAAATATACTAACTTTGCCTAGTATACCCTCAGTTATGTCATCAATTAATATTATGAATAGGAGTGGTCCAAGAACAGAACCTTGTGGAACACCACTTTCTACTTCTATCCATCGAGAACTATCACCCTTGATTTGCACTCGTTGCTTTCTCCCGATTAACCAACTTTTAATCCATTCAAATGTATGACCCTGAATACCGAATCTTTTCAATTTTAGTAGCAGAGCTTTATGTGGAACTTTATCAAATGCTTTCTGAAAGTCAATATAAGCTACATCTTTGCTATTATTGCGGTCTAACTCCTTTGTTATTACATCATAAAAATTTAAAAGATTAGTCGTGCAAGATTTTCCCTTCCTAAATCCGTACTGATTTTGTGCTAGCAAACCTTTTGTTTCAATAAATTCAGTTATATGACTCTTTAGCATGGTCTCAAAGATTTTACAAATAACTGATGTCAAACTAACTGGACGATAATTCCCTGGCTCACTCTTGGATCCTTTCTTAAACAGAGGAGTAATATTTGCTAATTTCCAATCTATCGGCACTGTTCCTGACTGATAAGAGCATTCAAATATAGACCATAACACACCCCCCATCTCCTCTGCACACTCCGTTAAAAATTTTGGATAGATAGAATCAGGCCCAGGAGCTTTGAAAGGTTTTAAATTCCTTAGATGGTAAATAACCTCTTCCCTATTAAATTTAAGATCATTTATTCCCTCACTGTTAGCATTTTCCACAACAGCGCTATCACAGTTAAAATTCCTACTGAATACAGTTGCAAAAAATTCATTTAACATAGTTGCCATTTCTAAATCATCATCTACTATCTTGCCTTGACTGTCGATTAGTGGGCCTAAGTGTGTGTCCGCTTTCTTGTTACCATTTGCATATGCGATAAAACTTTTCGGATTAATATTGATGTCATTTGCAAGCTTATGCTCCAATTCGCATTTATGTTTTCTGCTAATGAATTTGTATCTTTTCCTTGATTTATTATATTCAATCTTATGTTCTCTTTTTCCCGTTTGCTTGAATATACCGAATGTCCTCTGTTTCTGTTTTAAAGCTGTTTTAGTTTCCTTATTAAACCACATAGGATATAATTTATGCAACTTCCTTTTTTGCACAAATGGGATATGGTTTTTAACTATTGTATTTATTTTATTTTTAAAATCAGCCCACTGTTCTTCAACGTTTCCATGCATTAGCCCTTCCTTAAACACATCAATAAGTTCAGATCTGATCAAACTAAAATTAGCCTTGTCGTAACAGAAAGATGGGGGTTTACAATGTAATAGGCATTTTTACGACCAGCGGCGACAGTCCGTCTGGACCAACAATAGCTGAAGAGATTTTCTCAACAAAGGCCCATTGGAGGGATAAGATAAATATAAATTTTATAACTCAAGATGGCGGAGGAGGCAACAACACCGTGAGAACACCAGAAGCTAAACGCTCTGATTGCGTGGATCTTCGTACCGCCCCACAGATAAACTCGCCAGCCAACGGCCGACGGGAAGCGCCCTGGTTGGGAGAAATCTAAGAAAAGATGGGAGGCCATTTGAGCCTGAATTGGTCAAGACCTCCCATCAAATCAGCAAGGGGCTTTTGGTGAATTAAAACCAAAAACATCGTTAGAAAACATCATCAGAGAACACGAGAGTTACATAAGAACTGCATCAGAGCATGGTCAGAGAACACGAGAGTGACATAAGAACTACATCAGAGCATCATCAGATCTGGACAGAGGTGATCAGTTTTTCCCTGAAACCACTTCATCTTCCAAGGCAGAGATGGGCCCCTTCTGTACAATTTTTGATTGACAACATCTGCCGTCTATAAAATAGGCGCGGCAGGCCTCTTCTGCAAGCAGGACTATGATGATCACCATTCGCTTCCGGACGAGGAAGGATCGCCCACCGACACATATGGACTAAAATTCACAACAAGTGCTGCCGTTGGATCCGGACATGGTTCGTTCCCTGCACATGTCATTTTCCTTTTTAATAGTAGTCTCATGGGCCTAAGTTAATATCTATATAAATGAATAAATTAATCTAGTTAACCAAAAGAATTTGTGTTTTATTGTCTATGCCACTTTGCGTATCACGCGCCCTGATGTCGTGAACCTGGCCGCGACATATATTGGTGCCGTGACCAGTGGTCTAGATAATGGTTTCGAGTTCAGTAGTGTCACTTTTGGTCCTATATTGGTGCCGTGACTAGTGGTCTAGATAATGGTTCCGTGTTCAGTAGTGTCACTTTTGGTCCTATATTGGTGCCGTGACTAGTGGTCTAAATAATGGTTCCGTATTTAGTAGGGTCACTTTTGGTCCTATATTGGTGCAGTGATCAGTGGTATGATAGTTCATGTTTAAGGTTTTGCTGTCATGAACTCAAATAATTTGGGAGTAGTGAACTTATGAGGAAATTGAAAATTAATGCCTTTCTAATTGAAATGTATTCAAAGTTTTATTTTTATTGCTAACTTCGAGGAAGTGTAAAATTCAATCACTTAGCAAAAATTAAATTTTTTTCGGGTCAAAAAAAAAAAAAATTGTTATTTCTTGTGCAGAATGATTTTATGATATCCAGAGAATGAGAGTATTAAAAGAATTAAAAAAAAAAAAAAAATATTTGTTTGTTTGTTTTTGGTTTGATAGTGCAAAATATCAAACAAAATTTATGCATTTTAATTCGAACTCAAAAGTCGAATTTCGCAACTTGCTTTATGTTTTGGTATAGTTCTCCATCAAACAAGCTCTTACGAACTGGATATTGTAGAGTCAATTCGCTGTGAAAATTATTTTGGGGGAGCATGTTTAAAAATTTAGGCGTTAAAGTTTATGATTGTTGTGCCGCTGTTAGGGGAAATCGCACATAATGCTGAGGCAGTTTGTTCTTGGGGGCAAATTTGGATTTTTCAAAGTTACAGAATTAGGTGGGATAATGTCCCATTTCAGTGTGATTGGTGTTAAAGTAAAAATTAATTTTGGAAAATGCGGCGGGCAGAGAAAATGTTAGTAGTTAACGGTAGTGAAATGGATGTGAGCAAGGATAAATATTTCGGTATACAACTTATTTGTTTTGGTGAGGCGGAAATAGTCACGCAGATAGTTTAATGTGCAACGTAATAGGATTATTTGTTTGTGTAGGAAATTTATAATTTGTCAACTTTGGTTAGCGGATAAATGGTGGAAAATAGGAAACTGAACGCAGAAGGGCGCGATAAAGCGTAGAAGCAATCGTTTGTTAGAATATCCAAAAATGGATCCGAATCTAATTTCCCTTGTTAAACCTTTTTCCGGAGAAGCGGAGAGTTGTAGGTATTATTTTGAGGAATTTGAGAGTATCGCAAATTTAGCGAACTGGAATGAATTGCAAAAATTAATCATATTTAAGGCAAAGTTAGAGGGTGACGCGCAACAGTTGTTGATTGATGATCCACTATTAAGTAAATCCAAAAGTTATGAGGAGGTTAAGGCAAAATTCATAAAATTTTTCTCACGTCAAAAATCATTCCTTGAGTGGCAAATTGAATTTTCAAACATATATATGTCCGCCGAAGAGCCGATTAGAAATTATGCCCATAGGTTAACAAAAGCAGGAGTAAATTTTCTGGGAATAATGAGCGCACCACAGGAGTGCGAAATTGCAAATAAGTTACTATTAGGCCGTTTTATTGAAGGATTAACGCCGGACTTGCAAAGAGAAATTTTATTGAAAAATCCTAGTTCGTTTGACGAGGCGGTTAGTTACGCGGAAACTTTGCAAAAAGTATCGTCGGTATGCTCGCAATTACGTGTTAACGCAATCAACGCGTATTCGTTAAGGCAAGAAGATAATATTGAGACGATAGAGCAGATAAGTAACATTAAACAATGTACCGCAGTATGTGCATTTTGCGGAGAGGTAGGTCATAATACAACTGAATGCCCCGGCTACCAAAAATTAAAAAGTATGCAGTTCAATAGTAAACTTATGGAAGGGAATCACGCTAATGATTGGCAGCATTCGGGAGCAAGGAGTCAGCTTGTTAAAAGACGTTGGGAGCGTACGAAGAGAGAGTTTAAAAATGAGGGGCAGTTAAATAAAAAGACGAAAATTTCAAACGAAGTACAAAACAATCGTCAAATTCAGGAAGAATTGGTAGCTCACGACAGAAATAAGAATAAAAAGGACGAGTTGTGTAGAGTAAGCTTTCGTGATAATAGCGGAAAGAAATCGAAAGATAAAATAAGTAGTCCCCAGCAAAGAGTGAATGTAAACACACGGGCAAGACAGGCGTCAAAACATAGGAACGTAGACGAAAATAAATTAACGATGCAATACATGAAAAGGAGCATTATTCCAGTTTCGACACAAGAACCAATCGCTTGTGAGACTACGTCATCAAAGGGGGGGATCGGAAAAAAAACCAGAAGGGCTAGTGCGAAAATCCCCCATTTCGGAGAGCGGAGAAAGGGAAAGAGTCAGAAACACACCTACCTGTCAATCAAAGCGCGAAGAGAGGGAACCCTCAAAAAGAGAGACAAGAATTTCGCGACACAGGAAGTGAAAACTCAAAGAAAAATACTATGAGCGATGAGCAGATAGCGGGATTTAAAAATATATGCGAGTTGGTTCACGAGCAAAACCAGATAAAATGTAATGAAGTGGTCAAAACAGTAACTACGTTATCGAAAAATAAGTTGAATAATGACTTACCAATACTTCACGGGTTCATCGGATTGTTTCAGGAAGATAGATGTCAAACGGTCACTTTTCTTGCCGACACGGGGGCGTGTTGTACTGTGGCTTCAACAGCTCTATTAAATTCGTTGTCTAAAAAGGGTAAAGTAAATTGTACAACAAAATTAGTTACATTAAAAACTTTGACGGGTGAAAGCATTAATTACAAAACTTGCATTAAAGCCTGGATCACAATAGGGGATTGTACAATTTTAGAGGATATTTTTATCACTGACATAGTATTTGATTCGTATGATTTGGTATTGAGTTACCCCGCTATTAAAAAATTAAAATTGAAAATTGATTTTGATTCAGGATTGGTTAGCGCGGGAAAAGCTAAATTTGAGTTGGGGCACAGTAATGAAGGACAGGATATGGGGATAATGTGCATTTCTCAGAAGAAAGTAAGGTTGGAACCAGGGAGTACCCACATTGTGTCGTTGATTTGTCAGCCAGAAATTAAGGAGGGAAGCATAGGTTTGTTTAGCCCCTTTGAGAAATATACCTCTAACGTACAAATTGATCAGTCTGTTGTGAACACAAATAAGAGGAAAATTGATGTTATTGCTACCAATAATACAGATCAAATAATAACGATCAATAAGCAGGAAAAGATTGGGTTACTACATACTGATATTAAAATACAGGAGTCAGAGCTAGAATCGAAGCCAATAAATTTAATTAAAGCAACCCCTGAAGTCTTACGATTACGGCGGGCAGAATTCGACTTAAATAATTTTGAGTTGGAGCATATTGATACTGAAAATAAAGCTAGATTAGAAGAGTTACTAGTGGATTATGCCGACGTTTTTACGTCCAGCTTAAAAACATTGGGGGAAACCGACGCAGTTAAAGTAAAAATTGACGTAAGTGATGAAAAACCAATCGCAGCGAAACCATATAAGGTTCCTTTAGCGTTACAGCCGGAACTGAAGCGGCAAATAGACGATCTGAGGGCTTGTGGCATCATAGAATACACAAATAGTTTTTTCGCAGCTCCAGTCCTCCTGGTGAAAAAAGGCGGACCTGAAAAGAAATATAGGATGGCGATTGATCTTCGCCGGCTTAATGAAAAGATTAATTTGTTTCCGGTGCCCATACCGCAGATAGCAGATTTGATTTTAAGAACCCTCAGTGATCAATGGGAAAAAAGTGGAACAGAGGGGGAAATAAGATACGACCCTTATTATGAAAAAATAACCAAAACATTTAAAATTATGGCCGAACAGTCAGTTCAAAATCAGAAAGCAGCAAAACGAAATCCAATTAAAGAAAGCGGTGAGAACGCGACTGCGAGTCGGAGACTTAGTTTTTATAGAATCAAAAACTAAATTCAGGACAAAATATGATGGCCCATTTCAAATAATTCATATAAATTCCAAGAACGTCGTGACCGTTGAAAGCACACATGTTAGCCACCCATTCGTGACGAAAGTCAATACGCGCAGAATTAAAATTTTGCCTGAACGGCTAGAGCATTTAAAGTAAAACAAAAACAAAAAAAAAAACTGATAATCACAGTAATGTTAGCAACAATGGGTAAAAATTGTCATTGCAACAACCATAAATAAACAGGAATAAATTGTTTATGAATGCACAACATTGAAACTTACCGCATGATTTTCGGATGCTTTGAAGAAAAATTCCAGTCATCAATGCAGCTACATTTTGCTTTAAGTTAGACTCAGCCGACGAGCGCTGTAAACCATAAAATAGACATAATATTGGGGGCATAAAAGAAATGCAGGTGAATAATATTTGGTTCTGTAAGGGGAAATGAGTATTAATGACGAGATTAATAAGAAAAGATTAATAATTAGAGGAACGAAATCACCACTTGAGCATAATAAGTGCAGTTATTCCATGTGACCAGCCACTTTGTTCGCAGAAAGGACTGGAAGAGAGAAGGGGTTTTGTTAAACCGTCAGGGGACGTTTGGTCAACAGGATGTGACGTCATCAATGCCTCAGGTAGAAGCACAAGTAAAAAAAGACCCGTTAGGGAAGCATTGCGAACGAAAGGGGGTTCGAAATCACGTGTTCTACTCAGGCGAGGTCAGGAGAAATCCGTTTTGCCCAACGGGGGGCTTTTTCTCAGAAGGAGTGCAAAAGAAAGCAAAGCCTAAGAAAAAGAAAGAAAAAGGGAAATTGCTATGACAGAAAAAGAGGGTTGAAATTGGAAAGGATTGGTTGTAAGGAAATATGGTGGCTTGCCAAAAAGATTGACAATGTGCTTTCAATGTATAAGTTATCTGAAGTATTTAATGCATTTAATGAAACTCATAAGTTTAATATGATAATATATGTTTCCTACTATACAATTGAATATTCCTAGTGATTGCTGGTAGAAATAAAAAGTAATAATGTTTTTACTCTCTTTCCTCATAAGTTCATGGGGGGAATGATTTATTAAAAATAGATATGAATTGTACTAAAACTTATTGCACCATGAGACTAATTGACTTCAGTTGAATAAAAATATGTCAGCTGCGTGCAGGGAATGATGTTCCATTTCAACATTCTGAAAAAAAAAAAAAAAAAAAACACGAGGATATTTGAACTGTGTAGCTCAAAGTGCAGTCAATTTCGGACTCATGTCCGTGTTCAAGCAAAATGCACCAGTTGAACTGTGTATAAAGGAGATCAATTTAGTAACAATTCCACTGCTAATGGTTGTACAAAATCGAATTTATATGGCATAATACAGACTATACATTATGGTCAATGGTATGGTCAATTTTCACAACAAGTGGGTTCTCCATTTGTCTGTTTACTTGTCTCCACGTCCAGAGCAACCGATCTCTAGGCATCCTCACCATTACCAATTTATTAAGTGTGATGTATATATATAATTTTTTCTCCAGGTTTGTCATATTGCTGTTATTATCAATTGTAGCACCATGTTTCCCATGACTAGGTGGGAATCAACCCATGTGGAAGGAGGTGAAAATATCTTGTAAATATTAATGTATTGTAAATATTGACCCATGAGCCTTAGCAAATAAGATGAGTTATTAATTTTTTTTTTTTTTTGCTTTTTTTTGATGTGCAAGGGAAGGAATCTGTCGTAACAGAAAGATGGGGGGTTACAATGTAATAGGCATTTTTACGACCAGCGGCGACAGTCCGTCTGGACCAACAATAGCTGAAGAGATTTTCTCAACAAAGGCCCATTGGAGGGATAAGATAAATATAAATTTTATAACTCAAGATGGCGGAGGAGGCAACAACACCGTGAGAACACCAGAAGATAAACGCTCTGATTGCGTGGATCTTCGTACCGCCCCACAGATAAACTCGCCAGCCAACGGCCGACGGGAAGCGCCCTGGTTGGGAGAAATCTAAGATAAGATGGGAGGCCATTTGAGCCTGAATTGGTCAAGACCTCCCATCAAATCAGCAAGGGGCTTTTGGTGAATTAAAACCAAAAACATCGTTAGAAAACATCATCAGAGAACACGAGAGTTACATAAGAACTGCATCAGAGCATGGTCAGAGAACACGAGAGTGACATAAGAACTACATCAGAGCATCATCAGATCTGGACAGAGGTGATCAGTTTTTCCCTGAAACCACTTCATCTTCCAAGGCAGAGATGGGCCCCTTCTGTACAATTTTTGATTGACAACATCTGCCGTCTATAAAATAGGCGCGGCAGGCCTCTTCTGCAAGCAGGACTATGATGATCACCATTCGCTTCCGGACGAGGAAGGATCGCCCACCGACACATATGGACTAAAATTCACAACAAGTGCTGCCGTTGGATCCGGACATGGTTCGTTCCCTGCACATGTCATTTTCCTTTTTAATAGTAGTCTCATGGGCCTAAGTTAATATCTACATAAGTGAATAAATTAATCTAGTTAACCAAAAGAATTTGTGTTTTATTGTCTATGCCACTTTGTGTATCACGCGCCCTGATGTCGTGAACCTGGCCGCGACAAGCCTTTTTAAAATTTGGAACTAACCTATTATTTTGATCTCTATTTGTCTTTAGAATAATTTCAAATCTTATGATGTTGTGGTGACTATCTCCCAAGTGCTCTCCAATATCTAGATTATGAATCCTGTCCTCATTACTACAAAATAATAAATGTAAAATTGCCTCTTCTCTTGTACCTTGTTGTACCATTTGCTGTAAAAAGCTATTTTGTATTACATTAATAAATTTTTCTCCCCTATCGCTTACTGAAAAATTTTCTTCCCAGTCTATGCCCGGAAGATTAAAATCTCCGATCAAGATAATTTCCCCTGACCTACATGCTTCTTCTATATGCTTAAATAGAATTTCATCCTGTAAAATACTAATATTAGGTGGTAGATAAATTAATGAGGTATTAATTTTCAGACAAAAATGAAAATGTAGAACATGTTCTAAATAAGTTCAGGTAAATATATTTGGTATCAAGAAATTCTTAAGTTAGATATTATTTTAAAAAAGTAATCCTTTCTAAATACCGTAAATAAACTTTAGAGTTGAAAAATATTCCATCAAATGACGAACAAAAATAATGAAAGTGCAAAAATGATTCAATCTGAAAGAACTACATAAAGCTGCAAATGAGCGAACCGGTTCTGAAGAAATATGCAATTTCCTTTCAAAACAAAGATAATATCGTCGTAGAGGACACATGAGTTAAACTTCAATGCGAACTCTTGTAATTTAGTTCATGTTTTCCCCCGTGGTGCGCTAGTGAAATCGACACTACAAAACGGCTTGAGAGTTAACCCTCTGGTTTATGATTACTCTGTGGGCCTAGAGCTCTTAATTTTCGGTTTACCTGATTTGATCGAGACTAGAATGCTCGAGGTAAATAATTGAAGTACTTCCGCTCAAATGCTGATTTAAACAAATAATACAAACGTTGGTCACTACCAAAAAAAAAAAAAAAAAAAAAAAAAAAAAAAAAAAAAACCTAATCGAGCTACAATCTAAAATATTTTTATTAGTTTAAAATATGATCATAACGCTCTTTCACGACATTTTAAACGATAAAAAAAGAGTCTACACGTAAGTATTAAGATGAATTTTAAGCAAAGAGATAAGTATAAGTTATTCTATATTCATTTTGAATTTGATACATCTTAGGTAGATAGGCCCATTGGAATTTTTTTAGTTGGCTGCAAAATATGTTGGCTAAAATTGGTTGAATGTAAAACGCTGCTAATTGGCTGGGTTTTTTAAATCCTAGACAACCGCCAATGCTAGTTTAGTTAAAACATTTTCTTTGAATGTTATCTTTTTCTTAATACAGTAATTTTTTATTACAAATATGGTTTTGCTAAAAAAATAATTACTCGTTGCAACTGCAAACGCTTATTAAGACGAAAAAAATTTTAAAGAACAAAAATGAATTGAAAACTCCATCCTGGGAAAATTTGTTAAAGAAAGAAGGAACTACCACTTTAATAAAGCTAGAAACCATACATTTGCACCCTAAAGTCTTGACAAGGATCAGTTTAATTTTAACCAGATGATTTAGATAATAAGTTATAGGTTTTATGCAGCAAATTTATGAGTTTTACAAAACAATTGTGGATTTAATCTGGTGTGCATTTTGATTTGATGCCTATATCAATAAATACATTTCTTTTTTCAGTTTTCCCGTATATAAAAATTAAAACAAATTATTCTCAACTAGCCACATAATGGATACCTTTTTCCTGCTAATAATTATAATGGCGTCAACAAAGTGGAGTTTCGCATCAAGATCTGCCAACTTAGAGCGAGAAATGCAGGAAAGCTTTAATAAGTCTTTGTCTTGTAACAGCAGAGACTTCACGAAAAAGCCAGTAATGGCAATGACGCCAACAAGATTTGCACAGCTGACAGCTCTTCTGAAGAAGAATTCTGGAAGTAAGATTTCTGGATTTCTTTTCACGCTTTTGCAGTTAAATTGACAGGAAATTTTCGGTTGTGAAGGTTTTTGCGGCGTGCACAATCTCGCCAAATTTTATATAACAAGAATTTAAATCTTGTGTCCTAGACACAAATGTATATGGTGTGAAAATATGAAACTACTTTTGTCTGGAAACTCTTGCAACGTTACACAAAACTTGACGACTTTTAATTTGGCGAGATACCGATTGTTGCCAAAAGCCTTCATAACCGAAAGTCTCCAAAATGATACTGGTTGCCTTTGACTTAGAATGAGAGGCCGTAACTGAAAACGCGTTATTTTGCAGTTAGGGATCCTATGTAGACAGCATGACTCATCTGCCACTTTGGCTCAGAACACGTTTCCTGCGTGGTTGCCTTTTCCGGCATGTATCGCCTAAAGCGATTTCTCGTTCTCTCTGACATTTAAACTTTCCTCAATTTGGCGAGATCTTTAAATGTGACACAATGCCAAAACGTCTCTCTGGTAACATTAGCTTTTCGACAATGAAAATTCTGAGCCAAATGCCAGATACGTCGGTTGTTGGTGAGTTAGGAAAACTGTTCAGGATTCAACGAAACGAGCTGGATTGTTTTAATGTATTTAAAAAATAAAATTGATTTTGAATCATTTGAAGAAGTAATCGTTAAAAAAAGTCCCGTATTAATTATGAACGTAAAGATGCTCCATTAATTTTTAATTTAATCCAGTAAAGATAAAATAATACTTGTCTTTTCTGTAACTATAATTTCTAAGTAAGCAAACGCGCTTAATACTGAGAACAGCATTTGCTCCTTTTAAAGTCAAAATTACTTTTAAAAAAAATAAGAATGTATATTTTCTTATTTTTACGCTCATCATTTTTAGCAGGGTATTAAATGATAGCCAATAGTGATAATCTTGAAACAAATGATCGATGCAAATCTACACCTGCACAATATTTACTAACAAAAACTGTTTTGTGTAATGTGACCAGACGTTCTATTGTAAATATTGTTTGTCGTGTGTGTGTGGATCAGTAATGACTAATTTCATCTTCAATTTTTTCTGCGTCGCTAGTGATCAGATTATATCTATATCAATAAATCAGTCTATTTGCATCAGGTGCAAGAAAAATATTGAGAACAAAGACATAGGATTTCACAGCTCATTTACCGTTTATCTCAAATAACACTGCAACACGAAAAATGTCCTTTAGATGAAAATGCGAGTTTCTTATGTAATTTTGACTGATAGTTATGAATCTGCAGTTATTTTTGCCTACCACTCGATATTTCCTACGAAATCCACATTTTAGCTGTTTGCGTATTTTTTCGATAAATTTGTATATTCCCGTAATTTATTGTAAATTGTATGTTTCTCATTGACAGCGAGATCTTTGCCCTTCTGGCAACCTTTTTAAGGAATTTGGACACTTCATCGACATTTTTGGCATCAAAAGCTTTATCTACTTTCCTGAAGTTTCGAGTCATTTAGAAGACAATTGTTTTGTAGACTATTTTGCGGAGAAAGGAGAATCTGACAGTGTTGTAATGAAAATAATTTAGCAGAGTGGCAATTGTTTATCAGTGCTTCTCCATAACCAAATTCTGCAGCTTTCTCTGCGAATGGAGTCGGGAGTGGAACAATCACTACATCCATAAGCAGTGGCCGCCTAGAAAAACTTTATCCCTGGCACTAAAAACATATCCAATGAAGCGCTTGTAAATCTACAATGTCTTTCTTCCACTATTGCGAGTTAAACTCGGTTTAATGAAAATATTTGTAAAAGCTCTGGACAGAGTATGGGCTTTCTTGCATCACAGGAACAAATTCAAAAATTTAAGTAAGGCAAAAGTAAAAGAAACGGTTTTTATTGGCCCACAACTTAAGGAAGTCTTCGATGAAAAATTTGTACGCTTTCAAATTCTCGCTTGAAAACAATCGGTCAGAAGCAGAAAATTCAGCCTCGCTGGCCTTCAAATCAGTGCGCTCACGTTTCCTTGAAAATGATTAAGCTGAAAACTACCACGATCGTGTCTGTGACATGATGAAATTCTTTTGTATTATGGCATGCCATATGCCATTTACACTTTTTGGATTCCCATATGGACTTCTTTCCTCAAAACCTCGGTGCAATTAGTGATGAGCATGGGCAACATTTTTCATCAGGACGTCTCTATGTTTAAAAAGCATTTCAGCGGTTAATGGAATGAAAGTATGCGAGCTGAATATTGCTGCGCTGTTATCAGGGCACACCAACAGATGCGTACAAGAAGAAAGGGCCAAAAATATTTTAATGTTCGTGTTTTCAATAAGTAAGCCATCGTTACATTCTTCTATAGTGAAATTGTATAAACATGAAAAGTGATTGTCCAACAAAAACGGTACGTGATGGACTATTTTGGTTTTGATATTTGAATCAAGCAACTTTTATTTATGTAGAATCACATAGTTTCGTCTAAAGGGCAGAAAAAAAGTTCAAATTTGTTGCACAGTGAATTATCTTTTTTAATTTTATGATTTGCATGCTTTTTATTCATCTGTCTAACTAGTTATCTGGTAACTATATAATATTACAGAGCCTTTTATATTTAAGCTCCTTCTTGTGAATATCAGACATCAAGCACTCCTTTTGATCTAGAAAATCCACAGACTTGGAAATTTTGCGCCCTAGGGCGATGCGTTGGAGGCGTAAGTAATATTTATTTTATTTTCATTGTAATTTTTTACTAAATTTATTTTTGCGGAATTACTGTTTTAAATGCTTTAGCTAGTAGCAACCACAACGAGTAGCGCTAGTAGAAAACTCTTTCTTCATCATTGAAGAAAGAGTTTTCTCAGAAAAGTTTGCAAGTACGCAGAAATCCTGAAGCCGTTTATGAACGTGTATCCGTTTGACGTGTTTCCGTTTTATTTTCGTTGTTGGTATAGTACTAATCACATTATTGCTTTAAAAAGCTGTTTGCTTGAATAATATGTGACAAATGTTTCCCATGATCACTGTCTTGTTTCCTTAGAAGTCGTGCCTCAGTTGACAGTAGCAAAACATTTTTCTTTTTATGGATTTTTGGGGTCAAATTGTTTTTATAGATCAAAAATGCAATCTCTACTAAAGACACTATTACATTTTTAACTAACATGCAAACTTACCCAAACACATACAAACATATACATTTATACAGTATGTCCAAAAAAAAAAAAAAAAAAAGCGAAAGATGTGTTGGAAAAATGAAACAAAGGAAAATAGATAGCGAGGGAAACAGTGAGATGCACTGTTCTTTTTTTTAAAAAAAAAACAGTAACTTCAAAATTGCAATTACAGTGCTGCAACCAAGCCTTTCTAGTCCTTTTTCAAGCATACCAATTTTATTTGGGGCACAGTCACATAGTAAACTACTATTGCGTAGCCAACAAGACCAACAGTCTGGAGAACTGAATGGTCACATGAGGTATTTCATCCAATAACTTAACGTAAACCTGGATTTAAAAAACAGCATTCAAAATCAATTTCTTTTCCGCTCAATGCAACAAAAAGTCCTGTGATCACAGAGATCTCTGGTCTTTAGTACCTAGTTGACTGTGATTATAGTCAGTTAACGCAAAAGTTTCAACCAAATTTTTGGTTTCTTCCCTTTGTTGATAAGTTTACCATGCACTACAGGTGCATTCTACAGTAACTGACGTAATGTTTGGAATCAGAATGTTAACTTTAGATAATTAATGTAAGTAAAGTATTAAAAATAAAATATTTTGTTTTAATGTCTTATACATACATATATTAATGACTTAGTCTTACTTAAAACCCTATTATTCTATTTGTTACGAGAAAAAACCCAAAAACATTACAGCAATTGACGCAGCATGAAATAGACAGCCGTATTGAAAACATTAGAATATATTCAATAAAATAATTTTTGGGAAAAAATAGAACCAACTTCAATTGCGCTAAAAAGTAAAAAATAAAATTATTCTTTAAACAACTTCGATACGACTTTTAAACATAATTTTTGAGGTCGGTGCAAAATTATGAGACTAATTATCATTATGTCATGCGTTATTTTACATTGAAACTGTTGCAAACTTTACGCCATTTATATTTGTAATTGATTCATAGTTACAAAAGGAATTATGCAACAAAATCCATCATAATTTTGCACCGACTTCAAAAATTATGTTTAAAAATCGTATCGAAGTTGTTTAAAGAATAATTTTATTTTTTACTTTTTAGAGCAATTTATGGTTTGAAGTCGGTTCTATTTTTTCCCAAAAATTATTTTATTTCATTATTTTTAGTGTAAATACATTTTTATATAAATACTCTATTTAAAAAAAAACATATCAAAGGGGAAACCTTCTTTGAGGGAATGACACTAAAAACGTTTGTATGATAAATTTCGTTTTGAAATCGATTTTAAAGGGTCACTAGAACCAACTAGCTGATTGGACTTAATTTCTTCTTCAGTTAAAAAGAAATTAACTGAAGTGTAATTATTACACTTCAGTTAATTCAGTTTTGAATGTACCTTCATTCATTTCTGAATGAAGGTACATTCAGAAATAGGCTGAATGTACCTACAACCTATTTCTTGTTATAATTGCTTTTAATATTACTATCTTAATGGCAACAAACTCTTGTTAACAATGAGTTTCATGTTTATTAACAATTTTCCCAATGAAGAAAAATCAAGCGCAGCCATTTCAGTTAAAAGAAAAAAATACTTATTTTTTCACATATAACGTTTTTTCAAAAAAAGAAAACAAATGTAGTCAAATTGATGTGAGATATTTGAGTTAGACGATCCTCTATTAATTAAAAAAAAATCATCAAAATCGGTTAAATTAGTCCAAAGTTAAGAATGAAAAAGGAAAAAAATGACCACCTTTCTGCTCATAACTTTTTTCTAATTATCGAATATGGTTAAACTAATGTATGGGACCTATGGGAAACCACCCTCGATCGATTAAAAAAAAATCATGAAAATCGGTTCATCCAGTAAGAAGTTATGAGTGAAAAAAAAAAAAAAACAAAAAAAACGACATATATACAATATGAATGTATAACCTCCTTCCTTTGCAAAGTCGGTTAAAAATCTGAATTTTGAACTTGTTACACGGAAATTTTTATACAAGTTAAAAAGTAATACGGGCTTAAAAAAGATGTACACTTGTGGTGTTCTTTCATGTTAGGCTAATCACTCATATGTACGAAAACTGGTAGTAACTAACGCAACACCAAAGAAAAACGGATGTTCTAATACTCACCAAGGGACAGCCGAATTGCTTATTGTAAAGCAGTTTTTGTCCCTGCAAATAACCTTCCGAATCAAAACAAATATTAAAAAGTAATACTAGTCCAAATTTTGCATTTTAATGTTTTCCAAATATGTTCACGTTTACATGCAATTCCCCCATAAATCCGGCCATTTAATCACATTAAACTTTTTATAATTCTTTATTTTATTTTGCAAGAATAAAAAATCACTGTACGTAATATTTTACAGAGGTGCGAGTGCTTTTTTTCGTATGTCGGTGAACAGTGTGCAGAGTACGGTAAAACGTGTTGGCTCATGTATTGCTTTCTCACCTCTTGCCATCCGGGCCTTAAAAGTGTTTACTGCAAATGTGATCCTTCCTATTACGGACAGGAAGTTCTTAGTAAGTAGAATTTATTATAATCCAAAGTACGGTTCAAATATTCAGTGAAACATAATAATGAACGCCCCACAGTAAAATATTACGATTAAAGCGTTATTTAAGAGGACTTAGTATTATATAATGTGTCTTTGTTTTATGTATTTTATATATTTTTTAAAATCATAAGCACGATTTATGAAAGAAAGAAAATATTCTGCGTCGAGAAATGAGAATATTTTTGCAAAAAATAAATAAATAAATAAAAAATTCAAATAAATAAATAGTCGTTCTTCTAATTTAGTTGTATCTATTTTTTAATCATTTTAATTTTTACGATTTTTACAACTTTAGGAATGAATTGTACGATATCGACTCTGCTTCCAGGAAAAAAAAAATAATGCAGAAATGAATCAACAAAACTTAGCAACTTGTGTACAGACGTGTTAATTTTTCCCCCTTCACAGTATTTCGTGAAATTCATCTCTCATTTTATTGAGTGGGTGAAGAAAAATAGACACACAATTTTTCTTCTCTTGATACAAATTGGTTCAAGTACTCTCATCTTAACCCGAATTATATTCCTTGAAAATGAAACAGGGAAAATAAAGTATTAAAAATATTCCATTTATATGAGGGAAAAACTAAAATTATCTGTATATCTATCGATTTATCTATTTTGATTTTCGTCCCGGCAAAAAGTCGAAAGCTTAGACATTTTCATGATTTTTTTCATTTTTCTTTTTTTTTCGTGAAAAGAAGGACATAAAGACCTCTTAAGCTACTGTAAGTAATGAGATACTATTTCTATATTTAAGTACATAAGTAAGTTATTCATAAATTTAAACAATTTTCCAATAAAAGCTCATTTTTATGACAATTTAGAATAAACTGCATTCCAAATAAAAAGCTTGGAATGCAGAAATAGGTAATGTCTAGAAATGTGTTGAACGCCTAAAACTAGACTTCGAGTACTAAAGGAATATGGATTTTTAATTAACTCTTAAACTGTTGCTAAAAGTCGCAAATTACAAGATGATGTCAGAGGTATATTCGATTCTCAGGAGTAACGAAATTCGTTATAACAGGATTTAATTACTGGCTGGAATCTTTGCACACAGTTTACGTAACTGAAGAATTCTCTCCCTCCACTCAGTAATATTTTCTTTGTGCTCAAAAAGTAATCTAATGCAATCTATATTTCCCATATTTCTCCAGAACGATCTGTATCTCCCATATTTCTCCGAAACAATCTATGATGTGTCGCCCGTATTTCTCCTGAACAATCTATGATGTGTCGCCCATATCTCTCCCGAAAAATTCCATATCTCTCCTGGAAAATCTGTATCTCCCATATCTCTTCTCCATGAGCAGCTTGGAAACTTTTGCCAAAAATCGAGTCTCCTGACTGAGAAAATTTTGAAAGTCTGCTTTTCTTTTAGTCCTCAAACAATTAAGGTTTAGTTACCAATTGCCAACATCTCCAACTTCGTGAACAGCTTTGCTTCAAGTCTGACATGCACAATTTTCAGTGAATGAAATCTGTAAAACATGTTTCACCAGCAGGACAGTGCTAATGCAGGGAAAGTTGTCAAGTCATCTGTCTATTGCTGCGATATTTTGATCCCCAAATATGAAAAAGTCCTCGACTCGGTGAACAAATTCGCCCCTAGTCCGTCGTGCAACGAATGAACTCTCTAAAATACATTTCACTATCAGGGCAGTGCCAATGCAGTGAACATTGTCAAAGTATCGGCCTTGCTCCGATATTTATGTCATAAACGACATTTAATTCTACTATAATTTCTTCTATGATATTTTGTTACCGGGCTCTAATATTCCTGAAATAAGTTGGTGAAGTCATTGCTATGAAGAATAATGCTTATAATTTGCTCATCGAATTGCCTGATGCTGCTGTGATAATCACGAATATGGCATCTGCATCTGAGTTAAAAGTGAAAAATTGACGATTAAAGTTTTATTCCCCTGTTACTTGATATCACTTTTGCGGAATTTCTTTACACTTTTTTTCCGTTCACATATAACCAAAAAATATTGCGTTTAGGTAAAATAGATGACCACCCGGTGACAATAACTTAATTTCGTTTAAACAGTGTAGATACGACTTGTGTTCTTAGCACGGAAGTATGGGGTTCGAAAGTGCGGGGTGGTCCCCCCTTAGATGTCTTTCCGGAAGGCTATTGTATATAAAATGCTCTGCAGTTTAAAAAAGAAAAAAAAAAAAACAACTTGGAGTTTGTTTTAATGACGCAATATGTCATTGAAGCTAGTTAAACAAAAAATAAAGGAACAAGTAATACAAATCATAGCAGAACAAGTAATAAAAATCATACAACCAATAAAAATCAATTCGATTAGTTTTGAGCAGTGTTCATTGTGGACAAAGAAGATATATTTTGCTCATCAACTCCCCACTTTTTAGCATATGCGTTGCTACAAAGTAGGGGGCGAAAAAAGAGATGAAAGGCCTAAACCACTGAGAAGCAGCACAAAGCATTTGTACATGATGCTGTATTCACACCAAGTGCGACATCGGAAAATGATAGCAAGGGAAAATTTCAGCGAGCGTCATTGTTTCTACATAATTCAATAAACCACGCCCTCTTATGGACATACTTTATTGCGTCATTAAAAGCAAGTTTCTCATTGGCCACTGAGGGTAGTGCTTTCCCACCAAAGTCGAAGAAGACAAAAAACTTGTCTTTTCTCTCCTCCGCAACCGCAGAGCATATTTTTGAAAGCAATAATATGCCTTGCGATTGCGTAGATGAGAAAAGACAAGAGTTTTTGCCTCTGTCACCATGGGCGTGAAAGCACATTGGGATTTGATGATTGAGCTGTAGAATACATAAGTTCTTGCTGTTGGTTTAGTAACTATAGCAACAATCTATTAACTGACACAAAATGTCGGCTTTGGCGTAATGTAGTTAGAAGCTAGCTTTAGAGCTTCAGATGCGCGCAAGACAAAAGCTTGTCTCTGAATAACTACAGTTGTTTGGTGTTTCTGCAGCCGGGGACTATTGGTATGCTGAAGGTCGAAGATCTCGATATCAGCCACCGCCTCCAGGTTGGAGAGACGGCGTTCCTGTGCCAGCAAAAAACAGTGGATTAGCTCCTGTGCAACCGCAAGCTTCATGTAAGAGCTGAACATTTTTATTTTGAAACTAAGATCCTTAAAATAAAAATAAATAAATTAAATAACAATAATTATTTAAAAAAAAATCGGTAAGTGTGTCAAAAATTGATGTTTCTTCTGAAATAAGGTAAATAATGTAAAATAACACCTTCCAAACGAAATAATTTTCTTGTATGATAATATTTCTGATGTTTTTGTCGTATTATTGAGAAAGAAGAGAGGTTGGTGTCCCGTAACGGTAACATCGAATCAGAAGTTAAATAAATATAATTGCTCAGTTCAACTATCTCACAATATTTCTTTCGCTTTATTTCCTAATAAGTTAAAATTATAAGTACTCATGAAGATTAATTAACTCAAAAAACTATGCTAAGTAATCAAAAACCATTTTAATGGAACACAACACAAAACTAACAAAATACAACTGTTGCCATTTTGACCAAAACAAAGATAATAATAAGGAAGAGTGTTAACATTCTCCCACCTAAGTTAAGTTTTATCTTAAAATTTAACTTATAACTAATCACAAATACAATTACAACAATAATATTATTCAAAACAATTCACAAGTTCAGTTTATCAGGCATCTTAATAACTCGACCACTTCTGGTTCTTTGTGCTTCCTTTAAAGGTTTGAGACTGCAGTCAACTGACTGGCTGATTTTTGGCTTTGGATTTAATTTAATATTTGACAATTTCTTCTCAACTAGAACCGACTCTGCTGCCGACACCTCTAAAGGATATAGTCACTGTATTGGTCGAAGCAACTCACCTCTCGCTGTCTTTAACTTTACAAGTCTAGTAACACCATCTTTGCAGGGGACTACCTCAATGACTTTTCCAAGCGGCCAATTCACACGCTTTGTGTTGTCGCTTCCAATCAAGACAATGTCACCAACCGATACTCCGAGACTTCTTTTACATTCTGGTCTCTGTATTAAAGCTCCCAAGTACTCTGATCGAAATCTATTCCTTAATGCCTTTTGTAAATTCTGTCTATACTTAACACGTTGATTAAGACTCTGGTGATCGATTATATCGCAGTCAGGAACACCACTCACTTTGATATCTTGTAGAAACATTGAAGGACTTAAGGTATACATACACACTTGAAATCGCGAAAATCGACCAAAATATCGCTATTTTTTTTAATGCTTCAAAAGATTCTCCATATTTTCAGCTTTCCAATAATACTAAGATATTGTCAATATTCGGAATATTTCCGGAGTTACAAAGATTTTTCTTGAGATACTGCCACAGAAAATTCATGTTTCGATATCTAAGCCTAATGCAAACAAACTAAACTTTCTAGATTTTTATTTTAAAATTATAATTTTGGCAAAGAAGTAATTATTTTAAAATATTTTTTTTAATTTGGGCTGTTTGGCAACGGTATGTAACTGTTAAAATAACTGATTTGAGCTTCGTTTGTTTACTTTTTAACCGGCGTGTTCTATTTTCTGTTCTTCCCATCTGTGTATCTTCGCTTTGCATTTATAAATTATTTTGATTGAAAATGGGTTCTTCGAGTCGCTCTAGTCGATCAAAAAAAAGAAGTTCCTTGGCAATCAGCATAAAAAGGTAAAACCTGAATGTATTACTGAAAGTAATGATGAACAATCGTCTGCATCGAAGACAAAATTGGGCAATGTTAACGATTCTGAAACGGACAATGACGTGTTAGGAGAGCGTTTTTTTATTGAACTGGATTGTCTCAATGAATTGTTCAGTGTAATAAACTGCCCAAATTGCTCAGCAAATAATCTGTATGTACAAAGCAATGTCAACATAAATATGGGATGCTGTATTAAGTTGAACCTGGCATGCCACAACTGTGACTATCTTAGTGCTCCTTGTGAAAGCTCTAAAAAAATTGGTCAGTTCTACGAAGGGAATAGACGGCTAGTTTACGCCATGAGGCAGTTAGGATGTGGCCACAGAGAAGCGACTCAGTTCATGAGTGTTATGAACATGCCTCCGCCACCAAATCCGACTCCATACAATCAACACATGAAAGCGCTACTTCGTGTCGTGAAGCCACTTGCTGAAGAAACCATGCGTATGGCTGCACATCGAGTTGCTGAAATTAAAGGATCTGCTGAATGTGGAGTTTCTATGGACGGAAGCTGGCATAAGCGAGGCTACTCATCATTAAATGGAGTAGTTACAGCGCTTTCTGTCGACACAGGGGAAGTCCTCGACGTAGAAGTGCTCTCAAAGGACTGCATTGGGTGCCGCAAATGGAGTGGAGAAGACAAGTCCTCTTCAAAATATGAAAGCTGGAAGGCAAATCACGTTTGCGCCATAAATTACCATGGCTCTTCTGCAAACATGGAGGCTATCGGTGCTGGGAGAATTTTTCAGCGTTCCGTTGATACAAGAGGCCTGGAGTATGTTGACTTTTATGGCGATGGTGATAGCAAGAGCTATTCTGCTGTCTGTGAACTAGACCCATATGACGGGAAGGAGATTAAAAAAAAAGAGTGTATTGGGCATTACCAAAAAAGGCTTGGGACTGCGTTGAGAAAATTGAAGAAAACAGTGAAAGGAATTGGCGGCAAAGGAAAGTTATCTGACGCCAAAATAAACAAAATGCAAAACTATTTTGGCCTTGCATTAAGAAACAACACTGGGTCAGTTTCAGAAATGTCCAAAGCAATTTGGAGTACATTTTACCATTTGAGTGCGAAGGATGATCATCCTCTCCACACCAAATGCCCAAAGGGAAATGACAGTTGGTGTTCGTATCAACGTGCCGCAGCTCGGGGAAAGCAGATAACTTACAAGCATAAAGGAGGACTTCCATTACCTCTGTTAAAACATATTAAACCAATTTATGAAAGGTTGACCAACCCCGAAATGCTGAAAAAATGCCTCCACGGAAAAACTCAGAATGTTAATGAGTGCCTCCACTCCCTAATTTGGAAACGATGCCCGAAAATCAAGTTTGCCGGAATTGAAACAGTAAAACTATCAGTGTTTGATGCTGTTCTCCACTTTAACAGTGGATTCAAACCTGAACTTGAAGTTATGAGAAGAATGAATATCAGTCCTGGACATTACATGGTACTCGGAGTGGAAAATAGGAACAAACTTAGACTCGACGAAAGTTTGCGACAAGCAACCCCTATTCAAAAACAGAGGAGGAAGCAGTTACGAGGAATCAAAAAGAAAAAAGAAGATAAAAAAATTGAAAAAGAAGGACCTACTTATGTTCCAGGAGGGTTTTAGTGTTGTAAGTACTACCCATTTTATCACTTTTGTTCACATGAAGTTATGAAAACATGTTTCCAAACTTTAAACTCAATTTCTGAAGAATCCTGTTTTTGCGATATATTGCATTGTTCCAAACATGATAACTCAGCAATGAATTAACCTATCATAATTATTTTAGTATCATTATGTGCTGTATAGTACAGCAGATGTTGTCTGCCTCAATCTAGGTTATTATTCTAAAAATAAATTTTTAGTGAATTTTTAAACGGCAAAATTTCATGAAAAATTTTGATTTTTCGTCTATCCGTAGTGAAAAAAATTATTAAAAAAAAACTATAATCTCTAATATCTTTATTGAGGCACAAAACATGAAGAATAGTTTTAGGAATAATTTTCAATTGAAATTGTGTGTCTAGACAAATTAGATTTTGAGATATCGCGTTTTAAAAAACATGCTAATTAGCTCACATTACCCTAATTAATTAATTACCAATTATCTCATTAGAGTTTTTTTATGGTGAAATGGTTTTACACATACACCAGTTACTTACTGTTAAATTATAGGATATTTAAAGTGAAAATTAAAAAAAAAAGTCCTAGTGTGTACGTACGCCTTAATGCAATCAATTCTGCTTCATTATCCGCAACATACGTCATCGGTCGTGAATTAATTACGGATTCGCAGTCGCACAACACCGTCATCATTTGCTCATAAGTTAAGGAAGATCGGCCTAGTACTCTTCTTAATAATCTTTTAGGAACACCTATCAGTCGCTCCCACCATCCGCCCCACCAAGACGCGGTCGGTGGGTTAAACTTCCACTTAATAGGATGAAAAGCAGTCTCACTCACAATAAGGTTCCAATCTAACGCACCTAACAAATTTGATGCACCCACAAAATTGGAGCCATTGTCACAATAGATAATACTGCATCGTCCTCTACGAGCTATGAACCTGCGTAAAGCCAGTAAAAAGGCTTCCGTAGATACAGAAGTAACTAGTTCAATGTGTACGGCTCTATACACTGCGCAGGTGAAAAGGCAAACCCAAGATTTCCGATTATCTCTCAGATACAAAGGTCCGGCTAGGTCAATACCGCATACTTCAAATACTGCAGCTTCACGTAAACGGTCTTCTGGAAGAGGTGCAGTGATAGCGTCAAGTTTCTTCGCAGAATATCTCTTGCAAACAACACATTTTGATAAGATGGATCTCACTGTCTTTCTTCCATGTAAGATCCAGAACCTTTCCCTTAAGATGTTAAGCAGCATTTGAGTTCCGGCATGAGCATTTTTTACATGATAGTACATCACCATACGCTTTACAACTTCATGTTCAGATGGTAAAATTGCAGGTATTTTAAAATCTTCACTATCTGTCCGATACAAAAGTTTTGTCTTCAAACGGATTATACCTTGGCTATCTTTGAAGGCTCTCAGAGTTTTTAATCTCTCATTTTGGTCATCAATAAAGCTTTCTTCTTGTATCATTCTGATGATTCTATACTCAGCTACAGAAATTTCTTCGGAATCGAGGATACCATATTTTCTACTATCTTTCATAAGACGACAATTGTTAATGAATCGAAGCAGCCAACCAGTAATTCTTATAGTTTTGATATAGCTCGAGAACTTATACATAAAGGAATTGTCCACATCTTGCAAGTTCACCATTGCTGACACTATTTCTTTCCTCTTTTCCTTTAATACTTCCTCTTTATTTACAGATAATTTAAATTTAGGCCATTCATCAGCTGGAGAACAGAGCCAAACCACCACGCTGACTCTAACAATTGTCTAGCAGAACACCCTCTCGAAGGTAAATCTGCGGGATTCAATTTACTAGGTACATAATGCCAGTTTTCTGGTTCACTCACCAGTCTAATTTCTCGCACTCTATTATATACAAAAGGTGTCCAGTTTTCGCTACCTTTTATCCAACATAAAGCGTTACTGGAGTCTGTCCAAAAAAAGGTAGGAGTATTTTCCAATTTCATATCTGCCACAACTCTTTGCAACAGTCGGCAGCCAATAGTGCAAGCTAACAATTCCAATCGAGGAATTGTAATAGACTTTAGTGGAGCTACTTTGCACCGTGCCTGAACTAATTGGCAGGAAGCTAAGTTTTTTCCTTCACTCCTTAAATATATACAGGTAGCGTAAGCCATCTTGCTTGCATCACAAAACACGTGTATACTCAAAGTGCTAGGATGATCTGGATCTTTTATCAAACGTCTTGGAATAGTAATTTCTCTAAGTATGTCTAACTGTTTTTTCCACTTCACGAATTTTTTAGAAATAGCTGGTGGTAATTCCGAATCCCACGTTATTTTCATTTTCCACAACTCTTGCAACATTAGTTTCGGGTATAAAGTCACTGGGCAAGTATACCCGATTGGGTCAAAAATTTTATGAACTTCTGACAGTATGCTTCTCTTAGTAACAGGTTCATTTTCTTCATTAACTTCTTTCAAATTTACGGAAAGAGTGTCTGAACTTAAAACCCATTGCAGGCCTAACACCGGAACGACTTTATCTGCTCCTTCTGTTGACGAATGGGAATAATTGTGCTCCCACCCTCTAAGGTCGAACTTCTTTTCTGACATAATATCTGTAGCTACTTGAATGAATTCATGCAATTCGGACTCGGTCTTTACACTAGTCAAACAATTATCTACATAAAAGCTGCCTTGTAGTTTTTGAACAACATCTACAGGATATTTTGAGTTCTCGAGTTGTGCCTCCTCCAAAATATTTTCTAGATGGTATTGTATAACAGAATTAAGCAAGAACGGGCTACTAGAAACTCCAAAAACTTCACGACAATGTCTAAAGTACTTCAGTTCATTGTTCTCACTAGACCAAAGGAATCTCAAATAGTTTTTATCATTTTCCTGTACGCGAATTTGTAAAAATGCCTTACGGATGTCCGCCGAAACTCCAAATTTGTTCATTCGGAAACGTGTTAATATAGTAGGAATTAACTCAACAAGATTCACTCCTTTCTCTAGACAGTCATTCAAACTTGGGGAACCTTTCATCCTCGCTGAAGCATCAAACACAGGCCTGATTCTGGTTGTGCTATTTTCTTTGACGACATGTCTGTGAGGTAAATAATGAGATGATAGTTCAATCTCATGCTTAGGAACTTCTTCAATAATTCCTTCTCTTGTCCATTCTTCAAATATTTTATTGTAATCCTCATACAAATTTTCTACTTTTAATTTTCGTACGGTATTGTCCAACCTCCTTGCAGCTAAGTCAAAATTATCAGGTAGTGGAGGGTGATCGGCAAGCCAAGGCAAATGTACCACAAAACGATTTTCCTTGTCGACCTGAACTGTATTAATAAAGTGCTCTCTGGCGGATTCATGAAGCTCTTCTTTAGTTTTCTTCTCAGACGGATCGGTAATTCCAAGACTGTCAAGAGTCCATTGCTATGAAGAATAATGCTTATAATTTGCTCATCGAATTGCCTGATGCTGCTGTGATAATCACGAATATGGCATCTGCATCTGAGTTAAAAGTGAAAAATTGACGATTAAAGTTTTATTCCCCTGTTACTTGATATCACTTTTGCGGAATTTCTTTACACTTTTTTTCCGTTCACATATAACCAAAAAATATTGCGTTTAGGTAAAATAGATGGACCACCCGGTGACAATAACTTAATTTCGTTTAAACAGTGTAGATACGACTTGTGTTCTTAGCACGGAAGTATGGGGTTCGAAAGTGCGGGGTGGTCCCCCCTTAGATGTCTTTCCGGAAGGCTATTGTATATAAAATGCTCTGCAGTTTAAAAAAGAAAAAAAAAAAAAACAACTTGGAGTTTGTTTTAATGACGCAATATGTCAATGAAGCTAGTTAAACAAAAAATAAAGGAACAAGTAATACAAATCATAGCAGAACAAGTAATAAAAATCATACAACCAATAAAAATCAATTCGATTAGTTTTGAGCAGTGTTCATTGTGGACAAAGAAGATATATTTTGCTCATCAACTCCCCACTTTTTAGCATATGCGTTGCTACAAAGTAGGGGGCGAAAAAAGAGATGAAAGGCCTAAACCACTGAGAAGCAGCACAAAGCATTTGTACATGATGCTGTATTCACACCAAGTGCGACATCGGAAAATGATAGCAAGGGAAAATTTCAGCGAGCGTCATTGTTTTCTACATAATTCAATAAACCACGCCCTCTTATGGACATACTTTATTGCGTCATTAAAAGCAAGTTTCTCATTGGCCACTGAGGGTAGTGCTTTCCCACCAAAGTCGAAGAAGACAAAAAACTTGTCTTTTCTCTCCTCCGCAACCGCAGAGCATATTTTTGAAAGCAATAATATGCCTTGCGATTGCGTAGATGAGAAAAGACAAGAGTTTTTGCCTCTGTCACCATGGGCGTGAAAGCACATTGGGATTTGATGATTGAGCTGTAGAATACATAAGTTCTTGCTGTTGGTTTAGTAACTATAGCAACAATCTATTAACTGACACAAAATGTCGGCTTTGGCGTAATGTAGTTAGAAGCTAGCTTTAGAGCTTCAGATGCGCGCAAGACAAAAGCTTGTCTCTGAATAACTACAGTTGTTTGGTGTTTCTGCAGCCGGGGACTATTGGTATGCTGAAGGTCGAAGATCTCGATATCAGCCACCGCCTCCAGGTTGGAGAGACGGCGTTCCTGTGCCAGCAAAAAACAGTGGATTAGCTCCTGTGCAACCGCAAGCTTCATGTAAGAGCTGAACATTTTTATTTTGAAACTAAGATCCTTAAAATAAAAATAAATAAATTAAATAACAATAATTATTTAAAAAAAAAATCGGTAAGTGTGTCAAAAATTGATGTTTCTTCTGAAATAAGGTAAATAATGTAAAATAACACCTTCCAAACGAAATAATTTTCTTGTATGATAATATTTCTGATGTTTTTGTCGTATTATTGAGAAAGATGAGAGGTTGGTGTCCCGTAACGGTAACATCGAATCAGAAGTTAAATAAATATAATTGCTCAGTTCAACTATCTCACAATATTTCTTTCGCTTTATTTCCTAATAAGTTAAAATTATAAGTACTCATGAAGATTAATTAACTCAAAAAACTATGCTAAGTAATCAAAAACCATTTTAATGGAACACAACACAAAACTAACAAAATACAACTGTTGCCATTTTGACCAAAACAAAGATAATAATAAGGAAGAGTGTTAACATTCTCCCACCTAAGTTAAGTTTTATCTTAAAATTTAACTTATAACTAATCACAAATACAATTACAACAATAATATTATTCAAAACAATTCACAAGTTCAGTTTATCAGGCATCTTAATAACTCGACCACTTCTGGTTCTTTGTGCTTCCTTTTAAAGGTTTGAGACTGCAGTCAACTGACTGGCTGATTTTTGGCTTTGGATTTAATTTAATATTTGACAATTTCTTCTCAACTAGAACCGACTCTGCTGCCGACACCTCTAAAGGATATAGTCGCTGTATTGGTCGAAGCAACTCACCTCTCGCTGTCTTTAACTTTACAAGTCTAGTAACACCATCTTTGCAGGGGACTACCTCAATGACTTTTCCAAGCGGCCAATTCACACGCTTTGTGTTGTCGCTTCCAATCAAGACAATGTCACCAACCGATACTCCGAGACTTCTTTTACATTCTGGTCTCTGTATTAAAGCTCCCAAGTACTCTGATCGAAATCTATTCCTTAATGCCTTTTGTAAATTCTGTCTATACTTAACACGTTGATTAAGACTCTGGTGATCGATTATATCGCAGTCAGGAACACCACTCACTTTGATATCTTGTAGAAACATTGAAGGACTTAAGGTATACATACACACTTGAAATCGCGAAAATCGACCAAAATATCGCTATTTTTTTTAATGCTTCAAAAGATTCTCCATATTTTCAGCTTTCCAATAATACTAAGATATTGTCAATATTCGGAATATTTCCGGAGTTACAAAGATTTTTCTTGAGATACTGCCACAGAAAATTCATGTTTCGATATCTAAGCCTAATGCAAACAAACTAAACTTTCTAGATTTTTATTTTAAAATTATAATTTTGGCAAAGAAGTAATTATTTTAAAATATTTTTTTTAATTTGGGCTGTTTGGCAACGGTATGTAACTGTTAAAATAACTGATTTGAGCTTCGTTTGTTTACTTTTTAACCGGCGTGTTCTATTTTCTGTTCTTCCCATCTGTGTATCTTCGCTTTGCATTTATAAATTATTTTGATTGAAAATGGGTTCTTCGAGTCGCTCTAGTCGATCAAAAAAAAAGAAGTTCCTTGGCAATCAGCATAAAAAGGTAAAACCTGAATGTATTACTGAAAGTAATGATGAACAATCGTCTGCATCGAAGACAAAATTGGGCAATGTTAACGATTCTGAAACGGACAATGACGTGTTAGGAGAGCGTTTTTTTATTGAACTGGATTGTCTCAATGAATTGTTCAGTGTAATAAACTGCCCAAATTGCTCAGCAAATAATCTGTATGTACAAAGCAATGTCAACATAAATATGGGATGCTGTATTAAGTTGAACCTGGCATGCCACAACTGTGACTATCTTAGTGCTCCTTGTGAAAGCTCTAAAAAAATTGGTCAGTTCTACGAAGGGAATAGACGGCTAGTTTACGCCATGAGGCAGTTAGGATGTGGCCACAGAGAAGCGACTCAGTTCATGAGTGTTATGAACATGCCTCCGCCACCAAATCCGACTCCATACAATCAACACATGAAAGCGCTACTTCGTGTCGTGAAGCCACTTGCTGAAGAAACCATGCGTATGGCTGCACATCGAGTTGCTGAAATTAAAGGATCTGCTGAATGTGGAGTTTCTATGGACGGAAGCTGGCATAAGCGAGGCTACTCATCATTAAATGGAGTAGTTACAGCGCTTTCTGTCGACACAGGGGAAGTCCTCGACGTAGAAGTGCTCTCAAAGGACTGCATTGGGTGCCGCAAATGGAGTGGAGAAGACAAGTCCTCTTCAAAATATGAAAGCTGGAAGGCAAATCACGTTTGCGCCATAAATTACCATGGCTCTTCTGCAAACATGGAGGCTATCGGTGCTGGGAGAATTTTTCAGCGTTCCGTTGATACAAGAGGCCTGGAGTATGTTGACTTTTATGGCGATGGTGATAGCAAGAGCTATTCTGCTGTCTGTGAACTAGACCCATATGACGGGAAGGAGATTAAAAAAAAAGAGTGTATTGGGCATTACCAAAAAAGGCTTGGGACTGCGTTGAGAAAATTGAAGAAAACAGTGAAAGGAATTGGCGGCAAAGGAAAGTTATCTGACGCCAAAATAAACAAAATGCAAAACTATTTTGGCCTTGCATTAAGAAACAACACTGGGTCAGTTTCAGAAATGTCCAAAGCAATTTGGAGTACATTTTACCATTTGAGTGCGAAGGATGATCATCCTCTCCACACCAAATGCCCAAAGGGAAATGACAGTTGGTGTTCGTATCAACGTGCCGCAGCTCGGGGAAAGCAGATAACTTACAAGCATAAAGGAGGACTTCCATTACCTCTGTTAAAACATATTAAACCAATTTATGAAAGGTTGACCAACCCCGAAATGCTGAAAAAATGCCTCCACGGAAAAACTCAGAATGTTAATGAGTGCCTCCACTCCCTAATTTGGAAACGATGCCCGAAAATCAAGTTTGCCGGAATTGAAACAGTAAAACTATCAGTGTTTGATGCTGTTCTCCACTTTAACAGTGGATTCAAACCTGAACTTGAAGTTATGAGAAGAATGAATATCAGTCCTGGACATTACATGGTACTCGGAGTGGAAAATAGGAACAAACTTAGACTCGACGAAAGTTTGCGACAAGCAACCCCTATTCAAAAACAGAGGAGGAAGCAGTTACGAGGAATCAAAAAGAAAAAAGAAGATAAAAAAATTGAAAAAGAAGGACCTACTTATGTTCCAGGAGGGTTTTAGTGTTGTAAGTACTACCCATTTTATCACTTTTGTTCACATGAAGTTATGAAAACATGTTTCCAAACTTTAAACTCAATTTCTGAAGAATCCTGTTTTTGCGATATATTGCATTGTTCCAAACATGATAACTCAGCAATGAATTAACCTATCATAATTATTTTAGTATCATTATGTGCTGTATAGTACAGCAGATGTTGTCTGCCTCAATCTAGGTTATTATTCTAAAAATAAATTTTTAGTGAATTTTTAAACGGCAAAATTTCATGAAAAATTTTGATTTTTCGTCTATCCGTAGTGAAAAAAATTATTAAAAAAAAACTATAATCTCTAATATCTTTATTGAGGCACAAAACATGAAGAATAGTTTTAGGAATAATTTTCAATTGAAATTGTGTGTCTAGACAAATTAGATTTTGAGATATCGCGTTTTAAAAAACATGCTAATTAGCTCACATTACCCTAATTAATTAATTACCAATTATCTCATTAGAGTTTTTTTATGGTGAAATGGTTTTACACATACACCAGTTACTTACTGTTAAATTATAGGATATTTAAAGTGAAAATTAAAAAAAAAAGTCCTAGTGTGTACGTACGCCTTAATGCAATCAATTCTGCTTCATTATCCGCAACATACGTCATCGGTCGTGAATTAATTACGGATTCGCAGTCGCACAACACCGTCATCATTTGCTCATAAGTTAAGGAAGATCGGCCTAGTACTCTTCTTAATAATCTTTTAGGAACACCTATCAGTCGCTCCCACCATCCGCCCCACCAAGACGCGGTCGGTGGGTTAAACTTCCACTTAATAGGATGAAAAGCAGTCTCACTCACAATAAGGTTCCAATCTAACGCACCTAACAAATTTGATGCACCCACAAAATTGGAGCCATTGTCACAATAGATAATACTGCATCGTCCTCTACGAGCTATGAACCTGCGTAAAGCCAGTAAAAAGGCTTCCGTAGATACAGAAGTAACTAGTTCAATGTGTACGGCTCTATACACTGCGCAGGTGAAAAGGCAAACCCAAGATTTCCGATTATCTCTCAGATACAAAGGTCCGGCTAGGTCAATACCGCATACTTCAAATACTGCAGCTTCACGTAAACGGTCTTCTGGAAGAGGTGCAGTGATAGCGTCAAGTTTCTTCGCAGAATATCTCTTGCAAACAACACATTTTGATAAGATGGATCTCACTGTCTTTCTTCCATGTAAGATCCAGAACCTTTCCCTTAAGATGTTAAGCAGCATTTGAGTTCCGGCATGAGCATTTTTTACATGATAGTACATCACCATACGCTTTACAACTTCATGTTCAGATGGTAAAATTGCAGGTATTTTAAAATCTTCACTATCTGTCCGATACAAAAGTTTTGTCTTCAAACGGATTATACCTTGGCTATCTTTGAAGGCTCTCAGAGTTTTTAATCTCTCATTTTGGTCATCAATAAAGCTTTCTTCTTGTATCATTCTGATGATTCTATACTCAGCTACAGAAATTTCTTCGGAATCGAGGATACCATATTTTCTACTATCTTTCATAAGACGACAATTGTTAATGAATCGAAGCAGCCAACCAGTAATTCTTATAGTTTTGATATAGCTCGAGAACTTATACATAAAGGAATTGTCCACATCTTGCAAGTTCACCATTGCTGACACTATTTCTTTCCTCTTTTCCTTTAATACTTCCTCTTTATTTACAGATAATTTAAATTTAGGCCATTCATCAGCTGGAGAACAGAGCCAAACCACCACGCTGACTCTAACAATTGTCTAGCAGAACACCCTCTCGAAGGTAAATCTGCGGGATTCAATTTACTAGGTACATAATGCCAGTTTTCTGGTTCACTCACCAGTCTAATTTCTCGCACTCTATTATATACAAAAGGTGTCCAGTTTTCGCTACCTTTTATCCAACATAAAGCGTTACTGGAGTCTGTCCAAAAAAAGGTAGGAGTATTTTCCAATTTCATATCTGCCACAACTCTTTGCAACAGTCGGCAGCCAATAGTGCAAGCTAACAATTCCAATCGAGGAATTGTAATAGACTTTAGTGGAGCTACTTTGCACCGTGCCTGAACTAATTGGCAGGAAGCTAAGTTTTTTCCTTCACTCCTTAAATATATACAGGTAGCGTAAGCCATCTTGCTTGCATCACAAAACACGTGTATACTCAAAGTGCTAGGATGATCTGGATCTTTTATCAAACGTCTTGGAATAGTAATTTCTCTAAGTATGTCTAACTGTTTTTTCCACTTCACGAATTTTTTAGAAATAGCTGGTGGTAATTCCGAATCCCACGTTATTTTCATTTTCCACAACTCTTGCAACATTAGTTTCGGGTATAAAGTCACTGGGCAAGTATACCCGATTGGGTCAAAAATTTTATGAACTTCTGACAGTATGCTTCTCTTAGTAACAGGTTCATTTTCTTCATTAACTTCTTTCAAATTTACGGAAAGAGTGTCTGAACTTAAAACCCATTGCAGGCCTAACACCGGAACGACTTTATCTGCTCCTTCTGTTGACGAATGGGAATAATTGTGCTCCCACCCTCTAAGGTCGAACTTCTTTTCTGACATAATATCTGTAGCTACTTGAATGAATTCATGCAATTCGGACTCGGTCTTTACACTAGTCAAACAATTATCTACATAAAAGCTGCCTTGTAGTTTTTGAACAACATCTACAGGATATTTTGAGTTCTCGAGTTGTGCCTCCTCCAAAATATTTTCTAGATGGTATTGTATAACAGAATTAAGCAAGAACGGGCTACTAGAAACTCCAAAAACTTCACGACAATGTCTAAAGTACTTCAGTTCATTGTTCTCACTAGACCAAAGGAATCTCAAATAGTTTTTATCATTTTCCTGTACGCGAATTTGTAAAAATGCCTTACGGATGTCCGCCGAAACTCCAAATTTGTTCATTCGGAAACGTGTTAATATAGTAGGAATTAACTCAACAAGATTCACTCCTTTCTCTAGACAGTCATTCAAACTTGGGGAACCTTTCATCCTCGCTGAAGCATCAAACACAGGCCTGATTCTGGTTGTGCTATTTTCTTTGACGACATGTCTGTGAGGTAAATAATGAGATGATAGTTCAATCTCATGCTTAGGAACTTCTTCAATAATTCCTTCTCTTGTCCATTCTTCAAATATTTTATTGTAATCCTCATACAAATTTTCTACTTTTAATTTTCGTACGGTATTGTCCAACCTCCTTGCAGCTAAGTCAAAATTATCAGGTAGTGGAGGGTGATCGGCAAGCCAAGGCAAATGTACCACAAAACGATTTTCCTTGTCGACCTGAACTGTATTAATAAAGTGCTCTCTGGCGGATTCATGAAGCTCTTCTTTAGTTTTCTTCTCAGACGGATCGGTAATTCCAAGACTGTCAAGAGTCCATAACTCTGTTATTGTTCTGGTAGTAGAAAGCATAGAATGCGCTACTGAGGTTTCATTCTCTTCTGATGAAGTCTGTGGTATACGACCCATTACAGTCCACCCTAACCGTGTTTCCATTGCTGTTAAACCACAAGGTAAGGATTTGTAACCACCAGTAATAATTTTTCCAGCTACATCAGCTCCTATTAGAATTTCAATGGGACCCTTATAATCTTCATTTACTTGTATATTACAGTCAAGAAATTCTTTTATATGAATCACAGGAATTGTAGGTGGGGTACTTTCACAGATAACAGGTTGACTCAATACTTTGAAATGACAATTATATGACCCATCGGAACTTGACAGATATAAGGTAAATACATCATGTTTATATACTCCAGTATTTTCTCCACCAAACAGAGAATGTTGAAGATATTCACAGCTTTCTCTTTTATATTTCATCTCTTTAGCCCTGTCCTTTAAGATATAAGAACGTTGTGATGCAGTGTCGATAATGGCTCTTGCCTTCCGTTTTCTACCTGCACCTCTAATTAAAACTGTTAATGTCAGTAACATAACACTAGGACCTTTGGATACATTAGCGAGTGCTTGATCCTCCTTCGGAATATCATCAAATTCTGCGGTTGTTTTCCCGGTGGGTAGGTGTACCTGCTGCTTTATATTATGACAGAGTAATATATTATGTCTCTTCCCACAGCCTAAACAAGTTACCTTTGAATAGCATTTACGAACTTGATGCCCTGGTTTTAAACACAGAAAACAGCATCCAGACTTCTCCACAAGATTTTCTCTATCTCTCATTGACATCTTTCGTGCCTTCAAACAGTCAGCAGAATTGTGAAAATTGTGGCAAAATATGCACTGCTTCTGATCCCTCGAAGAAGTTAAAAGATCGGCCGTACTAGCTATTTGACGAGATTCCGCATATTTATGTTTATTATTTACAACTTTCTTTTCTTTGGACAAGTTAAAAGTATGTTTGTTTATTACTCCAAAATCTTGTGAAGCTAGAATAATACGCTCTTCAGCTTGTACTTCATCTTGAAGAAAATCAAGAATTGAATCGAGATCAGTCTTAACATTAATTTTATTTACATTTTGATCTTCTTCATCATGCGACCTGCGGTTTGTAGATCTGTATCGTTCCCAGGCTAGAAGTGTGTCCTCAGCTAGCGCAGACTCAACAAGTGGAAAAAGCATCGATGCGTATTTATCCCTGGTTACTCCTAATACTTCAAGTGCACGAAGTTTCGTTTCTAACAAATCATAAAGATTTCTCAAAGATTTCTTAGGCATATTTTGTTTTTGGAGAACCAATGATAAAAGATCTCTAACATACACTTGTATAAGTAATTCTTCTCTACCAAAACGCAATTTTAGTTGTTCTACAGCTTTATCATAACTGTTCCCACCAGGTGGAAAGCTTTTAATTAACTCTTCAGCAACACTTCCTTTCTCCATGCATTGGGAAAGATAAGCGAATTTATCATGTAGATCTAAATTAGGATCTTTATCTACTTTTTCAAATTGACCCCAGAATCTAACCCAGTTCCTTAAATCTCCATTAAATGTAGGTAACTGTATTTTAGGGTACCTCAATAATGTATGTTGCTGAGTAGCACTGCAATTGGAAAGAACATCTTCCCTTTCCACAAGCGATAATTCTCTCAATTTAAACTGTAATAACCGCCAACGGTCAATATAGCTTTCGGATTCATCCATCTCTTTCTCTAGAATATTATCTTCAACGTTTTCAGAGAAAAGAAATTGTTTAACATTCTCTTCAGAATTTACCATTAGCATAGCTTTTTCTTCAATAACTTTTAATTTAAGAATTTTATCAGAAATTTCTAAATTCGATTCTTCAGCATCGAACTCATTACATGCTTTACTGAATAATCTCCGTTGTTGAGTTCTTGTTTTCTTAGCAGCCTCCATATTATTGTAAAAGTTAAATAAATAAAGCGAAACTCACCGAATAATCAACAGTCGTAATCCTGTCGCGGACGCCAGATGTCCCGTAACGGTAACATCGAATCAGAAGTTAAATAAATATAATTGCTCAGTTCAACTATCTCACAATATTTCTTTCGCTTTATTTCCTAATAAGTTAAAATTATAAGTACTCATGAAGATTAATTAACTCAAAAAACTATGCTAAGTAATCAAAAACCATTTTAATGGAACACAACACAAAACTAACAAAATACAACTGTTGCCATTTTGACCAAAACAAAGATAATAATAAGGAAGAGTGTTAACAGTTGGGCTTCTCCTGAGTAATTGGAAGGCAGGAGTTCAAGTTTCACCTCAGCCAATAGATGGCAGCATCTACAGTCCACCTCCACAATTTTGACATAGTTATGAGGGGGAGGGAAACTTTCCCCCAGTACCATTTCACTCAAAGAAACTGACAGCAACCGACCACAGGGTTTTCGGAGCCACAGATTTAGCGAGCACGTTTTCTGCAAGTACCTGTGGCCGACGCTCAAACCAATAAACCTACCCACGGCAATATTTCTGATGATATATTTTTTTTAATTTTAACTGAATCGGAACATTTAAATGATTGAGGAATGATGCTGTAATGGTAATACTATTACAACAATAAATATATTATGTACTATTGTACCGTTGTAGCACTACAGTATTCATTTCTTATAGCAAGCAATTTCAGCTTCTAGTTTTGAAATTAAAAGTAAATCAGTATTCATTTTCTCTCTTTTCATTCGAGTAGAGCTCATTGATATTTTAACGTATGGCATTTGTTTTGCTCAGATTTTGCGCTGGTGTGCAATAAAAGTTATTGAGAGTTAAAGTAGTCAGTCTTTAGACAGCTAAAAAGTACTACTGGGAAGATTTTATGTTGCCATAAATAACTTACCCATTTCAACATTCGAAATAAAACTTTGTTCTCTTTGGGTACACATTTAGAAGAGTTTATCGCAGTTGAAAGTCGGATAATTTCGTTTCATTTATTTAGCGTTTATTTATTTATCAAAACGTCGAGTAAAAGGTATTGAATACTTTAGCACTAAAAGACAACTTTAAACACATTGAATGCCATTTTCTTCTAGTAAACTCAAGGGTTTAAATAAGATATCTAAGCAAAAAAAATAAATAAATAAAATAATTCCAAATGAAAATTATTTGAAATCAGGTTTATGAGATCCAAATACGCATAAAATTTTACTTGGCACAAGCATAAAATTTCACTTGGCGGTACGATAGCAAAGGTTTTTTATCTGTTTTCGCAGGGGAGACAGGCGCTTCACGTGGCGGAGGGAATTCGGCTGCTGGTAGGGGTCAATCACAAGTTAGTGGCATGCAAGATCGAAACGTACCTGGTAGGAACAGACAACAGGGTGCTGCAACATCATCCAAAGGTGGCAAGAAAACAGCAAGCAATCAAGAAGAGCAAAAAGATTCAACGAAGCTTTACCAGTCGGACGATTTTGATGGAATTTACCAAGATGGAGATACAACAACTGAAAATATGGAAGATGTATTGTATGAACTTTCCAAAGGAGCTAACCTCTTAGAGTTTAATCTATTATTAATAGCGGTGCAAGTAGTTTACTTAGTATTATACAATATTAACGCCTAAATTTTAACTTGGGTATTTATCATATAAAAGTTAACTGGATAATATTTTCATAGTAAATCAATATGCTTGCACTTTTCTGGAATCTTTTACTGATTTTTTATTTGAAGTTAAAAATTTGTGCTTTTGTATTCGAATTGCAGTTTTAAAAAATAGTTAAGTTTTACGGGAAAGTAGGATAAAGTTAACAAAAAGAAAAAAGTGTGAAAGAAGTCTTAAAACATAGCGAAAATATCCTTAAACATAAAAAAAATAAAATAAATAGGTTAAAAAATTAAATAAATTTGAAGAATAAAAAAAAATGAAAGTAGGGTTCTGAGATGGAGGAAAATGGGTTTGAAAAATGTTTTTTTAATTCCTAAATTTTAACTAGGATATTTTAGCATGTAAAAAAAAAGCAGCATTCATCAGTTGGTACAATGTAAAAATAATATCCATTTTGTAATTAAATAGTGTTCTCTTTGAAATTTTAAATGTGCTCTTATTGTTGTACTTTGTTTTAAGGAAATGAGCCTCTACTGGGAAGATTTTATGTTGGCATAAATAACTTACCCATTTCAACATTCGAAAAAAAACTTTGTTCTCTTTAGGTACACATTTAGAAGAGTTTATCGCACTTGAAAGTCGGATAATTTCGTTTCATTTATTTAGCGTTTATTTATTTATCAAAACGTCGAGTAAAAGGTATTAAATACTTTAGCACTAAAAGACAACTTTAAACACATTGAATGCCATTTTCTTCTAGTAAACTCAAGGGTTTAAATAAGATATCTAAGCAAAAAATAAATAAATAAATAAAATAATTCCAAATGAAAATTATTTGAAATCAGGTTTATGAGATCCAAATACGCAAATGGTTATGAAATTTAACTAAATGAATCATAATGCTAACATTTTCTTCCAATTTTACTGTAAATTAAATAACTATTTCAGTATAACGGGAAGTGGGAATAGATAACGAAGGGAAAAAAATTTTCTTTTAATCCTTAAATATGGTAACAAAATTAATGCAATGTAAAGTCTATCTCTTTTGAGCTTTTTAATTTTTTCCCCTAAAAAGAGACTTTTTCTAAGACTAGTCCGAACCTTTTTGTTTGGAATTGAAATTCCAAAAGAAAGAATTTTCAATTGTATTTCTTTCGAATTGGGCAATTTGAATAAATTGGCGCCTTATGCAGATTAATCACTCACTTTAGACGATCTAATTTTATTTCAGCTTTCCTTAATTCTTTTCTTACTTCTGAATTCAGTGCAGCTCTAGCAACAGCGCCAACAAAAGAGAATTACAAATTTTCCCGGTTAACCTTTTCGACAGTGAAATAAGCGTGACAAATTGTGTTGAAAAGGATGCGAATTGAAACGTTTGATGCCAAATGGTTATTTTTCAGTTTTAACCTCAGAAAGACTCAATTATTCTTTAAAATTTTATGCATAATAAATAATACTAAACACTAGAGTTCGCCCAAAAGTCGAAATTCTACCGCAATAATTAAATTTGGCATGGAAAACATAATTCAATTTATACAGGGTGTCCCAAAAGGTCGTTTACAAACTTAACATGCTGGTCTGTCATATCATGATGAACAAGATTTACATAGGAACTTGTGTCCGAAAATTCAAACTGAGACCGCTAGAGGGCGATAATTGCACGAAAACGGGAGAGTGGGAAAAACAATCATTTCAGGCGTGAACGTTGAAGGAGAAGGAGGAATGAGTTTAGTAACGCAGAAATGGCCGACATGCATTACGTATACGGCGCCGCTGATGGAAATGGACGAGCCGCGGCACGGACGTACCTTGAGCGCTTCCCAAACAGACGTCAGCCAAGTCATGTTTTGTTTGGACGATTGCACCGCAGATTACGTGAATCAGGTTCTTTCAGTACGTAGCCACATCGGTCGAGAACATGCTACACGCACGCCTGTCGTAGAGGAAACCGTGCTACAGGAGTTTGGCCTCAACCCGCAAACAAGTCTCCGAGAAGGCGAATGTGTATTGGGTGTAGGTCGTTCCACCATAATGCGCATACTGCACGATGACATGCAATACCCTTACCACTTCCAAAAAGAACAGGCATTGTGCGCTGACGATTATCCCAAACGCATTGCATTCTCACGCTGGTATTTGCAACAGCGGGTCACACAGCCAGATTTTCCATCGTGGATTTTGTTTTCTGATGAATCCAGCTTTACACAAGATGGTGTCGTGAACCTGCACAACATGCACGTATGGGCGCATGAAAACCCAAGGTGTACACGTGCCCATGCACATCAACAACGTTTCACCGTAAATGTTTGGGCTGGTATTATCGGTGACATGTTGATTGGCCCTTACCTTCTACTTGAACGCCTCGACGGAAATACCTATCGCATTTTTTTAGAAAGAGTTTTGCCGGATCTGATGGGTGACGTTACAGCCGCTACACGCCGAAACATCTGGTTTAAGCATGATGGAGCGCATGCCCACTTTAGCTACACTGTTCGAGAATACCTCGATAGCATTTATCCTAATCGCTGGATTGGTAGAGGCGGACCAGTCCAATGGCCGCTGCGATCCCCCGACCTGACTTCCCTGGATTTCTACCTGTGGGAACACATGAAGTCCACAGTGTACGAGACACCCGTAACATCGGACATGGATCTTATGGCCAGGATCGCGGAAGCGGCAGCACGTGTCCGTGACACTCCTGGCCAATTTGAACGGGTTCGTGAATCCATGCGCCGACGCTGTGAAACGTGCATTGTGGCGAATGGAAGGAATTTTGAACATTTGCTGTGATGTAATGATGTTTTGTAATAAAAATCATATTAACACCACTGTCGATATCATTTTTTTTCTCCTCATCCAAACCTGCACTTATCGCCCTCTAGCGGTCTCAGTTTGCATTTTCGGACACAAGTTCCTATGTAAATCTTGTTCATCATGATATGACAGCCCACCATGTTAAGTTTGTAAACGACCTTTTGGGACACACTGTATAGTAACTAGCTGCGACGCCCGGCGTTGCACGGTCTATCTTAAATTATATTTTGCAAATACAGCGATGCCTCATCAAAATGTTAGAAACGTTGATTATTATTTTTTATTTGTTTAACAATGGCAACTGCATGGATTTGTTTGTTCGAACGGCAACTGTAAAGCGGCCTTTACACACACGTTTTTAACCGCGGTCCGGACGACGAGCCATTCAGATCCGCGGTCAAGAGCGTGCGTGTAAATGCAATTTTAGGACGCTCAAGAACGCGGTTAAGAATGACACTCAGATGCGCGCTCATGATCGCGCTCCAAGAAATGATGCACTTTACATACACGTTCTTACTCGCGCATCAAAGCGGGAGGATTGGACAATTCTGCAGGCTGTGGCTTCTGTAGGGCTTCAATGGAACGCCTCGCATCTGAACGCGATCTTGCGCGCGGTTAAGAATGTGGTGCAGTTTTAGACACATTCTTGAACGCTACGGTTTTACTCGCGTTCTTGACCGTGGCTAGATGCGCCACGTTCAGTAGCGCGGTTAAGAACGTATGTGTAAAGGGCGCTTAACAATTGTTGAAACGATGCAACAATGCAAATAAGATAAAACGGTCATCGTCTGGGTTAAATAAAATTAAAGTTAATTACCGTGAAAAAAAATTTCAAACTACAGAGAAAAACGCTTATAACTTCTTTTCTAGTTAATTGAGAGGCTATCAATTTTAGCACGAACTACAAAACTCTTTCTAGGATAGTTTCTTACGGGCTTTTCAATGGTATCAAGCTCGAAAGGATGCGATCATTTCTTCCGATAGAAAAGTACTATTTTATGCAATTTTCGGAACTCCGCTCCACTTGGTCTTAGAGTGATGATATATAGCCTATAGCCTTCCTCCATAAATGAGCTATCTAACACTGAAAGAAGTTTTCAAATCGGACCAGTAGTTCCTAAGATTCGCGCGTTCAAGCAAACAAACTCTACAGCTTTATAATATTAGTATATCAAATTTGGCGATTATAACGTCGCGTTTATTTTGATCATCCTCACTTAAAACAAACTTATTCTAAATCATTGTCGCCGCAGGGCCAATGGAAACAATTCAAGCAACGTCATTGGTCACTTGGCACCGATGAAAGCAATATAAACAAAGGAAGCCGTAGCAGCGCTTTACATCGATTTCGACAAATCTAATTAAAAATAGGCCTAAACAAAGTTCTTCTACATTATATAAAATTAACACTAAATACGACACTATAACTATTGTAATAATTAACAAATTTCTTTTATAATGATTGAATTATATGTAAATACTGGGTTATAATCAGAAAAAGCTGTGCAAATAGTCTAATTTTAAGATACTAATTTTGCCTAGTGTACTCCATGTAGAACTCAATTGGGAATCATAGTTAACAGAGAGCGGATATCACGGGACAAAGATGCTCGCTCATGAATCCTTCTAGCGGTAAATTGCCTCCATTGCAATCGTGAATGTAGCCGCTTGTACTTCTGCCGATGTCGTATTAAATTGAGTGGAAGTTAAATATAACGTAAATGTTTGCTAACACTAGTCTCATTTTTCATTCATTGCTTCAGAGACGCCTTCACTCAAACTCCTATTATACTTATTTTAATATTAGATTTATGACAACAATTTCTTTTTACTTAATAATTTACTCCACGAAGACATGTTGCCATCTGCTATCTATATCAATGTGACATTACAATTACAAATGAGACTTTCCTGCAAAAATAAAAGGGGAAATAATTAACTAATAATAAACTATTTCCAGAATTTTTTAATTGATATCAGTAAAATTCGTCAATAGTTACTAAACAAAAAAATGTAAGAAAATCGGTTGAAAAACTGGAGAAAATGAATGTTAATTGTTTCGTCTTTGCCTATTTATATATAGATTACACTAAGATTTCGCTGATTCAACAAAATATCTATAATGTATAATTTAAAAATTCACTCATGTTTAATAGCTACTGAGGTTACAGTAATCACTGTTGAATTTTTAACCGACTTCACAAAGGAAGGAGGTTATACATTCATATTGTATGTATGTCGTTTTTTTTTTGTTTGTTTGTCCACACACAACTTCTCACCGGATGAACCGATTTTCATGATTTTTTAAAATTGATCGAGGGTGGTTTTCCATAGGTCCCGTATCTTCGTTTGACCACATTCGATAGTTAGAAAAAAAAGTTATGGGCAGAAATAGGGTCATTTTTTTTTGGTTTTTCATCCATAACTTTTGACAAAATGAACCGATTTTGATGACTTTTTCTTTAATAGATAGAGGATCGTCTAACTCAAATATCACACATCAATTTGACTACATTTATTTTTTTTTAGAAGAAACGTTACGGGTGAATAAAATAATTTTTAGAAAAAAATAGAACCGACAAATTATAAATTGCGCTAAAAGTGAAAAATAAATTAATTCTTTAAACAACATCGATGTGACTTTTAAACATAGTTTTAGAAGTCGGGGCGAAATTATGGGTCTAATTACCATTACACCATGTGTTCATATTTAGACTGTTGCTATCCTGGGCCATTTATATTTGTAATTGATTCATGATTACAAATCTATCCTAATTTTGCACCGACTTCTAAAACTATGTTTAAAAGTCACATCGATGTTGTTTAAAGAATTAATTTATTTTTCACTTTTTAGCGCAATTTATAATTTCAAGTCGGTTCTATTTTTTTCTAAAAATTATTTTATTTTATTCTTTTTAGTGTAAATATATTTTTTTCCTGAATATTCTTTTTTGAAAAATATCCATGTCAAAGAGAAAACCTTTGAATGTATGGCACTAAAAACTAATTATTGGTACGATAAATTTCGTTTTGAAGTCGATGCAAACAAACTGATTGGATTTATTTTTTGCCCTAGAGAAGCCTTCAGTCAAATTCTTGCAACAATTGCTTTTAATGTTACAGCTTAGATGCCACAAAAGCGTCTCTAACAATGACTTTTACATTCATTAATAGTTTTCCCAACAAAGAAAAATCAAGCCAAGCCTTTCCAATTAAAGTAAAAAATACTTATTTTTCATCCGAAACGTTTTTTTCTAAAACACAAATGTAGTCAAATTGATGTGCGATATTTGAGTTAGACGACCCTCTATCGATTAAAGAAAAAATCAGCAAAATCGATTCACTTAGTCAAAAGATATGTATAAGAAAACAAAGAAATGACTATCTTTCTGCCCGTAACTTTTTTTTTTTAATTGTCGAAAAGGTCAAACAAAGATACGGGACCTATGGGAACCACCGCCGATCGTTTAAAAAAAATCATGAAACTCTGTCCATCCTGTGAGAAGTTCTTAGTGGACAAACAAACAAAAACGACATACATACAATACGAATGTATAACCTCCTTCCTTTGTGAAGTCGGTTAAAAATAAGTATTTTTAATTCTAATTGGAAAGGCTTGACTTGATTTTTCCTTGTTGGGAAAACTATTAATAAATATAAAACTCATTACTCTCTGCACAATTTCATTAGTGTGTGTTAAAAAAGTTTTTGTTACCATTGTGCTATAATAATAAATGCAATTACAGCAAGATTTTTACTGAACGCTTCTCTGAGGCAAAAATTAAATCCAAGCAGTTTGCTTGCTAAAATCGACTTCTAAACGGAATTTATCATACAAATGATTAGTTTTTAGTGCCATTTATTCAAAGAAGGTTTGCTCTTTGATATGTATTTTTTGAAAAATAAATTATTTATAGAAAAAATATTTACAATAAAAAGAATAAAATAAAATAACTTTTGAGAAAAAAATAGAACCGACTTCAAAGCAGAACTACTACAAATTGAGCTAAAAAGTAAAAAATAAATTAATTCTTTAACCAACATCGATGTGACTTTTAAACAGTTTTATAAGTCGGTGCAAAATTATGAGCCTAAGTACCATTACACCAAGTGCTACTTCATATTAGAACTGTTGCTAATTCTGGGCCATTTATATTTTTAATTGATTCATGATTACAAAATATTTCATCTATCCTAATTTTGCACCGACTTCTAAAACTATGTTTAAAAGTCACATCGATGTTGTTTTAAGAATTAATTTATTTTTCACTTTTTAGCGTAATTTATAATTTGAAGTCGGTTCTATTTTTTTTCCAAAAATTATTTTATTGATGTCTGTAATGGTATTTGTTTTAATTTTTGATCTCAATTTGTATTAGAAAAGAAGAAAAAGAAAAGGAGTATCAATGCAAATATTCAAAGCATTGGGAAATAACACAAAAGAGCAAATATACGACTTTTGTTTTCAATTTTTTCAAAATGGAGCAGGAGAATTACAAGGAAATGCAAATTTGAAACCTCTCTACAAGATCAGTTCGAGCATAGCCGGTCACACAAGAGTTATGTATATCGCCGTGAAAGTCTTTTCGGTTGTGGTCATAAGTATGGGGAAACAGGAATTTAACTCGATTTGTATTCGCCCAAATGGAATACGATTCAGCTGAAGTTAAAAACAATATTTTCTCCCCTTGTTTTTTTACAACATAAAAATACAGTTTAGATGCAAAAGTAATTTGAAACTGCAATATTTTCACATAGAGTGTTTGTTGACAGACATGCACAGAGTGTTTGTTGACAGACATGCACAGAGTGTTTGTTGACAGACATGCACAGAATGTTTGTTGACAGACATGCAGAGAGTGTTTGTTGACAGACATGCAGAGAGTATTTGTTGACAGACATGCAGAGAGTGTTTGTTGACAGACATGCATAGAGTGTTTATTGACAGACATGCATAGAGTGTTTGTTGACAGACATGCATAGAGTGTTTGTTGACAGACATGCATAGAGTGTTTGTTGACAGACATGCATAGAATGTTTGTTGTGATATTTGTTTTATCAATTTAGCATATTAACTTTCGAAAATTTGGAAAGATAACTTCCCTAATTTTGGCGTTAGTTCAAAAACATTCAAAATCTAAATTCCCTCAGAATTTTATTGAATAAGTTTTATTTGAGAAGAGGGGACGGGGGAAATAGGGAATACATTAAAAGATTTTTCCTAACGGGATTGAAAAAAAACTTAGTTACAAAACCCATATAATTTTTTGCGTTCTTATAGCTACAGTCTCAAAACTTATGGGACGCACTGTGCAAAAGAATGTGCAATGTGGTTTTAAAAGTTACTAATTGACGAATGACAACTTGGCGATATGCCTAAAAGTTCCAGTTAGCAGTCAGTATTGTAGGGTGAAAGTAAACTTTATAAACATTAAAATAAATAAATAAGGTGAAACCTGGAGAGATGGCGCAATTGAATTTTGGAGAGATGGGGAAGTGTGAAACACCATGACCCCAGGTTTGTTGTACAGTAATAACAATATGGGACCGTTCATAAATAATGTCACGCTTTTTCCCCTATATTTGACCCTCCCCCTTTGTCAAAATATGTCACACCTCAGCGGACTCCCCCCTTTGTCATACGTCACACTTCTGCGGACCCCCTCCCCCCCTTTGTCATACCTCACGCTATGTTGCATAATGCATGATGTCACACTTCTTGTTACTCCTTCCCCTCCCCTTGTCACACTTTGTCACAATTTCCCGGACCCCTCCCCCCTTTGTCATACCTCACGCTATCTTGCATAAAGCATGATGTCACACTTCTTGTTACCCCTTCCCCTCCCTTTGTTACACTTTGTCACAATTTCCCGAACCCCCTCCCTCCTTTGTCATACCTCACCCTATGTTGCATAATGCATGATGTCACACTTTGTCACAATTTCACGAACCCCGTGACATCATTTATGAATGATCCCTATAGTGTTTACTAAAATTCATAAGTTTATTCCTCTGCTTGTCTATGACATAAAGTCGTTTTTATTATACGGTTTTATTTTAACTTGATTTGTCACGGAAGTTTGCTATGCGGTTTTCGACCACTATTACTGCGTAAATTGTCTTCAAACTTTGCACGCAAGCTTATCTTTCGATGAAAATACAATATTATATCCCATTTTGTAATTTATTATAACGTTGATTAGGAAAAAAATTAATAATTTTGGCTTTAAGGAAATTATCAGAATTATTACTCGTCGAATGGCAACGATAGCATTGTTTGGATAATGCAGCGATGCTATTTAACTTGATTTGACACGGAAGTTTGTTACGCGGTTTTCGACCACTATTACTTAAATAAAACCGTGTAACTTAAAACATTTTTCATCCTGATTTAGTGTTATTCTAGTTTGTTTTCACAATGTACGGACTTGAATTTTCATTACTTTTCCTGATGTTTTCATGGTGATAGGAGTATTGCAAGGTACTTTTTAAGTAAACGTTTTTTCAGCTAAGCTACTAACCTTGAGTAATTGTGCAAGCACTTACAATTATCTGTAGAAACGGATGTGACGAAAAATGGCCTGCGCAATCTCTCCTACACAAATGGGAGAGTTGGCGCATGTGGTACTAAGGAGATGGCGAGATAAATTACCTTCATCTGATTGGTAATGTCACGTGTTTCAAATCACATGTTAAACATACAAATGGGTTAATTTTGAAATAAATTTAGAAAACATAGATATTATCTTAATATGCAACGAATAATGTTTTTAACAGCGAATAAATATTGGCAATAAATTAATTTGCTATTACTTAGTTAAATCAGTTTTAACTAACTAAGAGACATAAATTTCGGGATTTTAAACCTTTGATTGCATAAATCTTTGAACTCCATTAGTACCTAAACTGATATTCAAGTTCACCCTGGCTGTAGTTGGAACTGTGATGAATAGGCGATCACCAAAACAAATTGCGTCTTGGTAACTAGGTTGGTGCAAAAAGCAATAAATACGTTCACGCTGTCCCTAGTGCTGATGACGGTAACACTAACTAATTTAGCTTCGCAATGTGGAAAGGAAGTTCCCGTAAATTTTCTGAATTTTTAAGGGAATCAAATCCACTCTTAATAGCATCTATATATGTTTACAAAATACTGAAAGGAAACGTAATTTAAGTTTAATTACGGTTGTTAACAACTGAAGAGAGACTGCTTTGACAATTTACTTATTATATTTATTATTAATATATTTACTTATTATCGAAACCCGTATCTCCTACTCATGTGCGCAGTCGCGCCTGCCCTATAAGCTAAAAAGAGAAAAATAGGTGACTTAGTTTTACTCCAGCTGTCGTTCTAAATTACAGCGCAACAACAAAATACTGATGGAAATGCTTACACAAGAAATGCACTCTATATTATCCACTACAAATTCGGCGAAAAATTGACGTTTTTTTAAGAATTTTCTGTTTAACGTTTTCGAATTGTGCTCTAACTCTCCCGGTTTTACTTTAAATAAAACCTTCATATCGGTATATAGGTATCAGCATTACGTAAATCTTTTACAATATTAAAGTTTTAATATTGTCCTATGAATTCATTTTGCATTAACTGGTTCTCCTGAAAATTTCAACATTTGGGATATAATGCCTTTTACCTATGATATACAGATGTAAGCGTTTCAACATTTTTTTTTTTTCACAATAAAAAAATAGAAAACATTCAGTGCCTTTTAAACATCAAGTGAAGGAAGCCCATACGATCTTTCAGATATTCATGAGGATTCAAATGCTGGAATAAATGTCATAGAGAGAAGTGAATTTTATGTATATTTTGAAATTCCCAAGCCATTGAGAGCCATCTGTCCTTTACATTCGAGGATTTATCCCCGGTAATAAACTCGCTTCGTGATGCATACTATGCATGTTCAAATATTCATCCCGCGAAGAGGTTGCAAATCAAATTCCGCGCTGAAGCCGCGGCTTTAATCTCATTGACAGAAGTGGTGCTGCAGCCTTTCGATCATTACACAATCGATGAGCCTGACGAAGCGTGATGCCAAGTGGAAACTGAATTTAGTTGACGAGTTTCGCTATCAGTTTACGATTTTTGGATGTTGAGGAATTCGTGTTGACAAAGAAGAAAGCTGTGGAAGTTCTGTTAAAGATATTTGCATTTTCAGGAGATTTTCATGCAAACACTTTAGCTTTGAGCTAAGTGCTATTTTAAAATTTATTTTTTTATAGGCATATATCATTTACAATTGATTTTGGAAGTTAATTTGGTTTTAAAAATGTGAATTATACTTATTATTTATACAATGTCTCAATATTTGAATAAATAATAAATAAATAAATCGAGGTTAAAATTGGCTGTTGTGAATATATAAAAATATACACAGTGAAACCTGTGTAAGTTGACCACTTGCGGTGCAGCACTTTAGTGGTCAACTTAAGACAGGTGGTCAACGCATAGAGGGTGAGGTACAGGGTGAATGGCTAATTCCGTTCCTGAAAAAAGTGGTCAACTTTACAGGTTTCACTGTATTTACTAAAATAAACGCTATAATAAGGCTTTAAGAGATAATTTAAATATTGTTCAAGCAAGTTAAAAATATTTTTTTTGTTGTAAAATTACTAAAAATATAAATTTAATTATTTTTAAAATTTTTAGTAGTTTCTTCGTTTTTTTTTTTGATAGACATAAATGTGACACATATAGTTGAACTATATTTTATTTATTTCTTAAACCCTTATTATTGTGTTTTCTTCAGTAAACACATAATTTAATATTCACAGCTGCCAATTTTAATTTTGTTTTTCTCTAACCAAATTTCATTGACTGAATACATATACATAATAATTATTTTAATTTCATTAAATAATTATTAAATATTCATCACAACTAGCTAAAAAGAGAAAAAAGGTTATTGTGAAATATAATAAGTTACGTATTTAAAAAAACGAACATTACAATAAAGTACAGCTTCTAACAATCTAGATCAAAAAGCTCATGTGATAATCGATAAATAAATCCGGACAACCTCTAATTATCACAAAATAGGAAAAAATAACACGGAATTTGCAAGCCCTTATGTTTAGCTTTCCCTTATGTTTAGCATTCATTTAACCCTTTATCTACCGACGGTACTTATAAGTACCATTCTCTATAAATTTCATCAAAGCAACCATTTTTACCAATATTCTGATGGTACTTTGCCGGGATTGTCTTTACCTTCCCCCTTTTCAGGATACATATCAGCAAGGGTTCTATAAAGAATATTTTAACGAGGAAAGGAACATAGATAGGCTTGAAACCGATGCTGTGCTTTGAACTTCCATTTTGTTCAGATGGCTCCCTTAGAGTTTCGCTCCAGAAAAGCAGTAAAATTCAAGAATCAAGTCGCTGATATTTTTAATGTGTTAGTTAAGAACTTAGAAAACTATTTGACGAAATATTTTGATTAAAAAGTGTATGTAATTAATTTCACAGGGTAAATACTCTGTGGCACTTATTTGCTGTAAAGAAATAAATAGTTATAGACTGAGCATTTTATTTATGTAAATCCTTTAATTTTCAGTGTAAATACCTAAACAAACTATTTCTGTAAAAAAAATTACTGCAGATCATAATGCGGTAGATAAAGGGTTAAAACCATATATCAGTTATCATTTGAATTAGAGGAATATTTATTCTCTGGGAGTTAGCATTATTTGATGCAGACTATATGTTTTCAAATATTCATCCTAAAGGAGAAGTCGCAAATCAAATTCCTCTCCAATGCCATCGCTTTAATCTAGTTGGCAGAAGTGAGGTGCAACACTCAATCATCATTCCATCTTCAATCGATAAATGAGACGAGGTGATTTACCAAGAAGTACTCAGCTATCCAAGACGCATTACACAATCCATTTCCAGATTATGTAACTTGAGGGATATCAGCTGATCACTGTTTATAACTTGGAAATATATTGAAGGATATATTCTTGAATGATGCGGAAGTTTTTAAAGTTATATTTGATCAAACTTTAATGTTGGGGGTCGATCCGGCATTTTTAACAGGTACCGTTTTTTGTAAACATTAAAGACTATAAAAAATAATTGATATTTTTTTTTTTGTCAAAAATTAAATATTTTTGGGAAAATTCTAGTATTTGTGTGAAAAATTTAACCATACAGTGATAATAAAATGCTATTATTTTTTTGCCGCATATTTAATATATAATTCTGCAAAACGCACGGTTATGTAGCTGGGAATTTTTTGAAGGGTCCGTTTTCATTGATTGGAATTTTGCGAAGTTTTGATTAATTGGAATTTCGTGAGGTGAAGGGTCAGTTTTCATTGATTGGAATTTTGTGAAGGGTCCATTTTGATTAATTGGAATTTTGTGAAGGGTCCGTTTTGATTAATAGGAATTTTGTAAAGGTTCCGCTTTGATTAATAGGAATTTGTGAAGGGTCCGTTTTGATTAATAGAAACTTTGTGGATGGTCCATTTTGATTAATAGGAATTTTGTGAAGGGTCCGTTTTGATTAATAGGAATTTTGTGAAGGGTCCGTTTTGATTAATAGGAATTTTGTGAAGGGTCCGTTTTGATTAATAGGAATTGTGTGAAGCGCCCGTTTTGATTAATAGGAATTGTGTGAAGGGCCCGTTTTGATTAATAGGAATTGTATGAAGGGCCCGTTTTGATTAATAGGAATTTTATAAAGCATCCAAAAAAGGACCTGCATTTACTCTGGCTCTAACCCTGGTGTGCAAAATCCTGAACTGTAGTTATTTGTGTGTAATAGATATTAATCTTTCCCTTGTCTAGCAGGAATGCCATGTAAAGGTGTCTCATTTCACTGAGAAGATAAATATACGAGCACTTTATAATTAACATCACGCAATAAAAGCAGCTAGTTGTCCGGAGAAGCATGATATAACATATATTATGATTATATACAGCTTCCATGTTAAAAAAAGGGTGTTAAGGTCCGAAATTCGAATTTTCCCAAACTAAAGTTGAATGTTAAATTTTTCTCACAAATATTCATCAAAAAGAAGGTGCAATGGTAAAAATAATTGTAGTTTGGATTCATATCATAATTGGACAGTTTGTTTTTGAAAGAATATTTGTGAAATAATTTTACATTAAAAAAGTTGAATATTAAAATTTCGGACACAGCCTTTTCTTTCCTGGACGCAAAGAAAGAAATCAGAAACCACGACTCCGTTTACCTTAAATAATTTGTAATGAGTTGTAATAAGAAAAAATAGAATAATAAGAATCAATACAAGAAAAAAAAACGCAAACAAGGTGAACGAGGGACTACATATTCTTTTACTCTGAACGCCTACAAGTTTAAATCCTTATATGGTTTCTGTACAATATGATAACATTAAAATTTTCTGTAGCAGTCCGTGTATCTCACTTAGGAGACATTTTCAAGCAAAATATTTGAAACATTAATAGTCCTTAGTACTCGTCTTAAATTTCAAAATTATACTCAAAATGATTGTTTCATTGAATTTCATGATGCAATAATCTCATTGTAGACTGCAATGCACCACATCCAGAATGAACTTATATAAATGTGGACTTGTAACTTAAGTAGTCTTTTCAAACAGAGACATTTAAAACAATAACCGGCTCCCTAGTTTGTCTAGAATTTCAGAATTATATCTATCTGGTTTCATAACGCTTAAAATTATAGCTACCTTTCACGTTTGTAGGGCATACAATTTAAATATCAAATACTTGAAAAGCCAGTTTATATCCTCTAAGTTACGACTTAATGGACTCCGTTTTATGCGTCTAGAATGCCTCATATTTATATCTAAATATAGCTTTAAAGATTTATCTCAAGGATCGTCTTTGCTCGTAAATATAATGGGATCAAGAGATTACAGAAACTTGGGATGCAGAACAAGAGGATTTTATTCAGATTTTAAATCAGAAGAGGCGAAAGTTTGAAGCACGTTTTATATTTAAGATCTTTAATGTTTTTCAGTGAATGCATCAGCCATTATATTCCTCTTGCTTTTAACTAGACATCGTTCAAGTTTAAGTTGCAAACGAACTAAATAAACCAGTGGTTTCCAAACTTTAGAAGTCGCAGAGGAACAGTCTTGAAATTCCACTACGAGCTATCCCCCCCTCCAAAAAAAAAAAAAAAAGATAACGGACAAAAATGGTCAGAAAATCAGCTCTCTGTTACTAGCTACTCTCATTTGTTATATGATATTCCAATTTCCAAACAGCAGGAACCGTCTACTATATTGGCACAGTTATCACCTTTTCATCTGTTTTATATCTGTGCCAACAAAATATTCTTCAGTCTTTTCCTGAGCCACGCAGTGTTTAATGCGAATATTGAAGACTCCATTAATAATCAACTAACGATCTTTGGTATAATAATGTGCAGACTAATCACCTGAGTGTGACCGCGATCTACCGAAAATTATCTCGCGGGATGTTAATAGTTTGCGATCGACGGTTTGGCAACCGCCGAGATAAACAGTGAAAGCAAAGTTTTTTCCTGGATAAAAAACTCCGAGAAACACAACATTTTTAGTGTGAACATTTGCTTCAAATTTTTGAAATCTATGTTGAGCGTGTTTTTGTCTTTTAGATGATTTTAAGATGATGATGATGAGTAAACTTCATAAAAAATCCATTTTGATGATCACAATTTAGTGAAAAAAAATCTTTTTGTGCTCTACAATTTTATGAAAAGACGAACTTTGTGATTGTGTGAAGGGTCCAGGCTAAATTAGGTGAAACTGATAGCTTTGGTAAAAACTTCAGCTCTTAGAAAAAACATTCCTCATTTATGTATTTTTTAAAGGCTAATTTGTCATTAATATAGTCAAAAAAAAAAAAAAAAAAAAAACATTGAAAATTCTCATTACATTTACCTCGAAATAATTCATAGTTCACATTCTGTTTAAAATGTACGAATTTTTTTTGTTTACTAGTTTGAAAATTCTTTCAAAACTACATTATCTCAGAACAAGTGATTGCATTCAATAAACTAATTTCCCTTGTTTTCGTACGGTATTCGGGGATCCTAAATTTCTTCCTTATTTTTTCTCGATATGAAATATTAACAACTAAATTTGACTTTAATTATAAAATCAAATTTTGGAGGACAATGTTTTGCAGTTTATCGCCCCCTTTTTACGTAAGTAAATTAATCTGAAAATTTAACAATAACTAATAAAAATAGTAATTGTCCGAAATTAGTTAAAATAACTAATGATAATTTAGGAGTCGGCTATAATCGGTAATATCTTATTGGAGTACAATAGCACGCAAGCTATTTGAAATGTAATAGCACAAGCGCAAACTACTATGGAGATTAACTAGATTAACAATTGCAAGATGTCACTCTCCAACTTCCATCTATTGCCATTTGCCTCAGCGAAATAGCGCCGTTCATACCTCTAACCTACATTTGACACTGTTAATGTTTCGGGGAATGACTTCCTCGGCAACATACGTGCAGATAGGAACTTCGACTAGCCTGAATATATAGTTAACATGGCGCATAGCGTTGGAGAGTACGTCTTCATTAAAGTTAATCTAATGAAATTTTGTTTTAAAATAGGGTAGGATGGGGTAAAATGGGTCACTTGAGAAAAAACTCAAAATAATAGAACTTGAAATTGAAATGTTTAAACCAATATTTTTTATGTTATATTTCAATGTGTTGTCAACATTTTTCATTCTAAAAAAAGTTACGTTCTTAAATATAGCAACACAAAAAATATTTTTGGAATCTTTGGATGATAGTGTGCTAAACACATGGTTTACCACCTGCTGAAAATCTCTATATTTTATCAAATAACAACCCAAATTTAAAGGATTTCCGCACAAAGAAACTTTGGAGAATAATTACAGCCGAGCATGTAAAAAAATAATTAAATATTGAATTTTTTACACCAGTTTTTCTTGCATGGGGTAAAATGGGTCATGGTTAGGCTTAGCCAGTTCTATTCAATTATTCTTTTAAAATTTACTCTGCTGCACCTCACTGCAGAAAATTTCTAAATTTAAGCTGTACGTTGTTTATTTTATTGAAATGAAATTAAAAAAATTTTTTTTTTAATGTTTTCCCTAGAAAAGATCATGTTGATGTGGTAGAGAGAAGTGATGCTGTTGAAGTGTTATGTGAACTAATCTAGAACAATATTATTTTAAAATTTCAATTTAATTATAATTCAAAATGTTGCTACAAATATCATTTACTTTTTTTTTCAATTTCAAAGTAATAAATAACTGTTTTCAGCATTATTTTGCATTATGACATATTTTACCCCACGATGGAGTAAATCAGGTCACAACTTTTATAAGCTCAGTTAAACTATTTCATAATTAAAAAATAAATATTAAAATGGCATAAAATTGACCTAAAGGAGTTCAATGTTAAGATGCAATTGAAAAGAAATGGGAAATGTTTCTGGTTTTGTTGCTATGAAACTTTAAATATGAAAATAGCTGAAATTGACCAATTTTCCCACTTAACCCTACTTTATTTTTTAATAATGTAATCTAATTAGTTTTTCAAGTACTTAGTCCATATTATCAAAACAGCAGTATTTTTTTTTTTTGTTTTGTTTTGTTGACACTGTTGTATGACATCACAAGGCGAATTTTTAAAGAACGAGAGCAAATTGACCAATGAAGGTTTTGATTTGTAGGTACTTTTGTTAATTTCTTTTACACTCATTATTAAAAATGTACGAGACAAAAAAAAAAAAAAAAAAAAAACCCTTAACTTTACCTTTCTTTTTGTCATTTCATTTGGATACTGAATTTTTAAATCTTCTGCAAATTCTTTGTTATATTATCTTTTTAAAAAGCTTCCATTAAAAAAAAAAATAGATATTGTTTCAAGTTGGCAAATGAAAAAGGCAAACGCAACATGAAATAAAACAAAATGGGGAGGGGGAAAATTTTAGCGACACTTTCGTACAGTTCCAAATACAAAATGGATAATTCTGCTTAAAAATTCCAAATTTGGTGCTGGATATTTTGTTTTAAGGTATTTGATTTTAATTATTGGTCGTATAGTTAGGAGATAAAAGCAAACGATAGAAATAATTTTCCTGGATAAAACTAAAATAAATGTATATTTCTAAGAACCACAACTTTCATTTTTAATGAAATGTCAATATAGTGCATTCGTATTATATATGTTCGAAAATTAACAATTCATTAAAACATTAATAGAGATAAGAGTTGTTAGTGACAAAAAGCGTTTTTGGTAAATTTTAGAGCAGTTTTTTGAAATGAATGTTAATGAAAGAGAACATAAACTAATGACTGTTAATGAAACTCTCTTTCATTAACATTCATTAAAAAAACCTGGTTTAGAAACCAAAATAGACGTTTTTTTATATTGTACCAGCTGACGTGCCCGGCGTTGCTCGTGCTACCTCAAATATTACATCATCCTCTATAGGAGAAGAAAATGACGTATCTCCAGTATTCCGTCGCAAATAAATGAGGTTAAACTTTTTTATAAAGTTTCATTAGAATATAGGAAATGCTTAAAAATCCACATTTAAATAGAAAAGTCCTTAAAAATACCCGCATACACATAACAGCAATTCGCAAAAGTCTTTTTTAGAATATGGTTGACCGTCCCTCTCAAAATTCCCAAAAGGATAAGGATAAAAGTTTCTTGATATCTCCACTAGAATAAAGACAACAGTGCCTAACATTTTTTATTTTGATTAATAAATTTGTAGATTTAACATTATTATGTTACTATGAGATTTTTTACTGCATAACTTTATTGATTAATACACTTTCATTCAATATTTTTTTCTAATTATATACACCCCCTTTATATATCTCTCGTTTTTCCTTTCCTCGACTGCTATATAATTAATATTTCAATACTTACTATCTTAAATCTATCTTTCACTTCGAAAGTGCTCTTAAAAAAGTAGAAAACATTTACACCGAGTAATTAAGCAAGTTTTATGGATACATAAACATACAAATGCGCTTTAGGGCAAAGAGATACTTTAAACAAATTTATCGCAAAAAGCGTCTTCAGGACCGACTCAATTCCCACGAGTTCAAATAAAAACGAAAACGCCTCATTTCTCACCGACTACCAAATTGGCTCGTTTATCATTTAGGAATGTTGGAATCGAGGGCAAATAAATTTCTCTCCTGGGATCACACTACTAATTAGAATGGATGAACGTGATTTCGAGAAGGCTTCCATTCGTCCCCTTCGTCACGTTTGGCGAAAGCTGAAGCAAAACTACAATATTTAATCCTCGAGCCGTTAGTTTCTATGGATTGGGCCGTAATTATGATGAGATTTATAAAGCTGGATGGCTCGAAAAACTGACATGGAGAGATTTACTTGTTCTGCTTCAGTCATCAAGGTGCATTATTTATTAGAGAAATATCCATTATTCCGCAGTGTGGGTTACGCGACTGTCGTATCAGTGATATCGCTTTTGGTAACTTAGGGGTAAAATATCAGTTTTGTGCTACACAAGGCTACATAGAAATGACATGAAATGAATGTAATCTCTTCAATTTTATCTGTTTTTTTTTTAACTATTGTTCTCTTTTAAGGAACAATAATTCCATTGAATGGATTTTGAGAACCACAGAGTTCATAGGTGAGTCATAAACTCTTTCGCAAGTCAAATCTATGAAACAAAATCAAAATCTATTAAAAATCTATTAAAAAACACAAAAGTATAAAAATTAAAAATAAATGAATAAATAAATAAATAAAAACAATAAAAAAAAAGCTGAGTAAAACATATTTTCACCCGCATAATTCATTCGCCTTCGACGTATTGTTTTCCAGATAAAAACTCTTAGTTTATTACTTTTGACGTGAAAAACTGATAAAAACTGATTCTGATTTAAAACTTTATGGTTCAGGTTAGTACACGAAACATATTTAGAGAAAAATACTGGGGTAAATTTACTTACATACTGAAAACCAGAGGGTGGAAAAAAAGAAAAACGTTGCTTTGAAAATGTTATCGCACCCTTTCCTATGACTAATAGCTTCATTTTTCAATTAATAATATTGATTAATAGAAATGAATATTTCTTCATCATTATAGCGAACTATACTCAACTGCAAAGTTTCTTGACTATGGAGAAATATGCTGAGAGCAAACGAAGAAAGTAGTTCTCCGCGCGGTGTCCGATTTTTGAGTTAAACTTAGCACTTCGCTATAGAATTATGATAAGGTATTTTAACCTACGCATATATAGCGTTTATTTGTCATAATTTTCATAAAATGTTGTATATTTTCAATTTTACGAGAAGTGCAGCGCGTAATAATACCTTCATTTAGAACTGAACGCTCAGCCAATAAGAGCACACGAGCAGTTGGCGATCTTCCCATAATCGGTTTGGCGAGATTTAAAATGGTTTAGGTTTAGGTCTGACTTGCTGGCTTGTACCTTTGCTTAAAGCTAAATAGTTATTATTCTTCCATTCGTTAATATCGTTACTATTAATATTATTTTTGTTAATATCATAATTTTAAATTAAAAACAAACTTATAGAGGACAATAATCTGGCTTAGGGGGTAACAGGAAGGAAAAAAAATATTTATTTGAAAAACGAAAGTGTTCAAAAGTCCAACCGTTTTTATGAATTATTGAAGGGAGAAAACGATTTTCAGAAGAAAATATACTTTTAATGATTACATTAACAAGAAATATATTTGATCCAGTAACAGAAATTATGATTATATAAAAGAAATGGGTTTTTTAATTTGTTTCATCTGTATCTTTTTCTGATAAGCTGACAAATGAGTTTTCAAACGCGCAATGTGCCAAATAGAATGCTTAATCGGATTATTTCGCCAAGTTGGTGTGGCGTCTTTTCGACCCTCGTCCTTGTAACCCCAAAAGCCTAGCCGTTTACTCATTTCTTCTGCCGCGCGTTGTGACGTCATTGTCAAGAAACGTTGCAGTCTAGTATACACAAACAATGTGTTTAATACGTAGATTTTATTGCAATTAAATCGAAAGGTTCTAAATTAGAGGTCATAGTACCAATTATTTCCTAAAAGTAAATAATATTATTTACAACACCGCAGAATACACTTAAACTTAAGAAAAAACATCTTGGAGTTGATTTCATATTGTAAATTTAGGAAATATTTGATCTAATTTCCGAGAGCATATTTTTCATTAAAATAAATATTTATTCACTCCGTAGCTACTAATTACAAAAATCGTATTTAATATATAGATCGTTCTATTTGAATATTTACTAAGAAACAAAATCCAATGAAAGTACAGTTAGAAATATAATCTATGTAAATAAAACGCACTTTTGTGTTCGTGTATGATTGAAGTACGCACTCTATAGAACCAGGGTTCGCGCGATTCCCGCAGTATTTTTTGAAATCGCACTCAAAAAAAGTTCGTTCGCGCGCTGTTCCCGCAACTAGCGGACACGCGTTCAAAACATCGCGAAACGAAACTACTATTCTAAACTGATAATTCAATACAAACTAAATGGAGTTTGTTAATTTTCAACTGCCATCTTATCCTCATTAATAAAAAGAAGAATCTAGGAACCCTATTTATCATATGTAGTAACACGGGGGAAAGATTGACAACTTCTTCATTCCTTGGGATTATTGAACAATTTAAGCTCTTTGTGAATGCAGACTTATCTTCATTCATTCTATTCACAGAGGACAAAATAGAGGGAATATTAAACTAATTTTTAGGATTTTTTTGTAAAAAGCCCACATCAAAGAATTTTGGTTAAATAACCAAAATACCAGAGGATCTTTTTCATGCTTAACATTTTATAAAGCACCCATTTTTTCAATCGCGAATTTTGTGAAGGATCCGTTTTGTGTGAACCTTGTTGATGTTTATTCTTTCTTTACTGAGCATAGCTTAAATAATCTTCTTTTATTACATAGTTTGTATTGGATCATCCTCGGACAATTTAGTATATTTTTAAAGACAAAAACAAAAAGAAAAGTTCCCACTTAAATTTTAAAAATGCCACTTAAAATTTTGATCAAGGTGGGAAATCCCACCTTGTATTTTTCCCCAGTGTGAACCCTGAGAAGGTACAGAGAAAAGGAAAATGCTGTTGGATTCAGAATTTCACCAGAAGCAACTTTAGCTATTTTTATTATTTTTTTAATCTTAGGAAAATATTATTAATTTAGTTTTTCAAATTTACTTACGTTTTGTGATGAGTGCAACTCAACTTATTTGTAGTGTTTTTAAACAATGATCATGTCTAGAAAGAAAAGTTCTATAGGTAAAACGACCTTAGACAGTTAAAAAATGTTATGTACTTTTTACATGTTAAAAATGGCTTTAGTTCAACAATTGATCTAAACAGCGACCAGCTGGTGGGATAAATAAAATCTCATATACCGATACTCTTTGAAAGCACTAATGTTTGTAAAGAAATGACCAAAGAAATCTCGAACGAGGCAAGTTAAAAATTCCGAATTAAGTTTTAGCGCAGACGATATTTTCGAATCGGTTTTACTATCGTCTTTTAACCGATTGTGAATGCAATTTTTTGTATACATTATTGTGTAATATATATTTGCAAATTATCTTCCTGGGGAAATCATGGATAGTGGAAATAGCCCGTGCCACGCTGGGCGAAGCAGCAAGTACGTAATATTTTTTTTTTTTTGAAATAATCTATATTATTTTATGACTTCGCATGTATTTAAACAAACTTTTTTTTGCTAACTGGCAACAAGCTTATCTCTAAAACTAAGTGTATTTAAACTGAAACTGGTTAATAGGAGGGTAATTTTTTTGGTATTTAGGTAACCCCAAAATGCATATCTGCAATTCTTGTACGTTGACTTCGATTCTTTAATTACCTTGATCCTCCTGAGACCTGGCATCCAATAAAATGGATGTTTTGCCTTTTCTCCCTGTTGTGACAGATTTTATTTTAGCAAGCGAGACCTGGACTGGAATTACAAAGGAGGAATGGGAAATAGCTCTTTAGCTTTTAGAATTTGGAAACAGGAGTTTATTTGTTTACAATAGGGCAAAGAACACGAGTCAAGTTGGAATTCGGCGCTCTCGCGGTTGTTTTGATTTTCACATAATTATTTCCTTTTTAATATTGTTCTAGGATTTTTATACAAGTTTGATCTCTTTTCTTATGTAATAAGTAATGGATAAATTTTTTTTGTTTATCTATTTTTGTGTAAGTATCGCATAGTTCTACTGTAGTTATGACCTCAACATACATTCAAATGGATGTGCCCCCCAGAAAAATTTAAAAATTCAAGTTTCTTAATTTTTTGAAAAACATCACTTTTAATGCCCAATTTTTCAGAAAAACTAATAGTTGAGAGAATATGTGCATTTTATTTTGCTCGGGTCGCAGGAGGTTATACTTCCTTAATGTAGACTTACATTACAATTCCTCACATTCTAGACTATTGCTTATTTGCATGCATTAAGTGTTAAGTGCCCTATATCTTTCGCATGAATTCATAAAATTGATTGGTAAAGTTAGAATATATTTTGATTGGGTAAATAAAATCAAATACTATTTATGGCGTGTTTTATTCATTGATTATAATAAAAATCTTCAGCTTCAGTTGATGACATCAAGTCAAATGGTTTAAAAACTAAAAGTTCTCTCTTTCTTTCTTCATAGTTTAAAAAATGAGCCTTATCGCTTAATTAACGTGCTGTCAACACATAAAGTAAGCAATGGAGCTTTTCTCCTTTTGACACATCCCATACTTTTATTTAATTAAAAAAACCAACTCCTGAATTTATTGCCTGCCGCAGCTGATAACATCAAGTAAAGTGGTTTAAAAACCAAAAGTCATCTCTTTCTTTCTTCATAGCCTTATAAATAGGCCGTATTGCTATCAAACCGAGTATTGTCAATACAATAAGTATTCAATGAAACCTTTCTTTTTTTTTTGGCACAAAACTTACTTTTATTTAGTTAAACTAATTTCTGAATTTTTTGCCTTATAAATTTCGAAACTTTTCTGTCAGAATGAAATACACAAATAAGATGCAATGTCATATGCTTTCAGCTATTTATTCACTTATGTATCGGGTTTTTTAAAGCATGAATGTACCGACAACTCAATGGCAAGTATTTTGTTTTTTTTTCTTTAAAGTAATCCTTATTATTTTTTTATATGAAACATGCCTTGAGTAATATAACGCAATGATCCAAAACAAACAGTTTCACTTAGACTGCTTGGACAAAGAGTACTTAAAACGCGTTTTCTGTTGCATGCCAATAACCAGTTATTTAAAACTGTAAAGCTTTTCCTCGCTCTATTTTAATGCCTTTGGATGGAATGCGAGCAAATAGTTTTGTAACCATGGAAACAGAAAAGCAGACGCCTTCCGTTACTGGTTCTCTTATTGTCACGTGGTCTTTCCCGATTTTTCTCTCTCATCTCTTGACTAAAATGGCCTTTTGTGCGATATAGTAAAGCAATATATGTGTTGTTATAAAAGAACATTTTGGATAATGACATGAAATTTAAAGGATTTTCAGAGTAAACAAGAATTTATTTCATGCAACGGTATCCAAAGTCAAAAGGTAAGTTCAGTTTTTTCGTTTGAAATGGTAGAATTTTTTTTTTCATGTAGGTTAATTCAGTGCATTCACGATTACTACGTACAAATCATTCGCTTTTTCAATTATTTCCTCATACAGCAGTTTGGATTGCCAAATAAGTGCCTGATAACTTTAACAACGTTGTTAAAAATAAATAAATAAATAATTCCATGAATACAAAAATAACTAACTAACAATCTTTTAATGAGAAACGTAAAATTTTCTTTTACATTAGCTTGCACATTTAACCCAGAAGGAGCTTACTTGCATTTTATCCATGCATCTGTGGCTCAAGTGTCAGTGCTACTCGAATCTCATATAAAGCAAAAATAAAATTTAAAAAATAAAAAAAAATAGGGATTAAATGTAAATCATTTTTTTATTTAAGGGATTAAATATACATATTTAATGTATAAAGAAAAAAACATAAGAGGAAAAAAAATCTTGTGTGGCTTAATAACATTTCCATTTAAGGATTTTTAAATTTTAATGTTAATTGTGAAAAAGATGACAAAAATAAATTCAAATAATATTTGAAAAGTGTCTAGTATGAAATACCATTGTTCAATCTTATTTAGTAATGAATAGATAAGAGAGAAGAATGGCAATGTAAAACTTCCATTTTTAATTTCGTTTACAAGATTAAGTTCGTTAACCCGTTGACTGCCAACCCACGAGATAACTCGTAGTAGGTGAACTTGTTGAGAGACCAAATTGCAAGTTGTCTTGTTGTTGCTGACTTTTTTTCATTTTTCAATACATTTATAGAAAGTTAGTAATTTTTTACTTAATAAAATGCTTTGCACAATATGCTTTAATTAAATTAAACTATCGTCTGGAGATCCACAAACTACTAACAGCGCTGGCAGTCAGCGTGTCGGCAGTCAACGTGTTAACTTCATAATTAATTATTTTTAGATAATTTTCTTGGCAATCTTTGCAAAAAAAGAAAAAAATAATCGTAGTTGCTAGGGATTTCTTGCCATTCATTTTACAAATAAACACTCGCTTTTAACGTACGTATTCCAGAGCGCTACACTTAAAATATCCACATTAAATAAAAAAAATACATAAATAAAATAAAAAATAAGTTGCTCCAAGCCAAAGGGTAACTAGTTTTGTTATATTTTCAGAATACAGCAATAATTGATTACAAAACTGAAGCTAAAAACAATTATTACACAAATGCTTCACCATTATTATATCAAAATACAAATTTATCTCACTTAAAAACTTCATTATTCTTTTGTGCAATTAGTGTAGCCGCCCCGCGATTTTGTAACTTAATAATGCCTCACATTAAGACGAAAAAAAAAACTTATTTCAGCCGTCATTTTTCTTTCTTCACCATCCTCCCCATTGTAGCACGGCCTATCTGAAATTGTACTTCATCCAATTAGGAAGTAGATGTGATGGCTGCCCATTTCGCCTTAATTGAGGGTGCAGCGTTACTGATTGCTGTAGAGGTAACAATTACACTAATCCTATTACAGCGCTTGCATCGGTTCCGTAATCCGGTTATGTTAGGGGGAGGCTAAAGCTCTTGATATATTCTGCCATAGATGATAAGGCTGGAGTTTCGGAAGATTTGCTAAGATAGTGATATTTTCTGGAAAATCAGCACTTTGACAGATAGGTTATGTGCGTGAAAACTGTGATAACTTATGTGATTTATTACAGGAAGAGTGTAACGCTGGAAAGCCCTGCTATTTCTCTTTTGTTTAAATGGCTTTTATATAGCCCGACATTTGACTTAATGCAGGGAAAACAACATAAACATGGGCTCATGATGAATCTTGAAACTCAAAGCGGTAAACATGTAGGTTAGACAAAAGTAATCGCAATTTTTTTCCAAATTGAAATAAGAAAATAATACTCCTTTTAGATGATTTCAGCTAAATTCGTATTAAATAAGATGAAAATTACACATTGAAATTGAAGTATGGAACTAACAAAAGATTTTAATTAGTTGCACCATCATTTAAAAACTCAAATGTTAACTTCTACAACAAATTCATGAATAAAATCCGAGTCTGAATAAATAAAAAAAATCTTTTAATAACAACAAAAAGAAAAGTCTTATAAACTGCGCATATTATATGAATAACACCGCCCCCCCCCCCACAGCGGCTGAGAAATAACTAAATATTCTATCCATGAGCATTCGTACACGGTTTTTTAACTGTGATTATATGGTAAACGAACATGAACTAAACCTAATGCTGCCATTTAACAAAAAGTATGGAACTTAACACAAAATGAATAAGGGACTCAGAAAAAACACCCCATTATTTTTCAAAAGAAAAGCTTAACTGAAATGAATTCACTATCGATAAATTTGCTTCAAGTTACAATTAAAAGGCGGCTGGTTTGAGGTATTGTATTAAATTAATATTGATGTTGTGCATTAGTAGAACTGTACAAAAATTATTTATTTCTTTTTAAACTTTTGACTCTGGAGCAAATCAGAAAAACTTAACCGAAATACTTGATATTTGTAGTTCATAATAGCTTAAATTAACATAAGTTTTTAAGGTATGTGTATACCACCATCAGAAGTTTCTCACAAATAAAGTCTAATCTACAATTTGTGTTTGTAAATTTTCCCCAATAACACCCCTTCATCTACATTTAGATAGCTACAGGAAGCCCTAAAACTCTTTTTTATGTTAAATATGTCGTAAATCTTTATTTGTATTTTGAGCCATTCATTTCCAAATGCAAATGTATTTTAAACATATGGAAAAGAACTGCGAAATATTTATTTCTCCACGGCGAAAAATGTCTGGAGGAGAAACAAGATTAGCATATCTATCTTGGAGAGAAAAAAAAGGAGTATCCATAAGGCCTGAAAGTATCCATTTTCGGGGACAAATATCACATATTTATTCATATGGTTTGGCAGCGTTAAATGTATTCGCCATCTGTTTTCTTTATTTGGATTATAATTCATGATTTGCACAGCTGGTATATTTGACTCCAGTCAGCTAAATGTGAGAAACTTATGCTGAAAATAATGGTGGTGAGTCTTTTCAACGTCTAGCACTGGTACAGTTATAAAGCAATGATTTTTGAAGAAAATATAAATAACTATCTATGATAAATGGAAATACCTCAAAACGAAAATTACAGGTACATTTGCTGTGAACAAATATTTACAATATGTATTAATTTCTTTAGAAGTTTTAAATTCAGGAGCATTTTTTAAATTATTGTTTACAAAAAAAAAGTTCGCGTCACAAACTATTGCACCCCATAATCGAATGTTCGAAGTAATGCTGTTTCAGGTAAAACATTTCTACTAATAGTTTGAACGCCGTTGCAACTATTGCACTGAAGGCAGCTAGAAGTTATATTTTTGAGAAATTGTTTTGGGATAGTTTTAAATATTTATGACAATTTACAAAAATGTTTAGTTGAATTAAATGGTTTTGATAATCAAACACAGAAAAAAACCCCTTATGTGACTACTTCAATTAAACAATTCCTCTTGGGGCAAAAAAAAAAAAGTGTGTAAAGTTTTGTCATATGTAATGCGATTGCTAATCCTATTAAAATTGTCCTTACACCTCCCTCTCTAAGTGTCCAAATTATGTACGATCCAAAGTCATTTTCTCCTTTCCAGTTCGGGATGTGAATTCTAATTCAATCGGTTCTAATATAATCGCTGTTTTCTAATACAATCTTGAAGGGTAAGTGTTATTTCATAAGAAAGGCGACAACGACAATATTCTTGCTTTCTCATCTGCGCAAGTGCAAAACATACTTTTGAAGGCAAAAATATGCCTTGCGCTTGCGTAAATGAGAAAAGACAAGTCTTTGTTGCCTTTGTTATGACATCACCCTAAGTCTGTGCCTCATTGCTTTTGTTCAAATTGTTCGAAACTTTGTTGAAAATTTGTCCTTAATGCAATATTTGTCACGAAATAGCTTTCGTGACAATCATCGTGTTAAGGGGCAAATAACATAAAGGAACAGTTAAACGTGGTAAAATTTTATCATAAATAACACTTCCGTTGTTAGCATTTATTTGTTTTAATTCTCAATGAAAATGTGTGCTTTAATGCAACGTTTATTACAAAATCTAGAGTGATTAGTTTAAAACATTTATCACATATAAACTTTCTACTTGTTTGCGTTTTCGTAATTGAAATGATTTTATTCCCTTTTCGGATCTCTGTATTTAAGGTTGAGCTAAGATGCCGTATTCAGGCGGGGAATCATTTGCACTTAGTTATGCGGACGTTAGAAAATGCAAATATTTTAACTTTTCGTGTTAAATAAAACATTTTTTCGAAAATACAAAGGTTTTGTTATTGCAACATTTTGTGAACTGTTATTATGTTATTCGAAATTATATATTTGTTATTTATGATGCTAGTTTGAGCCGTCAAATTTGTCATTTTTTTTTCTCTTTTTTTCTAATTATTCCAAACCATACTACTTACAATTGTTATTATGATTTAATAAGAAATTGTGACTGAATAAAAATTTCGTTTCCTTTATTTTAATTTCTTCATTTTCTCTCCTGTGATGGTGGTTTTCATTAAAAAATATGTTGCTCATTCACCGATTTCGGCGAGGATTTTATAAGAATGATTTAAACAAATTTTAAAAATTATTTTAAAAATTTCAATCTAAGTAGTGGAATTACACTAAAAAAAAAAAAAAGATATTTATGTCCTGCTTATAATTTTAACAATGAAAGCGCCCGCTTGATTAAACCTCTGCATTCTAGTATTTCATACGCCCTTGCAGTCGTGAGCTCTCTCTCTTTTTTTTTCTCTCTCCTCTCACTTTCTCCTGTTTCTCTCTCTCTGTATAAAACTAGTCCCTCATAGTAAGTTACTTCACAGTTTAAAACTTTATCACACTATAATTGAATTTATACCCTCTTTGATTGGGTTTCTTTACATATTAGCTGCAGGTTGCCCATGCATTATCATAAATAATTTATAAATAATTAAATTTATTTAGCTATAAACTTCAGCCTAGTTGAAACAAATTATTCGGCTACAACTACTGATAGTTAAAATTGTAGGTATTTTTTCAATTGTTCTCATTTACTAAAATAACACCGATATACACCTTTTTTACAAGCCATTTTCTTTCCCCGAAATATGATATACATAAGTTAGCGCTAGTAAAAGGATTTTACGATAAAAAAAAACAGCTTCTCAACTTTTTCTGGATTATGAATATTGCATTGTAGTTTGAAAAACACAGCGAAATCTGACTCATTTCTGATGAGCTTCGTAAAAGTTGAGATAGTGCAATACTTGAATTTTAAAACCCAATTTGTTGTTATATTTTCCTCTGAAAGTTTTTGTCATGGCATACCAAACGGATGGAAACACAAAGATAAAATTTTTACTACTAACATTTTCAAGCAAAATGGATCATAAAAGCAAACGACACCTATTTTATTGTTTCATTTCGATCTCATGTTAGATTCCGTGCAGAAAAATGTCGAAGTAAAAATCAGTCTTTTTGTTTTATTGAATTTTTGATATTCATCAAAAGTGACCGTTAAGATAGTTGTGCTTTTTACTTATTAAATTGGTGGAAGTAAAATAAGTTTTCCTACCAAAAAATTGGGTGGAAGCATATGGATTTTACTACATAAGGTAAAGATAAAAGTTTCAAATATAAACAAATTATAAAAGAATGTTATATTAAATAATCAAAACATCAACAATTAATATAATTTAATGAGCCGTAAAATACAATAATCAAGTATATTTAAGAATGTAACGCTTTCATACCAATAAATTTTAGCAATACGTCACTTTGAGGGATTGGAAAAGTAAAGAAATTAGTTTCTTTTTGACATAAACCTCCCTTATGTACAGCCCCCTTATGTGTGACCCCAAATCCCCTAATGTAAATTGTTAACATACGAAGAGAGTTGCACTGCTGTTATATCTGTTTCAGAAGGAATAATTACACCAACAAGAGCGAAGTACCGTGCCATGCTCAAAAACTATCAATCGACATTAATAATTAAACATTACAAAATATGTGCACACAAGTATTGGATGGTTGGTTGTTTAATAAAATGGCGCAAGAGCCACAACGTGTTTTACTGCTCCAAATTAAGCTTCTCTCATGTGATATTTTACGATACACATCAACTGAAAGATGGTAAGCATTCGAAAGCAATTAATCTGCATTTTCATATTAAGTAGGAGAAAACTAGAAAACCCCCTCCTAAGAAAGTAAATGAATCTATACAATAGGCTACAACCAGTTGAATTCTTTGACTTTCAAATATTAATAAATACAGGATATTTTCCCGATGTTTATAATCCACAATCAACGACTAACTTACTACTTATTCTTATGATTCCGTAAAAGTAAAGTTTTTGAAGAGTATTTTTTGTTGTATTTTTACAACTCTGAACAACTTTATTAAAAAGAAATCAAAAGCGCAATTTGAATTTCAATTATGCAGAAATCTATCTATTCTTTTTATAGTTATACTCTTTCATCTTACTTGTGGGTTCAGTGCCAATATATTTCACTTATAACCAGAAGGTGCTGGAAATATGCCCTGCTTAGAGAGTAGATGATATCAGGTGATTATTGTAATATCATGTATAACCTTCAGCGAGTTGTCTCACAGACCTTGCAGAACTAGACTCCATACGTGGGCGGCGGAGATGGACAGCACACTAATGAGTCAAGTAAAAATGACCCGAGTTCCAATCTGACTACAAGGGTCTTTCGAAATGAACAGTTAGAGCTCTGTTATTTCTTTTGTCCAACAGCTGATTGGTTACAGCTCGAAGGACTTTCTCACGTGATCTGGGCACTTTTGATTTGAATTTGGAATTGATTTAAGTCTTTATATATCTTAAAAGTCTATGAGTTGTCTCATAGGAGCTTTCCTGATTTTTCTCCTGTATAATGCATGACTTCGGAGCTACTACTCTTAGAAGTATTTCAAAATGTCACTTATTCCCGAAAGCACTCAAATATAACCACGAATTTATATTCATCTGGAACAGAATTTATATTCATACAGACGATAGTAGGAACTTGAGCCAGTAAACACACACACACACATTTCCGAAAGCTGTATTAAAAAAATATTAGGAACGAATCTCATACCTTTAAAACTATTAAGAACGAAAATGAAAGTTTCATTAAGAGATTAAAATCATTAAAATGCACTCCATTAAGCAATTTTCAATCTCTCAAACTTCAGAGGATTTTTTTAAATTTTGACGCAAATGCATAGGAACTGTATTATTGTTAGGCAACTTCATTGTGGTTTTTACAAGATAAAATTTTACAGAATGTTTAACAGCCACAAAAGTTTAATAGCTTGGACTGCTATACTAATATCATTAATATTTTGGTATACACGAAATTATATTTTGAAACTCAAACTTAAGAACTGCAATGGTATTTCTGTTAATAGTGAGAACAATTTAAGTTATTTAACTAATTAATGTTATACTTGAACCCACTAACTGAAACACTTAGCGGTAAGAATGTAATCACTTACTCATTTAAAAATTGATCATTTAGTGTTAATTTCTTTCTCCCTCGTATCGGTTTTTAAAGACTCCTGAAACCTCAAAGAATGTAATCACTCACTCCTTAAAGAATTGATGATTTAGTTTTTCTTTCCTTTCTCTTCCGTACCTGTTTTTAAAAACTCCTAAAACCTAAAAGAATGTAAGCACTCGCTCATTAAAATATTGATCATTTAGTGCTAATTCCTCTCTCTTCCGTACCTGTTTTTAAAGACTACTTAAACCTAAAATAACTATAAATAACGTACATTGCGATTTATGCTCTCCAGCATAATACATATTTGTATTTTTCGCTTCCATTAATAATAAGGAAGCTAATAAATTCCGGCCGAAACTTTTGCTTTTAATGATACTGTGCGGGAGTCATTAAAAGGCTGGAAGAGTAGGAGAATTCACCTTCAGTGTTCCACAGGGACTCATTCGAGCAAAGGGAAGATATAAGGAATTCTTTTACCGCGCAAAAGGAATTTTGAGCGTCGTTTACTCCAGTATGAATTAAACTTTCTCATAGTTATTCAATTTTCCTGAAATATAAGTATTAAGTATATAAAATATACCTATAAGAAAGCTAATGTGTGCAAATAACGGTCAAAATAAAACTTTGTTAGCATCCATAAACTTGTAACGTTTTAGTATTGAAACAAAAAAAATCTAGCAACCTTGAAACATTTGTATGGAATAGTTATTGGAAATTGTGCGTTACAATGTTGTTCTCTCGCATTTAACTTCTGTACAAAGATAAACATTATTTACTTTTTATTGTAAACTAATTCTCTTTTTTTCCACTCTAACCTAATTTCAAAATAACCAAAACACATTTCATAAGCTCAATTGCATCAAATAATTTACAGTCACATGCGATAAATGCTAGTTATGATTAATTCCCAAAAATTTCGAAATTAAAGGCGAAGAACTTCTTATAAGGTTTCAGTTTCAAGTCTTTTTTTTTTAATTGTGCAATTTTTGAAATTATGTACAATTGAAACTACACTACATTTGAACACATAAAGTAATAATGATTATTACAAGTTCAATTTTTATGAAAACTCTGGAAAAAAAAGTTAAAAGATTTTGTTACTAATTTGTTACTTTATGACCAGAATGCAGTAATGCAAATGGACATTAAAAATGAAAAAAAAAAAACCACGCTTACTTGGAATAGCAGTATTTTTTAATGATTAGCGTATCGAACTAGCAAGTTATTATTTTTGGAGAAAAAATTCTTTAAAAAAAACTTTTGACTTTCTTGCTGAACTCAAGTTGCCGTTCATGGTTATTGAATTTTGGAACGCTTTCCCGAGTTGATAAATACATTTTATTGGAAATCTATGCCGCCTTCGTAAAGTCTTCTTGTAATTTTTTTCTCATCTAAAACACTCCATTTTCCAATATATGGAGAGTTTGGAGCAGTGTTTATGAACTGTATGCTACTTTGCTTCATTGGGAAATCGATGAATTATAGTATGAATATATTGAGAACTTGATGGCTTGAAATATTCAAAGTTAAATTCTTGAAAGAGTGGTTTAGTCAAACTGATTAACGCTTATAAAGTCTTTTAGCTAAAATAAGTTGTGTATCACTTTGTATTATGGTTCAAATTAACTACTTTACTTCATACATGAATCAGTAAATTCAAATTAACTACTACTTAACAACGTGCATGAATCAGTAAATTCCAATTAGCTACTACTTTACTTCATGCATGAGTCAGTAAATTAAAATTAACTACTACTTTACTTCATGAATGAATCAGTACATTCAAATTAACTACTACTTTACTTCATGCATGAATCAGTACATTCAAATTAACTACTACTTTCATTCACGCATGAGTCAGTAACTTCAAATTAACTACTACTTTAATTCATGCATGAGTCAGTAAATTCAAATTAACTACTACTTTATTTCATGCATGAATCAGTGCATTCAAATTAACTACTACTTTATTTCATGCGTGAATCAGTTCCTTCTTTCTTTTTAATTTATTTATCGTCTGCGCTTTTTATATATTTCTTATAGAATGGCAGCAGTTTTTTTTCCTGTTTCGTTAAAATTTTTGATTCGAAAAGCATAATAAAATTTTCAAAATTCTTTCGATAATAAATATATATCTTTCACAAACAATTCGATTATATAGTGAATAATATTTTTATTTTAGATTATAACTTTGATGTTTTCTTTTTCGGAAGAAATTTTTCCGCAATATGTTATATGCTTATTATTAATTCATTAAACTTTACTGTTCTACCTGATAAATATCTCTTTGATTTGATGTGCATTTCCGGTTACTCAAAGAACTGTAATTACTCAATCTATGATTTTTAGGGGCTGTTGCTCTTATTGAGGCTCGCGCAGCGCCGGGCGCAAAGGCCGTTGCTTAGCATAAAAATCGATTTGAAAAAAAAAAAAAAAAAAAACCCAAAAGGGGCTACTTTTTTGGGAGTATTACCCTTATAGTCCTGACCCCACCATATAGTCTCGTAAAAATTTTTATGTCCAGAGATTTTCTCTTTAGAATCGGGATCTGTAGAGGTTCTAATACGAAACTGACTTGGGTAGACATCTTGATTCCTGGGCGAAATAATTTTACAGGCCATCAAATATGGCGGCCATTTTGGTTCCTTGCCTCATTTGGCATTCAGCAACCAATCAACATATTAACTTAATCTTGGTTTTAAACTTTGGTTTTTGGGCTCTAAGATTTCAAATAACATATTATTTAAGTCATTAAAGCAATCTTACTACCTTTTTCAGTAGTTTACGTGGAAATGTATCCGATAACTGCTGTTTAATATTCTGGTTGCAAAAATTAATAGTACTAGAATAAAACAATTCTCAATAATACTAACTTTCAACTTGTGTTTATTAGAACTATACGCTCCTTTTATTGGTAGAATTATATAATAAAAGAAAAATATAAAATTAAGCAATAAAAAAGGAATTAATAAAAGCCTGCTATTTGATTTTGCATTCCTTGGTGGTACACTTGACAAAAGTAGTGCACTTCACAACAGCAGCTTTGTAAGCACATCTTTTGGAGACAGAAACCTAACATTTGCTCACACACAGGAGTTTTCCCGTGGCAGGAAATTCAAAATTTTTTGTTGTCTCAGCACCCCGTTAATATTTTCCCAAAAAAATCATGCGGATCATTTAACAATTATTTATTTTTAAGAAACCGAATAATAATTAAGGTAATTTGACAAGTATAAATTTTTGGTTGCAAATTATAGCTAATGCCCTGTCATTTCGAGCATTAACTTCATACCAGCTCCCTTTATTAATTGAAAAAAATAGATACATGTGTATATCGTGGAATACATTATACGATATAGATACATATGGGTTAATTTTCTCTCACCTCAACTCTGGCGCAACAGCCGCTCCCATGGGAGCTAAGCAGTGTTGTGCCCATCTCAGATTACGAGGCCGATGGTCTTGAAGAAGTTACTAGATGTCCGATGAACTACTTCTGAGATGTAGAAATAGATGTTCTGGTCAGGTAGTCGACCTGACTGGCTTTAATTTTTTCGCACAAATTAATGTGCTTAAAGTAATATTAATTTAAAAAATTTACTGTTTTCTAAACACTGTAAATGTGCTATAAAAGAGCATTGCAGAAGTTTTGGTTGGATAATATTTAATAAAAAGTAAACGTTGAATGAATGAAAATGAATACAAATATCTACTTTCTACGAAGTGAAACTTAAATTTTCAGGTGTAATTTCCAGGCTCTGTACTATAAAAGTACTTGAATAAGCATATTGGCTAAAAATGTAATAGACTTACTATGCTACACACTTCATTAGATAAAAATATCTTAAGCTAGTAACCTAATCAAAAATGTTTCCTACTTTACATTTGATGATTTATTCTAAGCATTTATTTAGGTTAATTTAATATAATTGAATTTTTAATGATTTTTTTCTCTGTTAGTTGTTTGTTTCTTCCAGTTCCTTTCATTTATTCCGATATTTTCCAGTTTCTTCCTCTGTACTATTAAAATTGTTTTCTGATGAAAACTGAAAACCCAATCCTGCTCCATAATAAAATGGGTACTAAATAGTTTTATATGATATACTCATAGATATCATTTAAATGAAACTTTATTTTTGCTTTATTTACGGAAAATTACATGTTTTGTAATTGATATTTCTCTATTACAAAACAGATAATTTGCTCTGAATTAAATTTTCATTATAAATTAATATTGATATACTTGTTTTATAAACATATTTCCTTGAAAAAACTTCTAGAGGAACTGAACTCTTTAATTTTATTGTTATTTTTTAAAAACCATTAATCTATTTTTTTTCCTCCATAAAATATTTCATGTCTGATATTACAGCATAGAATTTATTCCTTGAATGGGAATACTTAGCATGTTTATTTTAGATAAATTCTGCTTTTTTAGCCTACTTTCCCATAAAAGTAAAAAAAAAAAATAATAATAATAAAGCATGAAAGAAGGCTTAATGTATCGTGAAAATATCGTTAGAAATCAAGAAAAGTCAAAAATAAGTTAAGTGATTGAATAAAGATTGAAAAATAAAAAATTTGAAAGTAAGGTTTTGAGATGGGGGGAAAAAGTGTGTCGGTCGGTCTGTCGGTCTGTCTGTCTGTCAGTCTGTCGGTCTTTCTGTCTGTCGGTCTGTCTGTCTGTCTGTCTGTCCCCCCCCCCCAATAACTTTTGAACGAATTGTCCGATTGGAAAAATTCTTTTTGCATTCGAAAGATCTCGGCGAGGACATCTCATTTCTAAAATTTTACTTTTTGATTTGAACAATTTTTTGTTCAATTTTGAACAGTTCAAAAAATTTTAACATTAGCGGCTATGGACAAAATTGAAGCAAATTCTGTAAACTCTGGGCACAAGAGCCAAGTTCCTATTGCAAGCTTATTGAAAGGAGTTCTCGGCGTGAAATATTGATTTGAACAGTTTTTGTTCATTTTTGAAGAGTTCAAAAAATTAACACAGAGCTTACGGGGAAATTTCAACCCTATATACATCCTGATCTAACGGACCGATTTGCTTGGAACAAACTTTATCGGAAAGCTCTTATAACGTAGAACATGTAGAAATAGAAAGTTTATCCAGAACTTACGAGCCTATTTTGCTATGAAATTTTTTGATCGGGATTTTCAAGGATATTTCTCAGTGACTCAATGAGTGAAATAATGAATGAATGAATAAATGAAAGAGTGAAAGAATAAATAAATGAATGAGGAAAAGAATGAATGAATAAATTATTGAATAAATGAAAATATAAATAAATGAGTGAATAAATACATGAATGCGTAAATGAATGAATAAACACTTGAATGAGGTAACGAATGAATGAATAAATGCATGGCTGAATAAATGAAAGAATGAATGAGTGAGTGAATGAATATGTATTATCCGTTGAAAAGGTATATTTTCAATAATTAGAACTAAAGCTAAACGAGAAAAGCTAGATTATAGATTTGAATTCGGTGCATACGGGAAAGTAGGCTCGTATAGTTCTAGACGGAACTTCTTGTTAATTTTTTATTTCCAGTTTACTGAAAAAAAGTGGACGAAATGATATTTAGTCCAGCCGGTTTTTCCCTGGGCATCAAAACCCGGAAAACTTTGTTGTTAGCTGTAGAAATAACTGTCGTCCAAAAATTTTCTATTCAGTAAAGTATTATCACTAAAAACTGCTCTTGTTGTTGATTTCATGTCACAAGTTCTAATGGTAAAGTTAAAGAAAGTGAAAAATTTTGAAGAAGTCGTCATCAATGTTCTGCACAGATCGACATCGATATGATCGTTGCAGGAACTTCATGTTGTATTCGAAAACTATATGTAATATGCTATATTTTCCTTAGTTTATAGTCCTTCATTAGTTAATAATGAGTTTCAACCTGCAATTATGTTCTTCGTAGAAGTAAGGGAGGACAATTAAGAGCTTAATAACATGTTAAAGGAAGGAGTTTACGAATTACTCCTACCTAATACACTGGGCTATTTAACATGGGTGCAAAAGGAGTGATTGCGCTTTCGAATGATACAGACGTGTAGTATTATTAATTCGATTTGCATCAACATGGATGTGCCAAGGAATATATGAGTTCTGGACACTTTTCGGAATAGAAGAAAATAGACGGTTCATTCCCATCAAACCTTCTTATCAGAAAACTAAATAAATTGCTAGCCAAAGTACACTCGAAAGCTCACATTCTTAAAGGTAATGAAGAAATTAGCATAATTAGGACAAAAATTTCAGCTATAAAATCAAATCCCATTTCCTATTTGTTAGATTTTGCAGAGACAGAGGACGAGTGCGATTATGAAAAAATGAAGAAATACCTAGTGCGAGTCTGGAAAGCTCATTCAACACGTGAAACATTTGATGATCTACGATTTAATGAATAATAGAAGTCAGTGCCACTGTGTGAACTTCCACCGACACCGGTCAGTTAAAAGGAATATCCTAAGAGCTTTTTAGCGCATAAGGCGGAATATCCATCTTCTTGAAAATAAACAATTAATAGATGATCCGCACGATTTTTCTGGGAAAATATTAATGGGGTGCTGAGACCCTAAAAATTTTTGAATTTCCTGCCACTGGAATGCCTGTGTGTGAGCAAATGTTAGGTTCCTGTCTCCAAAAGATGTGCTTACAAAACTGCTATTGTAAAGTGCACTACTTTTGTCAAATGTACCACCAAGGAATGCAAAATCAAATAGCATGTTTTTATTCATTCATTTTTTATTGCTTAATTTTATATTTTGCTTTTATTATACAGTTCTACCAATAAAAGGAACGGATAATTTTAATAAAGACGAGCTGAAACTTAGTATTATTGAGAATTGTTTTATTCTAGTTTCAATTTTTGCCACCAGAATATTAAATAGCAGCTATCGGATACATTTCCACGCAAACTACTGAAAAAGGTAGTAAGGTTCCTTTAGTGGCTTAAATAATATGTTATTTGAATTCTTAGAGCCCAAAAACCAAAGTTTAAAACCAAAATTAAGTTAATATGTTGATTGGTTGCTGAATGCCAAATGAGCCAAGGAACCAAAATGGCCGCCATATTTGATGGCCTGTAAAATTATTTCGCCCAGGAATCAAGATGTCTACCCAAGACAGTTTTGTATTAGAACCTCTACAGATCCCGATTCTAAAGAGAAAATCTCTGGACATAAAAATTTTTACGAGACTATATGGTGGGGACTGGAATATTACTCAAGCTAAGATTTCTAGGGACTGTTGATCTTGTTTAAAAGATGCTTTTTTTTCCTGCTGTTGATTTTTACTAACAGGGTTTTTATTGGGACTGTTGAGATTATTTCGGAAGTTTATTTCAGAAATGTTATCTTTATTCTGTTAAGGATTCGTAGGGATTGTTGTTCTTATTCTTATGAGGATTTGAACATGCGCCACGTGACATCACTTTGTTTCAATTCTCGAGATCAGCCCGTGCAACGCCGGGCGAATCGTCTAGTAGTACACAAATGTTGTCAGCGAAATCTAGTATGTACGTTATATGGACCACGAATAAACGAAATTTTCATTAACAATATTCCTTCACCTTTAGCTTTTTTCAAAATATTTTTTTACCTCATTCTGCATCTGTAAATGTTTTCAAACAGGACAGGCATATCTTCATCTGTAACTGGATTGCACCGAAATAGCTTAAATATTTTTGTCGCACGCAAAAAATCCCTTACTTTCTGATTTTTATTTTAGCGCTTCATTTTATTCTGCAAATGGATTTTACGTAAGCATAAATAATAAAAATCAGAAAATTATTTATTTTAAAATGTCGGGGAAAAGAAATGGCATCAGCATATATATTTCTAAGAGGGAAAACTTTTCCTATAAAGATTCAATTTTTCGATGCATCTATCCAGCATTTATTCATATGATTTTGCAACGTAAATGCATTTGCCATCTGTTTTTCTTATTCGGATTAGTATTCATGATTTCACATCTGGTATATTTAAACCTTAAGTATCAAACTTGGAATTTGTTCTTGAACTTCTTCACTTATATTTACATGCGTGTCAGGAAGGTAATAAAACAGTGATGAATATCTAATCCTAGGAAATTATTTCCAATTTTAAGAAGAACAAAATGTATGCATTAAAGAGTTTGCAAAATCGCCCTATACATAAAAGAGTGAATTTCGTCTTGGTAGACAGAAATCAGTAGTTTTTTTCTGAAAGAAATACCACGCAGTTTAATGTACGTGATAAGAGTTTGATGTGTTCCTTTGTTGCAGGAAACAAGGCATTAAATATTTCCTATACACGTAAATTAAACACATTCTAATCTGGAAATAAATCTACACGGATTAAAATACAAAGCATATAGTTAAACCCGATATTTTGAAAATTGAGAAATATTTAGAAATACGCCTTAAAGAGTATTCTGCTTGGGAAGAAACATATCGAAATAGTGAAATCCTTTGAAAGCTAAGAGGTTTTTAAAAAAAACCCCTAGTCTATGAGATTTAAAAGTATTATTCTAGGCAGAATATTGCGAGGTAACACATCCTGAGAGAGATTGCATGGTATCAAGAAAAATAAATAATTAAACTAATTATTTAAATTTAAAAATAAATAAATTAATTAATGAATAAAATTTAAAAAATAAAATTTAAAAAAATGATAATAAATAAAGTATATAAATATTTAAAAAAGAGCCTAGAAATAACAAACATGAATAATAAAACCATTAAGAAAAGACAATAATATCAATAAACAAATAAATGAAATCAAAAAAATAAATAAACAAATAAAATTAGAAAAAATAAATATAACTAAAAAATATATTAATAAGTAACATGAAATAAATAAATAACTAAACAGCCTAAAAATAACAAAAATGAATAATAAAACCATTTAGAAGAGACAATAATAAAAATGAATAAATAAATAAATTATAATAAAGGGCTTATACTTTCAAATACGTCGTAAGAGCATTCAACAATTCATTTCGCCATCTGCGCAGGAACAAAATGTACTTGACACTGTAACATGTTTAATCTCAGCTTCCCATAACTAAATAAATGAAAACCAAAACCAACTTGTCAGTTGTTTTGCCCAAAAAAAAAAAAAAACATTTTTGGTCAGCACTGTGGTGTGCTAATTCAAACACAGAGACAACAGTGACAGAAGAAGTAAGATTTTCGGAGACATTCTTTCTCGTTTATTTCTATATTTGTGTTACAAAGTAGCTTTTGTGATAGTAAAGCCTCTCAATGCTTGACCTATCAATGCTTATCAAAACATGACCTATCAATGCTTGAGCGTTTTTAGGAACTGCAAATAAATTGCTAGTAAGGACAAATATTTGAGGTAACGTTCTGGGAAAAAAATTAAATTGCAAAACTATAAAAAAAAGTGCTTGATTAACTTCTTGAGCTTATCTATTTTTAGTAAAGCAATCAATCAAAAGAAAAAGAAAGGTGCAAAATAAAATATCTTTGTAATTATTTAGGAGTCGTAAGAGTGCGCTTAGTTCATTTAATCGTAAAAAGTTCTGAGACAAAGAGTTAAATGTTAACGAAATATATTTTTGCGATGTATTTTAACCTTTTATAAGGCGGTGGGAAATATACTTACAACCAAATTCATCAAATTATAAACGTTTATAGAAAGCTATTTTAACTCTCTAGTTGATAAAAATTTGTGTTTGTGGGAAGTATATTTGCTACTAAATGCATATTTTTTTAAAATTTGTGAGGCATCCCTCCTCCTCAAAATAAGAAGTGGGTTACAGAATATATTTATTTTACTCAATAAACTATATGAATTACTTTTTTTTTGAAGATTATCTAAATCCAAAAAAAAAAAAACAAACAAAGGTTTAACGTATTACTACTAGAAAAAAATGGCCCCCGTGAAAGGGTTAATACATGCTAAATGCATATCATGCTTTTGAACACCTGGATTATTCTTTTCAGTGTCTTTAATATTGTGCCCAAATACAACTGAAACGCATAAAATGAAAGTTCGAAATTCTGTCCAATTTCAATTTTAATTTTGGATGCTCTAAGTGATAATCAGGAAATTTTTTTCGCTATTTTTTTATTAAAAAGCATCTATGATGTCTATTTATTATATTCACTTTCACAGAGCCTATAGTGTATGACTTATTTTGCTAACTATTCATGATAAATAAGATAACAATCACCGACTCGAACGTTCTAAATAAAATAATATTTCGCTCTTAAAATATAGGTAAAATTCCCAAAGCATTAGCTTGAGAAAAGCAGTTTTATTCCTGTTATTTCTGGAGATTAAAAAAAAATAATGATCTTCAAATGCTTAAATATTTATGAGAATAGTTATTTAATGGAGTAACTTCAGCAAATGAAGTAGAAGAAATAAAATTACTTCTAAAAATGGGAAGTAAGCACTGTTCCTGCTGAAGGTATGTGCACGTAATTCCCGATGTAATATGAAATACCAGATCTATGAACTAAATCATAATGACATAAAAAAATAATGCAATTTTTAATGCGCAAGAAAAATGTATTTCTTAGAATGTATGTCATTGAAATATGTTAGCTGCTGCTGGTAAAATAAAATAAATCTCATCGTTGCTCATCAATACACAAAAAACAAGCGTTAAAAAAAAGTATACATTAAGAATATTCAAGGAAAAAGTACAGTAACAATAAAAGTACATAATAGTACTCAGTTAATTTGCACTCAATTTTACTCGGTCAGTATATTTGGTGTAAAAAGTGCAGCTAAGCCCCTGATGCGTTAAACAATAAAACTTAATAAGACTAATATTTAACTTAATTGTGTGATACGTTTCCTGTCTATCATCTACCAGTTTTAGATCTTCAAACAAATTATTTGTTTAGTAAACACAGTAGTTATAACTAATGTATAATTAATTATATAATTAGGCCTTGAAGACATTTATAGGTTGTTGCTTTTGAGTCTACTTTCCGTAAAAGTTAAAAAAAAAGGCCAAGTGTAACGTTAAAATATTGTTAAAAACAAAGACGTGAAAAATAAGTAACGAAATTAAGTAAAGAACGAAAAAAAAAATCGTAAATAGGGTTTTGGGACGGGGAAAATGTGTGCGTCAGTCTGTGTGTCTGCTCCCCTTAATACCTTTTGAAGGAATTGTCCGATTGAAAATATTTTTTTTTTTTTTTGCATTCAAAAGATTTCAGCGAGTACATGTCATTTCCATATTTTATTCTTTGATTTGAGAAATTTTTCTCCCAATTTTTGACGGTTCAAAAAATCTTAACGTTAGCGCCTCTGGGGAAATATGGGGAAAAATATATAAACTCTGAACATTAGATTCAAGCTCCTTCAGACAAGCCTATTGGAAGGAGCCCTCAACGAGAATTTTTTTTTTTATTTGAACAAATTTTGTTCAATATTGAACGGTTCAAAAGTTTTAACATTAGCGCCTACGGGGCAATTTCAGTACTGATCTAACAGACGGATTTGCTTGGAACAAACTTTATCGGAAATATCTTTTGACCTAGAAGTTCACAGATACGAAATTAATCCAGAATTAGGCGAGCCTATTTTCCCATGAAATGTTTTGACCTAGATTGCTAAGGATATTTTTGAATGAATGAATGAATGAATAAAAGAGTGATGAATAAATACATGAATGAGTAAATGAATGACTGAATAAATGAAAGAATGAATGAGTGAGGGAATAAATGTATATTAACCGTTGAAAAAGGTATATTTGAAGTAAATAGGAACTAAAGCTAAATGAGAGAGAGAGAGAGAGATAACTAGATGTTGGTGTATAAAGGAAGAAGGGCTCTTATAATTTCTAGACGTAAATTCTTCTTTAAATCGGTATTTGTCTTAAACTTAGTCCAGTTTAATGTTGATTTGCCTACATTACAATAATGTTCCACCACACGATTTAAAACAACTCCTAAAATTTATTACGTAATTGAGGAAACTGCAGTGAAATATAGTATTTATTATAAGCATCCCCTGGAAGTTTATAATAATGCATTTTGTCTACATTTTTCTGCACTTTTCGACACTTTTCCTGTTTTTGAGCATTTTTGAGTACTGTTTTCATTTTTAGAGCTTTTTTTAAAAAAATGTTTAAGCAATTTTTTTCCTGATTAAAACTTAAGTTGCTTAATTCATTAAATTTCACGAAGCACTAAAAGGGTTGGTCGAGGGTAGAACTGTTAATCTATTGCATAAAACTGAATGAAGACAAATTGAAGAAAATAAAGTATTTTTGACGTTGAAAAAAAATGCTAGTGTTATAGTTAGAGAAGATACAGTGTGTGAGTTTGATGTAGATTGATCCGTGAATGGTCCTTTTTATTTCGAATTTACCCCAACTATGTCTGAACAGAAAAAAGTTTTCAAGATAGAAACCTTACTTTCGAGTGCGGTCTTTGGTAATATCTCAGAAAATTTAATTACTCAGAGCAGTTAAGCTCCTGTCATTTAAGACAGTAAAATTATCAAAGCACCTGCTTAAAATGTATTGGTGTATTGTTTTTATTATTTTATTTCACTCGTTTATTTTTGAAAGTCATTTAATGACATTGCAATTATAATTTTTAAAAAAGTCAAATATTTTAAATGCTTTAGTATAATTGTGACTCCAGATCATAAGTGCAGTGTTCAAAATGTTGAGTGCCTTTTGTCAACTTTGATGGCATTTTTTGAGTCATTTTTGGTCTGCTTTTAGGGCATTTTCAGAGATTTTTTTAGGTCATTAACTCCCGAAGCCTGAATGTAGGTTAAGAAATAAAAGATTTTATCCCATATATTATTAGTATACCTTTATACTGTATCTGAGATGCCAATTAACATGTTTTTTTCTCTCTCACAATGTTTGATCCTTAGAAGGCGGAATCAATTTATTTGATCCCTGATCCCAAGCTACTGTCGCAACATCTGTCGTGGAACTGTAATCTTTCATTGTTATAGTGGTTATCCTGCTGAGATAATAAGGAAAAATGAGTTCTAGTTTTCTGTTTTGCTTTGGAACAGATAAGCTACATATTTCGGGCGTATATTCCTAACAGCCTTGCTTTCAATGCCAAGATACTTCATCTTCTTTCTTTGGACTTGGGGCCCGATAAAAGTTTTATTTATTCATTTCATGTAGGAGCATTTGCCTACTGCTAAAGTACAGATATGCCTAAGTAGAAAGTAACATTGTACAACTGGTTCTATTTTTAAGGGAATGGAAATTGAAGGTTAGAGGTGATTTTAGCTTTCAGAGTGTGTTGTTAAATGTGCATTTAAATATACAATGAAAACTTTGTAAGTTGACCACTTTAGTGGTCATTTTTGTTTAATTTAACCATTTCCATAATCTAACTTATTTTCATAATCTCTTTTCTTTTATCATTCCAATCCATCATTCCATCCAATGGGTTGTCCGTGGTAAAATATTCTAACTTTTGCCTGCGGGTCAATTCACTTTCTAAGAAAGGGGTAAGGTAAATTTTGCGCCAGTAAAAAATATATTTCCATCAATCGTTATTTTTTTCTATGTCTATCTATATATATCGTAATTTAAATATTAATCCTCTAGTATTTCTTCGACTCTACTGAACTATAAAGAATTACGTACTGTATCAATAAAGTTTTCAAACAAAATATTAAAAATAATTTTTAAAAACACACCTAAAGTACATCTTTTTGTTTGCTATTAATGTTAAACTATTTGGTCTCTTTTTATCTCTCTCTCTCTATGTCTGTATATATATATATATATAAATTTACTCATTTAGGTATTTATTTTGTTTAGTAAGAGTGGTTGGGATCGCTAATATGAAAATAAAATTATTTCTACCTTGTGCAAGCATTTGCTACTAATGTGAAATTTCAGTAGTAACGCCTTTTGTTTTATGAATTTAAGCAGAGACGGTTAATAATGATTCTTAAATGTTGACCCTGCTTAGTAGGTTAATAGATAAAGGGATTACTCCGCTGATGAAGAAGACCTCCAGAAAGAAGGGAAAAGGGATTCGATCACAACGGAGAAGACAATTACAATGACATAAAATATTCATACACCAAAACAAATTCACCTTTCATTTTCATAAAAAATATATAAAAAGAAAGAAGGAAAAGAAAGACGAATTTCTTTCGGAACAATTCGATAGCTAAATAACGCGCTGTTCGGGCAAAAAATAACGTTGGCAAAGGTATCCTAATGTTACACAAATATGTTATGTTTGGTTGACACAAAATACGGGATTCAGTGTTCATTCGTATCATTTAGACGTATTCTATTGTTACTTAGGTATAACAAAAACGAAACGTAAATCTTACTACCTAAGCTAGCTAGATAAACAAATATCTCTACTGGGAAGCATTCGGGGCTAAAGTGATATTAACGGTTTCTTTTGCAGGTGATGAGGATTAAGGTTTAGATTTTGGTACTCGCAGAATGTAGTTGACGTTATCACATCTTTATTCATTAGAAGAGGCCACATAAAATGTTTTTCTTGTGAGTTTTGTGAATGGGAATTTGTATTTAACGTAAATCTTTACAAACTTACATTTGGCATTCTATGACAATTGATTGTAAACGTGATAGATAGTTTATTTCCAAAGATAAAATAAAAAACAGCGATACACTTCTTTTTGCAAAATTACAAAAATGCACTGTATTCTGTTAAAGACAAAAAGAACAAAACTATAAAATAATGCGCGCCTATTTTCGGTGCACTTTTCTCTACCAGACCCCTACCTGTTAACCGAGGCCTGAGGATTGCTTGCGCACGAGGCGAGGTACTGGGGTCCACTGATTTTACATGCACCCATTTCCGGTGCACTGAATTCCCTCTCTTACTAATGATTGGCTTTTGCGTGGTCCATTTTATCTTATACATGAATTTACAGTAAATGCCTATTTTGTGACTATTTTTAAACAATTAGTTATTTACTATAATAGGCCAGTTTAAATATTTTATACTGATTAGCAAAAAATATAGTACACTTTAAGGTTATTTAAATGTACTATTTCTTTGCTAATAGTACAAGTGCAAAATGCGTATAAACTAAAATTCATTGTCGTTCTAAAAGAAAGTACTGCTGGTAAAAAGGCCGTAAAATTCGCCTCCAGAACATTTACAGAAGCAGGTAGTTTTCCCTCAGTTTCAAATTGAATTTGTCCATGAGAAAGAAAAAAAAACTTTAATCTGTCAGCTTTTAAGTAAGATTTTAACCAGCATTCACTGCATGGTTAGTTAGTTTGCTAGTTTTTCGCCATTTAAAGTAAAAAATGTCAAAAAATCCATTGAGTCAGCTTTTAAGTAAGATTATTTATACCTTTTACATAGGAGGTTAAATTCCTGTCATTTACAGATCGAATCTGTCAAAAAAAAAAAAAAAAATTCGACATTACATAGTATCGAACTTCACATGTTTAATAAATGTATTGGGCAGATTTATGGAAGCATGAACTAAACAAAGCTGCGCCCTTTTGCCATTCAAGCATCACCAGCAAAAGTAGCTCTGTAATTGAAGGGTCCACTGGAAAAACGACCTGTCACATACTACTTTTTGAAATTTGCTTTATGTTTTATTCAGCTATTTTATAATATAAATGTTAATTTTAACTATACGAGCCTACTTTTCCGTAACGCACAAATTCAAATTTATAATACATATATTTATAATAAATAATTTACATTCATTTATGTTACATAATTTATAATAAAACATAAAACGAAGTTCAAAAAGCAGTCTGCGACTTAGGTCGTTTTTCCAGTGGACCCTTCAATTGTTTGTTACATTCGAGTATTGTGGCCTTTAAAATTTAAGTGCCCTAAGTCATTGTCTCAATAGACTCCAAAACGATAGACCTACCTTCAAAACCTTGAAAAAACTTGAATTAATTTAATTTAACCGGATAGGTTTACAGTTGTTTTACCAGCTAGAGTAAAAGACATACAATAAAGAACTATCTGGTTTTCGATTCTTACTAGAAGTTTTTTGAATTATTAGTTATTTTCATTCCAAGATACGTCTTCAATATTGCTGCTTTCAAAGAATCATTAGGGTAACATCAGTGAGTAATCATGATTATACTATGATTAACAAACTTAGAACATTTACAAAATAATATGCAGAATAACCATAAATAATAACTTTAATTATGACATCAATTTTTAGTTTTTTTTTTGCCCTTTGCGCATTTTAATCAAACGACAACGACAAATTGAACACATATAACGGTGAATCCCTTAACCAATCAAGTTTCAAGATCATTTTGCTTATCATATTACTTGTACGACGCGATTGTTAAATTCGTTATTGATTGATGCTTTTCAAATCGCTGTTTCGTTTGTGGGATAAACTACGCTTGTTTCATACGAAGAAAAAATGTTCCGTCATAGGTACGTTTTATTATAGGATAATATTATAAAAGTATTTCTGTCACAGTTTAAATATTTCTCAATAGTTAGGTCCCAATTTAAATAGTTCTCTGCTAATCAAGTATTGCCGAAATGCTGCCATAAATTAATTTTCAAATGCACTTATATTAAAGATTTAATGAAAGACTATTTTAAAGACGTTCTTAAAAAGAGACTTAACATACATAACAACGCAAGGGTTATAGTACTTTGCTTTTGTGAACTTTAAAGAAGGACAATTTCTAAAATTCGTATTCATAATACCATCAATGGACTGCATGGAAAACGGACAAAAAGTCATGAAATAACTCCAGTTCTAAAGTAGTTTCCGAAAACGTACTGAAGAAAAAATGAAAGAAAGAATACGATCTCTTCCAAGTCCTCTCTTTCACGATCGAAATTTAGTGGAACAAATTTAGATTTATTTGACAAGCACTCAGGCTTTCCTCTTCGAAAATTTACAACACTCCCCCCTTATAAAATGGTTTTATCCAGGCGTTGAGCCAAAACTCCTCACTTTTATTGCTTACATTGTTTTTTCCTGGGGCCATCTTGTTCCTATGCTGTCATAAAATGCTTCTCAAAATTCGTGTAAGCATCTGGAAGTTTAATTTCTTCCCATTGACCAATGCGGTACAATGTCTAAAAATATTTTTATGCCTTTCTTTTGGAATAAAGAAGAGTATATATTAAGGAAAACTAATGTTTGATGTTTAATAAAATATTTTTCCAAGATATTTAATAAATACCAAAGGAGATTCAAAAATATTATAAAGAACAAGAGCAAATGCACGGGTACAGAAAGATTTAAATGTGTTCCTAAAGTTTTAAAACCATAGTTTTTAAACTGATAATCCATATATTTTTAATGGTATTGCGTTAAAATTAATGTTAAAAAAAATGACGTTTAATGGTAAGTCTTCAAAAAAAGTGAAGCAAAACGAAAGGAAAAGAAATTAAATAAATAAGTAAGTAGAAAAGAATTACATAAAAGGTTTTAAAAAAAATCATTACTAAAAGTCCCCTTTTTTCTTCAGTACTTATTTTAGTAAATTTTGGGTTGTCCCAAAATTTACGCAAGTTAGGAATTAAATAGTAAACAGTTTTTTTTTAAATTTTATTATTATTTTTGTAACTAAAAGTACATATCTTGGAGTTATGCATGGGACAGCACATCAGGCAAATGCTACATGGGAATAGTTTTCAGTGTTATTGCGGCACTGAATGACTGTTTTATTTTAACCCTTGTGCGGTCGTATGTCTACGCTCAGCCACCAGTGTTTTGTTTACTGCTCCAGTCGTATGTCTACTCTCAGCCACTAGTGTTCTTTTTACAGCTCCAGTCGTATGTCTGCTCTCAGCGACCAGTGTTTTTTTTACAGCTCCAGTCGTATGTCTGCTCTCAGCCCCCACAGCAAAGAACGATACTGATCTTATATTATATTAAGTCGGCAAGCTTCGGAGATACGTAGAATTCGAAATATTTTATAAATTGTGTCTAAGTGTAATTAGGGTTTTTCGCTTCTTAAAATATTTTTTTTCCGGAAATTGGTGGAACAACTTGTAGGTACTTTTCGTGATGGAGCATCTTCAAAAAAGACCATCGTCCTCGAAAAAGGAAGGGCTAAATGGTTAACTACATATATTGCGGCACTGTGAAGATGTAAAGAGTAAAAGTTGTTTGGTATGTTCAAACAGAAAAATTAAAGGCGGAAGACGCCAAGCTAATTATTTTTGCGACACGTGTTCTCGAAAACCAGGACTTCATATTGGAGACTGCTTTGAAAGATACCACTCGAGGAAAAACTATAAAATATAATTTTTACATGGAATTAAAACATTGTGTTACATATATCCAAAGTTTAAAGGAGAATTAATAAATTTTATTTTTCCTTCATACTCTTGCATATCAGTTTTTCAACAAAAATAATTTCCGACCAGCATGACACTCATGTATAAAGTTAATACGCCCACAAGGAGTTAAAAACACATCATTGTCTGGTTTTTACTTCTGAAAACCGGTATTTAAATCCCGACTTCTGTTTGAAAAAAGTTAGTCATTCAAAATATCTATTTTGAAATAATTAGTTCAGCCGAGATTAACGGCAAAATATGAAGCTAATCACACCAGCTTCAATGACGCCACATGATATAAAAGTTAAACTTTTATAATTAGAAAAGTCCACTTTGAAATGTCGCATAATATGGGATAATGTTCAATTATTCACTTTTCTATATTGATCCTGAACTCATTGTCTTATAAGACTTCTTTGTCTTAATAATGAACCTATTTTTTGTAAAGTTTTCAATGCATAAAAACTTTTCTTTTTATACATCTTATTTAATAATGAAAAGGAAATCTTTTAATGCTGAAAATGGAAATATTTTCTTCAATATATTGACTTTATAGATATTTCGGTAATGAGAAACCCATAGTCACTTAAGAATAGTAACTACTTTTTGCTCACCATCTATCGTCAATCATCAAAATTTGGGAAAAATTACGAAGTACAATAGTTATGTCCATTAAGTAGAAGAAAAGTCAATAATAGTTAGTATGTTAAACGGGTGCTTTTGTGTTTTTAAGTAGCATTATTTTGAAAAGTAGAAAATACTGTTCTTAACTGCAGTTATTTTCATCGAAATCCTTTGTCATCATATGGTATGTATATTTGAAGAAATGTGTGTCATTTATGGTAACGTTGCTTTTAAATACGATTTGTTTTGAAATGATTCGCTTAAAATTTCAATAATGCAGCACTTTCATACATAAAAGGGCTTTTAGGAAACGTTAACGAGGTTGCTTTTAATACGATTTGCACTTCTGAAAAATATACAGTGACTAAAGCGCAATGAAAAATGAACGTGAACTGAAGTAACCTAATTATGCACGAATTTAAATTCTACAAGTTTTATACTGTGGAAAAAATCCAGCTATATGGCAAAATTAAATAACTATTAGCAGCGCCTTTTTACTATTAGCATTTTCTTATTTTGTGTTATTTAGTTATTATTATTCGTAGTGGAATTATTATTTGTCCTATACCCTGTTAAAATGAGAAAATGTAACTTATTTTTTCGAAGTAATTTTAACTTAAAAATGAGCAAGCGCAGTTCTTAGGTTTAAGTTCCGATGCTTACTTAGAAATCATAGTTACAGAAAGTGAAAATACGATTTTATTTTAACTGCAATAAATCAAAAATTTATGTAGCAACTTTAAGTTTATAATGAATACAGGGCTTTTTTTTAGCGATTCGTTCTTCAGAACAATAGTATTTGTACAAAAATTAAGGAACTATTTAAAACACGAGGCGTCAGAACGATTCAAGAATGTAAGTAGTCGGATTGGTCTCTTCTTATCAGGAATACAAGATAGATAATTCGTCGGATTCGGATCGAACGCAGTAAAACAAGAAACCAGAATGGACGAGTGGATAATGAATGCTCTTCTAGATTGAATTAAGAAGAAATTTAGCACGGAAGTACTAAAGCACTCCCAGCTGGTACGTTTGGAAGCTATATAATCCAACTGTCTCGCTAACAGCTCGATGTCTTCTGGCATAATGGAAAGACTTTTCGCCTGCAGTCAGGAAAATGATAGTTCGATTCCCGAGCGTCGACAGTGGTCCACTGTTCTTGATGACGATGTACTCTTGCTTCGAGCATCTTTTTGATAGAGCGTTACCTCAAATATCAGGAAACATCTTTTTTTTAGGTTTGTCTCAAAAAGGAGATATTACCGGATCATTTTTGAGAAAAGGGATAAGAGAGTGGGAAAGGAATAAGAGATTCTGAGAAAGTGTTACTTAAAAAATAAGAACTCAATTTTTCAAACCTAAATCATTTATACTCGGAGCTCTTCCGAGAACGTGATGTTCTTAAAAAATCAGAGATTTTATCCCAATAACAAGAATTCTGATTTAACAGTGTAGCTTAGCGCTTTTTTCTGCTCGACGAAGAAAGAAATAGTAAATTTAAATTTTTACTAAGTGCAGTTTTCACTGCGATTTGCGTTACGTCAATAAAAACAATAGATAGTGTTCCAGGATGGTAACCTTAGATGGCCTACTATGCAAAACAATGAAGCTTTGGATAAAAATCTATACTCCGCTTCCCCCCTCCAGTAACTATTTTTCATGTGAAACCTAAGTTAAATATATTTCTTATTGTATGGTAGTTTTCAACTATGATTTTTTGGATCAAATACGTATGATTTTTTGGACCTATGTCCCGTGGGACATAATATTTGTTCCAAAATTAATTAGCTTATAACGATGAATCATATTTTTATTTTAAAATGTCATTTAAATCATATGCATTTAACACAAGGCGTATTATGCATTAATTTTTAAAGTGTCTCCATAATATAATTGAGACATATGATGCAAATTGTGTCTAAATTTTTATTGGAACAATATATTACGAAAATTATACATTGCTAAGTCTGGGGGACGGGCTTCTGACCAGTACAGGAAACAGTCGATATACGTAGCATAAACTGTAAAGAACGTACGGACAATTAAGAAGCGGATTGTTAGACTTCCGTTCAAAATAAAAATTTCTTGATTTGTGAAATTCTTAATTGTACTACACTACTAGTATTTTAAGTTAAACGGGAATAAGTCAATGCACGATTTTTCGGCTATATGCTTACACCGGAAAATATTTTGTTAGGTTAAACCAGCATACAATGATCTTGAGTATAACGCGGTTTCACTCACAAAAGAAAGTTACATTTTTCGCCCCATACACAATAAAACTCGACTGGGTCAGCCTCAATAAATGACCACTAGTCGACCCGTGCGTAATTCCGCACTAATTTGGGGAAAAGGACATTATGAAGAAGAATAGAAACTAAGCGGGTATTAGTACAAAATGCAGGCATGCAATTGAGCACATCAGTACAAAGAGCTGTTGCATTTTTTCCCCACTATTGTTTAGATATTCAAAATAATAAAATAATCCCAACAATGATGATTATTTTTAGGAGTAGTATTCATTGCATTAAAATACAATAACGAAACAGTTCCATTACTTAAAATATAGTTGCTGTTGGTTGGTTTTTGCTCTGCACATTCAGAATATAAATGAATGTGTAGAGCCTAACGATTGGATAGATTAAACACACAGACTCAGCTAAAACTGTCCAATTTTCTACACAATAAAAACAGAAGAGTTTCTTGTTTGTTTACTTGATAACAGATGGCGCCAGCAAACACAACACCAATTTGGCATTCATTTAAGGACCTCTTCTTAGATGATTTTAAATCTGAAATTTACATTTTTAGACCGTGGGTCTATTTTACGTCATTAGCCGGTACGGTAAATTTTAAAATGAGGGGAAAAACAATCAAATTTGTTAAAGGAATAAGGAACATATCGCGGAGGGACAGAAAAACAGGCTAAAGAAATATTATATATCGATTATAAGCTTTACCAACCCCCATGAATGTAAGTTCGACCGGTCCACTTCAATAGGTTTCATCTGCTGCATTTGTACATTTAAGTCAGCTCGATTGGTTTTGCAAGAAATCACTTTAAATTCTATTCTATTCTATTCTCTTCTAGATGCTTCTAGCAGCATATTAAGAGGTCGGCGTACGTTGCTCGCTTTCCTCTCTTGGAACTCGTAATTTTCAGCCCGCTCCCAGACCGTACCCTAGATTGGCACCCCCCCCCCCCCAGAGAATCATTTCACTTAGAGGACATTGAAGCCGCGGTGTATTTTACGTGCACCGGCTCCCATTAACGTACATGGTCCCGGAGAAAATCAGTAGTGAGAGGTCGTCACTATCCCAAACACTAACCTCAGTCAGTGTCGATTCCCTTTTGGTGTTCCTTTCAGAACCGAGCCTCTACCAACTGGTCCACTGCGGGACTAGATTGATTTAAATGATTCCAAGCGAAAAGAAACAAGGTGTTTTAGCCCTTTGTGTTTGCATTAGTTTTTACATCTAATAAATCACCTTTTTCTCAAAATATTATTCTTGATTCTCATGAAGAACAAGAATGAAATGTATAGTAATATTGGCAGTAATCAGTTTTATTCACCAACAATACAAAAAAGCTCATAAATTTCTTTCTCAGCCTTTAGCATTTCATGATCCTGAACAGCAGTCGTTAAACGAATTGAAAGGGAAAGCTCGAAAGCACTTATGGTTCCCCTGGGAGAAATTTCTAACAGAAAACGATATTAGCAAATTCTTTTAAGAGTAGGAGGAATTTGACGATATCGTTCTCTCGATCTGGAATGATATTTTCTGATCCTTATTTATGATCAGGAAAAGTACAGAAATGTATTTTCTGAACTGCGGTTTTTCTGTTATGTGAAATGGAAGAACTATGTAAAGTTCTTGTGAAAGAAAGTCTGTGGGCCCATCAGGGTTCAATTGCCTTTGAATATTTTATACTTTTCGTGGCAACGTGATAAAGCTGGGGATAAATTTTCGATTTCACAATGGTTATGCTAAAAGAGCTGCAGTAGTTGGTTATTTTTCTTTTCTTTTTTTTTAGTTGAATTTATTTTCACGTTTGTTTTAAGTTTTAATGCATTCTTTCTTCTGTGTGTTTATAAATGTATCAGAGAATTGTACTAACAAAAACGAATGAATAATTAAAACCGATTTTATATCCGTGATTCAGTATTTCTAAAATTCATATTAATTTCTTTCTCTTTGTGATTTGGGACTTAATTTGAACATTTTTGTGGGACTATTGACTTTGCCGCCAGCTATTTTTATTTCTTTCTTTAATCTTTTTAATAAAATGACAACGTAACTTTTTTTTAGAGGGAAAAAGTTGAATACCACTTATTTTTATTATATCCTTTTGTCAATATTATGTTACTAGTCTAGTTATGTTTACTAGTAATCCACACAAGTATTTCCTTTCTGCTAATTGCCCTTGAAACACATCTGACATTTTTAATATTTTATTTAGGCCCTTTAACGTTACTTTTACTCTTTTGAACATTTGACACTATTCATAAGGAACATAATGATCGAGATATATGCTGGAGGGTGACAGAAACCGCTTATTACTGCATCAGATTTAAAAGTCCTAACACTCTTTTTTAACTCTGAAGGACAACACTTACGTAAAAATGAGTTATGACAAAAATAAGTATCCTAGTAAGAAAAATCGTGAGGTTAACTTGACGATTGTTAATTGTCAAAGAACATATTAAAACTACCTGACTAAATAAAATACATCTACTAATTTAGGAAAGCGATATTCACAAAATATCAGAAAGGTTCCCGCTAATGAATCTTAGTATTGGCACTGTACTAAAATAAGCAAATTGTACACTACAAAGTACTAATGAGTCATCTGATTATTATTACTTGAAATATGGATCCTTTAACATTTAGCAGCAACCAGCATTTGGTACTAAATTTGAGCCATTATAATGGTTCCTAGTTTCACATTATTGGTGATACTACACCATTATAATGGTTCAAATTAGTACCAAATGTTGGTTACAGCTAAATTTCACCATTTGTTTCCCTTTTTTGGTGAAAGGTTGAACTAGAATTTTTTTCAAAGCACTGCATTACTAGTATTTTAAGTTCAACCAGAACAAATTCATGCATTGTGTGATTTTTTGACAATATGTTCACACCCCAAAAACTCACTTTTTTAGATGCTAAATAAAATAAATAAATAGAAAAAGAATATTATTATTAATTATAATAAAATAAATATAAATAAATGAATAAAACTGCAAAAAATCAACTGATCACAAAAACAAATAAATAAATAAAGCACTGAGAGAAAAGGTGTTCTTTCATTCTAAAAGATAGAAAACTACGAAACGAGAAAAAAAAACTCCTTACTATTAACTGTACAAGCCATAGTTTCAACCAAAAAAAATAAAAATTTCATTGGTTTAGACTATCATTATGCTACTAAATATTACACCAAAATTTATACCACAACGAAAATTACAAATTCTGCTTCTCCTATTAAGCTGCCATTACTTTCGGTTCTGAATATTCTTATTCACTCTACAGAAAGTCAATTCTTTAGTTCAAAAACACAAGCAGCGTCGTAAGAAAATGGTTACACATATATCAAAGAAAATCTTTAAAAAACTAATCGACAGAGAAAAACCTGCTACCCTATTCTATCTAACACCCTTTTCTGAAAAAAACATATTTCACGAGGGATCAGGCAGGATTTGACAGAAATCGATCCTCGTAGAGCAAAACTTCTTTGTTTCTGTTGGCAACGGACTGGAAACGTAAAGAACGCAAAAAATGCAAAAGCCCCTTTTAGGTTCAAATTTATCTTCTACTGTTTAAACGAAAATCTGAATTTGCAAAACATTGTTCAGGACATCAATTTGCTTTTGAATTCCAAGCGATATAAAACTAGGATAAACACTGTCTAGACGGATGTCTGGACGCTTGCATGAGATCTGACTGTCTGAATATAAAAGAGAGTGAAAATTTAAATATCATTTAAAAGAACCATTGAAGTTATTTCTTAGCTCTTATATTTGTGGGACAGAAGGTTTTACTTAGATATTTTCCATATACTTTTGGAATGTGTGAGCATGAATCCAAGAAGTATGTCTTATTCACGTTTCTCATTGGACTGTCTCGTTTTATACACTATATTGCATAAATGAGCGGTCACTTTTGATTTTAGACGTTTTGTGGAATGTCTTCGTTTTATAAAGCGCCTTAAATCTTTTGTTGTAGAAGATTCGCGTGAATACAAAAAGAATGTCTTATTCATGTTTCCCATCGGATTGTCTCATTATATACACTATATTGCATAAATGATGATAAAAATGTAAAATAGACAGTTTAACCAATAAACGGCTGATGGCCTAATAATGGATTCACGTAGTTCTAAAGCGCAATCGATGCCAAAACCAAATTTAATAATTTTGATAAAAATAAAACTTTTTTTTCCACTTTTTTTGTTATTATCTCCAATTCAAAATAGATAAATAAACAAAATGAAATAAAATTACAGATAACTAAAAACAGAAAACTACAAAGCCTTTGAAAAAGGAAATTTCAATAGAGATTATTCAGCAAATTGATAACAGCATACAATCTGCCACCGCAGTGGCGCCATCTGTGAGTACGCCGATTAACTATTTCTGTTACACAAAGTCGAAGGTGAGTTCAGTTGAATCAACGCTGTTGTGATTTGAGCCTTAGCCCGCTCGGAAAAGATGCTTTCGGAACAGGGAGGACTAACCGCCGAGAGCTAGCTACTCACTAGAGCTGGAAGTAAACCGTACGCCAGCAATATACCATAAGTCCCTTCTTGACAATTTTTAACCTAGCAGTCAGTATCTCAATGCGCATCACTTACGCATCCTTTTACAATTTTCAACCAAGTTGTCGCAAATTTCAAATGTTCAGTTTTACTTAACCTAACACAGTGTTTCCCAACCTTTCTTCCCTTGCGAACCCCTTCTAAGATCCGAAAAAAATGGCGAACCCCCTTGTGTGTGCGGTGACAAAACTATAAAATTGCCAGCACATTCATTTTCCATGTTTTACAGCAAAGCTTCATATCAGAAAATGAAAACCATAATAATTGTAGAACATCTAAGTTTAATTAAAACTAAAATACGGCTACAAATATTTTTTATTATTACTTTTCAATGTATGTTTTTTTTGAATAATTATTACTTCAGTAAACATATGTAATCTTAAGAAATTTTTAAAATTATTTTCGCAGTAGGTCCACTTTCCGGTTAAAATATACAAAATTCGGTAAAGTTTTGGAAACTTAAAGAAAAATCAAAATTTACATATTTTTTTATTTATAATTTCGATAATGCAGAAAAGTTGGAATAAAGTGTAATAAATGTGAATCCAAATTTAAAATTAATGATTGAATATCTTCTGGTTCCATTTTCGGGTTTGTATAATGAGAAATTAGCCTATAATAATGCAAAATTGTACATTTCATATAGTAAATTTTTCTATTTTCGACTCGTTCTTAGCGCTTGAGCGGAAAAGTTGGGAAATGGTAGGAGAAACATAGGTGCTAAAAATTTTAAATCAATCAATAAATATCTTACGGTACCAAATTGTGGTCCAAATTTTAGAAATCAGGCCAAAAGTAGAAATAAGTGCATTTGAAATTTTGTATGCATTATCTGGAAAGCAATTTACTTTAAAAAAAATCATTTTTAAGCTTCTTAACACGTATGCAAAATTCATTATTTAGGTTTTTCTTTTATGGTAGCGATAAAAAATTCCTCCATTGCAATATTATTTTAGCGAACCCCCTTTCTGCACAGCGCGAACCCCTGGGGGTTCGCGAACCACCGGTTGGGAAACGCTGACCTAACAGATCTGTAGCTTTATAAAGCACGGAATAACAAGAATTCTGAGAAACTGTACTCAAAAAACTTGATTATTTAATACGAAGAAAGTGCTTCGTAAATTCTTCTTTTTGTAGTTCTCTTTTTTACAGAAATTTTTTTAGTGTGATAGATCGGTTAAGATAAAGTTACCTTCAAAAAGATTATGCTTCAATATTAAAATATTTTGGTTAAATGAAGAGTATTATTAAGAACTTTAAATGAAAACTGGAAATAACATTTTCATTCTGCCATTTCTATTGCAAGCGTACGTAGGCCACAATTACATCCCGCCGTTTGAATGTGTTAAGAAATATGTAGCAAAATAAGACTTTGCTTTTATCGTGACACTTTGACTTAAAAATTTTAAACTAAACAGATAACCTTCGGTAACAGTTCATACTCTCTTACACGTTCTTTCAAAACAAGATCATTTAAATTACATTAATATCACATTTTAAGAAGATTTCCCACGTTTAAGATGTACTTAAATATATTTCCATTAACTTGGATTTGGTAAATTTTTTCAGTTAGCTTAATGATTGAAAAACTGGATAATTAAATTCCTATTACTTCATGAAACTTAATTAAATATTACTAATGAATTCATTTTTGGGAAATATTAATTAGTCTTTTGCTAATAACACTCAGTTTTTTATATGGGCGGATAAAATCTTGTTAAATGCATCAACAGCTTCAACTTATAAAAACGTTTTCCTTACTTGACTCTCATACTAACTCAAAAATCCTATTTGATAAAGTCAGTATTTATTAGAATAAATTTAAAACGAGCAAAAAATATACGAAAAAAAATATCTATTGACGTTGGTGTTTTTTTCGTTGTTCCTAACTAAAAAAAAAATCTTTTGCTAGGCGGATTTCCTAAGTTATTATTATTTGACGGAAAGTGGGATGCTCAGAAAAAAGGTTCGTATTTATTTAAACAGTTAAGATATTTTTTAACATAAGTTTGCCCCACGTTTTGTAAAGCAAACCTTTCAATGCAAGTAATTGTTGAGTAAAAATAATTTAATTTTGTGCAAATAAACTGTAATATAAAATAATTTCACGTTATTACATTTTAATGCTTATTTGTGCTTTAAAATAACGTGAAATTATTTTTGATTATAATTGTTAAGTCTTTGGCAAAAAATTATAAGTATTGGCTAATTTATTTTTTTTAAAATAATTTCTCAACTTAAGGGGACATAAGAACTTTGAAATAAGAATTTTCGATTATTGATTTTTCAATGTAGTTGGACTTATTTTAGCATTAATTATGTATATTTTGGCGAAACTTTAAATACTTAGCAAATTAAAAATATTTTTGACCTAAAATCTTTTTGAAATTACTTATACTTAATAAGATTAAACTGCAACCGTTTGCCAGAAAGTGTTTACATTATTGGTAGTAATAATTTAACTTTGTGCAAAGTAATAGAAATAAAATTTCACGTTAAATTAAAGCACAAATGAGCATTAAAATGCAGACATATGTTTCGGGATTGCTTGGAATCCCTTTTTCAATGCGACAGGGAGCCTCTAGATGCAAAACATCCAAATGATTTGGATGTTTTGCATCTAGAGGCTCCCTGTCGCATTGAAAAAGGGATTCCAAGCAATCCCGAAACATATGTCTGCGTTTTAATGCTCATTTGTGCTTTAATTTAACGTGAAATTTTATTCCTGTTTACATTATTGTTATACATCTATATGCAATTTTTTACGTAATTTGGATGAAATATCAGACATAAGACTCCTTGTGCATTTCGTATATATAATAATTTTAGTCAAAAATAATTTTTAATGGTTTGATATTTTTTTTAGCCAAAATATAGATAACCAATGATAGAATAAGTCCAACTACAGTGAAAAATTAAAACAAGAAAACTTTTTTTCAAAAGGTCCTGTCTCCTTAAAAAACATTTTTGTCTAGCTGTTTTACTCTTTGATCCCCGGCCACAGCACAACAGGATCACCAGAAGCATTATGTTCTCAAAATGAGAATGCAACGTAGATCTTTTTTTAGCCCAAATAATAATTTCTCAGGAATTTACTTCAAGCTCTTTTTTTTTGGTCTAGAAAATGATAATTTTTCAGGGACGTGTGTTCTAAGAACACTAGAAATTTTTTTATTCCATGTTCCAAGAGCATATCATACAGATGCCGGACCAGAGCGGACTCAAAACGTTAAGAGATATTTGAGAACTATTATGAAGCAAAAAATGCTATTAAATCTGAAAAAATCCAGGAAACATTTTGCAAAATGCACTTAAGATCTGAAGTCAAAACCTCATTAAGGCATTTAAAATATTTGTTTTTTGAGAAAATATAACGTCATTAAATGACTTTCTGAGATAAATAATTAAAATAAAATAATAAAAACAATACACCAATAAATGCTCAACAGGTGTTTTGATAACTTTACTGCCTTAAAATAAAAGGATCTTAACTGCTCCGAGTAATTAAATGTTGTTGCTAGTGAACAATTTTTCTTCTTTCCAATAGAGCACGTGAAATTTTATCCCTCTTTCCCCCATCTTCGACGAGGATAGAGAAAAAGAGGCAGACGTAGAGCAGCGCGTCAGGGGGCAGTCGTATGAAATATCTGTTTTGTGTATTTTATTCGTCGTACGTAATGTCCATGTAAAATAAAAATAGTGATGCTTTTACCCTATGATTTTTGTCTGCTGAGCAGCCGGCTAAAATGTTCTTTTACATTATCAAAGACCGTATGCGAAAGTAAATTTTTTGTTTCTTGAAATTTTGTTTAAAATTCAGATATAGTTGGGGTAAATTTGAACACGCCCTTTTTCAACGTCAAAAATTCTTTGTTTTTCTTCAATTTGTCTTCATTCAGTTTTGTGCAATAGATTTACAGTTCTACCCTCGACCAATCATTTTAGTGCTTCGTAAAATCTAATAAAATAACCAAACTAAATTTTAATCAGAATATCAAAAAAAAAAAAAAATCAAAAATAAAAGCTGAAACATAAAAAAATGCTTAAAAAAGGAAAAACGTCGAAAAATACAATAAATAAATAAATAAATAAATAAATGAAATAAATTGCATTGTGATCTATTTCAGGGGCTTAATTATTATTATTCAAGCGCTCCATCTGCTTAAACTATTTTTTTCTTCAATAGTTTAAATGAAAATGTTCATAATGATGAACAACTTCCTCTAGCTGCAAGGGCGCAACCTTGAACTTGCGACAACCTAGAACTTGCGGAGGGGTTTATGTTCAACCTCTTAGAAACCTTGGCCTGTTACCTATTTGCGATATTATGCATACACACATAAGGTTTTAAATTAACCCCATACTAATCCGAAAATAATGTAGTTTTGCTACTGCTCACTGCTCATTTGTGAAAGCCGAGACTATCCACCGGGAAGATTCTATCCGGCAGGGGGGGGGGGGGAGATGGATAAGCTGAAGTGGACACTTTTTGAAATTACATTTTAGGCTATCATTTTTTGCTTTTCCCCGATGATGACTATTCTATTTTCAATTTAAGTGTTTAGCACAAAATACAAAAGAAAAAGAACGCAGAGAGTTTATTGCCCTTCATAAAAACTAAACATTTCTTAATCTTTCTTCATTCTGTCTTCCCTATTTCAATGAAATAGAAGCAAACCTGACTCATGCGCAAATTCGAGGAAAGACTCGGCTAAGGAAATCAGTTAGTAGTCGTTATTTGTTGCTAGAAGTAATACTATAGCACGAACACTCCAAAATTTTCTAAGCAAAACCTGCTAAATATTAGCGGAAAAAATATTTTTTTTCTTTCTAATTTGGCTGCGTATGGTCACTAACTTTTGCAGACCTAGTGCGTACCCCGGTAATCAGCATCCATTTTTTCAAGTAGCACCACTGTCGGTGGATGCCATTGCCACTGATAATTTGGACGCTCAATTTCCCCTGGATGGCGGTACGTGAAATCTCATTTGATGCGAATTGCACTAGGTATTACATTTAGCCGAGAGTATCCAAGCCAAACGGATACTCAAGGGATTTTTAACATGCCGCACAATCATGCGACGTGGGCGCAGATGATTTTCTGCATCTTGAAAATCCACCGACTTGGGCCAGATTCGAACCTGCGATCTTGGGACTATGAGACCACTACGCCACCCTGTCGACATGAAAAAAATATTCAGTTTTAAAATTAAAATAAATTTTAACAATAGCTTTAAAAGGTACAGTAAATAAAGTAAACAATTATTTCCTCCAGAATATTTTTTAAACAGAATCTGTGCAAATATGTTACTATAAATCTTTACTTATATTTCTCATATTCATCTTAAAAAGGAAAAAAAATAAATCATCACTTTTTGCAAACAAAAATATAAAAAAAATAAAATATTCACTGAAAATATCTTCATCTAGATTTAATAAACACGAGTCAGAAAATAATGTTCACTTTCATAAATTGAAAAATATCAGAAAAGTGGGAGAAAAATCTTCCAATCTTAGAAATGACAATTTATTATTCTCATGTTGCCAATTTTTCTCGCAATATTGCTTTCCGGCATTTCGGAATGATTTAACTTTTTTTTAAAGTAAAAAAATAAATAAATAAAAGAGAAAAAATCGGAAGTTTTGGCCTCAAAAACGTACGTGCGTGAAATCTAATACAATTTCTCATGTAATCTTAGAAAAAATAAATTGCATGGAAGGAAAAATATTCGAATGCTTTTAAAGTGTCAATTGGAGCTTACGTCGAAATTCTAGAATCTTAAATTTCTTTCCACATTTCGTTGCGGTTGTGTAATGCGACGTCCTGATTTTTCAATGGATGGAAAGAGCGAACGCTGGTTTTTCCCCAGAAAGAAAGCAAGTAGTTTATTGAATACTACTAAGCCCAGCGTACGAAATGACCGCTGTTCTAGATTTTATCAATTGTAATTAAAATGATTTGTGCAAAGGTGTCTGCTAATTCAAACTGAATTACCCAGGTCAGACGGCGAGGACGCTTCTTTGCTTACTGCCCCACGCTACTATATATTTATTTACTATATAATCAAATTGTTTGTAAAAAATATATATTTATCATCGAAAGAACTTATTGAAAATTCTATTATGTTTTTCAAAACAACAGTTTTAACGAAACTGGGAAAAAAGCGCTGCCACTATAATAAGAAAAATATAAAAAGCGCAGACGATAAATAAATAAATTAAAATGAAAGAAAGGATTAAATTAAATTCGCGTACACATTAATTTTTAATGGAGATTGCAAATACAGCGAAGCTTCACTCAATATGCTCGAGAAAGGTTTTGATTATCATTAGTATATTTATTACATTTGTTACAACAATGGCAACTGCATTGATTTGTTTGTTCACACGGCAACTGTAATTATATGGTTGGAAACGACGGCAACAATGCAAAAATAAAATGGATCAAAAAAATCACTGAACATTTTTAAAAATTAATAATAATAATAAAAAAAAACTAATTAAGTCACAACTTTCATTTTTGTAGCGATGAGTTTCTCGGGTCGTAAACATTAACCGTGCAGAATGTGGTCCCGATCGGTAAAATAGCCTGTTATTTTATAGCGAACAGATACAGAATAAGCCGCTTATATATAAGAAGATAATGTTAATATGAATTATATCATGTAGTGATTTCTGCAGAAATATTATTTCAGTATAAGGCAAATAATAAAAATGCTTTGTGCTAAAGTAGGAGTAAAAGGGAAAACAACGTAAAACACAAACTGTCAAAACAATACTGCAAAGAGCTATTTCGAGGCTACAATAGAGCGCCTTCATCAGTGCAGGAAAGAAAAGTGCTCAACACACCACTTGAAAGTTGTGAGTGAACAGATCATTCCCAACTTTCTGGTTGTAAGTTGAGCATTTCTTTTCCTGCACTGATGAAGAGGCTCCATCAAGCCTCAATGAAGGGTCTCGAAATATCAATTTGCATTATTGTTTTTGACAATTTGTGCTTCATTTACATTTTTTTCCCGTTGTGCAAACGTTATTTCAGTAGTTGCGTGTTTTTCAAATGTTTACTTATTGGTTCTTTATTTATATAAAAAACTTTGTATAGAAGCTAAAGATTTCAATCAGGAACGAGACTAATCAAAAGGAATTATAAGAGAAAAAAGTCTGTGTTTATGTGAAGAGTTGTGAATGGAAAAACCAATTTGATAATAAAGTTGTGAGATCATTTTTTTAACCTATCAACCTTTATTTTTAAAGGCGCAAAGATAAATTATCAGACAGACAAAGTCATTATCAGAGTGACAAAGGCACTTGTCGATGTTCTGCTAAAATACGATCGTGCCCTCCCTCCTAATTAGGTTCCTAGGTTTCTTTTTAAAAAAAACTAATATTTTTGTCTCATGGCTCATTGTGAATTAACAATCAGCAGAAACCAACACAGGGAACAGCAGAGCAAAATAAACGGATCAAACCAAAACAATAAGAAAAAAAAAAAAACACCAACAGATAAATAAGGCTACAGTTAAAATAGCTTTCTCATTCACTTTTGTCATTGGTCAGCTTTAAAGTTCCGGTCATGTGACGTAACGCGCGTAGGGTTGCCAGTCGATGGCAACCCTACGAGCTTTGATTGAAGTCCAGGAAACAAGTTGAATGCCAATAATTTTATCAGTTTTGAAAACGGTCAAATTCGAGTTGAAAATTCGATCATTTTGTATTTGATCGAACGCGTTTCAGTTGAATCTAGGCCTAAGACACCTATTTTTCTTTTTTTCCCTTATAGCGCGGGTGAGATATCGCACATGAGTGGTTTACACGCATGGGAAATAGCTTGCAATAATAAGTAGATTATATTAATAATAACTGCAAGTAAATTATAATAATAAATTAACTTCGTGCAAGTAAGCTGTAATAAAAAATAATTTCACGTTATTTTAAAGCACAAATGAGCATTAAAATACAGACATATGGTATGTCTGCATTTTAATGCTCATTTGTGCTTTAGAAAAATGTGAAATTATGTTTTTATCACTGCAAGTAAATTGTCAAAATAGCTGATAAAGCGTGTGCTTAGAAAGTATCTTGCAGCACTCACATCACGATGAAAATCAGATGAATTTTAATGAAAATTCAAGTTCTTACATTTGGAAATCAAACTATAAAAACCACCGTGCTTCATACATTTTCAGAGGAAAAACCTAAGATTCAAGTAGACTATGTGCTGTTGTGGCTGTACAAGTACCTGAATTCGCGGTGCAATTGCATCTCCCCTTCAGCCCAAAAATTCAAGAAAGACATCTCGCCGACCAAGCAATCTCACCATATTTTGCCTAAATAATTTACGAAAATGAAACAATTCACTTTTTGCATTCAACTTTGGATTTCATTCTATAAATACCTGTAGCTACACTTTAACTGCTATTCAACGTAATGAAATTCATAATTTGACAGTTGAAAGAGCTTTTTAAAAAGTTTCATTTACAAACTCTAATTGTTAAAAGGAGCTTGGATTAAACTGCTTTGTAAAACTATGGTACAATAGTTTTAACAGAATAAGAAGAAATTGAGGAAAAAAAGGTTTACTTCCCTTTTATACTTCTGTCAAACTTTTATAAAAATACTAATCTTATGCAAATTAAGCAAAAAAAAAATATATATAAGAATAAAACTAATAAATAATAAATAAATAAAAACGGTAAGCAGTAATGAAATAATACATAAAGGGCTTGTCTCTTAAATGAAATCTTTTTACTTTTCTATTGTGCGAAAACATTTGAACAAAAATGTTATCAATAAAGTAGTTATACATTGACATTTACTTCTTTAAAAATGTAAGTTTCTTTTATTCAAAATCGGAATTAACATTCAAAACTGGTTTTCTTAATGTTTCTTGATGTTATTTTCCTGCAAGAATCTAGTTATCTTGCGCATTGAAAAACAGTTTTTTCTATCATTTTCGAGATGTATTCAGTAGCAAATTTTTGAAAGAACACAAAAGATGTTAACACCAGCATAAGTCCCTGAAGCGTTGCCAATTTTCTATTCAAGTGTTTTGACACTGCGTTCAATGTAGATGCATATTCAATGTCATTGTAAGGCAATCAAAGATTAAAAAATGCAGATTCAATGCATTTTTCTTTCAACGTAGCCCTTGAGGGGAAACATGATAATAAGCAATCTACATAACGAGTCGGAATACTTTTTAAGAAGGCAAAAGAAAGGATAGCAATTCAATAAAACTTTTCTCACAAAATGTTCGACATTTGTAATAAGAACCCCGAGCATGAATGCTAGGAAGTAGTTAAGTAGCAACCCCCCTTCCCCCCAACTCGAGAACAGCATTTCTAGAGAAAGAAAAGGCTTTCATTGGTTGTGAATTTGCTCATAAGAGAGACAAAAAACTCGTTAATAATTTTATAATAATGTGTTTACTTTTCAAATTGTTAACAGTTTCGTGACGCAAACACAATCTTTGTGAAAAAACTGTAAATATTTTACAGGTAAGGTGAAGTGTTAAAAAGCTAAGTGAGGAAAAAAAGTGCTTAAAATATCTTTAAAAATTATTTTTAAAATGATGATTTAAAATGGTTTCTATGCATGGTTTGATCCTTAAAATATGATGTTTGTCTTCACAATAAATCATCATGCGAAAAGATTTGATAATTTAAAGACAGAAATTTGAAACTAAAATTAGTAGACACACGTATTTCGTTTTAAATGCTGTTCAGAATGTGGAAGTGCAGCTAAGTGCTCAAAATAACTATTTGATGCAGTGAGGTTCAAAGTATAAATAACTATTTGATGCAGTGGGATTCAAAGGGCCAATAGTTATTTTATGTAGTGAGATTAAAGTGTAAATAGCTATTTGATGCAGTGAGATTCAAAGTAAATAGCTATTTAATGCACAGAGATTCATAGTTTAAATAGCTATTTGAAACTGCGAGATTCGAAGTGTAAATAGCTATTTGATGCAGTGAGATTCAAGTGTAAATAGCTATCTGACGCAGTGAGATTCAAGTGTAAATAGCTATCTGTTGCAGTGAGATTCAAGTATGTGTTAACATGACTATTTGCAGTGAGGTGATTACAAGGTTCGTATCATGAAGGAGACAAGCAGAATGATTCTCGTCCGTATCGGATTGGCTTCGATATCGTTTTTGAACAGTCATAAGAAAAAATCGCATTCAACTCTCCAGACAGATAATAAATTCTTCACGTGACCGCCTGAAAACGATAGTGAAGTTAATCCAAAGCGTACAAGAATCAGGCTAAAAGTTTTTTTTCTCAAGTCGCTTGATGGAACGAAAAAAAAAGGCTATCACTAACATTTCTTGCCACAAAACAAATGGGTGTTTCTGAGATCATTAGCCTCAAACTTTTCACTTTGAACGCTTAACCCTCTTTGTTTCTAATTCACGACACATAAACTATGAATGAAGGATTGGCCAGAAGGAAGTAACAGGTCATTATGGTCGCTAAAATATTTTTCTCAAACGATTTCTGTTTAAGGAAATGAACATATGAGGAAGACAGGAAGCACGTGATACAACTTGACACAATTCTTGATATTTTAACACGATGCAAGCACATCTACTCTTCGAAACTTTCTATAGAATGCAATTCAATCAACTTACTAAATATAATACCGTCGTTTTCGAGGACATAAGCATGGATAAATCAACTGAGCGCAGAATGAAACAGAGTAAAATAAACAGAAGATAAGCAACAAATCAATTTTTGCGTCTAGATATACAAATAAAACTACTTTTTGTTATTAAATACGAGCAACGATCGTATTTTTTTTTTATATGCATATGCTTAAAAGCATTTTTAAAACAAATCTTAAATAAAATATCTAGGTTATAGAAATCAATATTGTTATTTGCTAGTTCATGATGCAAGTTAAAATTAAAGAAATTTCTTGAGAATATTTGATTTTTAGTAATAATTAAATTTCATTATTGAAAAACTCTGATGCGTTTGATATTTTATATTCTGTTTGAGGGAGAAAAGATTTTAAAAAATGTCAAAACTCTTTTCCCTAAAGAGATATTTCTTTGAAACTTCTACGCACGTAAACAACAATATAGCTTCAGCCTGTCTTTTTTTTGCCAGGAAAACGAACCGAGAATTCCTTAGAGGATAGAAATGGATTTTAAAGTGAAGAATAAAAAACGAGAGAACAAACAATTTCTTTATCCTAAAAGCTGTATTAAATATTTTATGGTACAACTGCGCATTTGATAACATTAATTGTGCAAAAAGTTAAATGCATATTTAAAAAAGGGCTTTGAAGTTATCTATCAGTAGAATAATGGTTTGAAGGGCATTTTTGTTAGTTAAGTGTAGGTGGTTTTGAAATTGTAAAGATATTTCAGGATGTAGGTATAATGTTAAATAAATAAATACGTAATTATAATAATAGTCATAATAATAGTAACGGAAACTCTCTTGTTAACCCTTCAGACCTCGCGCTGTGAGCAAAATACTCACACTAAAAAGAAAAACAGTATATCTGGTACTCTAACTTCTTAGGCGAAGATAATACTGTATCCAGCTTCTATCTGTAACCTTCTCTTGCTGTTTCGATGCGTTTCGCAGTCATTAATTCTTTTTTTAACTGTCGCCAAGGGTGTTTGCTAGTCAGTGTGAGTGTAGTCAAGTGTGAGTGTTTTTCTCATCGGACGAGTTCTGGCGAAACTTTTTTTTTAAAGTGAGGGTTTTTTCATCTAGCGAGTGCTCGTGTAAGTTACCAAAAACTTTACTTTTATTTTGTTTCATCAAATAGTCAAACAGTATGTATCTAAATGTACTAAAATAAATACATAAATAAATTACTTAGCATAGTTATTGATTTTTTAAAATTTCTTTGTATTGACAAAATGCTTTTTAATTCCTTGGATGACATAACGAGGAAGGTTCTTAGCTCAAATGGATCTGGCTAAAAAATCTTCTTATATAATAGATATACATAATTTTCAAAAACATTTTTTTTCATAAGTAACATTTTTTTACCCCCCCCCCCAAATAAAAAGTACCTAAGTTGCATCACATAATATTTTATCCAAACAGTACATCTGTACATATATTTGAAATAACGTTATTACTCAGGGTAACATTTAGTGATTAGAATAAATAAAAATGCTTTTCAGTTGAAACTATTTCATTTACAATCATTTTTTGAGGGAAATAGGAGGTGTGAGAGAAATGCTCACTTCCGAGTTCTCAGGGTAGTCGTATGGACGCGAGTTCTGAAGGGTTAAAACATGACTACATATCGAGCTATAAAAATGGAGAATTCTAGAAGCCTACAATGCCCAAAAAGTAAATGCTCTGTTTAAAATTTTTATTAATGCCTATTTATATACTTATTATATAATATTTTATACAATAAGTAAAAATTATACCAATAGAGTTTTTGGTACCTAATTAATAAAGTATCACACTGCTACTGTCCTCACACGCGATGAAACTTTGATTTATATTCAATACCTAATATCGATTTTTCGTGGAATGCGTCTTAAATTGAAAAAAAATATTGTTTTTTGAAAAAATACTTAAAATAAAAACTTCTTAATTTAACTAGCCAAATAAATAAATAAATGAAAATAAATAAAGAAAGAAAGAAATAAAACAAAGACATACAAAAATTAAAGCAAAATAAAGTGAAATAATAAATAAAAACTAAATGAGAGGGGAAAAGAATATTAACGCGAGAGAGCAAAATACTAATTTTTTTTTAATTAGTATTTTGTAGTTAAATAATAGTGCGTGGATTATGTACGAGAATATACTCGTATTTGTATTATGATGCATTTTTTTCTACCCTTAATAGTTTTTCTGAAAAAAAAAAATCTTTCACTTTGGATAAAAATAAATATTTTGAATATCACTACACAGGAATTTTACTTTTTTATTTCAAAATTACACTTATGAATAATATGCCTTTTTATGGAATACATAATAGGGTTAATAATTGTTACGGCGAAATAATAATGAAAACATTTTTGAACTGCATTCTAAAAGGAACAATCATTTATTGAAATTTCGTTAATTTGTGACTACGGATAACCCAGTACACATAAAAAAAGCTTATTGGATCAGCCTTCTTTAGATAAAGTTCCCAGGTTATAAATATGCAAGTACTATCTAACTAATGCGCAAGTAGCTCATTTCGATTACCGTTCGTTCATTTGGATCAACGTACAAATAGGATGGATTGGAGATCTTTAATTTACACCTCCGGAAAATATAGATACTATATGTACACACAGTATTTTTAAGTTATCAGAAGAAACTTTTAGTTTTTGTACGAACTAGATATTATATGTAGAACTTCATTGTTAATCTGGAGTTCATCGGAATTTCGGATAATCCAATATACACGAAAAAGCTCATTGAATCTGACCGAATTAGATATGGCTTCAAGGTTTTCTTTCTTTCTTTCTAATGGGGTCACTAATCTTTGCAGACCTAGTGCGTTCCCCGGAATCGACGTCCATTTTTTCAAGTAGCACCACTGTCAGTGGATGCCATTGCCACTGCCATTGCCACTGAATTTGGACGCTCAGTTTCCTCTATATGGCGGAACTTGAGCTCTTATTGTGAGCCGAGAGTATCCGAGCCAAACGGATACTCAAGGGATCATTAACATGCCTCACAATCATGCGACATGGACGCAGACGGTTTTCTGCATCTTGAAAATCCACCGACTTGGGCCAGGTTTGAACCTGCGATCTTGGGCGTACGAGACCTGCGTCTTACCACTACGCAAAAGTAATACTACGGCTTCAAGGTAATAAATGTATTACTAATAACGTACTGATCCGCAGCTCGCTCATTTAGATCATCGATTGAATAGGGTATTAGATTTTAAACCCAGTTAGTTTAGGAAGTGGATAATTTGGATCTTCTAAGAATTTGAATCATAAGTAGGTACACAGCATCTCCATTCGAATCTCCGCATAGTATAATCGGGAAAACCTCCTTAATTCTGAATTTGAGATAATTTAGATAAATTAGATGAAACAACTTCACCAAACTGGATCTTTCTTATAAGCTGGCTCAAATCTTGGTAATAAAAACAAACTATTCTTGTTAATATACAAATCGGTAATTCGGATACCTTACAATGACGATTTTTTTGTTTTTTAAAAGCCTCTTTACTCGAACAATACTCTTCATTCCAAACGTTCCGAATACTAATTATTGTGCTCAAAATGTGCGAATTTTACTTTTAAGATAATATTCGAACAATAATGTGTAATATGAACAGACAAACTGCATTAATCCATATGTAGTTAATTTAATCCATGATTCAAATTAAATTAATAATCAAAAAACAAACAGAAATGAACTTAAATGGCTTGAAAATAAATTCCTCCGCAGATAGAAAAAAATAGACATTTTATTTTAAAATGAAAAAAAAAAAAAAACAATATGATGAATATAAATGAACACATTTTTTAAAATCTTGCATAAAATTATTCAACTTCAAGAGATTTAAATATTAAAAAAGTCACAGATTTTTCAAGCGAAATGTACTGTTTTTGTAGGAAGTTATGATTTGTACAATACACTAAAAGAATTACAGCTAAAGCTTTCGCTAAAAAAATATTAAAAAATGGTGAAATTTATCAGGAACTAACATTTGGTACTAAGTTGAACCATTATAATGGTGTAGTTTCACCTAGTTTCCCCATGAATATGACACTAGGAACCATTAAAATGGTTTAAATTTAGTACCAAATATTGGTTGCAGCAAAATTTATTTTTTTTTAATTTTTTTTTGGTGAAAGGTTGAGTTAGAATTTTTTACAATCTAAGCATTGATAAGTACGTAACACATCATAAAAAAAAGTGTTTTAACTGTACTTTCATTTTTAAAACTTTAAAAATACGAAAATATTTTAGTAAAATTTAACATACTCTTAAGGCTTAAGAAATGTCTCCTATGCTTTTTTCAAATGAGATATTTTTTTGGGATAACGTAACTCTTTCTAATTGTAAATAATTTCAAATTAAAAGAATTTCACTGCCATAGTTAAACACACTGCTTAAGACATTTAAAATTTCTTACAATCTTCTTTTTTTGTATCTGTTCCGGTTGCCAAAAAACAGTTTCGGAATCCTTTCCGATTCCCAATGAAACCGACTAGCTAGGAAATTCAGTTTTAAAACTATTCTCATGTTGGCAATTTCTTTGTTGCATTACATTGTTACTTATTGGAAACGATTTTCCTTTCCGAAATAAAATACAGAAAGTGAGGCTAAAAGTTTTCGGTTTCGCCTGGGGCCCTGACTTTTAAGAACGAACGTGCAAGAAATCTAATGCGGCTTGCTGCAGAAGCTTCGGAAGTAAAAACAACGATATTCTCCGAGGGCAAAAATCGAATGTCTTAAAAAGTCGAACTTGAACTCGAAAAAGAACCTTTTTACGCGTGAAATTACTCTTACATTCGGTCTGGTTTCTTTTCTTTTAATAGGAATAGGTTTTAAATAGATATGTAATTAACAATATAGCATTGAAAAACGTTTAAAAAATATCGAAGAAAAATCTTAAAATAAAAACAAAGCATCACAAACAGCTGATATGAGATTCCTACAATTTTTATTTAAAAAAATGTAGAACCACGAAATAAGACAGTAGCGCGTAAAAATCTGCATTAAGGAACATGTTGCTAAAATTCAAACAACATTTTAAGTCTTGAGTTTAAGAGATTGACTAATGGCTTTTCTAAAATTCAAACAAAGTTTTATTTCATGTCAAATAAATATCTTAAATGCACAAAATTCTTGATCTTAAAATATTGTGCAAAAAAGAGTAAAAAAGTAAATTCTCCCAGTTACGCTACTTTCGCATAAATAGCCTGATCTTATTTAATAATGTACTGGTTTTGGAGGGGAAAAAATGTGAAATAGTTGAAGCAAAAAACATATGGTAAAAAAATATATAAGTTTATGCATCTGAAGCTCTCTCTCTCTATATATATATCTATATATATAAATATAGATTTGAAAAAAAATAAAACGGAAAAATAAACACTTATCACCTATAAATGCGCAAATCAGCAATAATTTAAGAAAAGCAATATATAACGGAAATGCAGTAAAATATTTTTGAAAGGTTTTCAAATCAAAAAAATAAAAGAAAATAAATAAAGTTTGAGAATGAGGCCAGGACTATATATATATATATATATATATATATATATGTAAGACATATATATATAGTGAAAATAAATAAATAAAACAAAATTAAGAGTTCTGAAACTTCTATAAGTTTGTATCAAAAGTTAAATATACTCTTGTTCACGGATGAATAAATAAAAGAAAATAAAAAATAAAAACAAGTTTTATTAAATCAAAGACACATTCAATAAAGATGAAAACTGCCATTAATTGCTTTTGTGTTGAAAATTCTTCCGGTAGAAAAATCATCAACTACCCTCAATCAGGTTTTCAAAAGAGTTTTCTCTTAACTAAAATACAATATAACATTGTTGAAATGTAATATAAATTTTAGGCATTGGTAAATGCTTCGCAGAAAATATACTTTTCCCCAAAATCTTAGGGGAAAGCACTAGGAACGTAAAGTTAAACATCGTATTATGTCTTACGCATAATATCAACTTCCACCATAATTTCGCAAAAATTGAAGTTGAAACAAATGTTGCCAAAGCAGACTCTTTCATAGAAATAAACTAAGATTTAAGTAACTAGGATTTTGTATTATTTACATTAAATATTTAGTTATAAATAATACTGTCGTGTATAAGTCAATGGTACAGCTTTCAGACGAAAACAGGTAAACAAGCTACAATGACACGGGTTTATTTCAGCTAACGTTTAGCAAACAACACGGATCATCTCAAGCTGAGAGCTCCCTTACAACTGAGGAATCTTCCCTTTTATATATGTGTGGAAAGTTCTAGAACAACTAAATTAACATAGGAAAGAATATTCCAGAACAACTAAATTTGCATACGCAAGAACAATCTAGAATAACTTAATTTATATATAAAACAGAACAGAGAATAAACTGAAAAAGCTTAACTTCGCATTACAGCAGAAAACTAAATTGCAATAGCAGATCGCCCTCACCTGGATTCGAACCCGCAATCTACCGGGTTGGAAACTGACGCGGTGCCTCAGAGCCACGGATTCCTAACGACATACGTGGCAATATCATCTAAAAAAAAAGATTTATCATCAATAAAAAAATTCTCTAATGATTTCTAAAATACGTTTTGCCTTTGAAGCATAAAAGGAATTTTTTCTTATTTAAACTTTTTTTGATTTAATGCTTTAGCAAACAATTTACCAGTTTTTTTTTTTTTTTTATCCTTTTTTAAATAAAATCTACTTTCCTTGCCCAGTCCTTAGTAGCAAATGAATAGTTTTAGAAAACAAATTATGTTAACTCATGCAAAACCCACTGAAGCGAGGACTTTTGTTGGGTAAGTATGTTCATGACAAAGAGTTTCAATAGCTTTTAAGTAAAAAAACAACGTACAAAATGCAAATGCTATGAAAAATTTCCTCCTCATAAAAATGTCTTTAAGAAACGTATGAAATATTACGTTCATAACAAAAAAGAAATACTAAAAAATGGAAATTTCTATGTTCCTTAATGTGTTTACTTAGCATGAAATTCTCAAACGTTTTCAACAAAAAGTCATAAGTATGCAACATAAAAGAAAGACTAGTAAAAAGCTAGCTTTAAATTTGAAATGAAATGCTAAGGATAATAGTAAGGACAACAACTGTTGATAAAGAATGCTTTAAAAGCGAATACAGTTTTTAGTTGGCACTTTGGAATAGGTAAATGTAAAATTGAATGTGAGGGTAAAACTTGTAAGAATGGAGTTTATTTTGGTAAAAAAGCTCCGATTTTCACATCGAATGGAGTAAAAGTTAGCGATAACAAGTTTTTTTTAAGTAAAGGAATCATGTTTAATCACAGCTTCATAAAATAGATGTGGTATTTTTCTAATAGTTAATTTGATTTTTCAGTGCTGTATAAGTTGAATTATTTTCCAATTCGCACATTTGCACACCATTTTTTGCATTCGTGCACCATTTTTAGCAAAGAAAAAAAAATAGTACTTATTTCATTTATACACCAAACCCATGGAAATGTACTTTTTTTTTAGAAAGGGGTTATTGTTGCATTGAAGAATCATAAAATCAATATTATTAAAACAAAAATGGGAAAACCCACGCAGCCATGTTTTTTGGAGTTAGAAGAAACCCCTTTCTCCATGTATAAAATTGCAAGTTTTGAGATGCAAGAGTTCTTTCTGACATATTTTTTCTTGTGCCCCCTATCATTTTTTGAGCCAGTAATTGTTTTTTTCTGACGATGCATGTTTTTAATATGCGTTAAATATAACGCATATGCGTTAACTATAACGAACGTGAATTATCACGATCGGATCAATAATTTTTGCCATTTAGGTATGTATTTCCCATTTTTGTTTTAATAACATTGATTTTCTGATTCATCAAAGCAATAATAATCCCTTTCTTAAAAAAAAGTACATTTTCTTGGGTTTGGCGTATAAATGAAATAAGTATTTATTTTTCTTTGTGAAAAATGGTGTAATAATGCAAAAAATGGTGTGCAAGCGTGCGAATTTTAAAATAATTTGCTGTACAATTACGAGTAACAGTAATAGCGTTAGCTTTCCTGAATAGTTATATACACAAAAGAATAATTTCTAAATTATTTTATCAAAAATTTCAATTTTTATGCAACACAAAAATTTGAAAATGTCTCACTGGAAAATTACCAAGCGTAACTTACCACCTGTGCATTTATTTATTCATTTTACATCTAAGAAATGATTTATATTTTACAAAGTATAAGATTTGATAATACTTGACAAAAAAAAAAATATTTCACGCTCATACGCGTAGTCTTACAATACCATATTAGGAGTTGAATATCATATTCATAATCTAAATATCTCTGTATATTATAATTCAGTTGTCCATGAATATTTATATTTTGTACTGCATCATTTGTTGAAAAACTCATCATGAGCAGATTATGTTTATAATCTAACTTTCTACACACCATAACCCAATTTTCTGAAGAATAACGTTCTGTATTGCATCATTTGCTGGAAAATTCATTCACTATGTTCATGATTCAATGGCCGTACACAGATTAACAATACACGCTCTATTCCTTTTGTGACGTTCTGCTATTATTTCTACAAAATGAGTAAATCGATCTATTTTCTCAAAATTGAGGTCACTTCCCATTGGAACAAAAGAGTCTTTATCTTTATAGTCCCCTTTCATGTCTTCCAGAAACAGTAATTTGTCGCTTCGTTTGGAAGCCGTGATCAGTTGTGTAACTTTTCACTGTGCAAATGGCAGATTTGCATTTTAGTAGATAGAAATGATGAAATTCTTACTGTTTCCTTCTCTTTGAAATTTAAATAAGTGAAAATTTTAAACAAAAGTTTAAAATAATAAAAAAAATAGAAATTGTACTAAACATCTTTTTATTTTCTATTATCCAAAGCACGAGTTTTATATTTATGTTACATGTATTTTACAACATATATGCAGGTGGGCCTTAATATACCAATACCCACATAAATAACACTGTGCAACACGAAAAATGTCCTTTGGATGAAAATGTCTGTTTCTTATGTATTTTTGGTTGAATATTACGAATCTGCAATTATTTTTTACCTATCACGTACCATTTTCCAAAAATTCCAAATTTTAGCTTTTTACGTGTTTTCTGGATAAATGTGCATCTTTTCGTAATTTATCGACTTAATTTATTATAAATTATATCTTTCTCATTGACAGTGGGATCGTTGGCATTCTAGAGACCTTTTCAATGAACTTGGGTTATTTTAGCGACATTTTTGGCATTTGGATGTTTTGCATCTAGAAGCTCCCTGTCGCATTGAAAAAGGGATTCCAAGCAATCCCGAAACATAGGTCTGCGTTTTAATGCTCATTTGTGCTTTAAATTAACGTGAAATTTTATTTCTATTACAAAAGCTTTATCTACTTCTCAAAGCTTCGAGTCTTTTACAAGACGACAAAGGCATTTTGTAGACTATTTTGCGCAGAAAGAAAAAATAGTATGCCGCTGTGATGTGAATGTACTATTTCAAGCATTAGGACATGAGCACAATTCTGCAGAGTGGCGCTTGCTTATTAGTGCTCTTCCATCTAAGTATTGTTTTCCTATTTATTCGTGTAGCATATTCTGAAAACACAAAGGGAATTTCAAAATTATTAGTGGCAAAAACATATCGAATGAGCCACTTTTAAATCTACAATGTGCCTTTTTTCCACAATTGCACATTAAACTTGGTTTATAGAAATATTTGTAAAAGCTCTGGACAGAGAAGGAGTGACTTTCTTGCATCTCAGGAACAAATTCAGAAATTTAAGTGAGGCAACAGTAAAAGGAAGGATTTTTATTGGTCCACAACTTAAGGAAGTACTTTGATAATGTAAACTATGAAAGCAAACAGTCAGAAGACGAAAAATCCGCCTGTCATTCCTTTAAATCAGTGTGCTCACGTTTCCTTGGAAATGAGAAAGCTGAAAACTACGAAAATCTCGTTGGCGACATGGTAAAACGTTTTTGTATTGTTAGGTTGCCATATGTCATTAAAAATGCACTTTTTTGACTTCCATATAGGCTCATTTCCTCAAAACCTTGGCGCAATTAGTGATGAGCATGGGGAAAGGTTTCATCAGGACATCTCTGTGTTTGAAAAGCGTTTCAGCGGTCGATGGAGTGGAAGTAAGGAACTGAATATTGTTGATCTGTTATCAGGACACACCAACAGATGCCTACACGATGAAACGGCCCCAAAAAATCATTTTAGTGTTTGTGTTTTCAATAAGTAAACCTCAGTTACATTCTTCTATAGACAAACTGTAAAAATATGAGAAGTGGGTCCCCAGCAAGAACGGTACGTGATGGACTATTTTGGTTTTGATATTTGAATCAAGCACATTTTTTTTATATAGAATCACATAGTTTCATCTACAGGACAAAAAAAAAGTTCAAATTTGTTGCACAGTGTAATCAATGTAATAACCCTATCATTTTAAACTTTTTATAAAGTTTATATTCTTTTGCTACTGATATTTTTTCCGTGCTACCATGCCACAGGTCCGGGGTTCCATCCCCGGGCTGGGCAGGGTCGACTCAGCCTTTCATCCCTTCAGTGGGGTCTGTAAAATGAGGACTGACCATGCTTGGGAGCAACACACTTGGGGTTCCGCGGCAGCCGAAAACTTGGCCGAACATCAGCTTCTGCACCCAAGGGCCCTCGGTCTCTAAAACTGGGATGCGCGCAGTAGGCCATGGCCCTCAATGGGCTGTCGTGCCGCTGAATTTAGTTTTTTAAGTTTAGCTAATCATATTTTTACACAAATAAAAAAGCGAAGTATTGTTAAAGATTTTTGGTCATATTAAAAATGTCATATTCTTACAAAATTAGTCAAGTACAGAAATTAACTCATTGTTCCACATTTGAAGAACAACATGAATTAGTCTGAAAAGTTTTATTTATGAAAGTAATTTTGCACTTTTGCATTTAATTTTGCAATTGAATCCTTTAAAGTATAATTCCAATCATTCCTCTAGAGCAAAACAAAGGCTTTTTCTAAATTTTAGAAGAAAAAAAAGGTGTTCCAAATACTTTTTTCGAAAAGAACGTTTCCGAAAAACATAGTTTTTATTTAGATATCTAGCGACGCTGCTCACAAAATATAAAAAAGGCTATCTAATAAGATTTCCAACACGATTCTGTTTTGAAACCGAACTTTTGAAGCACGTAGATTTATTTCTTACCGTACCTGATTCTGTTTTTTTATGCGGCATACAATGCATATCCAACGACTCCTAAATATAGTTCAGCTCAAAACACGTAACACTAGAGTAAAAAAAAAAGTAGTTCGAAGACAACATGTTTGCTATTTTTCTTATATATATTGCATCTCTAATTAAATTTTACAAGAATTTTGATCAAAAAATTTAAAGAAATGATATTGTCTAAAATACAAGTAGCGGAAGATATACTTAAGTGAACGTGGGACACTAATTTGCAACGAAAATCGTTTGCGCTTGCTCCAGAATTAAAATTAATTTCTACTTGAATGGATAGAATTAAAAATGGATTTATACCCATTCTTTTTCCATTTAACTCCCTTCCTACGAGCCAGAAGGGTTCTTGAGAGTACAAGACTGATACAAGCGCTTTTTTTTTTGCAAATTAATTTCTTGCGGGTATTTTGGGTTCTAACAGTCGGCTCTTGGATAACAAACACCGATTTTCACGTGACGATATTCTTCGCTTCGGAAATAAATCCCACATTCTAAAAACTAATTAACGCTATCATTAAAAAAAAGTAAAGTACTTATATTATCACTAATGTTAAAATTAAATGAAAAAAACACATTTTCGTACTTGACTACTGAAAGAATACAATTATAAAAATACATGGCAAATGTTTTATTTTTTTTCTATTAAGGTCAAATCATCTAAGGTTCTAACGAGTCGTTTTATTTTTACCGTCATAACCATTTAACTTCAATTACATCCTTTCTCTAACGTGCCTGATCATCAAAAACAACAAAGAACATACTTATAAGAAATACTTATTTTGTGATTGCAATGAAAAAAAAATTTTTTTGCTCCCTTCTGATTAAATTTACATGAATGCCTTTCTTATTTTCAGAAATGTAAAAGGGAATTTTTCTTTTAAATATTTTTTGTAGAATAAGCAGGTTTTATATTTAAACGTTTTAAACAATTTAACCATTTATCTACCAACGGTACTTATAAGTACCATTCTCTATAAATTCCATCCCAGCAACCATTTTTACCAATATTCTGATGGTACTTTTCCGGGACAGTCTTTAAATTCCCCTTTTTCAGGATACATATCAGCAAGGGTTCTATAAAGAGTATTTTAGCGAGGAAAGGAACATAAATAGTTTTGAAACCGATGCTGTGTTTTGAACTTCCATTTTGTTCAGATTGCTTCCTTAGAGTTTCGCTCCAGAAAAGTAGTAAAATTGAAGAATCAAGTCACTGATTGTTTTAATGTGTTAGATAAGGACTTAGAAAACTATTTGACGAAATATTTTGATTAAAAATTGTATGTAATTAATTTCACAGGGTAAATACTCTGTGTCACTTATTAGCTATAAAGAAATAAATACTTATAGACTGAGCATTTTATTTATGTAAACCTCTAATTTTAGTGTAAATACCTAGACAAACTATTTCTGTAAAAAAAAATTACTGCAGATCATAATGCGGTAGATAAAGGGTTAATATAGAGATTTTTGCACACTTTCGAACACCGAGTGGCTTTTGTAAATTGAGTATTCTATCGAAATAATTTTACCGTGCAAGATCAATTTACCCTTGCCTAAACCAAGTTTCTGGGATGCACAGTGGCAACTAAGAGGACTTTTATGTATTTCCATTACATATTCTTTGAATTCTTTATTTCGCGGTTTTCTGCTTTATATGAAAGTAGCAAAAGTTTTCTACAAATGTTTAACGTGCAGCATATTTTTGGTATAACTGAGTAAAACCTAATATAGCATATTTTTCTTAAATTTCAGGCTCAAGTTTAATGACTTGCTAAATAGGCCATGAAAGTTTCAAAAACTACAAATACAGGTTTTGATGTGTGAGAATTAATCATACATACTTCCGGAAAAATACTTAGAATGAGTTTTCAAGGAATAAAAGCTGAAGAATTGTATGAAGCCGATCATGAAAGTGAGTCAAACTTTTGTATACATGCTTTTTTTTAATATTTAACTGAAAAATTTATATACCTGTATAAGTTGACCACTTTTGTCAGAAACGGAATTAGCCCTTCATCCTCTACCTCACCCTCTATAAGTTGACCACCTGTCTAATTTGACCACTAAAGAGCTGCACCGCAAGTGGTCAACTTACGCCTGTTTCACTGTATATATATATATTTCAATTTTTCGAACAAGAATTAACTAACACACCATGTTCATTTCTTGCTCTACACCGAACAAAGGCTCCCAAATTTTGGGACAGTGCTACCGACTTTTTAAAAATTCAATTCACAATATGAACAGGGACGCACGTGGCTCTCAGTCCAGCCATTTTGCATACTGACCCTTCACCCATCTTTAATATGAATATTGTTGAAGGAGTAGCCTCCGTTAAAAAAAACCTGTTACATTTTTTGAAACTTTGTAGAGTGAGTAAATTCCATGGATTACAAATAATAATTTTTTTGTTTATTAATAGAACGCGCTTTCTATTTTGACAAATAGTATTTATAAAGACATTTGCCCGTAGTTGCTGTAGCACCTGTTTGCTCATTAAGACGGCTTCGGAATAATTTTTTGTGCTCATGAAAATCAGAAGTTGTGATACAAGTTGGCTCATTCAGCGTATATGCCACTAAAGCCATTGTGGCACGAGAAAGATGGCCAACATTTGAACGGTAACAAATATAACAAATGGTAAAAGGTAAAAAGAACATGCACTTAGATGAAATAAGCAGTAAACCTTTGTTCTACAAAGTAAAATCTACATAGCAACGTAAAATTAGCAAAAAATTTTCAAAGCATTGCAGATACGTGTTTTGAGGTTACAGGAACCCCTTTTTCTATGCTTAAGAGTGAGCTTTTAGATGAAAAACATCCAACTAAATTAGAGAGACCAACAGAAACACAGCAAAATAACAAAGATCACAACAAAAATGAAAAATTAGGTACATAAAAATTGAAGCAAAAAAGTGGTTCCTTGTAACCTCGAAACACGTGTGTTTCATTTTTGCAAATTTTGTGCTTAATTTTACGTTGATTTTAAGTTAATATACTAAGCTATCCAAAATTAAGAATAAAATAATTATGCTTCCGTACAATGCCATTTTTCTTGAGAATAACTATCTTTTATGAAAGCATTTGAAACAAAAAAGTACATTCATGAGTTTGAAAAGATGCATTTTGATTAATACAACACTAATTTCTACATAAATCTAGTAGAGCACAAACTATTTTTCCATGTCAATTTAAATTATTTAAAATGTAATTACATATACTTGGATCAGCTTATGGAACATTGTATGTACTTTGGTCAATCTAGATCAGAGTTTCGCAACCGGTGGTTTGCGAACCCCCAGGGGTCGTCCATTATCGAAAGGAGGTTCACGAAAATAATCTTGCAATGGCGGAATTTTAATTACTAATGTAAAAGAAAAACGTAATAATAAATTTACATATTCAATAATTTTGCGGATTTTTCTAACAAGTTGTTTTCATCATAATAAAGTTGCGGACTGGCATAGAAAGCAAACGTATACAATGTGAAAGTCACTTATTTCTACTGTCACCTGATTTCAAAAATTTGACTCTCAAAGTGGTATATAGGAAAAAATTCATTGATTTATTTTAAATTTTGAATGTATGCTTCTCGTACCATTTACCACTTCTTCCTCACTAGCCCAAAAAAAAAAAAAAAGAGTCGGAAATATGAAATTTTTCTAAAATGTAAAATTTTGCATTATTTGCGGCAAATTTCTCATATACAAAATCAGAAGTAGAACCGGAAGATATTTATTCATTGGTTTTAAATTTCGTACTCTCATTTATTGAATATCAGTTCAAGTTTTGCGAATTTTGTTCATTTCAAACCGAACGATATTAATTAATTGATTCAAAATTTTGTACGTATAATTTTCTCACGCCGTTCCACAAGTTTTTCGCACTACCAGGAAAATAATTTTTAATGATATTTTTGCGAATACATATGTTTATTAATAATTCAAAAAGAACAAATATTCAAAACGTAATATTCGTTTTTATTTCAGCTTAGGATGCTTTGCATTCATATTTTCATTTCTTATTATGAACTATTATGCAACAGGAAAAATTAATGTTCTGGCACATTTTATTGTTTTATTGCCTACTTGTAACGACTACAGAAAGGGGTTCATTAGATTCTTTCGGATCTTAAAAGGGGTTCGCAAGGGAAAAAAGGTTGCGAAACACTGATCTAGATAAGATGGTCATTTAATTTTCAAAATCAATTTTGATTAAAATTATATTATGTACATACTTTTAATTAGTGTAATTTTACTATAATTAAAAATATTCCTATGTTTAGTCCTGGTAAAAAGAAGAAATACCCCTTCTCATTTATATTTGCTCTGTGGACACCTGAAATAAGTCAAGTTATGCGCATGATGGCTGAGTAACTAGGACTTTTTTAAGGGCACCAAACATTCCCCAGTCATATATGAACAAACAATCATATATGACTTGGGGACAATCATATATGATGGCTAAGTAACTAGGAGCTTTTTAAAGACACGTTTTACACCAAACGTTCTCAAGTCATATATGAACAAATAATCAGATATGACTTGGGAACAATCATATATGATGGTTGAGTAACTAGGAGTTTTGTTAAAGACAAATGTTTTACGCCAAACGTACAAAGTCATATATGAAAAAACAATCATGTATGACTTGGGAACAATCATATATGGTAGTAGAGAAACTATGAGTTTTTTAAAGACAAATGTTTTACGCCAAAACGTACAAAGTCATGTATGAGCAAACAATCATATATGACTAGGGAACAATCATATATGATAGAGTAACTAGGAGTTTTTAAAGGCAAATGGTTTACACCAAACGTTCTAGGTCATATATGAACAAACAATCAAATAAATGTATAAAAATGACCTTTAGCTTTATATTTTTCTTCAATGAATACCTTAAAATATTTTACTTGTAAATTAATAAAACTCTGATTATAATGAAGTACTTTTATTGCAGTTCTAGCCTCGGATTTTTGCTCCGGATACACGGATGTTTTCGGAAAATGGAACACTGGTTTTGAGTGTCCACGGGTGAGCACAGGCAAAGTAGTATATTGCTGTGGATCCCCAACATATAAATACTGCTGCACTCGAACTGATGAGGAAAGTCTTTATCTTGGTGGAATGAGGTAAGAACAGTTCTACCCTAAAAAACTTGCAGAGTGCCAAGACGAATCCATTCATGTTCAAGGGAGGGACTTCTGGTATAAGGAACGAGCCGTTTATGCTCTCGTTTTAGTTCGTTTAGCATACTTGATTTCTTCCCAACTGAGGCTATATTCCAGTTTATAAATTCAGTTGATTCCAACCAGCTGAGAAGCGAACTTTCTGATTCGCAATCTAATAAACGCACCTGCAAAACGAACTTCCCTAAAACTCGAATGGATTCGTCCTTTTCTGCCATGCGTAGAAGCGTCATAGTGTCAGAAATTCGTGATACAACTGTGGCTGATGTACAAAATGTTTCTAAAACTATTCTTTGAATTTAGTCGTTATATGAAAGATGGATTGTATGAAATAAACTGATGATGACAACACTATTAAAATTATTCCCTTTTCCTTTTAAATTTGATTCAAAAGTTGTGTCCAAAATTTTTTCTTTCACAAATTGCCAATTAAAACTTCCGAATCGTTGTGAAAAATAAGTTAAAATTATTTTTCGGACTACTAACTATTACATTAAGTTTACTGATGTAACCTTTGAATTATATAACTGGATATTTTATATCATGAAATAACGAATTAAGAATTATAACTCCCTGCAGTAGTTCTTACTTCCTTTTTTTTTTACTTGGGAAGTTTTTCCAAAACGCCGAGGATCGAAAGCACAAGTGGGAAAAAATATTCCACTACACATGAACCTTAAACAAGCTCTTAGTTTTTATTACCTTTGAATATCTTTCAATACCTTTTAAGTAACAGATAGAAGTCAGAAGATTTACGCTAGAATGAAAAGAGTTATTTGAAAGGATTAAGAAGAATCTTCTCACTACTTACGGATTAAGTTAAGCGGGGAGAGTTTAGGGATTTTAATGGCAGCCATTAAAAGGCGGAATAAAGTCATCCACTTCAGAAGTAATTGGGTGTAATAACGTAGGGTGCTTAAATCTATTTAGAAAGACGACTTTTGCATAATGTAGTACTGCACTAAGTGGAACTCGAAACTGCAAAAGCAAAGCACTCATTTAACAGTTTTATTGCTCTATCTTCCAAATAAAACGATTTAAATTTAGAATGAGAAGATTTACCATAGAAAAGATTTTAATTTCAGCAGCCTAGGACACAGCTTTGTTGTTTTAGTTTATATGTTTTTGCCAGCTAACTTTAAATAAGGTGTGAGTGATGGATTATAAGAATAAAAAACATTTAATATCGTATGCTAATAAAATTAGGCAGATTATCGAGATAGAGAAAAATAATGAAGTGTCAGGTAAGGAATTGTTCTGCATATGTTTCATACTTAAAAAGATATGATGATTTTACTAACGAGAATGTTTTTTAAAAAATATATATCCAAGTTATATCATGATATATTTTTAATATTTGACTTAAATTTTCAAGGAATCAGATATATGTTATATAATTGACATAATCTCTTTCTAAATTTTTTGTCTGAGTAAAAACAATATTTTTCATACAGTATAATTTGGAATCTTTCAATTAATTTAACTGTTCTAAATCCACGAGATTAATAACAAAACGATTATAGAAACAGTATGCATTGTTCTTACTGAAAATTTTGTTAAATAACAATTAAAATACAATATCTCTGAATTTAAAACGTCATTTTTCTATCCAGGTAACTACATTTTGAGAGCGATAGAATTAAAGCAGATCTAAATAAAATAAATTCAATTTATACAATAAATAAATACAAATGGCTGAATTTCACATAAGAATCAAATATTTTTTTACAAATTAGATGAGTATTTTACTTTTAGAAGCTCAAAGACCTGAAGCCGAGTTAATTCGTGCAAGTAGTAAAAGTACAGTTTTCTTTATCCCAATATGACTTGGATAAATTATAGCATTTTTAAAATCAACAATTAAAAACAGCAAATTTCTAGCAGATGCTTTAAAATAAATTGGTACTTTAGGAGTTAACACTCTGTATCATAGTGCAGCTGCAGGCAACATGCACCGTTAAAAATTCCAATTCAACCTTTCACCCAAGAAATGGTGAAATTTAGCTGCAACCAACATTTGGTACTAAGCTAACCATTAGAGTAGTGTGATTTCAGCACGAATGTGGTTCAACTTAGTTCCCAAATATTGGTTGCAGCTAAATTTTAGCAATTTTTAGGTGAAAGATTGGACTGGAATTTTTAACACAGTGTTAGAAATTTCATCATGAAATTACGGTTACATAACCGGCAGCAGTCTGTCCATCTAATTCACCGTTAAATTTACGGTTTGGGACATGTTTCTATCTTTACGGGACCTAAACCATTTCCAATCAGCTTGGTTAAAAAGCCGTAAATGCAAAAGTTCACGGTTTTATTACCATTTAAAAATGGTTTCAAAACAAAATTGTTACCTTTTTTTGAATCCTTTCAAATTGTAGAATCTTCGAGGCGTAGAAACAGCAAACGAAGCGTGCGGGAATCGAACCCGGGTGTATGGTATACCAACCTTGTGCTCTAGTCATTCGGCCATCAACACCAAGTGGCCGTTTATTTATCAATACATATTTTACAACAGGAAACTGCCTTAAAATTGAAAGTTTTTGATTGCATCCAAAGACATTTTTGGTCTAAATTTACCGTATATTGACGAAAATATTTTTATTTGCTGCAAAAATTAAAATACGAACAAACTTCAGCAGCTCAAATGATGGGTTCGCTCATTCGCAAACAGTTCGGGAATCCGATGTCTAAAATTTTTGATTTACGTGTGCATGTGTTTGTTTCTATTTAGTAACCACTGTTTAAGCCACTTTTTTTTTTCTTCTTTTTTATATACACATGTAGATTTGAACTGATAAATCTTTATTCATTTGTTAACAACAACGTACGACCAGTAAGGTTTCGCAACCAAGATGGACGCCCGAGTCTTATTGAGCGCTTGAAAATTACGGTTAGTTAAACGTTCTTTATGATATACAGAGAATAAAAGATATTTTTCATAGTCAGCGGTATAAGTACCATCTTTTTTAATAGTTATTCAACTGTTGTAATTAAATATGGTAAAATAACAATCAAATAAATGGTTATTTTACTATTTTCTTACGGAAATTTTAACAGTGCAGCGTATATTGCATACAGCTGCACAATGATACAGAGTGTTAACCACTAAATTACCAATTTATTTTGAATCGTCTGCCAGAATGTTCTTAATTGTTGATCTTAAATACATTATACTTATATCATATAGGAATAAGGGAAATTTCGCTTTTTTACTACCTTTAACGAATTAACGCAAGTTTAGGTTTAGATTTAGAAGATTAGATCAGGTTTAAGTTTAGAATTTTTAACAGTGTATATTTCGATCGCTGTTTTTGTAATTAAATTATAAATGATGACATTTTTCTCAAATACGTGTAATTATTTATTTATTTACTTTTTGTAATTATCTAGAATACACAAAATCAAACAAATCCCAGTTGTATAGCGACAGAACGTTAAGCATAAATATATAGGATTTGTAATGTTTCATGACATACCACAAAAAAAGACAAACCGCGAAGGATATCAATACACAACTACAAAAAAAGAAGACATAAGAAAAAACACCAAACGCGTATCGTTGTCAGCTAATATTTTAAAAGCGAAAGTTGGAGATTTAATTGAGTTATACCATTTTAGTTTTGTTACCTTGCATTCGTATATGTAGTTACGGGGATCATTACTGGATCCTTATCTTCTTTCGCTATCTGGTAATTATTTCCATTTTTACAGACTAATTATTCGCAGTGAGACATTAAGCAAGAGTCCAAAAAGGGAGCATCTGCATATTAAAAAGTGAAAAGATAGCTTGCTTTAATTAAATTAGTGAAAAAAATATCAAAATGTTTTTAAAATCACTTTCTGGTATTTTTGGTTAGAGCCAGGCACTAATACTTGTTGTAAAGATGCCTTTCTTCCCTGGTGCCTCATTTATACATGCACACACACACATATATATACATATATATAAATATCGCAGTTTGAACGATACATTATACAGTAAAACCCCGTAATACCGCGCCTCAGTATACCGCGGAATCTGGTATAGCGTGTTTACTATCGTGTCCCCCGACGTTTAAACCACCCTTAATCTTTACAAACCACCTTTTGTATTTCAGATTCTTTGAAAGTTCCGAAAAGTATACATATTATCTTGTCTGTGATAGTGTATAAAGGCTTAAAACATTGTTTCTTTGAAAATTGCGTTCCCCCCCTTCCACACAAATCTACTTTTTTCTTAGAATATCTCCCCCTTCATAATCTCATGTTGATAAAATAACAAGATTTTTAAGCCCCCATTTTCTCAGAACACAATTGTTTTTGTTGCGGTTGATATGGTTTTAGCTCAGGAGTCTCAAAAAGTAGAAAACTTTAATCTAAATAACCAATCACTCGATAGACTAACCGCTCAGTTGTCATCAGTGTGCTTCTTGCACAGCAATTGCAGCAAATAAAATGGCAGCGAAGAAGAAAAAAAAAACAATTATACAATAGAAGAAAAGTTAAGAGTAATTGATAAAGTTAAAAGTCGTGCAACAGGAGCGAGTATATTCCGTGAATATGGTTCCGCGGTACAGTTTCATTATATCGCGGTTATGTTATAACGCGGGTGCCAAACATGTCCCCCGACACCCGCGTTTTAACGGGGTTTTATTGTATATGCATATATATATAGGAGGGGGTGAGACTCGTACGATTAGTATTTCAGTAGTCAGTATTTTGAGAAGAAACTTAACAATTTTAACGTTACGGAGTTGAGTAAGAAAAAATTAATTCCGCCACATTTTCGCAGTATTTCTTAGTATACGGTAAATGTCGACAGGGTGGCGTAGTGGTAAGGCTCAGGCCTCGTAAGCCAGAGATCGCAGGTTCAAACCTGGCCCAAGTCGATGGATTTTCAAGATGCAGAAAGTCGTCTGCGCCCATGTCGTATGATTATGCGGCATGTAAAAGATCCCTTGAGTAGACATTTGGCTTGGATGCTCTCCGCTAAATATAATTCCTGGTGCAATCTGCAGCATTTAGAGCTCAGGATCCACCATCCAGGGGAAACTGAGCGCCAAAATTCTAATACTAGTAATGGCATCCACCGACAGTGGTGCTACTTAAAAGAATGGATGGCGATATCCGGGGAATGCACTAGGTCTACAAAAAGCTTAGTAACCATATGCAGCCCTGTTGAAGAAGAAGAAGTTTACTGTAAATGAAGGTAGATGACATCCTAAACTATGAAAAAATAAATTAATTACATTTTCAAAAAAAAAACTTATTCCAGAATGTTCTCACCCCCTCATGTATCAGAACAGAATTTTATATAATGCTTTTTTGTTTGTTTCGTTCTCTCTCAGTTTTGTAGAATTTTTAAATTTTAACTCCAATTCTACGATTATTGTACTATAGTCTCCCAAGCAAACGAAGAATCTGCCTGGCAGCGTTCAAAGAAGAATCCCTTCGTGCTCAAGGAAGAAACTGTTGGTATAAGGAATGTGCCGTATTTTGTTCTCGTTTTAGGTCATCAGCACACTTTATTTCTTCTGAGCTGACGCTTTATGCCAGTTTATAAATTTGGTTGCTTTTAACAAACACAGTAGCAAGCATTCTGATTCGCGTGCAAATAAACGCAGCTACACAACGGACCTCCCTAAAACTAGAATGGATTCCTCCTTTGCTGTCATGCGCAGAAGCTCCCAAGGGTCAAACTCTGTGGCCGAATCATATCTTCTAAGAATATTTCATACCTAAATTTCTATTTGTAAGTTTGTCTAACTATACTTCAAATAGTGAAAGTTTCTGTTAAACTTAGCAATAACATTTTTTTTATCTACAACTATTTTTACCTTTAACATCTTTTAAATCTCATATAATTTTTTTGCTTTTTTTCTCTCTAAATAAAAGCAATGTTCATCGTAAAGAGCAGTAAACATTTCGCTGAAGCAGCAGGAATAGTCGCTTTATCTTTGTCAACACCGCCGCTTTCCAAAGAGTAAGCTAAACGTTGCTTTAAACCATTAATAACGATCTAGCTTTCTACTTTAGAAATGCTTTTTCTGTACCCTCTTTTTTTACTATACCAAGAAAAGCAGAAATGTTCAAAGAGCGCTGAAACTCCGTTTGATATGTTGGTGGTTTTTTCAAAGCAGAAAGAACGTGCAGCGTACTTCCTAAAATTATTTATTTATTTATTTATTTAGACAGTTTTTATTTTTTATTATGTATTTTTAAAGCAAAAATATGGTAAGACTTAAGTCTATAGCACGCTACACGAAGGAAAATAATATTGTACTTAATAACATTTGGTAACCCCGAAATAGATAAAATAAAATTTAACACAAATTTTACTGAAATTTCTGACACGAAGATCACAGAAAAGGACCTCACCTCGCAAATTGTAAATATAAATTGAAAAAAAATTGTTCATTTTGATATCACTTCAGTGTTTACAGTACAATAATTTGTAAATTACCAGATTAATTTGCAATTGTATACGAACTTATTGTAAAAGAACTAATCTATGGCATTAGTAGAGTTATGCCTTTAAGACGAAACGAGTCAAATAATATTCAATAATGTTTAAGAATTGATTTTAACTAATTTTTCAATAATTATCTGTATAACTAGCAATACTAAAATGTTTTCGCATTTAAATATGAATCTACATTTTATAGCTTAATCGTTTATAAATTTTTTTAAATTATAAGTAGCGCTGGAAGCTTAGTGCAAGTTCACATGAGGTTTTGCATCTATGCTACCTATAACATGATGCCTAAAAAAGCTGAAGATTTCAGAAATTAGTAAACTTCTTTTACTACATTAGTGTATAGCTTTATTAGAAGCGGGAAAATCTTGAGACTTTGCGTATAATAAAGAAATATCAGTATTTTTTTTTTTTTTTTTTGTTTTATATGCACTTTTTTGCATTTTTATCAGTGTAACTTTTATGCTACCCAGAGACTTTTACGCGAAACTAATTGAAACAAAATACTGTTTGAATAAGTATTAGCAATGTGTACTACCTTTGGTATTCGTGTTGCCACTTATAATCTCCTGAAGACTTTGAAAGATCCAGAATCGGATGTATAACATTAATTATAATTAACAACACCGATAACAATAATAGATCACAGTGGGGCAAAGTCGAAAGGAAGTACCACGGCAAAATAGCAGTTACATCGGTACTTTTACATTTCGGGAGGGGGGGGGGGTTGAAATGGGTTTTTTTTCACCAAATAAATTAAGCTAAATCGATTTGCTTTGTTTGGGGAGTTTGGTTTTGCGAAAAATATTTAAAGCATCGACCATCGCCAACGGCAACCCAAAATAGTATAATAGTTTGATTTAGCCGGGGGAAAAAATATTCATCGCCCCTCCGCCCGCCCCCACGGAAAATACCGTTATCATATTCATTTAATTACGTTTTGTTATTTTTACTATTTTTCACGCTTTGTATTTATCATTTTATAATATTACGTATTGATTTTTTTATTTTCAGTGGACAACATTAAAGTTACAAATAATTGTGCTTGACTAATAGAAATACAAATATTTGCGTTCGAAAAATGTAGGACTGTCGGTTTACTTTTCTTAACAAATATTTATATCTTTCTCCAACTCCCATGAAGAATAGAGCTTAAAAAATAATTTCCTTACTAGCATTATTTTTTTACAGTAAGTGCCCCATTTTGAGTAAGGATTAAATATTCGAAGAAACTTCAAAAATAGTTTTTAAGGTATGTCATGTCAAAAGAAAGCAAAGCGAAAGTTTCAGGAAATAAGCAACTTTTCAGAAGGTAAGCAAAGCGTTATATTAAACCATTAATAAAAGTCTCGGAAACTATTTCGTAAAAGTTTGCCCTCAAAAAGTTTGGTAGTTTCAAGCCACAAATATAAGTGTATAGTTTAGTTTCCCTGAATTTTCGCCTATAACTTATTGCGGCAATTCGCGATATTCTTTTGGAGGAAAAACCAGTTTTAAGACATTTCGCTGACAAAAATAATGTAAAAATAAAAGTCAGCTGAAATAAATTTGTAATTAAACAGCAATTATGAATAACAGTTTAAAACAAAACTGTTCTGCGTGTGAAATGTAGAAAATATGTGCGTAAAGTATTGAAAATTCTGACATTAAATGCATTTTTCTATACAAAGGGAAAAATATTCTAAGGTGTCTGTAATTTTTTTCGTATACGAGATCTTGACGTCGTAAAATAATGAAAGCAGAAGTGGATTTAAATAAACTTAAAATAATTAAAAGCATTATAAAGCACTTGGTTCAGCAATTCCTTGCTGAACCAAGACGTAACGTAAACAAGATTTTGAACCGTACGAAAAGAAGATTTTACGAAGCCAAGATTTTAATAACTCTCACGTACACAAGATTTTAATATTTCTTACGCAAATACGATTTTTGGACTCAAAAATGTGTGAATACAGAATTGTCTAGAAACATAAGTGTTGAAAAATAAATACTAGTCTAGAGCGTAGCTCTCAGTAGAAGGATCATGACCTTGACAGAGTTTATATTTTCTTGCAAAGAGAGACCAGTTAAAAGCAAGGAATTCTAAGATTGGCGCAAAGCCAATTGCCTTCGTACTACGTTATTAGAGGGGGCAATTTTAACAAAGAGAATATTTTAACCTTTCTCTCTTCTAGAGCTGTTTCGTCAGAGCCAATCTCTCTGAGTAGACTATTAGCAAACGTCAACAATTCCGAAGAAGGGGCCCAATATAGTTACGTACGTTGAATATTTTCAAATATACTATTGTTTAACTATATAAGGACTTAAATCTTTCTTCGTGTAATAATCTAAACTTTGCTCTTCGTTTAATACGTTCACACAGAGGCAGATTTTCATGTTTTTCGCTATGAGACGGCGCTCGAATTCACGCTGGGCTTCATCTGGCGGCGCCTGATGAGACAGTCTATAGTGCGGGTCACTGGTGGTACGCGCCGCCCGATGAGACAGTCTAGTGCGAGCCGCCGGTGGTACGCGCCGGCGTGAACCTGTTAAGGATAACATTTACTTTTCCTGGTATGTTTTAAGGTTAAAAATATCTAAGCATGCGATGTCACGTAAAATAATTATGCAAGATTTATTGCATATATATTGTTCGCTTGAATATATTTGAGAAATTCAATTTAGTAAGACGGAAACTATTTAGAGTGGCATTGAATTTTTCTGAACATGTTCACTCCGGAGCTTCACGTGCGACTATCTCGCACGAGCCAACAGTGCCTCACGCTCGACTCACCCATTACTGGCGCATACCCCTGGTTACACATTCTCGACTGAAGTCGGGGCCGCCGCTATTATTTCTCTCTTTGATAGGGCTTGGAACATGGGAGAAGCTAAAATCTCTAAGCGATGGCTCTGGGCGTGGCCGATGCGCTTATCTCTTTCTCTTTGACAGGGTGTGGAACATGGGAGAAGCGAAAATCACTAAACGTTGGTTCTGGGCAAGGCCGCCGCGATTATCTCTCTCTTTGACAGGGCCTGGAACAAGGGAGGAGCGAAAATCACTAAGCGATGTTTCTGGGCCCGGCTGCCTCGATTATTTCACTGAATTTCGCTTCTTCCTTGTTTCAGGCTCAATGAAAGAGAGAAAGAATCGTGCTGCCTCGCTCCGAACCCTCGCTTAGTGATTTTCGCTCCTCCCTCGTTCCCGGCCCTGTCAAAGAGATACAATCGCGGCGACCCTGCTGAAGTTGAAAAATAAAAAAAAGAAGGACCACTTTTAAAGTAAAAGGTCGATATATTAAAGTAGTAGCCTACGGCATTTGAATACACCCACCGCCCCATAGCAAGAAACACGATTATTAGCGCATGCGTAAATATGTTAAAGAAACCACATTATACTTTTCTTCTCGCGAACAAATTAATATTTCCTACTGTATTTAGAGGTCAAACTAACTAAGCACATTATAACACGCAAATTATTTATGCAATCTAATATTTATTATTACGTTTTAATACTAAAAATATCAAAATGGAATTTGTTTAATATAAACCTCAACAGGGAAACATAGAGGATACCTTAGTATTCACTTTATATTTTACTACTACAATAAAAATACAAACTTTTTTCTGCACCTTTAAGAGTAAATGCTCAAGAAATGAGGTATTTTGAAAAAATATTAATTCACTAGAAACATTAGTCTCTGCGATTTTGAATATTAATGCGATACGATTCTGATATATAATAAAGTATAAATTTTAAAAAAATCTGTTAAAAAAGCGAAAATATTTCTTACTTACACAAAGTCCCAATTTTTCTTTTAGTTGTAGTATTAAATAAATGTATAAAGAGAATATTTTTCTTTGCAAGTACCACCTTTGACATTGATTTTTAAAAAAATACTTACTAAAAACTACTTTTCACATACTTGAAATACAGACCTATCTATCTATCTAACTATATATATATATATATATATATATATATATATATATATATATAGCAAATGATGAATCTTAAAAAAAATACCATCATTTTTCATTTTTGCGGCTAAAAAGTCAAAACACTAGTTCTTTTATTTGATTCTGATATATTTTTGTGATCAAAAGAAAACCGGATTTAAATCTTACAAGAAATTTTGTGAATCCATTTTTTTCTTTTCTTTTCTTTTTTCCATTTCAGCTTTTTATTTTGCACTAAAGAATCGAAATGCAGTTTTCCGAGATGAAGAAAATATAACATGTTTTGCACTGAAATGTTTTTACAAAAAGAATATTTGAATGAAGCAAGTCTTTTCCTCTTATAAATCGTGTATTGCATGCATGAAAAAAGCTAAAATGCAACCTTAGAAAATGAGTCGGAAATCATACAATATGGAAATATTTTAAAACTTTGAAATGCAAATAAAGTGATTTATAAAAATTGTAATAAGTAATAAATGAAAAATAGGGGAAAATAAAACAAATGGTTTTAAATAAAGCAATAAAGTAAAATAAATAAGTATACACATAAATAAAAAAGTAAATAAAAATAAATAACTTAATAAATGAAATAAATTTTAATTGTTTTACATTTGTATTTCTAAACCAATTTATTAACATGTGTTTTTTTAGAGAATGAACTGGATACTGAACATTTTTTTTAATTGAAAGGGTCTTTTTTTGTTTTGAGGAAATTGTTTTAACGGAAAAAAAGTATCTAAGAACTTCAGCTAAACTAGAGAGGGAGATAGCTCGTGGTAAAAAATTCCATTTTAATGCACGGGGATGTAGGTTTGATTAGCTCTAATGAAAATTTTGTTTTTTAATACAAACAAACGCCGTATTCAAGCTCCGTTGACAACCACCGTCTAAAGGAACATGAAAATTATGTTAAGCGTAAAGAGCTTGCGCTCTCTTCGATTGCTCAGCATCGATGGACTTTTAATCATTGTTTGGAATTTTCGTCTGACAGAATTATCAACAAATGCTCTTCAATCTATGACCTTGTTTTTTGGACATATGGAAAAATTCTCACTCTTTAGTAACTGATTTTTCCAGTACTCCATTTTTTTCTGATATATGGAAAATTTTTTACGTATTTTTCTTCCGGTACGTGTTTTCCTCTATCCTTCCTTTTCATGTTCTTGGCTGCTGATTGGTTTTCTTTATTCATTCTCTTTAGTCCTGTTGGTTAATCTCTAATACGACCCCATTTGGTTTAAAAACCGGCTGTTTTTCTGCTTGTTTCTTGTTGCGTGTTGAGCACTTTTATTCCCTGAACTAATGAAGAAGCTCCGTTGTAGACTCAAAACAGCTATTTGCATGATTATTTGACAATCTGTGCTTTATTTTCGTTGTTTTCCTCCTTGTACTCATATTTTAGTACAAAACATTTTCGATCATTTGTTTCAGTAACGTAAAGTACTTAGTAAAGACTACTTTATATATATATATATATATATATATACATACACCAAAGGATAATTTCAAAAAATAATAGCATCATATTTTATTTTTGTGGCCAAAATTAAGTCAAAAACCTAATTCTTTTACTTGATTCCGATGTATTTTTGTGAACAAAAGAAAACCAGTTTTAAATCTTACAAGAAATTTTGTGAATCCTTTTTTTTTTCTTTTTCCCCATTTCAGCTTTTTATTTTTCCTTAAAGAATCGAAATGCAGTTATCTGGGATGAAGAAAATATATCATGTTTTGCACTGAAATGTTTTTTCAAAAGAAAAGTTGCATTAGTCAAACCCTAACCCTTAGAACCTTATGATCCTTAGAAATCTTGCATACTATTTAGATAGTATTTATCATGCAATAAGACCTCATTGAAAGATGCTTGCAATTTTATAGTTTCTCTTTCTAAGTTGATTGCTAACATTTTTTGATATATTTTACTTCTGCATTATATTTCAGAGAGAAAGTAATAATGGGTTCTATATGTGGTGTTATATTGCTGGTCCTTCTAGTCGCCATGATTTCTTACATGTCCTGTAAAAAATGCCAACAGTATAGAAGATCCCATCTCTCATACAATGGAGGTAAGCGTTACCAATCCAGAAACAAAACGTTCAAAATATTTTTTCTTTGCAGTTGGCTAGCTGTGCCAATAATTTAATCTCTGAGGGGGAAAAATCATAGAAAAAATATTTATAGGTCGTGAGATTATAAAATAACATTTTCTTAGGAGTTTCCAAAAAACCGGAATAAAAATTAAAAATATAAAAAAATTTAGAATAAATTAAATAGAAGTGAAAATATTGGGACTAAATGATTAAAGTCATAAATCATAGATGCTACATTACAAAATTCTGATTCAACCTTTCACCAAAAAAAAAAAAAATAATAATAATTGGTGAGTTTTAACCGTAACCAACATTTGGGAATTAGTAGAACCATTATAATGGTTCCCATTCAGTACCAAGTGATGGTTGCAGTTAAATGTCATCATTTATTTTCATTTTTTTGGTGAAGGATATAACTAGAATTTCTTGCACTTTAATGTACTCCTTAGAAACGCTATCTCTAATTGTACCTAATTTATAACAGTAGTACTCAACTAAAATTCAATTCTCAGCTAAGATAATTACTAAGTAACATAGAACGTAAAAACTACTTAAAGTGTAATAATAATATAATTACACGTTAATTTAAAGCACAAATGAGCAATAAAATGCAGACATATGTTTCGGGATTGCTTGGAATCCCGAAACATATGTCTGCATTTTATTGCTCATTTGTGCTTTAAATTAACGTGTAATTATATTATTATTATTGTTTACTTGCACAAAGTTAAATTATTTTTATACTCAAAGTGTGCCTATTAGTTCCGGTTCCTTCCTTAACTGAAGTAAATATTTCTTTTTTTTGGCAAAGTTAAAGTTAATAGCTAAATAAAGCGTTTTTGGTGAGAAGGGGATCATGGAGACCGTGGGAAAAGCTTAAAAGAAGGAGAAAATTAAAATTCTGTCAGTTAACAGGCGACACATTCAATTTCGTAATGTGTTAAAAAATCTCTGAGCTGGACCAATAGGAATAGACTAATAATTGAAGTCAAATATGAAGTTTTTTTATTAGATATCGTAGCTCACGTCTTATTATTTCTAAGTTTTCGTGATTCTAATTTTTTTCCATTTCAAAATTTCTTTAAAGGTTGAAGTAGTAACGTAGCAGTGGATGAAAAAAAATGTAATTATTTAGTCGATAACTAAATGTATCGGTGTAATTGATAGTACCAATAAAAATCATAGTTTGTCTTTTAGTTGATTTTATTTAACAATTAAACAGAACAACTAAATTTAAATAGTAGACTTAAAAATTTAATTCGTGAAATTCTTGAGGGAACGTATCTTGGAAAATGCTCCAACCTAGTTGCATAAAATCCAAGTATACATTAATTTTTCTTCACATTACATCAGACAAAAGGAGGAGTCATGTGATGTGATATGAAAACCTAAGTGAAACTCCACCCACACAGAATCATGTGAATAAATTCTCAACAGTGGATACTTAGTTTTAGTCACTTACCAAAAGAAACTAAAATCTTAACGAATAATCCGTCTTTAAATTCTGAAATTTTTTACTTTGTATTACTTCTAGATAGCTTATCTGATGACACTTAAAGTTGACGAGTAACTGAAAATAATGGATACGGTTTAGTAGGCAGAAAGTTATTTTCTTTTATCGTTACTTTAAAAATAAATTTAATGGTGCCTCTAGAAAATTTATTCCGCGAAAAAAGTTGTCAGTAGAGGGCGCGATATCCGGGACACAATGTCATATCTTAATCAAAAGGAATTGGGGAAAGACGGAATTTGAAAATAGGCGTTCGCGTGTATCGTTTTTTGCATTTTCACTGAAAATATATTTTTCTGTCTGTCCCAAGACGATTAATTAAAATGAAGAGAATGCTTATAAAACTTGTTTACTCTATTAAATTTTTATCTGTTACGAAAGGAAAATGCCATACACTAGAGAAATACAACAAAACTAACACTAATGAGATTATTCGTATTAAAGTTGTTTCCTTCCGAAATAAACATTTCGTAGTTGATACTCTTATTCCCAACACTACAAAGTACATTAACAAAAGAAATATTATTTTTGTAAACTGAGGGGAAATAAAATTTTCCTAAGCAATAAGTCGGTGGCTTAATCATATATTTTCCGTAAAATTTCTCAAGAGAGAAATCTTTCATTTCCTTGAAAATTAGGTTCTCGTTTTACGATCTTGAATTTGTTTTATGCAAAAATGGATTTTTCCAGACATTTCCCTTTTTATGCTTGTTGTTTCACTTTGAAATAGACTTGTACATTAATTGTTGGAAAAGCTTTTATTTCGTGAAAGTTCCTTTTTTGAATCTTGAAATATTGTAAAGTGCATTTTTTACAGAGAAATTAATTTTTTTCTACATTTGTTGCTCAAGGGATTTAGTACAGCAACAGGGGCACGAAGAGGGACATCATAATTTCGCTGCAAGGAACATAAAACAAACAGTAACTTGCAACTGTACTCTCAAGCTGATATATTTATTCAAATATACGTTCTCATTCATTTTTTAAATTTCTTCTTGGAATAATGGATATAACTTCTTTTAAACTTCGAATACCAAATTTAATGCAAGTATATGTTGAGTAACCTATTTGTTTCATTGAGGTAAATAGCATATAACAATAATTTTCTGGTAGAATGTCGTTCGCATAGAAGTATAAGAATAGTTGCATATAACTTAACACTTTTAGGGATGATTTCTTCGTAAAGTAAAACTCATAAAGCAGTTTGGAAATTTCCTAAATCCGAAATCAGTTGCAAAAATGTAAACAGTAAAATAAATGCAAGCATAAATAGTTAGTTAAATAAAAAAGTTGAGAAACAAATATCACAGAAGACTGCTAGAACTATTACACAGTATTGTTCCGACTTTGAAATATTTATATAGTTACCTTACGAAAATTTCTGTTTGCGTTGTGTGTGTGTGTGTGTGTGTGTTTTTTTTTTTTTTTTTTCACGTTTTAAAAAATATATACATGGTGTTAAGTGAAAAAGACAAACATAGTTAGAAATGATAAGACAATTCATAAATGCACTTAAAATCAAGCTACTGGTAGTACACTTTTATAATTATAATACGATAAATTTATTATTACAGGTCCATTATACAGTCTTCATTACAGTAGTACTAACACCGGGATGGCCCAGTTGTACGCTTTCACCCCGCCCATCACAGCTGACACCGCCTTAGAAGAAACACAAAGAATCACAGGTACGTTTTAACTAACAATCGTTTAGAGCAAAAAAAAAAAATGTTTATAAGGATTTCTTTGTCGTCAAAACGTTAATACGAATCCAAACACTATGCAGACAGTCTCTAACTAGTTTATAATCAGCTGCATGCCGATATGAGCTGCAAAACCAAAAAATAAAAGTCTGGAAAACTGTAATAAAATCACTGTTTAAATAAATAAAAACAAATACCTGTATCATCGAAAAAATATATAAGGAAATTTGCCAAAAATTTACTTTTATAAAAGTAGGGGAAGGTGGGGTAGTGGTTTGAGACGGGGAAGAGTTGTAAATCACACACTGTTAGAAATTTCATCAAGAAATTACGATTAAATAGCCAGCATCAGTCTGTCCATCTAATTAACCGTTAAAGTTACGGTTTGGAGCATTTTTTCTATCTTTACGGGATGATACGAAAATTTATCATAAAAAAATTCATCATTATGATGCCAATAATACTACAGAATCCTCAAAGTTACGAAAATATTTTCATTGATGTATTTTGTCGATGCCTCTAAAATTAATGAATGAATAGTAACGTTATAAATTTTTTATAAAGATATTTGTATAATTTTATTTTTTATAATCAATGACATCATTTCAGTTGTTCTCAAAAAATATCAAATAAGGTTTTTAGGCATAATAAAACACCTCCTTCTTCACAGCACAACAAAAATTTAGAATTAATGTGTTATTGTTTTGCTATCATAGCACCATTAATTTTATTTTGTAAACAATATCGGTGGAACGAAAAATACACCCCATCTTTAAAATTAATGGTCTCATAAGACAAAAGCTGTATAATATGTCATAAAAAAGATTTCCATTGACTAAAGAAACAACTCGAGCGGAAACCTTACCCTGCTTTCGTGCGAGCAAAATTTTAAGAGATGATAGTTCCAGACGTTATTCTTTTTGGTGAATTTCGATTTATGAGGAAAGAAGATGTTTATGTGGTCATAAAAACTGAATTACATCTTAACTATTTGCATAATCTTTTGCCTCTTTTTTGTAAGTAGAACTCATTAGAGTCTGGGAGTATTATATATTTCCATGGTATGTTCATTAAAGCAACAGCATTAGTTTCGAGCATTTTTTATTGAAGAGATGGTTTTTTAAAGTATTCGAAAATAAAAAAGGTAATGTTTTAGTGAGGAAAATGTTGCTAAAATATGCAGAAGATTTAAAAGCTCATATTATTTGCTTTATGGATAGAAACACTGATTTTTCTCAAAGATGATTACTATATGCAATCAATGCTGTGTCAAATGTAAAGTATTTCCCCCCAATAGGTTCGCTCCCCCATTTTAACCTTTTGACTGCTCCGGAGTCCAAGAGCTCCGGGTGAGGCTGGCAACGGAGACCGACGAGGACTGAATCATTTTACACGCAATTCCAAAATGGAACTAAGCATTTTTTTATTTGCCAAACATTGTTTGTACACCAATGGCAAAGTTTCATAACTTAATAATTACTGTCGTGGACCAGTGCTTTGGCTGGTTCCAAGAGTTTATCTCGCCTGAGAGGTTAATTTATGCAATATTTTATCTGCGGCACTTACAATAAATGCATTTAGATATTGAAAATTGAACAAATAACAAGTTTCATAACTCAATAATTACTGTCATGTGTAGTGCTTTCGTTGGTTCCGAGTGCTTACCTGGCATTAGAGGTAATTATGCAATATTTTATCTAACGCAGTTATAATAAATTTAGTTAGGTATTGTAAATTGAACAAATAACAAGAAAAAATAAAACTGCTCCAAATATAAACAAAAACTTTACTTTAATTCTTTGACCTGATATGGGTATATACATGTGTCCATATTCTACAACGATGGCGTCCACCAAATGCACATATGTACCCATAGAGGATGGACGTATGCGCCCATAGCAGTCAAAGAGGACAAATCCCTTTTCTTAACTACGAATTGACACACTTTCTGAAATTTTATTCTAAGGAACAACAGAAGAAATATTAAATGTTGACACTTACGACAACCACCAGGATTTCCCGCTTCCTTGCTGTGAAGATAGCTCAACTTCATGCCATGTGTTTGGAAGAAGGAACAATTATTTTGAACGTAGAATGTAAGATATTACCTTATTTTCATTCTTTAAAGACTTGTCAAAATATCTATTGCTTTGAATATGAAAAAAATGTAAATCATTGGGAAATGAATAACCAAGTCACAGCACTTGCATTTCTCATAATCGATTTTCAACTGATATCGTTTCCAAGGTGAAAAATCGTTTCCTTAAAAGACTATTGGTTATTGTTTTTCTCATTTCATAATAAGTCTGAACGTGTCATGTAATTTAATATTAGGTTTAAAGTTATAGAGATTAGATATAGCTCCTTCAACACCAGATTGTTACAATATTATATTGCGTTTCTCAACAAGAGATGCAATCCTCAATAAATTTGAAATTTTTATTACGTTAATTGTAGCATAAATCTTTTTACAAGCAAATACCAGAGGTGAAATACAAATGTGCAACTGTTTCAGGGACGATGTTTCTTTTGAATGAGTCGAATAAACTGATACACGTCATCCTCCCTATTTTACAAATTATTTTATATGTTCACCTAGAAGATTTTATTGAGAAGACTGAATTTTCATGGGAATTTTACTGAATTTTGCACACAAAGTACTGCACCTAAATCAACGTTCATAAATATTAGCATCTTAAAAGCATTACTATTATTCAATTGGTAAAATACCAACAGTCCAATTGGTTAGCAACCAGTCAAGTAGGCAACCAATATGCATGTTGACTATCTCGGATTACAACAGCATTTAAATAATCTACATGTCCCGCAGTGGAGCAGTTGGTAGAAGCTCGATTCCCGCAGAACATCGAAGGTCAGTGTTTGGGAGGTTGACAACCTCTCGCGGCTTGTTGCTAGTACGCTATAGGGAGCTGGTGCACGTTAAATAGGTCGTGGCTCTAATGCCCTCCAAGTGAAACGGAGCCGTAAGGGGTGCCAATCCCAGGTGACGAAAGAACTTCTTAAGAATTCACACTTAGTTTTGTTTCACGCATTGACATCGACTTTACTATTATCGGAATGATATGTTTGCACACTTTATATTCAAAATGTAACAGAACGAGGAGATACATTGACCCTTTGATGAGGCTTGGAGAAATGTAAAATAGTTTTAAAAAATACTTTCACCAACCACTCAGGTAACATTACAGTAATGCAACGGTTTAAACGAATATATACGTAATGTATGTCCATCTTATAAAAAAAAATCTGAAAAATTTTCTAACAAAAACGTAACTGTCAGTGTTAATATTGATAAGAAAAATGCTTTTGAGAGCAAAAACTGCTTTTTTTTCTGGGCTGATGTTTGCTACAGTCAGTTCACAAAACAAAGTACTTTTGCTCCTTTTAATATATAAGTGCTTAAAGTGGGTGAATAGTAGTGCAATAAATGTTCGTTTCTGATTTTGTACTTATTTGACATTATTAAATACAGTGTTTACATCTTTTAAAACAATGATTAATATATTTCAGGCCTGGAACATCAAATTCCAACAGTTACTGCCCACTGTACTCAATGTCTAGTTCTCCTGCTAAATGTTCATCTCCAACATCATCTAAAACAGACAGTCTTTATAATTGGTCAACTAAATTTTGAGTTTGCGTTGATTTTTAAAAAAAGCAAGAAGCAAGACAACATATGTTTTGGTACTCGGGTTTTAGATCTGTTTTCATATGAATTTGATTCCCTGAATTCAAGTATGACATTATATCTTCGCTATTAACTCTAGTTTCTCAGAAATGACAATGTACTGAAATATACGCGAAACTACTTAAATCAATACAATGAAGTAAAATAAAATATTTATTTTACTTCATTGTATTGATTTAAAAACTTTGTTATTATATATTAGTTTTAACCAGGCAGAAATAAGTCATTTTTAAACCATCAGTAGACTGAATTTTCAACTCTTATTTTTCCCAGCTGTTGTGAATATTCGGTACAAGCTTTACAGCGTTTGATGTAAATCCAACGCCCCAAGATTTTTCCTGATTACAAAGCTTAACACTAAAGCATACAAGATCATTTTTTATCCTGATCACGAAACCTAACACCAAAGTATACAAGATCAGTGCTTTTTATTAAGTTTGAAACAATTTATGAATGAAACGTTCAGTTTAATTACGAGTATTATTATTTATCATCACTTTGCATTAATACAGACATGTGTTAACTAGAGTCAATTTGTGTTGATATTTTTCTTGTATAAAACAGCAGATATTTTTAATGTCGCGTAAAAGTAAGTCAAGAGCTTTGAATCGGCTTTTGTACTTCATGTTTCTATTCAAGTAATAAAATTTTTACTCACTTTATATAATAAATTGTTAATTATTAAAACTTCTCTTTTTTAACACTTAAACCTTTTACAATCAGGAGAAAACTTCAGGTCTAATAAAAGCTACTTACCATTATTACCTCTAATTGCACAGTTAGCTAATTACTTATTTGTTACATTTTAATAATGCTTAAGTCAAAATTATCCGGTAAAATTACAAGCAAAAATACACAATATTGTAATAATAAAAAAACTAAAATTAATTTAAAAAATGAATATTAAAAACACACGTCCAAAACTGCAGATTTTTAAAAGAGGAAACTACATTTTAAATACTTTTTGGATAAGGTACGCGAAACAAACATTGAAATAATATATATTTTCCTTAATTAAATTAATAAAATTTTGCAGACACAGACATTTAGAAAATTTCATTATTTTAAGCATCATTTTGTAATGTTGTCGTTAAGTTTGATGCTTTGAAAAATAGAGATAAATAAATAAATAAAGAGCTGGTGTATTGGGAATAAAACTATTTGAAAAATATATATTACGCTTTTTAGTTATTAAATCCAAATTTTATTTAAGAAATTACATATTCCCATACATTAGCAAAGATTGCACACGTATGCCTACGTCAACAGCCTAATACCCACGCGTCACCAAATGATACGTTTCATTATTTCGAGTAATCACTTGAGGTCCAAAATTAATTTTTTTTTATGAGTAAAAATAAATTATTCAAAATGCCAACAAATATTCGAATACATGGGAAAAAACAACTGAAAATAAACAATAGTAACATTTCTGTTTGAGCATTCAATTGTAGCAACGAGCATGTAGTTTTGTTTTCAAAAAATAAAAATTGCAGGAATTTATAAGTTTTGAGATGAAAATATAGTTGGCAGAAACAGGGGAGAACGCAGGAAGACGTTTTGGAGCTTTCAAATCCCTCCACCGCTTGGCTTTAAGCCTTATTACCAATCCTACAACCTTTCACCTATAAAGTGGCAAAAATAGCGAAATTAAGCTGCAACCAACATTTGGTACTAAATTGAACTATTGCAATGGTGTAGTTTTACCTGGTTTCAGCATGAATGTAAACCTGGAAAAAATTATAATGGTTTAGCTTTAGTACCAAATGTTGGTCGGAGCTTAATTTCACCATTTTTTTTTTGGTGAAAGATTGAACTAGAATTTTTTACAGTGTAGTAAATGAGCATATAAATAAGTACCAGAAACCTGTTAGGAGGAAATTCTAGTCGCGCCACTGGACGAACGGTCTCTTAATACTCTCATTTTCGTTGATTTTGAGCTTACCCAAAAAAGGCTGTGGTCAAAATCAACCAAAGCCTTTGAGAAAACCTCAAACCAATTGCGATTTGAGGTTTCCTCAGAGTCATGTAATAAGTAACTTTGTCACTACACTGTTAAAAAAAAACGGAATTTAAAGAGTGTGTTTTGACTGATTTTAGCGGAAGAATTCCGTAGTGCTTCAATACATGGTTTTTTCTTCCAAAAACGGAAATATCACGTCCTTAAAATACGAGAACGGAACTTTTCCGTTTTACGGTTGCTGTATTTTCACAACCTGATTTGAATTTACGGAGAAAAAAGAAATGGAACTTCTGTCAAATCTCGGGAAAATATTATCAGAAACGGTATATTTCCGGCAACTCTGCTTCCCTACTTTTCCCGTTATTTTCAGCAGCTTTCTTTTTACAGTGTAACCGAAACGTAAAAAATGTAACAAACAATTTGGATTTTACGCTTTGTCTACAAAAAAAATCAACATGCTTTAAGTTACACAATAACTTTATGAAACCGCACAGAGTATATACATTGAATTTTTGTTTATTTTTCAATAAGTTTCACTTTCACTACAATTTATGAGCTCCATTAGCAATTTATCCTGGCGTAGCCTTAACTTAATTTCCACGATATCCACTTCATTTACTTAATTATGAATAACTAAAACGCAAGGCTGAATAATTCCAAAAACTTTTTCATATGCTTTCAGAAAATGAATTTCGTTCTTCGATCGAAATGGTCACAATAAATCTCCATTAAAGCGAGCTTCACCTTCAAATAGCAAACTAAATTCCGAGCTTTAAATCTTTACTTCTGCTTTAAAGAAAAGGGAGTGACAGATGGAAAAGAACCATTACCGGTCCGGTCCCGTGTTCTGCCCTGCGAAAGCAGAACATTCCTTTTCGAGAAGACATCAAAGGAATGAAAATTGATATATTTGTGAGTGCTTTTGCTGGGGAAAGACATATTTCTTCATTTCGCACGACTGGCTGCCAGTCTCGCTTACGCGTTTTACGTCATCGGTTTAACGTCATCCTATTGGTCAAAATCGAAAGTCTACGCCCATTTTCTTTACTATAACGGAGAAAAAAAATGAATTGGTACTTTAAAAGAAAACAAGGTGAACAATTCTAATGTGAAGTATTTACATAGTTATAACCTTTTTTTTTTTTTTTCAAAAATTAAACAACGTGTTTTAAAAGATTTAGTTAAAAATAACGTATTTGGTGCTTTTAAAAACTTCAGAAAAAGTTGAAATTAAATACTTTTTAATTTTCAAAGACAGCTTTGTGAACATAATTAAACTTCATAGGAAAAATATTTTATCAGTTACATAGAGATTTAAGTAAAACTCCAGTAACAATGAATTTGCAAGAAATTTGTTTATCACGAAAGACGTATCACACATCCAATAACAAAATTTTGTGTCTCCTGAATTTTCCATAAAATATCCTTTTGAAACCCTTTTTTTTCAATTACTTCATACAAAATTCTGACATCAGTTTTCGTTAATGTTCGACTCTGATAAGATGAACACCAGTGGGTGAAGGATTAAATGATTGCATTTGTCAAATAAAGGCGACAGAAAAAAAAAATTGAGAAAGAGCACGCACATTTACAAAGTTGGCACTCCTCATTTAGCAGATTAATATCTGCCTGTACTTGTTTGACTGGAATATGCCCTTAAAAAATGGTTCCTTAAAAAACTAAAACGTTGTAAATGATATACCTTTTTTCTAGAATGAATCATTTTTCTGTTTTTAGACATGGTGAACCAAAGAAAATATGCTATTTGAACATACAAAGCATACTTGAAAACGGCGTTATACAAGATTCAAATTAGAAATAGTGAGGGAAGCAACATTTCCTCGACAATAACATACCTCGATCCTAACAAGAGGAAATACTATAGTTCTCTTCTTTTACGGATTGTTCTCCCCCAAAAGAAATGACGTCCTCAAGTTTAAGCCTTATCTTTTAATAGACGGACTATATCCAGTCCTAGACAATACCAGTCCCATAATTACACACTGATTTAAATTTTAGTTCTGAGTAGAATACAGATGCTTAGTGAAGACACAAAAAAAATACAAAATATCATTTTTTTTTTGCAGACAATTTTAAGCTTTTAAGATACAAATAGACTGAAGACATGGCACTTAGGCAATAATTTATCCTTTTTACCAATGAAGCAGTTATCTTTAATTCTTAGGCCCTGGTAGCCTATTGTGTAGCATGTCGGGTTTCCAAACGGAGGGTTTGATGTTCGATACCCGGCCCCCTGAAAACCCACCATGTACACTTGACATGACACCTGGCATACGTGCATGTAAAATCCATGAAGCCTGAAGTCAAGAGGGTACCAGAAAGTGGAGAATTTCGCTCCCCTTCACTCTCACGTCAAAAAAGGAAATGGCGTATTTGTAGTGGCGCCATCTGGTGTCATCCAAATACATAATCTATGCTTTAACCAAGCTGTACTTCTCCCCTTCTGGTGCTCATTAAAAACGTGCTGCCTTAATTCCTGGTCGATCTGCGAAGGCAGCTTGGATATTCAAGTGGCATTCGCAACATCATCTTGAATTCCTTAGAAGTTTGTATTAGCTAAAATAAACTATATTATACTAATTTCCTTTCTTAATGAGTTCATCCTTCATGCAAATTGCTGCATGATTTTTAAGTGAGCGGTTAACTATTACAATGATGATCTTTACTAGGGATGTAACGAATAGTGATTTGGCCGAATAGCCGAATACCGAATATTCGGCTATTTCTTCCAGGCCGAAGCCGAATTCTCGGCCATTTCTTCTTGGCCGAATTGGCCGAAGCCGAATATTCTGCCAATGTCTTAGGCCGAATATCGAATATTCGGCGGCCGAATATTAAACTTTCTAAAAAATCATTGTAATAGAAAGTATTTGTGAAATTTAAAATTATTCACAAAGGCAAATACCACACACAATCTATGATGTATGATTTAATTCTGTTTAAATGCAACTGGCATGCATTCAACTGGAATATATTCTTATTTAAAAAAAACCCAATAACACATGCTATCTTAACATTCATGATATATTCTAGTTTTTTCACATTTCTCTCATTCCCAATATTCACAATAAATCAGGCTACCCAAACAAAGTCTGACTTCCACTCGTTAATGTAATAACAAAATTAATTTATCATATTCTCCATCATAATTGATTATTGCCAGCTTTTGGGAGCAAATGCTAAATCTAAAATACAATATTACAACTTTAAAATCTGTTTTTGCTCAAGCAATCCTAAAACAATGTTTAAAAAAAGTAGTTTTTCTAAATTATTTTTAATTATTAAAACTATATACTAATGTATTCTTTTTCAATAATTATAATGCAATTTTAAAGGTTTAAAATCTTCTAGTTTCTTTATTTTTTTACATTTCTATTGCAGCAGAACTATTCGAACGAATATTTCATAACTATTCGGGCACGCCGAATTTGACCTTACCCAGTATTCGTCCGGGCCGAGTACCGAATAGTGGCCGAATATTCGTTACATCCCTAATTTTGGTTCGGAAGCACAAAATTGTAAGTTTTAAGCCAAGCAATTTTTTTAAAGCACAATTTCGACTTCGGGAAGGAGAGTTTATAATATTATTTTTATTTCAAAATATTTACCAATCCCTCACTCTTCAAGAAAGACAGGAACATTTTATATTCTTAGTAATGGTTGGTTGCTCAAACGCGAATCATGTACATTCGGAGTCTATTTGATTTTTAGGTTCACATGAATTTAAAAGATTGTGTGGGAATGTCTGAATTTTAAAAACTTCGAAATAGAATTAACTTAAATATGAACTCAAAACTCAAAACCAAATATTAAGTGATTTCATACGTATGTGAAAACATTCCTCCGAGCGAAGGATATCGATTTCTTCCAGTTAAATGAGGGAATTCGGGTAAATGATGAAAACACACAAACTTGTTCAAGCATCTAAGCTCCCAAGTCTCAGATGTTAATTTAGATAAACCTACTCGTTTATCAGAGCAAAGTGTGTTAGGGTCTTAGTTGCCATGGCCACCAAATGTAATTTTGTCTCTAAGACGATCGTTGTAAAATGAGGTGTGCTGAAATTAGGGAAACACGGCTCAGTTTGTAAGTACGGATCGTGCGCAGCAACTGATAACAGTTCTGTTTTTTTTTTTCAAAATAAAAGCTTATTCTAAATTGACGACCTAAACTGCATAGTTAAATCAAGCGAAAAAAAAAAACATTTTTGGTCAGCATTTTACGGAATATATTATATATATATATATTTATTTATTTATTTTCATATCATGATGCAACAGCCAAGTAAGGTTGTCATAGAAGGCGGATACCATTACTGTCTATGGTAGTTGAATTTACTAGAATATCTGGACTTATAACTGAGTCGTTACAGTGCGCGAAATGTCACTAAAACCAAGTGCACAAGTTCAACTATGCATATACAAATATATGTGTGTATGGATTCAAGTATGTGTCCACTCTCTAGAAGTCGAACTTCAATAATTCAAATTTTCGAAGACTCCAAAGGAACCACCCACCTTTAGTACTTTTCAATGTAATTTTCTCTCGCTCTTGTCTCGATTTTTTTTTCTTATTCTCGATAACACCAAATTTATAATTATATATATATCTTTACGCTATGCCTTAGGGTCGTCGTCTGGAACTCTATGAATGCTTTTTCTTCATTATGTTTAATTTATAATACTTTTTGACCCTTTTACTCACTACGTTTTGCACTCTACAAGAAACGACTCTCGAATGGTTCATCTGAAGACTAGGCTATTGCATTCCATGCATTTCTTCTCAATAATTTATATACATATATATATATATACATAAGCTTTGTTTTAAATTTGTTTGTTTTTTGTTCCATTGGTGACATTGGTGTTTCCATTATTTTTTTTAAGTTTTGCTTTTTAAATTTGCTAATTATATATATATATATATATATATATATATATATATATATATATCACTTAAGTAACGAGTAACGACGGAAACTAAGAAATGTCAAATTTGTGTAGAATTCCATGAAATTTGGGTTGAATGTTCTTGGTTAAATGTTCTTCCCCTTATTTTTTTTCATAAAAATTTTTCGACCAAAAATGCTAATTTTAATCTGTGCTCAAACCTTATTTCCAAGAATTCTTTTGCATCTGGTCTATCGAAGTTTAATTTAAGGTCTCATATATTGAAGTCAATTATAATGTTTAAAGTGGTCAAGGGACATAGTGTCCTTGTACTTATCAAAATATGAGGCCTTTTAAGAGTTAAGAAGCACTCGAGGAAACATTGATTAAATTTTTGAAAGGACGCTGTTTTTTAAAGTTAATGCTGCACTGTGAAAAAAATGTAGTTCAACTTTTCACAAAAAAAAATGGAGAAATTTAGTTGCAACTAACATTTAGTATTTAGTTGAACCATTCTGATGATGTAGTTGCACCTAGTTTCACCATGAATGTGCAGCTATGAACCATTATAATGGTTCAACTTTACCACGAAATATTGGTTGCAGCTGAATTTCACCATATTTTTGGTGAAACGTTGAATTAGCATTTTTTACAGTGAGGAAGTAAAAGATAACACGAGTAAAAAATTGTAATTAAAATAAAATCTAAAATTTTAGGACGATACGCATACTTCAAAAAAAAATATGAATATTTTTGTTTATTTGTTTTATTATTATTATTTAAAACAAAAAGACTCATAATTTTATACCTACAATATACATGAACTTCGCATATCAAGAAACGACAAATTAAATGCATATATTAACAGTTATGTTTTCACAATTGTAAATTCTTCCACCTCTCTAATTTGGTGGAAGAGTTATATGTATGAAAGTATATGAGTTAAAAACGCACTTTATTTGCTACCTTACTTATATGGTAGTACTAAATGCTTTAAAGGAAAAAATATTTAAAAACGAAAATGAAGCGAAAAGTTAATGGAAATTGCATGAAATAATTTCAGAAATATACACAGAAAAAATGTTTTTCCCCACGTTTTTATCATTTTATCCCATGTTGAACAATTTTTACTTAGAGATTTGAAAACTAACGTTTCTTATAGGTAGAAAGCGCTTACATTAGTGTTTGCGGCAATGTTATATATAGTTATAATTTTTTCGTGGAACATCGTATATAAAATTGCTGGGTGAAAATTTGTTTTCATTTCTTACCATTATTAGAATAACTCATATTTAATAAAAATATTTAATAATAAATATACTTATTACTGAAGTTTTCACCATATCATATGCAGGGTATTTATGTCAATGAAACAGATTTAAACGCACACACATATTTTACCCTTCTCCAGGAAACGACAGCCACAATTTGCAAGCCGTTAATAAGAAAAGTACTCTAACCAATCAAATTCGAGCTCGTTGCACTTCGTTGACAGTAGCTTGATTGGTTAAGGTCTTTGTTAGCTGACGGTTTGTGAATTGGGCATGTCGTTATAAAGTATACCTCATTCCTGAATGATAAAAGATTACCTTTGATCCGTGGCAAACTGTAGGAAAACAACTTGTAGGTGGAAGCTGCTATTTTTGCATAAATGGATTTGTAAATATTGAAGAAAGATATCTTTGTAGAGTTGTTGCAGATTCATGCCTAAAAAAAGTAGAAAATATGAAAGTCACTACTAACTTAGGAAATAAGAAGCATTAAGTCGACTTCATATGCCGATTTTAATGGGTTGCTAGTCGAAAAACTTTTTGCATTATTAATCAAGGAATTTACCAGATTATATTAATAAGCATAATTTATGATACTCCCCTTAGATTACATAATAATGAAATTAAATAATACTGAAACAAAATGTCATAAAAATGCCGATTAGAGCAAATTTTTGATATAAACTACTTAGAGTGTTAACAAATCTTTGTCTTATTATTATTATATAGTTCCAAGCACACGTGACTTAATAAAAACCACCATTTCTTTAAAATTCAATGTCCGAATGTTAAAGATTAAATAAATAAGCAAAATAAATAATAATTAACTACAACCGAAAGGAGACATTTTTGAAAATTGTTATTATTATGCTCTTAATGCTTCGTCAAAATAATTCATTACGTGAACTTATAACGGAAAATGTTCTTAAAATATTTCATTAGAAGTTAACAGTAATCACTAATATTAATCACTGTATATAATTGTTAAATAAAGTTCCCAAAAATAGGAATTAAAGTAAGAATTTACAGCTACAAAAATGCACTAAATGTAAAAATGTTAAACAACTACGCGTTTTTTTCTTCTTAGATGCTGTTTAAATAAATGTTACTGAAATAAAAAATATTGCTTTTTTTTTGCAGCTTCGAATGATGGAAATATATATATAATCAAGTTTTTGTTTCTCGTTTGCATAATTAAAATTGAACAACTGTTAGTTGATTAATTTTTAATTTTATCCAGCTCATTTAACTTTACTTATTATCTTTGGTGGTACTAAAGTGCTAAAAATGAGTTGGCTGCATTTTTCGGGCATGTTTTATAATTCTGCCGGTAACTCATTTGAAGTTAGAAATATTACCTCCAGCCATTTTGAAAAGGTGTTTAATAATTACTAATTTGTGATAAGGTGCCAGCGTTGACACTTTGTTTCTCATTTTTGTCAAATTTTCGTTTTTTCCTCAGTTAACACGTCAGCACTCTTCTAGTCTCATTTGACTTCAAAAGTAGTTTTGGAAAATAGCCCAAATCTGCCCTGGGCAAGTAAACGGCTACAACTACAAATTTTTGGTTTTTCTGCATTTTTGCCACTTATGAAGAAAGGTAGACGCAAAAATGCGAAAGCAGAAAAACTAAAAATTTGTAGATACCGCTGTTTACCTGCCCATGCCAGAAATAATTTAAGAATCACTTTGAAAACAATGACATTAATAAAGATTAAATCAATACTATGAAACCATCCGACTGGTAAAGCATAAGCAATGGCTCAGTTATGATAAATCATAAATTGCAACAACATTTTACAAGTGCATTGATTTTGAAATTTTGAAATATAGAGCGTATTGCATTAACTGAATGAGTAGGTATAATTAGAACTAGTTGCGCAAATAAATGCTTTTGATGCATAACAATCCTGTATATACAGAATAAACAGCATAAACCTGATTACTATTTTAAATCTAGAGATTGCTACTCTTTTCGAAAAATGTACTTATATTATTCATGTTTGCAGTTATTCTTCAAAAAGAATTTCTATGAAGAGTATTTAAAACAGTTTCAAATGCTTACAGTTCTACCGCAAAAAAAGAAAAGACATCTGAATGCCAGAGGGCCACGAAGAATAGATTCATGTTGAAGGAAGAAACTGATGGTATAAGGAATGTGCTGTATTCTGTTCTCAGTTTAGTTCGTTTAAACATACTTGATTTCTTAAGATCTGATGCTATTTGCTGTTTAAAAACTTGGTTGCTTTTAACAAAAAGAGAAGCAAACATTCTTATTTCTGTGCTAAAAAACGCACCTGCAGAACGAACTACCCTAAAACTCAAATGGATGTGTCCTTCTGCCATGTGCAAAAGCGTCCAATTGTCAGAACTTTGTCGTCGAACTGTACAAATATTCTTCTACTGCTGAAATTTTTTCCAGAACCGCATTGAGAGTAATTACTTAACGCAATTAATGGCATCGTTACATACTTTACCTTAATTATTTTTCTGGAGAATCCCCAATGTGTAAACTGGAGCTCCTCTTTTGAGCGTTCCAATTAAAATTGGATCTTTCACACAAAATGTCATTTTCTAAAGCGGTTTAATTTAAAATTGTAATACTTTTCTTGGAACCAATTATACCTAACAGCGGATCTATCAAATGAAGGCTTTAGCTCAATCAAAAGAAAAAGATTTATTAGCATATGGCAAAATTAAAATATTATTCCAAAATTTCAGATATAGCGTGACGTTAATAGACCTCTAATGAACACTTAGTAAACCAGCTATTAAATCAAAAAGCGTGAGAATTTTTTTCGAGAAATTCGAATTATAAGAAACTCATAGGCAAAGAAAAAAAAATCACCCATACAATTTACTCGCATATACTTACATATGAATCAGATATCTCATTTTATGTTTTTTTTTTCTTTTTTTTCTTGTTTATAATGTTATGTTGTGTCGTCGAAAATATTCCCAGGCTTTTTGACTTCCTACACTGCCAAGTCAGTTAGGTATCGTAAGAAAAACCTTTGTCTTGGTTTGGAAACATTTAATATAAGATGCATTCATTGTACAAATTGCAAATATATACATTGCATGCACGTGTTTGAGATTATAAGAAAATTGCAAAATATGTAGGGCATGCACATGTTTAAGGTTACAAGGAAATTGCAATAAAATATATTGCAGGCACGTGTTTGAGTTTAAGGTCGTAATGAAAGTCGACTTCATATGAAGTAATAAGATGTCTAGAACAAAAAATAAGGTAAATGACCCGGTAGTGGACACTGTTCTAGTTGTGGACACTTAGATCTTAAGCTCCTAAAATAAGCGAATGTAACATTAAACTTGAATGAAATTATCAGAACCTATAGGGAACGATTCCTAGTGCTGGTTAATAGAGCTAAAGTTGGCATGGAGCAGCTATGCAACTACATGCATCATAATATTTAATAGCTGCCTCCACAACGGTCACATTTGCTGCTCTTTACTAAAGCCGAATAATAAGAAGGTTAGGGATTTGGTTAAAATATATGAGAAAAAGCGTGAAATCATTTATGAATAGTTGTTTTGGTCATTTTAAAAATTATTTCTCCAAGTTAACAGCATAAAATAGATGATATTAATTTCTGTCCACTATTAATACAAATACGTGTCTTATAAATGTCTACTATAGATATAAATTAAGCGTTTAGTAAATTTGACGTAAAAATCCTAATTTTTCATCAAATGACATTTTATAGGTAATTCATTTTTAGAGAAATAGTTGGCGATTAAGCTAAATATGCAAATATTGAAGTAAGTCCCTTGAAAAAATTTTGCCATGTACGAACATGTTCATAACTGTGTCTACTACCGGGACATTTACCTTATATAAGTCAGTGAGAACATCGCAAAAGCTATAAATTCGTTCCCTTACAAAGGAAATACAGTTTCTTAATTACTTTCAATGGCCAGAGAAACTTTTGTAACCCAGGAGAGGTTAGTACACTAAAAAATTATAGTTCAACCTTTCACAAAAAAACCGGAAAAAATGGTGAAATTTAGCTGCAACCAATATTTGGTACTAAGTTGAAACATTTTGATGGTGTAGCTTCACCATAAGTGTGAAACTAGGAACCATTATAATGGTTCTACTTCAGTGAAAGGTTTTGGTGGGTAGTTTTGATTTTAGTGCAAGGTTGAACTGGAATTCCTTTAGTACACATATTTCAGTGTTACAATAGGTATATTGTAACACAGAAATATGTGTATGTATTTTTCAAAACAATTTATTGTATAAAAAAATTAGTTTTTTCATTAAATATTTAGTATGATGTAAGTAAATAAGCAACAAAATGTAGATACGTTTTTATTCCTATCATGCAATCTATTAAACGGTGCAACCACATTTCTCGCATCTTAAATGCTCTAAGTTTGGAGTTCAGGCGTTGCAGTATTGTTTTAAGGAACCCATAATCGAGACAGCATTGTTGATAGCTTACTGAAATAACAGAGATTTCTCGTTTATCTACTATTTGGAACACAAATATGAGACAGAGCTACTCAGTTCATCAGAACACCATCCAACTTAAATGGTCTAACTTTTGAGTTCAGGTTTTACAGTGTTGTTTTAAGGAACCCAGAATCGAGAAAGCATTGTTTACAGCTTACTGAAATAACAGAGTTTTCCCATTTATCTACTGTTTGGAACACAAATATGAAACAGAGCTACTCAGTTCATCCGAGAACCATATCTCATCTTAGCAGTAAGGGAAAAAAGTACGATTAATGTAAAATGAATCGCACGTGCATTTTTTCTATAGAATACGGCGACAATAACAAATATAACAGAATGAATTTGTGGAAAAGTTTTAAAACCCTTTTAGTTACTACTAGTGAAAACTTAATTGTTTCCCGTTAATCCATTATGACGATTTATTAATTTTTCAGAGAAAAAACTCAACAGGAAAAAAATATCCAAAGCATTAGTGAGACAAGTAAGTACAAGAGAAAATTTACTTGTTTCTCATTTATTCATTATTACGATTTATTAATTTTTCGAAGGATAAACTCAACAGGAAAAAAATATATCGAAAGCATTAGTACAGATCTATTTCAGAAACAACGAAACGTGTGTACTCAATTCCTTCAAACCCTCCTCAAACATTCCTTAATTGTTTATTCCGAACCGCAAAGACAATTCCCACTAAATGCCCCCAAAAAATCACAAAATAAACCAAAAAGTTTTTGCAAAAAGGGAACAATCGTCCAATATGGAGCTTAAGCATGCACAGCAATTAGGATAAAATAACGAGGTAAAAGAAAACGCTATATCAGCAACAATTATTAAAGTTTTAATTACACTAGGTTCCTTAGATATTTTACCAAGTGGAAAACACATACTAATTTGGGATAAATTGGGAACTTAGTAGATAAAAATTACTCAATATTCTTCATTAAAAATTTAACTAGTACATTTTCTAGTCAACTAAGCATATAGAATTGCGTTTCTCATATAAACCGAACGGGTATTTTTTTTCCACCTATTTTTTCCAAAGAAAACAATTTTCTGTATTTTTCACTCTTTAAAGTTTGTAAACGTTTCGTTTTAATTTTGCTACAAACACTAACAAAACTCTTCGTCTCTAAGTACATAAAACCTTGTATTGTTTCCTATTATGAACTTTTAAAATCGATGCTAGCTAATTAGGTGGCTAATGGGAAAGGTGGGTGTACTACAGTTACCATAAATCTACTATCAAAATATAAAAATTATGCAGATATAAATTTTAAACGACGAGTACATGTTTTACATAATGTTAAGCTAGTTTTTCTAGAGCTTCAAAACATGGAACAATTAGGTATATTTAAATTTTAACGATAACTACATGTTTGGTACAATGTCAAGCAAGTTTTTAAAGTTAATTTCTGAAAAAGTTTAGCTGTTTTCTGTATGCAAATTATACAAAATAACGTAGCAGTCAATAAAACAAAATTAAAATTTTGAGAGAAGACGAAATATGTGGTATAAATCTTCGTGCGAATAGTTTTTACTGTACCGCCTTTTTGTTCTCTCAAAATTTTGATTTTGCTTAGAATTAACCGAAATACAAAGTTGTGAAGAGGTACTGCACTTTTTGAGTGATGTAGTCAAGAAATCAGAGTTCATACTTTAAAGTGCAAAGCTCATATTTTAAAGTTCATACTTATAATAGTTCATACTTTAAAGTGCAAATAAAGCTAATAGAAGAAGCCTTTAATTTTTTTTTTGTGTATATATTATTTTTAAAACTTTTAGAAGTAGAGAGAGGGGAAAAAAGACTCAAAAATTTGTTTTAGAACAAGCATAAATTTAGTTTTTAAACAAACAAGCAAGCAATTTTTAAGAAAGAAACCCTGTACGTGTTTTGGATGCAAAATTCATATCATTATCCAAACGATAGGATTTCATTATCTGAAATTAGTAGAGAAAATACATTAAGAAATTCAAGAGTCAATTAACGTAGGCCGTAGATGTTAATTTAGATAGGGTCAGTCTTTTATCGGAAGATTTTGCGTGGCATTCTTAGTAGTATAATGATCGTCAAAAGTAATTTCATCAGCCACAGTCCTGATGAAAAAACAATGCGATCAAGATCAAGAATATGTTGACAAAGCGAATTATTTTAAGAGAAAAATATAATGTGTTATAAATCACTTCAAGCAGTATTTTTCTATCATGAATTTTATCCTAAAATACTAGACATCAGTAATAAAATATCCATTGTAATAAAATACTAGGCATCCACTGATAATAAAATACTATACATATGCATACTGTACATATCCACTGTAATAAAATACTAGACATCAGTAAGTTACTTTCTTGAAATAGAAAAGAAACAGAACTTGAAATTGAAATTTTGTAGGCGTCTGTGCCGTACAAACTTAAGGGAAAAATCGGAGTCCCCAACAAATGTGTGCAATATTTTTTTTTATATTTACACATACCATACATACACACACACACACATATATATATCTTTTTTTCAGAAAAAGTTAAACATTGAGGATAGAAGGCATTTCTTTCAACATTCTATCTAATAAAATAAATCGTTTTTTTTTAATAGATCATTTCTTCTGCATCCTTATTATTTCTCGAATCCCGCAAAAATACGGTGTTTGAAATGCCATCGCACTTAAAATTTGAATAGTCAGTTTGCCATATCTTATTTTGTGTGGAAACGGTTCCTGGCTTTTGCCAAAACAACTTTAGAACTATTATTTGCTGAGTGTATGTTTGCTAAACATAATTCAACATTATTTCTTTTTAACGTTCTGACCCTTAGATCTAAAAAAATGCTTAATTTATTTAATCTAATAATTACTCATCATTTTCACTATCTCACAAAAATGAGCAATAAATCTGAAAATTGCTGCACAATTTTCTTCAAACAGTTCAGATTTTTGATTAACTTACTGAGCGGTTGGTAACGCTGCTGCTAAATGATCTGAACAAAACCAAAATACTCTAAATTAAGTAGCTCGTTCCAAATATTATCGAAATTGCTAAATGCACTACTTAAAAATGATGACTACTACTACTTCGAGTTAAAAAATTAATTCATTGTCGGTAATCGGATTGTAAATATACAAAATTTTAATCAGTTCATTTACCAGTAAACATTCTTACAACTTTATACATACACTAATAATAAATTTCAATAATACCTTCACAACAAATTCTAACTATTTTAAATGATCATCATAAAATGATTTCAGAATTATTTTGAAGATCCCACGATTTGCAAACCATACATGAAAAAAAATGTAGGAACTGAAACTAATTTTTAAGCATTAGTAATTTAACACTAGGTCATTTACCCTCAATTAAAGTTTTTTTTATCTCAAAAGTTTCAACATTAAAAGATTTTTTTTTTCATTCGAGAATGAAAATTAATGCGATATCTCTTTGAAAGGCACTGATCTCCTACTATAAGAAAACATGCAAGAAAACCAAAGCTTAAGATGATGCAACTAAGAAAATTTAAAACGGGGATTTACAATCTAAACCGACTACATGGATAGCATCCTTTTCCGTTTGTCCCGTAATTTAGCAGTTAAAATGAATAATTACCTTTGTAAAGTATTTCCATTACAGTTTCCCTTTTCCAATTTCTCTTAAATACTTTCAAACTAAAGGCAGGAATTCTTTCCATGGTTCAGCGTTTCCCATACACCCCTTGGACAATAATTTCTGAGAGTAATTAACCACATCGTTAAATACCTAACGTTAATTATTGTCTTGGGACTTCGAGGATTGCATTTCGGAATTGCTCTTTTGAGCCTTCTAATTAAAACTTGTCCGTCACATTAAATACTCTTTCCCCAGCCCGGGCGGATTTCAAACTCTCAATCCTCCTCCTGGAAATAAATAAGTACTGCTTTGTGCAATTAATTAAGAGGTAGTAGTCAACTCATTGATTTTTGTCTAAATCGATAACTGTGTCCCTTTGTGGAAGATATAAGATACATTAGATCAGTGTTTCTCGAAATATGTTCCGCGGAACCCAAGGCTCCCGCAAAGGTCACGGAAAGTTTCCATGAAACTTTGCTTTCAACATTCAGGAAAGATATTTCCCGTGTCGGAACTTTTACTATTTGCGATAGAGACTAACTCGATACATTTGTCTCTTTTAGGGAAGATATACGATACACTAGATCAGCGTTTCTTAAAGTGGGCTCCGCAGAGATCATTGAAGGGTTCCACGAAACTTGAAGACTTTTCTTTCAACATTCAATAAAGTCATTGGGCGTGTCGGAACTTTTACTATTTGCGATAGAGACTAAATCGATAAATTTGTCTTTTTTATGGAAGATATACGATATACTAGATCAGCGTTTCTTAAAATGTTTTCCGCGGAGCCCAGGGGTTCCGCAGAGGTCACCAAAGGGTTCCATGAAACTTGCAGACTTTCCTTTCAACATTCAGGAAAATCATTTCCCGTGTCGGAACTTTTACTATTTGCGATAGGGACTAATACAATGTATTAAACGGTCGATAAATTTGCCCCCTTTATGGAAGATATACGATACATTAGATCAGCGTTTCTTAAAATATGTTCCGCGGAACCCAGGGATTCCGCAGCGATATCTGTGAAGAGTTCCATGAAACTTGCAGAGGATTCGATACAGAGCACACCGTGTTACTGATTCGATGCCTTAACTGCCCGTCAAAAGACGTGTCGCAGCAGCAGGAGAAGGTCACGTGACCTTCAATACGGGACAAAGAAAAAAGAGCCACGATCAATGAAAAATATTCCTCAAATAACAAATTTATGCACATTTATCTGGAAATTTTAGCTCACTGACTAATTTTCTAAACGTCTCTTATACTAGCAACTAATTTCATTTTCCCTACTTTCCTTTTCAGGGTCCAAAAAACACTTTGAAGGGATCTAAAAATATTGACTCCCGCCTTAACTATACATATTACACTTGTTAAGGGCCATTCCACCGTCACGTGTGGGACAAATGAACTCAATTGTTTCACCAAAATTTTGTCATAGAGCAGAATATTTTAAATAAGTGGAAGCAATTGCATTTTTTAATCTTTACTTATGGTGCAAAGATGCATTTGACACATACTTATCTTTCAGAAATCTTTTTTATAGGTTAAAATAAAATTAATTTTCATGTGTCACGTGCGGGACACTTAATGTCAACCTCTAAATTTTCTTTATGAGTCAGCAAGAATTTCTGCTCTATTAATCATGCAGTGACAAAACAAAATATAGGAATTGAAAGCCAAGGCTCCAATGTAGATAAAACATATCTAAAGTTTGAGAAATAGTAATTTTAATAGTTGAAAAAAAATTATAATGTATCATGTAACGTGCGGGACACAGTTGTCACGTGCAGGACATTTTGCAAATACTCATGTAATACATGTCTTCAGAATGTTGGAATTAAATGAAAACACCAAACAATGTATTGGTTATACACTTTAAAACACAAAGCATTTATTTTAATATAATATATGCACAAATTGATCATTCCGAGAAATACATAAAATTTTAATTAGAATTAGACTGACTGAAAAAAAAAAGTTTTAATATTTTTTCAAAATTTTAAACAATTTCTGTTAGATAAAGCGGGAGCTGATATCTTTCTTAAAACCTCTTTAAAGAGATAGTGAATTCTATCAGGGTGCTCTCGCCCCTTTGGGTATTAAAGCTTTTGTTTCTCTTTTTCAGATTTAGTCATATAGTCTTTCCTCCTTTATTCAGTCCATTTGTCCTTTTATTTTCTTCCTTCTGGAAATGTGGACCTTTTTTTCTCGCATCTTTTTCATTCTTTTAGCACTTGATAAAGATCATTCCATTATACATTTCTGTTCAATACAAAACAAATTTTACTAATGTTAAAAAATTAAAATATTATGGAAAGGTGTTGCGCAAAAAGTCATAAAAGGGAAATATAATTCAGCTCTAATTCTAAATAGACTTTCTAAAATAAATCTCATAATGTTTAAGCTATGTTGCTGCAATGTTGTATCAAATATTGAAAATTTTTTTAAAAAAGCTCTTCCAAACAACTCATCGATAAAAGTAGTTGCTTTATTATTGATATTTTAAACTAGTTTAGTCATATGTCTTTGTATATGATTTGAGTAATCTGTTCTGAAACAATAATGATCACTAAAATGATAGGGCATTCTGTAATGAAATTGTAAAATTTTAGAAATGTATGCTCTATTAAATACATAATTTAGCAAAAAGCTATCATAAATATGAGAAAATGTATAATTTATTTCTTTAGAGTAACACAATTTTAAAACAAAAAACCATTAAAGAATTCAAGCTATGTTGAAATAAAATTCTTTTTTCAGGTTGGTTCAATTTGGAGTTGTGTTTCCTACATGTAATGCGTCACGTTCGGGACAGTTTTGTTTTTGGATTTTTTCCAAGTAAAAGTAAAGCTAAAACTAGCATAGGATATGTGTACTACATTAATATGCTTTAGAAATGTCATTTACGCAAAATAAATGCGTTCCATTTTTAACCTAAATGAAAATATTCATATTTTTCGTCACGTGCGGGACACGAAAAATAAGCTCTTTGTGGGTGCTAGTACAGCTATTGAGATATCTCTTAGATCTTAAAGCTCAATAAAATAAAATAATTAACTTTTAGACTTACCTATAAAGTTGACATCAGGAGTTTCAGCTGATTTCTTTTATCCAAAACAATCATGCAAAATTCGTTCGAAAACTCAATGAACATGCTTGCACAAATCAACCACCTTCAGAATACTGTGTTGCCAATCCAGAAAAATAAACTTTGATTTCTTACTCAAAACATAAAATTTGACATTTTATCTTTTAATCCATACCAAAATTATCCACATAAATATGATTTTAAAATTGACCACCCATGTACCTGTTTTCATGGAATGGCCCTCAAGACTTATTGAAAAATCTACGAAAATAGTTACACAATTAAGTTAGTTGCAAAACAGTTAACTTAATTTTGAATTTTCTAATGCATAAAAAAATTTTCTTAACTTACATAACTGTGGTAAACCTTGAAGTCATCATCTCTATTTTTAAAAGTGGAAAATTGATGGTGTATTGTGTCGTCCGGAAAGTTCGTGCCGATTTTCGTTTGGACAGGTAAATATATCAGAATGAAACAAAAGACATGTGTAGGTACAATATGCAAATTCTCAAATTATGTACTTCAGTCATGTTCAGAAAAACCTAAATAGTTTAATAGATATATACCAAAAATTTAAACGTGTTGAAACTCAATTTTCCTTCAAAATCGGCCCGAACCTTCACATAAATATCAGAAGCATTGTACTTATTTACTTATAGTCTTATTGATATTTATCATTGCTGAATTGCATCGGTTTAAATTGTTTTGTTTCTTCTCATTTTCTTCAATATTTTTATTCTTTTGCTATTTCTAAACGAAAGACGGAACTACTCTGGAACTGGTAAAACCTTCCAAAGTTTTAATTGAGTGAAATATTTTAATGTAGTTTATTCGCTCCGTGCATTAGGAGATCATTAGGATGAAGCTTATCATTGGTTTTCCCAGGTAATTATTTCCATTTTTACGCTTCAGTTACACCAGGGACATTAAGCGAAATTTCCAACAGGGACCGATGAAAAATTTATTAACTTTGCTTGAAGCTGTTAACAGATCAATTTTTGAGAGAGTTCCCAATTTAATACTCCTAGAAAATAAAACTAGTCACAAACAAAACAAGAGAGTGATTGGAATCTTTCTTGGATTAGTAATAAGTCGTCTTTTTTTCATATATTTAAATTAAGTACTTAAATTTACGTAATACATTTTATATTTATTACGTTTATTATTTTATTTCTCTCACAATTACTTGATTCAAGTTTTAAACTTACGCAATCGTAGTTAATGTTCTGCACATGTCTGACATTTTTTGATGAATATGAACCACTCATTTTAAAGAAATGATTTTTTAAAATAAATGACGAACTAAAATTGCACACACAACATTTCGGCAGTATATCATAATAAATTTCACAGAAACTTTAACTGAAATAGTAAATTTTCAGTCATCTATTTGGATTAAGTATAGTTTTATATTTTGTGTAGCAGTAATTTGACCAAATCTCCTGGTGGGAGCGAGCGCTGATAAACTTCACTTACTCGCGCCCGGGGGAGGGCAGCCCTAAGGACACCTGCAGGGTAGGGAGGGGGTGAAGTAGAAATTATGTTTGATAATTGTGAAAAATGAATATGTTATTCTTATTTTTAGTTAAAAGTCAAAAGTGAAATTCCTATCCGGAAAAGTCGGACATTGGTCTGGATTTAACATATCCCTCTCTAATAGATGAAACTTCCATCTGTCATGTATTGTCTAAGCTAAATCGCACTTCAACCCTTGTGGTGCTCGATGTAACGGAAGGATCTGTTGCTACCTTAAATCGGGCAGTTTTGACCATACGAGCTCGGTATAATCTGAGTGGATTTGGTCGTCAAAATCAAAATTCCTAGTAAGGATAAGATGACATCTTTGAAGAAGCAACTAACGTACATTTAAATAAAAAAATAATAAATGATCTACGTTTTGGTGTAGTGAGGCAAAAGAATTTTCTTATGAGAAATGCAACATTTCATCTTGAACAGTCAATAAATGTATACACCCAGATATAGTGAAATTAGTGGAAATACTACTTCTAAGAAAGCTTTCACACCAAAGGCTACTAAACCAATATTCCTGCCTTTTCTCATCAGCGCAAACGCAGATCATATTTTTAAAGGCGAAAATATGATCTGCCCTTGAGTAGATCAGAAAAGACAAAATAAAACACCCCGTCCATTGAAAACATGGTGGGGAAAGCACGAATCATTTCTTTTATGCTTATTTTTTATTCAAGTTCTCCATAATTGTAAATAAATAAAATCTGAAATATAGTTAGTTTATTGTTTTTGAAAGAAGTACACCAAATGTTGTCAGTCTTCAGACACTAATGGATTAATTGAATTTTATTTCACATCAAATCTTGTGAAGGCGACCGAGACAGTATTCCTTTCTTTTCTCATCTACGCAAGCGCAGAGCATATTTTTGAAGGCAAAAATATGTCTTGCGCTTGCGTAGATGTAAAAATACACGAATATTGTTTTTGTCGCCTTTAGTGAGAAAGCATCCTTAGAAGTACATCTGAAACTTACGAATAAGGCCCCCCCCACCCTCCGTCCGTTAAAACATAGTAGGAAAAACAAAGAATCTTCAGTTACATGCTCTTCTTTTCTCTTAAATGTTGTAAATAAATAAAATTCGAAATATAGCTAGTCCATTGTTTTTGAAAGAAGTACACCAAATGTTGTCAGTCTTTAGACACTAATGGATTAATTGAATTTATTTCACATCATATCTTGTTTCAATGAACACCTAATGCTTTTAAAACCAACTTTTGGCAACGACAAAAGCATTCTTTCTTTAAGAAGAAAACAATGAAAATACTATGAAGAGAAAAAAAAAACCATCTCCTTCTGTTTCCTTTCCGAGTAAATAAGTGAAATGAACCTCTAAACCATTAATAACACACTAACTTTCTCGCTTGGAAACATGTCTTTTCTTATTCCTCTCCCTTTTTTGGAACTTTGCCCACAGAAAATTGAGCTTTTCCCAAATGTGAAAATCATTTCTTTTTTGAAACGGGGAGAGAATGAGATAGAAATACAGATGAAAAACAAGAAACGTTCAGAAAGCCAGCGTTTCATTTTCAAAATGAAATTGCTGCAGAAATTTCAGCAGAAACATTACACGGTAAAAATTTTGCGTTTATTTACCGCCATTTTTGGTGTTACTGAACACGATTTTTGGTGTTCAGTTTGTGTAAAGTTGATTTTTTTATATACTATACAGTAAAACCTGTAAAGTTGACCACCTTTGTAAGTTGGCCACCTGTTTAAGTTGACCACTTTCGTCCAGAAACGGAATTAGCCCTATATTGTTTAATGTAGGGAAACCTTTGTAACTTGACCACTTAAGTTGACCACCTGTCTATATTGACCACTTATGCACGCCAAACTTGGGTGGGATTATTATAAAAAACCTTTTGTAAGTTGAGCGCCCAATTATTACGATCTTTATTTGCTCATCAATTTTTGCAACGATAAAAAAAAATAGATAACTTCTCCAGGATATTCTTGATGCTATAATGTTAGATCAGTATTTGTCTGGATGGACGAAACATCAATATAAAGTTTTCCTATACTTCTTTGTAAGTTAACCATATGGGAAAACTACCCCCCTATGAGCACTCTTTCATTCTTTAAATAAGTTTCTTCTTTTTTCTTCTATCTGATATAGCCATTTTGAAAAATTGTGTATTTTCAGGAAATCTTTACTATCATATGAGTAACTTACATAATTAATATGATATTTATCTTTATTTTAACTGAGTTTTTTACTTTTGAAGTTATGTCGGACACATTGTAAGAAATTCAGATTAAATAATTCTAATGATATTTAAGATAATTCAAAAATATATATATATTGCTAATTACTATTGTAAAGTAACGTAAAAACATGATGCTATATTTTAATTAGCCACAAATGAATAAATGCATAGTGTAAGAAATGACAAAAAGAAAAAATCTCCACCCTCTATAAGTTGACCACCTGTCTAAGTTGACCACTAAATTACAGAACCACAAATGGTCAACTTACACAGGTTTCACAGTATTTTAATAAATTTTATGTATCTGCCTAGAAAAATATACACTGTGTAATGTTTTTTTTTATCACATAAAAATTGTTAACGCAGTACGTATCAAAATTGCCTCACGACCGCTCATTTCTATGAAAACAGAATAATAGTGCAATCGTATTGAACTTTTGATACTTAAATGATTAAACAAACATCATATGCTAAAAAACCATTCTGTATTTTTTTAGAAAGACACTTTAAAAAAGTTAAAATGTATTTAAAAAATGAATAATTTTCAACTTTACAGCAATTGAGCATCAACAATGGTGTTCAGACAAAAATGGTGGCAACTAAACGCAAAATTTTAGTGTAGAAGAAAAAAGAAGATAGAAGCATTTTCTCATGAACACACTAGGACTCAAGTAAAAATTAATCATTGCTCAAATTGCAAATGCTAGGATTAATAATGCAATGAAGATGTAAAGGACAACACAATGAAGAAAAAAAAATTAATAGAAAAAATACCTATTGTATTCAAAGAAGCATTTCTTAACGCTAAAAAATAAAAATAAACGTAAAATTAAACTCAAAATGTGCGTAATTTTTCGTTGATTTTTAATAAAGTGTAAGCCACAAAGGCTTACATTTTATTTCATTATCTGGTAAGCCTAGCTTCATTTTCATTACATTTTTAATTATTTATTTCATAAGTAAAGTTAGTGTTTACATACTATTGTTTTTACTAATTTTCTAACGGAGAATAAAACTTTTTTTCTCTGATGTAACTGATATTTTTTTTTTTTTTTTGGCCATAGACACCGGCAGAAGGCACGGAATATACAGCGAGTAATTATGCCAACACAAAGGCAAGAAACATACATTTTTTTTCCTCAAAATACTATTTTCAATTAAAGAGCAAATAAAAATAAATTAAGTCTTTTTTATTTTTTGTTTACTTGCTTTTATTAAAATTTTCACAAGAAGTACCCTGCTTCTATAGTTCTTTATCTCATTCTTAAAACATTTTGTTTCCATTAAAATAAACATCAAAACTTGTTAGTAATGCAGTTATATTATTAATATTATTGCACTTGTATTTTTTAACAAATAATTTCTTCGTTTGATTTAACTAGTTTTAACCTGCGAAAAAAATATCTTCAAAACTTAATTCCAAATGAATATTTTACCCCAATCATTCTAAACCTATTTCAGTGAATATATTCTCGTGTTAGCCTACTTTTAGTTGTTGTAGTGTTAGTAATTCAATTATTGTATCACACTTATAACCAGTTTTTTTTTCTCAAAAACATGTACATTCAAAGTAAGATTAAACATTTCTTTGCCAAAAAGTTCACTTTTTCGTTATTTTACCCTCATACTAACAGACATGAACATCTGTTTTCTATTGCAGCCTCCAGCTACCCAAACCAATATTTTTTGAAAGCATTTCTACTTGTTCCGCCATTAAAAATTATTCTTTATAATAATAAATGTTTAATAACATGCGAGCATGTCGTAAACATCCAGCGTGGAAATACCGCAGAAGAAAATATTCCCATACATATTTCGGGAACGGCTCTGAAAACATTCCAGTTCGGAACAAAATGTTCTCTCTAATATTATATCCGGTTGGTAACGGATGGAAAAGAAAGAAGAAAAACATTGCCGTTCAAAATGAAATTCCGATGCCATAGGCGAACTTGGAAACTTCTACGAATACTTATGTTCGGTCCAAGCTTGGATAGAATTCAGAATGCTGCGTAGAAGAATGTATTTTTATACCAGACTACATAAAAATCCTTTGTTTTGATATTAATTTGCTTTTCATTTTCTATCATTTCCATTGAAAAGTTTGTAGAAAATATATTTGAATTATATTAATAAATTTTTAGTGAGGTTATTTAATGTCTTCCTCTTTGGAAACTTTTACAAATTGATATTATAATCAATTCAGATAAAATATATCGAGGGTTAAGTACTACGACTAGGTAACTACAATCCGAATAAATTTTTAGGAATGTTATTTATGCTTTCCATTTTGGAAACTTTTACATTTTGATTATGTAATTAATTCAGATAAAATGTATCGAGGGGCAAGTACTACAATAGGTAACTACAATTCTGATAAACTTTTAGGAATGTTATTTACGTTTTCCATTTTGGAAACTTTTACATTTTTATTATGTAATTAATTCAGATAAAATGTATCGAGGGGTAAGTACTACAATAGGTAACTACAATTCTGATAAACTTTTAGGAATGTTATTTACGTTTTCCATTTTGGAAACTTTTACATTTTTATTATGTAATTAATTCAGATAAAATGTATCGAGGGGCAAGTACTACAATAGGTAACTACAATTCTGATAAACTTTTAGGAATGTTATTTACGTTTTCCATTTTGGAAACTTTTACATTTTTATTATGTAATTAATTCAGATAAAATGTATCGAGGGGCAAGTACTACAATAGGTAACTACAATTCTGATAAACTTTTAGGAATGTTATTTACGTTTTCCATTTTGGAAACTTTTACATTTTTATTATGTAATTAATTCAGATAAAATGTATCGAGGGGTAAGTACTACAATAGGTAACTACAATTCTGATAAACTTTTAGGAATGTTATTTACGTTTTCCATTTTGGAAACTTTTACATTTTTATTATGTAATTAATTCAGATAAAATGTATCGAGGGGTAAGTACTACAATAGGTAACTACAATTCTGATAAACTTTTAGGAATGTTATTTACGTTTTCCATTTTGGAAACTTTTACATTTTTATTATGTAATTAATTCAGATAAAATAAATTGAGCGGTAACTACTACGACTAAGTAACTACAATTCTAATAAATTCGTAGGAATGCTTTTTATGTTTACCTTTGTGGACACTTTTACGTTTCGTTTATACAATCAATTCAGATAGGATATATCGAGTGGTAAGTACTACAACTAGGTAACAACAATTCATCTGTTCCGAGGAAAATTCAAGTCGAAATTTAAGTAATCGAATCAAGTAATGTTTTTTCACGATTTTTGGAGAATGTGAAGACTTGATTAATACCGTTTTTTATACCGTAATTTTATTTAATTAGAAGTTGAAGATATGTGGCGTTGACCTGATATGCTACACAACTATATCTGTGCACTTGCCTACTTATAGAATGGATTTTTTAAGGTCAACTTGCGTAGTTTTGAAAGTTCCAAGTAGCACCTACCAACTGTCCACAACAGTCACTTAGTTTTAATATGTTTTGAACCTAACTTCATGGAACCATTCTTTTCAATTACCCATATTTTTCAAATTTGATACAGTACTCACGAACGATGTCTGTATGTATGTGGAGGAGGGAAACACCTCAACCCTTCTCTACAATCTGACCACGAGCGCCCTCAAAGAGAGAACACCGGAGAGAGGGTAGAGACGAAAAAGCGATATAGACGTGCAGCTTTCCACTTAGAAGTAACCCTTAACTTTAGAAGTATTTTCAACCACCTTGATGCAACCGAAATGTTTATTTATGTCTATGTGTTCCTGTGAATGTTTTAACTGTCTTGTCTTCGTCAATAAATTTGTGTTCGTCTTAAAACACGGATTGATTCTTGGATAACGGATGGGACTATACCTAACATGTATAAACATATATATGCACAAGGACAAAAGGTGTAGAAGTGCACCACAACCTAAGAAAGTCCAGAACAAACTATAAATTCCAAAAAAACGTAACCAAATATAGTCAATGTAAATAAATAATTTGAAGCATAGCTGCAAAGAAGAAATAGAGGAGAAAATATGAAAGAAAGTAAATTAACTGAAAAGGAAAATTAAAAAATAGCACCCGAACAACTCCAACTCATTAGTCTCTCCTCATTAGTTAGGAAATATTTTTTGGTTTGAACAGTTCAAAAAAAAATCAATACTAGCGCCTACAGGAACACTACAACACTAGCGCCTAGAAAGAGACAGGGATAGCGAGATTACCAATTTGATATTTGAGTATTCAAGAAATGAGGCTCGTATAGCCCTAAACGGAACTTGTTAACAATTGAAATGCAAAGGAAAAATATCAATGAAATTTGAAATCAATTTAATGAAAATCATTTACATTTTTGTTTTTTATCAAAAATGCATTCCGTCGCGTATGTAATTAACCAGAAGTGTAACATAAATATTTTGACGTGAAATATTTCTACATAATCGAACAAAATGAACGTCAACCTCCTTTACTTTATTAGAAATCATGAAACAAAATGAAACAATTTCTGAAATTTTCAATTCTTTTACTTCCCTAAACAAATATCAAACTGCCAAAAGTAAATTTTGCTTGGCACATTGATGATTCCCAACACCAAAACGTTCATTACGTCTTGAAACAGAAACCAAAATGTTTTGATCCATTGAGTTGTGTAATTAAATGTCTGTCATATGTCATACATACCCGTGGAAGATGACATTAATTTAGTGTCATTATTCATGCAAGGATCTTAAATTCTTTTGGATTTACAGTTGCGATAGGAAATTAATCTGCGTCGGCAAGTTAATTAGAATTTTAATTAACACGAAGCTTAATAACTGTAAAAGTGTTTCTAAAAAGAAGCAAGGAAAGAAAGCACAGAAATGTTTAATGACTAAAATAATGCTTTTCCCGAATTTTGTGTAACTTTTAAATATATATGACGTTTAAACTTGTTTGTTACTAAAAATAGTTCAATAACGTTATTGTCATGAAAATACCTTACTCTCTAAATTTCAAACGGAACTACTTTTGTAACATCGCCCATATCCTTCTAGATTCATTGCAGATTGCATGTGGGTAGTCTATGGACTGTATATTGGTTAATCGCTAAATTTTGGAGATTAAACATTATTTTCTATAAATTACCCCTATACTGTACATTACACTTATTGCCCTTATTATTCTATAATAACCCCTCACTAAACATTATATTCTATAAATTTAGTGATCAATATAACATTTAATCGCTAAGTCTTTTTAAGATACTACTGATATAGGAAATAAATCAATTTTATCAGGCTGCATTAGAACGTTAATTAGAATTTTAATTGGAAAAGGCTTAAATAGCTTTAAAAATATGAAATAAAAAGGAGAAAAAAACACAGAGCTGTTTAATGACCACACAAGTGAATTTTTTTCTGTTTAATGAAAATTCCTGTAAGATAATTTTTGGTAACTTTGAAATATCTATGACGTCTAATCTTAACTATTTTTAAGATCATAACTCTTTGTATGATATGGTTAAACATTACTATATTCTACAAATTACCCCACTTTTAATTGGCAATGAATGTAGTCTCATAAGCAACGTAGCTAATCAAATTGTACTTAAGTTTGATATTTTAAAGAAAAACTTTTTATAGCGTTATTCATTTTTATTCTTCAAATATGAAACTTCACTGTAACTTCGTTAGCTACCGGCTTATAAGAACGGATTCATTACAGATTAAATATAGACAAACAATGAAAATGAATAACGCTATTCATAGCATTATTCATGTTTATTCTTTAAATATCAAACTTAAGTACAATTTCCTTTGTACCTTGCTTATAAGACTGGATTCATTAGAGATTGAATGATGTGGAGTTATTTGCAGAATATAGTAATGTTTAACAAGCCAGTAAACTTGTGCTTGTATTTATTAACTTTTTTTTCCTTTTTGAAAGTAAGAGTTGTCAATAAGAATATTCCATTGTTAAATTCGATGTTTATGATATAAAACTCATAGTAATCCACCTTAGGACTTTTATCGAAGCATCCATGGCGTTTTTATCGAACAATTTATTGTGATTCTGCGGAACAAGCACAATTGGTTGCGTGCTGAAGATGAAACCATGTTGTGTAGAAACAATTGCATTTAATTAGTCTTCATTGAAGTTTCAATATTTTGCATTTTATTGTCTCGCAAAGATTTTTGGTTTAATTTTATGCAAATTGAGTTACCAAAAAAGTTATACTGGTGTCTCTTGCAAAACATTTCTAGCGCAAGTACGACTCTAGCGGGAGGAACTGGAGCAAAGAAATTTTTTTGGACTGCCCCGCAACGGCAGTTTTTTTCTTCCCTCTTAGATTTCATTCAAATATCGCACCGTTTCTTTTTTTTTTTTTAGATATCATTTAACATAGAAATCATGTGCGAATGAGTTTTTTTCCCCCGCAACAGGATTTTTTCCCATTTTTTAAACATAAAAATTAAGGTGCGAATGATTTTCTTTTCACCGTCCCGGGTTTTTTCTTTTTCCTTTTTTTTTATTTTTACATTTTATTTAGCATAAAAATAAAGGAGTTTCTTTGTTTTTAGTAACTTTAGCAAAAAATGTATTACAATATATCTTTTTTTGTTCTAAAACCCACCTTTTTATTTTATTTTTTCCTTTTTTCTGAAATGAAAGAGCAACAACGAACATTAAATTTTGCCTGAAACAACTATTTCACCTGCTCTTCAAAAATCGGGATACACGAGGCAAAAAAGCACTTGTGTTACATATTCAAAATAAGATTGAAAAACATTTCTAATGTAGCTTTTTGTAGAAAATGAACTTTTGCCCCATTCTCATGCTAATAGCATGTAAATGTGGAAAAGTTCATTTCCACATCACAGACCAGCATTTTGAATTCAGGTTACCCACTGAACACACATTTGAATTTTCAGCTTACCAATCTACATGAATCAATGCAAAGGTAGTCAACTATTAAAATTTGAGTGCAAGTAATCGGAGAAGTCGAAGGCGAAAGTTTCGCTCAAGCTATTTGCAAGCCATTTTCTGTGCTGTTTTCATAAAAATGTTTGAATTGTTGGTGTATAGCCATTTTAAAACTATAAATATTTACACAGGACTTAAAGCATTTTAGTTGTACCGCTCTCACAATTTTAAGAGCTACATTTTTCTCGATATACATTTGGTTGGAAAGTATTCCCCCACCCCCCAGAACGTGGAGGCACTTAACTTGTCGGCTTTCGCCCTTTTATTTCACTATATTACAGAATTATATGAAAAATTGCATGTATGAAGCAAACTTGGAATTTGTCATTTTTAAAGTCATTTAAAAAATAAAGATAATCAAAAATAAATAATTAAACGCGTTTTTTTAAAACTTAAATATGAATATTTTTTCTCCCTCTCCTTTTTTTTCGTTCTGCTACTTGCGTGCAAGACATTCATTTATGATAATACGCTTTGCAGTAAAAATACTTTGTTCTGGAAAAAAATGAAATGAGCATTTCACAGCTTGTTAAATTAAATTTTACAATCAATATCCAGACCGTTTTTCGAATAAAAAGCGTTAAAAGAATTAATTAAAAAGCCGAAAAGAGTTCTTAAACTCTAAAACAAACTTTAAAGATGTCATGTGTAGCTAAAGTAAAGAAATTAAAGTCATTAACACTGTCAAATGAGTACAGTGACTGCCACTTTAACTATTTTTATTAATCATGAGAAACTTGAATCAACCGAATCTTATTAAAATTTCTATGTCGCCTTCTTTAACTTCTCACAAACACATATAAGCATAAAACTGTTACCAATCCCTTTTATAAATATTACTTTCCTTTTTTGGGCAATTTTAGCTGAAATAAGAAAATTTATGCTGTCGGTTATATTTGGTTTTTCTGAAATCCTGACTTTCGCTGAAAGTCACATTAAATAAATAAAATGGAATTTCGTCTTTTTAACCACAAAAATAATATAAACTTCAAAATTAGAAGTTTATAGAACACACCGAAGTTCTTTTTATCTTTTTCTTTTTTATTTGCGGGGAGGCCGGGGGGGGGGGTGACAAATTAACATCCCGGGTGGCACCCGTGCTAGGGACGCTAATGCATATTATATATATTTATGCACTCTCCGTACAGACATTTACTAAGGATTAATACCACGGTGAGGAAGGTTGTTGATTGGTTAGAAAAAAAACATCAACTGATTACAGTGTCGAGATATCAGCAGAGACTAATTGGCAGAAAAAAATCAATGCACAGAATAGAAAATGTTAAACAATATTGACGCAAGTTTTAGAATTTTAGCAGTCTCGTAACGTTAACCACACAATATCTTATATTTTGAGTTACTTCAACTCAAAGCAGCTGTTCGTGGTTTTTCCTATTGTGATCTGCAAGGTCAGTACAAGTTTGCTATTGTATTAATATGCAAATATGTTTCAAATGCATAATTTATGCAATTTATAAAATTTTGCAAACATGACACATTTTTGAGTTAACAAATTGACAATGATCTTTCGTAACTACACTGTTAAAAATTCTTGTTGAACCTTTCACCAAAAAAAGGAAAAAAATGGTGAACTTTAGTTGCAATTCGGTACTAAGTCGAGCCATTATCATGGTGTGGTTTCACCTAGTTTCAACATGAATGTTAAACTAGGAACCATTTAAATGATTCAACTTTGTACCAAATGTTGGTTACAGCTAAATTTCACAATTTTTCTCGTTTTCTGGTGAAATATTGAACTAGAATTTTTAACAGTGCACTGGAGACTGCTACGACTGCTGAAGAAAAATTTCCACATTCTTGATGCCTGCGGGTTTGTCTCATTCTTTTGAGAACAGGATCGAAACCAAAATCAGAAAGAGATATTTATATTTTTTGAGAATAATGAAACCTAATATGAAAGCTTCAGAAATTATTTCTGCAAATAATAAAGCTCTGGAAGGCAAGGCACACAATTCGTCATTTTTCCTCAAAACATTACATCCTCCTCCCAATTTGTTTCGGAAAAATATTTCATGTTTTTTCTTTAATATTTCGTTTTGAAAAGCTGAAAAAGAAATAGAATTTACCAAACTAACAACCAAGCCATAGAAGTTGCTTTATGCTAAATATATTTTTCAATAAAATGTGATAAATGAGCTTTACGATGCAATCATTAAGGGAAAGAACAGCAAATATTTCTTCTCGTTTTGGATAGAAAAAGTTATTTCTTTGAAAATAAACTAGGGAATGTAATGACCAGAAGTACGCTACTGGATGTTTTTTACATCGAATGCATTAACGTAATTACACGTAGTTTTTTGCCTCCAGGTAAGATGTGGTAAACAATGGCAACAGAAATTTCAGTTCCGTATTATACGTAAATCTTAAAAATTGCATTTTAATGTTCTTCTAAAGTATTTTCTTACATGCAAACTCCTGTTGTCTATTTTTTATATATATATAATTCGAAGCACATATGAAGTGTTTATATATGCTTTGTTGCATGAGGTGTTCCGGGGTGTTCTAAAAGTAATCGTTCTCTTTCGCTAAAAATGCAATTTGTAAATTCAACAAAATTTCGAGCACTCGTTGCATTAAATGTTTTTTTTTATTTAACGAATTTTGTTTCAAATAATGATGTTCTCTTTGCTATCAGTTTCATTTTTTACACAAGTAACAGCTAATTCTTTTAATAGAATCGTATGGTAAGCCAAAGCACAATTAACTTAAATGCCATATTATAGATTTTATTAACTTTTTGAGACTTTTTATAGACTATTATCGGACGTAATGACGCTCAAAAGTAGCTTCTCAAAACATTACGAGTTCATATTTTTTTCTTAAAAATATTATTACGAAACAAAAATAATTTATAATATATTGTACAACATAAAAATCAACAAATTTTCAATAATTATCTTAAATCGCTATTTTTTTTATTTTTAACGAACTTTGAGACAAAATAATTTTTGTTTCATATTGGAATTGCTTTTGTTATGCAATCATGATTTTTTGATGACTAATCTTTATTTAAAAAAATTATAGGTAAAAACTTTTTTTTCCTTGTGAAAATTGAAAGAATGTTAAGCATTCTCTTTGAATAAATGCCTCGGAAAATTCATCAGAATGGTTCTTATTGTTTTAAAAACAATTAAATGCTGTGTTTTGTACTTCATAGCTCTAAAATCATACATCAGGAAGGAAAGCGTACTATTAATTTCCTTGACAAGGTATTGCCAAATACTTTATAAAATTGAGTGACTACAGAAATAAGCAACTGTTTGAAAGCACGTCTTCTTTTATCATTAATTACACCCGAAGATGATGAATTAGTCACAAAATATTCCCATTTCACAGCTCATCTATCAAACTTTCAGTTCTTAAACCATAGTACGTCAAACGATATTTGAAGTGACGTCTACTTTTGATGGTGGGCTATAACTTGTTGAAAATAAGCTTACTTCTGACGTACGGTTTATTAACAATATTGCTTACGTTTTTTGAATTTTGAGGACGTGTTATGTTAAATCATGTCAATTCGTTGGTTTTCTTTTTTTGTGTCACAGTTTAGAAAATCAAAGTTTTAAATGCATTATGATTTTTTTAAAGTTGACCTTAAATAAAAATACACAGTTGAAGCATGTAACTTTAAAAATATGGAAATAATAATTTGTTAGCAGTAAGATAAATTACTTAAAGGTTAAAGGGATGAAAAAGGGGTTGGATTAATGAACTAACATATTATTTTATAATAACAATCATCAAAAATACAATACAACCTATATTAGGCAGAAATTTTGCAAAAGATTTTAAGCACTTTTTAAAGGTTTCCAGGACCCGCTTTTTAACGCAAAAGAGCTGAGCATCTAGATGAAACAAACGACATATATTGTATTTTAGTTTTTGATTTGTAGCACAAATTTTTAAAACTTAAAAAACAAGTTTATATATATATACAGCTATAACTATACATAAAGTTAGCTAACTATCTAAAGTAAATTGTCTGATTGTATAGCCATCTGGAGTGCGATTTTAGCTTTCCCTCGTCTTCTGGTACAGATGTCAACAAAACGAGACTTTTTTTTCCATTAAAAAATGTTAACCTGATATTTTCAAGATATATAATTTAATTCGTGTTTGAAAGAGTAATTAAAGTATATTATGTTGAAACAATTTTTCAAAATATTTTTTCAGAAACTAATGCCGTGATCAGCACAAAAATAATTTAATATGCTATTTAATTTCTAATAAAAGCTGTTAAAAATACGTTATGTATTTTTACAATACTTTTAACTTCAAAGTATCATTAGACGATACGTTTCTAAACGAACATACATTTGACAAAAGGAGAATTAAACTAAAATAAAAACATGTAACAATGTCACATATTTCCTTTTAACTGAGTATTATCGCAATGCTATACGATGCTAGACTTATTAATACATAACTATGAAAAATCATTGTATATTACATTATGTTGAAAGTCATTTTTTGTAAGGCATTAGATTCATTAAAATACACATGCTTTTACATTGATAAATGATAACAATATCACATATATTTTCTGCCATAATGCTGTAATAATATCGTATGATGATTTTTTCATTGCAAAAGTACATAACTGTATCTCTATAAAAAAAACTATTATGTTACTATGCCAATGTAAATTTTTGTTTTTGTTTTCACCATTATACTGGAAGTCACCATTTTAAGATATATCAACTGAAGAAGACGTACACGAACATTGCGAAATAATAGCACAATAATTCCATACATTTAGGTTGTATCTTAACTATGCAATAATCTCATACGATGATTATTTTGTTACAGAACCTATTAAAACTTATTTTTCCGTCTCCAAAAACATACTTTGCGTAACAACATTATAAATAGACGCATCATTAGTGTTATTAAACACGCTAAGATGCACATGGATGAGTTTAAAAAAGAAATATCTACATCTTTGAAGCTGAAACAAAATGGGTAAAACATTGATAAATAATATTATTCGATGATTATCGTGTTACAGAAGCTTTTAAAACTCATTTTTCCGTCTCCAAAAACATACTTTACGTAAAAACAATATTAAAATGCGTGTCATTAGATTTAACAAACACGATAGATTCCATAAATGACTTTAAAAAGAAATATCTACATCCTTGAAACTGAAACAAAATGGGTAAAACATTGCTAAATAATATTGCACGATGATTATTGTGTTACAGAAGCTATTAAAACTCATTTTTCCGTCTCCAAAAACATACTTTGCGTAAAAACATTACAGTTAGACGCGTCATTAGATTTATTAAACACACTAAGACGCACATGAGTGACTTAAAAAAGAAATATCTACATCCTTACAGCTGAAACAAAATGGGCAAAACATTGCTAGATAATATCCTTCTGTGAAGTACGATAGCAATACTACGCACTTTACGCTCAGCGGGGATTGTTTTCTGACCTTATGACACGAATTTAATGGAAGAAGAGTTAGTTTGGGGAGAAAATAAAAAGAAAGTCCCTAAGAAAATGAGTCTGTCCGTCCCAGATTTCTTGCTAGTTATCTCTCAAGATTTCTCAGTAAAAGATTAATTCCTCGGGAAGCGGATGTGTCTGAAAGAAAATACCGCGAATAAAAAAAGAATGATTTGTTGTAAGGATTAGGTTGGCTCTGGGCAGACAGTGGTTTTCGGTTAAATAAAGAAGTGGTTTTACTTGCTGGTTTTCGCTTGATAGTCAGTTTAAAAGTAAGTGCATTATAAAAATATATTTCTTATTTATTTTTTCCTTCAGTTTATTTGAAAGATTTCAACTTTTATAATCATACTTGTGGCAATGGTAACATTATACACAGTGTGTCAAAGAATTTTTAAGACTAGGTTTATAGAATAAAAATATATAATTGCTAATTTTTATTTTTAAGTACTTTTATTCAAAATAAGCCCCTTCGGCTTCAATACATTTGTTACAGCGGTTTAACAACGATTCGAACGCCTGTTCCAGCTCCTCTTTGTGGGACTGCCTCCAAAGCTCGCAGACTTTGCTGCTAATCGTGATGTCAGAATTTCAGTCAGAGGTACGATTCTATTTATCGACTAGTCTCCTATCATAAGGAAAAAGTTTAAACATAAATGTATCATCTTATGTATGGAAATGGAATGTATTTCTTTAACCGAGACAGCAATAGAGCTTACATGGACTGTTCGCATTTTAAATGAAATCAGAAAATTAAATTTAATCAATATAAAACCTGCATTTAATGTACTCTGCGACAATCAAGCTGCAATCAACTTTTCAAACTCATCGATAGATAATTGTAGAACGAAGCACATAGATGTGAGATTGCATTTCTTAAGAAATTAAATTGCAAAAAAAAAAAAAAAAATGTTCAGTTTAAGTTACGTAAATACGAAACAAAAATTTGCAGATTTTTTTACTAAAGCTTTAACCCCTTACCTCTCGCTCCCGTGAAAGTGACGGGCTGAGGTTTCGCCTTCTATTTTTCGCTAACGTGACATGTTCGGGCGGGTTAAAATTTCAAAATGAAAACAAATCAAAAATTAAAAATGAATATATATATAGTTCATACACATATTTTTATATAATTTTCAGGGATAAAAAAATAGGCACTTTTATGACCGTTTTCTTAAAAATTACCCGGCCGTTAAGGGGTTAAACAAAGATAAAAAGTCTTTAAGGAAAGAATCTAATTTAACTTAAACTTTTTAATTTCAATTCCACTTGCAAGTCTCATATGTCCGTGTTTCAAGAGGAAACAACTTATTAAAGATGGGTAAAAAAGAATTTATTGTACTCTTTGAATATATGTCAATGATTTTCTATTTTAATTACAATTGTTAAAGATGTGCTTTGCAAGAGGAGGACCATTGTTAGGGTATTTTCCAGTTGTTTTTGTCAAATTATAAAAGCCTTTTTTTTATTTAGGAAAATTCGTCGTCTTGCAAAGTCACAAATGTTCCATCAGCATCATGACGCATTTCCCGATGTTAAACACGTGTTTGCATAACGTCATAAGATGACGAGCTTGATTGCGATTGGCTGGCTTTCTGACATCGGGAAATGTGAGGATGGAATCTCATGCAAATACGCCCGACTATATAATTGCATGCTTGGCTATTCACTTTGTGGTACAGTTTGTTCTGTCAGCCGAGAAGGCCGTCTTATTGGCCGTTATGATTTGTTTTTACCGCCACGAGAGCAACTTCAACTTTATTTTTTAGTTTCATCATCTGTAAATATATTCACCAAGGCCCACTTGTAAATTTTCACCTAGTAGGAATAAACTTCATTTAAAATGAAGAAATCTATCTGTCTTCATGTGTCTGCACAAACTCCAATTTTTTACTTCTGCATTGAAAATAATAAAAATAGATTCTTTACCGATTTTTCAAGACAATAATAATAAATAAATAAATAAAAATTCAAGGTGCGCAAAGGAATCTCAATTTCCAAAGAGACCATCATTATGTTTAACAGGCAAATTTACAATCCGAGTTTGTTGAAGCTATGAAAAAAACATTAAGGCGTTTTAAAGAGATGAGAACTATGTTATTCGCCACAACACGTGTGTTTTAAGTAACACCATACGAAATAATGTGGTTTTCGTTTCGAATTATCATTTTATGCATTTACTCTATACATTTAATAATGACATGCAGCCCCTAAACGTCAACAAAATAATACGTGTTGTGGATAAAAGCTGGGTCTAAATGAACCAAAATGAATTCACGAAACCACAAAGAAATGGTGTTATGCGGGAAAAACAGCTATATTGCGAAGCAAAACAGTTTCTATTTTGCACGACAAATAAAATAAGACAAACGCAAAGTAATTTCGCACAAAATAGCAGTACTAAATGCCGACACGCTTTTCGGAATTACAAGGAATTACTTTATTAGTGCAAGAAAGAAGACAGCAGACAGCACGGAAAGCAAGGATACAGAAAAAATTGCGCCAAGCAGAAAAATTACCCCAAGAGAATAATAATTCCGTCTGAAGATAAGCCCACTAAAGACAAACAGTCAAGAATCTTTCTTGCATTAAAAAACAAATTCCTTGTAATTTTGAAACACGTGTTCGAAATGGAAACTGCTATTTTCTGCTGAATTACGTTTCTTCTTATCTTACTTCAGCTATAATGCTATTTTTTTGAGGTAAGAAGAAAGAGTATAATTTTATGCTTGGCGTTTGTGTGTGCTTTTTTGCTTATTTATCAATTAAATTTATGCTGGCTAACAAAATTGCACAATGCTATCTTTTCAATAAGTGTTATTTTTCATACTTTCATCCCACCATTTCATCCAATACATTTCAACCCCATGCAAAGCAAAGGAAAAAAACCTCTCTCAATTATTTTCTCAAAAAAATTTTAAAACCATTAGCTTTTTGATATCATATGAAAAATATCGCTTGCTTTTTGGAAGAAAAAAAATAGTAATTTGTAATTACATTACACCTGATTTATTTTGCCTCATGTTCATGTAATTAAAAATATATACTATTCAGGCTGGTAAAACAGATTTTTGCTGTTAAAGCTAACATCATAAGCCACAGTCATTAAATTCCCCATTTGCTTCGGAACTAGATTAATAATTTTGTACTATCGAGTTACTAACACGATTATGTTGATGCTTAGCAGAATTCACCAACTTCATGAAACAAGAATAATGCAGTTTCTTAAGAAAAGTGAAATTAGATTTTATTTTTGCTCCTTATATCAATTCGTAACCTATTTTGGAACCATTCTGAATGAGAAACAGAATTTAATCAAGAAGTAATTTCCTTTTGTAATTGCATTTTTCGATATTTGCTTACGAAAAAAAAACTTTTTACCTTTTTTTCTGTCTCACAGCAGCGTTAATGGAATAAAAACAAATTATCTGCATACAGAATTTAAGAAATAAAGAAATGTTTTTCAAATCAGATGATCCTTAAAATCAAATGATTTTTAAAAAAGTTATTTAACGGTACGATATCCCATCATTACATTGAGGTAGAAACAAATATGCAACACATTGGAAAAACGTAAAATGCTTATCTTTTTTGGCAAAAATGAGTAAAACAAAAACTTTGATGATAAAATATATATATATATAACTCTATAAAAAAAACTCTATAAGACGATAGTCTATTTTTTTCATTGGAAGGATTTCTTTTACGTCTACTATGTAGTTGACATGGTTACTAATTATTTCAAAAAATCCTTTAGACATGCTACAAGTAAGTAGTATTATCATATATTCACATTTATGCGGATATTTATCTGTCCGCATTTTGATGGTGAGTCAACAGATTGAGGTGTCCGTAGGTTAAAATATAGTAGTCCCTACATACAAACTAAACAACTCATTTATAAACTAAACTATTCCGTACAAAATTCATGAAGTCAACGGCTCTTATGACTCATACCAGCCATATTGGCGTAACAAACTTGGCTTTAAATTAAATTTAGGTTGGATCTTAAGAGATTATTAAAATTCCATTAATCCATCCGCAATGCAGTACAGGTAAATTTGTGGTACTAACTGATGAAAATGATTCGATTGTTTCTTAAAAATCTAGGCCTCATACATTTTTGTTTGAAAAATAGTAAAAAGTATATCCAATGTGGTACAACTAATGATGTTCATGACTCATACCAGCCATTTAAACTAACCTGACTCAGTTGGATCTTGCGAGCAACCATATCATTAAACACCTGCGATACAATACACAAATTTGTGGTATAAAGAGAAGAAAATTATCTATCTCTTAAAAACCAGTGCTTTATATATTCCTTACCAAGAATATAGGATAATGTATCTCTCATTTCGTATAAAGCCACATTACCAGCAGGGGTCGCGCAAGAGGAAATTCAGGTCAGTTTTCGAACCCCTCATAAAATCAAAACGGACCCTTCAAAAAATTCCACCCAATCAAAAAAGACCCTTCCCAAAATTCCTATCAATCAAAAAGCACCCTTCACAAAATTACAATTGATCAAAGCGGACCCTTTACAAAACTCCGAGCTACCAGATCGTACGTTTCAGATTTATTTACTACTAGCTGACATGCCCGGCTTTGCGCGGGATAATATTGAATCATTCGCAGGCTAAGTGACGCATGTCAAAAATTCTGTTTTAAATATGTAAGGAAATTTTTTTAAAAAAATCCATAAGTAGAAGATGGGCAACACCCCTTAAAAACCTTATTTAAACAGTAAAAATCATTAAAAAAATACGATTGCATTAAAACGAACAGCCTAGAAAAATTCCTTTAGGACCATTAATAACAGTCCATAAAAATCCACATTAAAATGCCAGCAGCAGTTCATAAAAATTGCCATTATAGTAATTGCAACAGTAACTAAAATGCGCACATGCAGCGAGATAATTGTGCCAAAATGATATCAAGAGTCCAGAAAAATCGTAATTACAATATCTACCACAATACATCTAAAAATTCCCATCAAAATAAGAGCTGTATTCAGTTTTAAAATGTCCATCAGATGAAGAACAACTGTCCCTGAATATGTCTGCTACAATAAAGAAAAATCCCTAAATCCCCACATTTCAATAAATACAACTATTCCTAAACATCCCTAATAGAATAAGGACATTCGTCTCAAATCTCCATTAGAATTAAGACGTCAGTGACTAAAAATACCCATTAGAATACTGACCTTCAAGAGCTACTGTTCCTAAAATTACCAACAGTTCATCTTAAATTCCCCATCAAAATAAAGACAGTTCCTATAAATCCCGCTTGCAAAATCGTCAAAGGATTTCCCGAAAACTCAATTAAATAGCACTTTCATAAAATTCGGATAAAAAGGAAAGAAAGGAAAGCATTTTTTCAAAGGCAAATGCAAATTTAAGTTAGAAAATGTTTATTACTGTACCAATCCTGACGTGTGAAATTTAAGTTGATAGAAAGAAATAACTGAACTCTGTCCAAATAGTGCCAAATAGACAGTAACAAAAATAAGTTAATGTTTTATAAAATAAATCACTTTAGTAAAATATAGAAAGAAAAATCAACCTCAAGATAAAGTAATTGAAAGTCGTCTGCAGTTTTTAATCCACAAAATAAACATAAAAATGAAATTAATTTTTATAACTTGTTTCCTTGATAAAACGGACACTCTACCATAAGAAATAATATGTTTCATGAAATTGTTGAACTGGTACGCTATTACTATATCACCAAAAAAAACAAAGAAGAATCAACCTCAAGAAGTAATTAAAACTCGTCTGCAGCTATGCTAAAAAATGAAATGAATTTTTAAAATTTGTTTCATTCATAAAACGGCATGAATAACGATAAAACATCATTTTTTTAGCCTACTTTCCCGTAAAAGTAAAAAATAATAATAATAAAGCATGAAAGAAGGCTTAATGTATCGTGAAAATATCGTTAAAAATCAAGAAAAGTCAAAAATAAGTGAAGTAATTAAATAAAGATTGAAAAATAAAAAATTTGAAAGTAGGGTATTGAGATGGCGAAAAAGTGTGTCTGTCGGTCTGTCTGTCTGTCGGTCTGTCCCCCCCCTAATAACTTTTGAACGAATTGTCCGATTGGAAAAATTCTTTTTGCATTCGAAAGATCTCGGCGAGGACATCTCATTTCTATATTTTACTTTTTGATTTGAACAATTTTTTGTTCAATTTTGAACAGTTCAAAAAATTTTAACATTAGCGCCTATGGACAAAATTGAAGCAAATTCTGTAAACTCTGGGCACAAGAGCCAAGTTCCTATTGCAAGCTTATTGAAAGGAGTTCTTGGCGTGAAATATTGATTTGAACAGTTTTTGTTCATTTTTGAACAGTTCAAAAAATTAACACAGAGCTTACGGGGAAATTTCAACCCTATATAAATCCTGATCTAACGGACCGATTCGCTTGGAACAAACTTTATCGGAAAGCTCTTATAAAGTAGAACATGTAGAAATATAAAGTTTATCCAGAACTTACGAGCCTATTTTACTATGAAATTTTTTGATCGGGATTTTCAAGGATATTTCTCAATGAATCAATGAGTGAAATAATGAATGAATGAATAAATGAAAGAGTGAAAGAATAAATCAATGAATAAATGAATGAGGAAAAGAATGAATGAATAAATTATTGAATAAATGAAAATATAAATAAATGAGTGAATAAATACATGAATGCGTAAATGAATGAATAAACACTTGAATGAGGTAACGAATGAATGAATAAATGCATGGCTAAATAAATGAAAGAATGAATGAGTGAGAGAATGAATATGTATTATCCGTTGAAAAAGGTATATTTTGAATAATTAGAACTAAAGATAAATAAGAATGAGAGAGAAAGAGATACCTAGATTATAAATTTGAATTTGGTGTATACGGGAAAGTAGGCTCGTATAGTTCTAGACGGAACTTCTTGTTCAATCTTATGTTAACAAAAATCATCTAGTTGGCGACAAAAGTAGTATTTATTTTGGCGAAAACACGCAAATTGAGCAAATAAATGTAGAGGTAAGCCTCGTTTTAAAGTTCGAAAGCTACTTTAAATGAATATTTCGCGTGTTCTATTTGTTCTACGAACTTCAGAAAGAGATCATCTTGTGCAGTTTTTTACCGGCATTAATATGCTGCAAAAACCTAAAACGTGGGACATTTCTTCGATGAGATAATTAAAAATTAACAGTTTTTCTTAAAATTGGAATAAAAAAAGAACAAATTCGAATTTTAGGAAAAACGCTTCGAGGTGCACGAGGACCTGACCCAAGGTACCTGTAACCAAAATTTCGTACTTCTGGACCGTTCCATCTCGCCAGACAGACAGACAGACAGACAGACACACACAAACTTTTGGTTTTATTTATATAGACAATAATAAATGATGTAAAATTTTTTTCCCATATATTTGACCCCTCCCCCCCTTTGTCACAATATGTCACACTTCAGCGGGCCCCCTCCCCCCTTTGTCACATGTCACGCCATGTTGTATAATGCATGATGTCACACTTCTTGTTACCCCCTCCCCTCCCCTTGTCAACCTTGGTCACAAATTCACGAACCCCCCTCCCCCCCTCGAAGCGTGACATCATTTATGAATGATCCCTAAGCGGGAGAAAAACAATATTGTTTTTTCTTCCACTGCATGTTTATTTTTTTTATTTTCACAAAAATATTCGATTTTTCCCAAAAATGTTTTTAAATTGCAAAAAAAAATCCGACCCTGTTTAAAATTCTTGATCTACCCCCCCCCCCCCTCCCCAACCAGCAACTTTTATGACTTACGCCAGCAACTAGGACTGACCTGAAACTGTTTGGTTAGTAGAAGCTTTAGTCATCAATCATCTACAACAAAACCAATCACTGGAACTTAGCAATCTGACATGTTACCACAAATTTATGTGTATTGACACACATTTGTTGTACCAGCAGAAGAAAATTTTCTACAGCTTTTTAATACACGTATGCTTCATGCATTTTTACTTAGAATGCAGGGGGAAAGTGGATTTCCCTACGTGGACAAACTGAAAAAAAAAATTTAAAAGCTAAATCGAGATCATGCCTACAAACACGCTAGAGAAATACAGGAAACACTATGTTCAGGCGTGATATCTTCGAAAAGCAATGTTTGCTTCGAAAAAATTGATCTCCGGAGATACGAGCTTAGAACATCGAACGTCAGCTGAAAAACATTCGAAATCCGGAGATTTGTTCACGTTCTTCTGTTCGTGCTGCATTCGTCGTTTCCTTTTTACTGTTATTCCCTTGTTGAAGTATCTTTCTCGTTGTAAATTTTCTCAGTATGGCGGAAATGTTTTTCTTCCAATTGACATGAGAAAAGTCAGTATTAAATATTACGTAATACGTAGGTAAGGCTATGGACAAACAGAGTAAAAGCAGGCGGACAAATAAAAGCAAAAGCGGTTAAAAAGTGGGCAGTCGTTTTCAAAAAAGATCTCAACAATGAGTTATGTTTTCAAAATGTACTAGATACGTAGATAAAGAACGTGGCTTAAAGGCTGCACCGGATTGTTGGAGACAGATTATAGTTTAAAAAACGAGATAACAAGAAAGAAAGATGAAGGATAAAGATAATAACAAGAAATTCCGTCTAGAATATAAGAGCCTACTTTCCCGTATACAGCCAATTTCAAATTTATAATATATATATTTATCTTTCTCATTTATCTTAAATTCTTAATTACTTTAAATATACTTTTTACAAAGGTGGTAGACTCACTCATTTTTCATTGCTTTAGTCATTAACTCATTTACTCTCATTCATGTATTTATTCACTCATTCATTTATATTTTCATTTATTCGCTCATTCATTCACACATTTATTCATTTATTCATTCGGAAGTATCACTAAAAATCACGATAAAAACACTTTATAGTGCAATAGGGCTTGCTGAGCTCTTGTTGAACTTCTATTTGTACATGCTCTAAGCCATAAGAACCTTCCAATAAAGTTTGTTTCATGCAAATTCGTCTATTAGATCAGGTTTATTTAGGATTGAAATTTAAACGCAAGCGCTAATGTTACATTTAGCTAAAATTGCTTAAATCAAAATCATTCCACGTTAGGAAGTCCTTCGAACAAGCTTGTTCAAAGGAAGTTGGATTTTATTTTCATGGTTTGTAAAATTTTCTTCGTACTTCCCCAATACCGCTAATGTTAAGATTTTTTGAACTGTTCAAAATTGGATGAAAAATTGATCAAAACAAACAATGCAAAATGGAAATCAGATGTCGTCGTCGAGATCTTTCGAACACACTTTTTCCCCATCTCAAAGCCCTACGTTCAGTTATTTTATTTTTTAATCTTTATTTAATTACTTGACTTATTTTTAACTTTCCTTATTTTTAAATGTATTTTTACGATACCCCCCCCCCCCCAATTAGGAGGTCTTTCATACTTTTTTTTTTAACTTTTAAGGGAAAGTAGATTAAAAACCTAAGATGTAATTCTTTGTTAGTCATCAGACAATTTGTGTTTCAAAACGAAAGTTTCATGCTGAGCACAGCGTCTTAGAGACAGCATAATATTACAGGAATTTAAACATTTATATTATTAGTTTTACATAATTTAATTAACACGCCCTCAAGTAGAAAATCGATTGATGATTGGATATCATTTATTGTACCATTAGAAATTATTTTTCGCTTGGAAGGAGGATTTTTTGATTATTCTATGACGGAAAAGGCAACCGGAAAGTTTTCACTGTTGGAGTACAACTACAATAAATAATTGCCTTTTCTCATTTGATGTGTTAACGGCAATATTATGACTGGACTTTAAGTTATATAATTTTTTGTCGTTCGAACCGACGTCAATGGATTTTATTAAAGAAAAAACTCAGAAAAAAGACAACAAAAATATTTACATACAGTAAAAGAGAAATAAAATGTTCACTTAACTGTAGAAAAGTTGAACTAACTGTACTGGATTTCAAAGTAAAGACATTTTTTTTTATTTAGAAAATATAAAAAGTTGAAACGTAGTGAATTGAGAGAAATAAATTTAGGCAGACATATCACGTAGTAAAATAAAAATTAAAATACAAAGCAACTAAACCCACTTATTTTGAACAAAACAATAGTTTAATATTTGAAACACTTTCATTTTAAAAAAGAATTGCAAAAAAAAAAATATTTGATGTATTGTACATATGCATTCTGTGGCACTTATTTATCTTAAGTTTTCTTATGTTTTTGTCCTAAAAATACTAAATGCATAAAGACATTTTAAAATCATCGAAGCAAATGCTATACAGTATCCTTATTTATGCAGTTGTCTGGATATGTTTGGATTTACTACTTTAAAAAATAGGAAGATTAATGTAACAATTTGCATTTTTGCAAAACAGTTATTAGTGTAACAGCTTTTTGCTTGTTACGCCATTCTGTTTTGAATAAAAACCTTTTTTCCCCCCAGAAAAATAGAAAAATATTCCGAAGATTTTAATGGACTCGAAACAATTAAAGTATAAAGATTTTTTCCCTTCGTATCAAATTCAGATTAGCTCATTAACCACAATAAGCAAAAAATACTTTTCTGAGAAATCAAAGTATTTTTCTTCTTTTTATATTGTTAGCTTTTTCAACAATTTTTTCCTTTCCATTTCAGCTAATCCCTTTTCGTGTTTATGTTTTCTCTAGAAACTAGCTTTTTTTCCCCTTTCATTAGATATTGTGAAAACGCCGTTTCTCTAATTCCTTTTACTGGGCATAATTAAGTTAAATGAAAAAAAAAAATTCATATGTGTTACTTTCTTGTTTATTTAAAAGGGTTTTCTTGAAACTGAATCCTTGAAATGTAAAACTGGCATTTTGCATGCACGGAAAATGATGTCTTACAGATTATACTTCATACAGGCTATGACATGAAAATCAATGCTGCCAGTGATGCAGTTGTAATGTGTGTTTATTTTTCTTTTTTATAATGAATTCAAAATCAATTTCTGATTTTTTTAATTTTATTATTTTATTTATTTATTTTTGAACGAATCATACTACATTAAATGAATGACTGATGATTTATCTTCGACTATCTCGTTTTTTAAGAGATATATATCGCACAGAAATATTTATTGTTTAAGATTTTATTTATTGCCATTTTCCTTTTATGATATTATTTAAACAAATTGTACAATTAGTTACGTAAATTCAATTTTATTTTACATAACCAACATCATGCTTTTCTCGAGGGACTAATTATGAGGTCAGAACTTTCATTAGCTGACCTTAATTTTTCAACGCAACATATTATTCAATTTGGAATTAATCATTTACCAATTAATTTTTCTCATTACTCACTACTCTCTCTTACCATAACTAATTTTATGAACTATGTGTTAATAACTTGCGTGAAATTAAATGTGTAATATCAATTAATCTCCCTTTTCCTCGTTTTCTAAACGGTATATCTGCAGTAAATATTTCTCGTTTTAGTTTTTACTCAATGTCATTTTTGTTCTTATAACACTATTTAAACCAATTTAATGGCAAGGTACATAAATTCTAGTTTATTTTACATTATCCACTTCGTTTCTGTTCCAAATGAGCTACTATTAAAGCATCATTCCATTGGTCATTCTCAATAACATATTTATACTAATATTTTCCCTTTTTCTCCATTAATTTATTTAACTTTGTCATTTATTTTTCAAATAGCTAAATTTAATTTATGTGTAGCTTATTCATATAAAGTTGAATGTTCACTTCCATTATTTAGAATTTCCCAATCGCACTCCTTACCTCGCCTATTTAATAAGCACCTAAGTCCAACGCACATGCCTTTTCCAGCGGTACTAGCGTGATTTGATCGTTAGACGTTTTGGAACTTTTTTTTTCTGCCGAGTTTCTTATCCTGTACAAAATCTTTTTAAATATGACGGGAAAATTAACATGAAAAATGTTAAGTATCTAAAATTTTATTTTCATACGTCAACAACATTTCTCGCGATCTCCTCCTCACTGACGGCGATGAAGTTCAAATTTTACTAGTTACAAGCACAAAGAGAATGGATACCTACTTACACAATTAAATACATTTAACTACCCTGTAATAATTCAAAATGAGTAAAAACAACATTCAAGGACGCAAATAAGAAATTAAATATGGCAGACCAGTCTTAAAAGGGCAATCAGCCATTGGTCACAAATTTAAATTTTCTGAGACTAAAATTATTTGCTGACCTTCTGCTATCGGAGAATTAGATTTTCTGAAAGCCTACTATTATCATAAAAACAAATAATATTCGAAATGAGTCTTTTGCTGTCCGTCATATTTCTTCTATTTTGTTAAACTGTTTCGACTTTTCAATATTAGAAAATACTGCGAACTTATTGGGTCAGGGTTAATGCCTTGCATATCTAAACTTCTTGTCGACACTAGTATTTCATTTCTACTCTCGGTACTGACGAAGGAAGCCGATTGCCTTTAAAACCGATTTGCCAATTTTAACCTTTTATTTGCCCCCTTTAACGTTACTTTTACTGATTTTAAATATATATATATATCCGCAAAGTTAATGCCTCTCTTTCAATAATCTATAATAAGTTCATTTATATCCTTATTATATATGTAAAAAACATGAAAATTCATGGTAAAGATTTGTGTTAAGTGCATTATGGCCTTCACATTTATGCATTTTTTTTTCTTTCACTGATATGGAATTATTGTAGATAGGAATAAATTCCTGGGGATCTATAAGGACGACTTTGGGAACACCTAGATTTCATACCTGACAATGATTGGCCCTTTTAGATTTTAGTATCGAATATATAAAAAATTTGATGATTTTTATTGAAACTCAATGGGTGTGAAGAACAAATAAGGCTTCATGTGCATTTTAACCAAATTTCTCAAGAAAGCTACCGTGTATTTTTTTTGAGCACGACATCTAAAATTATAAAAAAAAGGAAAAATGTTTGCCTTACTGCAGAAATAATAAATGATAAAAACATAATAAATTCACAATAGCGAAAAATAAATATATGAATAATGAAAATGTGTTTCGGGCTTAACAAGGACTCACCAAAACCTTATCTACATATTTTTCTTCGTAATTACACGGTTATTAGTTTATTTATTTACTAAATATTTGATTAGGTAATATGGCAGGGGATTATGGTTATGACATCATATTTGCAGCGGGAAGCAATTTTTAAGATAAGGCAAACTGTGAGCTATTAAAGAAGTGTCTACAATAATAAATTTGAATTACATTTTTTTTATTAAACGAAAAACGACATTGATACGTAAATTAGCATTACACATTTCAACTGCGAATTTTTAAGGCATTACATAAATATACAGTACGAAGTATTCTAATTTACTTCGTAATTTAAATGGTATTTATTTTTCATGTTCTGTTTAAACAGAGCCAAAAAATATAGAGGATTACTGTAGCGTGTACGTTATATGTACACACTACTTTTTGTACGTACAAAACATATTAATCTGCTGTACCATTGATTGTTAGTAAAAAATCCAAATTGCCCCGCAGAACATTACTGCAAACCACCGATAATTCCTTTGCATTTCGTAGTTTTGGAAAGTATGTGGTCAAATGCACACTTTAATGAATACAAAAAATCAAAACTATTGCAAGCCATTATGAAAAACCAATAAAAACCTGTTACGGAAAACAAACGTGCGATTTGACGGAAAACAAATAAATGATGCGTAGTAATAAAAGAGATTTTCGTAATCATACAACCGACAATTGCTTGTTCTCTTCATGTTCCGCCACCCTATAATTTTCTCTCATCTCGGGCACCCTTTCAAGCCATGAACATTTCATTACCATATGCACAGAGAATCCCCTGCCGCACCATTGGTTAAAGCCCCGTCACGTGACATGCAGTCCTAGCTTACCACCAGTTGCGGCCCACTGAGTCAGAACGTTCGCAGATGCGGACATCGGAGGCAGCAAGTTTTCTTCTCTGCCATTCACTCACGTTTCATCCTTTTTATTGTTTTAGTGTGAGGTTGTAGGTACACTGCTTTCTCGTTGTTCGCAAGAAAGGTAAGATAAGATACTTTTGCTTAGATTTTTTTAAAGATGAAATTTAGTAAACGTCATAGTTAAAAAATATGCATGTACGTAGTATGTTTATCCTGAAAGATGTCGAATGTGTTTCAAACTAGTAAATATAGTCATATTACTTTAACAAGGGGAACAATTCAAAGACCAAGCCGTCAATTTATTTGCAGCGGGAAGCAATTTTTAAGATAAGGCAAACTGTGAGCTATTAAAGAAGTGTCTACAATAATAAATTTGAATTACATTTTTTTTATTAAAAGAAAAACGACATTGATACATAAATTCGCATTACACATTTCAACTGCGAATTTTTAAGGCATTACATAAATATACAGTACGAAGTATTCTAATTTACTTCGTAATTTAAATGTTATTTATTTTTCATGTTCTGTTTAAACAGAGCCAAAAAATATAGAGGATTACTGTAGCGTGTACGTTATATGTACACACTACTTTTTGTACGTACAAAACATCTTAATCTGCTGTAACATTGAGCTAGTATAACACAAATGAGATCATTATTTCATAGTTCAGTCAAATCTGAGATTTAAAACAAAATCTCAGAATATTTCAAACTCTGGTGAAGACGTAAATGTACAAACAGATGCATCAACTCCATTATATATATATATATATATATATATATATATATATAATATATATATATATATCAAATATGTACATAATATATATATATATACATTGAACTCTCTCTATTTTGAACATTCAACTGATTTGAAACGACCTATATTCTTTTTAAAAGTATAGAAATTTATTTAAAGAATAAAACCTTAAGTTAATATTTTGAAATGAAACTGGTAAGTAATGCGTTTTAACTGGCTCGGAACAGTTTAATAACTCGGGCTTCAGAAATTGCGGGAAAAATAAGGTATGAGGAAAATAAGTTATAAATTTATATAAACCACTAGCACATGTCAAAAAAGGGGGGAAGGGGTAGTTACGCAATTCTGAATGCAAACATGTTCAGTATAAAAACAGGTAATGATTGAATGATATTAAAAGTGGTGTTCGTAACTACTGGGCTTTTCAGATTACAGGATGTTCTGAGTATAGAGAGGTTGTCCTATGTTCAGTCTGTGAAGTATCGCCAGGACCATGAAGAAGTTTTCATGATGTAGGGGTGTTCACAGTAAGATGTGTATGTATATATATATAGAGAGAGAGGGAAATAGGCTAAAAGTGAGCCCTTAAGATTGTGAATATATATATTTGAGAAGGGAATTAAACTTAAAGATCAATTGTTCGATCTTCACCTCTTTAACGCCTGGAGGCACAATAAAGGATTAAAGTTTCTAATATAAGTTTGTAAATTCTAGCTCAGTTTGCAAACTAAAAAAAAAGTAAAAAAAAGGTCGGGAGAAAAATTATACACAAAATTAGATGTATGTAAAATGATTTTTACGTTCGTTCCTTTGTTAATAACACATTAGTGTAAAGTAATTATGCCTCCTTCTTCTACTTAAATTTTTCTGACAATTACAAAAACGTCGTGTGTGTTCATAATTAGTATTGGTGCTCTATAGGTAACATTTAGGTAACATTTTCAACCAATTTATAATTCTACCATTCAGCTGGTTTTACGTTTTTTTTCTTTTTTTTTCAATTGTTCCTTTTTTCTTCCCTTTTAAAAATTATCATTACTTTTGGAATACACTAAGTTAATAATAGACGTGAAATTTTTTGGGCTATATTTCATTTCCCGTTTGAAAAATTTAACATTTCTTCACTACATTTTCTTCTTTAGTAAAATACATGTTATTATTCATAATTAGATTTACATTATCTCTATATTACAGTGTTTATAATGTACATTAAAATAGCTTGCTCTTCAGACTTGAGTATTTTAGTTTATTTTTTTTTTTTGCAAACAAGGCAATTATTAACAAGTTTTTTACAAATGTTCTTGCCTAATGAAGGGATTGTAACTTCCGAGGTCAGTTTTATAAATGATGGAGTGATTTTTTTTATTAGAAAAAATAATAATTTAATTAATAAAAAGATAGAATACAATAAAGTTTTGCTCTTAAAAATATGATTTTTTTAATTCTCATTGCTAACAGTTAAAAAAAACATATGGCTGAAAAAAGGATTTTTAAATATGTTTTTCTTTAATTGTGTATGTTACACACCTTATATCTATGCGAAATTATATTTTTTGACAAAAAGGCAATTCCATCACATATCGGGAAAGATGCAAATAAAAACATAATGTTAAATCATTTTCCCAGTACTTTTTCCTCTTTGAATGGTTTAACAATGAGGTAATAAGAAAAATGTGAGTTTTCAAGAACCTTTCTTGTTTAATATTAGACTAATAACATGCAAGAAATTTATGCTGATAAAATTAATTATAAACCTCATTTCTCCGGATACAAATTACAGTAACATTATTGCATCAATGAAGCGTTTTAGAAAGATCTTTCGCTATTAAGAAGCATCTTAGGGATAATTCATAAATGATGTCTCTCTTTGAATGGGAAGGGGGGTTCGTGAAATTGTGACAAGGGGAATGGGTAACAAGAAGTGTGACATCATGCTTATGCAACATAGCATGACATGTGACAAAAAGAGGATAGGGGGGGGGGTCCGCTGAAGTGGGACTTTTGTGACAAAGGGGTAGAGGTCAAGTACAAGGGAAAAAAGCGTGACATCATTTATGGACGGTCCCTAAGTTCGTTTGAATTAAATTTTTGCGAATCCCGGTGTTATGTATTAGAAATAAAATCCACACATATTTACCAACATGAATTAAAAGAAATAACATTTCAAATGATTGTAAGCCACAAATTATCGAAAAAAGGGCGGTTTTTTAAATGGGTTATGATACTCAAGGTACCAAAAGTCTTCTGCGTTGATATTTTATATGTAGATTAAAGTGTTCTTCCGAAAGCTGTAAGTTGTTTAGGATCGGAATAATACCGTCAAAGGAAGAAATAGTTAAATTCTTACTTGATGAGGCGATATATAAATTATTTTATTATTTTTATTTAAAGTATGACAAATTTTAGAATTCGTTAGGAAAATTTTCAATACACGAAGCGAAACGTCATTTTTTTTTTTTTTTTTTAATTTCTTTTCAGACTGCTGACCGGGGTCGGCGTAATAGCACGTGATGAAATCTCTTGCGTGTTTCGGCAGAGCGCAACACCTTTATTGTTTCTGTTTTATACATACCCATATATCTTGGCCTTTTTGAAGCAACCTGCAACCCTTGTTGCCGCATCTTTACGTCCTGAAGGTCATAAGTTTTTCAAAAGAGAAATATCGAGAATTTTTCATTTCCTTTCGGTGATACACGGGACGCTGATTTTTCCGGTATTCGGACAGCCGGTATCCCTTTTCTGGTGGATATGTAGAGGGTATCCGGCTTTTTAAATATTCTATACCTTCGAAATGCGTGGTACATTTATTATTTACACATACTCAAAAAACATGCTAGTAATATTTTAAAAATCAAGTTTGACATACCGGATAACCGGATATTTTGTGCAGTTGTCGGACTCTTGATTTTTAAAGATCGGTCGGATACCAGATACCCAATACTTTCCGGGGGTCCGAAAAATAATAAATAACATAAATTAGCCTAAATATCAAATTTTAGTAACACCGAGTCGGAGGTATAGAAAACGAGACTACCTCTATTTTCAACACTTTACGTTACAAGTGAAGGTTTTGTAATTCATGAGATCAAGCATTTAGGTATTTTAAAGATATAAGACCTGTGATATCCATTATAATGCGTTAGTTATAGGCAACTGCTTAAATACTGAGGTTTTGTAAGGATTTCTTATTTTTGTCCAATGGACGGAATTTTAGGAAATTAACAATGGTGTACAGCCTCTTAAGCGGCAGCGAAACGTATTTTTAAGCATAGCAAAAACGCTGTTGAATATTTTCAGCAGGAATTTTGGGCATCCATTTTGGATTGTGGGCGCCAGGATCCCTTAGTGACCACAGGAGGGATCATGGTGACACCAGAATAAAGTTTTCGGTTGAGATTTCTTTTTTTTTTTTTTTTGAAAGTTTTTTTTTTTTTTTTCTTGTATGCATTAGGTAACCGGCATTCGACTAATTTTTAATCTGATTCGGTCATTGCATGAATTATCCGGTTATTCGACATATCAAATTTCATTATTGAAATTTAATTAAATAGTATGATTTGCAATTATCTAAATTACAAACTTAATACGTATTTTCAAAATGTTGGCCGTGGGGTGTTTAAAAATATGTTTAGAATTTAAACATAGAGCTGGGTATGCGGCACATATCCGTCAAGCAAAAGATACTGGTTATCCGGTATCAGAGGTAAAATTCGAGCCATTGAATTAAGGGCCCCCTCAGATGAAAGTGTACATTAAAAACGTATACATATTTATGAAAGAGAACTCCACCGTATTAAATCTCATGCTTCCTTAACACACGTGCTATTTCATTTTCAAATAAATTTGTAACTATCCTTTAGAAAGCACAACATACTTATTTGAAGCAACGTACTTTTGCTATAAGAAAGTCGTATACTTCTTGAAAAACCATCTAATGAAGAATGTAAACAGAATTTCAGAAGAGTGGTTGAATAAAACTTGCCTCGGGAACTAATTTTAAGAAGTATCTTCATGAAATTCTTATCAAATTTCAGTAGACCAAAACTTTTTGTCCCGATTGTGTATTACAGTATGGAATCATAAAACTTGAATCACACACAACTTGAAATTATATATTTATTTTTAACCTGGAAGAGAAGGTACATTTGTCGTATAAAAGTTTGCTTGAAGTGCTAAGTTTCAAGAATTCATGAATGCTTCCTAAAACATGTACTCTTTAGAAATAAAAGGACCCCAAGGCTTAATTCTTTCTTTGCTTTCATTATTGCTTAAAATATCATTCGGATTTCTTCGTTTTTGCTCACGCTTTATTTGGATTTTTTTTTTTTTTGGTCAAATATATAACCGTTGAAGTAATCCAATGAAAAATTATTGCTACCTTTATATGTTTTTATTGTTATACTTATTAAACCTAGCATAGCAGTCAAATGACAGCTTTTGAGATTATAATCAAAATTGTTAAATTCCTAGTTGTCATTTTTCTTGAACTTTTTTATGATAGAGAAGCTACATCAGTCTGTCAACAAATTTTGAAAAGTGAATCTTTTGGGAGCGTTCGGTGATACATCGATATAGTTTCAGCCGGATATCCGGTATCTCCTCTGTGACGTATACGTACCCGATACCAAATCTGATACTTGAAACTTGTGAATTCTATACATATTTTTAAACAACACACAGCTTCTAAATGCGTAGCAACTTTGTAATTCACATGCATTTTCAAAGCATTTTAATTAATTACACTTTAAAAATTAAATTTGAAGTTCCAGAAAACTGGGCAGTTCGTGCTGTGGCCAGATCGGGTCCGGATAGGTTAAAACCTGTCGCATTTCTGATGTCTTCTGGGGGGAACCAGTCTCGTTGGATGGAAAATTTTCGTGACCTATTAGGAACTTTCGTGACTTTTTCGTTGGCAATTTTAAAATTCGTGACTTTTTTCGAATTTTCGTGACTTTTTTGTGACTAATTTTAAAATTCTCGACTTTTTCCGAACTTTCGTGACTTATCGATAAGTCATGCAGTAATATTTAGACTCAAAAGCGGTCGTTTGACCATTCTAGAAGGCTTAGTGCTATAGACTTTGTTTCTATGGAACTTTGAGTAAGATTTTAACATTTTAATACAAAACCATGTGTCTATCAGTTTGCTTTTAGTTTGTACAAAGTCAAGTAAAGAAAATTAATCACGGTTAACATAATTTGATGTTCAGTTTGGTTAAGAACAGGAGGTAAAAATGAAATGAGGGTGTAAGAAACATACTGGTGTAAGTCAATTTATTTTTGAAAATAAGTAATTCAATTTTCCGTAACATGGGATGTCATCTACCTTTAGTTGTAGCAAAATAAGGAATACTTCAAAAATTTATCAACAAATAGCCCCATTTCTTTTTTTTCTCATTCAATACCGTAACAATAGATGCAGTTTTTCTCAAAATACTAATCGCTTTATTTGCACCAGTATGTTTCTCAGCACATCTCAAATGTACATTTATGTTAGTACAGTCGAATCGCCAAGTATTGAACTCTGCAGAAGTGTTCTACAATTCAGGTTTGCATCTGATTTACTCCCAAATAACAAAGATTTCCTAAACACTGAGGGGGAAAATATCTAAATTTTCTAAAGCATAAAATATATCTAAAAAAAAAAGACATTCCATTTGCGCATGTATCCAAAATGAGTAAAAGCAACGTTAAATAGGGCAAATAAACGGTTAAAAATGGTAGACCGGTTTCAATGCAATCAGCCCCCTTCGTCAGTACAGAGAGTAGAAAAAGTAGTAGATTTTCTTCTCATGATACTGAAGATGGGAGCTGATTGTCCTTGAAACCGGTCTACCATTTTTAACCTTTTATTTGCCCTCTTTAACGTTGCTTTTACTTCGACAGGATGGCATAGTGGTAAGGCGCAGGCCTCGTACGCCCAAATTCGCAGGTTCAAACCTGGCCCAAGTCGGTGGATTTTCAAGATGCAGAAATTCGTCTGCGCCCATGTCGTATGATTATGTGGCAATGCTAAAGATCCCTTGAGTATCCGTTTGACATGGATACTCTCGGGTGAATTAAATTCCTTGTGCCGTTTGCATCAACGAGAGCTCAGGGGCCGCCATCTAGGGGAAACTGAGCGTCAAGAAATGTGGCAAAGGTAGCACACTCATTGTGGTGCCGCTGAAAGAGTTGGTGCCATTCTCTGGACATGCACTAGGTATGAAATAGTTGAGGACCAATACTGTAGCCCCATTAGAAAGAAAAAACGTTACTTTTACTTATTTTGAATGAAATATATCCATCTAATATCTACTGGCGCAAGAATTTTAGCTCGAACATCCAAAGCTACCAATAATTTATTTCTGGACATTAAAAGTGCCTCTCGAAATTTAGAGAATATGTTCCTGCTAAATGTCAATATGTAAAATAGCCTCACAAGTTAGGCACATTATAGCGTCTCATAAATATGCGAATGGCATTGAAATGCCAAGTACTCCTTCAGACGCCGAAACACAGTCCGAAAATCAAAACTGCTTTCAACCTTATAGATTATGTGCGCAAATTCATTCTCTAAAGCAGAAGAGAAGTTAACACTGTTCCGCTTAATTAATTTATCGATTTACGTGTTGATGCAGTTTCGTCAGCATTGCACGACGTTATTAATTTAAATTACTGCGCGACATTTGCTGCAGCACATTAATCGGATAAAACTCTTATTTGTAATAGCTTCTAGCGTCAAAGATATTATCAATAGTGATGCTGATATGGCTTTCGGGAGGAATTTTAATCTTTGAATAATATTTTTTATCTTTAATTTTTAGTTATTTATTAAATTACAAACTTTTTAAAATTCATTAACATACATTATAAAGAAACAAAGCAGGTATAAGTGACGAAAAATAATACCCTTTAAGTAAATAGCCTTTTGATAAAAACTGTATTCTACAAAGAAACTTGAATCCCAGCTCTTAACCTCTTTTAACTGTCTTTGCCAAAAGGACTAATTTTCAGACCTTTCTATTATATACTTTACAAAATATATTTTATGAAAGATATTTATATATTGATGAAGATATTTATTAAAAGAAAAACGCTATCGTATAAACTTTAAAAACATAAATAAATATTGGTAATTATTTCAAATTTGTTTTGAATGTGTTATACTATAATTTGAAATAAATAAAAGAGTTTTATGTGGTATAATATGATAATGGGAATATTCTAATGTTTGTCGTGTCTTAAAATATTTCGCTATGAAATATTTTAAGCATACATTAAAAAATTACATATATTACAATAAAATTATAAAAATATAACATTTAAAAAAAAAAAACAGTTAATTGACGCAGTTTAAAAAAAGGGGGGGGGGGTGAAAAAAGCAAGGAGAAAGCGAGAGATCGAGGAAGAAAGCAAGCAAAAAAAAAATTTTTTTCTGTTCTTACCAATTCATATAATGTTAAAATGCTTCTGGAACTTAAAACATTCTAATTTTCCCTTTTCTAATCCCTTTTCGAAAGCTTCAACTGGTTGTTTAAAAGTATCAAAATAAAGAAATTCCTTGACAAAGAAGTAATGATTTTATTATCCCTCAAAACATTATGAATCATAAATTAGATCATTTAACTAGCAATTATTATAATCGAATTTCTCATTTCTGTCTTTCAGGTGAAATAAGAGCTTAGTAGTTCGATCCAAAATATAGCAGCAGTGCAAAAAAAGTTGAACAGGAGATAAAAAATTCTTTTAAAGAAGATCTCGAGAAATTATGCAAATCCTATTTCACTAAAATTTGATCTTAGAGGTAAGAAACTGAACCAGCACTGTGCTTCCTGAATAACAAATGAAGTAAAATGGATTTTAAAGAAGAAGATCTTAAGGAACTAACAAGAAACGACCATGAAGGTGAGACGAATGTACTTTAAACAATTATTATAAAATTACAATTTTTCTTTTAAATTTTGACGCAATTATTAAATTTATACGTATTGAACTTATTATATTTAAGCATTTTTTTTTTTTTTGCATTTATTTTTTATATTTATAATTTTTTTTTTTTTTTCTTTTTTTCTTTTTTTTTTTGCTACCGAATATTGGTTCGCAAAAGAAAGAAAAATTTGCCTAAAAAATTTAAAATACAATTTGTGAAGTGTATTTTATTTATTCATTCATTTATTTATTTTCTAATACAACAGCTCATTCTGTAGGTGTAAAATTGAAAGCAAAATATTTTAATAAATAGGTTAAGAAATAAGGTAGTACGTTTTCGGGCCATTTTCCCGTTAAGGTACGAAAAAAAACAAGCAAGAAGAAAGGCTTAATGTATTATAAAAATATCGTTAAGAGCTAGACTTGAAGTTAATAAAAATTACTACTTCAATAGAATTATAGGCAGCTTGAATCGTTTACCGGAAGCGGCTGTTAATCGCAGTGGGGTAAAAAGTGTTAGCGTATGAAAACATACAACTGCTGTCATTAACCAATAACCAATGAACATACTCTTGATGTTCATTGGGGATTGGCTAATTGACTTGGACCAGCCTAGCTGGGCCCAGAGCCTGTTGCTGGTTGTTGTATTTGTGTCTGTAGAAATGAAATAAATATTGGAAATAGAAAATTTGAAAGTAGCGTTCAGATCTAGTCCAAGTGCCAGTCGGCCTGGTTGTTTTTCTTCGTAATAGCTTTGGAATGAATGATAAAATTCGAAAAAAAACCTTTTTTCCTTTGAAAGATCTCGGCAAAGGTACATAACTCTAATCCCCCTCTTTTTATTTTTGAACAATTTACATTCAATTTTCAACTATTCGAGAAAAAAAAATCTTACGAGAGTCACATCAAACCTACGAGGTAAGTTGAGTCCTACATAAATTCTGGAACGAACTTGATCGGAAGAGTTAATGATCTAGAATATGTACAAAAGGGTTTATTAGCCTTTTTTAAGAATATTCATTGAGCAATTCAAAAACATTTAACATTACCGTTTGTAAGAAAAATTCAAACCTCTTTATTTATATAACCAAAAACATTAAAAAGAAATTAACACAGAAAAATATAAAAAACTGAAGAAATTCTAAATACATATTTTGTTTCAAAGAATGGAAAATTTTTTGATGAAAGTTTTATTTAATGCTAATATTTATTATAGTTTGTGTAAAACCATTAAAAACTAGATTTCTTTCTTTTCTTTTTTTTTCTGATAGAACGAAACAATTGCAGGCTTTAAATTATCCACTAAAAATTAGAAGTCATTTCATAGTAACATAAAAAAAAACTTATTACTTTATTTATTTAGTTGTAAATATTATGCTAAGAAAAATTTTATTTTAGATTCAGTTATGAGGTTTCTCTACGTATTGAAAAGTTGCTTGATTTAAAAAAAATATTCTATTAAAAGGTTTGATAGTTGGAAATTATTGAAATGTAATGTCCAGTAATTTCAAGAAATAAAAATTTGATGACGTTTATTAATAACTTTTCTTTATATGCGAGATTTCTTTTGAATTTAATTATGATAACCATCAGAACAAGAGAGACAGATATATTTGAAATAATTTAGAACCTAAACTAAACGAGAGTGAGAAATATAAATAAATTTAGCTAGTTTTACAAATTCGATTCTTGATAAAGGGGAGGCAGGTATGCTCGTTTAGTTTTAGACGGATTTTCGTGTCAAAATTCGAAAAAGAGAGGTTGTTTTTTTTTTTTTTTTTTTTTTGTTTTTTTTTTTCATTTTATACTTGAAACTGGAATCTTAATTATTTGTAACGTATTTTTAAGATTAAATTAAGAAATATAAAAATAAACTTTAATTTTTGGTAAATGTAAGAAGATAAACACCTAAACAAGAAATTTTCAAAAATCTGAATGAGCCTACTTTAACTGTGCTAAAAAAATGAATAATTTTTTAGAAAATTCGCAATACTAAACTTTTCTCCATCAGACCCTTACCTGTTAGCCGAGGCCTTAGGATTGGAGAGGTAGTGGGGTCCACTGATTTTACGTGCACGTATCCCCAAGTGTACATGGTGGGTCTTTAGCGGGTATCAAACGCGCGACCTTCCAGCTGGAAGTCCGACGCTCTAACCACTAGGCTACCACGGCCTCCGTAATATCAAACTGTACAGATTTAATATTGGCGTAGATATGTGATACAAAAGTTTATGAAAGGCAAGGAATAAATGCATACATAACAAATTAAACACATGTCATCTTTTTTTTTTTTTTTTTTTTTTTTTTGTGGCTATTTTATGCAATGCACGATTACATTAAACAACACTATCCTTTTTTTAATTTTCTAAATATATTTTAAAATGTTATTATTCATCACCAGGTCTCGGAAGTTGATGAGAATGTATCTTTTTTCTTTATTTTTCGACGTTTTCCTTGTTTTTCGAACTTTTTTTTTTTTAAATTACAAAGTATTTTTCTCGTGTTTCAGTTTATTTTCTATGATTTAGGTTAAAAAAAATTCTGATTAAAATTTAATTTGCTCTATTTGGAAAATTTACAAAAAAAAAAATAAAATAAAATAAATAAATAAATAAAAAGTTGGTGAATGGTATAATTGTGAATCTATTGATACAAAACTGAATGAACAGCTTGAAGAAAACAAAGAAATTTCGACGCTAAAAAAAAAAGTTGCTGTTGCTTTAAAAAAGAAGAGATTCAGTGTGAGTTGGAAGAAAATATTTCTCATGAGAGTTTGTTTGTTTACTTTAAATTTGTCTCAACTATGTCTGCGTTGAAAGAATAAAAACTTACTTTTGGATATAGTTTTGAAAATGTAAAAAAAAAAATTCTAAATTATTCAGAGTAATTAAGAGATTCTCTCATTTAAGATATTAAAAATTGTCAAAACACATGTTTCTCAATTATTGGTTGCATTTATATTTATTTCTTATTCGGTTATTTTTTTTAAAAAAGTCATTTGATGATAATATAAACGCTCTACAATTTCCTACAGGATTGCATATATACCCTTCAGGTTGAATTTTTTTATTTATTTGATTTGTGTTGGCGAGCCACCCGCTTCGTCGCCATTGCTTGAAATATTTAAGGAAAATTATTTTTACGTCGCAGAGTAAGGGGTCATTCATAAATGATGTTACGCTTCGAGGGGAGGAGGTGGTTCAAGAAGTGTGACATCGTACATTTTGATTTCTATAAAAACAGTTAAAATCAGCAAATTAAACTTATTTTATGCTAATGTCATATAGCGTGACATGTGACGAAGGGAATTGGGGGTATGCTGAAGTGTGACTCTTCGCGACAAAAAGGGAGGGGGGGGTCAAATATATTGAAAAAAAGTGTGACATCATTTATGAACGGTCTCTAAGTTTTCTACTAAATAGGAAGCTTAAATAGCTTTTATCAACACCCAGCTTCACAGAGAGATAGCAAATACGCTTAAATTTTTTTATTTGTTAATTCTAATTTTAAACACGCATTAACAATAAAAGTTCTTCCATAATAAAGTTTATTTATAATATGTATTTGAAATATATAAAATTAAATTTTAAAGAGAAAAAAAAATGCGGTTAACTACAAATAGAATCGCCCATCCAGTGAGGAATCCTCAAATGTAGCAAATATTTGCAATAAAACAACAAATTTGTTTGTTTACTCGCTACCTCAATAATACGGGGGGGGGGGGGAGGAATGCCCGACGTATTGTAGCTTTTAAATTTGAGAGGAAAGGCAGCTGAAAACCGGAAAACTATGCAGCCATCTAATGGAAATAAAAAGATTTTAAAAATTGCGTATTAACGCCGTAAATGTGAAGTGAATGCGTAGGTAATTATTTATAATTGATTACGCCCCCCTCACCCCCGCAGTGCAGTGCACTGCAAGGAGTTTATTTAGATTAAAAACCTTCGAAATAAAGTACAAAATGCGGGTGATTTAAAAAATCGTACGTTAAATGCGAACTTGTGATCTAACAACAATCACGCAGAGTAGAAATTTTGCAAAAAACATTGTCTACCGATCCTTTTTTTTTATTTTTTTATTTATTATTATGATTTTTTTTTTTTTTTTTTTTTTCAAAAAAATTGCATAAAACCGAAATACGTTCTTATTTCATTTCTCTTTTTTCTTTTTTGGTTTTATTATTTATTTATTTTTTAATTTATATGCTAACTAATTTGAAAAAAGTTAACTGCAGACTTGGTAAAAGCTGGCCAGAATAGCAATTAAAATGAATAAAATAAATGCATAAGTAATAAGGACATGTGTCAAAATAAGATTTAATTGGTACATAAATATGACTTAGCCAAGTGAAACTTCATTCTACCTATCGTTCGTGTTTTTTTAAATAACTCAAAAGTTAGGGCATTTGCACACGCTCGCAGCTGACGTACTAGAGCAAAATTTAAAAAAAATGATTATGGCAATGATTACAATGTTATACTCATTCGTTATTGAGTCTCAATTACGTTCAAAATTAAAATCAATGAATTACTGTCGAATTTCTATCGTTGGATGACCAATAATTTGGTATTAATTATTAAATTATAATTAATATATAATTAAATATATATATAAATATTACAAATTAATTATTAAATATCTGAACATCCGCAAAATTCCGTCAGATTGTAAAGAAAGTAATTAATGTACTCGTAAACAAAATATTTGCCTGAAATCTCTGCTTTGTAGTTTTAGGTTCTGATTTTTGTTCCGGTTACACCGATGTCTTCGGAAAGTGGAACACCGGATTTGCATGTCCTACACTAAATAATGGAGAAACAGTATACTGCTGTGGTACAGTTCTCTATAAATACTGCTGCACAAGAAAAGAACAGAACTCGAGCTCTGGAATGAGGTAATTTAAAATATAGCTACTAAAATATAACTAAAATATTTTAAATATGCTGAATGGAAATATCATTTCCAAAAACCGAAGTATCATTGCTATAACAGACCCTCAAGCAAACCTTTATGTGTAAAACTTTACAGAAACCTCATTTATGCCTTTTATAAGTATATATATATTTGTTTAATCAACACCTGTCAATCACAAAAAATGTGCTCTCTTTATAATATTTTGAATCACCTACCTGGGAATGTTCTAGTTTATGAAGAAAAAAAACCTTTTTTTATAAAGCGCCTAATAATTATTTAGACACAATGGATCAATAGAATGGATCAATGCATTCGCTTATTGTAGACATTTTACCTTTCCTCTACGTCTATAGTACCTGATTGACCTGATCATATAGGACCTGAATATCTTTGCATACATGTAAAACACAGTTTTCTTTTTATGTTAGTTGATTTGCTATGCTCAGACGAATAGTGTGATGTACATGTTACTCAAAAACGCATTTGGACTTTTGTGTATATATATGTAATAAATATTGCTGCATTTAAGAAGTAATCATTTAACATTGTGTAAAAAAACTTTGTGGGAAAAGTAAGTTCAGAACAAAAAATTGCAGCATCATTAATTCGTTACTTGGGAGCTGTAGCGTCTTAAAGTAGTTGAGAGCCATAGTGCTCATTTCCCAAGTTTTTGCGAGTTTATCGCAAGTATATCGCAAGTTCGTGTACCAACTCTCAATCGTTCGGTACACGAACAGACAGAGTACCGACGACAAAGCCACTAGTTACAAGAGGGTTTCGATGTCTAAAAACTCCAATTGGATTATCTTTATTCTGAGGTTCACACCGAGAAGGTCTCGTTTTACCAAACTAAAAATTTTTATTTTTTAACACTAGAAAAACGGGAAATTCCCGCACACCTAGAATGACTGAAGGGGCCAGTGTGGCCCTTCCGAGAATTGCGCAGATAATTCTTTCTAAATTTCTTCTTGAGCGAGTCCACTTGCCCCACGCATGTTCTATAATCCCTATACAACAGCTGAGTGTATGATAGTGTACCGTTGCATGCTCTTTTTCACGTCAAAATGTAAAGCTTAACTCTCTTTCAAGAAGCAATCATCATTGTCCGGCAATGCAGCTGTCGCATTTGCGTAGTATTTTGAATTGAATCTGGTTGATAAAAAGAGAACGGTTAAGGTCAAACCAGACTGAATGACACTTTGTCCAGCTACAGCCATTAAAATAAACGAATAATATAACTTCTTTCGTTGTAAAATACTTTAGAGGCCACAGTGGCCCCTTCCGTCATTCCGAGTATAAGTTTCAATATCTGCGCTTTCTATGAGGATAAAACCTAAGAGATTAAACAAACGCTTAAATAGGATCATAGCAGAAAAAGTCAGAAAGTTAATAGATTCAGTCAATTATTATTGGAATTACTGAACAGTAAATATTGAGAAAAGCCACACAGGCGCCCTCCAGTCTTTCTAGCGTTAATTTCATCGCAAAAACTCGAAATGGCCTAAGATACTATGGCTCTCAGATATAGAACATGAAACAAGTGTTTTAAGGTTTTAAGACATCCCTTTTTAAACGTTAAAACAGTTTTTCACTTCAGGACTCTGGACAGGAAAAGGAATTACATATTTAAAAAAACAGGTTGTTTGTGACTGCCAAAACACGTGTTTAGACTTGCGTAGAGTTCATTCTATGTGTGCCATTGAAGCTTCATATACGCTTAAATGGACCATTCAGAAAAGAAATATGCAGTAAGAAAATAATAATTCAAATTTAAACCACCAGGTGAGAAGGGGTTGCAAGAAGAAAAGAGATACATTTTTAACGGAAATTTTAATTTTATCTCAGAATTTGTTCATTCCATTTCTGAGAATAACATGTTCGAAATATGTGTTGTTGTTGCTAATGCCACTTGGATATCCCAACTCTCCTCGTAGAGCGACCAGAAATGAAGACAGACAAGAAGCTCCTTCCGTTTTTAATGAGCACCCCAAGGGTGGAAGTATGACTTGGCTCAAGCACAGCTTATGGATTCGGATAACACCAGATGGAGCCAGCGCAAGTACCCCACATTCCTTTTTGACGTAAGAATGAAAGGAATGGATATTTTCCACCCTCCGGTACCCTCGGAACTGCCTACGGTGTTCAGGCTCCAGTGATTTTACATGCACGTATCCCCAAGTGTCCATGGTAGGTCTTCAGCGGATCGAATATCGAACACCCAACCCTCCGATTGAAAATCCAACATCCTAACCACTAGGCTACCACAGCCCGAACATGTTTTACCGTGTTCAATAGTGACACGAAGAGTTTCTCCATCAATTGCAGCAATTTGGCGAGAAGAATCGCAATTGACAGAGAAGCAAAAGAACATCTGGTGGTAAAAAGTTTAAATGATATTTTCTTACTGCAAATTGCTTCCCCCTCATGGCACATATAACCGATACCAAGTTTCAATAAAATCCGTCTGCTAGAACGAGCTTGACTTATCTGTAAACATAGTAACTTTAACCATAACCAACTTGTACTTTGAAAATGTGTGATGTTGAACGTCGTTTTTCTTATAAGTTGCTTCTATTGCTGAATTATAATGATTGCAACAGCTTTAATAAAAAGCGAAATTTAATTTAACCACTTAACGCATTTGCCCGTGCATGACACGGGTGAAAGTTACCGGCAAGTTTACACATGCCCGTGTCTGTCACGGGCTATCTTGTACATCGCGTTATAGTTATTTTATTTCTAATTGCCAGTCTGAGATCCGTTTCCACCATTGTTCATATTCTATTTTATTTAACTTTTACCCCCCCCCCCCCCGCTTTCTAGGCACCTCTACAACTGAAATGGCCAAAAACAATTTATCCTATACCTATATATTCACTTTCTGTCAAAAAGAAACTCGAGCACTTTTTGCCCGTTTTTCCGAAAAAAAACTCGTGCTTCAAGGTTCCTACTTTATCACGCATTTCGTAACGTCTTTTAATAGAGGGAAAAAAAACTCAGAAAGGTAAATGATTAAAAATGTTTCTGAAATAGAAAAATAGTTAGATATAGTTTTACCACAAAAAAATAAAATAAAATATAAAAAATAAATAAACCTTTGTCTGTCAGTGTGCGAAGAAGAATCCATTCATGTTCAAGGGAGAAAGTGCTGGTATAAGGAATGTGTCGTCTTCTCTTCACGTTTTAGTTTGTGATGCATACTTGATTTCTACTGAACTGATCTATCTGCAAGTCTAGAATTAAGGAGTCTTTCAACAAACAGAGAAGCAAACATTCTGATTCGCGCACCTGCGAAACTAATTTCCCTAAAACTGGAATGGATTCGTCCTTTTCTGCCATGCGCGCCAGTGCTCAAGTGTCAGAACTTCGTGGTGAAACTGTATCATTCATTATGTCTGACAGACATAATGAATGATGGTTTGTTCTCTTTTTTTCAGCCAATCAATCATTGTTGGATCAACTATTGGATCCATCATGGTAATTGTTCTTGTAGTTATGGTATCTTGCATAGTGTGTAAAAAGTGTCCGCCTTGCAGAAGAGCTCACTCGTCTTTGAACGGAGGTATGGAACTTTCTATAGAACTTTTATGTCTTATAACAACCACTATTTGTGCAAAAAAATTAATAAAAAAGTAAAGAGCAAAATTCGACCGTATCTTTTTATAAATTGCATTTACTTAAGATGCGTGATACGGAAATTACGACACTTAAAAATAAATCAAAATTATATTAATGAAATAAATTAAACACATTTAAATTTGTTGCCAAGGAAAGATAAGGCCATTAATTAAATTTAAAACCTTGGATTATATTAGGGAAAAAAATTATAACACTAATACTGAAACCGAATTGTACTATTTTAACTTTTAAAATTCTTAAATGTTATCTTCTCGCATTTGATATGCATTGCCAAAAAATATAACACTAAAAGTTTATAAATAAGGATAAAGTTGCAAAAAAACCATATGTGTGAAGGTGTAAAAATTCCATATGTGTAACAAAAAAACTACCATGAATCGATATGTTAAACAGACTTATCAGACAGATCAGAATCTCTAGGATACGACATGCAATGGAACACGATTAACACTGCAGTCATAGAATACATAAAACTAACTAATTTTTGAGAAAAAAAATCAGACTTGATTTTCGTATACTGCAAAAATAATTATATTTACTCTGCCCCTAGCGCTTTGTCTTACTTAATGCTAATTAACTTAGACGGACTTACTAATATTATAGTAAATCGTTTATGAACATAGGCAAACTGGTTATTTCAAATAACCTTGTACAGCTATACCATAAAAAAAAAACCTTTGACTGCTACAGCTCCAAGAAGAGTCTATTCATGTTCAATTGACAAACTGCTGTTCTAAGGAATGTGCAGTATTCTATTCTCGTTTTAGCTTGTTTAAGCATACTCGATTTCTTCCGAGCTGATGCTATATTTCAGATTTTAAATTTAGTTGCTTTCAGCAAATAGAGGAGCAAACATTATGATTCGCATGCTAATATACGCACCTGCAAAACGAACTTCCCTAAAACTCGAATAGACTCGTCCTTTTCTGCCATGCGTAGAAGCGTCCAAGTGGCAGAACTTCGTGGTCAAACTGTAGTTTCAATCCTTTCCATCTAACGTAGCCATTTTTTTCTTTACTAGGTCCTTTATATAACCTCCAATGCAGCAGTTCGATGAGTGGAGTGGGAAATTTATATTCATTCTCTGGGCAAACAACTGCCTCAACAACCCCGCTAGACAACCCTCATACAATGGTCGATTTGGACACCATGAACTCTCTACGAAGTAAGCACTGTTCATTAGAGACTTATGTATGCATTTTATGCTGATTTTATACCAATGACTACTGCAACCAAATCTTTGCCGCTAATTTCCAAGACACGTCATCGACTCTGCATAATTTAATTAATACACCTTTGATTTGAGACTCAATATGATTATTTTCTCGGTCATTAAAACTTAAAATATCCAAAGGGACCATGAGTCTTAGATTGCATTAAGACAGGAATAGGTGAAGAAGTAATGCTGGTATGAAATACATAGCAACAGACGTAATTTGTTGCCCTCGCAGTTGGTTCAAAATCAGAAATTTGATGGGAACGTACAAATATCTCAAAAAGCTAAAACACGGGAAATTCTATTGTACTTTTTTTTGGGGGGGTGTGGGAGTGAAGAGGCGAGTAGATACAAAGTACACGAAACATTGAAATGCAATAATAATTTCTCATAAAGATTTAAAATTGTTCCAAAGTTCTGGTAAATATAAAAGATTGCTTTTGTAGCTACTACAACTTACATAGCAAACGTATTCCAAGTTATAACTTTAAGAACTTCCGCCTTACAACTTTGATTTTTAATAAATAAGTTCACACCTGGAATTTTCAAATGTGATTTCGGTATTACAAAATTCTTTATTTAAAAGATGTAATGTGTGTAGCTGAACGTTTAACTGTATCTTCGAATGTAAAACTTTATTTCTCAAAGAAAACTAACTTTCATAAAACGTTGAATTAATTAATTAATTTAAAATTCAGCTAAACATGGCCTCTAGCTGAAAATATTTAAGGTATTTCTATGGTCTAATTAAAACATATATATTTTTGCTGAGCAATGAATGTAAATGACAGAGCGTATTTTTCATTAGCAAAGAGGAAACATCATGTTTTTGTTATCTTATGGCAACGTCAGTGAACTTACAACAAGCATCGAATTATTCAATCTATATTGTAACCGAGTAAAACCTAACTCTGTTAGCTCATGCTGATGAACATGAGTTTGTAAAAGTCATCTGTTTGCTCATGCTGATGAACATGAATTTGTAAAAGTCATCTGTTTGCTCATGCTGATGAACATGAATTTGTAAAAGTCACATATTTTCTATAATACATATTCCCCATCACTTTATTTCAAAATTATTTTTTTTAATTTACAACTTAGAGCACTTAAGATTTTGGCAGTATCTGTTCGGGTAATAATTAGTTGATAATAGTAAAATAAGCACCTCAATGTTGAAGGAAATGGTGCAGATAAAAAAATTACAACATTTTGTTCAAAACTGGCATTTAAAATTATTTGATATGTAAAAAATTGATGCAATTGACTTTTGGTATTGTTGGGGTTACTTTTAAAAGGTTACTGAAAGATCAGAATACCGTATTCCTAATTTTTAGGCGGTGCTGCACGGTGGCAGAGTAGTAAGCCGCGGAACTCGTACGCTCCAAAAAATAGGATCTAGCCTAGGAGTGTCAGTGGATTTTCAAGATGCAGAAAATCATTTGCGGTCATGTCGTATGATTATGCGGCTTGTAAAAGATCTGAGAAGCCATTTGTCTTGGATGCTCTCGGCTATATTAAATTCCTAGTGCAATTTCCATAGACAGAGTCTGAATTCACACCTTTTCCGGTGAAGAAAATAGACATCAAAACTCTTATGCGGCAATGGCACCACATTCATTGTGGTGCCGCTGAAAGGGTTGGTACCCGTCTCTGGGAACGCATTAGGTAGGCAATGGCTAAGAACCAATATATAAGCAGCTAATTAGAAATGAAAAAAATATATAGGCGGTGGCTCTGGAATTCTAGTGCCCATTATTTGTCAGTCCTTATTTAACAGTTTGCAGAAAAACTTCAGTTTTGCGGTAATATATTTAAAACATCCATAAACACCTCTATATCTATTGTATTTAGCTTAACATAAACAATTTTCAATGACGCCACGACGTATGATGACTTTTTCATCATATGCGCATACTTCGTTTGAACTATTTCAAGCATTGAGAGCATGACTAAAATCTTTATGCAATATTGTAAGCTCATCCTATTTTGGACGACCTTTTTACTGTTAACGATTCTGATACCATTTGTGAAAGATATTTTGCTTTCTATCGAAATGAAACAATTCTATTAAATATTTCCTTTTTAACAGGTATGAATCATCACATTTCAAGAAGTGGAATACGATACGAAACTCCAACAGATCCTCCTCCACCTTATATAGAAAGACCATCAAATGCTGATGGATCATTTGTAAATACAGTAGTAGGTCAACACAGGTAAGTTAGACGTTCAGTTATAATACTTAAACGTTACAAGGCAAAAAATTCTAAAGTTTGATTCCATCACAACTTTCTGAGAAAAAATAACTTATCGGCATTTTAAAATCGAAGCTGTGTTCCAAAAAAGTAGACTTAACTACTTCTGAGTGTAAAATTACTTGCAAGAAAAGTGATACCCTACACCAAAGGTCTCCAAACTTTCCAGCCTTAGGGCCATATTGATTACCCTACAACATAATTATTCAACATAAAAATAGATTACTTCAGTAAACTTAATTTAATTTGCTATAAAAAATAAATATGTTCTCTAGAAGGAGTTTTCTTTCAAGTATGCTAGCTCTCCGCGGGCCGGACAAAATCTGTCAGCGGGCCGGATGTGGCCCTCGGGCCGTAGTTTGGAGACCCCTGCCCTACACTAAAAAATTCTACAACATTTCACAAAAAAAAAAAAAATGGCGAAATTCAAATGCAACCAATGTTTGGTACTAAATTGAACCATTACAATGGCGTAGTTTTACCTACTTTCCCAATGACTGCGAAAATAGGAACCATTATAATGGTTCAACTTTAGTACCAAATGTTGTTTACAGTTAAGTTTCATCATTTTACAATTTTTGGTGAAAGATTGAACTAGATTTTCTTACGGTGTACTACTAAAACCCCCTTCTCTCTAAAAAAGCAAACAAAGTGAAAGAAAAACATAGCCAGTGAATGTTCATGCGGTAAATGAAACGAAATACCTAGTAACAGCAAAAGCATCTCTGTTTCAATACAGTGTTAACGTAACATTGGATTTAAAAGGCAACATTGCATTTAAGATTTATTTGATGACTTATCAGAATCTCTAAATTGTGAATCAAATTCTCCTTGCTGCTGCAGGTTATCATGACTTTACTTTCAAAGTCACAAAAAACAATAGCATTCACAAAACGTCCGTGTAAAGGTCAACATTATTTCAGACATTTTCTGATGACGATTCAACTTTTACACGTTTACAGCAAGCTGTTGACAGAAATTTGTAAAGATTGTAGAAAGGATATATACCACCAAATGACTTAATTTTTAAATATGTTAGGCATACCCCTAACACATAGAAAAAACCTAAAAAAGGGGGTGGGGTTAAAAACCATGTTAATGTTATTCAATGCCATATATGAATTGCTTTACCGAAATAAATCCAACTGAAAAACATATTTTAAGATAGCCTACTAGAAGAAAATGGCTTTATAAAGAGTTAAAATGAACAAATTAAACTTTATTGTGGGAAATAAGATGTTTTTTTTTTTTTTAAATCTTTTGTCAAGATATTGAAGTAGAAAAAAGATTGAGATTCGCAAAATTTATTTTTGTTTAAAGATCGTTCTTCCTCGGACTGAATTTACACTCTGTATGTACCCAAGCGTTTCAGCGTTTCAAGGGAACTGATTCTGGATTATTGAACAAGTTCAATTGCAATACAATACACATTACATCGTAGGGAATGTCGACCGTAGGGATTTTTTTACGGTAGAGATGTTTCCCCACCCCGCTTGGTAAAACTAGCGACTATCGGTTATTGCGATTATACACTCCTCAAAACAATTAAAGGATCACTTCTTTATAAGATTGTCATTGTTTTAACAGTTAAAAAACTAATTATATGTTATATTATTTTGAAAGTCAATGCAAATGGCTACCAAATCCTTGCTAAAATATTGAATAATTTTTTCTTTGTGTATTGGGAATAGGTGAGGGAATTAAAATCTGCCAAAATCAAAATGAAAACCCTTTAATTATTAAAATCAAATGTAAACAAAAAGTTTTTTTGTGTTACAATTAATGGCTCAGTATCTTGTGTTTCCTCCTCGGACAGAAATCACAGCGCGGATTCGCCGGGGCTCGGTTCTTATAAGCCTGCTGAGGCTTTCTTGAGGCAAACGCTCCCACTCTTCTCGAAGAGCGATTTCCAGCTCATCCGAAGTAGTGGGTTGGTTTTGACGGCTCCGGATACTTCTTCCCAGTTGATCCCAGACATGTTCGATGGGATTCAGTTCCGGGCTGCAAGCGGGCCACCCCAAAGTGGTGATATTGTGGGATTGTAGGTACTGACGCACGATCCCTGCAGTGTGGGGAAGGGCCCCTTCGTGCATAAAAATTAAATTATGCCCTCCTGCTTCTGCTCTGTGATGTAGTTGGACATCCAACACCTCGTTAACATACCTCTGGGGCGTCAGGGCTCCGTTGCGGATGGCTACAAGGTCTGTACGATCATTGAGCGTTATTCCACCCCACACCATTTTTGATTCACCTCCAATTGAGACCCTTGAAGACAAGCAGTAGGGAATAAAAGGTTCATTCCTTCTTCTGTATACTCTAGCCCGACCATCATTACCAAAAATAGTAAATGTAGACTCATCAGAAAGAGTACTTTACGCCAATGCCTTAGCTGCCAACGTCTGTGTGTCCAAGTAAACTGAATTCTTTCTCTTTTGTGACGTGCTGTAAGCCGAGGTACTTGGACTGGTCGTCTACATCTCAATCCTCTTTCCCGAAGTCGATTTTGTACAGTCTTGTCGGAAATTTGGGTCCCCGTTGCTCGGCTTAGCTCATTTTGCAGCTCCCTGGCTGTTGAAAATCAGCGTCTGAGGACACTTAGACTTAAATACCTGTCCTCTTGGGCTGAAGTGGACCTCCTCCGCCCTTGACCTGGCCTTCTATGGACAGTCTCTAGTTGTTGGTAGCGGTTCCAAAGTCTTGAAATCACTGATTGACTTACATCTAACCTTTGACCCACCTGAGGTTGAGCAACACCACCTTCAATCCATGTGACAGCCCTAGTCACATCATTGTCGGAAAGAAATCTTCAAAGACCTGCCATGGTACGTAAACGGGGCGAAGCAAACAGAAAATGAGTGAACTGCACCTTGTAAGTTCGATTGACAACTGGTTAGTATTTGGAATCTTGCTCTTTTTCATTCCTGTTTCGGTGTGTTTACAAAAACATCAGAATTATCTATACTAATACAAAGCCAAGAAACAAAAACAACCTCTGTTGTTTCTAATTAAAGGTGTCCAGTACCAAAGGTCAAATTCTCATATTTATTATAAAGCTTATTCTTGTACACCATCATTCCAAAGTAGTGAACCTTTAATTGTTTTTAGAAGTGTAATTATTAGGGCAGTGCATCACGTATACAGCAGCATTAAAGAAGTCACGAAATGGCTATTTATGTTGTTAGACTTCGTTAAATATCTTGAAAACGTCACCAATTGACTATGCATGTGGTACGTGAGACACTCCATTACGTGGAAGTTTACTGCACTTAATACGAGTAATTAATATTTATAATATTACAAATTACTTCTTTTGCTTCATCTCTGCGCTCTCATAAAACAAAAACTCCTTAACCTAACAAAATATATCGTTTGCATACGAACATCGAACAATGGAAACAAATTTTACTTTTTTGCTTCAATTATACAAATAATATTTCGACTTTCACTTCTGAGGGTGCTTTCCCACCAAAGACGAGGGAAAAACTTTGTGTCCGTCGCAACAGACTGCAGCTATGGTTAGAATGGAACTAACAGCGATGACGTAAACGCAATAAACCAATCACTATCGGCTTGGGGAAAAGCTCATTTAATGACGCAAAAACAATGGAGGCACTTCAAGCAACGTCATTGGTCACGTGGCAGAGATGAAAGCAATGTAAGCAAAGGAAGCCGTAGCATCGCTTTACTTCGAGTTCGACAAATCTAATTAAAAACTTGGCCTAAATAAAGTTCTTCTACATTACATAAAATTAACACTAAATAAAACACTATAACTGTTGCAATAATTAATAAATTTCTTTTATAATGATTAAATTAAATGTAAATACTGGATTATAATCAGAAAAAGCTGTGAAAATAGTCTAATTAATTTTAAGATAACTAATTTTGCCTAGTGAACTCCACGTAGAACTCAATTGAAAATCTTAGTAAACAAAGAGCGGATATCATGTGAGAACGATGATAAGTCCTTCTAGCGGTGAATTGCCTCCATTGTCAAGCAGAAAAAGCGATGGCATGGATGTGAAACTATATAGAACCAGTGACGTGCTCTGAAAAATAAAATTTAGTCTTTGTCACACGTCGCTGTTGCTTTTGGTATGAAAGCACCTTGAATATTAGTATAAATTGTTTCACTTCTGAGTTATTTTTTTAGTTCTGAAGACTGCTTACTTAATCTTTCAGCTCTGAAGATGAATGTGCAGCTTCTCTGTCTAGGCAAGCAACTAATCATCTTCCGAAATCAACGAATCCTTTAGCTCCTCAACCACAAGGGAAACTTTATACATCAACAAAGTTTTAAAATAGTCGCAGAATGTTCTGGATACACAAAACATTTCGCTGGATGACAAAGCAGTTGCAAACTAAGTGTCATCCTTAGCAGCCAAAGGTATCAAGTTCATATTTTTGTATATGTATTCCTCGTGGAGAAAGTGTCCCATTCAAAATCTGAATTTGACCTTCAATGGATTAAGTTATTTATATAATAATATCAGCATTATTCATTTGATAAACATCATTTTTTGAAATATGTATGTAACTTATTTGATATTTCATGAAATGTATATATTTCCATTTGCAATACGAGGATTGTTCATGAAAATAAAGAGTTCTATTAAAATTTTTATTGTTCTAGAAAGTTATTCCTTTAATACATACTTCTTGTTCTCCCCAAAGGTATTTCACAAATTTAAGTGTACAAATTGAAATTTTTGCGAAATTAGAAACTAGGCCATTTTCTACTGTAAGAACATTTAAAAAAAGTATTCTTTGCTAAAAAAAATATCAGGCTATAGAAAAACAATAGGTCTGTGTACAAAAAGCTAGCACATATCAGAAAAACGTAAGAAAATATCGATTTCTTTCAATACATGATTCTTATTTTACCCAAAGTATCACACAATTTTAAATGTTAAAATTGCGATTTTACGAAGTTTGTGGCTAGGCCGTTTTTACAGAGATTTTCCACTGAAAGAATATTTAGTAAAAGTATCCCTTGCTAAAACAAAGTATCAGACCATAGAAAAACCATGGGTCTCAGTCCCAAAAAAGATGAACACATCCTAAAAAGGTAAAAAATATTGAAATTGAACCATTGAAGTCATAAATTGTGAAACGACTGTTCACAATTTATGACGCTTTTGCAGTTCAATTCTGCATGGTTGCCATTTGTAATCTCGTATGTATTATCATAACAGGGGCTAGTAATTTATCCCGAATGAAATCGGGATGGTGTGTGGAAAATAGCACCGTTCGCAGTTTTTGGACACCCAAGAGGAATGAATTATTAAAAGTACATTGCACTTTCGTAGGAAAAAGAGTAAACATACTTTTCGGTGCAGATTTATCGCAGGGTAAATCTTTTGTAATAATGAATCAGTTACAATGGTTCCAAATTTTTCAACAGTTCTTAAACTAATTTCTGCAATACATGTACTGGAAATTAGACCTTCAAAATTAATCGCCGACTTCAAACATTATGTTTAGAAGTAGTATCGATGTTGTTTGAAGAATAAATTTATTTTTTACTTTTTAGCGCAATTTATAGCTACTCTACTTTGAAGTCTGTTCAATTTTTTGTCCAAAAAATATTTTATTTTTCTCGTTTTAGTGTAAATTCATTTTTTATATGAATACCCTTTTTTATTATTTATTTATTATTATTCTTTTTAGTGAGTTTTTTATCAAAAGACTTTCAGTGAACTAAAACTAGTCATTTGTATGATAAATTCAGTTTTCAAGTTGATTTGAAAAATTAAAATTTAACTTATTAACTTAAATTTAATTTTGTTTCAGAGAAGCATTCCCTCAAACTGTTATTACAATCGCTTTTAATATCTACGCTTTTATTACTCTTTATTACTCTTTTTAACAGTGAGTTTTATATTTCGAAAGGGGGAAATACGTGTAAAAGTCTCAAAAAATAAAAATATATATATTTTTCTTCAAAATCGATTCTACAACTATTCAATAAAATACCCTGAAAATGTCAAAGCAAAATTCCGAGTCGTTTAAAAGTTATAAGCATTTGAGACCTCGGATAGAAATTTCTATAAGTACTAGTATCTATAAGTATATAAAAAAGTGATTCATCATTACTGCCTTAAATTTACCTTCAATACCACTCTTTTTTTCAAACGCGTTTTTTTCCAAAACTACTTTTTTAGAATTTGCGTACACTCTAGCTCGCAGAGCTTTTTATCAATCCTTATCAAATTTCGCACACATTTTCTTTATATATACATGCTTTAGTTGGACTAGAATTTTAAACATATCTTTATTTTTACTTTTTTTATTGTAAAAAAAAGAACAAAAAAGAAACGGTTAAAAATCGCACTTAATTTTCTTATTCTAAAAAAAAAAAAAAAAATAGAAATTTTCATTTTTTTATGATGATTTTACTTCATTTAAAAGAAATACTTAGTAGTAAATTTAAAAAAAAAATTGATTTCAGATAAAAATTGTGACCTCCAGGATGTATGCAAACTGCCGACCCGGGTGGCGATTTACAGTGTGCAGCAGCCGATATCTCCGGAATTTTTCAAGAGAAATGTTTGAAAAGTTCAGTAAATGTTCTTCAATATATCTATAAAATAACCTCAAAATCTCAATAAAATATATTTCTTTCTTTATACGTTAAACAAATTCTTGAAAATTGCTCTTAATACGCAGTTTTACACGCATTCCCCCTCCCCCTAATAATTTACTCAACAAAAAAAAATATCAGGCCTAGCCTTTCCAATTAAAAGAAAAATATTTAACTTTCCTCCATAACGTTCTTTCTAAAAAACAAATAAATATTTTCAAATAGACGTAGCTAAGGTAAATAATTTTCATTGCTGACAGATAATATTACGTAAACCGTTTATATCACACATCTTTAAAAGCTAAACGGAGCTGCTAAGCTTTCCATTTCGTTTCGCGAGTGAGCGGGGAATTACGAGATCACGTAAAGATGATATTCCAGTTCTATCAAATCGTCTTTCTGAAACGTCTTTTTTCCTTATCTGCGTAAATTCTCTTATAGTTTATGCTTGCTGAGAAACTCTACTTAACGTCCAACTACTTCAGTCTTAACAGGAATTGTTTTTCCGTTTCGGGCAGGTGATCTTTACCTGTATGCCATCAACACCGCCCAGTTGCAGTTTCTAGTTCTTTAATCCCTTCACTTTCACTCCCGTGAAAATGACGGGGTGAGGTTTCGCTGTCCATTTCTCGCTCCCGCGATTTTTCCTGGTTGGAACGTTTAGAATTTCAAAATAAAAACAAATCAAAAATTAAAAATGAATATATATAACGTTCATGCACATATTTTTATATCATTTTCAGGGATAAAAAAAATAAAAGAATTTATGACCGTTTTCTTGAAAATTAACCGATCGTTAAGGGGTTAAAGTCAATATTTTACACAGCTAGATTGAAAAACTAATCTATAAATAGTGTCATATCGATATTTCTAGTGGCAAACGGTAATATCAGACATATATAAATTTTAATAATGGGAAAAACAAACGAAGTACAAACACATTTGTACTAAGGTTAACGAAATATTCATACCCTGAAGCAGATATCTTTTTGAAGAACTGCTAAAAGACGCGAAATGGGAAACTTCTTTTTCAGTTACAAAAAACGCTTAAAGTGAAAGGATAAGCAGGAAATCTGGCAACATAGCGTACTTGAACCCTAATTCGTGTATATGTATATAGATTTGTAAGTCGCATTGGTACTTTCCCAATAACAAAAGCGCTTTTTCACCAATAACAATGCTTAAGATATGAAAACATTTTCCCCCCAAATTTATTGCTGAAAATATCATTTGCTACTTTTTCCTCGACTTTAAAACATGAATAAAATAATTCAATCCAAAAAAAAATGTCTCGCTAAAGTAAACAGAGGAAAAAATTAACTCTAACAAATAAGCGCTCTCTCCCAAAAATTTGATATGACCATGGTATATAAGGTCTAAAACTACCCCAACTGAATAGTAAAAATGTAGAATTCTAGCGGCAGACGTCAAACGGTATAGAAACTATGTGGGTTTTTAGGCGGAAATGTAACCTGCATTCGAGGAAAACTTATCGGGCACATATTTTTTTTATACCATTTACACAGCAATTTTTATACCGTTTAAACTTTTCAACCAAGCTTTTTTAAGTTACTACACACCAAAAGACATTTCAGCAAATTTGACTTGCCATATTAGATATCAAGATTAAATTTTAGTGATATAAATTTAACACTAAAAATAAAACAACATTTATTGCTGAAAACACCATCCACTAAGTTAGATAAAGAGAAAACAGCTTAAAATTACAAGCAGAGCAAGCGTAATAACGCTCTGCACCAGAGAGGTCACCTTTAACCGTAAGTCCTGGCCAGCCAACTCTTACTACAAACTCTTCCTCCAATGACGTCACAGTAGCTTCGGCGTGGAGGGATGTTACTATTGCAATTTAAAGAAAAGTTGAAGCACCACAACATCACCGAAGAAGTTGAACACCGAAGAAGTTGAACAGTTTAATTAGTGTGGTCCTAATAAGAAAACAAAGTTTTGTTTCAGATTGATACGAGAGCTTGTTTTGAAGGAACAACGGATGGCCGGAAACGTACTAAATAGCAAAGTTTACTTCTTGCGTCAAATAAAGAACTCATCAGGTATCCAATGCTAACCACGGGCATACTGACTGAACCTTTTCGGTTATCTCAGACTACCCCCCAGTATAAAGGTGTGCGACCGTGGCGCTGTCCTCCTTCGCACTTCCCACAAACTCTCTGACAGTTGACAAACCAGCACCAGTCATAAAGGGCTGGGCTGAGAGAGCCTTGACGACCTGCTTTACCGACCCGAGGCCACAGTCATACTACAAAGTATGCCTTACGTCACCCGGATCGAATGGTGCTATTTTAGTCGCCTCTTACGACACGCATAACTACGTCGGCGCTATTCTGCGCCCGCCACCGCAGGGCGAGCATTCATCAGGTATATTACTAACAGAGGTCAAAGAAAACCTGACATTGCAACAAGATTTGAAGGTTCAATCATTCGTCAATACCCGTTCCCACTGTTTAATAACAAGCACAGATTTGCATTTTCTGAAGCTGAATAGCAACCGAATAATGAGACTGGAACGGATTTTTGCCACATTGCTTCCGCTTCAACGTGTGAACTAAAGTCCATTAAGGCACAGTCCAGTTCCAGGTTGAGATGAAACTTTTTGTTGCCTGATTTTGAATGTTTTCAGTGTCAAGCACTTTAATGCGTCTTTCGGCGCCTAATAACTTAAGTGTGCTTGTTTGAAAATTATCGAATTAATAAAAATTGCCCTTGAGTGGCAAGTGCATTTTCCTCAAATGTAGACAACATTTTTACCAAAAATCCCTTATAGCTTCTATATCGTTTGAAGTCTGCCGTTAGCATTCCACATTTATACTATCCAAGCGGCGTAGTTTCAGGCATAACTCGCAGATTTAAATATTTAAATCAAAGTCAACAAGAACAAAAACAAAGGAAAAATACAAAAGTAATAAAACCTTCATGTCACTTATAATTTTTCTGCCTCACGTGGATCTATACACTTGAGAGTGTACAATAAATATTTTATTTGTTAACCCATTCGAGACCGATTGCACACCGTGTGTGGAATTGATTTCCGAGGCTGTAAGACAGCTTGCACACCATGTGTGCAATAACAGTAATGTGCAATTATGAGTTATTCTGAGTAAACTAGTCGTCGAAATAAGATGTTTTTTTAACTAATGAAATCTATAAAGTATATGAAAATTGTACGGTTGCAATGATCTTATTTATGTGCATTCACTTATGAATTGGGTGATTTCCAAAGTAAACATGTTTTCTTATTAAAAATGTTTCGCTCCTGGGGCACATGTTCAAAAAAAATCGTCGTCTTGAATGGGTTAAACACATACAGTTCAACCTTTAAAAAAAAAAACCCTGATTGCAGAGTACCAAGAAGAATCCATTTCATGTTCAAAAGATGAACTGCTGCAATAAGGAATCTGCCGTTTCTGTTCTCGTTTCAGTTCGTTTAGCATACTCAATTTCTTCCGAACTGATGCTATGTTCCAGTTTATAAATTTAGTTGTTGTCAACAGAGAAGCAAACATTCCGATTCGCATGCTAATAAACGCAGCTGCAAAACGAACTTTTCTAAAACTAGAATGCATTCGTCCGTTTCTGTCATGCGTAGAAGCGTCTGAGTGTCAGAATTTCGGGTTCGAACTGTACACAGGTTACGCATAAGCATTTACGTAATAAATAGTCTAACCCAGGGCTCAGGAACGTTTTGTTAACAGGTGTGATGAACCTTTTGTTAACAGGTAGGGAGTTTCAAACAGTACGGAGGTTTAAACAACTTGCAACAGGAGTTTCAAACAACTTGCCGATAGTTTGCATTTGTGTGTGTCTGTACAAGTTAAGCTCGATATAACTCTTCTACAATTTTAACGTTTTCTATATCTAATACATAGAAGAACGTTTTGGATTAGTTAGTTTCTGTTGTCAAATATTGACGAATTTGCGTTTTAAGGGGTGCTGAATCCATTTTGGCCATTTTTTAAAAATAAACCCGAATGTGAGTGAACACTTTTAACTCAAATTTAAACATATCGCTCAAATTTAACATATCGCTTAATTTTGAGCGCTCAAATTTAAACATATGGACCCTGATGGGAAGGGCGTGATTATCTTTTGGCGTCAATCTCTAAAAGGGTAATGGCGCAATGGAGGCAATTCGCCGCTAGAGGGACTCATGAACGATAATCGCTGTCACGTGATATCCGCTGTTTGTTTACAAAGATTTTCAATTAAGTTCTACGTGAAGTTACCTAGGCAAAATTAGTTATCTTAAAATTAATTAGACTATTTTCACAGCTTTTTCTGATTATAACCCAGTATTTCCATTTAAATTAATCATTATAAAAGAAATTTATTAGTTACCATAATAGTTATAGTGTTGTATTTAATTTTAATTTTATGTAATGTAGAACAACTTTATTTAGGCCTAGTTTTTAATTGGATTTGTCGAACTCGATGTAAAGCGATGCTACGGCTTCCTTTGTTTACATTACTTTCATCGGTACCACGTGACCAATGACTTTGCTTGAATTGACTCCATTAAAGTTTTTCTTGTTATGCGTGAGTGTTACTCAATAAGTAAGGTAAGTTTAGGTAAAAATTCTTACACAGAGGGAACTATATGGGAACAGGTGCTAATCTTTTTTTACAAGAATCGGTCCAAGATTGTAACTTTCAGTATCATGGAAATGACCGTGTGATTGATACCACGGGCCATCACTTTCAAAACAGTTTGAAACAGAACTCAAACATTACATTTTTTCCACTAGAGGATCGATGCAACAAGTTTTTTTTTTTGTTACTTGATAGGAAAATAAAATTGTATTGCCACCATTTTCTTACCGTAGAGAAAAAATGTATCAGTAAAGAAATATTTGGTTGGAAAAATCTTGTTTCAGGCGAAAATCAATAACTTAAGTGGGGAAAAATAAAGGCCAATGACAAGTGAGTGGTTGTACTTACGGAAAATGATGATTTTTGATTGTTTGAGTCAATATCATTTTACTCTAAGTGGAGTTTCATCAAGATCAATATCAAGAGAATAGGAAAAATGAGGTCACGTTACACTGGAAGCACTCAAGCTCTTTTAGCTGGAAGAGCTGGTTCATTTTCTTTATCAACTTTCAGAATCTTCCTTCATTTCCGATGTGAGTTTGCTGCTTCTGAGAAGATATCATTGATGGGTTCATGAAATTATGACTCAAATTTGATATCATGAGAAAGCTTTCTGAATATACTTTATACGATATTTTTCTTGGAATGAAAAAAGAAATATCTGAGAAAGCTCTAAATGAATTGTAAGTGAGCCAACTTTTTTTTTTGACCGATACCCTAAGATAAAAAACCTTATTTAGCTAAAAGTAAGCAATTGCAGATGAAACTTCAGCTGTATTTCAAAAGACTTGATTTGTTACAAGATCTAAAACTATTGATAAGATAACTAAATATTAAACTCGTATTTGCTTTTTTGAACCTACTTTTTAACATCTAACAAGGAGGAGGTTATCACTTCGTTCCGAATGTATTTTTTTTTTTTTTGTTTGTTAGTTCAACGATAACTTCTCACGGAATGAACCGATTTTGATGTTTCTCTTTTTAATCGATCTAGGGTGGTCGCCTATAGGTCCCGTATCTTTGTATGACCATATTCGATAAAAAGATATGGGCAGAAATATAGTGATTTTTTTTCCATAGCTTTTGACTAAATGAGCCGATTTCTAAGTATTTTTTTATCGATAGAGGGTCGTCTAACTCAAGTATAGCGCATCGATTTGATTACAAATGTTCTTTAGAAAATACATTATGAGTGGAATATAAGTGTTTTTCTTTTAATTGGAAAGTCTTGGCTTGATATTTTTTTGTCGGGAAAGTTATTGATTTTTTTAGAAACTTACTAGCTAATATCCCGCAGAATATCTGCAGGCTATAAGTTCAACAATCAAGCTAAACATGAGAATGATCGCTCGACATTAACAAACTAAGGTGTTGCCACTCCAAAGAATCGGCAATTAACCATTTTAAAATCGTAGATATATTTCAAATTCTAAAAGGCTTAAGAAAGGATCTCTAGATATAAACATGAGAATGATCGTTTGATATAAACAAACTAAGGTGTTGCCACTTCAAAGAATAATTAAAAATTGAGTTATCAATGGGAATGCAGTTTAAGAAATAGAAAAAAAAATTAATGTCCGTAAATTACGATAGTAAATGCAAATATTATGATACTTATCTATGCTAATCATTAAAAAAAAATTAAACCTTGTTTTACAATCATTTGTTTTTTGCATGGTGTCAGTATTGTATCGTACCGCAAAATTTAATCGTAACTGGTCCACGTTAAATGAAATATTTGTATGGATTGTTAAAAAAGAGTTTATTTTATTAAGCGTTAACATTAAAAGCAATTATAATAAGAATCTAATTGAAGGCTGCTCTGAAGAAAAAATTAAATGCAATCTCTTTGCTCTAGTAACATTTTAAAATTGACTCCAAAATAGAATTTATCCTACAAATGATTAGTTTTTAAAGCCATTCAGTAAAAGAAGGTTTGCCCTTTGATCTGGATTTTTAAAAATTAGAGTATTTATGTAAGAAATATTTACACTAAAAAGAAAAACTGAAATAATTTTTGGAAAAAAAAGATAACCGTCTTCAAACTATAAATTAAGCTAGAAATTAAAATGTAAATTCCTTCTTTAAATAACATCGATACAACTTTTAAACATAATTTTCGAACTCGGTGCAAAATTATGATAGAAAAATGGTTTGGTAATCATGAAACAAGCCAACATAATACATGGTGTAATGGTAATCAGACTGTCATAATTTTAATAAAATTATGTTTAAGAAATTGATGTTTTTTAAAGAAGGAGATTATATATTTTTTAAATTTTTATCGCAATTTATAATTTGAAGTCAGTTCTATTTTTTTATAAATAATATTTTTTTAATTTTACGGAAATGATTTCTAAGAAATTAACGCTTTAAATATCTCCTCGACCAGAGAAATGAAAAACCTTAACTGATTCAATCAACAAACTTTTGACAATAAATAAATCATTTTGTATTCATCCAAATCCTTTGCTTACATCCGCAAAGAAGAAAAAAATACTTATCTTCGAAACTTGGAACTGAAAACCGAAAACACGGGAATACAACTAATAAGTAAATGTACTTGATTTCAAAGCTTTCAATTTTAAAAGTACTAGGTGATCCGCCGCAGAACATCTGCAAGGGATACTATCAAACTAAATATGATAATGATTGCTCGATATAAACAAGCTAAGCTGTCGAAACTCCAAAGAATCGGAAATTAACCATTTTAAAATCGTGAAAAACGGTTTTAAAATTCGAAAGGCTTAGGAAAAGATCGCTAGATATAAACATGAGAATGATCTCTCGATATAAACAAATAAAGGTGTTGCCACTTTGAAGAATCGGAAATTAACCATTTTAAAACCGTCAAAAACGCTTTAAAGTTCGAAAGGCTTAGTAAAAGATCGCTCGATATAAACAAACTAAGGTGTTGCCACTCCAAAGAATCGGAAATTAAAAATTGAGTTATGAATGAAAATACTTTTTTAGAAATAGAAATAAATTTGTTAAAGTCCGTATTTGTAAAGTAATCATTAAAAAAAAAATTAAATATCGTTCGATCAATGTTTGTTTTCTGCATGATGTCAGTGTCGTATCGTACAGCAAAATTTAATCGTAACTGGTCCACATTAAGTGAAATATATATATTTATATTTCGTTTAAATTCACATAAAACACATTCGACATTAAAGAAATGCATCATAACGAAATTAAATACCATTTTGTCATCAAATACTGTTTTACTTGCTTAATGAGAAGTGAGTGTTGAAAATTGTTAAGTGGAAATTAAAAGCAGCGTATTTTTAGCTTATCGCAACTCTAAAGCACGATGAATGTTGAACGAGAAGCCCGCTACTGGACTAGCTCGGGGAGGTAATGTCAGAATCATTAAACTTTCTAAGTTAACTTAATTGCATGCGCTATTTCATTTAATAGAGTGTTTCCGAGTTGGATAATAACTTACTCTAAATTGGTAGGATTTTCCTGCGCAGTTTTAGGATCTGGCAGTTAGAAACTGAGCAATTGTAATTATTCGGAGATTACCGAAGATTAGCAAACAGATTGAAATTAATGTGTATTTGATCCGATTCTTATTTGCATTTATTTAGTAGTAAATGGGAAAATTGTAAAAAGTTATCAAGTGAAAAATGTTAGTTTAAAAATTAAATACATAAGAGCATAAAAGTTTTACATTATTTAACACAGGAAAAATGCTAAATGCTTAATGCAGTTTAAATGCATAAAAGTTTTGCATTATTTGACACAGGAGCTCGAAGTCTACGTTTTACAGTACAGAAAATAAACCAAAGATACAAGCTTAAAACTCAATATCAATTGCAAAAACCATTATTAAAACGTATCAATGAATATGCATTTGTTCTGAAGCCGTTTATTAAGTTAAAAGGATTGAAAATGTTCAAGTAAAAAAAAAAACAATTTAATGGATGTTCTAATTTAAAATTTAAAATTTTTTTAATTATTTTGCACACTCATTTTTTTTAAAACCTTTCTTTCCTTTTTACTTTCTTCTGTATTCAATAAATAGAAAAAAGTATTGGATTCGTGAAAATTTTCGAATTTCGAATGATTTACACGTTTGAAGTGAGCTAAGCTCATTTTGACCGTATTTAGAAAATGTCTGTCGGTCTGTATGTGGTCTTTTTTTTTCTTTTTGTGACCGCTGTAGCTGAAAAAGTAATGCATGGAATCGGCCGAAATTTGGTGCAATCAAGGAACATAATAGAAACTATTGCCGACTAGTTTTTGGCGCGTATCCATTTGAAAGGGGTGAAGCCATCGGAAAATTTTCACGATTAGCGTGAATGCTATATTTCAAGAGATAATTGAAAAATTCGAAGAAAATTTTCTATTAGAGAGTCTTAATAGGAAAATATGCTAATTATACTTTGACGCCATTTGCTTCAGGGGGAGGGTGGAACAATTGAACTTTTTATTGGTTTTTTGAAGGCGCTGTAACTCAAAACGTAACGCATAGAATTAAACGAAATTCAGTACACACAAACCCACATGATAGGAAGTGGCGTTGATTAAATTTTGGCGCCATTCGCTTCAAGGAGGGTGGAGCAATCAAATGTGTTTCTCGCTAAGCGCTTATCTCAGGAATCTAGCAATGTAAACAAAATTGTAAATGTATATCAATGGAAAAGGTGATAATTACCTTCTGGTGCCAATCGCACCAGGGAGCAGATATTTTGTTTTGTATTGTTCCAATTGATCCAGCGCAGAACATCTGCGGATCGGAAAGCAACCATTTTAAAATGGTAAAAATACGCTTTATATTTCGAAGGGCTTCAGTAAAAATCGTTAGATATAAACATGCGCGATATAAACAAATTAAGGTGTTGCCACTCCAAAGAATCGAAAATTAAAAATTTAGTTATGAATGGAAATACTTTTTAAGATATAAAAATTAATTTGTTAAAGCCCCATAAGTTAAAATAATAAATACGAATATCATTTTATTTCTTTATGGTAATCATTAAGCTTCTTAAATATCGTTATGCCATAGCTTGGTTTTGCATGATGCCAGTATCGTATCGTACCGCAAAATTTAATCGTAACTGGTCCGCGCTAAGTGAAATATATATATAGATTATTATCATTTGACCTGCACGTTAACAAATGAAATTCTTATCAATATTTTTAGAGGCTTCGCTGGTAGCACATGAGTAGTTTTGCATGATGCTAATATCGTATCGTACCGCAAAATTTAATAGTAACTGGTTCGCACTAAGTGAAATATATATATATAGATTACTATCGTTTGACCTGCATGTTAACAAATGAAATTCTCATCAATAATTTTAGCATTTTGAGGCTTCGCTGGTAGCACAAACCTTTTATTTAGTTTATCTTGGTTTAAAATTATTCTTTTTCCTTAATTTATTTTTTTAAATAAGGATTTGTATCATAATAGAAATATCTATCGATTAGTAGATCTCCTAAAGCGCGTCAAAAAATGTCCCGGAAGGAAAATGATTAGCTATTACATTTCTTTTCAGAGATAAAAATAAAACATTATGAGAAAAATATGTTTGTTTCTATTATATAAAGCCCAATGTTGCAAATGGAACTTTGTGTTGTTCTTTTGAGTCAAAGTACTAAAAGTATTTCTTCTGCGTTTAAGTTGTAATATACATCTTCATAGTTTTATTCATGCACAAAAAAATACAATTATATCATTCTTATTGTTTGTACTAAGCATTTACGTATGACTTTCATAAAATCGAAAAAAGTTCTACCATAGAGAACAAGTAAAAGCTAAGGTAATCAAACTTTTCAAAGAACATTTTTGTCCTCGATCTTTAAAATTGTAGAAATAAATGTCACAAAACTTGCGCTAAATCTATAGTCCTCTTTTCCGATATCGGAAATACGGTTTGAAAAACGTAAAAGTTTCGACAGATAAAATCTGCATGAAAATTCACTTTATTGAGCCTTTTAAAGTTTTTTTTTTTCCTTATAAGGTGTGTAAAATAAAGTTCGAACGAACTAAAATGTACTGGTAGTTTCGCTTGGATTTGAAAATTTCTTAAAACTTTTTTATTTTATTTAAAAACAACCCTAATTCTACTTCATGCTGATTACTTTTTTTTCGGTAACACAAAAGAGCAACAATTAAAATTAAAATAAAATTAAAAAATATATTTGAGAAACACCTATACACCAGGAAGTTCAATTTCTGATGATGATCCTATTGAAGAATGTAAAGTATGAATTAATCTCAAAATTATTATTAGTCTGCTTGAGAAGGAAGGTATCAGGGATAATTCATATTATTTTTTAAGCTTTTTGTTGTATCTGTGTTTATTATCATAACGAGCTTTCTCATTGAGGATCGTCCAAAATGATGTCACGCTTTTCTCCCATATATTTGACCCCCCCCCCCTCCCTCCCTTTGTCACAAAATGTCACAATTCAACATTCCAACTCCTCCAGGCTGTAATGGTGGGGGCCTCATCGTGATGCGGCCTGGGTCACGCTAAATCCCCACCGATCGGTTCCGGCGGGTGTGAGACTTACTTTGTAGCGCAGCGATTCTCAATCTGTGGGGCGTGCCCCCCTAGGAGCGCGAGCACACGAAAAGGGGGGCACCGAGAATATCGAAGAGAAAATATTTCTTTAAAAAATTGATTAACTGACTGAAAGGAAAGCACACATACACATTGTCAACAAAATACATTTCGACATATTTAATAACTTATTAAAGTAAAACAAATTACCAAATTAAAACTTTCTCAATCAAAACATACTAAATGAAAAACAAATTTAATAATTATTAGCGACTTCCTTGGGCTTGTCTTGCACTGCAAAGTTTTTCGAAGAAAGGTTTACTATTAGAAATAGCCACTCTCAGTTGCTTCTATATTTAGCCGAGATCTATAGTTTGTCTTCAAAGAAGCCAAAGCAGAAAATCCAGTTTCACAAAAGTAGGATGCTGAAAATGGTAATAGAATGCGAAAAGCCCTTGTTTTTAGGGCAGAAAAATCATCCTCTACTCCTGCCCAAAATTCAGTTAGCGATTTATTAATAAATTAATTTTATTACTAAATTACTCGTTTTTACTCCTGTTTTGGCAGTTAAATATAATTCAAAAACAAAATCCAAACTGCTCAGTATACATTATTGTGGTATACATTTTATGGTAAGTGGGGGCGCGATGAAAATTATGATAGAAAATTGGGCCGCGATTACTGAAAGGTTGAGAAACACTGTTGTGGTGAGTCCGTGGCACCAGGACAACGTTCGTGGGACTTACTTTGTAGGAAGGCAACGCCGCCGCCGATACCACCGAGACTAGGTACTCGGTGGTATCGGCAACGCTTGCCAGTCCGTCTCTATGACCGAAACTAGTTGTCAAGTGGTCTGAAGTTTGTGGAAAGTTCGAAAGGGGAGCGCTGCGCTCCGTGCCCTTCGGGGTAATCTGTGAAGGCCTTAGATGCTAAGACTGCAGGACAGCGTTTCTCAACCTTTCAGCATTCGCGGCCCACTTTTCTATCATAATTTTGATCGCGCCCCCCACTTATCATAAAATGTATACAAGAATACTGTATATTTAGTACTGATTCTGTTTTTGAATTATTTTTAACTAATTGCCAAAACAAGAATAAAAACGAGTAATTTAGTAATAAAATTAATTTAGGAATAAATCTCTATTTGAATTTTGGACAGGAGTAGAGTATGATTTTCTGTACTAAAAGCAATGGCATTTCGCATTCTATTACCATTTTTAACATACCACTTTTGTGAAACTGGACGTGCTGCTGTGGCTTCTTTGAAGACAAACTACAGATCTCGGCTAAATATAGAAACAACTGAAAGTGGTTATTTCTATTATTAAGCCTTCCTTCGAAAAACTTTGCTTTGAAAGACAGGCCCAAAGAAGTCACTAATAATTAGTAATGTTTTTTTATTTAGTATGTTTTGATAGAGAAAATTTCAACTTAGTTATTTGTTTTACTTTAATAAGTTATTAAATATGTCGAAATGTATTTTGTTGACAATGTGTATGTGTGCTTTTCTTTCAGTCAGTTAATCAACTTTCTGAAATATTATTTTCTCTCGGATATTCTCGCGTCCCCTTCTCGTGTGCTCGTGCCCCCTAGGGGGTGCGAACTGCAGGTTGAGAATCGCTGCAGTAGGACGTGGTTGCGTTGCGTGCCCCCTCCGCCCTTTGTCACATGAAACGCTATGTTGCATAAGCATGTCACACTTATTGTTACCCTTTCCTCTCCCCTCCCCTTGTCACAAGTGCATGAATACCCCTCCCCCCTCGAAGCGTGACATCATTTACGAATGATCCCTTGTATATGAATTATCATAACAGGTTTTAACTTAAAGTATTTTTTAGGAGTGCTTAAAAAACTCCTGATTGCACTTCATGCTGACTGCTTTTTTTTGCTTCCAGTAATACAAAAGGAGCTACTCTAGTGCTACAAAGAGCGAATTAAATTTGAAAATGCATTTCGAAAACATCTATGTACCTAAATGTTCAATTTTTAATGATGATCCTAGTGAAATATAAATTAGTCTCAAAATCATTATTAATCGATTGCTTGAGAAGATATCAGGAACTATGCGCATCAGTAATAAAAGTTGATACTTAATGTGCTACCAGAAACTATAAATTTCAAAGCCAGCGGTTTACGACCTTTTAAATAGGAATACTCCACATTATTTTCATTGAAAAATTTTTAGTATTTTTTTTAAGGAACTTGAAAAGCCCCCAACGTTTTTTCACCCCGTAATAAATTAGAGAAGCGAAAGGAGAGAAGATATAAAAATACTTTCTTAAAGTCATTATGCTTGCAAATGTGTAGCAGAAACGCGTTATTTTTTTGCATTCGTTCATAACAACAGAAACATTAATCTTTTATAGTTATTTCAAAGACGTGAGCTTTTTCCTTCTGAACTTTGCGTAATAAAAAGGGAAAATATTTCGAAAAACAAAATAGCGTGAATATTTATTATTATAAAATATTTTTAATGTAACCTTGATATGCAAGTGTAAAAAGTTCGATAACAGTGAAAACTTTCTTGCTAATAGTAAAAATTTATAAACTAAGCCAAAACAGGAGCAAAATTTGAAAATATGACCATAGAATGTAGGATGGGCAGATAAAAATAGATACGGATGTAGTTTTAAAAATAACTAATATTTGCTCCTTTTCATTACGTATATGATTACTATTATTACTCTTACTTGTTTTGCCTTGCATAACACACACACGTGTATAACATATATATATATATATATATACATATATATATGTCGTAACAGAAAGATGGGGGGTTACAATGTAATAGGCATTTTACGACCAGCGGCGACAGTCCGTCTGGACCAACAATAGCTGAAGAGATTTTCTCAACAAAGGCCCATTGGAGGGATAAGATAAATATAAATTTTATAACTCAAGATGGCGGAGGAGGCAACAACACCGTGAGAACACCAGAAGCAAAACGCTCTGATTGCGTGGATCTTCGTACCGCCCCACAGATAAACTCGCCAGCCAACGGCCAACGGGAAGCGCCCTGGTTGGGAGAAATCTAAGAAAAGATGGGAGGCCAGAAGAGCCTGAATTGGTCAAGACCTCCCATCAAATCAGCAAGGGGCTTTTGGTGAATTAAAACCAAAAACATCATCAGAAAACAGGGTCAGAGAACACGAGAGTTACATAAGAACTACATCAGAGCATCATCAGATCTTTCAGAGGTGATCAGCTTTTCCCTGAAACCACTTCATCTTCCAAGGCAGAGATGGGCCCCTTCTGTACAATTTTTGATTGACAACATCTGCCGTCTATAAAATAGGCGCGGCAGGCCTCTTCTGCAAGCAGGACTATGATGATCACCATTCGCTTCCGGACGAGGAAGGATCGCCCACCGACACATATGGACTAAAATTCACAACAAGTGCTGCCGTTGGATCCGGACATGGTTCGTTCCCTGCACATTTCATTTTCCTTTTTAATAGTAGTCTCATGGGCCTAAGTTAATATCTATATAAGTGAATAAATTAATCTAGTTAACCAAAATAATTTGTGTTTTATTGTCTATGCCACTTTACGTATCACGCGCCCTGATGTCGTGAACCTGGCCGCGACAATATATATATATATATATATATATATATATAATGGGCTCCTTGTCACGTTCTAGGGGCTATTTAAATGATGACTCACCATGAAAGATATAAACAAGAAGTTCCGTCTAGAACTATACGAGCCTACTTTCCCGTATACACCAAATTCAAATTTATAATATAGCTATCTCTTTCTCTCTCTTTCTTATTTATCTTTAGTTCTAATTACTGAAAATATACCTTTTTCAACGGATAATACATATTCATTCACTCACTCATTCATTCTTTCATTTATTCAGCCATGCATGTATTCATTCATTCGTTACCTCATTCAAGTGTTTATTCATTCATTTACGCATTCATGTATTTATTCACTCATTTATTTATATTTTCATTTATTCAATAATTTATTCATTCATTCTTTTCCTCATTCATTTATTATTGATTTATTCTTTCACTCTTTCATTTATTCATTCATTCATTATTTCACTCATTGAGTCCCTGAGAAATATTCTTGAAAATCCTGATCAAAAAATTTCATAGCAAAATAGGCTCGTACGTTCTGGATAAACTTTCTATTTCTACATGTTCTACGTTATAAGAGCTTTCCGATAAAGTTTGTTCCAAGCAAATCGGTCCGTTAGATCAGGATTTATATAGGGTTGAAATTTTTCCCGTAAGCTCTGTGTTAATTTTTTGAACTGTTCAAAAATGAACAAAAATTGTTCAAATCAATATTTTCAGCCAAGAACTTCTTCCAGTGAGCTTGTTCATGGGAACTTATATCTTGTACCCAGAGTTTACATCATGTGCTTCATTTTCACCCATAGGCGCTAATGTTAAAATTTTTTGAACTGTTCAAAATTGAACAAAAAATTGCTCAAATAAAAAGTAAAATATGGAAATGAGATGTCCTCGCCGAGATCTTTCGAATGCAAAAAGAATTTTTCCAATCGGACAATTCGTTCAAAAGTTATTAGGGGGGGGACAGACCGACAGACCGAAGACAGACCGAAGACAGACCGACAGACAGACCGACAGACAGACAGACCGACAGACCGACAGACACACTTTTTCCCCATCTCAATACCCTACTTTCAAATTTTTTATTTTACAATCTTTATTTAATTACTTCACTTATTTTTGACTTTTCTTGATTTTTAACGATATTTTCACGATACATTAAGCCTTCTTTCATGATTCATTATTATTTTTTTTTACTTTTACGGGAAAGTAGGCTAAAAATTGACTATATTAAGACTTAACTATTTACAAAAACTATTTACTGGACAAACTTCAAATAAGAACATCAACACCATTCAAACACCGCAGCGCTTACACGTCCACACAGGACGGAGTCTCACATTAAACTACTCGCTTTCCTAGCTTTCCGCCTGATGGCGCTGCTGTCGAGGTCTCCTCGCAATCTACATGTATATATATATATATATAGATATATATATATACAGACTTGTGTGTGTCTAGAAAAACGGGTTTTGGGTCTCATATTATTAACCGACAAAGACTTACTAGGTAATTACTCAGTTTAAATTAAAATTCAGTTATTAGTCGTCTGTAGTATGTGGTAACTTTTTTGCTATTTATATTTCCCTTCGAAGGAGAACTTGGCAGAAAATATTATAGCATAAAGTAGTTAGAAATATTGTCTGTTTGTGGCATTTTTTTCCTAAAATTTTGACTTCCAAATATAAAATATGCCCCTACGCCTTCCTAAAATATGCATTTATGTACATTGGTATAGAAAAATTTGAAAAGCATAACATAAGTTATTTTTTGCATGCATTTTCTGTTTAAGCGTGCTAGTATAAATCTACTTCAAAACTGACATTTCAAATCTTTCAAGGAAAATATTTCCTACTAGTTTTCTGTGTTATTTCCTCGTGAAGTAAGACCATTAAGCTTGTTCAGAAAATTAAGCATACTAACTTTTTTTTTTTCTGTAACAATAAAATGTAAAATATTAGTGTAATACAACGAGCTCAAGCACAGTGCAAACTGTAATACTTTCCACCGATTATGTACCGTCGTCAATTATTACAACTTTAAGTATGAATATGAGAAAGACCGGAATCCACTCTATATATACTGTTTTCAATTTTTGCAATTTTATGTGTAAGTATGAGAAAGACCCGAATCCAATAAAATTCGTTGAAACATTAAGCTTGCTCTATAAATGATTAAATTTTCGATTTGGCTCTCTAACCATATTTGTCTTTTCAGTTATCGTTTCCCAATACTTTAAATCAAGTTACAGGTACTACGTATATTTTTATTAGGAACGACATGTTCGAAAAGAATTTTATTTTAAAAACACCATCATACACTATTAGAAATTTCATCATGAAATTATGGTTAAACGACCGGCAGCAGTCTTTCTATCTAATTCACCGTTAAATTTAAGGTTTGGAACATTTTTCTATCTTTACGAGACCTAACCATTTCCAATCAGCTTTGTTAAAAAGCCGTAAATACAAAAGTTTACGGTTTTATAACTATTAAAACATGGTTTCAAAACAAAATTTTTACCGTTTTTTAACAACTTCGAGGCGAAGAAACCGTAAACGAAGCTTGCAGGATTCGAACCCGTTGTTCGGTATACCAACCTTGTTCTCTAACCATTCGGCCATCGGCACCACACAATGCGGTCGTTTATTTATCAATAAATCTTCTTTTTCAACAAGAAAACTGCATTAAAATTGAGATTTCAGTTTTTGATTGGATCGAAAGCCATCTTTGGTTTAAATTTTCAGTATATTGACGAAAATCATTTTATTTGCTGTAAAAATTAAAATACAAAAAAGGCTTCAGCAGCTCAAATTATGGGTTCGCTCATTCGTAAATAGTTCGGGAATCCGATGCCTCCAATTTTTGATTTACGTGTGTATGTCTTTCTATTTAGTAATTACTGCTTAAGACACTTTTTTTTTCTTCATTTTTTATATACACACGCAGATTTGAACTGATAAATCTTTATTCATATTTTAACAATAACGTACGACCGGTTAGGTTTCGCAACCAAGATGGACGCCCGATTCTTATTGAGCGCTTGAAAATTACGGTTAGTTAAACGTTCTTTAGGATAAACAGAAAATAAACGATTTTTTTCGCAATCAGCGGTTTGAGTACCATCTTTTTAATGGTTATTCAACTGTTGCAATTGAATATGGTAAAATAACAATCAAATAAATGATTATTTTACTATTTTCTTACGGAAATTTTTAACAGTGTACTGCAGTAAACTGCTCGAACGGCATAGTACAAATTTCCAAATAAATGTTTTAGTTGGTCAAAAGGTACCCTGGACTGATTTTATTGTTATTAATGATTACAACAGTAATAATAGCAATATGTAGTAACTTAGGCTTTCACGGCCGGTGTCCATGCCAAACATAATTTTTTCCAGGCTTACAGGCCGTGGTTATCCAAGATGTTTCTGGCTGACGTTTTGCCTGACATGTTTTGGGCTTCTCTGAAGAAGCCTTCTTCAGTCTGCCCGAAACAAGTCAGGCAAAACGTCAGCCAGAAACATCTTGGTTAAACCACAGCCTGTAAGCCCGGAAAATATTATGTTTGGTAAAATAGCAATATATTCGCATGGCCATCTAGATGGGAAGTTTGTAAAGAAATGAAAGCAATAGTATCACGTATGAAATGTCAGGTTCAAGCTTAAAATAATTGAACAAATTGTCATTAAAGCACATTATTTTCATCAAAACAGAAGATATTTTGATAAATTAATCACCAATTTCGGATCTTTATTTCCAAAACTGATGGTTTTTACTTCGACAGAAGCCTCGAATCCTGTTAACCACCAAAGAAAATGCATGAGCTTTATTGCATGCTATTACTTTCAAAAAGAAAAGCTCTATTTGCTAGATTCGAGTCTCTTCGTCAAAGCAACGCTATACTGGTACGCATGTTATTCAATATTAAAACATGAATATAAGTCTAGAACTTTACGAACCTACTTTCCCGTATGCACCAACTTGAAATTTATAATCTAACTATCTTTTTCTCCATTTAGCTTCAGTTCTTAATTACTCCAAATATACCCTTTACAACGGTCAATACATATATTTATTCACTCATTTATTTATGTACTCATTCATGTATTTATCCACTCATTTAATTAATTTTCATTTATTCACTCATTTATTCATTCTTTTTTTCACTCATTCATTCATTCATTCTTTCTTTCACTCATTCGTTTATTCGTTCATTCATTCATTCATTCATTCATTCATTCTTTCTTTCACTCATTCGTTTATTCGTTCATTCATTCATTCGTTCTTTCACTCATTCGTTTATTCGTTCGTTCATTCTTTTACTCATTCATTTATTTATTCATTCATTCATTCAGAAATATCCTTAAAAGTTCCGATGAAAAAATGTTATACGAAAATAGCCTCGTTTAGTTCTGGTTGCAGTTCGTATCTATAAATATTCTACGGCCTAAGAACTTTCCGATAAAATTTGTCCCAAACAAATCCGTCTGTTAGATGGGGATTTATATAGGATTGAAATTTTCCCGTTGGCGCTTGTGTTAATTTTTTTAAACTGCTTAAAAATGAACGAAATTTTTTTAAATCAAAAAATATTTCACTCCGAGAACTGCTTCCAATAACCTTCTTCATTGGAACTTGGATCTTGTACCCAGAGTTTACATAATTTGCTTCATTTTCGCCCATAGGCGCGAATGTTAAGATGCTTTGAACTGTTCAAAATTTAGCGAAAAATTGTTCAAATCAAAAAGTAAAATATGGAAATGAGATATCCTCGGCGAGATCTCTTGAATAAAAAACACTTTCTAATCGGAAAATGCCCTCAAAAGTTATTTGGTGGGGGACCGACAGACCGACAAACACATATTCCCCCCCCCCCCCCATGTCAAAACCCTACTTTCAAATTTTTTATTTCCCAATCTTTATTAAATTACTTCACATATTTTTGACTTTTCTTTTAACGATATTTTTATGTTACATTAAGCCTTCTTTCGCATTTTTTAAAATTTTTACCGGAAAGTAGAAAAAAAAATAAATAAAATAAAACAAAAATGACACAATACAAAATTCCAAACAAATGTCTAGTTGCTCAAAAGAAACCACACTGATTTCATAGATATTAATTATTATTAAAATTATGATGGTGATATTTTATATAGAAAGTTTATTGAGAACTAAAATCAATATTATGCAGGATTAAATGTCGGGTTCATGCTTTAAATAATTGAACAAATTGCCATCATTAAAAGCATCATTACAACCGTGCTTTTTGATAAACTAGTAGCGAAATTAGGATCTTTCTCCTGAAAAATTATGTATTTTCCTTTAAAATATGTTCTGAATCTCATAAACCTTATTTTAAGATAATGCCTGAGCTTGATTTCATGCTATTACTTTCAGAAAGGAAAGTTTTATTCGCCAAATTAGAGCCTCTTTGGCAAAGCAATGCTGGTTCTATTTTTCCCCCAAAATTTTTTCCATAGATTACTGCTCAGTCTAAAACTCTCAGCTCTAAGCCGTAAACCTTCAAGTCAGATAAGCGAATAAATGTCATTTCTGTAAGAATCTTTCTTGAAAAATAGCAGATTATTTTCAAAATATGGCTTAGGATCTCCTCGGCTACACGTAAGATCAATATAATAAATCTACTGCTAGTATAGAAATTTTTGATTTGCGTTGCTTCTTTACGATCTTTTAGTGCGCCTTACATAATAGAATGCCAGCATTAATTTCCCTCACATAAATCGCATTCATCTGCAAACACCTTTCAACAGATTTATTAAATCTGAGAAAGTGTCAAGATATATGTAATGTAGCGTTCATTTTTAAAAATGCTTTATTGGATGTACTAGAAAAGAAAATGAAAAATGGATATTTATTGTTTAAATGATCGGATTAAGTTTTATATTGAGCTCTCACGTTAAGCAGTATGGAATATACGATGCAATAAGGTTTACAACAATATATATTTTAAAAGGCAACATGACTATCATTGCGTTAGTAATGGTAAACTGAAGCGGTTGACATAAATCAAAACTTGACGCATTACTTTATTAGAATTGGGGACAAACATTTTTTACACGAGAGTTCTCAGATAATATAAAGTCGCATACTTATGATTAATGTTGAAAATATAACTTTAAAAAACAGCTCTACAACAAAGAGTAAACATAAGAGAAAAATAATTACACTAAAAACCTCAGTTAAAAACTAAGCCTATATGAATTTTTTTTAATCGCAATCACAATAGATATTCTTATCAAACTAGATTTGGGTACGTTTATTTCTTTGGCTCTGTAAACGTTCATGTCAAATCAGTACGTATCGCTTATAGAAATGAGCAGTGTCAAATCTGCAAAATGGACATTTTTCAAGAGAAGAGTTTGAAGTTTTCACAATTTGTTTTATTTAATTACCTTATTTGGTTCCATGATAATTCGATTTTGCTCAGAAAATAGTTATTGTTCTAGTTTTCTCTCACATGATGGATGTTAATGATGTCAAAAAAATTAGAAATAATTATAAAACGTAGTTGTTGCAGTATTGCACCAAAAAAAATACAATTGGCCTCTAGCCTTAATTTTTCTTCTGAAATCACTTATAAAAAATACAAATATGTTAACGAATTATTTGCAGCTAAATATACTACGTGTTGCTTTCCTACACAGCATGGTTGACTAGTGCTTTACCTGGCGAAGTGTACGTTGACTAATAATTCTTGACAAAGAAAAGTTCACATTCGTTGACTGCTTTTCTCCACCAAACCCCTACCTGTTAGCCGGGGCCTTAGGATTGCTTACGCACGGGGAGAGGGGGTCTGGTGGGTAGTGGGGTCTACGGATTTTACATGCACATATCCCCAAGTATACATGGTGGTCTTCAGTGGGTATCGAACGCGCGACATTCCATTGTTGACTACTACTGCTTTGCACGTTTAATTGTGTTATAGGTATATTAGAAAACTGTCAAAAATAGATTTTATTATTGTAGTTTTATCTATTTAAAGTTTAAAAGGGTTAATTCAACAAATAATGCAATAGCAATTGTGGTAAATAAAATTTTAGAATACAAAAGGTAAAGCGGTTTTGTGGTTTTGAGAAACGTTAACAATTGAATGAAAAATATTCGGTTTAAAAGACAACGGATTTCAACATTTTACTGCTGAAATACTTTTCGAAATTTTTAACTTTATGGCATTTGTTCCGCACGTTCAATTACTTTGTCTAATAACAAACAACTTCTATGCTGGTAAAAAAGGTAATGCATGTAGCAAACTAATGCAGTTCTACGATCAACCAAAGCAAGCTGCATGGCAGAGTGCAAAGCAGATTCCATTCCTGTTCAAGGGAAGAACTGCAGGAATAAAAAATGCGCCGTGTTTGTTCACGTTCAAGTTTGTTTAGCATACTTGATTTTTTCTGAACTGATGCTATAGGCCAGTTTATAAATTTAGTTGCTTTCAACAAACAGAGAAGCAAACAATCTGGTTCGCGTACTAAGCAAAAGCACCTGCTAAACGAACCCCCTAAAACTCAAATGGATTCCTTCTTTTTTGCCTTGCGCAGAAGCATCAAAATGTCGAAATTCCGTGGTTGAATTGTAACTCATATCTCGATTTGAGAGAAATATTTCATATATCGTCAAAAATTTGTAGAGTTTGCAATATCTTCCTTCACGAATACCATCAAAATATAAATAATCATCTCAGAAAATGATGAACGTTAAGAAATGCACAAGTGTCCGTTTATGAAAAAAATAACAAAAATTGAAAATATTCCTTTCTCTAAACTGAAAACTTCACAGTTACAAATGTTTGTACAAGCTGCTAGTCTTACAATGATGTGTCATGAAAGCTTTCAAGTAATCTGAAAGCTTTCGGGCAGGTAATTAAAATTTTTATGCTCCTACTGTGTGTAGAAGTGAAATATTTCATTTTATTTCATGTCAAGGAACTTGCCCTAAGGATTTTAAATTTCTCCGTTGTGATGAAAGTCCTACGCTCACGCCACAGGCAGATTAAATGACAGAACTTTAATTAAACTTTTCCTCTTAAAATGCTTTTTATCCAGATTTCATCTTTGTGAGATACAATACAGCTTCGCCATCGCATTTAATACGCGTCCTACAAATACTTAGCAAATATTTTGACTTCACAGTTCTTGTCGCAATGATGCTATAAAATTAGGAGCTTCATAATTTGAAACGATTCAAGTACTGCAGTAATTAAACGAATAAGTAAACAAGTAACTTTCAGAAATATTTATTTTAAAAAATTCAGCTGTCCTTAATTTTAGTGATGTTTTCCAGCCATAGGTTCTTTTTAATCCCCTGTGTTCTTCGTGGAAACCCGCTTCCATGGGATCATTCTAAAAGAAGCCGTCCCCCAATTAGTGCAAGATTTTATATTTAAAATACAGAGTAAAACTAAGAGTAGTTTTTCTTAAGAAATTTTAAAACAGTAGGGAGATTAAGAAAAATGTCCTGAAATGCTACACGAAAGTTATTTAAAACAAAATAATAAGATTTTCTTTTCTGTCATGTAAAATTTTACTTTTATGCATCAACGTTTAATCACAAGTTGTTCCCCCGGTGCGACAATTAACCCTTACACTGTAAAAAAAATGCTGTAATTTTTACAGCATTTTTTGCTGTATTTTTCCAATCACGGCTGCTGTAACCTCATTTCACAGCACCTTGTGCTGTGAAATCGGATTTTTTTATCGCGTGTGTCATCAGGGCCAATAGGAAACCAGTTTCTGCCAACTGTCGACTTTTGAACTGTTTTATTCTGAACTTACTTCCTCATCGTCTCGGCAGTGTAAATGCTTTTAACAAAATGTAAAATGTCTTTATATCAAGCTATCATTAAATATTGTGTCTTCAAATCTGTGTTTTCCTGACAGATAAGAACTTGCGACACAACACATTATAAACACGTAGTAAGATGGTAAGTAAACCCTTTTCATATAAAGTATATTATATGTTTTTTTATTTGATTTTAAAAAAAGGCTTTTCAAGACGAATCAAAATTGGAATTATTAACAATATAAAGATATGAATGGCAAGCTATTCGATGTAAATTTAAATGTAAGCCATATCTAAGTTTAATTGAAGATATAATTATTCATTAAGATCAAACATGTACTAAGAATTTATGAAATAGTGTTTAGGAAGATGCTAAAATGTTAACGTTTTTTCCACTGTCTTGTATGTTTATATAAATGCTATGAAGGTTAATAATTTGTTGAATACTTTATTTTTAAGTGAAAATATAACTTTATGTATAGTTTTAAATAATCTTTTCTAACGTGTTTAATACACTGGTGATATTTTTGATTCACTTTTTACTGCTATAAAATAGGAGAGAGTGGGGGCTAATGAGACAATATTTATAATATTAACTAAAAATGAACTTGACGAATTTCTGTACAATCATTTTATGTACATAAAAAGTGGTAGCATTTGTTCCTTTTTAAATATAAATACATTTTCATACCATTGTACTTGTCCCATTAACCCCCACTTTCCCCTATCTGTTATAAGGCAGAGTGATGTTAGTGTAGACAATTTTTAGAAATTTAGTCAAGGTATTTTAGTGAACATCACTGATACAAGACTTGTTATCCTGGATTGTAAAAAAAAACGGGGGCGGGATGGGTGGAGAAATCCTAATGGTCTTTTGATTACGTTTGACCGTAAATACTTAAGGCATTGGTTTTTGATTGACCTTTAGGATATATGCCTTTAAGTAAAACATAGGTTTGCATTTGCATACACGACTAGCCAGAAGACAACAATTTGGAATGCTGAAAAGCATTCCACATGACATATTTTTATACCTCTGAAATGACATATATCCTGATGACATATTTTTATACCTCTGTAGCGAAGGATAAAATGCGTTATTCACATCGTACTTTTTAAAGTTTTAATTTCGAAGTAAAACGAAGTCACTTTTTGCCCCTAAAATTTAAGAGGCATGATGTGTCTCTGAAATTAGGAGGCAAAAATATTTCATTTTTGCCTTTGAAAATTCAAAGGTACAATGTACCTCTTAAAATTAGAGGCACAAAAACGACATTTTTGCCGCTTAAAATCAGAGGCAAAATTGTTCTTAATGTGCCTCTTATTTAAGTGGTACAGTTTTTAGAGTGTATAATGCCGAAACAAATGCAATATATGTTTCGCAATTTTCTTCAAATTTTCTCTCTCACAACTTAGGACTATATTCCAAATATGTATAGGTTACTTGACAGCATTATTATAAACATGAATAAAAGGAAAATATTTTTTTATTTATTAGATAATTTGGAAATAAAAAATATAACTGATATTTAACTAGTACTTATTGAGATAAGTAACGTGCTGTAATAGTGCAGTGTGCTGTAATATTCACAGCACTGTCATAAGCAGCACCTTGTGAAATTTACAGCAATGTGCTGCAATATTTACAGCACTGTCAGAAACAGCACCATGTGAAACTTACAGCAGTGTGCTGCAATATTTACAGCACTGTCAGAAACAGCACCTTGTGTAATCTACAGCAGTGTGCTGTAATATTTACAGCACTGTCAGAAACAACACCTTGTGAAATTTACAGCAAAAGTTGCTGGCAGTCACGGTGCCAGCACATTTGTTGTAAAATTCGCGGGATTTTTTTTTTACAGTGTTAGCACTCCTTTGGCTCCGCTACGGAGTCATCCGACATTTCTTCCGCAGCTCCATTGGCTCCGCTGCGGAGCCAATTGTTATTAGCATGATTACGCTTACGATGCTGCCGTATCGTCGGCGTTGGCAATTGCTTATCTGTAGTTAAAAGGTGCTTAGTCTCCGTACGGTTACGATTAAAGCCTTTTCTAGGGTTATCAATATGGAGAAAAATAATCATCATGATGAGAATTTGGAGTTGAGTGGTAGTGAAGGCGTGTTTCATTGTCAAGTGTAAAACGATATTGCGAAAGACGATGTTGATTATGTTTCTGAGACTTCCAAGTAGTGATTCCCAATCATTTCTCTGCGAAGTGTACCGAAGTTGCTGATAGGCAGTGATACAAAAATGTGCGGAGCGCTAAGGGTTAATATTAACATGTTCGATGTCGACCCCGCGCTAGTGCGGAACGTCAAACTTTTGCCACAGTGCCAGTCACATGCGAGAGTTAAAACCATTTTGTGGAGTGACGTCTCAGGGGGTTTCATATGGACGATTTTCGGAGCAACTGATGTATAGTCAAATTTTGGGCATTTTCTGATAGAAAAATAGTTAAAGCTTTGGGTTGAAAATTCAAGATTTGCGCCTCAAGATAAAGGGAGTCCTTTTCAGCACATGTAGGATGAAAATTATCCGAGATATTCCGCAACATATTTCAATATTTAAGTAATGACGAAACGATTTACGGCTGATCATAAAATACGAGTTAAAAATATTTGTAAAGATGAGTCAAACATATTAGCTCTTTACAAGGTCCATCGGTTCCAATATATAAGCTTCTCAAGTAACAATTTTTGTTAGCAATTTATTATATGGTATTTCCGAAAAGGATAATTTTAAGTCAGCTTTTCAGAAACGATTAAAGACAGCTTTCCTTGCTAACTTTGTACAGATCCGCGAATTTTCTTTGCACACATATTCGAATATTTAATGTTGACATTTTATTAAAACCAAGCTAGCTCTCTTTCTCCGGTTACTTTAAAATGTTTAAACATACAACAAGCTTTAAGTTGTTTGCCTATTTTAAATGACGTACGTTTATGATAAAAAACCTCGATTAATTAACTCTTGTAAAAGAAATAAAAGAAAAACAAAGTAGACGTATTAAGACAACAGTGCCATATATATATATATATATATATATATATATATATCTCAATATTCATTACTCAAACACGATTAATCTTTTAGCAAAATTAGTCAAAACTGAAAACTATACGGATAATTAAACAACTAAAAGACGGAGCAATTACCAAGCATTAGTTAAAATTCAACTTCTAATACTTATCAGTAAAATATCAGGAAAGGATATTTCTCGTAAACGAAAGGAATAAATTAAATCTTTTTAGCAACATAAATGTTAAAGATAACAAATGGTATTGGTTTTAAAAAACACACATAGAAATGTTAAAGATAAATAAAGGATTTAGTCTGGAAAAAATATAAGAGAATTAATAAAAAAGAACTTTTTTCTTTTTTTATCTTTCTCCGAGTTATACATAATCCTACACTCCGAAAACTATTATTCTTATTTACTTTCTAAGCTTCTCTCTACTGCAAAAGAACAATCACTTTCTTCAATTTAACAGTACGCGAAAGAACGAAACCAGAGTTACATCCGTGCAGTAAATTGTGTCCTAATTGGAATAAAAACTTCAACTATTCACAGAATATTTAGCAATGAAGAAATATGTATCACCAGACATTTAATTTTTACTTATTTGTTTATTTTACCTCAAAAATACTCTAAAAATCAACTTATTTGGGCGAGTTCTTTCTTTTTTCTTCAACTGAACAATTTTAAAGAAAATTCTGATTGTGCGAAATATCCAAGGTGCTACTGAGGGCCATGTTTTAAATTTTCTCATTTATATCTCACTCAAAATTCTTTAGAGGAAATTCCAGCTTATTGTTCCTTTTTCTTTCATATTTTTAACACTTAAAACTAAAAAAAGACTTGCAGCTTTTATTTCTATTGTTTTTTAAGGTTACCCAAGAAACATAGAATAGGTTTTTTGTAATCGTTCTTTTAGTTTCAATTATGAAGATTAATTACTATCTTTTGAACAGCTTCACAAAAAATCAAATCTTTTACCATAAATTTCCATTAACATAACAATCAGGTATCTAACTGCCAGTTCTTTTACTTTAAAATCAGAAAAAAGAGAAAAGGAAGGGCAAAAACTTGAAAAGCCACTTAACTAGTATTACAACGGAAATGAAGATTTATTGTTTTAGATTCTTTTATCCAATTGATATTGTGTGCATTTTATGAGAAAATCAATAAAACAATGTAAAAGTAGACGAAAAAAACGCTTACCGTGCCAAATTTTTAATAAATTGTAGAAATTTGCAACATCACTATGCTTTTCAGATGTCTTCTTCAGGGAAGCACCTTTGAATGAGACGAATGCTACCCATAATACAGGACATTTATGTAATTCAATATTCAAAGTAGAAAAATGAAAAAATTAAAAATATGCAATTTATACTAAAAGCATAAGAAACAAATATGTAATATAAAAATAGTTATTAAAAATACATAGTTAAAACTGATTCCTGACACATACAAAGAATAACCGACTACAAAGGAATTGCGTTAAAACGCAAAAGAGGAGACGGTAGCCATCCACAATCAAAAATTCTTTGAACAATATTGTGTAATTTTTTTATTGCCTGGTTTTCAGAAATGCAGTGTATTTTCTGTCACAAAGGCGCGAGTTTTTTTTTTTTTTTTGGACGAGATTCAAAATTAACCATAATGAAGTACGTCATATTGAGTCGAGTCGGTGGTACTTTTTACTAGTATTTTTATGTCTGTCATTTTCACACATCCCAAATTCAAAAATTTGTACTGTCCCACGAACACATACCATACAAGACACTTCCATACTCACTGATTAAAAGATGCGTTAATTCTATTTTCCGCAGAAAATACATTAACTGTGCGTTATACTGTTGCGTCATTTAACAAATATTATCATTCTCAGTCTATCCGTTTAAAGAAACAATGTATACCTAAAATACAAATAAAAGAAGCATGAGTGAAACCCTACTATGACTCCAGCTCAAAAAACAAAAAACAAAAAAACAACTACATTTTAAGTTGAGAGCAAGGAACAACAGCGTTATTTGACCTACGTAATGGATAACCATTTCATGTGTACAACAAAAGAATAAACTCAAATTAAATACAATCACATTTATACTTTAAGTATATGTTCAATTCAACGTAAATATTATTATTATCCAGTTATCCGTTTAAAGAAACATAATGAATCCCTTAGCACAAATAATATAAGCATGAGTCAAACCCTACTATAACTCCGGCTTAAAAATATTTTCAGTGAAACCTATGTAAGTTGACCACTTGCGGTGCAACACTTTAGTGGTCAACTTAAACAGGTGGTCAACTTATAGAAGATGTATTTTCTTTTTTTTTTTTTTTTTGTCATTTCTTACACTATGCATTTATTCATTTGTAACTATTTAAAATATAGCTTAATTTATTAACGTTACATTAAAGTAGTAATTAGCTATATATATTTTTACAATTATCCAAAATATCATTAGAGAAATTTAATCTGAATGACTTACAATCTATCCTATACAAATTTAAAATTAAAGTACTTCATTAAAATAAAGATAAATATCGTATTATGTAGGTTACTTATTTAATGGTAAAGATTTCCTAAAAATACATAATTTTTCGAAATAGCTATATCGGATAGAAGAAACATATTTAAGGAAAAAAGAGTGATCACAGTAATTTTCCCACATGGTTAACTTACAAAGAGGTTTAGGCAAATAATATATTGATGTTTCATCCATCCAGTCAAATACTGGTCTAACCATTATAGCATAAAAATATCCTGGAGAAGTTATTTTAGTTTTTTTATCTTTGAAAAAATGGATAAACAAATAAGTAGTAATAATTAGGCGGTCAACTTTAAAAGTGCCTTTCTAGTGCTCCCACCCAACCTTGGCGTACATATGTGTTCAATATAGACAGGTGGTCAAATTAGGGGGTCAAGATACAAAGGTTGTCCTATATTATATACTATATAGGGCTAATTCCGTTCCTGAGGAAAAAGGTCAATTTAGTCAGGTGGTCAGCTTACAAAGGTGGTCAACTTTACACGTCTTACTGTAACTACAATTTACGCTAAGGGCAAGGAACATCGTTACTTGAGCTACATAACCATTTCATAGCTAGAACAAAACAATAAATTCAATTTAAATACACTTAAAATATACGTCAAATCGTCAAATAAAGTTTCTGCACGGTTTTCTATTAATAAATTTAACAATGATTGTGTACTTAAACACTCGAGATTTTAAAGACGATGCGATTTTGCTTTTCTACGCAAGGAATTGAAGCCTAATATTGAACATCGTTACAATAAGAAACAAGACAAAAAAATAATTAAGAAAAACATGCGTTGTTAAGAATTAAGAGTAAATACACCTTTTACGACCTGCAATATTCCCTAAACCCATACCAGAAGTTCCATCAGATATATCTTCAGAGACAGCCCGCTGTAAATTTTCTGTCATGCACGCTGAATAAAATTTTTACTGGGTTTTCCTCCTCTTCGTAAGCTCTTTTTACGATATATTTTATCATTATTATCTCACGATGGCATTTATTTTTCAGCGGAATTTATACCGTCTTCTCTTTTAATGTTTACAAAAGAAATAAATGCTGTACGAAATGATGCTGTAATACTTTAATAGAGAACTTCTTTTATGGGCTAAAATAAAAATAAATTTTAACGTCAAATAACAATTTCTAAGATCACTTGGATACACCCCATTTAACTGGATAATGACGTTGATCTTTTGTTTGATATAATTTATGATATTGATGGTAGATACGCTCAGTTTGATACATAATTTGATATGAGAAAAAACTACGTGTTATAAGGAAGAACATCAATTCAACTTTATATATATGATGCCTTCATTTCCTGTTTTTGTTCTCGAAAGAATTAATGTCACTGTAATACAGGCAAGAATTAACAATTGATTTGCCCATAAAGAACATTTTTCCTATTTGCGTTTTATAGCGTTTTACCGGCGCATATCCAGATTGGAGAACATTTTACAGCTTAACCCTCTGACTGCTCCTTTTTTAGCGAATTCGATTCGCTAAAAATTGATCTACTTTATGCAATTAAATCCATCTCTAGAATAAAACCTTAATTAATGTTCAAATACTTGAGAAATTGCATTACTGACGTTTTAACGATGAAACAGCGGGAAATAATTTTAAATATACTTAAGAGGGCTCATGCCCGTGGAAATCGCGGGAAACGATTTTCACTAGATTTACGTTGCACGTAGAAATCGTGGGATAATCAGTCGAAGGGTTAACGGAACCAAGACGTTTTTAAAATCGAAAACATCGAATTAAAATATCCTTCTTATATGCGACATATTTCTTTAAAAACTACCAGAACAACTTACATTTCTGCTGTACCTAATAATGATATTTTTGTCTTCTTGAAGAAGCACAAAAAAAATTTCTGTCAAAAAGTTTTTTTTTTTTCAATTCTTAGTCGAACATGGATTTGTTCTGGGAACGTTATTCATATGCGGCTTTAGGTACGCATCAACAAATAACTAATGTTTCCAAATTTTCGGCTTCTACAAAAAGAATAAAGATAAATATACTGAACCAACAATTTTGAACAATATTATTAACTAATCAGAGGAAACAAATTATTTGCCTTTCATCAATGTATAAAAAGGCATAAAAGTAAGACTAAAAGTGGAAACATCAAAATATAAATGTTACAGAGGTGCATTCATAAGAGAAACACAGCTTCATTCTAATAAATAACAAAAGGAACATTTGAAAAGTGAATCAGGGAAACAAAGATCAATAAAAACAAACTACAAAGAAAAAAACAGTAGAAACATGGGAATAATTTTCTCACGAGGCAGTATTCCCTTGGGCTGCAAGATCTCGAACTTTCTTTGGATTTTATATTTCCATCTGTAGTGGTCTGGAAGTATTTCTTTTCTGCAATGATTACTTTTCATTGATTTTTTCCCCTCTCTTCATATTTTTGTATTCATCGGTCATATTTGTTTGTATATGCAATTTGAAAGAACTGATTGCAGGAGAATTTACTTTATGATAAAAACAGGTGGAAGCAGGGAGGGGAAAGGACAAAGGAGACCATTCCCTCGCCAAAACGACTCAAGAATCCGGCATACGACCAATTTTTAAATATCCGGTTATCTTGGCATATCAAAATTGTTTTTTTTTTCAAGTTTAATTAATTAGCATGTTATGAAAACTTATGTAAATTAAGAATTTACTACGTACAGGGTTGGGCAAAAGTAAGAATCCGGTTTTGAAGGGTTATAAAAGAAAATTAATACAGTTTAAGAATTAAAACTTTTTTATTTTGATTTGTATTTAATACCATTTTGTTTCATTAGGTTTGAAATACCACTTCAGCAAGATGGCGGCCATCAGCTGCAATAAACTGATGCAGTCTATTTTTCCACGTAGAGAGAATAGACTGCATCTTTGTGTGCATTTCAGTAATATCCCACGAAATGTTACGGTCCCTAAGCTTTTTTTTTTTTTTTTTTTGTGGTGTTATTTAATGGAGAATGTTCCCCTTACTTTAGAAGAGCTGAAGGACCAAATTATCGAGGAAATATCCGCCATACCCCTTGAAATGTGCAGAAAAGTTTCCCAAAACTTCAGAAAGGGACTGCATCAGTGTATTGGTGCTGAAGGCCGTCAAAACTTAATGTAAAAAAATGGGATTATATGCAGATCAAAATTAAAAAGGTTTTAAGTCTGAAACTGTATTAGTTTTTTTTATGACCCTTCAAAACCGAGTCATTACTTTTGCCAAACCCTGTATTTAAAGCTTGGGGCGCTGCCTCATTTTTAAGTCAAAATTACTTTAAAAAAAAAAAAAGGTATATTTTGTCATTTTTAACAGTGCCGATTTAAAGGTCAGTGACGCATATCCGGTACGGATCCCCCCCCTCCTCTTCGGATATCCCATGCATCTCCAATTCTAACCTCGCAAGAAAGCAAAGTCTTTGGTGCGCTACTGCATAAAATTAAATATTATTTCAAACAAAAATACTTGTTGCTGGGAAAATGTTACGGTATTCTTTAGACTTTCTATGATTGCTAACATTGGTCAGATAATAAACTGAAATAAGTAGCTTGAGAAAACAAGCAACAATTTTCCTTTTTCAGCAATAATGCAGATGTTATGAATTTGTAAGGACTGCGCACACAGAAAACCAATATTCTATATATATATTATTTCTCTGGCCTGTTTTTCCGTCGGTCCGTGAGATCTTCCTTGCTCCTTCATCAAGTTTCATGATTTACCCCTCATTTTAAAGCTTATCGTGCCGTCTAGTGTCGTAAAATAGAACCACGGTCTAAAAATGTACTGCTTCCCTTAAATTTGAGATTTAAAATCATCTAAGAAGAGCTCCTTTAGTTGATGTCAAATAAATTTGTTAGGGTTTTGCATTTTATCAAAGGAAAAACAGAAAAAAATTACTTCTATTATCGCGCGTTCTGCATGCTTAGGCTGTTAGGTTTTCTGCCTGTTGGGTCACATAGGTTGAGTGTTTAATGTATCAGTTATGGAGCTGGACATTTTACATTAGGCTGGTGAACAATTTTCAACATATAGTTAAAAACCTTAAACAAGAAAGAATGCAAAATAACCTAATTTTTCGCTCTACGGAACAGAGTGGGGACGATAATTTTAGGGTAGCTTTCTATTTGTGTATATATGTATATAAGGTAAAATGCCCTAAAGCTGACACCCTCAAATAAAATAACATTTAAATTATTACCAATTTAAAGAGATTTAAGAAGTGATATCGTTCAAAAAGAAAAATTCTCATTTTAAATTATTTTAGGGAAGTTGAAATTCTTATTTTTTTTTATTTAAGGGTGTCAGCTTTAGAACACTTTACTATAAATATATATAGAAAGCTACCATAATATTTAAACTTCATGTGACAGGTTAAAATTTTGATTTTAACTACACCACATTTTTTGACTTTTTAGCTTTGTCGCTGAGAAGCGTTTGATCTGCTCAGGAGTAAAAAAATATTTACAGCAATAAGTAAAGTAGATGACTTTATTTGGTTTTTATATTTAGAGCAATTCTAGTTAGACGCATAGCATTGACGATCTTTTAAAGTGAAAACTGAATTGTTCTCCCGAATAAAACGATTAACTGTCAGAAAACTTGTTACTTATTGCTTTCTGTTTTAAGAAACAAATTAGCAAGAATACTCTGACATCAATTTCATTAAAGTCACGAATTTTAAAATTTTTAATTTTATCAATGAAAGATAGTAATGCAAGTCCCAAATTTTGACGTAATCCGAACAAAGTCCAGAATTCTTTTAGTAGTCTCCTCATAAAGGGAGCATAAAAGGAGGAAAGATTTGTTATTGTTTCAAACTTGTTATATGGAACAGAGTGGGGATGATTAACGGATTCTAATTATCGCAAAGAAAATAGCCTCTAGGATCCTGCGGAAATGGTAATGCTTCCGGGTATTAATGAGTTCTAGTTGTGTGCCCTGGTACTTAATTACTCCAGGGCACAGAGATTGATGAGATGGAAAATGAACTAGTACAAATGTTAACATGCAAATCATAAAGAAATTCCGGTCCGGACGCACTGCAAGAAAAAGAAAAAAAAATCACAACGAGATTGCGCAAATTGATTTCCCATTTATGAAGTCATTAACGTGCATTTATAGGAAAATCGACGAATAAGAGTGAGATATGTGTAATAAAAGCATTATTATCAAAATAATTAGAGTGAAAATCATTTATATTAGTAGCATTTAATGCTTCAGTTTCAAGAAATTCTCGTGTTTTTTATATGCTGATGAATTAGTTACGGCCTCTTGCTTTATGTTTGTGATTCGATTTATAAGATCTATAAATTCGTGCCTGCCTGATCGCTCACATGCTTTAATATAAAGGAGGTTATTTTAAAAAGGAGAAGCTAAGCACCGTAAAAGATTCAAGTTTAACTTTTCACCAAAAAAAATGAATAAAATGATGAAAATTAGCTTCACCCAGCATTTGGTACTAAAGTTGAGCCATTATGATGGTTCATGGTGAAACCAGGTGAAACTACACAATTATAATGGTTCAACTTAGTACCAAATGTTGGTTGCAGTTAAACGTCACCATTTTTGGTGAAGGATTGAACTAGAGTTTTTTACAATGGAGAAAACAGACGACTTGTTGAGGAGGGAAGGGTAATATGGTTACCAGATATAGGTACAATGCAAAAATCAAAACCGTGGCAGTTTGGTTCTTTAGGTTGATCGCAGAACTTGCAAAAGAGTTTCTCTTAACACTGCATACCCTCCAACATTTGCTATCCCGTCAACTGTAGCACTTCTTACCTACGTAGTCATACTACCCATTAATAACAAATTATTTTAGCGTAAATGGTTCAAAATAATTTTAATTGAGCAAACGAACTCTCGTTTTCTCTCTATCCGTAGCTCCGTAGTTTTCACCTTAAATCCCGCAGGGAATACGGAAATTCCGCAGCATTAGGAGGGTATAACACAGTGAAGTTTCTTTAATGCTTATTTCAGTTAATTTAGTATATAATTGAAACTTTAATGTTTAAGTAAATAAATCAAAAATTTTCTATAAAAAGCTATCTAGAAAACTTAATGTTTAGGTCAAAAATGTAAAAACCGTCTTTGATTGCAATGACTTACCTTCTTCTTTCTAATTTTGCACACAGAATCATAATTATAAGCAATACAATAAGTTTTACATACATTATATTATAAATATCAAACATTTTTTCGAAAACAACAAAATTCATAAAATAAAAACTGTTGTAGCAGACAGATTATTCGAAAACTGTATAAATTTTTAAAAAAATAGTTTTCCATGAGTTGTTAGGCAAAAAAAGTTTATTGATCTTAGAAGAGTCGAGTAAATAGGAACGGATTCAGTGGGGGGGAGGGGGGGAAACGGAAAAAATTGTCACCCCCCCCCCCCCCGTAGAGTCAAACCTTATTAACAATTATTCCCGAAAGAACGAACTGAAACTTTTCAATTATCGTGTGGGGCTCCCCCTGAAAATTAGGGCCAATTTTCCGGGTGATAGGAAAAATCACAAAGAGTACCTAATCTTTAGAGTGCTTTCACACCAAGGCGACAAAGATGTTCCTGTTTTCTGTTGAAAAGTTTTTGTCTTTGTCGCCTTCAGTTGGAATACAGCCTTAGAAAAATCTTTCATCCACTTCCTGGCAGTAAAGTATAATGCCCTATTACGGGGTGCCTGCAGATTTTCAAAATGAAATTTCTCGACTTTTTCGTAACATTCTCATTATTTTTTCGGGGCCGTTCGGTGATGCGTCAGATACTGACTTTGCCGGATATCGGATATCCACTGTCACCTGCATGACGTATATTCACCTAATACCCGGCTCCTGATGTTTGGAACTTCTAAATCTATATAAATAAAAATGTAAGTGTTCGTTTGTGCGAGCCGCAAATCTCCGAAAGTACTTCACCGATTGCTTTGAAATTTTGCCAGTAGACAGAGTGATTCAAGCGGATGGTTTATAGACCCGTTAGAAAAAAATCCAACAGGTAGTTCCTTTTTTATTCCAATTTAAGGCGAAATTTCTGCATTAATTTTCCATTATGGGGGTGAAAAAAAACCTTGCACATATTAATGTAATATATCGATCGAAAGCGCTGTTTTTTCTGCACAAGATGGAATTTGTTCGAAGTTTCTAAATCAAAAAGAAGGCCAATTATAAGCTTTTTAGTTCGATTCCTTAAGGCTTACCTTGATCCAAAAATAATAATTAGCAGATTCCTCAACTTCGGGTAATATAAGCTATATAAATAAAAATGTAAGTGTTCGTTTGTTCATACAAGGCTGAACGTGATCCAGTTTACGGTTACGATCAAGTTCAGCCTTGGTTCATAACCTCAAATCTCCGTAAGTACTCCACCAATTGATTTGTAATTTTATCAGAACATGTGTTTTTATATATCACTTTTAATTTATTGCAATTTTGATTTAATTATTTCGTTTTTTAATGCTTTATTATGGAGGATGAGCCACTTGCAACAATTGGCAGGGTACAGCTATTTTCATTTTCATTTAATAATTTTTTCTGTTTGTGTTGAAGTATTTTTGCACTCGACGATTAATTAGAACTTTAAAATAAAGATTACTTATTTTGAATAGCAACAGTTTAATTTAGTTATTTTAATTTTTATTCAAAAATGTTGTGTTTTTTCTGTTTGTATTGATGTATTTGCTAGTATTTTTGCACTCGAAGATTAAATGGAACTTTAAAACAAAGATTACTTATTTTGAATGTTAACAGTTTCATTTAGCTATTTTCATCCTGATGTTAAAATTTTGTGTTTTTTCTGTTTGTGTTGAAGTATTCTTTTAATATTTTTAAGGGAACTTTAAAACACAGATAATGTATTTTGAACGGCAAATTTTTAATTTAAAATTTTTGTGTTTCTTCTGTTTGGATAAGGCTTATGTTGGAATTTTTCAATGTGCCGAGCCAGACAATATCAAAATCTTCACAGACAATGGAGCAAAAAAAAAAAAATGCCCGCAAGCGTTGTGAAAAAACAAAGCTCAAGACCAATCAATCAAATTGAGCAGTTTAGATCTTCTCATGTGTACAATTATATATTGCGTGTTCTAGAATGGGTAAACCAGACAATCTGTATTTTCAGACAATGAAACAACAAGCATTGTCAAATGAAACATATGAGACATATGTGCTTTTTCTTGCTTTTCCGTCGAACCAGACTGAGCCACAGCAAAGTGTGGCCGGGTACAGCTAGTTCTATTATATATTTTTTCACTTCCAAACAAGTAGTAAGTTTGTAATTCACGTGTGATTTCAAAACATGTTAATAAATTCTAAAATAAAAATTTAACATGACAGATAGCGGATATCCGGTGCCTTCTGGAAGGGACCGGTCCCGCTGGAATTAAAATTTTCGTGACTAATTTCCAAATTCGTGACCTGTAGAATTTTTTCATAAACAATAAATAATATTTCAAAAGATTCACATAATTTAAATCCGACATTTACTTCAACTGATGCAAAAAATGTGAAATTGTACTAGTACTTCAAAACACGAGTGGAATTCTTACAGGAATGAAAGTTTCTTAAAATATTCCAAAAAAAAAAAAAAAAAAAGAAGGGAAAAAAAAAGAATGGAACATATGACGGATGACACTCAATTATCGAGCAGGCTGAAAAGAAAATGGCTTTTCATGTCTCCGAGGTGATTGTTTGCGTTGCCTTTGACGCGATAGAAATGGAACAGAAATTGCAAGGGAAGATGAGTAGGAAATTGACGGTTCAATGAAAATGTGTCCAACCAAATTTTCAGCTTTATATAAAGGTAAGGTTAACATGGAAACTATTTTTGCTCATCACATTTATTTTCTATTAAATGAGTTACATCTACCGAGCTTTGTTGGAAGGATAAAAACGCTTTCCGTTTCTAAAATGTATTCGAGATGGCTTTATTATTTTTACGAAAGTATCAAAATTATGAAGAAAAAATATACAATTGAACTTTCTTAATACGAAATCATGGCTAAAACGAACATTTTATTTATTAAGTTTGGTTTATTATTTGATTACACTAAATATCTCACGCATATTACGAAGGCTAAAATACAAATTTCGGATAAGACGAACAAAATCTCTGACCTATTTACGAAAAAATTTCATGATAAAATTTAATGTACCTAAAAACAACTAACCATTAAGGATTTTCTTCCAAAATTGTTAAGATTTAAAAGGTAAGTTCACTTCTTCTCAATGTACTAGTAAGATTTAAAAGTGTATATTAGTAAAAATAAATCATTTATTTTCACTATTTATTTTACTTTTTATTATAAATATAACTAATTAGTTTTAAAATATAAACATGAATTTCTAATACTTTTTTTTACACAATTTTACTTATTCACGGTTGTTACGAATAACGGCTAATACGAACAAATTTCGAAAATTTTTGGCATTTCGTATTAAGCGAGTTCAACTGTACTTCTATTAAAATGAAAGAAAAAAAGAGGGTTTGATATTATTAATTTTTCAGCTGAGAAGATAATAAAAAAAGTATTTTATCGGAATATTTTCGGTGGAAACATGTTAAAATATATTTTTAAGCTAATGTACTCTCAAAACCACAAATTAAGCAGAATGTTTTATTTGAAGAAACATGCTATTATCTTTCTGAGCAATCGTAACCTCTGACTAACAATAACAAGGTACCTACTTAAATTTTGCTTCTTTGGCCAAATAGCCAGTTTCATTTTTAATGTAGGGTTAATATATAAACGCCGTGACATTGACATTTTTGCATCATATTGCTCAGTGATCATTAAAATTAGAAGAAAAAAACGATTTACTATCATAACGAATCCAAAACTGCTAAAGGTATTTAAACATGACATAAAAAAAATAATGCAACTATGAAATAGATTAAAACAATGAACGGTGTGAGATGGATAGCATCGAACAAGGAGGAGGATTAAGATTTAATTTAACGTTTATGGCCTCTAAAACGCCTTTTAAAGTGCATAAATTGAGCTGTGGTAGTGATATTTCTCAAAAAAGTTGGGTAATCTGTATTACTGAAACTTAAGAGAGAAAATTTTAACAATGTGCTTTACTTGGCGCATTAATTAATTAGATGTTAAAAAACTGCTTTTCTCACAGTACCATTACATTTTTTAAAAACAAAACTTTAGTGCACTTTTTGAAACTGTTTAGAAAGACTAAAAGATTAAAAAATAGAGAAAATAGTATTTAATTACATTTCCTCTTCTTTGTGTACATGTGAGCGAAATCCATTAGCTTAATTCCCGCTTTGCAAAAAAAAAAAAATCTTTAATTGTATATCACGTTGAGTATCCATCCGTTCTTTAAAATAAGAATCATTTTCAAACGATTGGGTATAGTTACTGCTTAAAAAATCAGTAAAACGTATTAGTAATAAAGATTTGGAGAGAATTTTTTCCTTCTACGTTGTAAAAACGGTTGACTGCTATGTTTTTATATTTAAACTTTGTTTTAACTCATTGCAACGGAAAATTTTGCACATGTTCAGGAAATGCAGAGAAAAAGCAGATTCGCTAACAAATTAGCAATGGACATCACATCAAGAGCGATTTTGTTTTACCTATTACGTCGCAGTGTAAATAACAAATCACAACCTCTAGTATATAATTTTATAAAAGTAATTTTTAATGATAAAATAAATAACAGATAATGAATAAGCGGGTGGCAACCGATGACTTGTTAGTAAAATTCTTCAGTCAGAAAGACGTAAGCATCAAGCCTGACGCAAAATATTACGTCATCGTCACTTTTGACTGGAAATCCGCATTAAGAAAACCGCCGTCGACAGCAACAAAATTTTTGTGGCTGATTTTTCGCCCTATGTCATTTGTTCTACAGAATGTTTTTTAACGAGCACTTGCTTTGCCAATCATTTTCTGAATAAAAAATTTTAAGTTTCTAGGACAGTTTCTTAATTTGTTGCAAATAAGTAAAAATTTCGGCCTAATAAAGTAAAATATAGTATTTCAACACTTTGGAAAAATTTGTTAAAAACGTAAGAAACAAAACTTCTACGAACTTTACGGTGAATGAAGGAATTTTCCTACACTCTTAAAATTTTTTATGTGAGCTTATGACACCAAAGGCCCTACTTATCATCAAAAAACAGATTTTTTTTTACAATTTAGAAAAAAAGAAAGGCAGTTGCTTGAAGTTTTAACGCCCATGTACGGCAAATCAATAAAGTATCTCACAAGAACCCTTCAAAATTTTTTATGTGTGCACTTTGCTACCAATAGCAAGTTTTCCATGCAACCCTTTATCGAAAACAGAAAAAAGGTCTCCGCAAATCTCCCCCCCCCCCCTCAGTAAATACTATATCCCTAACATTACATGCCTAAAAACTGAAATTGGATTTAAAATAATGAAAATTATACTCAGACAATGTATTTAAAACTTTAGATTTACTAGTTATCAAAATTCACGAAATTTACAAATATCCAGTGTATTTTACACGTTTGAAGTTTGAATTTATGCTGTTTTCTTATTGATCTAAATATTTTATCATTTTTGCCCATTCTATCTAAATGCATTACACTGAAACAACGTACTTACAAAAAAACTGAAACAAAAAAGTAGCCCGTAATATATATGATAAACAAATCTCATATACTATAGTTTCACTACATATTTAAACGTTTAAAAGTTATTGAGACTCGCGAAACGTAGATATCTATGATACTGTAAAGCTTCCAGAAATCTTCTAAGTATTCCATTATCTTGTTTTCTAACAAGATAAAAAGATCAGACAGAACTTCCACTGAAAAAGAATTGTTTAAGGTATAGATCTGATCAGCCGAATTTCAATCCTGCTAGTGAATGTTCTTCTTCCACACCGTTCGTTCCCAGGAACTGACATTGAGGCGACATTGAAGTAGCATTCTGTTGTTCTTTAGAATGTTTCCGCTGCTCTTGTCAAAGGATATTGCGGAATGTTCTTTCAGTAAAAAGATTTTCAGAAAAAGGGTGCATTTCCTGTGGTATGTTGGGGAATCTCTGGAGTGAAAGTGAAAGGTCTAAATTCTTTAAGACACCTTTTTTGTTTATCGCGGCCCAAGTTTTAGACAATAATGCGAAAATAAAATTCCTTTTGATTCCTTAAAAAAAAAAAAGAATTTTTAGGTACTTTTCTACACATGTCTATCTTTGCACATTCAGACCTCGATATAAGGTCACTTTTCTAAAGTCCCGACTCATTGAATATCAAATGTGTATGAATCCGTTATAAGGTCCTACCGCTTATAAGGGATCATTCATAAATGATGTCACGCTTCGAGGGGGGAGGGGGGTTTGTGAAATTGTGACAAAGTGTGGCCAGGAGGAGGGGAGGGGGTAACAAGAAGTGTGACATCCCTGCTTATGCAACATAGCGTGACGCGTGACAAAGGGGGCAGGGGGGTCCTTTGAAGTGTGACACTTTGTGACAAAGTGGGGGAAGGGGGTCAAATATGTGGGAAAAAATCGTGACGTCATTTATGAACGGTGCCTAAGGTCATTTTGGTGAAATCCCGAGAGATGACCTAATATTAAGGTGCATATTATACTGATCTATCTTTGCTAAACCCATGGGAACGCGCGCTATTTGAAACCATTTTTCCTCATCTAAAAAATGCCTTTTTTCTCAACAAAAAAAACAAACCTCAAATACTAAATATACGTACGTTCAGTACTATTATGACCTAGAATTCAGTTACAATTACACTTTACGATCTTATGGAATAAATAATTAATTCTGAAATAGTACCTCCGGATTCATAGACACAGCGTACGTGCTCGCGGGTTAACTATCTACCTATGTTTATTCTATCTATCTCATTTACTTGTCATCATTTCGGTAGCTGCTGATGTAAATTCGGTCGTTGTATAAATTTAATTTTGTTTTTAATTGAACGTAGAATGTTATTTCTTTTTTTCATTTAATTACTCATCGCATTTGGAAATCAATTCACTCCACAATTTTAAAAAAAAGTAAAGTCTCCAAATTCCTGAGAAGAATAGCCTCAACTCCGTTAAAACCTAAAAAGATAAAGTGATCGTATTTAACGGCGGGGGAAAGAAATTCAACCCCCGTTCATATCTCATAAGTTAGCGTTTTATTTATATATATAGATAAAGATAAAATAAAAACGGAAATGAATTCCTTTGGCGGGAAAGCACTCTTGAGGGCTGTAGAAATTTCGTGGGTCCATAAGTAACCGGGGGATTTGAGGGTTCAAAGTGCAGAAATCCCTCGTTCTATGGAACACAATCTACTGTAAATTTTGTTTTCAATTTTCAGTGTAAAATCCGAATGTTAATTAACACGGATTGTGCTTTTCTCCAATTAATTCAATTCGTAGAAGGAAAAAAAATAAACTACCAATCTCTGGGAATTATCGTCTACAATTTTAATCCTATCTTTTTATTTAACGAAACACAACAATTATAATAACTGAAATGTATTTACATTAATATTAATAAAAGACATAATTAAATGTTTTTTGAGTAACCAAGCTAAACTTCAGCGTATTGCAAAACTTTCCCTGTACTATTTTTTTTCCTTACTGAAACCAAAGAAATTAATTTAATAAAAACTTTCCCTTTTTTTTCTTCCTTTTGGTCAGTATTAAAAATTTTTTTGTGAAATAATCAGCATTGTGACCCTAAATTGCTTTGACTTACGAGGAAATAATATGAATGTCAGAATATTTTATTTATTCATGCGCACTGACACTCCAATTGATTCACTGTCCAAATTTCAATTTGAACCTTCTACTTTCAGCTGGAACTTTCAAAATAATACTAAACGCTAATGATCTGTCCTCAGAAACCGTTGCTTTAGCACTCAGTAAAGCGCATTTCTTGGCAACTTTTCGCAAGAGAATATGTTTTGGTTTTTGAGTTATTTGTTCTTGTTTAGACTAAAGAGTGCCTAAGGAATTTATTTTAAACTGTTGTAGGGAAACTTTACTGCAGTAGTAAACTTTATAAAACTGCAGGACTTTTACTGTAGTTAAAATTTACGAAAAATATACGTATGAATTTGATGCAAGACTTAAACGAACTGCTCTTAAAGTGATATTTATTGTGTGAAACAATGCATTATGATTTCAATAGGACAAAAGCACTGTAAAAACCATTAGTAACCCTTTTGTACACTATATTTCCTGTTTTCTATAAAATACGTTGAAAAAGTCCATGAATATGCTTTTTTTTTTTGGCAAAAGGTTGCGTTGTAAATTAATGACGAAACTGAAATGTTCGTCTTATCAACTTTCAGGGATATTTAATCCTAATGTTTCATAAGTAGACGCTTCTAAAATAGTTAAATCATTCATCAAAAATCCGACTCATGAACTATCATCAAATTTATGACAAACTAGTCGATACATCACTTCCATTTTATTGTACTATTGGTTAAGATATTTGCCAATGTTATGTAAAGAAATTTTTTAAAGAAAATTTGATTTTAAATACAAAGTTTTCTTTCTAATGGGGCTGCAATATTGGTCCTCAACCATTGCAGACCTAGTGCGTCCCCAGAGATAGGTACGAACTTTTTCAGCGGCACCACAATGAGTGTGGTACGATTGCCGCAATTTTTTGACGCTCAGTTTGCCTTAGATGGCGGCACCTAAGCTCTCGTTGATACAAACGGCACTAGGAATTTAATTTAGCCGAGAGTATCCATGCCAAACGGATACTCAACGGATCTTTTACATGCCGCATAATCATACGACATGGGCGCAGACGATTTTCTGCATCTTCAAAATCCACCGACTTGGGCCAGTTTTGAACCTGCGATCTCTGGCGTACGAGACCTGCGCCTTACCACTACGCCACCCTGGTCGACTTTTAAATACAAAGTAACGAATAAATTCTTGACATTTTTAATGACCAAAAAGAAATTGACTTACGAAAAGTGTAAACTATTTTAGTCCTCTAAGTAATCTCCAGCGACATCCATCGCCTTCTGCCAACGTGTCTGTTGCTGTGCAATCCTCTTGTGGTAAAAATCGGGGGTTTTAACTCAAATAAGTCCGATAGACTTGGTCTGTAAGGGAAAATAGACTCGTTTGGTTCTGATTGAACTTCGTATCAACATATTCTACGCCATAAGATCCTTCCGATAACGTTTGTTCCCAGAAATCCGGCTGTTAGATCAGGATTTATATAGGACTAAAATTTCCCTGCAGGCCCCAACGTTAAATTTATTTGAACTATTCAAAATTGAACAAAAATTGCTAAAATCAAAAAATATTTCAAGCCAAGAGCTCCTTCGAATAAACTTGTTCAAAGGAGCTTAGATTTTATTTATTTCCAGTGTTTATAAAATTATCTTCTTACCCCGATACCGTTGAAAACTGAACGAAAAATTATTCAAATTAAAAAATAAAATATGGAAATGAGATGTCTTCGCCGAGATCTTTCAAATGCAAAAAAAAAAAATTCGAATCTTACCATGGGGGAGGGCAGACAGACCGACAAACCGACATACACACATTTTCCCCATCTCAAAATTGTTATTTTTCATTCCTTATTCTATTACTTCACTTATTTTTGACTTGTCTTTATTTTAACGATAGTTTTACAATACATTAAGCCTTTCTTCAAAATTTTCCTTTTTCTTTTTTTTTTACGGGAAAATAGGATAAAAAGGAGAGTTTTACGATAAAATAGCAAAAACTGAAAAAAAGAATATTTACTAAACATGTGCAAAAACCACTTCACCAAACTAAAAATAATCTTTCTAAAAATCTAAAAGAGATTCCAATACTCTTACCAGCGAAACTCCGAATCAAGCCAGTGTAATTTTTATTTCTCCCTTACAATATGACATTTGTTCCAACGTAACAACGAAAAACTATTTTGATTGATCAGTTTATTTGTATCATCAACTGAAATTGTGAACCTAAATGTTGAACATGTTTTGAGTAAAAAACCTTTTGACCAACCCTGTAAAACCAGTTTTTTTGTTATGCGGTCAAAATCCACTATTTTCACTTTTAAACACAGAATGAGTTCTTTTGATAAATAACCCACTTCGATAATGTGTAAACATTTGAAATGGAAAGTGGTTCAGAGTCAACTAGTTCAAAAGCATGAAACAATCTTTAACTTCTGAGCCGAGTTGAAAACCCCGTGATAAATAACTCTTCAAAATGAGTCAGTGTTGACTTGAAACGGAATGAAATATCGCTATTTTTCCATTACTTTCTTCGGACGAAGACGAATTGTTGTTGGAAATAGGAGAAAGGAATCCGAGAAATCGATAGAGAATTTCTTAGTATGCTGGATTTTAAATGAAACGTTAATACACAAGCTCTTCGCCAGTAGCCATGAATGATTTAAATATATACAAAATTTTAAATGCAAGAGTTACAAATGCTGTAAAAAAGCAGTAATTGTATCGAGTGCATCAAATGTTTAGTTTTGAATGTTCAATACCGAAGATTTGTTGTCAAAAACTCGACGCAATGTGTGTCAATAATGTAAAATGTAAAAATATTTTTTTTATTTTTCAACATCAGAACTTCTATTAAGTATATCAATATTAATTTGCAAAGAAAAAAATATTATAAAATACAACTGAGTTTTTTTTTTTTTTTTTGACTATTTGTTAAATAAAGCCAACAAAGTCAAAAAAAAAAAAACTACAAGTAGTAGTAACTTCTACGTTACCGCAGTACCGGATCTTGGAGTTTTCTGAGGCGGGGCAAAACTTAAAAATGCCGCCCCCTTTAACCAATTATTGTTGATAGTTCATATAACTTTTATAAGCTGGCCTTTTTTTTTTTGACGATTTTTCCTTTTTGGGTCACTGATAAACAAATAAAACTTTCGTTAATGTCCACACAGCATGGCCCTTTCAGCTCAACATTAGGGTGGATAGAGCCATATGAAAGGTCCCTCTTAACTGAAGATATGAAATTCTGACAGAGCTGTAGGGGGTCCAAGGGATTATCCCCCGGGAAAATTTTGAAATTTATCTGCAAACTGGTGCATTTTGAGGTCTTAGGAGACGCTTTGGGACTTCAAAAATTTTAGGAAAAAAAAGCAGACAAAAGCTTTTTGAAATTTAAACGTTTTTACTCATAAAAGTAATAATAAAAATTCAGAAAAAAATTACCATTTTTTTTTAAATAAAGAGGGCAGGACTCAACCTCCCCCCTCCTTCTTACTAACGCCCATATCGAAGAGTCACGCGTTTGCCTTCTCAAACTTACAAGCTCCCACCTCTTCCCAAAAGGATGCTTTGAAAGTTTCTAAAAGTAAAACCATTGGGTATTGTCTGAGCATAGCCTGATTTATACATAATTCATTATCACAAGAGGGAAAAAACCTCGACTTCTTAAAATTTAAATTTTTAAATTTTGACATTGCGAAGTAATTTGCCACCCCCTAACCTAAATTTTAGAATTTCCGACAGTTTATACAAATAAATAATTCTATTAATCGGTTTTAATAGTTAGCAAAATAGCTGATCAATGATAAAATCGGGGAGCAGAACTAGGATTTTAATTCTCTTCCAAAAGTTAAATTTTCTAAATTAAATATTTTTTTTCTTTCTTTCTTCTTTTTTTTTTCTTCTCTTCTTTCCTTCTTTTTTTTTTTTTTTTTTGGTTGTTGACCAAAGTTGAATTTGCCGCCACCCCAGAAGTGCCGCCCGGGGCATGGGCCCCGGCTTGCCCCACCCTAGATCCGGCACTGCGTTACCGTGGGGCCTCTAAAAAATGCAAAATACTCATCACATAGCGACAACGTCCATCTAGTTTGCTTTATCAAATGTAATTATTAATATATTCGTTAATGATGTAATCGAGAACAACACTCATATTTTAATTCATGTCTCCCCCCCCCCTTTTTTTTCTTAAAAAAAATTGCAAGCTTTCTTAATTCCAAAAACTTATGTTCGTATCTGTTACACGTCCCTGTATTTTTTTCATCCCAAAGCTACAGCACTGCCATACGTAACTATTGCTTTACTTTCGTTAAATTAAACTGGTCAAAAAAAACATTATATATATAATTTGTGTCGAATATTTAATGTAGATCTCGTTCCTAAAGATGCATACATACGGTTCTTCATTATTTGACTTATAATTATGACACTACATAGGGTCAAAGAACAAATAGTCAGCCTTTTATGAACTCTAGTAATGATTACTGTTAAATCAAACATTTCAGCAATCCGTACGGCAACAAAGACATTTTAAAACTTTAGGCAATGCCTTTCTTATTACTATTCACTTAATTGTTTAAAAAATAACAGCATTTCTATTTCAAAAATCAAGCTATGTTTAACACGGAAAAAATATCCACTAATCAGCCTTAGTAATCTAATGCTCAGCAATTAACAAATCTAATGGTCAGCCTTTTACTTTCACTAATTTCATTATTCATAAGTAGGTCCCGGTTGATGACCTAAAAAATCCCTTAAAACGCTCAAAACCTTTACCAAAAATAACACAAAAAGTACCGTTAAAACAAAAAAATGCATATAACGTTTCGAAAAAGTCATTTAAGACCTGAGGTAAAAATTCAATTGAAGCAGTTTAAATATTTGTTTTTGAAAAAATATAACAACACCAACATCAAATTACTTTTTAAAAAAATGAAAAAAATAATAAAAATGATGCAACCAATACTTGGGAAACATGTGTTTTGATAATTTTAATATCTTAAATGATAGAATCTAAATTATTCTGAATAATTAAGCATATTAGTATACATTTTAAACACCACATCCGATTACAAGTTTATACACTTAAAAAAAGTTTTTCAAATGCAGACGTATTTGGGACAAATTTGAAATAAAGAGAAATGCTCATGAAGAAATATTTTCTTGGAATTCACACTAAAACAAAATGCACAACGTTTCGAAAAATGCATTTAAGACCTGAGCTCGGAATTCAATTCAAGCAGTTTAAATATTTGTTTTTTTGAAAAACTATAGCACCATCATTAAATTACTTTCAAAAAAAAAAAAAAAAAAAAAAATAAATGAAAAAAAAATAAATAAAAATTACGCAACCAATTATTGGAAAACATGTGTCTTAACAATTTTAATATCTTAAATGAGAGTATCTAATTACTCTTAATAATTAAGCATATTAGTATTCATTTTAATAAAACCACATCAGATTGTAAGTTTATGCACTTAAAAAAAAAATTTCAAGTGCAGACATATTTGAGACAAATTGACAATAAATAAACAGAAATACTCATGAAGAAATATTTTCTTGCAATTCACACTAAATGCCTTCTTTATGACCAGCAACTTTTTGACTGTCAAAAATTCTTTGTTTTCCTCAAATTGTCTTCATTCAGTTTTGTATCAATAGATTCACCATTCGACCATTCACCAACCTTTTAACTTTTTTTTTGTAAAATTGTATGAATAAATCAATTAAATTTTAATGAGAAATTTTAAAAAACGAGTTACAACATAGAAACATATTCTGAAAAATAAAAACACTTTAAAATGCAAAAAATGCATTGTCATCAACTTCCCTGTCCTGTTCATTAGTTTACGCTAACAAGGGAGGGGTACGAAGTGTTAATCGCCAATATGGAAGTGTCATACATCGTTGGATAGGTCTCACCGAGCATAGTTCACGTGTGCAGTATTTCGCTTGATTGGGCCTCCTAGATGGCGCTGTGATCGATTTAGTCATACATAGGATGAAAATGTATACGCAGTTATTTCCCTTTTTACATTATTATTCTTTTATTCCACAAATTAAAGAAATTACTTCAAAAGATTAAAAATCGTCTGCTTCTAAAGATTTTCTTTTATATGAATTAATTGGTATATCAGAGACAGTATATTTGTCTGTGTACCTGGAAGCAGACGATTAAAATCGTCTGCTTCTGAATAATTCTTTTTGTAAGAAGTTAGTTGAATATCAACACTAAATCGATCACAGCGCCACCTAGGAGGCCCATTCAAGCGAAATACTGCACACGTGAACTATGCTCGGTGAGACCTATCCAACGATGTATGACACTTCCATATTGGCGATTAACACTTCGTACCCCTCCCTTGTAAGATTTTCATTAATTTCATGAGATGTAAAGTTATGACAAGTAAAAGCATTTTAATGATAACATTTTTCGCCACACTTATAACACATTATTGTAGTTAAAAAGATTCATTGTTTCCGTTTTTACAAAAGAATTCTGTATGCTTGATGTTACATTGGTAAGTTATACGTTGCATTGGTAAGTTATACGTTGCATTGGTAAGTTATACGTACATAAATGAATAAAAAATATAATAACGTAATTTTCTTTCCTTTTCTTTTTTTTTAATCTAATTTTTAAAATGATTGTAGAAACCGCTCGTACTGCATCAACAGATAACGTTTTACTCGAATATTTTTAGGTCGTTTGCTACATATATAGGTTGAAATTAAAGGGTCCACCGGAAAAACGACCTAAGTTACATACTACTTTTTGAGATTTGCTTTATGTTTTATTATAAATTATGAATCATAAATGAATATAACTTATGTATTATAAATTTGAATTTGGGGGTTACGAAAAGAGGGGTCGTATAGTTAAAATTAACATTTGTTATAAAATAATTTAATAAAACATAAAGCGAATTTCAAAAAGTAGTATGTGACTTAGGTCGTTTTTCCCAGTGGACACTTCAATTTCAAACGAATAAATTGTGGGTGTTTGAAATAACGTCGGCAGAACTATTGAGACTGAGGAAAATAATTGTAGAATTGAACATTCTTTTTTTTAATAGAAAAGGGCTTTACCTAATCATCTTTGGATAATTCGTTATGTAAGGATTGAAATTTCGAATGAATAAACTCAATTGTTTATACTTGGGAAATTATGTTTTATCCTACAGAACAAAATCACTCATAATAAATGAATTTCTAAATAAATGCGAAATATTGACAGTGAGCTGATGAATATAAGGTGAAAAAAAGTATAAGTAATATAATCTTGATTAAAAACAAATGTGAAATAGTTAGCAAACACAAGCAATCCATGAAGTAGTTTCTGCCTTATCAATTTAGTGATATAATTTATTCAACAGAAAAATATGATAGAGCTAGAAATTCTTTCTGATAAAGATTTAATTTACGGGTTAGTTACGTAATTGCGAAATCAGTTCCAATGAAAGTAAAATTAACCTTGATTAAATATTTGATTAAGTCCTCTCCACTTGATTAAATCACACTGCTAATATCTCATTGATTTGTACTATTTACATTTCAATCATTTTGTTGGACTAATTAGTTTGCTTTTCTTTAGTTATGAGCAATAAACCAACTGAATATTAGAAAAACGAGACACTCTAAAAGGATTTCTCAACTATTAATCTTTCAATGTACGGAGTCGTAATTACGTGAGAGATTTTTAAAAACCTTCTGCACATTTGAAAAAAGCGATTTTTAGCTGTGTATAACAAAGTTGGTTCTGTGTGTACATGAATTCAGAATACTTTAAACGTACATTACACATTTTATAAAATAAAGTCAATCAACTTTTAAGATTACCTTATTGTTGCACTTTTTCTTCAAATACGTCAAAAGTTCTTTCAAGACCATCGGTTCTGTTATCAGTTTTATCAATTACTTAATTTAAATGAATTGTAGACTGATATCGAATTAGCTGCTGTGCGGTTTTAATCCAACTAGGTCCGTACTTGGTAACTTTGAAAGTTAATTTGGGACAAAGTAGCGCCCAAGAGTCCCCACTTCTGCAATTTTCAGAATTAATTTACTAAGATAATACATTTTTTTAGTCTATTAAGCAAACATTATTTAATGCTATCTCATGTACACATTTATAACTCCCTAAAGAAGCACAGAATAAGTTGCTATAATATAACGTCACAGAGCTCGAAAGATTCAAACTGAAGCAGCGAAACACCTTAAGGGTTGCAATAGCTAAAACTAAGCCAAGATTATCGGCCAAGAAAGTGTAAACGGAAAATGAACGTAAAAATAAGCATACTCTTCATACTGCAATCAACTGCTTAAAATTTAAATAAGAGTTACTTTTTGCCTTGATTAAATTAATTTTGAAAATTATAAGTTCCATTCATATATTTCTTTGGGCATTGTAGCATTCTATGAAGGTCATAACGGTCATTCCATTTGGCGGAATGGGGCATTTGGAATAGTTTCTTTATGTTAATCCATTAAATACAAATATAACAGTTAAGTAATACAACATATGAAAGGAGCAGCCTCTGCATATCGCTCATGGGTTGCAATAGCGGCACAACCCAAAAAATCCTGTTTTGAGATAAGTGGGTTTAAAGTTTTCATTGCTAAGGAAAATGCATAAGAAATGCATTAGTTTAATGTCATCTTACGGCTTAATATTGAATTATGAGTTGTGCTAGTATTGCTGCTGAAAAGAAGGTGTATTTTCATATTTACGTATGTTCTTAGTCCAAAACGCGTGTTTTTTGAGTTGTGCCACTATTGCAGCCCATGAGCGATATGTATGTCTGTGTGCGCACGGTGTCTACACAAATCTATGGCACATCACACTTCAAATTTTACACAGCTAACCTAAAATGTCAGACGATGCACCTTGGAGCGGTTTTTTTTTTTTTTTTTGATAAATTAATTTTTAAAAAAAAGTTATTTGTTTATGTGATTTTTAGCAATTGTTACCCCCTAGAGCCCGAACTAATAACGTCAATGAAATATTTTTTTGAACGGATAGTATTCAATTTTAAATAGGAGGTTGTGGAAAGTTTGATGTGAACAAAAAATTTGCAAATAGAGCAATTTTTATAGTTTTTATGAATTTTTAGAAAATGTTTTAAAATATTAATTTTTTTTAAACTGATCCAAGCAAAAAATAAAAAAAACTTTTCATTGCATCTTTTTCTACTATAAAATCTAAATATTTCTCTTTATTCAGATTTTTTTCTTCATTTTTTAATGTGTAATCGGTTTTTTTTGTTCAAAAATGTACCATAGGTCCCCCCCCCCCCAAAAAAAAATGCGCAATAGATTTTTTTTTCTTACATATATAAATTATTTAATTTTGAGAGGAATGAAATTTCACGGCGTTTCAGTAGCTGTAATGTTTTTTTTTTCCATTACGAATAGGATCTTACGTCAAGCATTGACATTTCTGAAGGGGGAAAAACAGTTTATGAGGTAGATGAAATAGATATAGGTAGATAGGTCGTCGCGAATACGATAGATACAGAAACATTGTAAAAATGTTAGAAAATTAATTTCGTCGTAGACTTACGTTTTAAATTTTTACAGATCCGCAGGCGCCGTTTTTTAAACTCATAGCACCAGCATCGCCGTGCGAGTATAGCTACTATAATCATATATGAAGATATGTCATACATTATTGGCTTAATCAATGAATAATATTTTAAAAAATTGAAGGAAAGTTTTCAAAGAAACGGATGTAGTATATGTTGCAATAAATTGCATGTAACGGAATAGAACAAAAGGATATTTCTTTCCAACTGAGGAGCAAACAGTCAAACCGTGTTTTCTCCAAAACAAAAATTAAAGCTACTGGTTTTTCTTTGAACTCCTCATTAACTGGTACAAAAGTATGTTGTTATTTTTAACCAAAACAAGCTTTAAACTTGTTTTGGTTACAAATAACAATTTTTTGGAGAAAACACGGTTTGACTGTTTGCTCCTCAACTACAAATCATAGTTTTGGAATTGCAATGTTTATTTTCGTGTAACTTCGCGAAAATTAATTTGGTTAATTAGAGTTAAATAAACATTTTTATTAAATATTTTTGATTATTAATTTTAATTGCACATTTTTCTTTTTTTTTTTTCAAGAGGAATATTTAATGCATTTTTTTCCTCTTCAGAAATTAATCATTATTTTTTTCCTTATTTTGAAGAAACAAAAAACATAATGTTCAGTTATTCGTTAAAATATGATAAAAGAATTTTTTTTTAACTTTTAGTACAACTAATGAAAATAAATCGTTTTTTATTTGGGAAATAAAATGAAAAAAATTCCAAGCCATATTTTTCGTTTAAATTATTGTGCAATTTATGGCAATGGTCCACATTCCACTGAATAATTAATATCGGAGATTAATGGCTTTGTCTTTGAATAAAGCTATTAACTATCTAAGATACAAACAAAACAAAAAAAATATTAATGAGCTTGTTATTGATTATGAGGAGAGGAATGAAAATATCTTTTCCATCTAGCAATATTTCATAGTTAGAAATGGTCTTAATTACGCTTGAAATGTTTTTGTAGAAACCATGAATGATAAAAGCAATGTATTTCATAAAGCGACTGCAGAATTGTTTCGAAATAAAATATAAGTAAATTTAATGCATCTTTTAATCAAATATTATTGTTCTATATAATTTCAGTAAAATTGAAAGCTAGCTTAATCATCCTTCAAAATATTCAGCCGTATTTTCGCACGCCCCAGATTAATTTCCCTATCTTTTTCAACCTGGCGAATTTGATACCTGATTGGAAAATCGAGAGGGATTTTTTCATGTAACCGATCAGAAACGATAGTGAAGCTAACTCGATAGGTAAGAAAATCCAGCTGATTGTCACAAAATTGGCCATATTGGCAGTTTTCAGTCAGTTACTTTACACACAGAGTCGGGTGCCGCATTTACATGCTGGAAGATGTATGTGCGCAGAAAATTGCTTTTGCTTTTCTCACTGCGCTTGAACTATAAAAAATAATTAAAAAAATAAATACAGTTCGAGCACGAAGCTCTGACCCTTGGCATAAAAGGACTTATCAGAATGTTTGCTTCTCTGTTTGTTGAAAACAACTAAATATATAATACGGCATATAGTATCACATCAGAAGAAATCAAGTGTGCCAGTGGCTAGACGAACTAAACCGAGAACGGAAACGGCGCATTCCTTATACCAGCATTTCCTACCTTAAAAATGAATTGGATCTCTTGGTACTCTGCCATTCAAAGCTCTCTTTTTTTATGGTATAACTGTACTTATCGACAAAACAACTTTAATTTTCACGGATGATGTTAAGACACGTGATTCTGTCAAATAAAAACAACACAAAAAAAAGCCTCAACTTCTCTATAGAGGGGCTATTCTCCGGACTGTCTCGTACGCCCAAGATCGCACTTTCGAACCTGACCCAAGTCGGTGGATTTTCAAGATGCAGAAAATCGTCTACGCCTATGTCGCATGATTGTGCGGCATGTTAAAGATCCCTTGGTCCGTTTGGCTTGGAGACTCTCGGTTAAATTAAATACCAAGTGCACTTCGCATCAAATGAGGGATCAGGCACCGCCATCTAGGGAAAACTGAGCGTCCAAGTTCTCAGTGGCAATGGCATCCACCGACAGTGGTGCTACTTAGGCCGTGGTAGCCTAGTGGTTAGCACGTCGGACTTCCACCCGGAAGGTCGCGTGTTCGATACCCACTGAAGACCACCATGTATACTTGCGGATATGTGCATGTAAAATCCGTAGACACCACTACCTCTCCCCGTGCGTAAGCAATCCTAAGGCCTCGGCTAACAGGTAGGGGTCTGGTGAAGAAACGTGGTGCTACTTGAAAAAATGGAAGCCGATTACCGGGGTACGCACTAGGTCTGTAAAGGTTAATGATCATACGCAGCCCCATTAGAAAGAAAGAAGCTATTCTCCGGACTGCAACTTCTAACAATCTGGGTGTAATTATAGAGTTAAAACAAATAGTAACACAGATTTTCGTTGTAAAACATCCTAATGTACGGCACTTTTATTTAAGTAGCGGAATCATCCACAATTTCACCTGATTACAGTTCTAATTAAACAAAATTAGATTACTACTTATTCTTCTTTTAAAAGCTTTCTGAACAATTTTTTTATACGTATATAATGTAGCTTTTGTGCACGTGGGAGTACATTTCAACTGATAAGGTTTTTTCCTTCGTTTTGCTTGAATTTAAAAAAGAAGAACTTTTTTCCCGTATCCCAAAAACTTTGATCCATATCTTTAAAAAAAAGGAGAAAAATCTATTTCACAGATTGCAATCGAGCCTCATTCAGAACATTGTGATGCCAAATCCGATAGTTTCTGGTAGTTCTAGAATTCAATAAAAAAAAAAAAAAATAGCCTCTTCACAGTACGTTCTTTGTGCTCTTTCGAGAAGAATGAAGACTCAATTCAACCAAGTTTTTTTATCGCTAATTCCATTTCGAACTTTCACGGAATTGGAATATAGCCATTTTGTTATCTAACAGATTTTCCAATAAGTGCCAGACATTTGTTTAATATATTTGCAATTAATTTCATTAAGGTATTTAATATTTGTTTTTTTATTGAAAGAATATTGAATTAAAAAAAAAAAAAAACCCCAAAATTTCTGTGAATGTAACAAATAAACTGAGATTACATAGACCTGATCGCTCAATAAATTTGTTTGTTAATCGCTTATCTGTGTCAGTAGCCGTGTTTTGAAATGAATTTAAAGATAGTAATTTTAACATATTTGATAAACAGTTAAACTTATTTTAAGATGACACAATCTATATTTTTTTATATTATCAAGAGCAGCAAATTATTTTTTTTTGTTACAATAGAATGTAGTAAGTGATAATTAAAAATAGATTTGCACGAGGGAAATTTTATCGCGATTGTAAAAACCGTTCATAAAAGATCTCACCCTTTTTTGTTCAATATTTGTGAGGCCCTTTGTCACAACATGTCACATTTCATCATACCCCCTAACCCCCTTTGTCACACGTCACGCTACATTACATAAGCATATCGCTTATAGAAATGAACAGTGTCATATCTGCTAAAAATCGTTTTTTTTTTTTTTTGTTTTTTTTTTTGTTTTTATATCAAAATGTTCAGATTTTTGAGCTCTTTATATTGGGAATACTGCTGTAAGTAAATGTTCAAAAATTAAGGCTAGAGAACACTAGTGTCACTATGCGTTTTGGCTGGAACCGCTAATTCTCACATGTCAACACCGCCTGCACTAAGCAGAATAATTCGGTTGGTTATAGAATTTCAACGGGATAGCATCGTAATTTTTGCAAGTACACTGTTTTATCAGCTTTAATTTCAAAATCTATGTAGTTTATATACTCACAACAGATGGAACTACTGACGTAACATCCGATACGACAGTATTCATTTCAATTTTTCATTTTTTGACGTCCTTAATTAAGATGAATACCGTCGGGTTGGTAAATACGTCAGTTTCCATTTCTGATTTATCTGACCTTTCAACAGTTTTGTCGAATAAACTTATGGTTGATTGGTGCATAAATCAGTATTCATTTCAATGTTTTTATTTATTTGGTTGCTTTGTTAATGGAGCTGAAGCACAACTATCCCAATAATGTGCATTTCATAAAAAATAATTAGAATTGCGTTCCTATTTTAAGTTCTAAATTGTAAGAATTACGTTCCTATTTCCTAAGTAAATCAACTTTTATATTTTTATATTTTGTTTTACTTTTCCATTTAAATACTCTTTAGCTTGCTTTTTTTTCAGATAACTTATAAGTAGAATGAAGACCTAATTAAGGCTTATATTAATGAAATAATATAAACATGTTCCAAGGGGAAAGTCTAAATAAACAAAATAATTAAAATATTAATTGGAGAAAGTAGTTTTTAATCAATTGAACACAGTTAGCCCCATTTAGTTACAGGAACGAACAATACTTAGTCACTGTACTACTTTTTAATAACTTCCAAACTGTATTTTTTTGGTGTAATACTGTCATAACTGCATTTTTTACAGTTTTGACATCTTTTAACATCCATCATGTGAGAGAAACAAGCAATAATTATTTTCCGAACAAAATCGATTGTAATAATCATTAAAACTAATAAGATAATTAAATAAAACAAATTGTAAAAAGTTTAAACTCCTCTCCTCAAAAATGCGCATTTTGCAGATATGACACTGTTCATTTCTATAGGCGATATGTACTTTCACTTCAGAAATAAAGCACTACGTTTTATATCACTTGAATTTAATTTAAACTTTTCATGACATTTGTGAGCATAACTATAATAACGATTACATATGCACTTAATTTGTATAAAATGAGGTTAAGGTTTGCAAGACAAAAATAATAAATATTGAACAGGAAAATGTATTGATTGGTCGAATTCTGAAAAAATGACCCAAGACATTTTATCTTACAAGGGCAAATTGCCAAGAAAATTTAATTTTAAACTTTTAACAAGAAGTAAATTTGATTTTTAATCAACATCCGTGTTTACGATACAAAATGATCAATGAAATTTTAAAACCAAATTATGATAATCAAAAAACTTAATTGGCTGATTTTAAATGTTTTATAGAAACCAAGATGCGTAATGTCACACTTTCTGTTACCTCTCCCCTCCCCTTGTCCCAAGCTGATACAATTTTTCGAACCCCCTCCCCCCACGAAACGTGACATCATTTAATTTATGAATGACCCCAATGTTTACTTCCTTTGTAGTGTGATTTTAATCATCATGGAAGTTATTTCTTTTTTCGAGATCGTCGTGTAAGTTCGGAGCTAAAACAGATTTTAATTTATTCCTTTTTTTTCCGTTTCATGCTGCTCAAATTCTTAGTTCTTTTTCTTTCTGATTTTTATTCGAACAATCATATAAAGTACGTTTTTGTTACATATTATTGGCAATTTTGTTGCATATTATTGGCAGTTTATATTCAGCGATCAAAAACATAAATCATTATACATTAAATAATAGGTTACCTGTCTCCATTTACGAACAAAATTTCCATTAAATGGTACATCATAAAATAAATATTTTATCAATTTTTTTTTTCTAATGGGCTTCCGTTGACTTCTGCCAATTATAGATCTAGTGCGTTCCCGAGAGATTGGTACCATCTCTTTCAGCGGCACCACAATGAGTGTGGTACCATCGTCGCATGAGAATTCTGGCGTTCAGTTTTTCCACCTGAAAGAGCGAGCACCAGAACTCTGTTGATGCGAAATTGCGCCAGGAATTTAATTTAGCAGAGAAAATCCAAGCCAAATGCCTATTCGAGGGATCTTTTACATGCCGCAAAATCATACGACATAGACGCAAACGATTTTCTGCATCTTGAAAATCCACTGACGTTGGGCAGGCACGATCCCACGAGTCCGCGCCTTACAACAACGCCAGCATATTTTATCAATATTATTATTATTATTTTAACTTTGTTAGAAGAAACGTTCTTCTTTACTGTCTAAATAAACACATAAATGCGAATAATCTAAATTTTGTTACATTATTGAGGAAAATTTTGTCAATTTTGATCATGTAATCAATTTTAATCATCAAGCTGTGACTGAATTTCTGACGCAGTACAATAAGTATTATAAAATATTCACAGTACTTGTAAGAATACAATACAATGTGATTTAATGAAGCATTTATGTGAAAAAGTATTTAAAGGATATTTATCTTAAGGATTTGATTTAGTTTTAGAAATATCTAACTTGATCGGATCAAAATATCGCACAGGAAAAACTACCTGGTTATGTAATATAAGTTTCGAATGTGAAAATTGTTCCAAAACGCCTCTCATTTCTGCTTATCATAAACCAAAAGGAGCTGCCATTACAAAAAAAAAATATTTGAGGAATTACTTTTAATGCCAGAATTCATTTTTATGAGGATTTATCACAGCTAGTTTCAACGCACATTATTTTAAATGAAGACACTTAAGAAGAAGAGTAAGAGAATCTGTTCCATCTGAAAACCGGTTGTTTTATTATAAATGATTAATAACGAGATTAAATATTCCAGATTCTGACTTTTTTATCTTCAAAGAATTAATCATGCATTGTCAAAGAGAATGAATTTCTCGTTAGAATATTATGAAAGAAAAAAAAAGAAAGAAATACACTTAAAAGTGATTTATGCAGATGATTGAAATGGTTTAAAATGATAATAAATAATATATATTTTTAAGCGGATACTTGTATTCTCATAAAGGCTACGATCAAACAGTAAAAAAATCAAAACTGATTACAAGCATTTATCAGTAATGTTATAAAATCTTAGGTAAAAATCTTTAAAAAAAAAGAAATATTTAATACTAAAGCAACTGTATATCAGAAATTATGTTGCAGCTGAATTACATTCAAGCATGGTTTGCTGCATGGAAAAATTTGTAGGAAATTTAAATAAGATTATTGGAAAGAAAACCATGATTTGTAGAAACCTTCGCGCGAATTCTTTGAGCAGAAATGTGATAGGATTAACAAAAAAAAAAAAAAGTACAGGAAAACTCTATCGATAGATAGAAACTCTTTCTAGATAGTCTCTCTATTCTTATTTTTTTAAATTCTTCAAAAATTGTTCAATGTAGCAAGGAGCAATTGTTTTTTGAACAAAATAACCTGAGAGTTGAGCTTCAGAGCTGTACATTTCTACGTAGCCAGTTGAATTACTATAACACAATGTTGAGAATTTATTAACATAAATTATGTAAATATGGGAACTGTAATTATAACCACCATATGTACATAAATTATCTACACATAGTGGTTATAATTTGTTTCCATGTTTAATCGAGGAATGCTATTGGAACTTTGTATATTCGATAAATGGACTATGGGCATTGCAGTAACAAAATATTAGCTCAAATTTCTATCACTGGTGAACGGCTCATGCAGAATAAAATCCAAATTAGAAACAACAAAAATTTATTTTATCATAGAATTTGCTCACTATGCTTTACCTTCAATCACATGATTAAAGCGCGTTGTAGATTGCTAAACAGTTGCGTGAAGAGTTTCTGCAACTTGAGGAGGTTGCAGCAAGTTGACGATGAGCACTGTAATTGATCGAGAAGCAAGAAACTCTCACCAGGTGGTAAAAATTTGAACTATTATTTTCATATTGCAGAATTCTTTTCTTCTTGATCGGTATAACGTATATGCCAAGTTTTAACTAAATACGGCTATTGAAACGAGTTCTACATAGAACTATGTATTTGGACAGGGAGAACTATATATTTTGACAGGAGGATCTATGTATTTGAAACAGGATAAATTTAATTATAACCCCTCTGTATATAGTAGCACCTTTCTACTGCTTTCTGCGGTAAACTATAATACCTCCACTCCTCCATAAGAAAAAATAGCTTTCAGTAGTCAAGATGTCCAAATACGAAAAAAGACACAGTCAAGTTCTCTTGATAATTATTGGGAATTAATAATAAATTATTTTATCACTTTACATCATAGGGGCGATCTTTTTAGTTTTATTACTTTTTATTTATTATATTTTTACTTAAGAGTTTTTTCCTGCGTTTGCCGTCAATGTATAAAGTAACGAAGAAATTAAATGATAAATTTCCCAACTTAATTTTGCAAAAAAATATTCGCATGACCTAAAAGAGAGTCCTGAAGTACGGCTATAGATGGACGTAGAAAAGGAAAGGTGGTAAAATCAAAGTTGAGGAAGTCTAAAGCTACACTGTAAAAATAATCTACTGAAAATAACGGAAAAAGACGGCAGCAGAGTTGCCGGAAATATTCCGTTTCTGATAATATTTTCCCGAGATGTGACAGAAGTTCCACTTCTTTTTTTCTCAGTTAATCCAAATCAGGTTGTGAAAATACAGCAACCGTAACACGGAAAAGTTCCGTTCTCGTATTTTCAGGACGTGATATTTCCGTTTTCGGAAGGAAAAACCATGTATTGAAGCACTACGGAAGTCTTCCGTTAAAATCAGTCAAAAAACACTCTGAAAATTCAGGTTCTTTTAAACAGTGTATTTGTATTTATACGAAAATAATATCATGAAGCAATCAATGAATGAATCAAAGAAATAATTAATAAGCACCTTTATATTAATAGCAGAGCATTAAAAAATAACATTCTAAGTTTTCTATCAACATGGTCCAACAAAATATTGTTCAGTATTAAAGCAATAACACAAAAAAATACTATGCTTTAGAAACATGTTCAATACAGTATGTTTCACCCGATATTTACATTAAAACTCCTAAATTTATGCTTCTACCTTGCGAAATCAATATATCATGCTTAGTACAAATATTTGTGTGTGGAATGCAGCTAAATCTCGCAAAACGTTGCTCCGTTTTAATAATAGACTTAACCCCTTAACTGGTCAATTTTTTCCCACAAATATTCTTAAAAAAAGCATATTTTTTAATTGCATTATTTAAAGTCCTAACTTGGTATAAAAGGAAAATGAAAATTATTTTTTTTCAATTTTCATAAATAATTTAAGCATTTTTTATTTTATAACTTTGAAACATAAATGCCCTTGAAGTACTCTCTTTCAATCTATTAAAAACACGGGCAACTCAAAACAAGAAAGGCGGAAATTGCAATACCCGTACGCTGTACGGGTAAACCAGTTGGGACCAACTTTGGGTAGCCCGTACGCAGTAGGGGCAAACCAGTTAAGGGGTTAAACGTTTATAGCCAAGTCTCAAAGTATAATATAAGTGCTTTTTGTTTGGCGTTTGTTTACTGAAAACTTTCCATTTTTTTATTTACATGTAACTGAAATAAGCGATTCAATTATAATACCTTCATTGTTAGCCATCCACCCAAAAATGGGATGATCCGGATAAAGGTACTCTCACACCAAAGGTGACAAAGACAATATTCCTGTCTTTCCTAATCTGCGCAAGCGCAGAGCATATTTTTTAAGGCATAGTTTTATGCTCTGCGCTTGCGTAGATTGGAAAAGACAGGAATGTTGTCTTTGTCGACTTTCGTGTAAGAGCCCCCCAAGATGTGTCCGTAGAAAACAGAAGCAAGAATTCAAAAACTTGTTTAAAATACATAAAGATAACTAAATGAGTGCACCACAATGAGGAGTATCAATACAAGAATAAAAGAGCATGAGAGACACGGCCGTCTCAAACATTCTCAGATGTCAGCCATTGCTGAGCATGCTATTGCTACGGGACACCAGCCCCTGATTGAAGAAACTAAAGTGCTCTCTATTAATATTCATTACTTTGCTCGCCTTCATAGAGAAAATATTGAAATACATAAATATCCTCACAACATAAATAGAAAAGAAGAAATTTTGAAAGTGAACAAGTTATGGGTTCTACTGCTTCAAAAAGCACCAATCAATGCCAAGAACAAAGATGAGGAACCAATCAGAATCAGTCCCAGAAAGCCTGAGATCGATGGCTTATTCAATAAGGTTTAAGCACATGTGATGCTTTATATACGTATATGGATCAGACCTCTGCCTTGACTCCATTTTCACTCTGATGAAGATTGAAACATGTCAGGCGAAACGTCATCCAGAAACATCTTGGTTGGACCACGGCCTATAAGCCAGGAAAATATTATGTTTGGTTTGGTACTAAATGAGTGTGTTAATAAATGTTTAAAAGCAAAAGAAATCAAATTCCTGCTTACGTCTTGTTACTGTTAAAGTTAAATAAACAGCAAATTTCTTACAATCGTGTAATCATGTTAATTTTTCACAGTATAAAACCTTACTTCTCAAATTTTTAAAAACTCATCGACTTATTGCAAGGGAAAAAATGATGTACTGAATAATTCTGCGTTAAATAGAAAATTTGACGGGAGATTTTCAAAAATATCGAGTTTCCGTTTAAGAGAATCATCTTTCTTCTGCTAGATATTTGGCAGGGAGCCATGTTTGATTCTTCCCAAGTTTGAAATTCTAAGCTGTGCTTTCTGAGAGAAAATCAAGTCCTACAGATCTTTGGAAGAGAAACGATAATGTTTTCACAAAGATTGTCAGGAAGTGTATGAAATTTCAAAACGCTTTTGGATAAAAACATATTTTGAGGTAAACAGAACGGTATGCTTAAATGACCTTTTGTAGCATTGTGCGTGGAAATTATTTCCTTTCTGATTTTGAACATTTAGTTGATTGTGACTTATACGATCGTATAAGAAAGAAAGTTTTGCAGCTCCTGAGGTCGTCATTTCAGCTGAAAGTACTTTTCTTATGCTTAACTTTTACTTTTCTTGTGTTCGCCATAGTACACTCTCCAACGACTAGTAACACAGGAAAATTCTTCAACATGAAAAAAAAATACAAATGCAGATACAAATGTGACGACCAGCAACAGACACAGGGCCCCTCAGGGCCTAAAAACTGCCCTTTACACGTACGTGCTTAATCGCGCGACTGAACGCGGCCCATTCAATCACGCTAGTAAAACCGTAGCGTTCAAGACTGGTCACAATAAAGCACCACATTCTTAACCGTGCGCAAGAACGAGTTCATATGCGGGTCGTTCATTGGAGTCTCATACATTGTTGTGTTTGGAATTTCACAGACAACAACATTCCACGTGGTAAGCTAATATTCTAAACACAATAAAATGTAATACATTAAAGAAAAACCATTATGAAATGAATTACAATAATAAACACATCATAATACAAATATCTTTTTGAGATTTAAGACACGAAACCGAGCAAAAGGTTTTTATTGCTGAAGTGACAGCCTGCAGAATGATCCAGTCATCTCACTTTGATGCGCGGTTAAGAGCACTTATGTAAAATGCAACATTTCTTGGTGCGCAATTATGAACGCGCATGTGAGAGTCATTTTTAACCTCATTCTTGAGCGCGTTCCAAAATTGCATTTAATGTCTTGAACGCGCATCTGACAGGCTTGCCGTCTGAAGCACGGTTAAAAATGTATATGTAAAGGGCCCTGAAGTTCTTGAACCGATATTTTTTTTCAGTTATTTTTTTTAATACTGATTTGGCCACAGCAGGGCTGGCACCCCCATGGGCTTTCCCTTTTCCTTTTTATTTACAGTAGAACTTGGAAATTCGAAGATTAAGGGACCGCAGCTAAACTTCGAATTATCCAAAACTTCGTATTGCACAAGTCTAATTTTTGTAGCCTTATTTAAGGCCCACGAATGCCGATAATGTTTATTCCGTCAAAAATAACGTCAATTATCTTTGCTAGAAAATGTCAAGGCTATATAAAATAATTAAACATTGTATTTGTCAACAAAATAAAATTTATTTTCTACATAATACAAAAGATAAAACTATAGTATATGCATACGAAAACAGGAAAATATAAGTAGAGTATTACTTTTACAAAATATTCTTTGATTAAGTACTGAAAGATATATAAAAAATTACCTGCTCAAGTTTTTTTAAAAAATTGAGAAATGTCGGATTGCTTCTCTGAATTGAGTCTTTTGATACTAACAAAGACGAAAAATATTCTCTACGCATGATCTGACCATTCGAGCAACCAATAATAATCAGTCACGTGTCGAAACATTGTGAAGAGAGAGGGATTAGGCGTGATTCACTGTTAACCAGTAAAGTGTTAAAAGAGCACCTGAAAGGTCAATGCGGGAGGACAGTTGTCACTTTCCCAACAGGAGGATGAAAGGATAGAATCTTTCACAACAGAAAGCAAGACAGAAATCTCACTAATCTACCATTTGTTGCAAACAAACAAGTAGGATAAAATGTTAGCAGACAACAAAATTATTTCAACCTACATTTTCCGATTTCGTATGAGAATTCCTTCGAATGAAAGAATTTGAACTTTGAATTATCCAAAAATGTTAACACTGATTTGAATACAAAGTTCAAGGGACCAAGCGAAATCTTCGAATTAAAGGAAAATTCGAATTAAAGACGTTCGAATTATCCAAGTTCTACTATTTTTTTTTTTTTTTGACATACGCACGATTCCCTAAATTGAGTACATACGTACGTCTTTTCTTAATGAAGCATATAAAAACATTTTCTTAACGGAGATAAATAAATTATGTCATTTCAAAAGAGAGAGTATGAACAAATAAAATGCATAACAAATGAATAATTATAATAATATACAGAATACCTTTTAAGGAACACAACCAAGAAACATTAAAAAAAGTATTTTGTAATAAAATGTTAACCAGAATTTTTAAATTAAAGGATTAATTTTTTAAAGAATAAATATGTTTAAAAAGAAAAAGTCCACATTTCTCTGACGAAATCTCTGATAGAATTTTCATATTATAAGTTTCATTCAAAGACATATTTCCAAGTAAAATAATTAACAAAAATGAATAAATAATAAATGAAAAAAAAAATTCATTTTATGTTTAGCACAAGAGTTTACAAAAATTGTTTTGAAATGGAATTCGGCATTAAATATGTTTTTCAAAAAATATTAAAACATTTCTGAAATGTTCTTACTGAAGCTTAGTTAAAGAATACCTTTTTTATAATAACACTTTTAATTTTAGTAAAAGTATTTAAACGATATCTGCAACAAGCGTTAGAATCTTAAAATACATTTTCATTTTTTTGTTTGTATCTTCCTTTTTCTCTTTTTATCTCTAATTCTTGACATTTAACACTCATGAAATTTCGGATACCGTTATTTATTTTAAATCAGATTCAGCACACATTTTCTCGTTAATCTTAAGGATTTTTAATATTTCATATTTTACTGATATAAACTTAACTTCTAAATGCCAAAGTTAATTTTTTTTGTAGTTGATAAGATATTCTAAATGTTTCGAAACATATTTTAATTAAAGTAAGAAACGTTTTCTTGTGAAAATGTTTTCAATTTTAGAATCCTTACTTGAATGTTGTAAACCGCTTTCGGATTCTAATTATTTCAAGCGTTTATCTTGAATTTCTTATTTTCCTTTTTACTTTTTAGATTGCAAATTCTTTGCGTTTTTCCTGCAGTTTTATTTTGCAGACCAAATTGCTAAATAATATTTTATGCAGTTCATCTATGTTTTTAAAGGTATAAACTGATGTTTCGTACGTAACCATTTAAAGCAGTAAATTATTTTTTAATTTTTTCTTTTATTTTAGAAAAGAATTATTATTCAAACCACTTCAATGAGTAACCTAAACAGCGCATGAATTTTACTCACTTCTTTTTTTTCCAAAGAAGGCCTGAAAACAGCAGCAATACCTCAAGTTTTTTTTTTTTTTTTTTTTCAATTTCGTTTCGGCATATTGGATGCAGTATTTAAATCATGACCAAAAGTTCATTGTGCTAAAAGAGGAATGAAATGCATAATCAACAAAGTGAAAAGTGTAAATTTTCCATTTGTTGTAATTCTTCGTCGATTTGTGTTTTACATCCGCTGATTAATCCTTACATTTATAATTGAAAACATTTTCGATTTCAGGATGCCGTGGTTAGTTAGACTGAGAATTTAGAGATTTGGGACTGTAATCGCTCTCCCGCCGCGCGGCCCTTCATTTTTTTTTTTTTTTTTCATCATGTTTAGAATACCTGTTTTTTTTTCTTTTTCTTTGTTCTTTTAAGAATCTTTATATATTATTTCTCTAACCAAGCTGCTTCTGAAACCAACTCCACTGTAAATGTGTTTATTTTATAATGTCTAAGGATTATAAAATAAACAGTGCAGTTGGACTTAAAGATTTCAATTTTACTTTTACACTCTAAAAGAAAATATAATACTTGGAATGGAACTAAATTTGATACACACATGGAGTAAAGGGAAGTAGTGCTGATTACTTTTTGGCGGTAATCCCGTCAAGAGGGATGGTTCCACTGAATATCTTTCTCGTTACACCTAACTGCTCTAAAGAAATCCTGGAAGGATTCAAACAAAAACTGGTTGCCACCATATATTGAAAGAGACTGCTTAGTATTTGAATATTTCTGTTAATTATTTCAATACTTTTCATATATGATTAGAACATCTCGATATTATTTGAATATTTTTGTTTGGTAAGACCTCATTTGGAGTATGCTGTTTAGTTTTGGTCTCCATACCTAAAAAAGGATATTATCTTATTGGAAAGGGCTGAAAGGAGGGCTACTAAATTGGTAAATGGTCTTTCAAACTTAGATTATAAGGTTAGGCTTAAAAGGCTCAATATGTATAGTCTTCAGCAAAGGAGAGTTAGAGGGGACATGATTCAGTTGCTTAAATTCATTAAACTGGGAAATGTTGATGGGCTACAGCTATGTGCTAAAGGTAGAACCAGAGGTCATTGTTTTAAGATTTTCAAATTTCAGGCTAATCTTGAAATGATGAAAAATTACTATTTCAATAGGGTTGTAAGCAGTTGGAATGCTCTACAGGAAGCTACTGTTACTTGCAGTGGGGTAAAAACTTTTAAGAAAGCTCTAGATGTTTATTGGGGACTATTAAATTGACTAGGACCATCCTAGCTGGGCACTGTTAAAAAAATTCGGAAATTTCGTTACATGTGTTACTCTTCGGGTACACACGTAAGGAAATTTCAGAATTTTTTTTAACAAACAGCAAATACATATATGTCTTCAAATTTTTTTTTGCATACTTTGAACACATGTACTTTTATTAGCCAAAATTAGAAAACCTAAAAAATACCCAACAAGTTTGTTAGAAAGCTCGTTGCAGTTGAAAACTGCTGTGTCTGTGTAAATGTAACGTCCGTTACTATGGAATGACCCATGTACAGAATTTTGTGTATTTGTTGCATTTGCAATATGTGATAACAATGAAAGAGAAAAATTGAACGATATATGCAAACAAAGATTGCTCGGGAATTTTTTTTTTAATCTTTGTACTAAATAATGAATTTTCTTGAAGTAACTAAATTCATTAGAACAAACACTATAGGAAAAGAATTTTTTTTTCGTTTGGATCTAAAAAAGGTTAAAAAAACTCCTATAATTCTAAAATTATGACATGTCCCAAAAACTGCAGGTTTTTAGCTAGTAGTAAGTGGCATGAAATGAAAAATGACAAAAAGAAAAACTGAATTACCACTAGCCAAAACAGCTAGTAAAATATAATTTCCTTAACTCGATTGGGAAAAAAATGAATTGAAATATATTCAGTTAAAGTAAACTGTAACTGATGCCTTGAAAATGAGAGTCAAAACAGTACTTATCTACAAGATAAAATTACTACGGAAATGGAATGAGAATAAATACCGCGTTGATAAAAACAATGATAAAAAATTCGAACTCAACAACTTAAACAACAACCCATATACACTGCGTCGTGATGTTTTTAAACAATACCTCCATTTTTCGTTCACTAAGCTCTTATTTTGTAATATTTGTAACATGTGGCGCATTCTTTCGTTTTATTTTGTATGTGCGATCATATTAGTTAATATAGTTTCCCCTAGATCTTGTAAACTGAACTCGAGGTTCACATTTTTTCACAAAATCGTAAGACATGTTGATTTCGTAAAGAACAGTAACTTCTTAATTTTTTCCCTACAAATTTTAAGCAACAACTTTATTTTAAAAAATAGTCTCTAATTGCTTACATAGTCTTAAAATAAAATAAATATAAGTTGTCCGAAAAATTTCGTAAAAATATATATTAAGGCGCTTTTTTTACTTGTTGTTTTAAAACAACACCGCGCATTCGAGGAAAATTTTTATGCTCCTGCATTATTCGAAGTATAAACAAGAACAGGTGTCACTGGTTGTTCTATTTCACTTTATTTAGTATCTTTTAGAAGATTATTGTTAAATATTTCACAAATTAGCTTAAAGTGGTCGATTAAATTATTATTTAGGAATTTTGTTTAAAATCAATTCACGCTCAACCAAAGAAAAAACGAACATTATCGCATAGACCCCCTACAGATGTTAGGTTTCTTGTTTAAAATCGTTTAGTGAAATTATTATTAAACTTTATTGGTAATCAAAGGAAAAATTTTATAAATTTATAAATAATAATAAAATAAATTATTTTAATAAATTTTCATATTTTAGTACTATTTTATGATTATAACGCATGCCTATTTATTAAAATTTGGCTTTATTTGTTAAAATGATTATATAAAATAATTATTTTTTTACCCCTAAATACGCAGTGTTGTTTTTAAACAACATGTCAATTTTTCTCGAATTCTACTTTTCCGAATTAAATAAGAATTTTTTTAGTATTTTTCCCATTTATAACTAGCAAAACAAACACAAAAAAAGTATTTTACAAAGGAAAAAAAAATTGCGCAGTGTAGGGTTAAAACCAAAAGAAACCGCAACAAAAAACAGCTCGAGATAGGCAACTTAATATTCCTCAATATAAGCTCTGTACCTAAGAGCCACAGTATCTTAATTATTTTTTTCGCGTTTTTGCGAGATTAATTGACCTACAGAGAGAGATCCGAACTTTTACATCTCCTGTTAGGCATCTTCGTTCTAAGTTACGCACGGTCTAGCAAGTCTATTCTACTTTTAACTTTCTCCCAAAAACTAGAAAAATTGACTTGAAACACTTTGTTGTTGTTACTAATCCCCCTGGCATAGGAAAGCCTACTACCAGCTCCAGAAGATCAATAATCCACTGTCTTAGTGGGACATGCAGCTTCATTTTGGAGTGAGGAACCACGAGGGCTGAAGACGAGAACTCAATTTTGTATCAATTCTTAATTTTTGCACCAGATCCCAGATGAGAGACCGTCACCTAGGATTGGCACCCCCAGAGGTATCGTTTCACTTAGAGGACTTTGGAGCCACGACCTATTTAACGTGCACCAGCTCCCTTTAGCGTACACGACTCACAGGAACCAGTCGCCAGAGGTTGTCACCCTCCCAAACACTGGCCTAAGTCGATGTTACTTCAGTGTTCTGCGGGAACCAAGATTCTACCGACTGGTCCACTGCGGGATTGAGATACTATAGTTCTCAAGCACAGCTTTGATTTATATCAATACCCACAGTGTTCAGAAGTCGCGCCGGAGAAAACTCGGGTCCGTTTTCGGACCTTTCACAAAATTCCATTTAATCAAAACGGACCCTTCGCAAAACTCCAAGCTTCCAAATCTTAGTTTTCACACCATTATGTATTATAAAAGACGCAAATAATCATAAAATTTTCATCATTATATGTTTATGAATTTTCATAAAAATCTCTTTCAAATTAACAAAAGGTAGGTCAGGCCTTGTTAAGAAATGTTGCATCGACCCCTAGGGTTCATTCATAAATGATGTCACGCTTCGAGGGGGGAGGGGGTTCATAAAATTGTGACAAAGTGTGACAAGGGGGGGAGAGGGAGTAACAAGAAGTGTGACATCATGTATTATGCAACATAGCGTGACATGTGACACAGGGGGGAGGGGGTCGGCTGAAGTGTGAAATATTGTGACAAAGGGGGAGTGGGGTCAAATATATAGGGAAAAAGGGTGACATCATTTATGAACGGTCTTGAATTCAAATCTATTTTAGGAATAAACAATTACCTTTATTTTAGACAAAATCAAAAGCTATTTCTATGTAAGAAATAAAATTGTATTTGATGATAAAGTAACTCATAAGCAAAAACAGATTTTCCATGGAACATGTTCGGTGTTTTGTTCTATATATTCATCGATTTTTCATTTGTGCATCGGCATATGTTCAAAATTACACTAAAAAAAGTTTGAAACTACTTTTCAGCAAAACCTTCGGTTATCGAACTATTCATTTTATTAACCTTCCCTTTCAAAAAAATTATCGACGAACTTTACCAGAAATTAAATTTTCTCTTTCTATGCAACCTTTTATTCGATCAACGTAAAGTGCGTTATTAAAGTTAATTAAATTTTGTCAGGTTGATTAATTAAAAATATGGAGTAAAAATTAAATGACTATATTAAAGGAAATGCTTATTTCATTAATCGCATCAAGAGAGCGAAACTTTTTCCCTAAAATTGTTCTGCCAAAAAAAGCTTTTTATTTTAATTTAATTATTGTTAATTTGAACTATCAAATGGTGTAAAGAATACCATGCATAGAAATGAATTAATATATAATTAAATTAATGGAATATAAAAAGCTTATAACTATTTCCTTTATGTAGTGATTTATTAATCTAGGATTTTACGCAAATAAAAGATATAATTTTATTTAATTATAAAAATGAATCTTTATCACTAAATTTTGAAGAGGAAAATCTTATTCTATTAGTTTTCCCCTTTTTTGAATAACAGTACTAATTTACTTTCCCAGACGAAGCAATCTGGAGTAAAGTAGATTAGGCGTGAAAATATAAAAGGGAAATGACGCTTAGCTTAATTTAGCAATCCATTCATTCATCTTTGAAAAGGATTGGTTTCATATTGTTTACTGTACAAATCAACTGTTCAATGTTTATTTTCATACAAGTGAGGGATTATTCAACGCAGCGTAAAAGAGTATTTCAATTTCATCAAATTACTAAGCAACGGCATGCAACTGAACTTCTCCCTGTGCTTGTGACGTAACAGTAATCTCAATAATCTTCATTACAAACACTCCTGGGGGAAGAAATGTATGGTGACTCTCTCTTACCTATTTTGATTGATTACTAGCGAATTTAGCCGGCGTCTCTTGGGTCGGTAATTGCATTGAGAAAAAAAAAAACGTTCCTTTGTTTTGCAAGCAATAGAGAAATGAGAAAAAAGAACAAAAATGCATTTAAAGAAAAGAATAAACAAAAACTACGTATTGGAAACTAATACTAGTTCAATCTCTGGTTCTAACAGATTTTTTCCTTTTTTTTCTAATTTTCTTTCAGAGATATTTGTTGCACGTCTATGAGATGTTGTTATTGCTTGTTTCATTTCATGAAGATTTAAGAGAATGCTTCTATGATGAATTTGTAAATAGCGCAGAACGTTTTAGAAATAAATTGTTAAACATTCTCTTTCTCTCGGTATCTCATCATTTAAGAGCCCAGAGCTCGTAACAGTATTATGCATAAATTAAGATTACAACTAAACATTTCGAAAATTGCGCATTTGGAATGCATAAATACGAAGAAAATAACAGAAAGCATTAGAAAAAAACTCACTGGCTAACTGAAAGCTTTTAAATGAATTTTAAATGTACACAAAATCATGACATAAGAAAGAATTACTGAAAGACTCACTGCTAGAGAGAAATCGTTCTTTAAAGTGGGGAAAAAATCCCATTTTCCCAAAAACGCTATGTTTCGCTATTTTGGGCAAATTGCATTCAATTTGTTTTCATTTAAAAGCATCACAACACGGGAATGAAAGGGAAAACTAAGTTAAATAGTTTTAAGCGCACAAATTGAGTTATTTTCTTTTTAGCGCATTTTGCCTTTTATTTCGTCAAAAGAAGACAAAAAGGATAGAATGAAAATAAATGAAGCGCGTATTTGTTGAACATAGCAACATTTTCATGCATAACAAACTTCTCTTCGACTGCTAGTACAGTGCAATTAATTTCGCTCTGAAATATTTATACTTCAATTTCTCAAAAGAATTTTTTAATTTTTTTACAAAAAAATGTTAAAGCATACTTCTCAAATTCTTTTTTTTTAAATGAATATTTTTCTACACTTATAAAGTAATAATGAGTAATAAAGTAATAAAGAGAAGGATATTTTCAGATTTAAGGAACTTTTTTTGTTGGCGTCTGAAGTCTGTTGAACATTAAATTTCATGTAGCCAAGAGATGGTGAGCATGGGTGCAAATACGAACCATAATTTCTTACATTCTTGGAAAACGGCGACTTTACTTGGAAAAGTAGACATCATCATTAACTGTCGACTACTTTATAAATGTAGCTGAATTATTTGAGTACGCCAAATACCACGTTACGTCAAAGGCCAGTCACACATCTCTGTTTTACGAAAACGGATTATTTTAATTAACGAAGAATTAATTACTTAATTCATCAAAGTTTGATTTCGGAATCTCATAAATGTCTTAACAATATCAAAAAGGCAAACCCGAACTACGTCCTGTTCCTAAATTTTTCTTATTTGAATCGTTTTCTGGGTATCTACAGAGTTTCAAAAGTTAAATTTCATTTTAGGGACTTTTTCGTGATCGTTAAGTGATATTTTGGATATTGATTCCGCCGGATTCTCACACCGGATATCAGATATCTGGTGTGCCCTGTATGACGTATAAGTACCGGATAAGTACCGGCTTTGATGTTTGAAACTTGTAAATTCTATTTACATTTTTAAACATCCCACAGCTTCGAAATGTGTATTTAGTTTGTAATTTACATATATTTTCAGTATGTTAATTAATTAAATTTTGAAATCAAATTTGGCACACCAGATAACCGGTTTCCGGTTCAGTGGCTGGATTGGAATCTGGATAATGAAAATCCTGTCGGATACCAAATATTCGATGCCTTCTGCCGGGGACCGGTCCCGCTGGAAGAAAATATTTCTTGACCTATTCATAATTTTCGTGATTGTTTCGTTACTTTCGAGACCGATTACCAAATTCGTGCCTTTTTCAGAACTTTCATGATCTGCAGACACCCTGATTCTGTAATATAAAGTGCCAAAAAAAAAAAACTAAAAAAAAAAAAAAACTTTTCAGGACTCTTTATAACGCATATTATGAAACATTTTTTCATTTATTTGAAATATATATTTCAAAAATCCGTCATCATAATAAAACTATGCTTTTAATTAGTTTTTAATAATCAAATGAATTGTTAAGCTCGATGGCTCTGGGATGGAGGAGGTTGAGGGATTAAACTTCCCTCCCACCAAAAAGCATGTTTTTAAGCGATACTTCCAAACCTAGTATGGTGAAATATATACATGTAGGGGGTTTTATAGCACCCCTCAGAATGATATTTTGGCTAAGGTAGATGTCATAGTTTATGCTAGACTTTTTTTAATACATGATAAAAATTTTGCGTTTAGTTACTACCAATTTTGGTGTTCAGTTGGTGTAAAGTTAAAAATTACTAATTTTTGTTGCATTTTAACTTCTTTTAAATGTTAACAATACAGACAGCAGAATCTTTTTTTATCATATTGTTTGCGTTAACTCATCTACGTGTCAAAAGTTCATTACGATTGCTCATTTACCCTATTTTCATAGAAATGAGAAATCGTACTGCAATTTTGATTAACGAATTTCATGTGCTAAGAAAGATTATACAGTCTATATTTTTTTAGACAGACACATAAAAAAATTTAAAATGTATTAAAAACGAATAATTTTCAACTTTACACCAACTGAACACCAAAAATGATGTTCAGTAACTCCAAAAATGGTGTTCAGTAACATCAAAAATGATGTTCAGTAACATCAAAAATGATGTTCAGTAACATCAAAAATGGTGTTCGGTAACACCAAAAATGGTGTTCAGTAACACCAAAAATGATGTTCAGTAACATTAAAAATGGTGTTCAGTAACACCAAAAATGATGTTCAGTAACACCAAAAATGGTGTTCAGTAACACCAAAAAATGGTATGAGATCGAAACCTAAAGACAGCGCGTTGAACTTTCAATAAGAAATTCTCCTTGTACAATTCTAGAAAGTGGAAGGAAAGAAATAAATCTGTGTGGTATAAAAGAAATGCTCTGTTTGATTCGACCATTTCCTGGGTACCATTACATCACATCTAAGTCATAAATTCCTAATCTCGTTGCTGCAGAGCTGTCACATAAAGTAAAACTTATTGCTTCGGGTTGATTGGCAGTTACTTATAAAGAATGTTTCCTACAATGTATGAATAAGGAATTTACAACTATATTTTGCTTTTTATTTATTTAATGAAAAGTTAATTAATTTTGAAAGTATCATGCTGTGCTTGTTTCTACTCGAGTTGCAAAGTTTAATTTGTAAATATGCTATTGTTCGACGAAAACTTATTTTGAAACGGGAAATTTATAAATATTCAAAAAAAAAAACGTATCTTGAGATAAGAGACACCTGGTATTTCCGTTACTTTGGTTTCTAAGAAATGTTAGGTAACCAAAGTTACATGAAACTCTGATAAGTTAAATAAGTTGATGTTACAAACTTGAGGGAATGAAATTAATTGCTCACTTGAGACGTATGTGCTCAATTGCAGTAAAATTTTATACTGTTTTCTGTTAGTTAAAACAACACAGTATAAAATACCGCTTTAAAAACAGTACAAAATACTAAAAAAGCAGTTATTTTTTTTACTTAGAAAAACCTACGAACCTATTTTTTAAAATTTATTTGTTATTTATTTATTTATTAAGTTTCCTTTTGAAAAAATCTCCAAAATCTTCCAACCTTCTAAGTACTGTTAACAAAAATATTGCAAAGAGAAGAAAAGCGTTACGCGGACGTCGAGGGCATTCTAACAATTAAGATACATAATATATCTTTCACAGATTCTAGATGCAACACTTTGAGGATGATACTGTGATTTTACTACACTATCAACCAGAAAAGGTTCTTCGTTTCAATGATGAGAAATCTTTAAAAAAAAGTTAAATTAAAATTTTACTCATAAAACTTGCATAGTTTGAAGGAGCTAAATTCATTTTAAAAAATCGGACCAAAAGCTCCTGTATCTAATATATTTGCAATCACTTCAAATAACAAGAAAACTTCTAACCAATAAGAAAACAAGTTAACAACTTCCCTTTAAGACTTCGTGCCGTGAAGTGTGTTTGCTGCGTTGATTGGAAGAAGTGAAGACGAAATCTCCAGAGTACGTTCTTTCCCTTAACGAAATTTCTCTGGCACCTACTCATGATTAAGTCATTGACGGAATCATTTAATCTACCAGCCGAAACAAGTCAGAGACAAAAATTGAAAGTAAGCACATTTATTTGTTTGCTGAACATTCAGTCTGTCCCCCCCCCCCCTTCTTCACTAAATTGTATCTTTCAAAGCTGAGCTTTGATGAATACTTGATTTTCTTAAGTTTTGATTTATTAAATACCAATTTTAAATTATCGCATTAAAAAAAGTTAAGTGAAGAAAACTAATGAAGCGTCTGTAAAATAGCCCAAAAAATGACTAATTAAGATTAAATTGTTGAAAATAATGTAATGCTCAAACATTTGTATTAAACAGGATTTTATTTAGGCTGCCCGTACAAAACTACTCAGAGTAAAATCACATAAGTATGACGAATTTGAAGTTCAGATTGTGCATTCAATATTTACTCTTCTTTTAATGATATAATAACACAATCATAATGTTGCATTGATAACTGCAATGTAATTTGGACCTTGGTTCTTCCTAGGAGATCTCAATGAGAAAGAAGTTTCCTTATATAACCCGCTGGATAGGACGTTAGAAATTGATTTCTAATAAGAGATCAGAAGTGGCACGATTTGGAAGAGGTACAATTGAAGAAAATCTGCTCAACAATTTAAAATTTCGAAACTTATTTTAAGAAATATATCCTTTAATATCAGGGTAGGGTCTTCTACGTTTGCTAGCAAAGGCTTCTACGATTCTTCCCCTTAATTTGACAAATATGAAACTATTAATACAACAAGGGATTGTAGTTAATTCAATTTTGATAAATTTAGCTATTTCCTATAGAGTTATTTTTTTTTTTTTAAATATATTTAAGTAATGAAATCTCTATAGTCTTTTATTTAAATTAAGTTAGGAAGACAAATAATTTCAATATCTTATTAATTAAGCATTAGTACATTTTTCAACAACAAAGATCATGAGTAGAAACTTTTAGCAGTGAGAATGTTAATAGTTTGACCACGAAGTTCTGACACTTGGACGCTTCTGCGCATGGCAGAAAAGGACGAATCCATTCGAGATTTAGGGAAGTTCGTTTTGCAAGTATGTGTATTATCATGCGAATCAGAATGTTTGCCTAACTAAACAACTAAAACAACTAACTTTATAAACTGTCATCTAGCATGAGTTCGAAAGAAATCAAGTATGCTAAATGAATTAAAAACAGAACACGAATGGCATATTCCTTACACCAGCAGTTCCTCCCTTGAACCTGATTGGATTCTTCTTGGCACGCTGCCAGTCACAGCTCTTTTTTCGATGGTAGAAGTGTATGGTTTATTTTTACCAATAGGAACGCTAAATGTATTCGATTGAAAATAATCCTTAATACGTATTATCTGATAAAAGGCTTATCAAACGCTAATTGATATTAATTTGGTCTATTTAATAAATTAAGTTTGCGTAGAATACTCAAAATAAAAACTAAATGACACTCAGAAATATATATTTCATTATATGCTTCTTAAGATTTCGAAAAGTGATATTTTTCTTAGTAAGAAATATGATATTCAAAGATTATTAGTCGTCTTGTTTATTACAATTTTCAAATACATCAAAAAGAAGAAAACGAAGACATTTTCTTCAAAGAAAATTCTATAAAATGGTAAAATTTATTTACATATTCAAGAACGAATATATTTTCAAAGAAACACTTTACTTTTCTTTTTTTAGCGTATGCTATGTAAATAAAAGTAAATTTCCATATAAATACATTGCATTTAAGGAAAAAACAGAAAATTTACTAAGCGCTTATGTTAGATTAACTAAATTTTTTTATAAAATATTTGCAGTCTTCAAAAAAATATTGACTAGAGTATCTTAAAAATAATAAAGATATTGGTTTCCCAATTCCATCAAAATTAACTGAATTATAATAAATAATTAATATTAAGAAATTAATATTAAATTCATAATTAATATTAAGAAAAAAAGATAAAAATAGCTATATGGTTCTACAAATTGCAACACTTAACCGTAGAAATGTAAAGCAACTGATAATGTAGCCACATATGTTTCAAGTCTCAAAAAATATAATAATATATACTATGGCGGTCCAAAAAAACTTTTTTTCTTAATTGTTGGTAAATTGTAGTATAAAAACGGTAGCATTGATAAAACCAGTGAGCATAAAAGTTGTAGTTTGTAGGATAATTTATTCATTTGCCGCAAACTTCCTTCCGACTAAGCGCGGTACAATTCCATTTTCAACATTTTGACGAAAATAAAAATTGTAGTTTGTAGGATTATGTGTCGCAAACTTTCGACCAATAAAGTGCGGTCAAATTCCGTACTTCAACATTTTGGCGAAATCGTTAAAAACGTAAAAAGAGAACGTGCAGGAATTTCTACGCATTTGGCCGCAAATGAAGGTAATTATTATCTACACTCCAAACATTTTTTGTGAACTTAGTGCTATAAATGGCACCCTTTTTTGCACTACCTCTCATTGAAAATATTTTTTAAACGTGAAAAAACTGAATTTGGTCGAAATTTCTACGCACTTGCATCAAATTTGCTGTTTAAACTGCTACTAACTTTGAATAAAACTTAAAGGAACAGACAGCGATTATAAAATCATGAAAGTCATAAAACAGCTCCTGTGAAATAATTTAATTTAGAAATTTTCCACACTTTTTCTGGAGGTATTCATCTCTAAAATTTTTCCTGTTCTGTTATTTTATAAATACGTCTCCTACAACCGACAGCGTAAGTCGCTAAGCTATAGTTCTACCGGAAAAAAAGACATCTAACTGTCCGAGGGCCAAGAATGGTACATTCATGATCAAAAGCAAAACCGCTGGTATAAGGAACGTGCCGTATTTTATTCTCGTTAAAGTTGGTTTAGTGTACTTGATTTCTTCCGAACTGATGCTATATGGCAGTTTATAAATTTGGTTGCTTTCAACAAACAGAGAAGCAAACATTCTGATTTGCGTGATAATAAACGTACCTGCAAAACGAACTTTCCTAAAACGCGAATGGATTCGTTCTTTTCTGCCATGCGCAGGCGCGTCCAAGTGTCAAGACATAGTGGTCAAACTATAATTTCTTGTATTTTGTTAAAGAAAAGACATGATATTTTTAATGCATATGAATGTATTTTAGTAAAAAATTATTACCTTTAAATATTTGTACGTAGAAAATATTTAGAGAACCTAATGACATTTAATTAACACAGTACACTAAAGGTGAAAGTAAATGTGCTCAGAAAAAAAATATTATCCCTGAAAGAAAAACATTTTGACAGAAAACTCAAATAGTTTGAAATCGTCGAATTTCTAAAACTGGAAGTTTTTTTCTTCTTCCTCCATTTTCAAACGTAATCTAGTTTTCATTTTTTCATTCATCCGTAATTATGCGTGAAAACCGTAAAACAAACATTTTAAAACCACTGTTTTTCAAATGGAATGTAATTTCAGTTTGTGGCACGAAATCATAACATTGCTACTGATTCATATTTTACCTCAACAGCAATTTCTTTACGTCTTTTATATCTCCCCGCCCCCTTGGACAAAGAACTCGTTCTTAAGAATACATCGAAGCGCAAAATTAATTTACTTCTTTACCTATGTATTAAAAAAGTTGCTTTATGAAGAATTTTTTATCTGAGAGAAAATGCAATGAAATCTTATTTTAAGCCACTTATTTCTTACGTCAAAGTATCTTCATTTGAAAATTCTGAAAACAAACTAAGAAAATCAACTTACTCCAGTGGAACGTACTTTAAAAAGGAAATTCTTAGGAAAGACTATAGTAGAGAAGTCTCCCTTCACATTTGTAGAGTATAGTAATGTTAGCGCATGATTAATTCACCAGGGACTAGGGTGATAGAATATATTCCAGTTTGATATTTTACTTGTAGTTGCTACTTTTTGTATTCATAATGCATGAACTCTAACGCTTTCTGTTTCTAAAAACCAATTTCTGTACTGATGCGATATATAATGCATCTCCCAAAAGAGCTAACTGCATGATTTATAAGCGAAATGTAAGAGAACTTTCTCTCATAACTCAAAGAACAGAAAAAAATATTGGATTATACGCAGAACTAAAATGATACCCCATTAGAACTCGAATTTGGGTACATCTTTGAAATCAAAACAGGTTTTCAATAGATAGAAATATTCTTCACATTATTTTGAATCTATTTATTAAAATAAAGGCAGTTTATAACAAAGATTGTAACAAATAATAGATGGCGCGTATGGTAAATGATAGGTGGCACATTTGTTATTGATATCCACTCACTTCAATTACAAGTTTTAACCTACATTATTAAAAATCCATCAAAGATATTTGTCCATGTATATAATTCGTCCTTGTCTCCTAGCTGAGAAAGGTTTGTTGGTCAAGCAGTGCGAATTCCCGTCCGGGTCACCAATTTTAAAGTACGAAGAAACATCCATTGAAGTGAACGAGAAGGTATGGCGGTGGGTTTGATCCAGGAACCTCATAGGTTTTATTCCAGTGCCTTAACAAATCATCTAAGGGACAAGGACGAATTATATTCGCTAATTGTACACCCCGTGTACAATACTAATAATTAATATATTAAGAAGGAAGCATATACAGGGAAACTCTGCTATAACGTCATTCAAGGGGCCGCGATATTTATGACGCTATAGCCAAGTGACGCTATAAGCGATCACCATTACTATTGATGGATGAATGAAGGGACTGGAAATTCTTGACATTATAACAGAGTATTCACTATATACGATGTCGCTATAACCAAGTTCAACTGTAATATGATTGACTCTCAATATCATCTCAATCGCACCTCGCTTTTAAATTGACGCTGAAAAGTCTGGAATATTCTGGACTGCATAAGTTTTTAGCAAGGCTCTAGAGACTTCCGCTTTTTTATGCATATCAAGGTCTCTTCACGAAAGTTCACAAGGCGCCAACTTGGGGACTTAGGGTGTTTCACAATAAAGACGACAAAGACCAAAATTTTGTCTTTTCCACATATGCGCAAGCGTAGAACATATTGTTGTTTTCAAAAATAGGCTCTGCAGTTGCGCAGATGAGAAAAGACAATGTTTTTTTTTTGTTTTTGTTTTTGCCGTTCGGAAGCACCCTAAAGATCTCTTATTTTTAAATTCAAAAAAAGGAAGAAACAAACAAACAAATTGTGTAAAAGTTGCTTTTCTGCCAGAGCACTCTCAATGCAGAAAAAAACAAAATGTCTCGCTATATTAATGCTAAAATTTTAGAAGTACAATTCAGAGAAACAATTTAACTAAACAGTGCACCACATGAAAGAAGCTTTTTCACAAAAATATTCTTAATTCCAACATTAATATTTCAAAAAAGAATTAAAAAATTCTTAATTTAACATATTATGTTCAGATATAAATTACATAAATTATATCAAGATTCGTACCGTAGATTAATTTAATACTTTTCCCCACAAACAGTTGCTCTTAAAAATCTACCGTTAGCAACTTACTTTTAAGTAAAGTTGCTAACGGTAACTTTACTTAAAAGTAAGTCTTGCTCTTAAAAAATCCTTTTAATTTAAGCGCATAATTTGAAATACATAATTTTTAAATACAATTATTATTTTGGAATAATGTGACAGAAAAAAAATCACAACAATCACAAAAATATTTCCCAGAAAAACATTCCACACCTATAACACGACCATTACATCAATTTATCAATCAGCCTACCAATTATTAGATCAAAAACTAAACTTTCAAAAGAAATTAATCAGGAGAGAAACAATAAAACGAATTCGGAACTCTTTTTGTCTGATAAATCCTCTTTTATCGAACTCTGCGCTCTTGATTAGCTCCAGCGGAAACGCAATCCAGAGGGAACCGTTCGCAGCTTCTGAAGGAAGAACACTAAAGAAGTCACGTTGCCAATCACTTAGCTCCAGTTACGGTAAGAGTTAACGTCTAAGCAAAAATCTTAACGATTCGTTCCAGTTAGGGAAAGGACTTCAGAGCCGGAAGTTATAGCATAAATAGATTATGTATGGAGAATTGTTTATGTAGAAAAAATTCTAAGAGAAAAAATATTACTCTTAATTCCAATAACTCAAAATTGCTTAACTTGACATTTCATGTACTGTTTTTGATTGAATTTTTTTCCCTGTACATAAAAACAAAATTAAAAAAAGGCTTTTAAAATAAAATTTATATACTAAACTAAAGAAATATCATTACATAAATTCTCAGTTTGTTAACGATCTATCTTCTATTTTAATATTAATGGACAGCGTACTCGAAATTAGTGTTCCTTAAGACTTTCCTTCGATGAAATTATTATCACAGTTGAGCCAGTGAGAAGCAAAGGGATGTAAGTGACCAAAAAACGATTCTGAGTAAAACACGTTCAAAGTTTGGATCTTATGGGAGCTTCCATGTTAATTTTTTTCTACATCACGTTGGGGTAAAGCGCACGTTAGAGCTATCATTAACGTATCTTACCACAATATAAAATGTTGTTTCCCCTACCATTTGCGCTATTTATCTCCAAATTTTCAATTTTGTCACTTACACCCCTTTGCTTCTAGATGCTTCGGTTGTATTTGCGAAAAATAATAATATAAATATTTTCCAACAAGGTTGAATGAAGTTAAATTAAAAAAACAACTTTCGAAGAGGACCGTTTTGCTTCTATTTAAAAAAAAAATGTGTTTATTAAACAGAAAATGCTTTTTTCAAATATTCCCTAAGAATTCAGCAATCAGAAAAGCACGTTTAGAATAGTTTGTTTGATGTGCAAAATGCATATCACCAAAGAGATATGAACAGCTAGGCAACTTTTACTGCTAAGAGTGGCTAAAAAAAGTTTATTTTCTGTTTAAACGACCTTTTGGAAAATCGTAGTAGAGTGGTAAAAAAGTAAAAATATATAAATTTTATTTACTTATAAGATATCTATAGTTTTATTGAGCATTGTAAATTTAAAAGCAGTTTAAATGCACTAAGTATTTTTTATGTGTTTTTCAATTGACATACGCTTTATTGCTAGTCTTCATCAGTTTAAAAACATTTTGTAATTAACTACTATTTTCACGGGATATAAGGTAGTATTTAACTTAATTTTCACTATTTTTACGGGATATAAGATAGTATTTAACTTAATTTTTAATGAAAGAAAAATTCCTTCATTTCATGAAAGATTTTTAAGGAAAAACTCAAGAAGCAAATACAGCAATCAAAAATTAAATATACGCTTAGATTTAATTCAATACGACTGAATGGTTTAAGTGAAAAGGAAAATGCAAAAAAGCAATTTCAATGGTAATGCAAATTGAAAAAAAAAAAAAAAAAAAAACTCATGATTGGATCTAATGATGGAAAAGTAAAATTTGCACTAGCAAAAGCATTTAGTTTCTTTTTTTATCACAAATAGTTTAGAAATTCGGATAAATATTTTCTAAACAAGGTTCCGAAAAACTGGGAAAGGAAGCAAAAAATAAATAAATAAATAAACATACAAATGTTTTCATCAGAAAATGAGTTATGCAAATTGATTTCTTCTGCATTTAGATTAAGGAAAAGAATTTTTTCATTCCATGCAACTTACAACAAAATATTTAGTTCCAGAATATCGAGCAGTTTTATTTAATTCAATCTCGTGAAATTACCATGCCTTACGCTTAGAAAAGAATAAATAAATAAAACCTTTTCAGTCACTGCTAGATTTTTAATTTTAAAATAATGAGATTTGATTCTCCTCCGGTGAGAAAAATTATTTCCTGTCTTAAAAATGAAAAGAATAAATACTACTCATAAAATTAAAATACAAATCTTTTACAGTTTTGAAGTCCAAGGAAAATTAATTTACTAAATACTGTTGCAAGCTATTAATACCTTTTATTTTATTGTCAGTTATTCTTACAAGACAAATATGCTTATTTTTAAAAGCAAATTTTTCGTAAAAATAGTACTTTTCCTAGTTGATGTATATTTTGAATTTTCAATCACCGCTAGAGGGACTCATGAAAGATCATCGTTGTCACGTGATATCCGCTCTTTGTTTACCAAGATTTTCAATGGAGTTCTACGTGGAGTACACTAGGCAAAATTAGTTATCTTAAAATTAATTAGACTATTTTCACAGCTTTTTCTGATTATAACAAAGTATTCACATTCAATTTAATCAATATTCAAGAAATTTATTAATTATTACAATAGTTATAGGGTGTTATTTAGTGTTAATTTTATGTAATGTAGAAGAACTTTATTTAGGCCTAGATTTTATTAGATTTGTCGAACTCGAAGTAAAGCGACGCTACGGATTCCTTTGTTTACATTGCTTTAATCGCTGTCACGTGACCAATGACGCTTCTTGAATTGCTTCCATTGAATGCAGCAGCAGTAAAGATTACATATCATATACAACTGTGATTGAATCTGTTGAATAAATTGCTTGTAACAGGTATGGATTATGTTTGACAATTAGCTTACTTTCACACAAATTATGTAAATAAACATATTAATCTGAAATTAAATTATAATTAACATATTAAAATTATCTATAATTAAAATATTAAAATTATATAAATGTTATAAATGAAAATGCTTTAAATACTTTATGTTCGTTAAATAAAATATTGCATTTTGATAGATTGCTCTTCCTTTTCTTTTGAGTTATTTTATATAACAAAAAATATCATTAAGAATTAAAATCAATATTCTGTATAAAAAAAGTACTTCTAAATTGCTGATGGTATTTTGTTTGAACTTCAGTGCAATCAAAATACAACAACAACTAAGCAACAAAACTGGTTCAGAAGTTAGGAGGGATGGAAATACATCGGACCTTGAAAAACATGCTCATTTCTTAATTTTTCGACAACAGTTTCTGTCCCGTGTTTCACAAGTAAATAAAATAAAAGTTTTACAATTCTAATAATGTCAATCTTAATCTCTTCCCCACCCCCAAGCAGTTTTATCAGTTTTATGCTTAACAACCAAACGTTATATAGAATTCATCATTGCGGCGAAAAGAAAATATTATAAGCCATGTACATCACATTGCGAACAAAAGAAACACGTGAGTTTACATGGAGCAAACAACTGCTGCTGACAGCTGCCACCGTCAACTATCCACAGACTTTTCTTTAAGGCTGTATTGGTCCGCCTTTATTTATGTATGGCTATGAGTGCATTCAACTAAAATGCCCTCCAGTATCCCATTTTCACCTTTCTTTGACAAGTTCCAAGTAGCAGATTTCTTGTCGATGGTTTCTCCAGTAATTGGACTTCTGATTTTGGTCAAAAATCAAAGAATATGCTATGAGAGATAAGTGAATAAAATTGCAGTTTTCACAACTTTTCTTTTATTACAATATTGAAATTGAATCGCTTATTTCAAAAAGATAACAACTCTTAAAAACAAAATTTTTTTTCTGGAGATAGAAAAAAAATGGCTTATGAAAAGTTGGAAAACTTTACGGGTCTGATCTGCTACTATTTTATTCTAGTAGGTAATAGCAATGCAATATTGGTAAATTAAAGTGATTTTTGATTAATTACGCCATAAATAAGTTAATACTGAGAGTTCTTTCTTTTCCAAAACGGAGACGTTTCCAACGATTCATTTATAACGATTAACAGTTATAACGATTCAATTGAAAATAGTTTTTATTGGTCACGTACACTGCTAAAAATGATGTGCTTAAAAATGAGAAATATGCCTTCTCAATTTTTAAGTAATATTGACTCAAAAATGAGCAAATGCCGTTCTCAATTTTTAAGTAATATTGACTCAAAAATAAGCAAGTGCCGTTTTCCGTTTTAAGCACCGATGTTTACTTAGAAATTATTGTTACGGAAAAGAAAAGTAGTACTTTATTTTTACTGTAGTAAACACAATTTATAGAGCAACTTTACGTTCATAATGAATACAGTGCTTTCTTTTAACGATTACTTCTACAGAACAGTAGTATTCGCATAAAAATTAAGAAACTATTTACTGCGAGAGAGTTCAGAACGATTTAATAATGAGTAATTTGTTTCTCTTCAAAGCAGGAATACAAGATGAATAATTAGTCGTGTTCGGATCGGACGCAGCTGAAGACGAAAACACAATGGACGATAATTAACGCTCTTTTGGATTAACCTATGAAGAAGTTTTACTCGAAAGTACTCTAGCAGTCGCTGTTGGTGTATTTCGAAGCTATATAATCCAATTGTCTCCATAACCGATTGACGTCTTCTGGCGCAAAGGGAAGAGTTCTCCTCACCTGGAGGTGAAGACAATCCGAGTTCGATTCCCCAGTAACGCAAACGTACTCGTTCGCACATTATGTTATTTCTGATAGAGTGTTACCTCAATATAAGGAATTTTTTTTTTCAATAGTGGTGTCTCAAAAATGAGACCATATCGAAATAGTTTTTAAGAAAAGGGATCAGAGAGGAGAAAAGGGATAAGGGATTTTGAGAAAAAGATCAACTTAAAACTAAAAAGTTATGAGTCATCAGCAACAACCAGAAAGACAGCCGGTATTTATACCGAGTGGGTCGGATTAAAGATTAACCAATAGGAACAAAGACAAGGAATGAAAAATTCCAATCAGAGGCCCGGAACATGAAAAGGAAGTATAGAGGGAAGCACGCACAGGAAAAAAAAAAGAAAAACTTAAAAAACGTTACCAAATAATAGGAAAAAACGAAGTACTGGAAAAATCCTTTACTAAAGAAGGATAATTTAAGGTCATAGACCGAAGAGCATTTACTGATAATTCTAGAAGAATAAAATTGACCTATGTAAGAAAGACTACAAAAAAATACCACAAACACCCTAAATTCTATGAAAATCAATGAGGTGCTTAAAATTTGCAAACTTTATCTCATTTTCAGGAGAAAGTGCAGTATCAAAACCAAACTTCTTCAATTGACATATCTGGTCTGTAGTGATGAAATTGTTATATATGTGTTCAGTTTTGAAAGGAGTATTTTTTTTTTATAATTTCAGCCCATAGTACTCTAGGTTACATAAATAGTTATGAACATTAGATGGAGTCAACTCTATATCAGTTAAAAACCTATTGGCATGTGGCAGCAGGCACATTGCATTGCGCAGTCTAAAGCTCAGTCCCAGCAAAACGCACTACGTCGACAAGATACATATATAGCTTTTCTTTTCTAATGTTGTTATCACAATTTAAACTTGATTGATACGGAATAAAAATATATTAAAGAATTGATGCAAGGAAACCTGTGTACAACAACGCAAGAACAGCTTAATCAGTTTAATTAGTTGTTTAACCAAAGTAAAATAATTGGCAAAATATACTTTTTCTATTTTGTTCAATAGGGAAGAACGTACGCCGAATGTACATCTGGCTTCATACATCGATGAACAGAAGTACAAAACTTTAACTATGTCATAAAAAGTCAAAAAAATATATCGACAAATAATAAAGATTATTCTTAAATATTGTATTACAGCAGCATTTCCCAACCGGTGGTTCGCGAATCTCCTATGGTTCGTGGGGTGTAGATAGTGGGTTCGCGAAAATAATATCGCAATGGCGGAATTTTTAATTGCTGACGTAAAAGGAAAAATGAAATGATAAGTTTACATGCGTAATTAGGGTGAAGTCTAAAAATGATTTTTCTAAATAAATTGTTTTCTCGAGAATGCGTAAAAGTTGTGGGCTGACAAAGCATTCGAACAAAATTTGAAATGTATCTATTTCTACTGCTACATAGTATGGAAAATTTGAATTTTAACGTGGTATCGAAAGTTATTCAAAAATTTTGAACTCATGTTTCTCTTTCTCTTTCCTCTCTAGCGCGAAGAAATGGTAGGAAAAGCACTGTTCTATGTTGTGGTAAGAGATGCTAGTAACAGCTCTAACAGTTGCTTCGCCCCAATTCGTTTTAGATCCAAACTTTGAGCGCGTTTTGCTCAGAATCGTTTTTTGGTCCACTTACATCCCTTTGCTTCTCACTGCCTCATATACAGACCTAAAAGTGGAACCGGAAGGTATTTATTCATTAATTTTAAATTTTGCACTCACATTTGTCACATTTTATATCCAACTTTTGATAATTTTCTATATTTCAACCCGAAAATCGAACCGAGTGTTGTTCATTGATTGATTCAAAAATTTGTACGTATATTTCTCATACCGTTCCATATTCTGTAACTTTTTCGCAATATCGGGAAAATAATTTTTAACGATACAGAAGGGGGTTCGCCAATTTTTTAGGATCTTGGAAGGGGTTCGCAAGGCAAAAAATGTTGGGAACCACTGTATTACAGTAAATCCCCTTTATAAAAGAGAGAATACATTTTAATAATGTATTGAAACATATGCAGATTATTCTTAAAGATTGTATTGCAGCGAAAAGAAATTTTCGGAACTTCACACATAATTTTTGGAAAAAGTGTACACTATCAATTTAAAATCAAAATTACATATGGAATTAGGTAAATATACCCCCCCCCCCTCTAATATATATATATTTATACGTAAGCTCAAAAAAATTCGTAAAGTAATTAAATAAAAGGTGTAATATTAACACCAAAAGTCTTTCTTTTCCCCCGGGAAAGTTATTTTATTGTCTTAAAAGTTTTTAAAGTAATATAAAATATTTTGCTTGTCTGAAAGAAGAAAGAGAAGCACAGACGTTATTCGTCAAAGAAATCTTAAGATTATAAATTTAAAAAAATATGGAAAATCTTTTTTTAAATTTTTGGATCAAGTCCTGGGAAGTTTTCGGAAATGTCGGAGAGTTTCGAATCAGAATCACCCATAGTGATATATTTTTGCTGTAAAACAAAATTTATACTGGTATAGCTATCGTACTATGGGGGGAATCTTGTCAGAAACCATATTTATACTAATAATATTAGCTGAAAAAGTTATTTTTCTTCCAAATTTACTGTTGCCCCAGTCCTGTAGTGATAAGGTTAAATCCCCAACACATTTCTAAAAAAATCAAAAAAAGGCGAGCATTTAATATTTTCTTAATTTCTCTTCATTGTGTTGTAAATTCTCAATGTAGCAAATCATTGTACGTTTACTTCTTTATTAATTTATTCCAATTTTGCTTGCATTTTTCTTTTCTCCTAAAAAGTCTAAAGGGAATTATTTATTATTAAGAATAAATGGATACGAATTCAAGTACATGGATGTTCCTCAGCATTGCAAATAGGAAGCAAAAATTATCAATAAATAGAACAGAAAAATTTCATATATTCCATAATTGCGTTCGGAAATATTCGGCATCTGGAATTTTTCGAAGAAGTGAACGATCGATCAATGTCGGAATTCATAACATTTTCCGTCCATAATGTCAGTTTTACCAGAAAGATAAACGTTATTTGGTTTCGATCGGTTCATTTTTTTTTAGAATTGAACTTAGAATATGGATTACACTTCTGGCAGAAATTCTAAAAAAATGCATTTATTTTCAAAGCGGAAAACCAACGTTCAATAAGTGAACATTTGAATTACAGTTCGAAGTTCGGAAATAAAATTGAATGTAAGAATAAATTAACCATTTTCTTTTTTTTTTCTTTTTCTATTTTTACGTACCACATGTTATGAAAAAATTCTTTACTGGAACCCCAAAGAGTTTTAAAACGATTAAACAGTTTTTCGTAGCTATTCATTTCTTTTCTTGCATTTTTGTTGTACACTTTTTAAATGCATTTTTGCATTTATTTTCCCTGTCCTAAAAATAAATGAGTTTTGTGCATCCAATCAGCTGCATAATGCCGTAGAAACGTCCTAGTTTCTTTTTCCAAAGTTCTGTAATTTTGTGACATAAATATTAAAGGGACTGCTATGACAGAGGCCTTAGCGCTCATTGGGATTTCTAATGACAGTTTTCAATCTTCTCCTTATCTTGATGCATATGGAAGGTAACAATCCCTTGCGTCTGTCTCACATAATTATTTTTACTTTCTTTCAACATAACTTTGTGTTGAACTTGGAAAGAAGCTAGACGCTGTACTTTGTACAGCTCCTACGTACTAAGTTTCCACCTTCTACCATAGCCGTTTTGAAGGAATGTAAGATACCCACACAGCTGTGTACTCACACAAATATACTATGTACACGTGTCCCGATAAAACTCGTTAAAATGGACTCGGGGATCACCAAAATTGATTTTTTTTTTTTTGGTTGCCCCATACGTTTGTACGCGTATAAACACGTATAGATGTCGACCAATAACTGAATACTTTGTACTGGTCCTACATAATAAGTTTCCACTTTCTAACATTGCCGTTTCGGAGTTGTATAAGATACATATATACCTATGTACTCACACAAACATGCTACGTACAACTGCCCCGATAAATCTCGTTAAAATGGGCTCAGATATATCCAAAATAGGTTTTTTGGGTTGCCCATACGTACCTACGTATATAAATACACATAGATGTGGACCAATAACTGATCAAAATTGATTCAGGGGTAATTAACATGAAAATATATGCTGAAATTTGGGTTGGAAATTTTCGTGAACACAATATTTCATTTACCTCATACAAACCACATGATCTAAATCTTTTTACGAAATTTTATTTTATTGTGCCGATTGTTGAATTGTAAGTATATGTAAATTTCGACAATTTCGTCAAGAATAAATAATTGTGGTTGAACTTCTCGTTTTTAGCCTACTTTCCCGTAAAAGTAAAAACAAATAATAATAAAGCATGAAAGAAGGCTTAATGTATCTTGAAAATATCGTTAGAAATCAAGAAAAGTCAAAAATAAGTTAAGTAATTAAATAAAGATTGAAAAATAAAAATTTGAAAGTAGGGTTTTGAGATGGGGGAAAAAGTGTGTCTGTCGGTCTGTCGGTCTGTCTGTCTGTCTGTCGATCTGTCTGTCTGTCTGTCGGTCTGTCCCCCCCCCCCCCCTAATAACTTTTAAACGAATTGTCCGATTGGAAAAATTCTTTTTGCATTCGAAAGATCTCGGCGAGGACATCTCATTTCCATATTTTACTTTTTGATTTGAACAATTTTTTGTTCAATTTTGAACAGTTCAAAAAATTTTAACATTAGCACCTATGAGTGAATTTGAAGCAAATTATGTAAACTTTGGGTACAACATCCAAGTTCCCAAGCTCACTGGAATAAGTTCTTGGCGTGAAATATCAATTTGAACAATTTTTGTTCATTTTTGAACAGTTCAAAAAAATTAACATACCGCCTACGGGGAAATTTCAATCCTATATAATTCCTGATCTAACGGACGGATTTGCTTGGAACAAACTTTATCGGAAAGCTCTTATGACGTAGAACATGTACAAATAGAAAGTTCATCCAGAACTAACGAGCCTATTTTCCTATGAAATTTTTTGATCGGGATTTTCAAGAATATTTTTGAATTAATGAATGATTAAATAATTAAGCAAAAGAATGAATTAATAAATGGGTGAATAAATACATGAATGACTTAATAAATGAATGATTGAATGAATATGTATTAACCGTTGAAAAAGGTATATTTGAAGTAATTAAGAACTAAAGCTAAACGAGAAAGACAGAGAGAAAGATAGCTAAATTATAAATTTGAATTCGGTGTATACGGGAAAGTAGGCTCGTATAGTTCTAGACGGAACTTCTTGTTGTTTTCTGTCAAAAGATTTGGGTTAAACTTTTTTTCAAGTACAGCGACACTTAAACAGGCCCAACATAAAGAGTTATCAGGAATCAAAATTTAAAGTAATATTACTTTACTCGCATGGAATTATTTAATAATTTGTGAAAGAAAACAGCTATGAAATTCGTAGAAAAGTTTAAAATATTCAACATATTTTCTCCTTAACAAAATTGAAGGAAATATATTTTGCTGCTGCTAGAATAGCACCGTAAATAGAGCAACTATTTTTAATATTTCACGCTCCAACTGTAATCCAAGATTAAAATCTCACTACAATTTCAGATTAAATATTTTAAAAATTTAATCTTGCATTTTCAATGGAATCATCTTTGATATATTTCAATATGGATAAGAAATTTATTGTTTTCTACTTTCGTAGGATTAAATTTATGGAATTCATGTCGCTGCTATGTGTGTTGCCTTTTCCCCATAGTATAATAAATAAGGCGCTTATCTCTGTTTGAGAAATTGAAATTTAAATTGAATTCAACATCAGGAATAAAATTTTAATAAAGAATATGAAGCACCTGCTAAAGGAGAGCTTTATTTATGTTTCTTTATTTACCTATTTATTTCCCCCGAACCAGTTACATGCAGAAACTCACACAGTTTATTATATTTAAATAAGATTGGTAAGTATTAACTATAAGTAAATAAAATTTTTGTTCTTTTTTTCGATTTCTTCAAGGCGTTTATTTGATTACTATGAATCAGTTTTTTTTCTACAATCAAAGTCCAACCATCAGGAAAATGTTTTTATAATATTGGACATTAACAAATAAATTTGATTCACAAAACTTCAGCGTGAAAAGTTAATTCTCAGATACGAGTAATTCTCAGTAAAAATAATTTAAACAACGTAAAAACGCAGAAATATGCAAAAGATTGCAGACATGTTTCGAGGTTGAAAGTTTGAAGTTCAATGTATTTGAAGGAGGCATACATAAATAAATTTGTAAACTTAACATACGGAAAACAAAGAAGCCAATTGTTAAAATTACATATGAATTCACTACACCTAGCGTCAAACTGTTACACTAACTAATTGCAAATTCAATAATTAATAAATCATAGATGAGCACATTTTTCTTTACTAAAACATAAGTATCTCTTTAAATTACAACGAAGTTTTGCTTATAATGAGCAACAACAAAAATTATATCATGGAGATCGTCTTGAAAATTTTAAACCTAAAGGCATCCTTAAAATAAAAGTCTTTGCCTTACGTTTTCTTTTCACAATAATAATAATTTTTCACGTTTATCAAAACTAAAGAATTAGAGACGTCAAAGATGAGTGGCTAATTTGAATATTCACGCGTCAGAAAATGAAAATATTAAATCAACATTTTAACTACTTCTGAATAAATAGAATTTTCCCACAGCACTTCAACCATTAAGTGCGTTTCGTCTTTTAGTTTGATAAGAATACTAACAAAATCCAACCAATTTTATGTTTCCTACTTTTAATTATGTACATTTTGTGTCATTACAACATATCTTGGAGTCATTAAAACTTCAGATATTTAATTAAGAGTAAAAATGTAATCATAGAAGCTTGAAATTTGAAGTAAAGTTGTGTATAAAAGAATGTACTAAATAATTAAACGAGAAAATTTTTAAGAAAATTAAAATGTTGTTGTTTTTCAAGCAAATTAAAATGATATTAAACACAATGAAGCATGCAGTGCAGTTCGTTCTTTACTGTTGATGGAAGCGTATTCTTTATTCCCAAATAAAGGTAAAAATATTTCCAAATAATCATCCAGAGAATAACGAAATGATTTCTAATAAAAGTGCATCAATTCCTTGATGTAAAACATCTAATTAATAAAGATGAACTAATTATATTTTTCCCATTCATTTCGAAAAAATATTCAGCTAAAAAAAGGATCATAAGCAAAATACATGCTTGATGAATTTTTAAATCAAGTGGAAACACTTTTCAAAATTCATTTGCTCTATTTGAGACTTCTAGCACTTCGCGAAGTTTGTTTTCAACTGTTTCAGTCTTTTTAGCCGAACAATATATTTAACACATTTTCAATTTTTTGCTTCAAAATGTTGTTGTTGTTTCAAATGGGACAGCATATGGAACAAACCATTTTGCAGACCTAGTGCATTCCCCGGTAATCGGCATCCATTCTTTCAAGTATCACCACTGTCAGTGGATGCCATTACTACTGTGAGAATTTGGACGCTCAGTTTTCCCTAGATGGCGGCACCTGAGCTCTAATTGATGCAGATTGCACTAGGAATTTAATTCAGCCGAGAGTATCCAAGCCAATACTCAATGGATCTTTAACATGCCGCATAATCATACGACGTGGGCGCAGACGATTTTCTGCATCTTGAAGATCCACCGACTTGGGCCAGGTTTGAACCTGCGATATTGGATGTACGATGCCTGTGCCTTACCACTAATCCACCCTGTCGACTGTTTCAAAGTTATAACACAGAAAAATAAATGTTCTAAATCGGTTTCTTTTCAGTGGAACATTACTTAACCGTATTCACATGTAGGCTCAAGATTTCACGGAACAGTTATGATAACTTTCATGTTGAGCCTATGAATGTTGAACCCCTCATGAAACCTACACCTACCCGAAAATGTATGGATTTTACCGACCGATGTAGTTCGGCTTTCCCCTGTTAAAAGATCTATAAGAATTTTGAAAGAACAATTAAGTTGACTAGAGTTCGCCCAACAGTCAAAATTCAATCATAATAATCAAATTTCGCATTGAAAACATTATGGTATTTATATATAAGTATTATTCATCAAATTTGGCGATTATAACGTCGGGATTATTTTGATCATCCTCACTTAAATCAAACGTATTGTAAATCATTGTCGCCGGAGGGCCAATTGTGCTCATAAATATAACCGCTTGAACTTCTGACAATTTCGTACTAAGTTGAGTAGTAGTTGAATAAAACTTAAATGTTTGCTTCCATACACTATTCTCATTTTTCCTTCCAATGTTACAGAGAATCCTTCACTCTTATTGTGATTGCTTTTAATATTAGTACTAACCCCTTGCCTCTCGCTCCCGTCAAAATCACGGGCTGTAATGTTCCAAAGTAACGTTCCAAAACATTTTAAAAAATTCTCTCCTTAATCCCAAAAACTTATTTATTTATTGTCTTACATGCTAGATGATAGTATCAAACTATTTAAAGTATAATTAGAGAATAACCATTTTTTAAATGTTTTTCTGGAAAACAAATTGGCGCTTTGTTTTTGTTTTCGTGAAATGTATGCGACGGTTAAGGGGTTTACAGCAACAAACTGTTTTTAACAATAACTTTTATATTTGTTACCGAATAATTTATTCAACGAAGACATGTTGCCATCTGGTATCTATAACTGTATAACATTACAATTATAAATGAGACTTCCTTGACAAAAGGAAAAGGGAAATAATTAACTAGTAACAAACTGTTTCCAATTTTTTTTGCATCATGTCACTAAAACTCGTCAATAGCTACTAAACGAAAAAAGTAAGAAATCGGTTGAAAAACAGAGGGAAAAATGGTTCTTATCTTCTTTGTCTGCGCCTATTTATATATAGATTATCATAGTCGATGAGAAATATCTACGTTATTTTGAGCAATGTCTGTGGACTTTCATCAATAGCATGATAATTCAATCGCATATCGAAAAATGCTGCTCAATTATCAGGCATCTCTGAATTATTCACACTGCTATATGTTTATTATAATTACTATTCTAATGAAATCTATTTTTCTGATATCCCATCTAAACAATTAATTTTTAATTCTTGATGTCAAAAGATTTTTTTATACTTAAACGATTAATTGATTTTTTAACAATAAATTTTTTGGAGATGTATCAAAATTATGATAGTCTTGATAAATACGCAGAGCTAGTTTTCAAAAAAACTTCCAAAGCTCGGATAACAAATGTTTTCAAACTTTATTTCTTTTGCCAAGTTTTGATAAAGTTATATCGTGCACAGCCTCACTACGTTAGTTAAAAGTTTTAAGAATCATAAAAAAAGAAACCCTCCCATATGTAAAACGTTTTTCTATGCCATGCCATGATATTAATTTCTTTGAGCTAACTGATACAATACCTTAAGCTATTGAAATGCTGTTTTTTTGTTAGACTGCTTTTAAAAATTTTTGTTATATAAGTTCAACAATCACTAAATAACATAGTTATTTTTAATACTTAATATTTGGTATAATAAGCTGTTGGGCTTTATTTATTATTGTATTTACTTATTTATTTATATTTTAATTAAGTATTTATTTTTCGTATCCATGACGGTTAATAAAAAAGTAAACATGGTTACCTATGTGCATTCCAGCAACACAAAAGGAGCAAGTGCGTTTACATGCAGCAAACAACTGCGGCTGACAGCTGTCACAGTCAACTACCCAAACTCCACTTTGAGGTTATATTAGTTCGCCCTTATTTGTGTAGCTACGTTTGGCAACAAGCGCCTACAGCAAAATATCCTGTTCGCTGTTTATTTCTATGTTCTTCTGACAAGTTTCTATGTTCGAGATTTCATGTTGATAACTACTTTCACATTTGTTTTTTATCCGACGATCAAAAGGTGAAAAGAGGATGAAATATTTTACCAGGAAAATCATCAGGTTGAAACAATAAGAAAATAAACATCCTGTGCCTATCAAACAATATCTAGAATTGAACAACCCGAACTATAAAGAACAACCTGAATTTCTCCTTTTCAATTTCATGAAAAAACAATAAATGAGACGAATGCTTCCTTTATTCCTCAATGAATAAATTGTAACTTATCACAACACTCAATCTTCAAAATTGTGGAAAAAGATCTAGTTTAGATTTGGTTTTACTGTAAAATATTTAACAACAATTATTTTTGTGTTATTTTCAATAAAATGTTTTTAACAAATATTTTATTTCTTACGTCAAGGATTCTCACACTTTTCCGTCGGGACACCTTTGGAAGAATTCGAATTTTTTCCTAAGGCACCCTGGTCAACTACCCTTGATGTGTGTACACGTAAATATAGCTGCCCATTTGTACGATTTTTAGGGGGAAATATTACAGAAGCTGTAAGAACATTAAACCGAAGTTTGTAACTCATATTTGAAAATTCATGAAAAAACTCTAATCGTAAACGCCACACCTTTTTTAAAGGAACAAATAAAATTTCATACCACGACATCATTTACCCCCCGACACTTTTCATCTCTAACTGTGGCACCCAGGTTAAGAACTAGTCTTACGCAGCCTTTTTTTTTTTTAGCCATATTTAAAATAATTTTTTTGTGTAGCGAGTATTTTTGCGTTTTCTATTTTAAAAATGCGAGGAAAAGAATAGAAATCAATGAAACAAAGCTAATTCCAATACTTTTTTAACATACCAATGTTTTACCCTCAATAAATGAGGGATTTTTTTTTTACAGCATTTTGTTCAACTCTGTCAAAAGATGCGCAACTATATCGTTCAAACATAGAAAAACAACACACATACAGCAACATCCAGTCTAATAGAAATAGTTAATTTCAAAAACTGGATAAATATTTATATAACGTAATACCAGATTATTTTCAGCAGTATAAGTAAGAAACAAAATGATTGATTAGCCTGCTATGATTGTGGTGGAGCTTGGAGCAATATTTACAATTGTTATGAATCTGATATAAATCAATACATCGTGACTGTCGTGAAATTAAAAAGATAATTAAACTTATATTGCAGTAAAACATAGCCGTATCGACATAACGGAAAGCGGAAAGATTTTCTTTCAGAACTGTATTATTTCAGAAAAAGTAGAACGCATTTGTGTATTATATCCGTTGTAACTTCAAATAAATAAAAGAAATTAGAAACATACTTATATAGAAAATTCGTGTAATGGGTTTTTATCTATTAAATAAATAAATATTTTTCAGATAACAGTCGCTCAAAAAAAACTAAGTAGAATTGCATAAAATTAACTGGGAAAAATCTAAAATAAAAATTATGAATCTTAAAATCAATAAAATTGCATTACAAAAGAACTCTTAAATTATTTGAGCACAAAAAGTTAGTCTACTTCTAGATAATTCCTACTACATATTTTACTATGTGAAGTTATTAGCTAGAGACATGAGACCAAAATTTTGTTAAATTAATTAAATGCAGAAACTAGATTACTTGCAGATTAGACAAATTAATATTTTTAATGTTTACTGTTACATATTTTATTGTTTGAAATTATAAGTAACAAGTTTTATAAGATCAAACTGGTAAGTTATAAATACAACAACTAATATGCTTAGAAATTCTTACTCTTAATTACATACATTTTCTTATTTGAGAGAGAAATTATTAGTAACAAATTTTAGACGAAACAAATTGCAAGCTTTTAATTATGGACCATCAAAGAGCAGTTTAGATTTAGGCACGGGCTTTGCACTTAACAATTTTAATTGTATTGTTTCGAAGTGTTGGGAAGCCAGAAGGCAAATGGCAAGTGCTAAGTCTTGCATTTGTATAAAAAAATAAATAAAATTGCAAGGAAATTTTAAACACGATAAGTGGACATAAAAATTGCAAAATATATTTCAAATGTCTTGCAATTTTGGACTCTACAATGTTCTTGCATAAAAATCTTGTAATCTAAAACAGGGACGGTTTTAGATTTTTTATATATCTATCTATCTCTCTACATTGCTTCAAGTAGGTATACAAGCGAGATTAATCTAACGAAAAAATCGAATTCTCCAAGGAGCAAAATTTTAATTTTCCAATTTTTATAAATAAATGAGGCTCCAAAATGTCTTTTTAAATTGTTTTGCGGGAGAAATATTCCTGATTTTTAATCTAACCTTTCCATCAGAATCATCATCGATACTCCAAAGCAGACATGAATTTTCAGCGTAGCGCTTCTCCAAAGATTTGCATTGGAGCTAATCATACTTCACGATTCATATTTATTGCCTTTCTCGTAATAACAAAGTGGAATTTTTCCTCCACTTGAAGCAATTTCAGTTGGAAATGGAATTCAGCATTGTGAGTAAATAAACCGTAAGGATTAGTATTAAATGTTTTACAGAACATTGAATGAATATTTCTAAAAATGTTTTGCGATGAAGTAATATATTTCCTGAAAGTCTTACACAAAAGTTTGAATTAAAATTTTCAATATTCGCATAGCGATGTTTTCCAGTACGCTGAAAACTGATCGTATTAATTTTCAGACTCAAACAATGATAAATTGCTTTTATATTAACATTTTTGAAAGGTTAATATAAAAGCAATTTTTGTGAATGCTTTTATTGAAATCAGTTAATATAAAATATTTTGCTTTTTACTATCTTTTAAAACATTTCCCATTATAAAATTATGATGACAAGAAAATGAGAAAATCTCGGTCCTATGCTTTTTAAAATATTTGAACTAGTTAAAAAAATTAATTATTGACAACTGCTCAAAACAATTGGTAATTGGTACTTTTGATTATCTGCGTTGAAAATGATTTTATTTAAAAGTACGCCAATCTAATTGAATGTTGAACATCAACCACTTTTCTGAGTTGCACCACCCCTCAATGCATTAATAAATGCCGTAAAAAGGGTGCAACTTTGCTCCAAGGCTGCAACATTGCACCGTACACAGTTTCCACACATTAATGCGCTCTATCGGTGCAAGTAGAGGTTTAGGAAAATCCTATAGTTAGCGATGATAATGTTGAATCTTAACGAACGTGTAATAACCTGGTCAGTTATCAGTTGTGGTTATCAAAAGAAAAATTATTTGAGATCACAGTTTTTGAAGTTTTTTAAGCTACCAGGAGAATATCATCTGGATTTCACGTTCCCCTGGTGATTTGGTAAGTTTATACGTTAATCACTACATTAGTATCTACAATTTGTCGTATTAAGCAATTTAAAATGTTTGTTAGTTCTGTCATAAGCTCACATGTTAACAAAGATGACAACTTGGGGTACAACTTTGTGCCACTCAATTTTCTTACTTTTTGAACTCCAATCCCCTTTTTGTTGGTGACAATGTTGTGATGCACCATCAACATGGCACAAAAAAAGACTTCAGAAAAAGAAACACCAGTCTGTTATGTAATTATGAAATACTGTAGGAAATTGTACCTGGGGATTAAGCTTGATACAATTGACGATAAAGGAGAAACTCTAGTATCTCTCATGGTGAAAAACGGCAAATTTTGACCTTGGGCAAACCCTAGGAATGTAGTGTGGTACCACCAAGAACAAATTGTGAGGAACATTAGCCCCACCGAGACACATTCGTAATTGGTAACTTAGTCGATATGAAGCGCTGACTCTTCTTTTTAGAATTTAAACTGACATGTAATGTAATTAAATATTTTTTGTGATGTAATATTTTGAAACAGCTTCTAGATGAAACAGACAGTTGAACTTCTAGATGAAAAACCTCCAACTAAAGATGAATGTTTTTCATCTAGAAGCTCACTCTTTTTGAATTTAAAAAGGGCTTCTTGTAAACTCGAAACACGTGTCTGTAATTTTTGCAAATTTTGTGCTTAATTTTACTCTGATTTTTATTTTTACCTTGTAGGAAAAATGGTTTGCATTTTATTTCGTAGCTTGAATGTTATAGATGTTGCGCCGGCTAGTGCTGGTAACCAGTATACCGGACGCCACGAATAAAAGGGATATATATATGTATATATATATATATATATATATATATATATATAAAGAGAGAGAGAGAGGGAGGGGGGAGTTAGAAAGAGACATAATTACATCTTAATTTTAACATTAAAAATTACTTCTGTGTTTATTAAATTCATATTCCTCCACTGTTATTTAAACGAAATTATACAATTTACTCAACTAATGCTTCTACTTTCAAAAAATTCAACTGCTGGATATTTTTGAACGCGTTCCATCCCTGCTGCGTTATGAGCAAATCGCACACGTTCCTCCAAAATGCGAATCTGTTTCATAACAATTTGCTCCAAACTAAGTGATTTCGAACTGCACTTGGGAGCCCCGATAAGACATTTGGCAGTGATCCAAAACTTCTAACTTTCCTAATGAGCTCACACTATTCACTGAATACTTCATTCTAAAAGCAGTTAAATACACCCAGATGGTGACCTAACTATTAAGAAAGCAATTTCCGAACCGCTGTTTGCGTTTACGATATGCTTTATTATATAGCTACAGTTAGAGAATTTCATTCGTATGCATTCTAAGGAGTAATAATCTTTTAGAAGACATTTTGATTTTTTTTTGAATAAGGAGTCACACGTTGGAAGAATCTGCCATAATTACATGTGATGCGGTGTTGCCAAATTCACAAAGGAAAGAAAACCACTTTGCCATTTTTTATGAACAGCATTTTACAAAATGATGCCACAAAAAAACAAAAATATTAGTAATTAGTATATTTATTTGAAAAAAATTAAGAAAAAGGAAAAACCGACATAAACTGGATTCGAATTAAGAGCTTTTAGTACTTGATTTGAGACATTTTATTAATTTGAATGGAATGCACAGGATGATTGTAAAAACCTTGCCAATACGGAAAAGTTTTTACACTAATCACCCTCTACGAACTTGACAATGTGTGTCAAATTTGTTAATAAAATGATTAAATAATATTTAATATATCTCATTGAGTGGGAAACATATAACTGACTGCTTATTGCTTTTACTGATTTTTTATTATTTTTTTTCCTCGTGTTTAATTAAAGTCGACAAACACATTGTGTCAAGTGTCCACTAACCAACCACCAAGCTCAAAAAAAGTTTCTTTTCGTCCTAAAAATATTTTTTCAACAATATTTATAGTATTTTACACTTTTCCAGTCAGTTATCAGTACATAAAAGTGAGTGTTGCCACATAATTGCTTTGAGTTAACTGACAGAGTTAAATTTTCGTTTTATTCAGCATTCTTGAGCATAAACCTTCTTGAACATTTTATTTCAATTGCATTCGTCAATCATAATGAGTGCAACTGCAGTTTGTCAGATAGGTGTTAAAAAGCCTATGCCTGTGAATGGAACGAAACGTAAAAACAAATATGTTTCATGATGGCAGTTCAAATTACCGTCTGGAAAAATTTTAATGCTGCCACACATTTTTGTATGCTGCTGACTGATTGGAGTAGTGGTGTTGAGCAAATTCAACATTTCATTGGAACAAACCATTGTGAATGTCATTTGAATCTTCATAGCTCCCATAAATGAATACTGTTCTGTTTAAAATGTAAACAATAGGAGTACAGTGTGTCTCTGAGAAGAAGACGCCTGACTCTGCGAGAGCTCATTTTTCTTAGGGAGAATTCTTGTATTGGCCCAGAGCCAACAACTTTATTGTACGTTATTGGCGGGGAAAACCTGTTCTTCTTAACCTTATTGTAACAGACACAATTGTTTAATCCTTTTCCCGGAGGAACCACCAAATAGTAACAAGACGGTAAGCGCATAACTTATTTTCCAAACATAATGAAATGTTTATGTTTAGCTTGTTCTTTCTCCTTATTGGCTGTTTCACGGCTAGCTAGATTCCAAATGTAATTCATCGGTGATCATTTGTTTTTATATATCCCATTGAGTGGGAAAAATATAACTGACTGCTTATTGCTTTCACTGCTTTATTATTATATTTTTCTCGTGTTTAAGGAAAGTCGTCAGACACATTGTGTCAAGTGTCCACTAGCCAATCACCAAGCTAAAAAAAGCTTTTTTTGTCCTAAAAATATTTTTTCAACAGCATTTATAGTATTTTTCACTTCTCCAGTCCGTTATTAGAACGTAAAAGTGAGTGTTGCCACATAATTGTTTTGAAATTTCGTAACTGTTACTCTTAACTGACAGAGCTACATTTTCATTTTATTCATCATTCTTCAGCATAAACCCTCTTCAACATTTCATTTCAATTGCATTCGTCGATCATCTCACCCCCAAAATATACGCTTAGTTTGACAATATTACTTCTTAACAGTATATGGATAATCGAGAAATCTGCGTAATTAAATGATAGGGTACCGGAAGATTCTGATAATCGAATGATCAGCAATTAGTTGAACTCGACGAGTGAATTCAGGCAAATCTTTCCCTCGATTATGCACAACAATACTTATTAGGAACAGTGACCTCATTAAGAACAGATGCTGATTACATTTTTGCGCCATTCGCTCCAAGGGGATGGAGCTATCAAGCTTTTGTGGGCGCTGTATCGCGAAGCGTAATACATAGAATTAAGCGAAATTTTTTACACGCATACGTCCTGACGGAAAGCAATGTTGATTAAATTTTGGTGCTATTCACTACAAGGGGAGAGGAGAAATCAAACTTTTTCTCACTAAGACTCACTCAGCACTATATCTCAAGAATACAACAATTCAAACAATTATATTCTGTCGCCAATCGCTCCAAGGGATCATTTGAGTTTGCATTATACTGTTGCCATTTAACCTACTCGTTAACAAATGAAATTCTTAGTAATATTTTTAGCATTTTGAGGCTTTGATGGTAGCAAAACCTTTAACTAGATTATCTTTGTTTCAAATTATTTTTCATACTTTTTTTAATAAGGATTTGTATCATAATGGAAATATTTGGCAAGTAGTGATATTCATATGAAGGAAATAGAAGAAAGTTCCGTTCCACAACAAACTAGTTATTATAGTTATTGCTATACGTATAGTAATAATGCATAGTTTTTGCAATAAAGCTTATGTAAAACAATAACAATGATTTTATTTAGAGTTGTTTTTTGTTTAAAAAATGCCTTAGCAAGGATTGGCAAACATCTCCGAAATGAATTTTCTGCTCCATTGACTGTTGATACAGTTTCAAATAACTATAAGAAAAGCAGTAAGCTGATGACTGCACAGAAACTAGTCCAAACAAGAAGTTCCGTCTAGAACTATACGAGCCTACTTTCCCGTATACACCGAATTCAAATTTATAATCTAGCTATCTATTTCTCTGTCTGTCTTTCTCGTTTAGCTTTAGTTCTTAATTGCTTCAAATATAATTTTTTCAACGGTTAATACATATTCATTCAATCAATATTTATTAAGTCATTCATGTATTTATTCACTCATTTATTCATTCATTCTTTTGCTTATCCATTTAATCATTCATTAATTAAAAAATATTCTTGAAAATCCAGATCAAAAAATTTCATAGGAAAATGGGCTCGTTAGTTCTGGATGAACTTTCTATTTGTACATATTCTACGTCATAAGAGCTTTCCGATAAAGTTTGTTCCAAGCAAATCGGTCAGTTAGATCAGAAATTATATAGGATTGAAATTTCCCCGTAGGCGGTATGTTAATTTCTTTTGAACTGTTTAAAAATGAACAAAAATTGTTCAAATCAATATTTCACGCCAAGAACTTCTTCCAGTGAGCTTGTTCATGGGAACTTATATCTTGTACCCAGAGTTTACATAATTTGCTTCATTTTCACCCATAGGCGCTAATGTTAAAATTTTTTGAACTGTTCAAAATTGAACAAAAAATTATTCAAATCAAAAAGTAAAATATGAAAATGTCCTCGCCGAGATCTTTCGAATGCAAAAAGAATTATTCCAATCGGACAATTCGTTCAAAAGTTATTAGGGGGGGGGGGACAGACCGACAGACCGACCGACACACTTTTTCCCCATCTCAAAACCCTACTTTCAATTTTTTTATTTTTCAATCTTTATTTAATTACTTAACTTATTTTTGACTTTTCTTGATTTCTAACGATATTTTCACGATACATTAAGCCTTCTTTCATGCTTTATTATTTTTTTTTTTTTACTTTTACGGTAAAGTAGGCTAAAAAGGGAGATTTTTACTGTTCATAACCGCACGCGGGGAAATATTTCAATGTCGAGGATTTATTAAGCTCAAAAACCATCCATCACTGTCTAAATTTTTAATACTGTGTGATCATTATTTTACCACGAAAAGAAGTAAAACAAACAGGATTATCAGAAGCGTATTTTTCAGGAGTCTGTATTAGAAAGTAGATGAGCTTGATTGATTTATTTCAATAGTATAGAAATGTGTCATGAAAAAGAAGTAAAGCATTTCTTTAATTGTTTTTCAAAACAAATAAGGTGTAAGGACAGAAACAAATAAGGTATAAGGTCTTTTATCATGAATATGATAAAAGATTTTATTTTTCATTCTTTAAATTTAACATTTTGAAAGCCTTTAAGTTCTTCAGACCCCAGAACTAAGCACAAACAATTTTAACGCAATTTTTTTGGTTCTCTGATTTAAAAAATGATTATAAAACAAAATAACTAAAAAAAATTTTTTAATTTTAATTAATAATTAGTTCAAATAATAATTAATGCCCAATTTCCATGTTTTCCATGTTTAAAACGAAGTAAACTATCTGTTGACTAATTTAAAAAACGATTGGGTGTTTTGGCTTTCAAATTACACAAACAGTAGTTAATAAACTGTATTTTAAAATGTACCCGATTGCGTACACTTGGAATGAAGAGGCTGATAAACTCGGCCGTAACTATCGGCTGTAAAAACAAAATAAATTTTTGAAGGTTTTCTTTAAATATTTGTTTTTGCATGACAACAACAGGAGATTGTTGATTACGGCATTTTTTTTCGCGATTTCAGAGCTTTGGCGAAATTTTTGGTCGCTAATTAAATGGATTTCCGAACGAAAATACTGAAAAAGGTTTAGTTGATTGATAAAAATTAAACGCTTTGCTAGGCAATTTTAGACGTAGCGGTACAAACCAACCGCTAAAGGTCTCGAATTTAAAAAAACAATCCGTATCCGTTGCAAACTTACAACAATAAGAACGATAGACAAGCGTTAAATTAACAGTTTTCCAGCAAGAAAGGGCAAGAGCCAACAAAGTGGGTGGGCCACGAGCCGCGGGTTGGACTACACTGTTCTAAGTGATTGCATGAAATAAGGATGCTCCGCAAAGACTGTACGTCCAGTTCGAGAATAGATTCACTGAAGCCGAAAATTACATTCACACAACTCATTTTAACTAAAAACAGTCGTCTCCTTGAAAGATCAATCTGAAATTGCATCAGTCAAGGTTAAAATTCAGTTCATCAGGGTTGAAATTTGATTGAGGTTTAAGTCGAGTTAATCAAGATTAAAACTACAAATGCAAATATAAATACAAAAATGACGACCAGCAACCGGGTCTGGAACCAATTAGGCTGGCCCTAGTCAATTTATTAAACCCCAATAAAAATTAAAAACCCTCTGATAACTACGTATTATCACATTACAAGTAACAATTGCTTTGGTAAACAACCCTTTTGAAGTAGTAATTTTTCCTGATTTCAGATTAGTATGAGATTTCCATTTTATTTATCTTTTTTAATAACATATTATTTTTCATAGAGAAACCGAAAATAAATATTGTAAGAAAAATATTTTAAGCCATTTTTTAAAATCCTCACGTTTTGATAAAATACCCTCAAAATATATACTACTTAAATTGAAGCAAAAGTATTTTTGTTAAAAGTAGTCGATGCACATCCATCATAAGAAAGCAATAAATAAAATTCCCAGAAGAACACATCCATACAAAATTGATGTATTGCCTTCTGAAACATTCGGCCTACTGCATCATAAAACTCCAGATTTGTGCTGCCCAAAACTCTGAAAATCAAGCATCAAGATTAACGTAGTTCCTTGCGCGAGTTTGAATAATACATTGAGCTATCTCCTTAGTAGCCCTACTGTCAAGAAGATTGCTCCATAGTTGAAGTTACGCTCCAGTGGACTTTGAGATTTTTTGACTGTTGAAAGATTTGCGTTTCGAGCTATTGCTTTATACATATAGATTAAATGTAATCTACAATATATTGTAGATTTCTGAAGCAGCTATAGTTCTTTTCTGAAACAGCTATAGTTCTTACGATAAATATATTCATTGTGCTCATAGTTTTACTAATTAGTTGTGTGTTAATTCTTCAAAGGAGTATCCTCTTTAATTTTGTTAATGTTTCTTATTGTATATTACAATTTTTTCACTTTTTTTTATGATGCATTGTTTTTTTTTTTTTTCAAACTTATATCACATTATAGGTGGAAAACCGAATTCACAAACTTTGTATTATTGTCTTAGGGAAATTGAGAAAAAAATTCAGGATTCAAAAATGTTTGATGTCCTTTTGTCCCAAAGCTCTTTTGATATGCTTAAGTACGCAAGTATTGAGAAAACATTTTTAGCAAATACAACCGCAATTGCATCAAAACTCGTTAAGTGCATGACGTGTACGATCGATATACCGAAACTGGTGGATATATGCCTGGGTTTTACGGTTCGACCACGAAGTTCTGACACTTGAGCACTTCTGCGCATGGCAGAAAAAGACGAATCCATTGGAGTTTAGGAAAATTCGTTTTGCAGTTGCGTTTATTAGTACGCGAACCAGACTATTTGCTTCTCTGTTTGTTGAAGGGAACTAAATTTTAAACTAGCAGATAGCATCAGTTCGAAAGAAATCAAGTATGCTAAGCAAACTAAAACCAGAATAGAATACGGCACATTCCTTATACCAGCAGATTATTTCCCTTAACCCTTTATAAGGCGGTGGGAAGTATCTCCCCACCTAATTTATCAAGTTACAGATGTTTATAGTAAGTTATTTTACCCTTTCTGATTGTTAGAGTCTTGCAAAGACGCTGGGAAGCATATTTGCCACCACATGCATCAGTATTCCCATATTAGAACATTAACTCCCCCCCCCCCCACGCGGGGGTTCGGGGGGTACAAAAAATCATGTTAATCTTATTTAATGTCCTATATGAATTTTTTCTTTGAAACGAACCAAAATCCAAAAAATATTTTCATATACGGATGCTACAAAAAAATGGCCTTATCAAGGGTTAAACATAAATGGATTCCTCTTGGCACTCTGCCAGTCAGAGGATTTTTTTTTTTTTTTTTTTTGTGGTGGTAGAACTGTAATTAGAGCAGTGTACGCCAAAATTTTGGGGACACTGAGCAACAGTAAGTTTTTAAATTCTCTTACTAGCTGCCCCCCCCCCCTTGTCCCCATCTAAAAAGTAGTAAGAAACTCAATTTTGAGTTGTTAACCTACTTCTAGTTCCCATATGATACGAGGCACCAACAAGTTTTTCACTGCTAAGGCAGTCGTATTGTAAGGAAAACAAATGTACAGATTTTGTTAATCTGTTGTAATCGCAAAAAAGTGATAGTACAATTGTAGCGAAAAATTACGCATTAAGTGCTAAAAAGTCTTTCTAAAATTCTTTCAAAATGATTTTTAAAAATTATGATATAAAAGGTATTTTTAATGATTGTATATTTATTAAGATTTTTAAACAGTGGAAGTATCAAGCATCAACGCCAATAGCTGAAAATGATTCATTGCCACATCCTTTTGAAGCAAGCAAACTTTACACTGCTAAGATTATCGCATTGTAGATAAAAGATATTTAAAATTTATATTGGTTATCATTTATTAAAAATCTTTATACTGAAATAATGACTTTCCTCAAAATTTAATGAGTTTCTCAGCCACACGCTATTCAATGTAATGGAGAAAATTTAAGGGGGATTTTTTCTTTGTAATACTTCCCAAACGTTCTAGAATTAAAGTTAACATGGAATTGACTATCAGAAACTTAGTTAAATTTTAATACTTTTTTTTTCTCGTTAGAATCTCAGAAAAAGGACAAAAAATTCAAATTCAACAATTAACTAAAAACGAACTCCGAACTTCAGAGTCCAACCCATGATAATAACATACTCCGTGGAATGCACGTACAAAGTTTCAAAGCTGTATCTTTAAATGCAAAAAAACCTTAGGGATTTTACTACACGTCATTGATCAAAAATACAAAGCAAAGGAAAATGCATTTAAAGATTTTAAGTGCAGAATGAAAGCAGATAAAGTCATTTAAAAAAAAGAAGAATAACTTTTAAAAGTTTTTTTTTACCTCCAACGGGGACAACGGGGCTGCATATGGTTACAAACCTTTTTGCACACCTAGCGCATTCCCCGGAAATCGGCACGCATTCTTTCAAGTAGCAGCACTGTCGGAGGATGCCATTACTACTATGAGGTTTTGACGCTCAGTTTCCCCTAGATGGCGGCACATGAGCTCTAATTGATGCAGACTGCACTATGAAAATAATGTAAGCGGAGAGTATCAATGCCAAACGGGTACTCAAGGAATCTTTTACATGCCGCATACTCATGCGACATGGGCGCAGATGATTTTCTGCATCTTGGAAATCCACCGACTTGGACCAGGTTTGGACCTGCGAATTTGGACGTACGAGGCCTGCGCCTTACCACTACGCCGCCCTCTCGACAATTTTTAAAATTAATAGCTCACGTAACTTTGAAATTTTGAACGCGGCCACGAGTTACTAATAGCACGCGATCGACAGTTTGGAGACCACTGAACTAGAGGAGGCCGTTTACAGGAGACGCTTAGTTATAACCACTGTGATATTTTGAGTAAGTCCGGATTACTTTGCAGATTTATATGATAAAAAAATCTTTAAAACGGTTTGAAACGGTCTTCAAGCAAGCGTTGGCTCCTTTTAGAACCAGAGCACACCTAACTTTACTCCAAAGATACAGTGCGGGAAATTAAATGAAAATAGCAAGTTTTTCGAAATTATTATGTTTCTGAAAAGCTGTCATTTGTCAGTAATTTTAAGTTTATTACATTTGATTAAGTAACGTTAAATGAGCTAGGACCAATAATTTTCTTATGAAGTGTGAGCACTTTTGTTGCAATAAATGAACACAGAAAATTCTTGCCATTCGGTCACGACACATAAACTTTAGTTATTTCAATCAATGCGAAACAAATCATTAAAATTAACATTTTCTGATTATTACTTATGTAACTTTAACGCGCTCATCAGTTTAAAGAATGAAGATATACATAATTCATAAAAATTTCTTTTTGTACTGAGAGACCCAAAAACTTGTTTGACAAAAATTTCATTTTGTCACAAATCTAAAAATAGAATTATAAATTAAAATAAATAAAATCATAAAAATTCCTTTTTCAGTTTTGTATTCATAATTTAACTCTTAACAATGAAATTCAAAGAAAAGATTGTCAGTTCTATTAAAAATAACTTCATTGTAATCATTTAAACTTTTGTTTTTCATCAAAAAACGTCGTTCCGTCACCCTACACCAGTTCTTCACACGGCATGATAATGACGTAGACTGGTTTGAGACGCTGCTCTGATCAGTAAATTTAATTTTAAATATGATAAGGAACAGCTGTTTTACTCAGATCTATCCTGAAACCTTTTTGACGATTCAGAAATCTACATGTCAGGTAGATTAAGATAATTATAGGTTCAGGAAAACGAAAATAAGATCGTTGTGGCTTGAGTGAGATACTTTGTTTCAATTCTAAGAATTAAAACTAAGCAGTATCAAAAATGAGCAAAAAAAAATAAAACAACAATAAAACAAACTCAAAAACAAAAACTTTAAATTTCAAGCAAATACCTGCTATTACTGACTCCGAGACGACGAATCATGTGGTAAAAGATGTTTTCTGATACTTTTGGCTACCTCAGATAATTTTCACAGGAAAGTAAATCACTAATTACGTCTTCTTTTTCAACAAGCGAAATGTCTTACACACTGCAAAAATTACAGAACACCATCGTTACGTCGATTGAATCAATAAGTAAATAAAGTCATCCGAGCTGGTTACAAGCAGTTTGAGTGTAATGTAATGCACCAGTCTTCCACTAAGTTTTTTACAAGTTACGGCAATTTGTTGCTTTTCTACAAAAATCGTCCACTAAATTTTGGTTTCCCGCGGAGTGTCGATAAATATCAAAGAAAGTTGACAACTTAAAGTGGAAGGTTTGTTGATGCGCGCTTTGAGATAGCAACTTGTAGAAAACTAGTGTGGAACTGTTCCTCCTCCACGCACGCACCCCGAACGTGACGGGGAGCCATTTCTTTGGCAATAAGTTTTCCACTTGTTGCTCTAAATTTGAGAAGAGCAACGTTTAGTTTTCTACAAACAATGTTTTGCCAACTTTTAGTTGTGTCAACTTTGACGTAAACGCGGCTTTAGGAAAACATGAGTTAATGTACTTATTTATTTATTTATTTATACCTCATCAATCACCTACCCTGACGAGGGTTTAACCGGATGTGGTGATTGAAAGGAACGAACAGAAAAATAACAGAAAAGAAAGGCCCTGCGAGCGACTTAACACCCGCTGGGTGTCACAGAGCATGTGATGCTACCTATACAAATTTTGAAAAATAGAAAACAGAGTACAAACTTAAAAAAAGAACATTGTAAATAACAAACAACAATAATAATAATAAAAATGACATAAATAAGATAAACAAAGAAAATAACAAAGATTTGAGAGCTGCAATTGAAAGTCCTATTGAAATTATTACAAAGGAAGCTGAAAGTCCTCTCCATGAGTGTTTAGGAGGAACATAACTGCATGCAAGTTCTTTAGAGTATGAGTTAATGTAAAAGACTATGGGAGAAAAGATATAAAATATAATTAAAAGGTTGTTGTTGTTGTTGTTGTTGTTGTTGTTGTCGTGTCCTCGCGCGTCGTGGCGAGGAAGAATGGGTACGCTGTTCCTGAGTCTAACGGGGCCCTTGTAGGCAGAAGTCAGATTTCCGCCCCTTTGAAAGGTCTCTTAGTTTTTTGAACCCGCTCCCAGATGAGAGACCGTCACCTGGGATTGGCACACCCAGAGGTATCGTTTCACTTGGAGGACATTGGAGACACGACCTATTCAACGTGCACCAGCTCCCTTTAGCGTACACGGCCCTACAGGAACCAGCCGCGAGAGGTTGTCATCCTCCCAAACAGTGACCTCAGTCAATGTTGCTTCACTTTCAGTGTTCTGCGGGAACCAAGATTCTACCGACTGGTCCACTGCGGGACATAATTAAAAGGTCTAAATGGAAAATGGTTAAGCTTTCTAAACACGTAAATATGAAACCAATAAATGATGTTTGAAAATTAACCCTAAGCACATTTACAGCTCAACCACGAAGTTCTGACACTTGGACAGTTCTGCTCATGACAGAAAAGGACGACTTCGTTCAAGTTTTAGGGAATCTCATTTCGAAAGTGTGTTCATTAGTACGCGAATAAGAATGTTTGCTTCACTGCTTCTTAAAAACCAAATTTTTAAACTGGAAAATAGTATCCGTTCAGACCACATCAAGTGTGCTAAGCGAACTAAAGCGAGAACAGCATACGGCACACTCTTAATACCAGCAATTTCTCCCTTGAACATGAATGGATTCTTCTTGTCGCTCTGGCAGTCAGCGATCTTATTTTGCGGTAGAACAATATCTTTTTCATAAAGTTGCTGAACTTTAACTTCGTGTAGCTGGAATTATTGTCAACAACTGTGCCTCACCAAATTCAACTTACCCTTTCGTGCGTAATACAGAAAATTGCTAAATGAAAATGGCACATTTTCTCTGGACGTCATACTAACGAACAAACATAATTTTTAAGCTGGATAACTGGTCCAACAATAAAATAGACCAAACTGAGCAATGAAGACTAGTTGCGCGGCTATAATGTTTTACTTCCTTTTATTTTAAAAAAATAAATAAGTAAATAAATAATGGTGATAAAAATAAACCACCAAAAAGTTTGATAACTTGCTTTAAAAGAAAATGAACAGGCTTTGAATTAAATTTTAATATCTCACTACTGCGCCGAATTCTGAGAAAATTTCATCAAAATTTATCCAGAAATACTGAGAAATTTATATTATAATATAGACTTGAATAAAAATATAAAAAAATAATCTCACAACTGTAGCTGTGCCGGGAAATATGCTTGCCTAACACCAGGTGCAAACTTTCAAAAATGAAACGTTTCAAATTGTCATTAATGTAGAAAGTCTATGAAGTTAAAAAATGTTTAGTCCTTCAAGTGTTTAATTTTGAAAGAATTTTATAGATTAACAGTATGTTGTATTGAAATACAAAGACTTTTCTATCCTGGTCTTTAAAATACAAAATCTAATTGCATGCAGCATTGAAAATATTGAGTTTAGTAAAAGAAATTGAGACGTATTTTTGAAAAACATACATTCCCCATCAAAATTTCCTTTTGATAACAGAAAATAGGATTTATCTCTCTCTTACTGAAACTCCCCTTACTTCAAAAATAAAGCTTACATTTTCAATCTTTCAAGATTAGATTGGATCCCGAGATATCCTGCTAAAATTCTTTCCTCAAAGCAAACGCTCGCAAATTTTAATCTAACATTCTCTACGAACTAGTCATCGATATTCCTAGGTAAATATGAGTTTTCATTTCATGGTTTCGCAATGGATTTGCTTTTTCAGGCTGATCATATTTTATCAAACATATTTCTAGAAAATGCTCCGTCACAACAAGATGTTTTTATCGTCCAATGTTTTTCTTTTTTGCAAAATGATTGAAACCAGGACTGGAAGGGTACTTTTTTTATTATATAGAAAGTATAATCAATAGATGTGTCCTGCTTCCGTATTTATTGCATTTTTAAGGGGGGGAAGAAGTTCCGTCTAGAATTATACGAGCCAACTTTCTCGTATACATCAGTATTAATAATCTAACTATCAAATTAATAATCTAACTATCAAATTAATAATCTAACTTACAAATTAATAATCTAACTATCTCTCTCTCTCTCTCTCTTTCTCATTTAGGTTTAATTTTTAATTACTTCCAATATACCTTTTTCAACGGTTTATACATATTCATTCACTTATTCATTTATTCATTCATTCAGTCACTCACTCATTTATTCATCTTCATTCATTTACTCTACGTCATCTGTGATATCTGATAACATAAATCTCTCTCTCTCTCTCTCTTTCTCATTTAGCTTTAGTTCTTAATTACTTTAAATATACCTTTTTCAACGGTTTATGCACATTAATTCACTCATCCATTCATTTATTTATTCATTCATTCACTCACTCACTCATTCGGAAATATCCTTAAAAATCCAGATTAAAAAATTTCGTGAAAAAATAGGCTCGTTTACTTCTGGATAAACTTCGTATCTGTCCATATTCTACGTCATAGCATATTTTCGATAAAATTTGTTCTAAGCAAATCCGTCTCTTATAACAGGATTTATATAGGATTGAAATATCCCCGTTGGCGCTAATTATTATTTTTTAACTGTTCAGTATTGAACAAAAAATTGTTCAAATTTAGGCGAGATCTTTCGAATGCATGCCAAAAACACACATTACTTTCTTGGAAATGCAGATTATTTACCGACTGAAAAATAGATTTTACAGACGGAAATGTATATCACTTACGGCCAGAAATATAGATCGCTTTTAGCCAAAATGCTAGATCAGCGGTTCCTATTCTTTTTTTTTTCCGCGTACCATCATTTTTCTTGCAAATCATTTGCGTACCACTGCTAATGTAACTTTATTATATGGAATAGAATACTAATAGATTATAGAAAAATACTACGACGATTAGGTTATTTCAATCACGCCATTTTTATAGTTAATGCAGAGAAAAGCGTTTATTAAAAGAAAGCTATATTGATAAAATAAAATACATGAAATAGATAAAATATATTTTTAATACGTACTTCCAAAAGAGCATTAGAAATACGTCTTTAAGTACAAAATACCTATCATGTAAAAAAAAGAAAAAACAAAATTGATGAGAAGGTTGCTACTGCATGGCAGATACAAGCGAGGTGATATCTCTTTCCGTAGTTTTAACCTGACTTAGTTTTAACCTAAAATTTGGGTTGACATTTAAGTTGCTTCTATACTTATTTTTAATAAATACCAAATTGGAAAACACAGTTTCAAAGATGAGTGGTTGTGAACTGAATTAAAAACATCAATGCTTTTCTTGACAATAACGGAAATTCATTTTTAAATTAAAGCCAACGTTCTCCCAACTCTGATCGGGCAAATTCGATCTTCAATCCTGAGTTTTTTGTGTTTTAACCTCTTCTCTTTTTTTTTTGGCCTTCACGCGTACCACCTGGAGAGACTTCGCCGACCACAGTTTGAGAGCCGCTGTGGTAGATCACTTATACGAAAAGCACTACGATGGTGTGCCATGCAAAATTGGTTCTACATTACGTCCGATACATATTTAGCACAGAACAGAGCATATAAACGCCATTCAGCTGTCATGCCGCCATCTTTCTCAAAAAATCCTTGCAATAATATTTTTCTTTTCAACAAGCAACGAGACTCGACAAACTAAAAACGTACTCAAATTTGGATCATTTTTGCTCTCATACACATATTTATTGAACCAAAAAAAAAATTTGATGATTCTATTCACCAAAAATTCAACTTTCCAAAAAGGGATGAAAACGAAGTGTAACCATTTTGAAGGAGATCAAAGTACATAAATTTATTTTTTTTTAAAGATCTATAACCAGTGAAAATTAATATAAATACAAACACCAATTACAGCATATAAACAATATAACAATAAGTTATAATGTTTATAATAAGACATTTGAAGAGTTTAGTGGGTGAACATGCTTTGAAGAGATGCATGTTTTTGACAGAGTTTTTGATCCATTATCTGTTTTAAAAACATAACATTTATTTTTTTCGCTAACCCTTCCAATAAAAGTATTTTCGATGATGATACAAGATCTGCAACAATTAAGGAATTTTAGTTGGTAAAGATTATGGACATCGAAAAGAAATTAAGACCTTAAAAAAGCGAATCTTATAATTTCAATTTCATCATTATAACATTGTACTAAAAAGGAAATTAGCCTAAATTGCTCACCAATCATCTGAAATTCACACATTTTGCGTCTGTGTTAAATTCAAATGTTTTTTCTCTATTAAATTAAGAAAAAAAAAGAAACTTGCACAGCTGCCTTGTATTTAATCTCTTTTAAAAAGTACAAGAACTAGTCAGTTCGAAACAACCATTAAATAGATGCAAGTTTTCTAAATATATTTTTTTCGCTAGTGTGACTGACCTAAATGAGACTTCACGTGATGAAATGTATTTCAGAAACATTGATTATAAACTTATGATTTGAAAATAATATGACTCAAATATAAGTCAAATATATATGAGCAAAAGAATAAAAGGACAAAAGAAAAATTTTGGGTAAAACGAGCTCAAAGTTGGAATTATATGGGAGCCTCGATGTATTTTTTCCCCTTAATTCCGTTGGAGAGCAGCACCTATCAGAACTACCACTAACATCTCATTGCCACAAAACAGATTGTTGTTTCTCTTATCATATGCAGTTATATCCCATTTTTCATTTTTGCCGCTTACACTTCATAGTTACTAGGTGCCTCATATGTTATTTTCAACGCCTAATGCGTAGGACGAAACTGTTTTGAATCATTGAATTAATATATATATGTAGACCTGGGCGATGTATCAATGTATCGCGATACACATGTGTACAATCAACATAAAACCAATTTAGAATTCTTCTCTAAATCGATGCATCTGGTTGGCGATACATGACGAAATAGGAATTCCTACATTGCCCTGTCTTACTTCAAAAGGAGCCCCAAGACAGCTCTTTAATAATAAATCCTGAACTCTCTCAAAAAGAAGAAACTGAAAACCAACTGTTTATGATTCAAGTTTCTAGCTAGACTTTTTTGAATCTACTGACAGCTAGAAAAATGACAGACCTTCACAGATCCGCAAAGCGAATAGCAAATCCCCAAATTTTGAAGAAAAGTCAGAAGTTAAGAATGAAAAAGGACTAGATCTCTTTATCATAGCGTTTTTCTTTTCTTTTGTTCATAGTCAACTTTTTTCACGGGTAAAAGCCCATTATGAGCCATTTTTAGCTTTCAAAATTTTAGCAGATTATTACTGTTGTTTAAAGACAACTATACCTTTAGAGAGAATTTAACAGGTGAAGCAGTACATGGTAAGAGATGCACTTCTCCCAGAACAAAGCATACAAAAATGAAAAATTCAAGTTCTTTCTTTGAGCACATAAGTTTTATATTCTTTGAAACTTTTTATTTATTTATCAAAAATTATTCTTTTGAAAAAATGCTACTTATTTGCTATTTTGGTTTATATTATCTTCTACATTACGTTAAAATTTAAACAGACAATTTTTAAGCAAAGTAAAATTTGATAAAGTCAAGCTTTTTTACTATTGAAAATACTCATTTCAATGAAGGAAATTTTTTTATAAATAATTTAGGAATTAAATTTGAAATTATAAGGCTCACTTTCTTTATTAATAAGTGATTATATTCTATTACTATATGAATTCGAACTACATGACTTCCCCTTTTTTACATCGTGATGCATCGCAACATCGCGATGTAAGTTTGGCGATGCATCACGATGTAAAAATTCCTAAATCGCCTAGACCTAGTAAGTAGTGTTTTTTTGTTACGATGCATAATTATGAGAAGGCAAAAGAGAGATGAAAATTGACAAATGTTTAAAGATTAATTCAAACATTTCTGGAATTTTCATTAAAACTCGAATCAGAACTAAATTACTCTCAAACCCCTAAAAAATTATTATGTGTTAAAAAAGTTAAATAAAAGTTTTTTTTAAATTTAAGCTTTATAATTATTTTTATTTATTTTTGTATCTATTAATGGTACATATCACAGAATATTCATAGAAAATAATATCGTTTCTGCTTGCATATAAATATTTTTTATGCCGAGAACTAACCAACGTTACAAAGTATGAGACGATTATAAAGCGAAATCAAATGACTTTTGGTTCAAAAAGGAGACTATAATTTTCTTTTTATAGAGCAGAAAAATGTCCCCCATTTATAGATAATGCCTACGAAAAATGCTCAAAACAGCAATTTTTCCGCTATATAGACTAGATTCAGTTTTCAAAGGATCGGAAAGCCCAGAAAAATGATAAATGGATATAGACTAGTTTAAAAAAGTGAGATATTGCCTCTTTATAATTGCGTGGGGAAATATTTCGACGTCGGGGATTTACTAAGCTCGAAAGTCATCCATCACTGTCAAAATTTTTAATGCTTTTTGACCATGATGTTTCCACCGAAAGAAATAAAACAAACAAGATTATTAGAAACGCACTTCATATAGGTTTCTTTTGGGGTAGAAAGTAGATGAGTTTTATCGATATATTACAAGAATTTTAAACAAGTTCGAGGGAAAAATGGACGAATCGTGTTTTACGAACACAATTTATTTTCTTCCATAAAATTTGAAGGATAAGAAAGGAAAATGAAAAATGTAATAAACAGAACACAGAGATCAATTCAAAATAACCAATTAAATTATTGAAACGAGGACCAATATATTGTATGCAACATTTACTCCATGGGAGGCGACTGTGAATAACCTTATAGCTTCTTAATGATTCTGAATCCGGCCCGCTGAGTAAAAGCATTAAAAAAATCCCTACCTGACGAAGCATTAAGATGCTACAAATTGGCAACGTTTTGTTACACAGCCACAACAATTTTGTAAATTAGAAGATGAATAATGACTGCACAACATTCTAACTTTCGTTAATTTGTTTTCAAATAAAATGAAGCATTTTTTTGTTATGAGGTCTCTTTGACATGTATAGAAATTTTACGTCGTTCCCGTGAAAATAAAATTCTCTCACCTTCGAGTCTCATAAATAAGAGGAAAAACATTTTGAATTATGCTGATTAGAATGTAAGGTTTTAATGAGTAATTGCATTATTTCCAAAAAGATTTGATTTTCGGGAAATTTCAAAAAATAGTTCTTTACTTAGTCTACCCTTTTATTTTAATGTGAATGATTCACCATCTTTTGCCTAGTTGAGTTGGTAATTTAAACGAAATTTGTCATTAAAGAACCAATTTTCAGGAATAACAACATCGATTTTTAGACCTCGTTACTATTTCAAAGTCTTTATCATCATTCAGATAGCAGCCCTTAATGGGTCTGCGCCCTCTTCAGAAGGTTACTCCCTTTTGATGTCTTGTTGGTGAAATTTCTAATTTATGTTAACAATAACTTTAAAGGCCAGCTTCAGTATCATCCAACCGTTTTAGTTTGTATTTTTCTCGACTTCTGCTTCCTTTCTTGTTTGAACCGGTTATGTCTGTGTCTATTCAATAAAGATTCAATTTGCTGAAGAAACAATAGAGGTTTTTTATGCCTCATCCAATCCAGAACTGTTTTGAAATATTTTGAGTCATCCTCATCATCGGCACGACAGCTCTTCCGCAAAGCTCCTCCTCAAAGTCTTCGTCAACTTTCCTTTTTTCTGATTACGTTTTTTTCTATTTTTGTTTCACAGACTTAAAGTTTTTATCGATATCATTCAGATGGTTATCTTCGAATCGTACGTCCTGTTCATTTATCATTTAAGAACTCATTCAGTCAAAAATTAATTAGCTGGAAAACAATAATAGACTTTTATACCTCATTAAAGATCAGAAATGTGTTTAAATATCATACGACGATTCTTATATTACATCCGTACACGATAATTGACTCTTATGCCTCATCAAATACAGAACTATTTTGAAGTATTGGTTCAATAACAATCTGTTATAATAAATGGTTGAGTACATTTAAAATCAAATTAACTAAAATTGTAATAACAGAGTACAAACATTTAATTTAATTACTTTTAAATATACAAAAATATTTTCACTTGATTTACGAAGAGTAAATTCATCTCATGTTTAAACTTTGTTTTATTATTATTTTTATTTATTTATTTATTTTTTATTCGTTCTTAAAATATTTTCAAGTTTAAATTCATAAAATATTACATTTACAAAAAATAATTTTTACAATTCACTTTAAATTCTATTTTACGAATCAAGTACAGCGTACTACAGCTTTAAATTTTAAAAAAAAATTTGAAAAAGATTTATTTTAATCAAACTTACCAGAGAATATTCACTACAATAAAATAATAAATTTAATTTCTGAGCAGATCTCTTTTGCTACGATAGAAAATTTCTTAGTTTGCGAAACGTTCAACCGCTGGATCATAAAACTCAAGATTTCTGCTGCTCAAGGCTTTGAGAATGAACCATCAAGATTAATGTTGGTCCTAGCATTCGCTTGAATAATGCATTGGCCTATGGCCTCATCCATCGCTACAGTAGCTCTCCCGTCAATCTAGGTCGTCCAGTTCCCCCACCCGTCCTTTTGTACTCTGGAGTGCAGAAGTTATTTTTTACATGAAGATTGAACGAAAGGATTTGTGCTGGAAGAAATTGCTCCGTGTAAAGATTTTGTTTCTCAGAAAATGAAACTTTTTGCGAACACATATTGATAGTAAGATATTGAGAGATGTCTGAAAATGGATACATGTACATGAAGTTATCAACGTTAAGTTTTAGCTTACAAATTTGCAAAGAATACAATTAATGAAATTAATTGCTTTGAGAGTGTCTACAGATTTCCAAAATGAAATTTCGTCACATTTTTGAATACTGATTCTGCCGGATATCTGGTGACCTATGTATAACGTAAGTACCGGATATCCGGCTCTGGTGTTTGAAACTTGCAAACTCTACACATATTTTTCAGCTTCCAAACACGTAGCACATAATTTCTAAACATGTTAATTAATTTTTTAAATAAAGTTTGAAATACCGGATAACAGAGCATTTTGTAGAGTGGCCAAATCGGATTCCGGATACTTAAAACCTGTTGGATGACGGATATCCGGTGCTTTCTGGAAGGGACTGGTCCCGTTGGGCGATACATTTTCGTGACAGATTTCCAAATTTGTGACTTTTTCGGGCCTTTCATGACCTGTGGACACCCAGTCTTTGAATGTTTAAAATGCCTGTGTAAAATAAGTTCGTTACAAATTTGATTTCTACAAAACGTTTTCCACAACATTTATCTTAATATATTAATTATGAATTTTATATATTTAAACGAACACTACTTGTATGTATATATTTTTTTTACGTTCTCGGAAACGGCTCTTACAATTTGGTTCAAATTTTGTATTTAGGTCAGGTTTTGTTTTTTAAGTTCACCTATATAGGTGTCTTTCTCGGAAAAAACGCGATTTTACACAAAAAAAACTTTTTTTAATAACGTTTTTAGATACTTGTAACAATGTACAATGTACTATAGATACTTTATTTCAATGGAGGCAATTCGTCGTGTCACGTGACAAAGATGCTCGCTGATTTGTTTACCAAATTTTTAACCGAGTTCTACGTGGAGTTCCCGAAGCAAAATTAGCTATCCTAAAATTAAGACTAGTTTCATAGCTTTTCCTGATTATAAACCAAGTAATTTACCTTTAATTTAATCATTATAAAATAAATTTATTAATTAATACAATAGTTATAGTGTTTTATTTAGTGTTAATTTTATATAACGTAGAACTTTATTTAGTCCTAGTTTTTAATAACGTAGAATTTTATTTAGTCTTTGTTTTTAATAACGTAGAACTTTATTTAGGCCTAGTTTTTAGTTAGATTAATTTAAATTCATAAAGGAAGTTTTAATTAGTAATAATTTAGGATTTATTGTGCTCCATGGCTAATTTTATTGTTGATAAACCGTTGTATTTAACGGATTTTATAAATTTTTCCATAATGGAATATGCGGAGCAGTTTCCGGCGCTAACTGGAAATAATAGCGTGATTACTAAAGTAAAGAAAGGATCATTATTGTTTAATGAAAAATTCGTTTCTAAAATCTGTTTCCTCAAACCGTCAGAAAACAATGCATTTTATTGACAGATCGGCTACTGTCAAAGCTGAAATGAAAAAGAAAGAAGCTTACACAGCAAAAGTTAGGGCTTCAACCGAATGCAAGGTAAGTTTTTGTTATTGTTTATTTATCGTAATTTATTTTGACATTTTTTTGTTTCAGATTTCAATGCTTATGAAGCTCTAGTTCTTAACATTCGTAACATTCAGTTGAAATGGATGACCCATATGCAACACAGTATGACACCTTTTACAACTCAATAAAATATTCAAACAAAAACGTAATGTTAAACAAGCGAACTCGAAGTAAAACGATACTACAGCTTCCTTTGTTTACATCACTTACATCTTTGTTATGTGACCTATGACGCTGTATGAATTGCCTCCATTGAAATTGTAATACATTAAGTGACAACACTTAATTTTTAAATTACCTTTGTTGACTGAAATTTGTTTTTGTTTCCATTTGTGTAATTTAAAATGCTTAGGAAACGCATTGAAAAAAAGTTTAATAATGCTGCGCGTAATTTTAATGTATCAGAAGGTCTATGAAACTGTGTAAGACTCACTGTGACAAGTCTAAGTAATAACATGATAAAGGCAAAAATCGGTATGGCAAGCAATCTGGCAAGGAAGTACATATGAGGCAGTGAGGAGCAAAGGGATGCAAGTGACCAAAACACGATTCTGAGAAAAACGCGTTCAAAATTTGGATTTTATGGGACCTTTAATGTTAATTTTTTCCAAATCACGTTGAAGCGGAACACTTTGTTAGAGCAATCAATTAATATTTCTTGTCATAATATAGAATGATGCTTTCCCTCACTTGCTCCAGTCGTCTCCAAATTTTAAATTTGTCACTTACACCCCTTTGCTTCTTACTGCCTCATATGCATATACCTATATTCACTTCTTGGGTACAACTTTAGTGTAGTGGCTGTTAGCGACTCTTTTGGTTGGAGAAGAAATTATTGGTCACAATTGCAATTAGTTGTTCTGTATTTGATGTGTGGAACATCAGTTTGTTATATATTTGGTAAGTTCTGGACATCTAACTCTTTTGGCGACATATTTCGTCCCCAACCAAAACAAATTGCCAACCGGTCCCTATACTAAAGCTGCTCCTTTGCCAGGACAGTAGACGCATCTCAAGGTCAAACTTTCAAATTTGTTGGAGTGGACTTAAGATCATGGATTTCATCCATGGCAATTTGTTTGTAGAACTTTCCAGAGTAAAGAGACCAACTATGTTAAAAGTGCTCCTCCCAAATGTAATTCATCAACAAACCCGCAACCGTAGTACTGGGTGTAAGTTCAAAAGCGTATAACTAATGATAGGTAAACTGCAAAGTAAAAACCATAATGTAGCATATTTTTAGAAATAAAGTATTAAACTAAGGGCATTCACTTGTTTTTTTTTTTTTTTGCTTAAGTGAAGTTTAAAATACAGATGTAGGTAGGATTGTAAAATATTCATATGCAACATATGTAACGCAAAATATGTCTAAATAGGTATCTAATCTATATAATCTTATATGGATTGATCAGAATAGGATGAGTTATAGGTAAACTTCTTATCACTGCGTAAAATATTAACCTGTAAATGGCTCGTATAAATAAATAAAAATTCATATGCAAGCCCCTCAGAGTCGCCCCAGGTGAATGTCTATAGGTTAGGCCTGTGTCCAGCAGTAGACATCTAAGGCTGAAATAATGCTAATGCTGTTGAAACATATATATGTATCTATTCTATATATCTCTCTCGTATTCTTGCATCTCAGAAACAGCTCTAATAGTACTAGGTACAAAAATTTATATTTTGTAAACACTTTAACTTTCCAAATTTATCTAGCAATAAAGAAAAAAAACTATTATAGAGCAACAAAAAAATGTCGCCGAGCAAAGCTCGGTCGCCCAGGTATTTACTAGTTTAAACCAATATGTTTCATGCCCTTTCTTTGCCCCTTTAACAGTAGCAAAATATTCAAATTATTAATTATATCTCCTGTAAACATCTTTAAGTCAAAAATTTTACAAAAATGAAATTCTTAAACTGAATGGAAAAAAAGAAAGAAAAATATAACTAATCAAGCGGAAATTTAAAATAATTTACAATCTATAATAGTTCATTCTGATATTATAAATATAACATTCATAAACGATTGACGATAGTAGTAAAATTGTATTGAATAGTGTAAAAGCTTGTTTTCTAACTTGAATCACTTTTTCCCCAACAATTATCAAAATGACTTAATTTCGCTTCTACTATTGCTAATTCTTGCCAAAAATTTGAATCTTCAAAAGCAATGTTCGCCAAACTTTTGAAGACACTGAGCAACCGAACCATTTTTAAATTCTCATACGAGCTAACCCCCCCCCCCCCTTAGCCCCCTTTCAAAAAAAAAAAAAAAACCTTGCGGGACAAAAATAGTAAGAAACCAAATTTTCAGTTATTGATCAACTCTCAGTTGTTATATAATACGAGGCACCAATAAGCTTTTCACTGCTAATGTAGTCGTATTGTAAAGAAAACATATGTACAGAATTTGGTTTATCGGTTGTAATCACCAAAAATATGATAATAAATTGTAGCAAAAAATTAAGCATTAAATGCTAAGAACTCTTCCTAAAATTCTTTTTAGTAAAATAATAAATTTCAATGAAATTCATTAGAATACTCAAGGAAAGGTAAATAAGTTACTTCTTTCGTTTGGCTTATAAACGAAAGTCTACATTTCTGAAATTAAGATATGCCTCAAAAAACGCGGGGTTTTAATTAGTAATAAGTGTGCATGTAAAAATAAAAGATTTAAAATAAACCATGCTATAAAAAATATTTTCAATGATTTTATATTAAGATTTTTAAAAAGTGGGAAAATCACGAATTCACGCCAACGTTTCAATACTGCATCCTCCAACGAATTTTTCACTGTTAAGATAATCGTCCTGTAAAGAAAACCTATGTGTAGATTTTATGTTGGTTACAATTTATTAAAAATCTTCGTACAAAAATAATAAATTTCCTTAAAAGGACTGTTTGTGAGGCATGCGCTATTCATTGCGAATATTCGCTAAATTTTAGAAATCAACTAACCAATCGCTGGGCAATATAATCTGCAGACTAAACACTTGAACGTTGCCGCGAGCTACCAAAAATTATCCCGTGAGGTGCTAGTACCTCACGATCGACAATTTGGCGACCACTGCGTCAAAATCATGGCTTTGAAAGTTTCAAACAAAGTTTTAAAATGAATCGGGGTAGCTAGAATATGATGAAAAGTTACTTCTATCAGATATAAATATGTTACCTTTAAGATCACTTTGACTGCTCTGATGTCCAGCAATAATTTATTACGCGGAACAGGTAGTTAAGCTCAAATGACCAAAAATGCAATGCAGGAACAGCATATAAATGCATAACTAAATATTACTTTACATTAATTTTACGTTTGCAGTTTTTCTCAACTTTTATTACATGAAATAATCATATTTTATGAATACAGAATAGGGATTAATTTCATATTATAAACTAGCTGCGAAGCCCGAAGTTGCACGGTCTATCTTAAATTATATTTTGCAAATACAGCGATGCCTCATCAAAATGCTAGAAACTTTGATTATTATTTTTATTTATTTGTTTAACAATGGCAACTGCATTCCTTTGTTTGTTCACACGGCAACTCACAATTGTTGACACGATGCAACAATGCAAATAAAATAAAATGGTCATCATCTAGGTCAAATAAAATTAAAGGTAATTACCGTGAAAAAATAATTTCAAACTACAGAGAAAAACGCTTATAACTTCTTTTTCTAGTTAATTTAGAGACTTCCAATTTTAGCACGATGGACAAAACTCTTACTAGGATAGTTTTTTACGGGCTTTTCAATGGTATCAAGCTCGAAAGGATGCGATAATTTCTTCCGATGGAAAAGGACTATTTTATGCAATTTTCGGAACTCTGCTCCAATTGGTCTTGATGGCGTGATGATATATAGCCTATAGCCTTCCTCCATAAATAAGCTATCTAACACTGAAAGAATTTTTCAAATCGGAGCAGTAGTTCCTGAGATTAGCGCGCTCAAGCAAACAAACTCTACAGCTTTATAATATTAGTATAGATTTATATTTGACTTACATTAATTTTTTTTTATAAGTTAAAACTTTTTTTTTTCTCGACTCCTCAATGATACTGATAAATATTTAATTCTTACACGCACTGAAAAAGGCTTTTTTCTAATTTGCAGATACTATTTCATAACGGATTAATTTAAAATAAAAAAGAAAGCAAATAAATGTGCATAATGGTGGAAAAAATACTTTTAAAAAATATCTCCAAAATATCATCGGGGCCGTTCATAAATGACGTCACGCTTTTTTCCCATATATTTGACCCCCCTCCCCCCCTTTTGTCACGCGTCACGCTGTTGCATAATGCATGATGTCACACTTCTTGTTACCCCCTCCCCTCCCCTTGTCAAAATTTGTCACAATTTCACGAACCCCCCCCCCCCCCCCCGAAGCGTGACATCATTTATGAATGATCCCATCTTCTATTTATCTGAGTCCCAAAGGTTTTCTTTTTTAAGCATTTTCCATTCCTGCAAACAATTTAGGTAGAGTTATCTAAGGAGCTTTAACAATCCTTATCAAAAAAGATCTAGACACACGGTAGTGTGTTCGCCAAGTTCAGAAATGGCGACACTGGCCAATGTGTATATTCACCCGAATTATTCCGAGCTACTTTTAACCCCCATCATTACTCAAAATCAAATAGCCCTATATTCTTGAAATTTTGTACCTCTAATAGACATCCCCTAAAACCCTAGAATATCAAATTTCATTGATGTACCTCGTATGGTTATGGAATTATTAAAGTCTGAAAAGTTTCATTTTATCACTCACTCACTCACTAATCAAAAATCTAACCTGCTGCTTCTAAGTGACTTAAAAGGTTGAAACTTGGTATCAAGATAGACAATTTGACATATGTAAAGGAAAAAAATCCGAAACTTAAAAAAATTACATTATCTTCGAAGTTACTAGCACACTCGTAAGTAGCGTCATACCTAACGACTTCAAACGGCAGCCATACTTTTCTGCCGTTACCATAAATAATACCCTCTCGCGCTTGAAGGAAAATAATTCACGCACTGAAATTCAGTTTCCGCTTTGATATTTCGCATTTAGGCTAAACTCAAGCTGGGTACAAAGAATCCTGTGTAGTTGTTTTATAGAACTTTTTAACGTTTTAAATAAAAGATTAATTAAGTAAAGTTGGACACGGACTTGTTACGGAGAAATGTAAACAAACGAAAAGAATCTTAAATAATTAATAGCGACAATTTAGTTTGGCTTAATTTAGTATCACTTATCGTCAATGTGAAAACAAATTTCAGCTTTTCAAAAATTAATGATATCCCAACAAAACATAAATGTGAAAAAAGGGCCAAGTTCAATAGAAGATCGAAGTAGTCGGTGTCAGCGATAAAAGAACTGAACTGATATCTAACGGGTGCCAAGTTCCATACCAAATCCTTTAATCATAGCTGTAAGAGAGTACAATGTTCTCATATTTATTTTAAAACATTTTTTTTATCGCATTCCTAACTTGGCATGTTTTAATTATAAGATAAATTACGCTCAAGAAGACGATAAGAAGACAATTAGAAGTTAATTATACTAGCTTGACACATGATTTTCCTAACTATTAAAAATTTCTAATAAGATGAATTACATTTTTTGAATGCAATTTACATTAACTAACACTTGCCAAGTTAGAAATCCGAAAAAAAAAAATGCTTTTAATAAATTAGAGATCATTGCACTCTCTTACAGCTATGATTAAAGGATCTGCTATGGAACTTGGCACCCATTAGATATCACTTCTTTTATCGCTGACACCGAATACTTCGATGTTCTATCGAACTTGGCCATTTTCACATTTATCTTTTTTTGGGATTTATTTTGGTTCTGCTCAAATGGTAAAAGTCGTGTTATATTATAGATAATTTGATTCTAACAATACAATAAGCATGAAACTTCAACTTCTTTTCAAGCGTGTTTAAATTATTTTATGAAAGGTATTTTATGGATAAAAATGGTAGATTTCCAGTCTACTTAACTTAACACCATATTTTATGGACTATATGACACACTTTTTCCTTTGAGAGAATAGCTCAAAAATTAAGAGTCGTCTTATACTTGAAGCTTATATAAAAATGTGAAGTGTTTGATTAAAAATTCTTTTCAGTCTTAAAAATTTCGGGGAGGAAAAAAAAACTACAGATAACGATTTTTTGAAATTTTGAAGGCCAGTTCGGTTTGATAAAGTAATAGAAAATTATCATTATTATTTAGTCTGGCCTCACAATTTAATAATAAATGCACAAATGTTATTTTACAGAAAAATTGCTTAAAAACTAAGATAGGTCCACTTTTACAGTTCGTAAAATACAGCAAAATAAATTTGATACAACTTGTAAATGTGTTTTTAAAAATGAGTTTCGTTAGTAGATATTTTAATTAATCACGCCCCTTTTTTACCCAATTACTTTACCATCCACTTCATACATTATTTCTATGCTTTCTAGTTGATAACGTGTGCTTTAACCAAAAACTTTTCAAATAAAATATTTGTACCTTTTTTTTTTTTTTTGAAATAATAACTCAACCTTATTGATACAACAAAACAACAAATGATAAAGTTTTGTTAGGTTAGTTGGATAGGACAAATGAAACAAAAGAGTAAATAAGTAATGATGTTTTTATTAACCTATGATGAGATCAAGTTATAAGCAAAATTTATGATATTAATTACTACCCAATTCTGATTTGTGGAAACTCAAGAGGTGAAAATTAATGTAATGTGAAAGTAAGAATTAATGCAACACTTTTAGAAAAGACAGAAAATTAATACAACAGTTTTAGAAAAATAAAAATTTATTTTGACATTTGAAATAGCTTACAACCTTATTGGAATTTTGCCATTGTTGGATCTTTGATTGCAAACTCAGGATCACATGTAAAGGACACAGTCATAGCATATCGTACTCCATTGGAAACTCTCTCCACATAATGAGGATTTTCTGCACCAGATGTAAAAGCCGATACACGTCCTAAAAGAAACCACATACTTGTTTCAACAGCGTCATAATATGCAACTCAAAAAAAATGTGTTAACACAGTTTAAATATATGCTTTTTGAAGAAGCTGAGGAAAGATAAAAATTGCATATGCAGAGACTATTAAGTGAATGAGCTTGTAATGATTAGGGAACCATTATTTTGAAAACTGATGACTCCCCAAAATGTTTAGTTCTTCTTGAAAATGCACAATTGAATTTTACGTTTAATCTTTCTATGTATACAAAAGAGCCATGTCTGTCGATCTGTCTGTCCGTTTGCTACAGAATTCAAGGCCGTTTTACCGATGGGACCACATTCGACACAGTTAATGTTTACGACCCGAGAAACTCATCACTGCAAATATGAAAGTTGTGACTCAATTAGGTTTTTTTTAATTATTTTTTTAATTTTTCAATGATTATTTCTACATTTAGATCTTTTAAACTATGTACGCTTATACCTTTTAAACTACGCAACAAATTTTAAGGCGGTTTTCATCGGCAGAGTGGTTCAAGAGGAAGGTTTATAGATCTGTTAGAAAAAAATCCTACAGGTAGTTTTTTATTCCAATTTTAAGCAGTTTTCAACATAAATTCCCCAACATGGGGTGAAAAAACCTTGCACATATTAATGTAATATATCGATCGAAAGTGCTGATTTTTCTACACAACACGATATTTTTTATAAGTTTCTAAGTCAATAAGAACGCCAGTTGTAAGCTTTTTAGTTCGCTTACAACTGGCATTTTTCTTAAGGCTTACCTTGTCCCAAAAATAATAATTAGCAGTTTCCTCAACTCCGGGTGAATAATATTAGCAGAATTTCAATTTAAAACTTATTTTTCAAAATAGAGACAACAGTTTAGCTTTCAGTGGAATCAACCTAAGATCATCGTCAAGACTCATTCCAGATGAAAAATGCGCAACAAATGGCGCCATGCCACAATTTGGCGGTTTTAAGTATCCTTTGGGGACAAATGTGACCTTATTGGCGGAATTATTCCCGAGTTTTCTTAACTGATCCTCTTGCATGCTATATTACTTTTTCAAGAGTTGACATTGTCTAATGTTTTTTTTTTTTTTTTTTGGCGTATAAACAGTCGAAGTCCTTCAAATGCTACAGGCTTTATGCCGCAAGCGGTTTTTATACTTCTAGCAAGGACAGCGGCGCATGCAACGTTTTTTATATTCTTAGTGGAACAGCACACCAGACAACAAATTTTTTATATTCTTATCAAGGACATTGCGGCAGGTGACGGTTTTTATACTCTTAGCAAGGGCAGCGACATCAGCGATGTTTTTACAGTTCAGCACGAGCAAAGCCGTCCGGGTACTGCTAGTTATCATATAAAGCAGTTCATAATAACTTATGGCTTTAGAATACAATCAAACTCTGTTTTTGCGGACTCAGATTTAACAAAAACTTGGGTTCAATGAGGAAAATTAAAATAAATTGTTGGTTTAATGTTAAAAGCCTTTTGTAAAACCCAGTTATTACAAGCATGAAACAGGTTCAGCTTTATGACAAACCCTTCAACTTTTCATTGGAACAAGTTTCACGAAACTTCATTGAAAGCTTGATACAAAAAAAATTTATTTTTATGTAAATTGGATGCAGGAACAAAATTGTTGAAATTTGCAGAAAGTATGACTTATCTTCATCTACAGTTTCAACACCAACAAACAAATATTTTCCAAACACCACTGACTAGTGTTTTTCCCTTGTGTTATAGACCAGTGGTTCCCAACCTTTTTCACATCTCAACCTCACTTTTAACAAATTAGTCACTTGCGACCCCATATGTGTACAAACTTTTGCAAAAATATTTTGGCACAAAAACAATATGTTAGATTCCAAGCTGCTTCTGAAGCCAACTCCACTGTAAATGTGTTTATTTTATAATGTCTAAGGATTATAAAATAAACAGTGCAGTTGGACTGAAAGATTTCAATTTTACTTTTACACTCTAAAAGAAAATATAATACTTGGAATGGAACTGAATTTGGTACACACATGGAGTAATGGGAAGTAGTGCTGATTACTTTTTGGCGGTAATCCCGTCAAGAGGGATGGTTCCACTGAATATCTTTCTTGTTACACCTAACTAAAGAAATCCTGGAAGGATTCAAGCAAAGACTGGTTGCCACCATATATTGAAAGAGACTGCTTTTATTTGAATATTTTTGTTAATTATTTCAATATTTTTCATATATGATTAGAACATCTCGATATTATTTGAATATTTTTGTTTGGTAAGACCTCATTTGCAGTATGCTGTTCAGTTTTGGTCTCCATAACTAAAAAAGGATATTATCTTATTGGAAAGGGATGAAAGGAGGTCTACTAAATTGGTAAATGGTCTTTCAAACTTAGATTATGAGGTTAGGCTAAAAAAGCTCAATATGTATAGTCTTGAGCAAAGGAGACGGGACATGATTCAGTTGTTTAAATTCATTAAACTGGGAAATGTTGATGGGCTACATTATGTGCTGAAAGTGGAAACAGAGGTCATTGTTTTCAGCTTTTCAAATCTCAGGCTAATCTTGAAATGAGGAAACCCCCTCTTCGATAGGGTTTCAGGAAGTTGGAATACTCTACCAGAAGTGACTGTTACTTGCAGTGTGGTAAAAAAACTTTTAAGAAAGCTCTTGATGTTCATTGGGGACTGCAACATTGACTAGGACCAGCCTATCTGGGCCCTGTACCTGTTGCTGGTCGTCACATTTGTATTTGTATTTTTGATGGATTTATTCTGGACAGATATGATGAAAACTGTTATGTCACTAAACGATTTCTGTGTAATTTATGCCCTTTAGTTTAGCACTTAATAATTAAAAATTATATTTAGCGTAAAAAAAGGGTCATTTTGTATATGGTAAAGTTTTTTTATTTAAAATTAGAAATTAAAAAGTGACTCTCTGAAAGGTGCCTTGCCACCCCCTCCGGGTTTGCAACCCACAGGTTGGGAACCATTGCAAAAGATGCGAAAAGATAAAAGTAAATCTTTTCAAAACTATAATTTGTATTAAATTCATTTTTATACATTATGATTCAAATTTACACTAAATGAGCAAATTGTCTAGTCTGTATACCCCCATTATAACTGAGCTCGACTGTACATTGTTCTCTGAAAAACTGAATTACAGGGCCTACCACAATTAAAATCACTGCTTAATAAAACCAGCTGATTATTAAAATCAATTCAAAAGAGTGGATTTATATCAATGTGAAACTATTTAAAAGCACCACTTAATAAAATCAGTATTGCCACTTTTAAAAATTAGTTTCAGGGACATTAATCTATTTACTGAGTAAAGTAAATGAAAGTCATGAGGACCTTTTCATATCAAAACATGTATAATATATTAAAACTTTTCCAGAAAAACAATACAAAACAATCTGAAAACCATCTTAAAACAATCCAGAAACTTTTGTTTTTAGAAAAAACGTCGCCCTATATTTTGCATTTAGCAACATTTAACTGATCAAAAATTAACAGCCTTATCAAACTTTCAAATTAGATGAGATTGAATTATATCATTGATAACTTTTAACAACGAATTTGTTACATAAATAAATTAAACACACAATGTAATAAAGTTAGTGCTGTTGATCTTTATTTCACTTCTATTTGTAGAATTATTTCTAGTAATATGTAGAAAACATAAAACTTATCTAAAATCAAATGCTGGTTTTAAAATTAGCTGTTTATGGGGCACAATCCCAAATTCTTTTTATTTATTTTTTCGTTTAACAATCAGATAAAAGTGATGCATGCACAGAATTCCAATTATCATTAGAAATGAAATTTGAAAGAAGATTCTCATTGTTATCACCCATTAGTTAAAATTAAAAATAAAAAAAAAAAAACTTTTTTTCAATTTTTATATTTTTTTATAACTTTCTCAATTATATCTTTGTTTTGATTTTTTCTGAATAATACTTTCAAAATGTTCTAGAAAAAAATTATAATGGAATTAACTACTCTGAAAACTCAGAAAAAAGGTCAGAAAATTTAAAACATTGAAATCCAATAATTAAACAAAAACAAACTACTAACTTCAGAGTCACACCCAAGCTAATTTTTGTTAAACATACTCCAATGAATACCCATACAAAATTTCCAACCTGTATTTTTAACTGAAAAAAAAAGCCTTAGGAAGTTGAGTACCATGCAATTGGTCAAAAATAAAAAGCAGAGAAAAATGTGTTTAAAGATTTTAAAGGCAGAATGGAAACATCTAAAATCATTCAGAAAATCCGGAATATCCTTTAAAGTATTACTCACATTGGTTTGAAATTTTGCATGAAGCTTTAAAACAGTTTTATCTATCAAAATAAGCAATAAAATTTGTTTTTTGTTTTTGTTTTTTTTTTGATGTTTTGAACAATTAACTGAGGTATCATAATGAAATCAAATTCTATAGAACAAATGTGATTTTTATGAAGTGGCAGTGACTATAATCAGAACATCCTCTATAATATTTTTGAAAAATTCATAAACACAATATTTGTACAGCAAGCTGTTTCAATTGAAATGAAGAAGAAATACAGCATGAAACAAAATTTATTTTACTTGTAATGGTAAAAAATGAGTGTGCATATTCAGCATGCATAAATTTTTCCTTTTTTCGATTGAGAATTATAATAATGATTTTTATTTTCCCCCACAATATAGCTACTGTCTTAATAGGTAATACCAAATACTTATCGCCAAGAAGGTTAAAATGTTTAGAATAGAAGCTAAACACTAAAATGTTTAGAATAGAAGCTTTTTTGTAGAATGAAAGAAGTTAAGTGATTTATATCATTAAGAATTTACATCAAAAGTTATTTGAAAAATGAAAAAGTTATAATCTTCTTACTAAAAGGCATGTTGTTGATATTGAAACAAAAATTTGTCTAATGATAGTAATATGTTGATGCAGTCTTCAAAAAAACTTTTCATAAAATCAAATTAAGTTTCAATAAATTAAACTCATTTAGTGCACCTATTTTATGAAAAAGAGGTAGGGTCACATGGGGTAAAATGGGTCATTTTGAGCTATTTTCACATTTAAAGTTTCATAGCAACAAAAGCAGAAACATTTCCCATTTCTTTTCAATTGCATCTTAACATTGAACTCTTTTAGATCAATTTTATGACATTTTAATATTTATTTTATTATGGAACAGTTTAACTGAGTTTATAAAGTTGTGACCTGATTTACTCCATCGTGGGGTACAATGGGTCATAATGAAAAATAATGCTGAAAACAGTTATTTATTACTTTGAAATTGAAATAAAATAACTTTTAGGAAAAAATAGAACCGACTTAAAATTGAGCTAAAAAGTGAAAAATAAATTAATCCTTTAAACAACATTGATGTGACATTTAAACATAATTTTAGAAGTCGGTGCAAAATTACGAGTCCAATTACCATTACACCATGTGCTACTTACTACACCACTGTTCCTAATTCTGGGCCATCTATATTTGTAATTGATTCATGATTAAAAAAGATTTTATCTGTCCTAATTTTGCACCGACTTCTAAAACTACGTTTAAAAGCCACATCGATGTTGTTTAAAGAATTAATTTATTTTTCACTTTTTAGCGCAAATTTAAGTCGGTTCTATTTTTTTCTAAAAATTATTTTATTTTAATTATTTCTTTTTAGTGTAATTACATTTTACATAAATACTTTATTAAAAAAAAAACATATAAAAGGGGAAAACTTCTTTGAGGGGATGTCACTAGATTTGACGGGTCACTAGAGCAAACAAACTCTTATTGGATTTAATTTCTTCTTCAGAGAAGCCTTCAGTCTATTTCTTGTTATAATTGCTTTTAATATGACATCTTAATGGCAACAAACTCTTTTTTAACAATCAGTTTAATGTTTATTGTTAATTTTCCCAACAATGAAAAATCAAGCCCAACCTTTCCATTTAAAATAAAAAATACTTATTTTTCACCGGTAACGTTTTTTCTAAAAAACAAATGTAGGCAAATTGATGAGAGATATTTGAGTTAGATGACCCTCTATCGATTAAAGAAAAAATTATCAAAATTGGTTTATTTAGTCAAAAGTTATGGATGAAAAAACACAAAAATGACCGCATTTCTACCCATAACTTTTTTTCTAATTATTGAATATGGTCGAACAAAGATACAGGACCTATGGGAAACCACCCTCGATCGATTGGGAAAAAAAAATCATGAAAATCGGTTCATCCGGTGAGAAGTTATGAGTGGACAAACAAAAAAAAAAAAAAACGACATACATACAGTATGAATGTATAACCTCCTTCCTTTGTGAAGTCGGTTAAAAAAAAGTAAGTAACATTTTAGCTACATTTTGAATTATAATTACATTGAAATGTTTAAATAATATTGTTCTAGATTGTTATATATTGGTTTACGTAACACTTCACCAACATCACTTCTCTCTACCATATCAACATGATCTTTTTTAGGGAAAACATTTAAAAAAAAAATTTTTTTTTAATTTAATTTCAATAAAATAAACAACGAACACTTTAAATTTAGGAATTTTCTGCAGTGAGGTGCAACAGAGTAAAATTTAAAGCAATAATAGAATAGAACTAGCTAAGCCTAACCATGACCCATTTTCCCTCAATCCAAGAAAAACTGGTGTAAAAAGTTAAATTTTTAAAATTTTTTTAACATGCTGGGCTGTAATTGTTCTTTGAAGTTTCTTTGTGTGGAAATCCTTTAAATTTTGGTTCTTATTTGATAAAATATAGAGATTTTCAGAAGTTGGTAAACCATGTGTTTAGCACACTATCACCCCAAAAAATTACAAAAATATTTTTTTGTGTTAGCATTTTTAAGAACCTAACTTTTTTTAGAATGAAAAATGTTGTCAACACATTAAAATATAACATAAAAAATATTGGTTTAAAATTTTCAATTTCAAGTTCTGTTATTTTGAGTTTTTTATCAAGTGACCCATTTTACCCCATGACTTATTTTATCCCATCCTACCCTACTAAAGGGGTTTTAAAGTTTATTTTATATAGCAACAAGTATAAACAAAACGTTATCAACTTAAAAAGATTTCTCTAGAAATGTTATAATCACTGAATGTTACATTTTAATGTAACCAACGTTGGACCTACTTTAAAAACAAATACTAAAATAGACTTTCATTTGTCAGAAGCCAAAAATTATGTACATACCTAAGCGTGGTTCAATTGTTATGTTCTTTCGCTCATCAACAAAAATAAAGCGTCCACCAGTAAAGTCAACTCCAAAATCAGTCAGGTAGAGTAGAGAAGTGTAATGAAATGATGGATACGTTTCCTAAAAAAAGTAAGGGGGAAATATTTATTTCAGCATCCAATAAAATTACAATGGCATTTAATTTTATAATTCGTAGCAAAACATTTCCAGCTCTTAGTTGAAACAGACACGTTAGAGAAATTATACTTTAGTTGAAAAAGACCTGAATAATTTAAGACAACGTAAATAAAGAACAAATTGTCAAAGCAAATATTGCAAATAGCTATTTTGAGGCTGCAATGGATCCTCTTCATCAATCCTTGTGCAAGAAATAAGTGCTCAACACGGAACTAGAAAGTTATGAGTGAATGAACAGGCAAGGACCAGAAAGACAACAGATGGGTCGGATTAGAGATTACACAATAGGAAAAAAGACAAGGAATAAAGAAGACCCATCAAAGGCTAGGAACATGAAAAAAGAAGGAAACACAAACAGGAAAAAAAGAAAAAATTACAAAATGTCAAGAAACAATGGAGTACTAAAGAATGGGAATTTTTCCAAATGTAATAAGATTCCCAAAAATCAGGGTCAAAGACCAAAGAACATTTATGATGATTCTAGCAGAAGATTCAAACTAATGAATTTTCTTGATTTTTTTCTTTTTTCCTGTTTGTTTTTCCCCTTTTCCATGTTCCTGGCCTCTGATTGGTCTTCTTCATTCATTTGTCTTCATTCCTATTAATTAATCTCTAACCGTACACATTTGGTTTATAAATACCAGTTGTCTTTGGTCGTTGCCTGTTCACTCACTACTTTCTAGTTGCGAGTTGCTCTTCTTTTTCCCACACTGATGAACAGGCTCCATTGTCACCACAAAATAGCAATTTGTGCTTAATTTAGGTTGTTCTTTCTTGTACTTTAGCACAAAGCATTTTTGATCATTTTCTTATTATTTGAAACAGTTTCTTTTCTGTGACAACAATATAAAGATTAAACTTTCCATTATATCATACAATAACAACCTCAATTTCTAAAATATTGGAAAAAACTCTCATGCAAACCAAGCGCAATGTCAGTACTTGCTTTTCTGAAATGATAAAAATATAATTCCTTCTTGTATATGAAGTCACTAAATATTTGAAACAATATATAATTTCTTATGTTACACGCACATTGCGATTTAAAATGTTTATCTTTTGCTTAGAGACATGTCTTCTAACTCATGTAAATTGTAATAAAAAATCCATAACAAAGCACTTTTTGTAAATAACTGGCATTCCTGCTTCTTTTAAATTACGTTTTAACATGTTAATGAAAATATCTGCATAAAAAATAAGTTTTAAGTTGGTTCGTAAGTTTTATCAACAGCAATTAATGGGCTATAACTGGGTCCTTCACAAAAGTTCCAAAGAACTCAGAATGAATGAGTATTGCTGTTGTCCTAAGCAAAAAATGCATAGCTCAACTTTTTTTCACGACACTTTTTTTTTTTTTTTAAAAACGACAAAGAAAAAAAAACATTTCTTTTCCCATCTGCACAACCAGAGCCTATTTTTGAAGGCAAAAATATGCTCTGCACTTGCACGGATGTGGAAAAGACATGTTTTTCTCTTTGTCGCCTTTGGCTCCAAACCCTGTACGCCCTGAGAGTCATCTACTAAACTTAAAATGTAGTTATAAATGCATTGTTACAGGTTCAGACAAGGGTGAAATGTATCCACAAAAACTATTTTAGGGAGTATTTTATAAAGAGTAATTTTCACGAGGAAAGAGTACAGATTTGAAACTGAGCTGTGTTCTGAACAGCCTTTTTGTTCAGATTGCCCCAATTTTCTGATTTTTACTCCAGAGAATTGGTGAAATTCAAGAATTCATTCTCCGATTCTTTTAATGGGTTAGTTAAGAACTTAGAAAACTATCTGACCAGGTAGTTTAAGTGAACAGTGTATGGAATTGATTTCACAGTTGAATTACTCTGTGGCACTTATTAGCAATAATGAATTAAATTTATATAGGCAGAATATTTTATTTATTTAAATCCCTTAATTTTCAGTTAAGTGGAAAAAAAATACAGTACGTGATTAAAATTGCTGAGTGTCATAATGCAGTAGATAAAGGATTAAAAAATTATTAATCACAATCATACCTTATCGACATGAACATGCCAATATTCATCATGTGTTGTCTTTGCAGATCGAGTGGTCATTTCAGAAAAAAATGTTGGATGTGTCAAATATAACTTATTTGCAGGTACACCAAAATTGTATGAAATTATTTGTTGAATCTTTTTCCGCACATTGCTGAAAAACAAATATTAATAATGTAATCAAAATTATTTTCCTTCAAGCAGATGCAAAATTAAAGCATTCAATACAAGCAAACTTAAACACCATGGTTGTGGTAAAATTAAATACTTAAAATCACTACATTTTACCAAAACAGAGAAATAATAACAATTTGAAAGTTTTTTCAACCATAAAGAAATGAATTTGAAAAGCATAAAAATTAATTTAAATTTTATAACTAATGAATAAACAACTTCTGTACAAAATAATTTTGTTCAAATTTCACGACAAACTTTGTGAATGCTAATTTAAACTTAAATATTTGCTTTGACTTTAAAAAAAAGAAGTAAAATATGTATGTTTTAATGAATCAAAGATATGAGTAGAAAATTCACCTGTATACTTTGAAATCGTCTTCTGTAAACACGTTCTTTGCTGAACTGGCTTTTAACTTCCTGAAAAACAAATATATGCAAATAAACACAATTATGGAAAACATAAAATGAACAAGAAAAAAGAAAAAGAGTTTAATTGTTAAAAGGACGGAACATAAAATCAGTTTATATTTTTTATCAGTTTATATAAAATTTAAATACAAACAATATGTTTGTATTACAAAACGTGTTATTACAAAAAACAGATGAATCTGAGAGAACAATGCCGTGAATCATAAGTTACGAAACATACAGACATTTGTGTTTCTTGGTTACAAAAAAGAAAACATCCCTTTTCCAAAGTGCAAAAAATTCTCAGCTTTAAGATGCAAGCAAGCGTCACAAAATGTATTCCTGCTGTTGCTTGGATCCTAAAGCTCGAAACCTAGTCAGGCTGAATAGGTTTTGACATGTCCCTTGTTAGATTAAAATATGTTTGCAATACATTTTTCTCATTTGTACTTCAAATAATTATTTCTTCACACCTAGTTTCTGGACAGTATGATGAGTTTACTAGTTGAAGAAAAGTAATTGAAAAAAAAAAAATCATTAGCGCAAAATAATTTAAAATTTGAAAAAAACCGACAAGAGAACAAATTTGCTTAAGAAATATTTTTCTGTTGCAGTAGGACCAAGGCCATATCCAGAGGGGGAGGGGGGCCACGGTCCCGGGCACCCCGAAATCCGGAAATTTTTCGCAATGTAGCATATATTCCTCCCTGAAACTTAGGAGATGCATTTGGGACTGTAAAAGTAAAGGAAAAAAAGAAAGAAAGCAAACAAACAAGCAAAACCTTTTTCGAATTTAAACGCTTTTACTCATAAAAATGCAAAATAAAATTCACATTTGGGGGGGGGGGTAGGATGCCCCCTCTTTCTTTCTAACTCCCATATTGAAGAGCCACGTGTCTGCCTTATTAAATGACAATTACAAGCCCCCCCCCCCGCCACTTCCCAAAAGGATGCTTTGAAAATTTATAAAATAAAACTATCGTATTGTTTGAGCATCACATGAATTATATTTCACTATTACAAGGGGAAAAAAACCTTGACTTTTTGAAATTTGAATTTTGACTTTGCAAAGTTTGCTGCCTCCCGAAACAGCCTTCCCAGGAGCCCTTGCCTGCCAGAGGAGGGGGCCGATTGATCAACGTCGCATCATATTTAGTATGCCACAATTTTAGAGTTTTCGACAGTTTATACAAGAAAATAATTCTATTAATCGGTTTTAATCGTTAGCGATCATTGATCAAATAGGAGCGCCGAACCAGAGTTTTCATTCACTTTTTCGATAAGTTAAATTTTCTTTTTTATATTTTATTTTCTTTCTTCTTCTTTTCGCTTCTTTTTTTTATACATCACAGTTGAAGTGCCCAGAAGGGACCGCCCGGGACATGGGCGCCAACTGCCCCCGCCCCTAAATCGGGCACTGGTGTAAGGGAGTTAGTATTCTGACCAAAAAAGTAACCTTTTATATTAAAAAAAGACCTTAAATCAGTGTTGTACAAAGAAAATATTGAATCAAGGAGGTCTCATGGCTTTTTATGCATGTTTTGGCTTTTCAGGGGGTCGCCATTCAGAAAAGGTGGAGAAACGATGTGGTAAAGTATATAAGAAAAGGATTTGGTAGATTTTAGCTCATTTCAACTGCTAACAAAAATAATATAACTCATTTTCATTTCTTATACTACCTGCTCTTCCATTATTGTTAATGATTCTAATTATCTCAAGTAATGATGATAATAACTACTTCAAAATTAGTTACTTTCTAAGTTTTAAAGAAAATCAATTAATAATCGTAAAGTGCGAAAATGTATTAACGCAATATGTATATTCCATTTCTGCTTCCCTTAATTCAACTAGATCACTAGAGAAAAACTACATAACCTGTGCATTGAAAAAATGGCTTTCACCTCATTTTTTTAAGAATGAGAAAAAAAAAAGAAAAAAAGAAAAGTGATGATAAACTAAAATATATATATAATAATAATATAACTGCCTTTCATCCTCATATATATTTCAAATTATTGTTACGCTTTGGTCTGATGGGAAAAATTATACCCAATAATCATAATTAATAGAACACAGAGAAAATTTTGTCTGAAAAGATATTCATTAAAAAAAGTATATGATTAACTTTTTTTTATAAGAAAATTCCTGTATTAAATTTTACTATCACATTTAAATACGTACGTATTATGAAACTGTCTTAGGAGAAGATACGTTAAAACTGCTTAAAAATAAAAATAACTGATAATTCGACATTCCTCCACAAACCATGCTCAATGACAAAAGCAACAACCCTCCTATTCACCTTGGTGGGCTGAATCCCTTGAATGTACTCTAGCGTGTTATCGGAACCCCACCTCTGATTTCACGCTACAGCCAACTGATGGAGGAATGGAAATATCCCGCCACGAGTATACTTGAGCTCTGCCGTTTTTAGTATGAAAATGTTTTCGAGTATATTCGTGGCCTGCCTCTTTATAAAAAAAAAAAAAATTTCGAGTATACTCGGGCTTGCCGCCAGGAGGGTTAACAAGAACAGTAAGAACATACTTGTATATATTTGTGAAAGCATTTCCTTCAGAAAGTGCTCCAGAGTGCAAATCTAGAATAGAAGCTCCTCCATTAGAGCCACCAAATGCTAAACCTTTTTTACAAATGCTAAAAGGTGAAAAACAATTCTATAAAACTATGCTTTCAGTACAAAACACACATGAAAATCAAACAAAATTTTAATGTTAAGCCTACAAATTCAGAATAGGTCTGAAATCATCAAAAATATTTAACATTAAAGCATATCACCTGCAGAGCACAGATTGTATGTTACATTTAATGTACTACATTTTACATTACATGTACACAGGGTTTGTTGATTTAAATCAGCTGGATTTTAAATCGTGATTTAAATCAAGAGATTTTTTTTCAAAAAAAAATCATTGATTTTACTATGTTAGGAAATGTTGTAAAAATGAAAATGTTGCAATTACAACTAGTTTCAAACAAAACTTCCTAGGTCCCTCTGTCTGTGTGCATAACATATTTCCTAAGGTTAGAATTAAATACTATTTTTTTAATTTTACAATATTATTTTTAATTTTACAATATTCTTCAAGCATCTTAACAACAAAGCATAATTCATTCAATCATTCAAATTACAATTCATAATACATAATCATGAACCATTCAATGTTTTTTTTATCTTAAAAATAGTATTTTAGATCAATTTCACACAATGCCACACAAGAAATAATTCAGAATGATACTGTTTAAAACAACAATTGTTAGAATTTAGAATATATATCCTTAAAATTTCATCCAGGTCCCCTAATAGCTTAAGGGTTTTTTTTCTTCTAAAATATTTCTTTGTCATAGAAGTTTTCAATAAAGATACTTGATTAAAACAAAAAGTTTCAGTTTTCAGTTATGGTGTGAGCATATGATTTTACGAAATGGGTAAAAATATTCCATGCTTTTTAATTTATAAAATTGAAAAATGATTAAAGTACATTTAATGTAAAAAGTAAGTACACACAATTGTTCTTTTTTTTCAGCTTTCAACAGCAAAACAATTCAGATGAAATGTGTTCATTTTCTCTGTATACGTATGAGTGTACTATTATTCCTGGTAGGGTTAAGTTACATTTGAGTCATGCATAACATTTGTTTATCATTATTAATATTAAAAAATATTTATTGCTGTAAAATAGCTTAAAGCATGTTTTTGCATATTGATTAAGATGCCACATTGTTTCTATGAATGTAACATAATAAATATCCAAAATATTTAGGGTCTTTTTTAAAAAGTCAAAAAAATCACAAACCCTGCATGTACATGGGTCAATCCAGCCTTTTTAAAAGGGTCTGTTTTATATAAATTTTAAAACCATTTTTGTGAAAAATCAAATAATTTTGAGAAAATTCAAAACTTAAGTATGCAGTGAAAAAAATTTGATTATTTTTTGCCATTTATTTAATAAATAATTCTGTGAAAAGTACAATCTGGTAGCTCAGAATTTTGTGAAGGGTTTCTTTTGATTGGTTGGAAATTTGTGAATGGTCCGTTTTGGTTAATTGAACTTTGGTGAAGGGTCCGAAAATGGACCTGAATTTCCTCTGGCATGACCCCTGTTGTGCTACATTAAAATTACCACAAATTACAAGCATCTAAAATGAAATGCTTTGTAATTTATTTATACTCCAGTATCTATATTGAAATTCTTTGTAATTTATTTCTACTAACTTCTCCATTCAATATAAAACTCCTAGAGTAAATCAAGTTCCCCATTGAATTGAAAATTTATTTAAATCTTTTCTTTTAATAATATAGTAGTTTGAAATTTTTTTTTTTATTAATCTCAATGGGGCCATGGCCATCTATGATTCAATAATACAGATACCCAGATGTGGTGCCCAAACAAAGGAATTAGCATACAAGGCATAGTTATTTTTTTCTTCGCTCGTATCGCTACAGCCAGGTGGAAGTTTTAAATGCAATTATAGTAGGAAAATACAAGTTTGCTGAGGTTTTGCTGAGGTACAATGAAGATTTCCTTTCAGTATTTTTTTTGTGGGGGGGGCATCGTTTTTGAGGGGCCCCATAGCTTTTTGGGGTGCACCATCATGCTTAGAAGGTGGGCACCTCTGTGTTATTAGTTAGTGCTTTTATAAATAATAATAGCTATACTGTGCATTTACAGTTATTAGTATTATGCTATTAGTCTATTAATAACAATAATACATTATTGCAATGATCATTATTAGGAAATAACATGATTTAGAAACTAATCTTCATTTCTTAAGCCCACTTCATAATCTAACCGTTCCACTTTCTTGAAATAATTAAATTAACAATAAATGCAATTAGAATAACTAAATTTGTATTTAAAATAATTTTCTTAATCACAACCTGTGTTTTTTTTTTTTTTTCTTTTTTTTGGTTTTGTTTTAACCACAGTTATTCAATAGTATTGAAATGTATGCATATAAAAGTGCTTAGCAATAAAATAACTAATAATTATTTGAAGACTATTTATTCAATGTGATAATGCCTTCATAAACCTGCGAGCCAATTTATTGGCTTGGCTGCTACTAGACAATATGAGAGGACAAATGTATTTCTGAAAATAATGCACAATTATTGTCGTATGAAAATGAATCTGAACATGTTTTAAGACAAGTGTATTGCAAAGAAGAAAATTTTCTCTGTAAATTTTATATGAAGGTGTGTGTACACATGCAAGAAAAGTTGCATGTAAGCGAGCAATTCAAAAACTGCATGCATTCAACAAAAAAACAATCTTTTCACAATTTTCTCTGTTTTGAAAATTTTTTTAATGGCAAAAGCATAATCCTAAAATTTATTTTGATAGTTTCTTTTGTCCTTAACACTTAAATGTTTAACTGTCTCTTGAAATACAATCCTTTCCACGCTTTGATATTACTATGATATTACTTTGATTATATACCCTTTAAAGCCTTATATTTTACCTCATGCTTACAGTGCCAAATAGCTGAAGTGGCAGAAAATGCCAAATCTGTGCGTACACACTTTTTTGCCAGTTTGGACAACTGTATTATGGTACCATAGGCAGCCATAATAGGCCAAACTTCTTTTTGTTTTGTATCAATACCATCCAAAACAAAAAATTAAAATATTTTCAGTAAGTGCACAAATATATTACTTTTTAAAAATTTAGAATTTCTTATATTTTACTGTCATTCATGAAAAGCTATAAATAGAATATTTCTAAAACAAACAGAAATTACTATTTTTGTACCGCAAGAGATGAGAAGCTTCCTCAGGGGATACCACAATATCGGTAACAAGACGACCACACTGCTTTGGTGCACAATCTGCATTTAAAAGAAAGTTTGTTCTTCATTAATATATTAGCATAAAAACTATTACACAGACATACGAAATATTTATCAATATTGTATATTATTGCAACTATCACAAAGTCAGTGAAATACTTGGAAAAGTAATCTATGTAAGAATGAGTGTTTGTATGCATCAAATGTTTGTAGTATTACAATAAAAAATTTGGCTTAAAAAATCCAAAATTTGTCCTCATAATCTATCGGTTTGGAAAAAAAGTCTTTGCTGAGATGGTTGTTAGTACAGAAACACTACTTACAGTAGAACAAAACATATATTTTATACTAAAATTAAGCAAAGGAGCAGAGGACAAATCACAAACTTCTTTTTTTAAGCAGAATATTCTAAACATAAATCTAAGAAAACTTTTTAAAATTAAATGGTACACTTTATGAAAGAAATATCGACTCAAACAGCTATAAACTAAGAATTAACTGCACCTAAATTGTAAATGGTTCCCAACAGGAATGCACTGATGGGCCCCTCCCCTATTCCCCAGAAAGGATCTTGATTAGAGATGCATCAAGTATCTTGTATTTGGCTTCTTTTTACATTTAGAGGGAAACTGATCTGGCCACTGCAATTAAGATCCCATTGTCTGGAATAAGAAGATAATAATACGATAGAATACCTGGACAGGAGATGCAGATTTGAAGTTCCTTCTTGAAAAAAAATTATGTTTTTAAAATTTAATTAATTAGCTTTAGGGGGGTGATCCAGCATTTTTTAACAGGGTCTGCTTTTTGTGAATTTTAAAGTGAATTTCGTGAAAAACCAAATAATTTTGTGAAAATTAAAAATTTAGACATATTGTATAGTGATGAAACTTTTTATTATGTGCCACTTTTATAATAAAATATGGCATGAAAAGTATGATGTGGAAATTTGGAATTTTGTGAAGGGTCCATTTTGATTGATTTGAATTTTGTGAAGGGTCCCTTTTGATTGATTTGAATTTTGTGAAGGGTCCCTTTTGATTGATTGAAATTTTGTGAAGGGTCCCTTTTGATTGATTGAAATTTTGTGAAGGGTCGGAAAACGGACCCGATTCCTCTGGTGTGACCCTTAAGAATGTTATGAAAATGTATGTAAGTTTAAAACTTACAACAGATTAGAAGCTTTGGGATCTTTAAAATTATGTGTAAAATTTACAGGTTTTAAAGATTAGAGCCCAATATATGATATGGATCAACCAGACAAGATATCTGTTATCCACAAAATTAAAGACTAATGCATCCCCAATTCTGAAATCGGTCACTTCTCGGGGATAAGGGGTGCGATAGTGGCTCCCACTCTGCAGTTATAGTAAAACTGAACAAAAAACAAATGTAGCCAGGATTGGATTTACAATTATAATTGAATATTTAAGAATTATCACATTTTCTGATTTTTAAATTTACACTGAACTTTGAACTAAAGAGTCATTAGTATATAAATAACACTTTAATAATATAATTTTAGATCTAAAAAATTTAAATTATTGGTTTGTTTACAACTCAATAAATGAGCTAGTACAAAAACTAGTTTTTCTAAAAGATATGAGGACTGTATGGAACTAAAAGCCAGGTCGTCATTTCAGATATTTTCAGCGTGGGAGAGGGGTGAGGCATAGGGCATATATTCAATACGTATTACAGGTAAAAAACAATAAAATACATAAACATATGCATAAATGCGTTGTATTTCTAAAAGGCAATTGACCGCGTGCTAAAAGCTAAATGTTTCAAAATAATTTTTTTTAAAGTTACATTTTACATGCAAAGAAAGGTTCATATTGAAAAATTATAGAAACCTTTAAATTTAGAGACATCTTTCTTATAACTGTCAGCACAGGGCACTTCCGCCGTCAGAAGCTGCAAATGTTGTTTTTGGCTAGCAAAGACATGTTCTGCATCCTTTTTAGAATTCCAGTAGACAGCAAAGACCATAAGCATTGACAAGGCAAATCTTGTCACAATTTTACCCCATGGCATTTTAAAATTTACGTATGGTCTGGGTTCCCTGGAAAAAATGTCAAAATATTAATATCACAAAACCAAAAAAAAAAAGTTTCAGTAATTGAAAAAAAAAAGCTTCTATGTTAGGTTATGAAACACTATAATATAGTTTGCAAATTGTTCCAATACAAATGTAAGCATTTCACTAACTTGAGATTTAATCCACTTGAAGACATTTAATGAAGAAAATAGGATCACTTCGGGGAATGTTCTTCAACACTAAATATAATAACAGTTCTTCCTTTTTTTTTACTTATATTGCACCAGATTTTATTACAGCATTATTAACTTTATTGTTTTGCTTCATAAAACAAGAGGAGGACAGTGGGTATGATTATTCATGATTTTATAAAGTGCCTGAATTTTATAACTGTTGAAATTATATAAATGTACAACTTGCATGTTATATACATTACAACTTAAATATTTTGAATATTTTCTGAACATGAGTATATTCAGGGGCATGGATTTTGGGGCTAAATAGAAGTAACTTATAAAATAAGCATTCCTAAACAGCTACCTACCAACATCCCATCCACCTTACATCTAATAGAGGAAATTATTTTAATAATCAATAATTTTACTAAAAATTTAGCTTTTTGAAAATCTAGATGTTATGTTATCCATGAAAACTGTTGATTTTGTTATAGAATTGATGAGATGAATAATTGTACTTAGTAAATAATTGTAGTATATTAACTCCATGCATATACGGCTTGTTAGCAGAAAAAGGTATAGAATTAGAACATTGTGGCCGTTCAAGATAAATAAGTGATATAGGACAGGCTAAAGGTCAAGACTCAGAAATTTTAGCAGTGGCCAGTGGGCACTAAACTTGATTAACTTGGTGGCCACCTATGCGTCATAAAACAAAAGTGCAAAGCAGGGGGGGGGGGGTCAATTGTGCATCAGTGACATCACTACAATGACTTATTTTCAGGATTCGTGATTTTTTTAATTTTTTTTAAAAGACCTTAAATATTTCGGATATTTATTATGTTACATTCATATAAACAATATCTCATATTAATCAATATGCAAAAATATAATTTAAGCTATTTTCACAGCAATAAATATTTTTAATAATTATTATTATAAACAAGTTTTAATACAAATGCATGACTCAAATGAAACTTAACCCTACCAAGAATAATAGTGCACTCATAAGTACAGAGAAAATGGACAAACTTCATCTGAATTATTTTGCTGTTGAAAGCTGAAAAAAAGGAACAATTGTGTGTACTTATTTTTTACATTGAGTGTACTTTATTCATTTTTCTATTTTATAAATGAAAAAAGCCTGAAATATTTTTACCCATTTAGTTAAATCATATGGTCACTTCATTACTAAACTGAAACTTTTTGTTTTAATCAAATATATTTATTGAAAACTTCTATGATAAAAAATATTTTAGAAGGAAAAAATCTTGAACTATTAGGACATGGATGAAACTTTAAGGATACATATTCTAAATTCTAACAATTGTTGTTTTAAACACCATCATTCTGAATGATTTATTGTGTGGCACTTATTAAATTGATCTAAAATATTATTTTTAGGATAAAAATCACAATGGTTCATAATAATTATGAATTCTACTTTGAAGGATTGAATTGAATTTATGCTTTGCTGTTAAGATGCTTGAAGAATAAGAGTAATATTGTAAACTTTAAAAAATAGTAATTAGTTCTAAACTTATGAAATATGTTCTGCACACAGACAGACGGACCTAGGAACTTTTGTTTGAAACAGTTGTTGTCATTTTTACAACACTTTCTAACATTGTAAAATCAATGATTTTTTTGAAAAAATCATTTGATTTAAATCATGACTTAAATCAACGAACCCTGCTTATTTTCAGTGCAGAAAACCTAATATTTTGTCAAAGCTATTAAGTCTACAAAAAAAAAAAAAAAAAAGAAAGAAAGAAAGAAACATGTACCTGACTTTCAAATTTGGAAAAGAAAAACTAGCTTCATTGGCGATGGTAAATTAAGGAAGTATGAATTTTTACGATATAGTTTTTATGTTGAATGCTACAAAAGATTTAAATGCAAACTTTTAATTGTTAATAGTAGAAGCAACAGGTTGCAAAAATCCCAATCACAGAAACGAACTTTTAACAAAAACAGCGATCATAAATACGGATCATTTTCGAACTCAAGTGTTAAAAAAACGTATATTTCCAGTTCTAATTACAGTAAATTTAAAAGATTAATATGGCAGAGGGAAGGAATTAAAAAAAGGGGGGGGGGGGCAATCGGGAAAAATTTTTGCCATTTTTTTTCTTGTGAAAGGGGAATTGAAGATTATCGGCCGAAATTCGGTTACTTGAATGCCGAATTAATGCGTTTGTATTGTGGTTGTGTGCATGAAAGAAGCAAGAGTTGTAAATTCTATAGATTTATTTGAAAAAGAAGGATTTACTTTAGAAATTTTAAAAAAAAGGGGAAAGGTGGCGATCGTTCCTAATTTTTTGAATCGCCACTTTTTCAAACGAGGTCGCCACGTGGCGAGTGGCGACCGTGAATCTTGACCTTTATGACAGGCTAAAAAATGTCTTCATCTAGGTAAAAAATAAGCAGCAAACACAAGAGAATGCAGTAAGTTTATATTGGAGACATTAACAAAATTAATCACACGATGAAAACCTTCAATTATCAAATAGAAATTATGTCCAGCAGGTAGAATATAAAGAAAGTCAGGGGTAAAACTCATTCAGACTCAAAAACCCTGAAAAGTGTTATGAGCATGAAGGTTGATAAGCTAAACGAGGCACAACAAAAATCCTTGGCTTACCCCTCCCCCCTTTAGGCAAAAATATTTTTTATTAAATTATTAATAAGGCTGCAATAAAAAATTAATTATAATTAACTGATATGATCACTAAAACTTAAAATAACTTTCGAAAAATTCCTTAATTTCAGCCGGATTTTCAAGTGGGAGTGGCAGGATGACGTCCCGTGCAAGTTCTTTGCTATAGAAGCTGAAGCTTAATAAAGATAACAATAATGGAAAGCTCAAGGTAACTGATGTTTAAGAGGCAGAATCGCACAGTAATTGGCAACTAGAAAGTGTTTCCGAAGTCAATGCATTGGGATTTCGAAATGCATAAAAAATCAGGACCAGCCCTTGAAAGCGCAAAAAAACGGACAAAATGCGTAAATTTTACTCGAAATTTATAAAAGTTGGCCGGTATGTATGTTGACAGGTTACTTTCAAAATTTTTCTTAGAAAGAAAAGGAAAAAGCCTTCCAAAAGTAACAATTTTCGCGGAAACAAAATTCTTAATTTCCAAAATTACTGAAAATATGGAATTCCGTCAAAATACGGAAAAATTACATATCTGAATATGTCTTCCAGTCCATGTTTAAAAGACACTGCATCACTGCTTTTACTATCTAATAACCATAACTAAAACTTACTTTTCATTAACTTTTCTGGAAATTATTTTTCAATGGATTCATCCATGGGTTTATCACTAAAGTAGAAGTATTTTTAGAAAAAAATATTGCTTCACATTTTGTACAGAGTCTAAGCTTCCAATGTGTAATGGTTATTAAAACATTTTTACGGTGAAATGTCTAGAAAATAAGAGAAATTTTTTTTTATAAAAACTTCGCTTTTGAACGTTATTTTACCATGAGACTAAGGAGAGTAAAATACCGAACAGCCGCTCCCTCCTCTCCTCCTTGAATTTCCAGGGTCTGTACGCAGATTGAAGAAAAAAGTAGGAATTTTTCTTTACAAAAGTAGGAATTCAAAATACAGACGAAAACATCTGCAAATGTACTTACCAAGTTTGTGTACAGAATAGGCACACACAAAAAAGAGGCAATTGGAGTAAAAAACATGAAAAATATCAACTTCCTTGAAGTATTAAAGTTTTGGAAAAGCATTGAAGCTCTAAAGTGTACCTAATTCTTCCAATTTCTACACCCTTCTTAACAAGTAGAAGGTATTAACACAGTAAAAAGAGCTCATCTAAATTGCATTCATGATACCATTCAAACTTTAAAAAAAATTTTGATTGCCCTCAATACACAGCTTGGATTCACCCATTCATTACACGATTTCTTCTTAAAAATAAATAAATCATTAAAAAGAATAATAATAATTGCATGAAACAATTTTTTTGCAGCTAAAGAGATTTTGCGAGAAATGCGTGAATATATATATATTTGATTCCTCCTCTTCCATCTTGGACTTTGCTTTCTTCGTTGAATGTCATGTGAATAATGAAGAATGGATCCTTTTATTTTGAAGCAAAGAGACCTTTACACCTAGCCATTTTTATATTTTTGATAACTCATTCATTTCAGATCAAATAGTTTCATTTGAACTTTAAAAAATTTGAAAAATATTTAGCGCCAAAATGTCTTGGGCCATTTTCAGGGGTGTTAGTGCCTAAAAAGGAAAAAACCCTGAAATTCAATGTGAATAAATAGCACATCAAAACGCTTCTAAAAACACACATTTATCGCAATCTAAGCATTTTCAGGTAGTACACTTATTTTAATATAAAATTAATTGCATTAATTTTCAGTTCTTTAATAAGACTATATTAGCTTGCAATCTTTGGGCTTTCTTCTTTTTTTTTTTTTTTCAAGATGATATCTCTGATCAAACAACAAAATAAATTTTGCAAGGTTAAAAACTAGTTTTTTTACCTTTTTAAAATTAATTTTCTATGTTTAATGCTTTTTTTTAAAACTCATTACAACAACTGTGACTACAAAACTAATAAAATCGACACATATAGAAACTGATTCAATATTTAATTTTATAGGATTTGACAGACCATCTTAAACAATCTCGGAATTGCGTTATTTTTAAACTAAAGTTTTAATGAAAAAAACTGCAATCTTTGTTTATTTACAATATCAAAAAACATAACAAATAGCTGAAGCGAAAAAAAACAGATCCTTGCAAAGGATGCGGAAAGAACGCAAAGGAAGGTAAGTGTGCATTCATTTGCATGCACGTAGAAAGTAGGCTTAAGTAATGTTAAACCCTTGAAGAAATTAAGTGGCAATCTTTCAGTATCTATTATTGGTTTACCAAAGTACTTATTTTTTAAACAGTAAATAACAATATTTTTTTCCAAAAAGCACATCGTTAAAAATCGTTGCATTTCTGGAACTTTCGGGATCTTTTTTTTAATTTCGTGCCTTTTTCGGAAGTAGCAGAAACATTATGTGCGGAAATTTGTTTTAACAAAAGTAGGATTCGGCGCCATATAAAGAAAAAAAAGGTAGTTTATGAGCGATAATGCGCATATTATGTTTTGGTGCAAAATAGACAGCACTTGAAACCCTGGTTAATTACTTCTTGCATTGCGCGTGTATTTCTCGCACTTCCACATTTATTAATTAAGCCAAATAATGTAATAAGTTTGCGCGAATTTACAATTGCTTTTTAAAAATCTTATGTTATTTTATCTTTAAAACAAGATAATTTTAAGAAAAAAAAATGAATTTCATAAAAATTCAAACTAGCGAGAAAAGCGAAATTTTCCGTGAAAAATCGAGAAAAGCGAACATTGAGTAAAAATTAAAAAAGTGGAAATCCGTCGAACGGCGGCTAATTGGCATCCCTACATTTTTAATACGCGTTGTTTTCAAAATAGCGGGAGAAATATAAATAAGCATTTTCAAAATAATAAAAACAAAATGTAATAAACGAATTTGAGATCGAAAGTGCTCATTTTCGTACTATTATTCGTATTTTCAATTGCGATTTTTCTGAAAGAGCTTGTTTTGTGTTAGCAAATTTTGTTAGCTTTTGATCTTAATTTATAATTTCACTAAGAATAGATTTTGAGGGGGCACTTATTCGATCTAGGTCACTTGTTCAGTGTCTAACACAGTATGTAATTAATTATTTAATAAATTAAATTTTGGGCTTATTAATATTATTTATAGAAATTATGTGTTTCATGCACTTCTTTTTTTCTTCTAAAAGACGGGAAAGGTGGCACCTGTATTCAGAAGGAAAAAAAACCATAATCACATGACACATAGCGCCGGATCAGCTTCAGATTAGGAAGAAGGAAAGTCTAGACACACAAAAATAATAAAACTAAGCATGAAAAAGTAGGAAAATATTTTTAAAAATAAGAAAAATTTTGAAAAGTAGGACAGGATAAAAATTATTAGAAAAGTAGGAAGAAATATGAAAAAGTAGGAAGAAGTAGGAAGCGTGAGAAAATTTGCAAATTTTAAATTGTATTAACAATTTTTTTGTTGACATGCATGTCCGTCAACATGTCAATTTTGAGCTCCGGTAAGGATGTGATGATTTTTCAATAAAATACGAAATAATAAAGTTTTATTTGGTTAAAAAGTTACATGCTCTGCTGGGTATGTAAGGGTAGAAAATTGTGCTTGATCGGAATTTTTACATGCCCCGCGCATGTCAGGCAATATAATTTTCAAGGCCTTGCTATGAAGAGTACTATTATAGGGTACTTTTTTATAAAATAGAATACTTAATAGAATACTTAATTGAATAGAATTTCTTTTTTTTTGAATTACATCTCCAAAAGATAAAGATTCATTTCATATCTCTCTGCAATGAAACCTAACAAGAGAAGTAACAGAACTTTATTGAACAATCAGTAAAGAAAATGATGAACAGAAGTGCACTATGAATCCGTGCACTCATAGATGTCTGCAGTGCGCATGGGCATATTCATTGCAGGTGATATCTGGACACATCCCCCTACTTGGTGTAACTAGGAGTCCGCAGACCCCACGACTGTGTGGGGGGGAGGGGGAGCTGAATGATGACAATGAGAACAATTATAGGGGGAGGGAAACAATTTAAGGGGCTCTAAACTTCATGATGCAGAGGGTGCAAGCAATTCACATTATGCTATTTGCTATTGCCCGCACCAGACTCTAATAAGGAGAGAGGATCTCAAAATGTTTCTAGATAAGCTGCTGGTAGTGTAGTTAAATCAAAAAATGTAAAATACCATAACTTTTACAGATAATTTAATGGAACAACCAAAAGATGATTAAAGAGACAATTTGAATTTGTGCATAAAGAGTTTAACTATAAGATTTTCAGTAAAAAATAAATGTTTCATAGGAACTAACTAAATAAATGCAGTAGGTGCAAATTCAAACTTACACACTTGTTTTTGGCAATTTTTCGTCTTTTGCCACTTTAACTGCATCCTTAGATTCAGAACTCTTTTTGGTGGCATTCTTTCTTTGAATTGGTGCCATAACATTCTGTAAAAGTACAAATGACAGTGTTATTTTTAATTGATAAAATTCATTTTGTAATTATTTTTTCAATTATAACCTGCATATCTAAAAATTAAAATAAAACAGAGCTTGATACATAAAAATTGTAATATATCTGAAAATATTTGTTTTCACAATAAAAGATTTAATGCTTTTTATGCTTGTTTTTAATGGTACTTTTTGGCTTGTATGATTTATTCTCTAGCAAATGGGCAATTTTGATGTTAGTGAAAAAAAAACATGAAATTTGAATTCTTTTTCACCCAAAAGTAGGGGGTGCAGACTGCACAATAGACTGGCATGCATTTTCAAGAGTATATTTTTTTAGCATTATTTTGCCACATTAGTTCAATCTGGAAAGAGATAGAAGTGATACTATTGGCAAATTTAAGGAAAATTACTTTTCATGTAATAAATTAGGGCTAGCGAAACTTCTATAGAATATTTCGAACAGTACAAAAGTAGGACATGTCCTGACAGACTTACAATTACATATTTAAAAAAAAAAACTGTAAATTAATTCCAGTTTAAGAAAAGCACACCGTTTTTTGTTCTTACATAAATAAGCATCACCCTCTGGGTTAGAAATTCAGCATAGGTTTCTCAACAGATATTAATAAAAGAAAAATTACACAAGATGGTAAAAATTCAAAAATAAAAGTTCGAAAACATTTTCATTGTATGTCGGAAATATTTAAACATTTTATCACAGTTTTGCAAAACCTCCCACCACAAGGAATTTAATTTAATTTATCATCTTTTGTACTTTTTTTCATATAATTATTTTACGACAAAATGTTCAAAAAAATTTTTAAAAAACATACAAAAATATGAGGAAAAATTTCACTCAGCACATATCCTCAAGTGTATTTTCCTTATTGCCCGTTATGTTTACTTGTTTACTTCCTCAACGTCAAATGCCGTCAGACTGTTATAAACAGCAATTCTTCTCAAGATCAAGTGATTTGGAGGACCAATCAGAGTGCGCAATATTCGGCTACTGCTGGAAGCGTTTCAATGTAACTCGATTCCACTAACTACGCATGCGCACCAATCCTCTTTTAATTTGCAACCCTGGGTTTGGCGATTGGCGCCAGACCGGATCCTTTCTAAGAGAATTGGCGGCTTAAACAATTGTTTTTGCTTGCGATCGTGAATTTTAATTCAAGTTGTGTGAAATAAGTTTTCACATAATGGATCAATTTCAATGCTCATATTGCGAAACGAATTTCTCGAAGAATTACAATTTGCTGAAGCACGTAAGAGTTGTGCATAAAGTTAACTTGGATGCTAAATGTAATCGGAGAATAAGTGTCCGAAGTGCTCCGAGCATTTAAAAGATATGAAGTCTTTGAGAAATCATATAGAAGGATTTCATTCAATTGCACTGGAGAAGGACGAAATTTCATTTTCAACTATAGAAGGTATAAAAGTTTAAATGAACAATAATAAATTATATGTCGTATGGGGTATCCTGGTTAAAACACAAGATCTGAATATCTCCAGAAGTATAATAGATAATATTACTAAATTTTGCATGGAACAAGCTTACACAACATGTGATCTATCACTTATTCATTTAACCAATAATCAATGTACACTTTGTTTAATTTAGCTCTTAAAGTGACCAACAATTACCCCAGCTTATTGGTCGCACCTTGTTTTTATCGTAATAAATGTCAGAAGTAAATTAGTGTGTTATATTATCCTTATTTAGTGTATGTTAACAATAAATGTTGCATTAATTATTTTTCCGTTTCGTAATAATTACAAAAAATAATAATATTGAAGAAAAGGACACTATAATGCTATAACTTGTAAATTTTTTTTTGTTTAAACTAAAAGTGCTTCAACTGCAATTCTTGACAGAATTTCTTATAACATCCCTCCTTTTAAAAATACTGGCCCATAAAATATATTAACAATTTCTAAGGTACCTTGCTTTGGCCATTAGAAATTACCTGCTTAATTATTTTTTTCTTCAAGAAATTTCATTTCAACATTCTTCTCATCTATTTAATAAAATTTTCCCAATGTAAAAGAAGTTTTTTTAATAATAGGCAGCAAAAAGACATCTCTGACTATGTTTCTTGCATTTTCTACTCTTGAACTCTCTACTCTTGTTCAATTCCAAACATATTGATATTATTCTCAAACTCGGTTATTTCTAGCTCCTCGTCTGATGCTTCAAAACACAGCCTCTTTTTAATGGTGTAAAGTATCTGTATTGGTATCAATCAGACATGGCTTTAATTTTTTTGCCATTAGGATTTTTCTTGACAATCTTTAGCAGGGATTTCTTGCTTCTTTTACAGAAGCTTTACTTTGAATGTTCTGGTCACATTAAAAAAACTAACCTATGGTTACAGTAAAAATAAACATTATTCTGGTTAGAGTTATAGTAAAAAATAGATAAATTCTTTAACATTTTTTTATATGCTCAAGTACATAATCAATAATTACCTTCTATTATGAATTTAAGTTTTCAAAAAATAAAATATCTTTGAAAAATAAGTAGATCAATTGTATGTTAATAACTAGTATAGACCTAACAACTAAGATCTAGTGATGTTTATGCTGAAATGAATATGGAAAACTTCTGAATTTCTAAAGAATATCAGTGACCCACAATCCCCCCCCCCCCCCCCCCCAGTGACCAAGAATTACCCCAGCAAACTAGGGTATAAATGAGTATGCCTTATGCAACCAATGTATTTCAAAGTGGGAAGAATATTTTCCCTGGATTCAAAAGTATAGGCTATTTGTAATATAAAAAAGCATCAATGAGAATTTTTTTGTGTTAAATATGGCACTGGTATGAATCTAAAAAAAAGTATAATTTTTGGAGATTATCTCTTTCCAATATGTTTTTGTAGTAGTAAATAAAATATTTTTTTCTCCAAACTTGCTACAAATCGTATGTATTTTTTTATTTTTTGCAGAATTTGAAGCCTGGAAAGAAGATATGCAAAAAGCAACAAATTCTTCTTTTATTCTGCACAGATCTCCACGAATTTGTGCTAATGAAAGCAAAGTATATAATTATTTCTGTCATCATTCTGGCTATTACGTACCTAAGGAACCTAACGCTAGAATTAGGCAGATAAAGGGTTTAGGAACAAAAAAAAGGATTCTTTCTGCCCTGCTTCAATAGAGGTGTCTGTAAAAAAGACTGCAGTGCAAGTATCTTTTTTCAAGACTCATTGTGGCCATGATATTTTTTTGGGTCACTTATACTTGTCAAAAAGGGAAGACAAGAAATTGCTGGTAAGTCTATAATTAAAAAATATATATATTAACAGGTCTTCTACGTCAGAAAATAAAAACTCCTGTTGTTTACGGAATAATCTGCTACTGCAAAATATGTTCATTAGCAATGTTAGAAGTAAGCAGTCATTAGATTTATTTTGCAATCAAATACTTTCGACACCCTGATTCTCACACGTAAGTGGTAATTTTGATGCCTAAAGTTTTGGAATGTGAATTCTCACTTAACTCTTTGTGATTGCTGTGACTTAGTAGAAAGGAAAGTTCTGTTTCTTCAATTTTGACATTTTAAAAATATATATTACCTTTTACTATCCTGTGTGTTTACCACTATTAATGGGTATTTTTAAGGCATATGTATTTTACTAAAAATGGCATCTATATTTTTAATTTGAGCAACTAAATAAACTCAACAAATACAATAACCATCATTATCAATAAAAATTATCAAGGGTATTACCTTTATGCTTAGTTTAAATTCTTTTTTTCTTAGTATTGTTTAATTTTTTAAACTTATCAGAATCTTAAGTGTCATCTTATAGCTGTAGTTTATATGTTGGTGTTGTGTAAACAAGGGGTCATGCCAGAGAATCCGTTTTTGGATCCCTCGACTGGTCAAAAGTGCCTTTGCAAAAGGTAGTGAACCTTCTGTTGAATGTTGGCAGCATCACAATCATATCATTTAAATAATAAGTTCACGCTTATAATTTCATCATACTCTAATTTTTTAATCTTTGTTTTAAACTGTAAATTTTCTTTAGTTTGTATTTTTCTGTGAAAGCTTTTTAAAAACATTTATGCCAAAAACAATTTAAAAGAAAAACTTGGTAAGTATTTAAGTCATTTAAATTTCGAAAAATGAAATAATACTTTTGTGTATAAGCATGGATTCCTTGACTTTAGAAACTGTTACCTAGTTTGTCTATATATTTTATCTGGTCCCAGCTGTGTAATTTTATTCAAAAATCTTCCTTCTTGATAAGACTTATAATCTATATTTTTCATGTAAAATATGTGCTGTATTTTGTATGTTACAGATAAGCTGAAATCTGGCATTACAATGCAAAAAATTTTAGACGATGTCAGGAATAGTTTGGATGAAAACATCAAAAGGATCCATCTTTTGACGCGACAGGATCAGCATAACATCATGAGAGATTTCCACGTTCGTGATGTTGGCATTCTAAACCCAAATGACAAAATCAGTGTGAAGTTATGGGTAGAAGAGATGAAAAAATTGGGTCCAGCATCTCCTGTACTCTTATATAAGGATCAGGGGCAGAGCGATAATGATCTAAAGAATGAAGATTTTATGTTAGTCATTATGACTGAAGAGCAACAAAACATGATAAATTATTGTGCCAATGTTGTGTGTATTGACAGCACACATGGGACAAATGGCTACGATTTCCAGCTCACTACTATTCTCACAATTGATGAATTTGGAGCTGGATGCCCACTTGCCTTTTGTTTGAGTAACAGAATTGATGAAGTCTCAATGCGAAAATTTTTTGATGCTCTTAAAGCTAAGGTTGGAGATCTAACATGCTCCACCTTTATGACAGATGACGCACCAGCATATTATAATGCTTGGAGATCTGTTGTGCCAGTGCCACAGAATGCACAAGTTTTCTTTGTGCTTGGCATGTCCAGAGAAACTGGATCAAAAATCTTTAAAAAATTTCAGGTGATCAAGAAGGTAAAAAAAGAAAAAAAATTGAAGTTTACAAAGCACATTTTTGTTATGATGGAGAAAAATAGTGAAGAAAATTTCAATCAAATGGAGAGACAGTTTCTTCAACTATTGAGAGAGGACAAGGATATGTTACATTTTTATAAGTATTTTATAACAAATTATTCACCACGAAAAAAATTGTGGGCAACTTGTTTTCGCCTAAGCCTGGGAGTACTCACAAATATGCATTTGGAATCTATGCATAGAATGCTCAAACATGTTTATTTAGAAGGAAAAAAGATAAAGAGAGTCGACAAAACTGTTCATGCATTATTAAAATTAGTGAGAGACAGGCTTTTTGAAAAATTAATTAAGACGAGCAAAAATATGTCAACAAAAAAATTGAAAAAGATTCAGAAAAGTCATAAGGAAAGTAAAAAGATTTCCTCAAACATGATATCACAGATTGATGACGGATTATGTGCTGTAAGATCAGCAAAAAATATGTTGTGCTATTCTGTCCAGAAAGTAGCAAATCCAAAATGTGTTATGAAATGCCATTTGAATCCAACTTTATTGACATTGACAATGCACCAATGTCATTTATATTTCCAGGAGAAGAAAATTTTGTGTCAAATGTAGGGATGTAAAATTTCCGGAAATTTTGAGGTAGTGGAAAAAAAGTTTTTTTCTGGAAAAAATGGAAAAATTGATTTCTTACAAGTGAAAGTGGGTTCTCTTAAATAGTTTTTCGAATCGGGGGTGTTTCTATTGAAAAAAATGTTTAAATGTTTTTTTCATTATATCTTTGTAACCTTACTGATCCTGACCTTTTGTTTAATCATTACAATAACATTTTCTATTTTAAACTGCCATTAAAGCTTTTTTTTTTTTTTTTCAAAAAAAGAAAAGTAACAATATTACTATAGTTTGAAAGAAATATTTAATTGTAATGTACATTCCATAATCCATTTGCACCATCATTCCTTTTAACTAGATAAATGCTGCCAATTCTAAGAAAGAGAAAATATTGCTGTCATTATAAATATTGTCAACATCAAGTCTTTCATGGTTTAAAAGTTTGTTTTGAAAAAAAAAAAAACCTTGCAATATAATTTTTTTGTCTGTAAAAAGATTTTATTTAGTTTTAATTTATTTTCCAAAAAAATACAAACCAGAACTACATTAGTTTCTGTTAAGCTTTCTGATCTAAACCCAAACTAAAACTGTATTTGTATTGGTTTATGTTTAGAATTCTAAAGCTGAAGCAAAACTTAAAATACTGTTTAGTTCACACAAAATTGGTTGCTATTCGCTGGAATTTAGGATTTTTTAATGAAGAGTCCAAGTCTAATATTGCAATGGGATGTGAATGTTCATCTTCCAGCAGCGTTGCTTCAATAAATTCAGATACTGATTCGGATTAAAGTTAATCACAAAAATAAAATTAAATTTGAATCCAAAGTTAATCAAAATTTTGAAGCAACATTTTTTTATTGATTTATCATTATTTTTAATGCAAAAGTAATTAGCTCAGAACAGAAGTAATGGTTATAAAGCAAGTAGATTTTAGCATATGTAACTTTTGTAAATTATTAAATAAATTTTTTTACAAAGTTGCTTAGTTTTTTTCCTCAAAGTTTGTTACATGCATTTATAAGTATGTATATACAGGGTGCAAATCAAAGTCCTTAGGAGGCTTTTGTCTCAGCAACCGTGGGTCCCAAACATATACTTCCAGTTAAAAAAACTGTTTAAAAATTGTAAGCATTTATGATAATAGCATTTCTAACTTTAAAAGAAATCAATTTTGTGAAAATTACAGAAACTAATTTCTTATACAGTCCCCCAGTCTTTATAATCATATTTTAGTAAAAGTTGACGCCCGCCCATCCTAACGAACATAACACAAAATGTTTCCCTTCTGTATGACAAAAATAAATAGAGATATTTAGTTTCAATGTTTGGGATTTTTTTACGATTTTTTGGCCTGCATTAAGGGGTAGGTTAAAATTTTTCAATGAAGTATTCATTCTATTGTTCAATGAGTACTGCATTCGGATTTTTTAACCGACCCCTTAATAAAGTCCGAGAAAATGAGAAAGAATTCCAAGCTTTGAAATTAAATATCTCTGTCCTTTTTTCTCGTACAAAAGGGAAACTGTGTGTTATGTTATATTTAAATATATAAAATATTTAAAGAAAAAAAAATTGGAATGTTAATATTATAAATTTCTGAATGTATTATTTTATACTATAAATATCAAAATTTTCAATTTTTCCGGGTGAAAATAAACCCCTTTGGAAAAAAACGAAAAAAACTAGTTTTTTTCCCAAAATTTCCGGTTTTTTCCGACCATTCCCATCTAGTCAAATGTTAAAAGTGCACCAAAGGTTTTTGCTGTTAATTTAAAGTCAAAAGTTTTAAATAAATTGAAACAAATTGAAAAAATCAAACTGAAGAAAATGTGGAAAATGAAAATTTGACAAAAATAGATTCTTTATTAGATAAAGTGATTGAATCCAGTGCTCAACCTGCTGTTAAAAAATTTCCATTAACTTCAGAATCTAAAAATGAACCAGCAAATAAAAGAGGGAAATTGCAACCTACATTTAAATCCACAAAAGCTAAAAGAAAACCATCGAAGATAATTAAGCCAGAGCATTGAAAAAATAAATATATCTAATGCTCTAAAAAATCCCACTGGCGAAACTCTACTTATTCATTCTGGCTGGGATCACACTTATTGAAGTTCATTAAGGATACTTTTTTCTCTCTTCCATATCTGAGTGCCTTTGTCTCCTGTTTTCTTTCCTTTTCTTTTTTTTTAATTCCCGCCTCTTTTTATCTTGTTTGTTAAACTATTCTTGGTCCTCCCCCCCCCCTGCCCTTTCACCTAATCTATTTGAATGCTTGTCTAGACAGCTATGCCCTCCTAAGCAAGAAAGATGTATCTCTTTTTTTTCTTCTTCATATTAGGGTCTTTTACTTATTTTTGCAAGATAGTTGTAAACATTTTATAATTAGCTAAATAACTATCAATTTTATCAGTAAAGTAATTATTAAATGGTTTTTTTTTTTTTTTTTTTTTTTTTTTTTTTTTTTTTTTTTTTTTTTTTTTTTTTTTTTTTTTTTTTTTTTTTTTTTTTTTTTTTTTTTTTTTTTTTTTTTTTTTTTTTTTTTTTTTTTTTTTTTTTTTTTTTTTTTTTTTTTTTTTTTTTTTTTTTTTTTTTTTTTTTTTTTTTTTTTTTTTTTTTTTTTTTTTTTTTTTTTTTTTTTTTTTTTTTTTTTTTTTTTTTTTTTTTTTTTTTTTTTTTTTTTTTTTTTTTTTTTTTTTTTTTTTTTTTTTTTTTTTTTTTTTTTTTTTTTTTTTTTTTTTTTTTTTTTTTTTTTTTTTTTTTTTTTTTTTTTTTTTTTTTTTTTTTTTTTTTTTTTTTTTTTTTTTTTTTTTTTTTTTTTTTTTTTTTTTTTTTTTTTTTTTTTTTTTTTTTTTTTTTTTTTTTTTTTTTCTTTAAATAAAGCTCTAAATAGCGTTTTTTTTTTTGGGGGGGGGGGGGAAGGCGTCTGGTATTAATTTTAGACCTTTCATTGAATTACTTAATTTTGTATGAAGTTCCGAAATGTTTTTTTCTTTGAGAATCAATCACCCTTGATAAAACGTTAAATGTACAAAACACATTTATACATAATATCCACTTTTCATAAATTTTCTTGATTTTTGGCCTTTAGTCTAGACTTGACTTTTGAATATTAAGTCCTAGCGCAAAATCTTTCATGAAAGTATTTTTTATCATTATTGTTTTTTTGACGATTTCAAATGTTAAGATAATCTCACAAATGTTTAAATTTTGGGATTTTTGGTGCCCCAGAGACTTTAGACTATTTTTTTTTTTTTTTATGTGCATCTGAACTTTCAGAATTCAATTCAATATGGCATCACCAACATAAACCATTTTTTTTACATTTATCATTGGCAACACTGCTGAAAAATCAATGCAAACTACTTTATAACGATAAAAAACTTATGTGGTAAACCTGCACTGTGAGGAATTCAACGCATGCGCAGAAGCAGTGGAATTGGGTTATGTTGAACGGTATCCCCCAGACAGCCATGAATCTCCAACTAAATTACATCCATAGGATATCTCTTGGATAAGATGAGTAGATATAACCACATCCATGAGATATCCCTGAGACATCCACATATCTGCTGAATATCCACAGAACGTCAAAAAGGTTGCAGCTATTGGAACTCCCTGAGACGTCGCGATATCGCGACGTGTATTAGATATCCCATGGATATCCAGGATATCTCATAGATATCCTGAAAACATCCAACAGATATCCCATAGACATCTTAACGTCATAAGGTTATCTCTAGGATATCCAAGAGACATCCATCTCTTGGATATCCATAGGAGGTCTCAAATGAATGGTTTATAGGTATTTATAAAACATCAGAATATGCTACAGATTTATTACATATGCAAAAAGAGTACAAAGCCTATAGCATAACATATATTTGAGCAATGTAAATTACTCCATTACAAATTATAATTACATAGCCATTATTTTCCTATAACTACTTTTGAAAATATTTATAACTTATTTTCAAATCTTCGCTTTAGAAAAATATGACTAAGCAATTAAAATTTTTAATGAATATTCAATACTAGAGCTATATATTAGGCTACAGGTCAATACACTGTATGCATATGCAATAAATCTTTAGCACATTTTGATATTTTACATATATAAGCAAGAAATGTAACAAAAATTATATAGTATTGACAAAACATTTTTATCTTTTTCTGTGAACCCGTATTAAATAGCTCATAAAAAAAAACAGAGAACTTTAAAATATTCCTTCATAAAACTACTTCTGAAAGATGAGACAAGTTTTTAAAATTTTATCCATTTAGAGCATTAATTTCGAATACTTGAAATTACTCGCAATTTTCATACATTCACGATTTTCATATTAATTTAAACTTTACTCCTTTTTAATTGTGTACAGTATAATTCAGATATAATTATGATTGAATTTACTGATGTAACTCTGGACATTTCATTAGAAACAAGTGGTATTCAATGAGCAATACGAGGATTATTTTTTCTCAAAAATGTATTACTTTTGACTTAAAGATGATTAAGAGTAGACTAGAGTAGGCTGCTGTTCTCCGAGACAAAAAAATAAACTGAACAAATAAGTCGTTTTTTTGTTTTATTTTAAAAAGGCACAAAAATTATATACAGAAGATATTACAAAATAGATTATTTTATACAAAATAGATTTATTTACACATAACAGATTTATTTACACAATAGTATTGCCCAAAAGGGATGGGGAGTTGGCAGAATTTTCTGCAGCCACTCTCAGTTGGCGTGCTTTCGCATGGCGAAGCCAATTTTTATTGCAGTTTCCACTGCTGCATCCATTGCAGCATTTCTTACTGTTTCATTCCGTCTAGTTGCATCTAAAAAATTTATTTTCAAGAATGAATTTTTACACATAGAACAAATTTCTCTTCATAACAATGTAAAAGGAATTTTCTCATTTGTCCAATTTACGCACAAAATATACACCTGCACATGGATAAAGAAAAAAAAACTTATTTAAATACAAAATGTTGATTGTTACCCAGAAAAAAAAACACCTGTAGCAAGGCAGAATTTAAATAAATAAGAAAAATAAAATAGCAAACTACATTTCAATAGCAATTTAATTAACAAGTGAAAAATTACTGTGAATTTACTCAACAAGAAATTTGGTAAACAAAATCAAAAATTTTGTTTGATAATCAAGAAAGCCAAACAATAAACATGTATTTTCACACCCCTCTCCTTCCAGAACATGTGTAGCTGTTACAAGGTTTTCACAATAAAATCATGACTTCATTAGTTCATACTTCATGGAAAATTCTTCAAACAATCCTTGACTATCGGCTACATTCACAAAAACTTGAAAACAAATCAGAGCACTACAGATAAAGCTCAAAATACTTTAATGATAATTGTATATCCAACAGTTATGTATTCATTTTTATTGTATATAAATTATTTATATTATTTTATACATATAAATTAATACCAAATATCACTCTTGTCAGCTGCAGCTTATAAAATATACCCTTTCCTTTCGCTCCCATCCAGCTGAACTCCTGTGCCACTACATCTGTCAGGAGTTTTCTCATGATCCGCTTTACAGTAGAGTCTACAGTTACGCCCCCACAGTTTGACGTAAAGTTAATCTATAAAAATTCATAGAAAAATTAATTCAAGATACACTGAAAGCCTTGGTTTAAAAGAAACTAATGCATACCAAATAATGGAAAATCGCTGGCTTCAAAAGCACACCTTCTAAGCATTGCAGTTCCTCTATATTTTTTACTGGTAACTTAACCGGTAAAACATCCCCATCACCAGTGGTGTAGTCGAGGGGGGACGGCGTCTCCCTACCTTTTTATTTTAATACAAGCGTCCCCCCAAACATTTTACATTTTAACATAAGCGTCTCCCACTTTTATATTTCAATTGCTTATCTTCGTATGTATGAGCGTCCCCCCAACATTTTTTTTCAGGACTACACCACTGCCCATCACCGAATGTTTCGGCGATAGGGGCAAAGTTGTTTGTTGCTAAAAGAATAAACTCGAGAGTTCAAGTCATATGAACTCTTTCATAAAATTTTCAAACTGAAACGCACTAAAATTGTCTAGAGCGCCAAAATGTTCCACATCTTTACAAAGATGCAATAACCCATGAACATTGTGAGATACATGTTGTTTACCATATAGGAGTATAAAACTTTGGACAAAACACTTTAACCAAGCCTGAGCATATGATACCATCTCTCTGTTAGGCTCAGTAACGAATACTTTAACTGCACAATGCATAAGCAGAAAATGCTCATACAGATCTTTACGTAAAACATTTGACAAAACCACTGGCCCAGTGTATAACAAAAACAGACGAAACTCTGCTGCTTTCCAACGTTCAAATTCTTTTAAAGAACGAAGTTTTCGGGCGAAATCATTAGGGAAACAGTTTTTAAGTTCTACTAGTTGTTTTGACACACTTTCTACCTGATTATTAGCAAGTCAAAATTTTAAATCATCTTTCAACCACAGCTAGTTACCTTTTTCACGACCCCTAAACATATCAAATGCATATACTCATATGGAACATGTGAAACAAGGCAAAAAGTATCTATCTCCAACAGTATAGAATCATATTTATGATGTTCATCATCATGGAGTAGACACATTGAACTCAATATACAATCTGGAATGGCATGTACCATAGAGAGCGTGGTTAGAGAAGAGTAAAATACCCGCTAAATTCGAACTAATATGCAGAGAGGGGGGGGGGGGGGGGGAGAAACGGCAATCAGCTAAACAATGGGAGAAGAAAGTAAATGTCAAATTTTGTCTTGGCAAAACATGGCCTAGAATTACGTTCACCAGCTGATTTTGAGCCTTCGAATTGTAGATCAAAAGCATCCTCAAATTACATCGCCCATATCGGCGGTCTAAGTGTCTGACAGACGCCTAAATCAATTAGTGAATAAGTAGGTAAATAAACTAAAATTTGTGACATTCATTGGAACCTTTTCCTAAAGCCACGTGAGAAGGAACACCTGTTTTCCAAATAGTTTCCTGCATAGTTAAACAATTCCTTTTGCTCCTTGTCTTCCAAAAATTCCAAAAGTAGGCATCGACTGTCTGAAAACGGTAGAAATCTTTGCTTAAAATCATACTATACATTAAAGAGCTACCAGCTCTTGTACATATTAAAAAGCAAAAAAAGTAAAAGTATTGTTGAAATCACTATTTGTATGCTTTAAAAAAGGAGTTATTATTTGTTATAAAATAATTATTTATTTCATTTTTGTACTTTTTTTTCCCCCAAAGAATTTACAAAAAAATTTTAATCGTTCTTAAAAAAACTCGTCCTTAATCGAACAAATTACTAGCTTCTTTTTGAACAAAAATTTACTGCCGTTTATTGATTTAATAGTTTCTTTAATTAATATTTTTTCTGGTTTTACAAAAAGTGAAAAATCTGGCATTTTGGAAAAAGGGCCGAATTGCGGGATTTTGAATTTGGGGTTCGATGCTATTTATAAAGTTTAGCTATAAGGTAAATAAAGAATTTTCTTTTATTTTCGTGAAAATTGTATTTTGAAAATATAAACTTAAAAAATACATATAAAGCAAGCTGAAAGCTACTAAATAATCATTTTTCTTACAGTATATTACGTGCTGGGGCCGTGGTAGCCTAGTGGTTAGCACGTCGGACTTCCACCTCGAAGGTCGCGCGTTCGATACCCACTGAAGACCACCATGTATACTTGGGGATATGTGCATGCAAAATCCGTAGACCCCACTACCTCTCCCCGTGCGTAAGCAATCCTAAGGCCTCGGCTAACAGGTAGGGGTCTGGTGGAGAAAAGTATATTACGTGCTGAGTTGCCACTCTCCCGATTGCTTTTCAGCAGATCTTTTGTTAAACAGTTTTTTCTCTCATTTTTTTCTTTGATTAAATAAATTTCCATTTTAAAAAAAATAATTCATGAATTAATATTTTTAAAGCAATTGTGATAAATGACTTATTTGCTGTGTTAATCAAAATTTGTATCTCACAAAATTTCTTAAATTGCAATTAAATTGAAGGAATCAACAGCCTTTACACCCAATAACTCCGAAAATCCAATATTTCAAGCTGATGTATAAGTATTTTTCATCTGAAGGGATTGTGCTACAAAACGTAGATTAATTTTAAAGAAAAAAACAACTTTTAAGGAACTTCTTAAAAATATATGTAAATTTCCATGAATTTTCATAACGTTTTACACATGTAGGTAAAAAAACCTGTTTTTTTTTTTTTGGAAACTTGCCAACATCAAGCAGGTGTAATTATATTATTATTATTGTTTACTTGCACAAAGTTAAATTATTTTTATCAAGCAGGTGCTTCGCTGAAGATTGCGCGCAGCGTTTGAAATTCCTTTCCTTTTTTATCCGGTAAATATATCAATCATTTTAAAAGTTGACAGTTATTTTAGCATCTGCAGCCTGTAATCTGCATGTTTTATTTTTTATTTAAAAAATTTATTCAGTTTTTTAAGCTTTATTTTAGTTAAATTATAGGTAATTACTTTTTGTGGGTAATGTACGAAGTTTTAAGCTATGATGACCTCCTAACTGTGCAATTTTTCATTTGGATGTTGTTTTCAAAATGATTTTTTTTTTTTTTTCAAGTTGAAAAAGGTTTTTTGTTTTAACTTGACTTTGAAGTCTGCTAGAAGTTCTAGTAGGGTACATATAAGACAGTGAGAAGCGAAGGGATGCAAATGACCAAAAATCAATTCCGAGAAAAACACGTTCAAAGTTTGGGTCTTATGGGACCTTAAGTGCTATTATTTTCTAAATCATGTTGGAGGGAGCATCTGTTAGGGATACCCCTAACATCTCGTGCCACAATTTAAAACAGTGCTTTCCCTATCATTTGCACTATATTGTCTCTAAATTTTCAATTTTGTCACTTACACCACTTTGCTTCTAAGTGCCTCATATATGTATTGCTTTGGAAAAACTAGAAAAGAAGTACCCGAAGAGAAAATAAGTAATAAAAATATTATTTTAAAACGGTAATTCATATCTACCAGTTTGTGTATTTTAGTCACATGATGTGTGGATTGTAGATTTTGTAAGATGCATGATTTTGCTTTCAAATTTAATTTTTTTTCAAAGGAAAAGAATAATTTTTCCAACAAATTCAGTATTTTTAAAAGACTGAAATAACGTTGAGCTAACATTTAAATTTTAATCATAGCTTTAAGTATGTCCATTTTACTTTAATTATTTTCCTTCCCCCTCCCCCTTTTCTGTCTCTGTCTCTCTCTCTCTCTCTCTTTATCTTTCTTTCTTTTTTTTTTTTTGGACTTTTGTTATCTTTAAATGGAGTTAATGTTTTTATATAAACTTTTTTTTACTTCGATAGTTTTACTGGAACCAAAATACAGATTATTTTTATGATTATAAAAGTAAGTTTTTTTTAACCTTTTCTAGATAATTAAAAAAATGTCTTTAAAGAAGAAAAAAATTCATGAGAGAGATAAAAATTTTACATCTAAGCCTTGTAAGTACAAAAATTCTACCAGGAAATAAAGGTTTGATAGAGAGTTAAGGTGGTTCATGTTATGGGTTGCACAATGCACAAAGAAGAGTAAAAAGCTGATACGCTTATGATTTAATAAAAAATCACTTAACAAAGTTTAACTTTATTCAAATCTGAATCACTTTTGCTTTAGTATTTGTACTTTCATGCACTATTACGTAAGCATAAAATGCGATAATGGCAACATATGTTGTGTAAAAGGAAAAGAAGTAAAGTAAGTAAAGCACAAATTCTCTTGAAAACGTGTAGCATTTTCTTTGACAATTTTTTTTAAACATGATAATTAACCTAGTCTATGCCATTATGTTATGCTTAACTAATTAATTAGCTCTGAAAAGATAAAATCATAAGTTTTTTTGTTTTGTAAGAAATTTGAGGTCCTTAAAATTTTTTGTAGGTCCTTAAAAAGTCCTCATTTTTTGTTTTTCCAAAAGAGTACGAACCCTGAACACCCAATTCAGTTAAAATTAACTTGTACCCACCCACATGGCAGCTTCCAATTTGCTATTTCCTGCAATTGTATGAAAAAGAAAATCGAGCCACATCTAGAAAAAAATTTAAATATTAGTAAGAGAAGTCGAATCAAAACAAGCATTTGTACAAAATGCAATGGTCCCAGTAACTGGGTACCATTTAAGACCACAGAAAAATAAATCACACAAGTTCCATCATTTTGCTTTTAAAAAAGAAAAGAAAAAGGAATAAAATTTGAAAAACGGACTTTTAAGGACTCGAGGGGAAAATTTTGTATGAATAAACAAAAATCGGGAATTTTCGAAAAAGATCCGAATTTCGGGATTTCAAATTTGGGATTCGATACTATTTATTACATTTAGTTTCAAAATAAATATTTTTTTTTTTTTTTGCATGAAAATTGTTACGAAATCATCTACATTCTAACATTCTATACAAATATCAGTAAAGCAAGTGGAAGCAGCTCTTAACAAGTAATCAGTAAATAAATATTGCTTTTGAAACTTTTTTTTTAATTTAAGGGGCGGGGGGGGGGGGGGTTAATACTTGAAATATGCATATTGTTGACATCTAGCGCAATAAAAGAGATACATTTAACTAATATGTAGGAAAAAAAAACTTTCAGCTATTTTTTTCGTTTGACCAATCGCATGTATGATTTTTTTATGTATCGCTTCTTTAGACTGTTAAAGGTAAAAGAATGATTTATTTTTATCATCATTTTTCTTACACCTTACACTATAATAAGCGGCGAGTTGCCAACTCTCCCGATCGCTTTTTAGCTGATCTTTCGCTAAACAGTTTGTTCTTCCATTGTTTTTTTTAAATAAAATATATATATCTAAAAATTTAATTTGTTTCAAAGTAATGTTTTAATATTTAGTAAATTTTTATCAAGCAATTTGGTTTCGCAATCGTTCGTTGTGGTAGTTACTATTTGAGGGTAATGTACAAAGTTTTAAGCGAATAAGCTCCATTTTTTATTTGTATGTTGTTTCCAAAATGAAATATTTTTCTCAAGTTGAAAAAGTTTTTTCAGAATTTTTCTAAGCTCTTCTAAATAATTTAAAAAAATTATTTATGTCAGAGACAAAAATTTAAGTAAGCCTAAATTGAGATGCTGGCAACATAAGTTAAGTAAAATGAAAAAAAAAAAATCTAAATTAAACACAAATTCTCAAGACAAAGTGCAGCGTTTTCTTCAACAATTTTTTTATTTAAATTGTTTTTAAATTGTTTACATAAAAGTTGATTGATTGATTGATTGGAAATGAGTTGTTTTCATGGAGTAGACACATTGAACTCAATATACAATCTGGAATGGCATCTGCCATAGAGAGCGTGGTTAGAGAAGAGTAAAATACCCGCTAAATTCGAACTAATGCAGAGAGAGGGGGGGGGGGGGAGAAACGGCAATGAGCTAAACAATGGGAGAAAAAAGTAAATGTCAAATTTTGTCTTGGCAAAACATGGCCTAGAATTACGTTCACCAGCTGATTTTGAGCCTTCGAATTGTAGATCAAAAACATCCTCAAATTACATCGCCCATATCGGCGGTCTAAGTGTCTGACAGACGCTTAAATCGGTTAGTGAATAAGTATGTAAATAAACTAAAAGTTGTGACATTCATTGGAACCTTTTCCTAAAGCCACGTGAGAAGGAACACCTGTTTTCCAAATAGTTTCCTGCATAGCTAATCAATTCCTTTTGCTCCTTGTCTCCCAAAAATTCCAAAAGTAGGGATCGACTGTCTGAAAACGGTAGAAATCTTTGCTTAAAATCATACTATACATTAAAGAGCTACCAGCTCTTGTACTTATTAAAAAGCAAAAAAAGTAAAAGTATTGTTGAAATCACTATTTGTATGCTTTAAAAAAGGAGTTATCATTTGTTATAAAATAATTATTTATTTCATTTTTGTACTTTTTTTTCCCCCAAAGAGTTTACAAAAAAATTTTAATCGTTCTTAAAAAAACTCGTCCTTAATCGAACAAATTACTAGCTTCTTTTTGAACAAAAATTTACTGCCGTTTATTGATTTAATAGTTTCTTTAATTAATATTTTTTCTGGTTTTACAAAAAGTGAAAAATCTGGCATTTTGGAAAAAATGCCGAATTGCGGGATTTTGAATTTGGGGTTCGATGCTATTTATAAAGTTTAGCTATAAGGTAAATAAAGAATTTTCTTTTATTTTCGTGAAAATTGTATTTTGAAAATATAAACTTCAAAAATACATATAAAGCAAGCTGAAAGCTACTAAATAACCATTTTTCTTACAGTATATTACGTGCTGGGGCCGTGGTAGCCTAGTGGTTAGCACGTCGGACTTCCACCTAGAAGGTCGCGCGTTCGATACCCACTGAAGACCACCATGTATACTTGGGGATATGTGCATGCAAAATCCGTAGACCCCACTACCTCTCCCCGTGCGTAAGCAATCCTAAGGCCTCGGCTAACAGGTAGGGGTCTGGTGGAGAAAAGTATATTACGTGCTGAGTTGCCACTCTCCCGATTGCTTTTCAGCAGATCTTTTGCTAAACAGTTTTTTCTCTCATTTTTTTCTTTGATTAAATAAATTTCCATTAAAAAAAAATAATTCATGAATTAATATTTTTAAAGCAATTGTGGTAAATGATTTATTTGCTGTGTGAATCAAAATTTGTATCTCACAAAATTTCTTAAATTGCAATTAAATTGAAGGAATCAACAGCTTCTTGAAACCTTTACACCCAATAACTCCGAAAATCCAATATTTCAAGCTGATGTATAAGTATTTTTCATCTGAAGGGATTGTGCTACAAAACGTAGATTAATTTTAAAGAAAAAAAACAACTTTTAAGGAACTTCTTAAAAATATATGTAAATTTCCATGAATTTTCATAACGTTTTACACATGTAGGTAAAAAAAAACTTGTTTTTTTTTTGGGGGGGGGGGGGGAAACTTGCCAACATCAAGCAGGTGCTTCGCTGAAGATTGCGCGAAGCGTTTGAAATTCCTATCTTTTTACATCCGGTAAATATATCAATCATTTTAAAAGTTGACAGTTATTTTAGCATCTGCAGCCTGTAATCTGCATGTTTTATTTTTTATTTAAAAAATTTATTCAGTTTTTTAAGCTTTATTTTAGTTAAATTATAGGTAATTACTTTTTGTGGGTAATGTACGAAGTTTTAAGCTAATGACCTCCTAACTGTGCAATTTTTCATTTGGATGTTGTTTTCAAAATGATTTTTTTTTTTTTTTTTTTTTTCAAGTTGAAAAAGGTTTTTTGTTTTAACTTGACTTTGAAGTCTGCTAGAAGTCCTAGTAGGGTACATATAAGACAGTTGTGGTAGTTACTATTTGAGGGTAATGTACAAAGTTTTAAGCGAATAAGCTCCATTTTTTATTTGTATGTTGTTTCCAAAATGAAATATTTTTCTCAAGTTGAAAAAGTTTTTTCAGAATTTTTCTAAGCTCTTCTAAATAATTTTAAAAAATTATTTATGTCAGAGACAAAAATTTAAGTAAGCCTAAATTGAGATGCTGGCAACATAAGTTAAGTAAAATGAAAAAAAAAATCTAAATTAAACACAAATTCTCAAGACAAAGTGCAGCGTTTTCTTCAACAATTTTTTTATTTAAATTGATTTTCATTTAACTTGTATTTTATAGCATTAACCATTTTTGATAATTTTTCACTTGCTTATATATGATTAATACTTGTGCTGTGTGCTTCTTATTACTAGCTCCAATAATTATTTAACTCCCTGACTGTATTGGACATTAGAAAAGCAACAGAGCTCCATAAAAGTGTTTGTGTTGTGTTCCTCATAAAAATGCGATGTTAAATCAATTTCCTCTATAAATAATGCTTCCTTTTGAAATAAACATAACAGTTTGTATATTGCGAAAAATTTGTGAGGTCCTTAAAATTTTTTGTAGGTCCTTAAAAAGTCCTTATTTTTGATTTTGCCAAAAGCGTACGAACCCTAGGGATGTTTAGTTTATTTTTTTAGATATTTAAAAGAATACTTGTGGTCTCATTAATTTTTACTATTATTCCCTTTCATTTACAGAGTGTCTGTAAGTCACAAAACTCCCATAAAATGCACAAATTTTTAATTTGGTAACAAATATTGCAAATAGGTCGCAAATGTTTTCTGTCCAACGAAACTGTCCCTTCCCCCTGCCCCCTCCCTCCCCAAGGAAACATAAGATATCCAAAATTTCTTTCAAATATTTGGAATTTAAAAATATTTTTTCAAGTTTCAAATGCCAGAGCCGAACATCCGGTACGTATGCATCATGCAGGAAACCGGATATCCACAAAATACTCGATGTATCACCGATGGTCCCGAGAAGTCATGAAATTTCCCTTTCAAAATTTGTAGACACATTGATTTATCACTACTTGTAACCCTATATTTTCTAGTAGGGTTTATTTTCTTGGTGAGCTGCAATGAATTTGCTGAAACAAACATAGCAACTTGTTTCATGCAAATAAATTAAATGTACTGAACTACACTTCACATAAACCACCTGTGTAAAATGTATCACTTAGTTTCAGGGTTCCAAGGATTTGTTTACCAGTCTTAAAGTAGCAAACCTAGCTGCTACAGGTGCCGGGTCCAAGCGTCCCGCTGAAGATTCTGGAGAACCATCCAGGTAGAATTTATTTTGATGGATCGTTTTTTTTTTTCATTATAACAGGGTTGCGAAGTACCCGTTTATTTATTTATTTTTTAACCTGTGTACCTGGGTCTAAGGTATTTTTTGGGTTCAGGGTGTGATTCTAATCCAAAAAATTTTAGAGAATCCGTCCTGAAAATTGAAAATAAAAAATGGTTTTCCCGTATATTTCTGGAAAAAATTGACTTCTAGTATTAATATTACAGAACTTAAAATCTTAAGAGTAATGCATTAAAATTTTTTCGTAAAATCGTTTTTTTTAATTAAAACTTTCGTTAAAGGTGCTCGAAAATTTTCGGAGAATTTAAAACGTCGGAGAATTTTGGATCAGAATCACCGACGCAGTAAACATTATATTATTTGCTACTGATGTAAACTTTTGGTAACTGTAATTTTTAATGGATTGCAGCTGATTTGAAAAATGACATTTCGAGTACGTTGACCCTAATGAGTAGGGTAATGGATAAATATAGCAATATAACCCTTGCTTACAACAATAAAACTTTCATCAGACAATGGTTATATCATGTTTCATTAGTTTTCAGCTTAATATCATGTTAGGCAATTTTTAAAAATAAATTTCATTAAAAATCATTAAAATAATCGACCAAATCTGAAAATACTTTTCAAAATGGGTAAATTTCTCATCGAGTGCAGTTAAAATACTAATTTTTTGTTACATGCACAGCAGGCACATGGCACTCGCCCTCGCTTTATGGCTCAAACCATGTTTACATTCAACCGCGGAATTTCTAATTCGCTTCACTTCAATTCTACAAACAACTCATGAGGAATAAAGAAAATACTGGAAGATTAATAGTTTAATTATTAAATTTAAAAAATATTAGGTTGAATATCAAAAAAACTGCTTCTTCTTGCAAAGCATAAGGCTATAATAGAATTTTGTGCAAATTTTTGTAATCGTACGTTGCGTAGATTTTGCTGTAGAGCGCGCAGACACAACATCAAAAGTTCATTATATATATATATATAGATTACTTTAGAGGAAAGTAGGCTAAATGTAAATGCTTTTCATATGGGATAATCATATTCTCAGATGTTTTGTTTTCATGAGTATATATTACTGTCCATTGCGAACAAAGCCAAAAATATCAAAAACTATCTTATGGGTACAGCAGAGTGCAGACTAAACATGATGAATACATATCATTTAGTAAAAACCTTTTGAATGCGTAAAGACGAAGACATTTATTTCGATAGTGTTTCCAAATTGCCGATTCCAATTCATCGGTGGAGATGCCGAATATTTGTTGCTTCACTGGTCAATACCATGCTACCCTCCTTCTCCAAAGAAAAAAATTCTTTCCCCAGCCGAAATGCGTCTTCAGATGTTCTGCTGGGGTTCCTATTGTGTCCCTCGGTATGCTCGTCATTTTCACATCTGCAGGGGTGGAATATCTGCTCCAAATTGCGCCATTTTTCAATTCCTGATACATCTAATACAAAAAGGTTTTCATCTGTTATTACTGCACCAAAATTGAGGTTTAAATATTCTAAAATGTAAAAGGTTTAAATAGCAGTTAATTGCACTTTTTGTCACTGAAAGCTACATTTAAAAAACAGCAAGATTTTAAATACTTTTATGGCTATGAATTGAAGTATGTATTATGACAACCCCCCTCAAATGTCATTTGGTTTTTAAGGTCTTGATTCGTGCATATGTACATTGTACGTTTTCTAGTGCTTTAATTACATTTCCTTTAAAAGCTACTTTAAATCGGCTCATTTCATTTTTCATTTTAATATTTTTTTATGTATTGAGTTTTGTTACTTAGTTTAATTTTTGGAGAAAAATCTTTTAAACAATTGTGAAACTAATTGCTTATTTTTTTATTTCTTTTTAAAATTATTTTTATGAAGTTGAAATATTATTTTTGTATTTTAACTTGATTTTAATCTCTGTTAATGGTCATACAGAAGTAAATCTACATTATTTCTGAAAAAAATAGAAAAAAAAAAAAGGCCAAAGACTTAATTAAATAAAATTTCTATGAATTTTAAGATATTGTCAATTTAAATTCTCCTTTCAGCTCAAAACTTGAGAGAGAGGAAATCAGCAATGAAAAAATGCTCTTAATTCTAAAAATATTATTAAGGTGAGAATTAGTTCAACAATCCATGAGCAGATATTCGAGCCTACCTTTGAGGAAGGGGGGGAGCAATATCTGTTGTTACAGTATTAACACTTGAATTTTTGGTCGAATTTTTTTTTTTTTTTTTGAACCTGTATTGTGTTTGACTAGCTCATCATATTATGAATTTTAATCATCATTGTCCCTCCCCCCCCCCCTTGGTTTTGCTAGGCTATGCTATGTTATAAAGTAAATAACATTATTCCTTCACTGATATTCAGTTTGGTATAATGGTGCTGAGGGCCTCAGTGGCTGAGCGGTCAAATCGACTGGCTCCGGTGCCTCTCTGAGCGGAGAGAAAGAGGCGTGGGTTCGAGTCCCACCTTTGCCATGGGTGTATTTCCTTCTTTGTATATTAAAATCTGTTGTGCTGTCTTGTTCTATCTGTTCTTTCCTCTCAATCACCACATCCGGTTAAACCCTCGTCAGGGTAGGTACGGTGGTGATTGATGAGGTATAAATATAATGGTGCTGTAGAAGTAATTTATAAAAGTAATTGTTTTTAAACATATCAGAAGTGTATTGTGTCACCCCTAAGTTGCATTGAAATACAGTTGTATACCTTGTTAACCAGACAAAATGCCTTGTGGAATTTAAAACTTATAGGTGGAAAATTTTACTTATCCCCCACCCCCCAAAGAGAAAAGACTGTCCTTGTTTTTTTAAATGATAAAATTCCTAATTTAAGCATTTGACACTTTCCTGCATCCTGAGGAAGAGACAGAGAATTGGTATTGATTTTTCATTTGTGAAGTTGACAACTCTGATCATAATCTCCCTTCCCCTCTCCCTCTAGCCTTGAACATGTTCAAACATAGTCAAAAACTGTATGTATGGGACGTAAGGGAAACCACACAATCAATTTAAAAAAGGAATCGTCAAAATTGGTTCATACGGGGAGAAGTTATTGTTGGATAAACAAAACAACAAATAAAGCGACCTACATATGATATGAATGTATAACCTCCTCCTTTGGAGAAGTCGGTTAAAAAGTTTGTCTTAAAGTAAAAGTTGGAAATTCAAAATTTTTTGAGTTAAGACATAGGCAGATTAAAGTGTTGGACAAAATTCCTTATAATGTTTGTGTCTGCTAACATGAGACTTACTATTTGTTTTACACTCTGTCAGCTTTTCTTCTAACAGAATTTTATGACTTTATTGATCAAACTATGTGGGATCCTGTCAGATTTGTCTTTTCAATGCAACAGTTTTAAAAATATGACATGCTTCAAACCCATTAGCGTTGTGAAAAGTGCGCCAATGAAATATTTCCGGAGATCTCGGATATGATGATATTAGTTCTGATCAGAAACAGTACCATCAAATCAAAGATTGGCCACCTATCTAATGAGGATTAAGATCAAAATCCAGAGCTTTATGTACAGATTTCCTGTCGACAGGGTGGCGTAATGGTAAGACGCAGGTCTCGTATGCCCAAGATCGCAGGTTCAAACCTGGCCCAAGTTGGTGGATTTTAAAGATGCAGAAAATCGTCTGCGTCCATGTCGTATGATTATGCGGCATGTTAAAGATCCCTTGAGTATCCGTTTGGCATGGATGCTCTCGGCTAAATTAAATTCCTAGTGCAGATTGCATCAACGAGAGCTCAGGTGCCCCATCTAGGGGAAACTAAGCGTCAAAAAAATTGCGGCAATGGTACCACACTCATTGCGGTGCCGCTGAAAGAGTTGGTACCAATCTCTGGGGACGCACTAGGTCTGCAATGGTTGATGACCAATGCAGCCCCATTAGAAAGAAAGAAAAAAAAATGTACAGATTTCCTTGAATTCATTTGCATTCTGAAGAAGCCTTTGACATCTCCTGCAAAACATTAGGCTTACCTTAACCATACCACAGTTATTCCATCACATGATATCTGAGCAATAGTTAAATTTATTTGCTTGTTTGTAGGTTAATCATTGATATTTATTTGCATCTATACATGGTTTGCGTCCGACCCCAAGGAAAAAATAATTTCAAATGAATGATATTCTAAACAAAATTTTTTAATAACTGTAATAACCTTTATATATATGCATACTTTTCAATTTAGTTGCATTAAAAATGAACACAAAAGCCAATTCACACACTTTCAGTAATATATGTGAATAATCAATTTTTCTATTTGTGTGTTTACGTCCGACATCAACTCATCAAAATATTTTTATTTATACTCGAATAATATTTTTTAATAACTATACTAGACTACAACGTTTCTTGACAATGACGTCACAACGTGTGGCAGAAGATATGAGTAAACAGCGAGGCTGTTGGGTTACAGAAGGAGGGTCGAAAAGACGCCAAGCTACCAACTTGGCAAATAATCCGAATAAGCACTCTATTTGGCACATTGCATGTTTGAAAAATCATTTGTCTCTTTATTAGAAAATGACAATGTAACAAATTTAAAAACTTATTTTTTTTACGCAATCATAATTTATTTTATTGGATCAAATATATTTTCATCATAAGTTACTCCTTTCGACAAAAAAAAAAAAAAAAAAAAAGAGAAGAGAAGACGTTTAATACTTTCATGCAGATAGATATTGTACGAACATAAAAAAACTTGTTTTTATCACAGCTACGTTTTGAAATGCACTATGGTTTCAAAATGGTCTAACAATGCACAATGGTTTTAAAGAACACCACTAACATTATGACTTTCATACTTTTTGAGGATGTGTAGGACACCAATATGGGTTGCCCAGGCTATTTATCTCATTTTGGCCAAAAATCGACTTATCTAGTTTTTCCCAAATGGTAGACTCCATTCTTGCAATTTGTGAAATACATTCATGACTATTGTCTTTTCAGAGGTTTTCAAAGCACTGTCTTTCTTGTGGGGTTGAAAGACGTAATTCAATTTTGGAGTAGATTCCATTCTTATAATAACAACGATATTAGCGAATATAATAATAAGAAGAAGAACAATATTAACGAATATATTAATAATAATAAGAACGATATTAACAAAAATAATAATTATAATAACGATATTCACGAATATAATAAAGATAAAAAGAACGATATTAACAACAACAATAATAATAAAAATAACGAAATTAACAAATAGAATAATAAAAACTGTTTAGCTTTAAGCAAAGTCACAAGTCAGCGAGTCAGACATAAATATAAGTAATTCCAAATCTTGCCAAACCACATATCGGAAGATCGCCAACTGCTCGTGAGCAGTTTGCATGGGCTAGAGCATTAATTCTAAATGAAAATATTAGTACGCGTTACGCATCTCGTAAAATTGAAAATCTATAACATTTTATAAAAATTATGACAAATAAACGCTATTTATGTGTAGATTGAAATACCTTATCATATTTCTATAGCGAAGTGCTTAGTTTAACTCGAAAATTGGACACCGCGCGGAGAACTACTTTCTTCGCTTGCTCTCGGCATATTTCTCCATAGTCAAGAAAGTTTGCAGTTGAGTATAATATGATGTTTATTCTCAGCATGATGTAGTGAATATCTTGCAAATAAAGTTAATCATTTTAAATGAGTTTATGTATGGTAAATAGAATTAAATCTGCTAAACGTTTCTCAATTTTTTTTACACCCGACACAATAGAATTGCCCCGGTGTAAGTCGAAACTCCTATCTTTACTGATGCAAAGTTGATAAAAAACTGTATTTTTGGTGTTCCGTCCCTGCATGTGTTGACGGTGTATGGATGACCAGCAATGGTTTCTCTTTCCAGTCGAAAGCGTCGCTTCTGGGGAACTGGGGTCCAAGATCTCATGAAAGAGACGAAAGTGCTCCTTTCCATGTGTGCCTTGTAGCAAATCAAGTGGGGGCACATGGAGCTCCAGGACAGCGTATTGCGGTGCATCAAGAACGAACTGTCACTCTGTATAAGGAAGAGATCGAGGTCCTGAAGGAAGACGCACGTACCGGCTCCACCATCTCCTTCCACCACCTCGTGACGCGAGCCCCCGGTCGGCTGGTGGCGCGTCTCGAGCGTGTCCGCCGGTTTCCGAGACCTCGCCGTCGGGAAGCTGACGCTGGTCGAGGAGAGGAGAGTCCTGATGGAACGATGTCGGGCGTGCTTCAGACGGCTGTCGCCTGGCCTGCCCGTGACGGTCACTGACGTCCGCCTGCTGTGCATGGAGGACGGTGACATGGAGAACTTTGTCCGTGTATTGCAGCTCGAAACTTGAATGGAGCCAAGCTCCTCTGTAATGTTCAGTGCTCAAAGCTTGAATTGAGCCAACCTCCTCTGTAATGTTCAGTGCTCAAAGCTTCAATTGAGCCAACCTCCTCTGTAATGTTCAGTGCTCAAAGCTTGAATTGAGCCAACCTCCTCTGTAATGTTCAGTGCTCAAAGCTTGAATTGAGCCGACCTCCTCTGTAATGTTCAGTGCTCAAAGCTTGAATTGAGCCAACCTCCTCTGTAATGCTCAGTGCTCAAAGCTTGAATTGAGCCGACCTCCTCTGTAATGTTCAGTGATCGTTTCTTTTCTCTTTCAAACATTGGATGATTGTTTATTCATGTGTGGCGCATTTCTCTTTTGTGTTGTGGCAAAAATGCTGTTTTTTCCGCATTCATCGGAACCGGTCATGTTCATATCAATTGCATTTTTTGTAAAAAAAATGCAATTGATATAAACTGACTGATATGATATGATCCAATTCAATCAAAATTTTACTTTAATTACAACCACTTGAGCCTGAAATTATACTCTGAAAATGAGTGCTGTTTAAGGATATTTTTAAATAATTGGAACTTTTAGATTAGGAGAAAAGAGTTTTATCTATTAAAAGACATTGCAAAACCCGTCTAGTGGGCATGCATGAATTAAAAAAAACGGAGGACGAAGAACAATTTTAAGTCTTCTTCCAGCTAGCAATTTTTAACAATTAGAAAAAAGTTAAAAAATTGATAAATAATCCGTTTTTTGAGAAAAGGTTTTGAAGAACACATTCATAATAGCTATAAATTTAGTTATTAGTTTTTGAATAGATTTTGTCATGAATATTTTTTTAAGAAATATAAAAGTATTCATCTAATACAGTTACTATTGCATTTAAAAGCATAATCGTATTTCCCATAATTTTGAAGACTCCAAACTGCGTTTAGCCTGTACCTCTGAAAACATTGTTTTAAAAGAGCCATTTAATACTTTGGAAAAAAAAAACCTTCACAAATAGTACGGAGTTGATATTTTCTGCTCCTAGACTAACGCAAAAACTAATTTTTTCTGCTCCAAACTGATACAAAACGATATATTCTTATTTACTCCGAAATTTGATACAACAGCTGTGAGGCCCGTGGAACTGCTGCATTTAAAAAAGTTTTTATGCTGTAAGAGATTATTATTTACCATAAAAGCTAAACTAGTATGCTATGCAAACTCAAAAATCTGCTTCTTTCTTTTTGGCCCATTTATAGTTACTAATAGAATTATTCAAAAAATAAAATAGGAAATGCTCTGGTATGAATTGTATGTAATCTGTAAAATAGAAGAAACTTAATTTGAAAGAGAATTTTGCACATTTTTCTGTTTGTTATTGAAATAGCAATCCTTTTACAGCCTTGATGTGGGTGAATATTTTTATGTAATATTTTCAGTCAAACTTAAAATTGTGGATCATTTTATTATGCATGAAAACGAATTGCAAATAGAATTTACGTAACTTTTTTTTTTTCCTTTAGTGTTACTCAACTATCAAAATTTACATTTGGCTAGGATTTAAAACTTTTTTACAAAATGATTAGATTATGTTTATATACATGTATATATATATATATATATATATATACAGTAATTGTAAAAATTTTGAATGAAATTAGAAAGGGTGAAATAAATTATGAAAACATTGAACAAACTTTTAAAACGTGAAACATTCTTGCAGAAAGATTTCGGCTTTGAAAAAAATTTGTCACAGAAAGCATAACAAATTTCTGCCACAGGGTCTCCAATACTCCTGCAGTTGATCAATGTTGTTTAAGTTCAAAAAAAAAAAAAAAAAAAAAAAAATCTGCTTTCAGCTTCGTGAACAGTAGTTAGTGTTATGTAAATGTCCAAGTTTTATGTTCATCTTTTTCTTATTTTCAAAGCTCATTTTTATATCCATTGTATGATGTGTATTTGTCAATTTCAATCTCTTTTCTTTTTCGAGAGTTTCTTTTAGGCAAGACTTATGTATGTTTTCAAAGCATAAATAAAGTTGTGAAAATATGAACTTTAGGCATTTATTTCTCCAAACAATGCATTGCTGTTAGAAGTTGAACAAAAACATTTTAACCCTTTGCACTCGAGGGCTCCGGAGCGGAGCCATTTAAAATTGGTCTTCAAACTCGAGGGCTACGGAGACATTGTAAATAATTTGCAGTTCGTAAAGAATTAGAAAAATAATAACATACAATGATGACTTTTCTTTTAATGCGTATATCAAACTCACATCTGAATATGATCTTTTCACTAAAATCGCTTCGAGTGCGAAGTGTTAATTTCAGTAAAATTTATTATTTTACAATATATTTTGTTCGTTCATACAAATGTAAATGTCTACATTATCCTTGAGAAACGAGTTGACTCCCAAAAATTGATATTACTTTTTCAAATGGTAATTTTATCCATGATTTAACTGACATTTATTGAATAACAATTTAACCCCTTAACGCATTTGCAAGTTGCCGAGAAATTTTCCCATGCTTGTGCGTTATTTTATTTCTAATGCCCGTCTGAGGTCCATTTACACTTTGTATAATATATTTTTCTGCATAACTTTTACTCCACCAATCACTCTCTGAAATTATGAAGAATAGCTTAACTATAGCTTAAAACTATACTAGTTTTTCAGAAAAAAACGTGCTTTAAAGGGGTTAAAAAAATTATGGACATGATACTGTAAATGTGTACATAATTTTACTTAATTTATGTTTAAATCTTTCAATGCTCAAGGCAGTAGTAAACATATCAAATACATTCTAGACCAGTTTGTGATGTTTTCTTTCTTTTAGATCTTTTGCATTTTTCAATTCACAGGTTTGTGAATTGTGAAGAGAACTCATATGTTCATCAAAACAGTCCACATCTTTCAAATGAAAAAAAAATCTATTAGAATGTTCAAGGTTTTATAAGTTTCATTAAGTATTATTCTTTTTTAGCAACTATAAAAGTTGTATAATTATCATCAATACAGCCCAGGGCATATTTTAAGGAAATTTGACTGCGTGGGCAACTCTAACTTCCTCGGAGGTGGGGGGGGGGGGGGATTGTAAATGTACAGTTCATGTTAGTTGAATAATCCTCAAAAAAGAGTTGGGGTGTGAAAATTGGAATTACGGAAATTATTGCTAATGGTTGTTTTGTTCGATAGGAAAAGAGTGTAAGGAACGTAAACTCTGTGACTTTTTGAACTATTTTAATTTCATTCATTATAATACAAATAGAAATATTCATTTTCATTTTAATACAACCAAATTCAAATAACATTGTTTTTTTCAAAAAAATATTTCATATAAAACCTCTCTTTGTAGAGTTCAGCTTCTGGTTTTCTTTCTCTTTTTTTTTAATTTGCCGAAATTTTATGACGGATGGCAACTGGTTGAAATAGGCCGTCCCGCAGCCATTTAGAGCGATATTCAATCTTTTGTTTATTGTTGCAATTGTCGTTCCGGCACGATGGTCCAGTTTGACTATATTATAACTGGAAACTACCCGCTCCACCAGCATCGAATGGGGAGTTGCCACGATAAGTGTTCCAAGCAACTTTTTGAGTGGTCCTTTGGATACGACGAACATTTCCTTTAGTCTTGTGGAAGTGCAGGAACTAATGTACGAATTTGCTGGGAGAGTGGGAATTTGATCAATGAGCGGCCAGCTTTCACATACCGAATCCGCAAATTCAGAAACTTCATTCGGAAACAGGTTGGAAAGTAAATTTTCTCCGATGGAGATTATTTCTGCCGCTGATCCTGCAACGCATAAGGCTTTGGCGGTTTTTAAAGTTTCGGCCTGTTCGTCATTAATTTTATCTTTAAGAAAATTTAGTGATGATAGGACAATTTCTTGTCTTATTGATTCAAAACGTCTTGAAAATGTTGCGACATTAGAATTGACTTTCTCCCTACGTTTACTGGAAGTATCTTTTTTTATGGTCGTCGTCTTCTCGCAAGCTTCGAAACCACCAGGATAAGGCGCATTTATCATTAACTCCAGTTTAGTTATGGCAATATTCAAAACTGTGATGATGTCTGATAGAATGATATTGCTTTTTTGAAAATTTTCTTGGAGGCTTTGAAATATGCGGCAAATGTCGCCCATGACTAAAGTCAGTTGAAATAGTAAAGAACTCTCTTCCCATATGTTTAACATCCCTTTTGCAATATTCTTGTCCTTCTTGTCCTCTTCCGAGTCAGACATGATATTCTGCCACTGTTTCCGACAGTAAGGCAAGTTTTTGATGACTGCTTGAATTTCATTTCTGATATGTTCAGCAAAACGGACTTCAAAGTGGCGGGGAAAAGCTCTATACTTTGGAAAAATAATCGCAAGCGATTTTGTGCGTCTTGCTGATTTTCGGTAATAGGTCAAAATACCGCTGAGATTTGCTCTCCATAGTGTGAGTTCAGGGACTGACGACACTACATTTTCTAATGCTTACTCTCTTCTGTGTGCAATGCACCACACTGTTACTAATTTCTTATCTAGTTCATCTTCGAGTAGCTGCCATAAACCTGCCTTGCGGCCAGTATTCGCCGATTCACCATCCGTCGTGATAGCAACAAGCTTTGCGACATCAATCGAATCTTTTTGCGTTTCCATTGATGGGGATGATGCATCTTTGCCGATGGCTTGAAGAAGAACTTCCTTCAATCCTCTGGCTCCAGGAAGTTGTGATTCACCAACGCCTAGAAAATAAGTGCAAAGCGAGGAATCCTCATTGATGACTCGACAGGTAACAAATTTATTAACGTGCATTTGACTGTATGTACTCCCATCAATTTGTACGGAGAACACTACTGATTTGTTGATGGAGGCGGCAACCTTACTGATTTCCTCCGTCCCTATAATGTCCAACATTTCTTTATAAACAACTGGGCTTCTGTAATGGAGCTCAGCAGCTGTAGGCTCAAAAGCTTCGAAATGCATTGAAGGATCGCTATTTATAACCTCGTCTGCATGGAGTTGGGATAACGAATGTCCCGGCCAACTGTTTGCTGATAAAGTCAGATACTTTGAGTCGTTGTAAACCTCTACAGCGAGTCTCAGCAGGATGGTTACATTTGGGAGTATTGTTGCCAGTTCTGACTTTAGCAGGTGGCTCATCAATTTCTAATGGAATCGCTGCGTTATTGTCACTGAAATGTTTTTAAAAATATATAAGAAAACTTTCCCATTTTTTTTAAATACTTACATTGATGAATTGAAAAAAATGAGAAAATCTAAAATCTAATGAAAGTATTAAGCGCATGACATGGCAAAAATAGAACGATGGACAAATTATGTTGTTTTTCAAATGCTATGGACAAAAATATAGATGCTTAAATATTAATATTACTAACCTGTTTTCATTTGAATTCAAATTTTTTTCTATCACGCTTGCTTCATTAGAACCATTTGAATCTAGTTTCTTTTTCTTAGGTACACCAAAAAATGCATCTTTAATAGAAATTTGCCGCTGTGATTTTCTTTTAGCACTCATACTTGCATACTCGATGGAATACAACACAGAATATAATAGAGAGCGTGAAAACGAATGCTTCAAATGACCACGCACTACAAGCTTTGTACAGGACACACGGGGCCGGTTTCACCGAAAAAAATGGCTTAACTACAACTACGGAAGATTACGTTACTCGTGACGTCAATCAGACAAGCAACGAATCAGATCATAGATCTGAATCTCCCCGTGCGCTTGCCGCGTGACGTAGGAATACAAAGACACCTCCCCATCCCACATCCCATAGTAGGAAAGAGAACCCCCATGGTTGTTTCACTCTTTTGCTTGTGGGAAGGGTTAGAGGTCTCGCTTCCATGTGGCATTTTTTTTACAGAAAAATAAAAAAAAATTATTGAAACACATAACCGCTGGAAACAATTAGGAAAGTGTAGGTGGGCAATTTTATTTGACTGTATGGGCAATTGCCCAAAAAAACCCCCTTAAAATATGCCCTGATACAGCCGATCAGTGTTTCTTTTTTGGTAGTAAAAATATTACAGAAGTAATTTTCCTTTTTCTACTTTAAAGCTGTAAATAAATTTTATCAGTTAAAATTTTTTTTTAATATAAATAAATTGTTTATAAATATCTAAGTATCAGTATATTTACTGGTTAATTGCAGTAATTTCACTCAATTATGAGTAAACAAATTTTACTCATAATTATGTAGGAAATCGCCCGTGTAACTGCATTCAGCCTCTAAAATTGGATTTTTATGTTTATGAGTAACTCATTTTATTTGACACAAAACGGTGCAATTTCTAAATCCTGTTAACAGCTTAAAAATATAAAACAAACATATCCAGATAACATCTTACTGGTCATTCATAAATGATGTCACGCTTCGAGGGGTGTTCAAGAAAGTGTGACATCGTATATTTTGATTTCTATAAAAACATTTAAAATCAGAAAATAAAACTTATTTTATGCTAATGTAATAGAGCGTGACAGGGGACAAAGAGGGGTAGGGGGGTATGTTGAAGTGTGACAAAGGGGAGGGGAGTCAAATATATTGAAAAAAGTGACATTGATGAATGTTCTCTTGTCTGATATCTCAGATACATATTGACGATATGAAATGCACATCTAATTAGCATTTACATGACATCTGAGAAATATCTGGACATAATATCTTCTTTATAAGGGGCGGAAGTCGGACGCTTGCCTATAAGGGCCCCGTTGAACTCCGGAGCAGCGCGTTTGTGAACAAAATGAGCGAACAGCTGCACCAACAAATGAATATTGAAATAAAAAAGTTACCAAATATTTGCTATTAGAAAATTTATAAATTATCTGAAAAGTAGCGTTGTCAAATAACAAAATTGTCGAACAATGATAATGGCTGCGAGCGCATCACTGGCATTCGTCACGTACTCCTCGCCTCTGTGTTCAGATATGCTACTCGGCTGTTTTTGACGAAACTTGCGCGACCGAATTCCACTTGGATATCAAAGTTTATTTTATATGCTTTTATTTTTTTATATATTATTCTAATAGAATAACGTTTTTAAAAGCCGTATGATTAAAATGAAATAAACAGTCAAACTTTGAAATTTTGCAAAAACTACTAATTTTACTCATTTTGTACTATGTTGCGCTACCAAAAGATACGAAGCAAATGTATATAATAAGTGCATATATATTGATTTTACATACTTTTAGTAGTTAATTCATGGTATGGGAACTCAATTAAAACCATCTGGCGTGGTTAAAAAAATTATGAAAAATTAAGGTTTTTCACAAATTTTTGCTAACTTTGAAGGCATTGCGCGACCGGAAGACAAATTAATAAAAAAATAATAATTAGTGCTTTTTTCACGTCTATACCAATGACAACTTTTGTGCACTATAGCGATCTGAAATTTAAAAAAAAGTTTTTTTCGAGCCAACCTACTCAGCATGCATTGGGAGGGGACTTTTATACTTACCTGAACACATTTTTTTCTACTTGTACATGCATAAAAAACTATCATATATATATACTAAAGAGGCTATAAGGAAAGAGATGACATTGGGTACAGTTTGCTCTCGAGGCGGTAAAGGAATTGCCTTTCGAGCATGGGGGAGTCGTTCTTCCGGGGGTCTCGGCTAGTCCCTCCTGCCATTAAGCTAATTATCCGCTCTAGTAACAAAAGGTTGCTGGATAGGAGCCAGGACTCTGCGTTTAAAGTTTAATCGCCGTTTCAGATCTTTTTTTTTTTGCTTGATATTTTTGTTCTTACATGCTCGCAAACTATGCGTGCTATAAAAATTATTTCTACCCTGTAAAATGTATATTGCTAGTGAAATATGAAATAACGTTCCTTCTTTGCTCTAAATATATAGATGTAATATATATTTAGATAGACAGCTATATCTATAGTCCCCAATGAAGTTTCTTGATTTTATATACTTATAATTATTTTTTTAAAATGTACAAATTTTTTTTGTATGTATGTATGTATATATATATATACATATATATATATATATATCAGTGCTATAGGAAGGGGAGGGTTCTGGACCTTCCCGCTTTCTGCAATAGTTATTGAGATGGTTCGGTCAAATTTCAAGCATGTTATGCATAAATAAGTCAAGTTGCGCCACAGTTGCACATCACTACCCCCCTTTTCAGAAAGGGGCTAGCTTTTTTATTTTTTTATATTTTTATAATTATATACATATATATATATATATATATAGAGAGAGAGAGACATAACTAACTTTTTGCCCGCTTTTATAACTTGAATGACTCAAAAAGTTAAAATAACTTTTGTCGATACTGGACAGAAAAAAATCAATAGTTAAACAAATCAGGGCTCGAAAATTATATTACTGCCCGACATGCCCGGGGCATGTAAAAATTCTGATCGGGCTTGAATCTTCTACCCTTACATACCCAGTAGGGCATGTAATTTTTTAATCAAATATTTCTTTAAAATACTTTATTGTTTCGTACTTTATTGAAAAATCACCGCTTCCTTACCGGAGATCAACATTGGCGGACATGCATGTCAACAATAAAATTGGTAATACAAATTAAATTTAGCAAATTTTGACTTGTAACGACTTATTATATTTATATGTAATGCATTTTTTTAATGATTTAGATTAACATTAAAATAATTCTTGATTCAGATATAAAGCTGTTAATTTATTTTTTTTTCTGATTAATGATATCCAACAAATTCAAATGTGTTTATTAATATCCAATAAAACAACTTTTGGGCATGTAAAAATTTTGTTCGGTCATGTATTTTTTAGACAAGTATGCCCAACAGGGCATGTACAATTTAAAAAAATTTTCGAGCCCCGAAACAATACCCTTTTTTTTAGTAGGAGTTTTTGGGTTATGGTGCAATATGAGGTTTGTTATATTACTCTTTTCACTCTCAAGAAGTTTTTATGTTTCTCAGATTCCTATGTCAAAATACACCATAAATAAAAAACATATTTTGAAATGAATTTTGTAAGTACAAATCCTTAAAAAGTATAATTTTAAAGCAAATTTTACGAAGGATAAAAAAAGATTACGATCTCAGCATGCACTTGATGGATATAACATTTAAAAATTACAAGCAGTTTTAAACATCTTAATATGTATCAAGTTTGTACTTCAGTACTATAAAAGATATATTATATCCAGCATTATGTAGAAAAGTTAATTTCTTTATTTTACTACCTCTATTGTTTTTTTATTAATTATTTAGTTATTTATTTATATACATTATTTTTTCGGGTGGCTAAAGATCTTCGTTTTAAAAATAACATGTAAGGAGAAATTCAAAGTAATAAACCAGGTTAAGTAAAAATATTTATTAGCAAATGCACTACTTGTACATTAAATACCCCCGCCATAACCTTTTATACATACAATTATGTTAACCGCATATTAAAAAAAATCCACACAGATGCTCATTAAGATAACAAACTTATACCATGGAATTTCTAGTTTATAAGAATTTTAAAAGCAAAATTTTGTGACACACTACTGCCAAAAGATATTAGCTTTTTTTGCATCCATCTTTTTAATTTTTTTTAAATTTAAATTTTAGAAAGCTAATTTAAAATTATAAAACATAAAATATAAAGAATAAATAAAATGAAATAAAAATTAAGATGATCCCAGTGGGAACAAATCAGTTTTTTAACTCTATAATTACACATGAAAACAAATATTTAAAGAAATTCTGATGTATGCACTTGTATGACATGACAATATAATAAACCCCATTATATAAAGAAAAACCCATATAAGAAAAGGAAGGAGAGTTAATGGAGGCAATTCATACAGCGTCATAGGTCACGTGACAAAGATGTAAGCGCTGTAAACAAAGGAAGCTGTAGTATCGCTTTACTTCGCGTTCGCTTGTTTAACATTATGTTTTGGTTTGAATATTTTATCGAGTTTTAAAGGATGTCATACTGCGTTGCATACGGGTCATCTATTTCAAATGAATGTTACGAATGTTAAGAATTTGAGCTTCATAAGCATTGAAATCTATGAAACAAAAAAATGTCAAAATAAATTACGATAAATAAACAATAACAAAAACTTACCTTGCATTCGGTTGAAATCCTAACTTTTGCTGTGTAAGCTTCTTTCTTTTTCATTTCAGCTTTGACAGTAACCGATATGTCAAAAAAATGCATTGTTTTCTGACGGTTCGAGGAAACAGATTTTAGAAACGAATTTTTCATTAAACAATAATGATCCTTTCTTTACTTTAGTAATCATGCTATTATTTCCAGTTAGTGCCGGAAACTGCTCGGCATATTACATTACGAAAAAATTGGTAAAATCCGTTAAATACAACGGCTTATCAACAATAGAATTAGCCTAAAAAGCATAAATTATTACTAATTAAAACTTCTTTTATGAAATTAAACTAATCTAATTAAAAATTAGGACTAAATAAAGTTCTAAGTTATTAAAAACTAGGATCAAATAAAGTTCTACGTTATTAAAAACTAGGACTAAATAAAGTTCAACGTTATTAAAAACTAGGACTAAATAAAATTCTACGTTATATAAAATTAACACTAAATAAAACACTATAAATATTGTAATACTTAATAACTTTCTTTTATAATGATTAAGTTAAAGGTAAATTACTTGGTTTATAATCAGAAAAAGCTATGAAACTAGTCTAATTTTAAGATATACTGTTAAAAATTTCCGTAAGAAAATAGTAAAATAACCATTTATTTGATTGTTATTTTACCATATTTAATTACAACAGTTGCATAACCATTAAAAAGATGGTACTCAAACCGCTGATTATGAAAAAAAATGTTTATTCTCTGTTTATCCTAAAGAACGTTTAACTAACCGTAATTTTCAAGCGCTCAATAAGAATCGGGCGTCCATCTTGGTTGCGAAACCTTGCCGATCATACGTTGTCGTTAAAATATGAATCAAGATTCATCATTTCAAATCTGCACGTGAATATAAAAAAAGAAGAAAAAAAAATGGCTTAAGCAGTGGTTACTAAATAGAAACACGTCTAGATGTAAATCAAAAATTGGAAACATCGGATTGCCGAACTGTTTGCGAATGAGCGGACCCATAATTTGAGCGGCTGAAGCTTTTTTTTTTTTTATTTTTGCAGCAAATAAAATGATTTTCTCCAATATACAATAAATTTAGGCCAAAAAATAAGTTTAGATCCAATTAAAAAGTAAAATTAGTTTTAATGCACATTACTTGTTGGAAAAGAGGATTAATTGATAAATAAATGGCCGCTTTACGTGGTAAGCAAGGCTTGAACCCCACGCATCCGGGGTTCGAGTCCCCAGCCCTTCGTTTACGGTTTCTAAGCCTCGAAATAGTTCAAAAACTGTCAACATTTTGTTTTGAAGCCATTTTTAAATGGTTATAAAACCGTAAACTTTTGTATTTACGGCTTTTTAACCAAGCTTATTGGAAATGGTTAGGTCCCGTAAAGATAGAAAAATGTGCCGAACCGTAAATTCAACGGTGAATTAGATGGACAGACTGCTGCCGGTCATTTAACCATAATTTCATGATGAAATTTCTAACAGTGTAGCTAATTCTGCTTCGTGAACTCTACGTAGAACTTAATTAAAAATTTGGTAAACAAATCGGCGATCCGCGTTATCACGTGACGCGATGAATTGCCTCCATTGAGGACTTATTATTTTTTAAAACAAATACAATACTTAAAAATTATCTGATAATAAAACCCATCGAATGACAACTGCTCAATGACACTGAAGAAATAAATTCGAAACTCAAATAAAAAAAAGTTAAATAAAGTAAAACTTAATTTTTATTTTTAAAGAACATCTAATAAAATATTATATAAATACATACAATATATAAATAAAAATATTACGAAAAAATGAAATCAATCTCCATGTTAAATAGAATCAAAGTCAGTAGACCTCATACATTTTAGGACAGTTCCGAAATTTGGCTGTTGATATTAAAGTTTTCAGTTATCTGCACAGAAAGTTTATAATTTTCTTTTCTTTTAAATTTTTTATTTGTGTCAATGCTTTGCATTTCTCAATTTCTTTTTCGTTTAGTTCATGATGTGGCGCCGAACGCGTTTTTTGAACGATTTTTTATTTTTTTGGTAATCTGACATCGCGACGAGCGTAGGTTCCCTCCAAGAGGGGGGAAAAAAATCCCTGACTTTTCCAGGTTTTGTCAAAAATTTACGTTTTCCCCTGACTTTTCCAAAGGATATTAATTTCCATGACTTTTCAGGTTTAGTATATGAACTCTGATAAATGGTTTTTTTACAAGGTCAAACATTTTATTTCTTATTTAGTGGAGTCGATTATTGTATTATTTGCATTTTCAATGGATGATCGACTCAATAAAAATATTAAAATGCTAAGACTTGTTAAATGTTTACTTTTATTTGGATATCATTTATTGATGATTTCACATTGTGTGTTTTCTTTATGATAAATTATGTGCGGTAATTCAAACTAATAATAACAAATGAAAATGAAGTTTAGCTAATTTGAACGGGGGAAAAAATCAACTGGATTATAGATTTATAAAAAAAAGCATCAAAACAAAGAAAAATAACAAAAACATTTTGGAAATTTATTTATTTCATCAATTCTGAAATAGCTATTTTCAATTTTATTCTACTATTAATTTCCGTCTTTTAACTAAAAAAAGTGATACAGGCATAAATAGATTTATTTCTTTTAATACAAATCTAAAGCCCTTTTCAGATTAAATTTCTTTAATGATATTTCAGATATTTGTGCGTTAAAATAGCTACACACTTTTTAATGTAACTTTAATTTATGAAGCTAAACTTAAAAGTATTTTAATTAGTTAAAAAGGAATTAATGTATAGAAAAAGAACAATACTGTAGTAAATACAGTAAAACATGTAAAGTTGACCAAACTTCGTAAACTGACCACCTGTCTTTGACCACACTTTTTTTCAAGAACGGACTTAGCTCTATTATATAATGTAGGTTTGTAACTTGACCACCAAATTTGACCACTTGTCAACATTGTCCACTTATGTACGCCAAATTTGGGTGGGAGTATTATGGAAAACCCTTTGCACGTCGACCACTTAATTATTACTAAATTTATTTGCTAATCTATTTTTTCAAAGATTAAAAGAAAAATAAAGTAAAATAACTTCTCCAGGATATTTCTTATGCTATAACGCTAGACCAGTATTTGTCTGGATGGATAAACATCAATATAAAGTTTGTCTAAACCCTCTTAGTAAGTTAACCATATGGGAAAGCTACTATGAGCACTCTTTTATTCTTTAAATAAGTTTTTTCTTTTTTTCCTCTATCTGTTACAGCAATTTTTAAAAAGTATGTGTTTTCAGGAAATCTTTACTGTCGTAGAAGTAACTTACACAATTAATAAAATACACACATTTTCCTTTATTTTAACTAAGAACGTTACTTTTAAAGTTGTGTAAGATACATTGAAAATAATCCAGGTTAAATTTCCCTAATGATATTTTAGATATTGTGAAAAACAAAATATCTAATTACTATAACTAAAATAGCTACAGATGTATATAATTCATAGTGTAAGAAATGACAAAAAAAAAAAAAAAAGGTCTACCCGTCTACTCTATAAGTTGACCACTAAAGTGCTGCAACGCAAGTGGTCAACTTACATAGGTTTCACTGTACATTGTTTTCCCAAATGGCAGGGAGAGAGCAATTGACCCAGATCGAACAAATGACTGCCAGGTGCAATTGCAGAAGCGCTTTATTTTCAGGGGAAAAAAAACTATTGCATTATTATTTTCCGAAAGAAATGTTTCCCCTACGAAAGAAACTTAGACGAACAATTACACAAAAAAATCTTTTTAGTGAATGTTTTCTTATCCCCTTGATGTTTTCTTCAACACCATACAATGCCCAAGACAAGGAACCAACTTTGTTCCGTTTGGAGCCCAAAAAACTGAAGGTTTTAAAATTTACTTCGTAAAAATCAAGTTGTACTCGGAAAAGCGAGATTTTTTATGCAATTAATTTATATTTAAGTTACGGAAAAGTTCTTGAAAGAGCAACATCTAATTTTTCATGTTGGAAACTTGTACAAGCCATTCCATTTTTATATACAGTCGCGCCCACTTAATGGAATTTCTAAAAGAATATCCCGATTAATGTAATAAACTTGTAATGTACCAAACCATGGCCCATATTTTTTCTGTTATCCGGATGATGGAATATCCCGCTTGTTAGAATAATTTTTCATGGCAAATTGACTATTCCATTAAGTGGGTCTTTTCGAACCGTTTAGTACATCAAGGTGTGTACCGTCGATCATCTTTGATACTTTGTTTTCTTTCAAAATGCTTCTTACAGATCTTACCAAAATTCATTCCTTTAAAAAATGACTAGCTGTATATTAATAATGTGATTTATATTACATTTCCAAACTATGTTAAAGCTAATTATAAAGAAAATTATGAAGATTTTGTCTTCATACATTCTCCACAGCCTGAGGGAAGTTTACAGTTTATATCTGTGTAATCGATAAAACTTGAAGTTTTCTGTTGGATCCATTAATTTTCCAAACTCTTGCTAGAACATCTGTCATCCAACTTATCGACAATTGTAAACGTCAACTATCTTCTGTGGTTAGCCAACCTACTATCTGATTTTTTTTTTGCCGAGAACTTCCTTGATTTTGTGAATGCTTCAGGTCTGCTTCGACTTTGTCAAAATATATAAGGGAAAAGAAAAGTCAGATTGAGGAGATCGTTATACTTTTTACGAAAAATAATAAAATAACTTTGGTTTTTTATTTTATTTATTTAATAAATTCAAATCTGAAATGGAAAAAATCAATATCGAGGGGAAAAAAAGTACACATATGCACCTTAAATATAACTTCGGAAAGCACCTTCTCAACGTATTCCCCACCCCCCTTTGCCAAATAGAATCATCCGCGACGAGCAGTCCGAAAATGAACTTTTCGTCCAAGCTTTAACATTTTTTGTTCAAATTACACAAATACATCAAAGGTAAAACATGCAACGTTTTAATTAAAAGCAGAGAGGAAAGGAGGAAGAAAAAACAAAAAAAAAAACAAGCCTGTTGGATTATAATTATAATATTTTATTTATGTGAAAATTGTTACACAGCTATGTTTCGGATCTTTCTAAATGCAGAATGCAAGTCTTCCTGTGATAGATCCGAATGTAGGACTACACGAACTCTGTTATTAAACCAAGTCGAAGCTTTGACAATCACTTTTTCTGGGTCAGCATCAGTCACCTAGGGAAAAAAACGCATATAGTTAAAGTTATGCAGAAGAAAAAAAAAGACATTAACAATGAAACGCATTACCAAATAAAATATTCGAATTTAGCCCAAAAAGTGGGTGAAACCAAACAAAATTGAATTTAAAAAGGGTGCGGGTATACTTATGTGGGAATCCTACAATTCCAACAGCTTATATTCCTATTGGATGACGTCACCACGCGACGCAGCGTGAGCAATGGACGAGTGACGAGGGGTGGTCAGATGAGTGCGGAAGACGTCTGGCAGGTTGCTTTGTGTGTTAAACCGCTCTGTTGTAATGTGCTGCTGTAATGTGTTGTCCGTAATAAATGTCTAATTAATCTAGAAGGTGTGTTACTGACATTACTCAAGCTGCGTCGCGTGCGGTGACGTCATCCAATAGGTTATGGGACTGTAGGATTCCCACACTCATGTACGATGTATGTTCTTAAAGGTGGTACATTAAAATGGTATTTTAACAATATTAGACGAAAACATGCTCTAATAACTGGAGAAATATGTCTTACCATGCCCATTCTTTCAACGAAATGTTCAGAGGTAAAATTCGGAGATGGGAAGTTTAGCAAAACCATGTTTGATTGCACCACCGAGGGATCTGCGGTCACCAAAGGACTCTTGAGCTCGAAAATAGCTGAAAGAGAAAAGAAAAACATTCATATAATTAACTTGACACGTTATTTCGGAAATTATTTTTAATTTCTTAGATTTATGGTGGTTTTACAATTTACCCGTAGCAAATTTAAGTGCTCTTTCATGATCGGTTTTTATTCTATCTGGTGCAGAATCCAAGGCCACAAGTGCTGCTGCAGCTAGCACTCCAGCTTGCCGCATAGCTCCACCAAGGACTTTACGACATCGATGAACTCTAAAATTAAATAAATAAATAATAAAAATTGTACAGTAAGTATATGTTATGAATAAGCTGCAGATATTGCGATCATAATAAAAAAAATTATGTTGTCAAACTTAGAGTTATTATGCATAGAAATAAAAAGACATACAATTACTATAGTAAATCATACTTTTTTGCATTGTGCAATAGATAAAATCCAAAATTGTAAGTCATTACCCTTACTATCTTCCAGTGCATCAGTTGTATTATAGAAAGTACCCTAAAAAACTCGAGACATCCGCTGCATGTATGAATTATTTTTAGTAGCTCTTACAAACAAACCTCCATTGTCTCTCATAAGCTATCTTTAATATAGCTTTTCGAAATTTTTCATTCCTACTTTATGGATTTTTTAGACAATAACTGCAGATTAAAAAAACCTAAATAAATGAAATTAGGTTTTAACTGGTAGGAATATTTTTTGGGAACTTTTAGAAAACAAAACATTCGTGAAGATGCGGGGAATCTGAGAATTTTATGAACATTAGAAAGTAATTATGTCAAGACATACTTAGTAATAAACTCCTTAGTCCCTGCCACTATTGATCCAACTGGTGCTCCTATGCCCTAGAACATTAAAAAATATATTTTACTGAGACAGTAATCAGTACGGAAGTTTTCGGTTTTATTTTTATTTGATGAAGTCCATAAACATTACATCTGATTGTTTTTTTTTTTGTTTTTTTTGCGATAAGTATTTATTATTTTAAATATTTTTGAAAGCTCAAGGGCAGTAAGCGACGCAAAAACCATTTTCTGCACACGTGCGTCACACTTTAGGGGAAAACGTCACTCCCGGGATATGAATTCTGGGGGTGTCCGCCGAAGAAGAGTCGCAGAATACGTTTCAATTGCATCAGAGTTTGCCTTTAAAATGTTCGCAAGCGATAAAAGTCGACAAGTAAGAAATTTCGTTAAAAATGGATAAAATGAAATAACCATTAAATGGAATGATGTTACTTTTGGCACGCTGCTTGATTGACCTTTTCCAAATCTAGACTAAATAATGAAGTAATTATTTCAATGTAACAATAAAATAATGATGAGAAGAAAGCAAACTAGTCGGAGCAACGTAAAGTCTACAGTGAAACTGATAGGAAATGTTATTTGTTTTTAAATTCTCACCACTTAATTCAAAAGTAAAAATTAATTTTGGTAACTTACTAATTTATTTGGTCAAGCCTTTAACATTGTAGACAGTAAAAGTCAGCTAAGTTGCGACGTACCTCCCGACTCGCAAATCTTTCTCAAACTGATTAGTTGGCTAAATCCGCCACTTGGGGGCGTTGCCTGTTTTCCCGATCGAGAATTTTCTCGAATGCACATCACGTGTCATCGACGCATGTGCGTACACGTGCTTAGCGGGATACGCAAATCACCCTCCGGTATTTAAGCGTAGTGCTCGCTTGCTTCTCTCTCTCTTAATCCTTTTTAGAACTTCTCTTGAGACGTTCGCTCAGAGAGCGAGCGGGAAGTTGACGTTTTTACCCGGTGAGATGGACCATGTGCCTTAGAATACTTTCTTAGGGATAGTCGTTTCTCGAGCTGCATCGACTTTGTGTGAAATGCCCGATAGTTAAATTTTATTCATGAAGTATAAAAATCTAGTCAACTTTTTTTTTTTTTTTTTTTTTTACGAATGGCTTTAGGTAATATTTTTAACGTTGTATTGTAAAGTTATTGAAATATTTTTCATAAATAAATCTCTGCTATTCTTTTAAGAATTGTATTAGCTTGGAATTATTTCTTAGCAAAAATAATGGGTCCTTTAGAAGGGATAATGGCCCATCAGAAACCTAAAGTGCGACGTCAATGTTAAAGTGTGACGCGTACAGCTTCATCCCGTTTTTTGCGCATGGGATTTTCAAAAATTAATTTAAAATAAATAATTGGTTTTTCCGAGTGTGGCGATGTTGAATTTTAAAGTTTTTTTATTGTCTTAACCATATTTAGCTGTCAAAATAGGAATCTTTAATAGGTCGAAGCTTTCCTATTATAATGTTACTAAACACGCTTTAAGAAATTCATAAATTGTTTTACTACGATTTCTTATCAGGGATTACTTACGATTACTTTCTACGATTAATAATCAGTTGCCAAACTTCATAACAAGCAAACTTTTAAACGTATGAGTATTATATATATATAAAAAGTACGGTTTTTATAACTGAAAATCTTTTCTCATTAAACAATTTTAGATTAGAACAGAACAGTTAATCTCCAACAGAGTAATTTTATATCTTCAACAGAATATAACATTACAAAACATCCTTTTAGTAAAGTATTCACAAGTAAAGTATTCACAATTTTTAGTATTCACAAAAGTAATAAGGCAAGACTCTTAAATTCTTAATATATTCTATTAACGTCTACTAACATTCTATTAACTTCTTGAATACTCGTCCACCATGACTCGAATAAATGGAGTTAAGATTTAAACTTTGACGAGTGTAAGAAAATATATTCAGAAACTAATTTGAAACAGATAATCTTTACGCATAAGAGAGTCAAAGTGCATAAATTTGCAATGACTGCTAATTTCAGTAAGTTTCCCCGTCCCCGAAGTCGAAAGAAATATTCTGCAATTCGAATAGATTTTGCACGAATCGTACTATTACTTCAATATCAAAAACAATCGAATCATTGTAGATTCGTTACAAAACTGAACTCCTGCACGTTTGAAGGCCGATTGGTACTGTTAAATATTCTGGGTTACTTGTTATCTATCACCATTTTTTCCCCATACGTTTCTTATCTTTAAGAAAGCACAGAATATGACTAGATCAATTTCTGCATCGTGCATACGTAAGAAACATTCCACTGGCAGACGTGCATAAGAGAAATTATTTTTTGCAGACAGCGTACCATTTTTATGTAATTATGCTGTCTTGCGAATGCGTTGCATGAATATTTATTTGGTAAATAATAAGAAATTTATTACTTTTATGCATGCACCTCTCAAAAATAGAATCCTCATTTTCGACGACTTTTCAATCGTCAAGAAAATTTCGTCATTTAAAATGAGTCTTTCCTCGCGAAATCACGTGAATTAAAAAGTTGCTACACAAATTTCGCCAATTTGACGAAAGGTTTACCTGGAGCATTTTTCATGAAGGCGTTCCGTCAAATACGACGAAAGTTTCGTGAGATTTGAGCATGCGTTTCGGAAAGTGTAGGTTTGAACGAATATATCGTATATTATGTTTTAGATAATTATGAAACTATCCCTATACACTATTTCTCATCTTGTCACATTTCATGCGAATTTCTAACACCTGCACTGTAAAAATTTTGCGTGTAGTTGCCACCCCTTTTTGGTGTTACTGAACACCATTTTTGGAGTTCTGTTGGTGTAAAGTTGAAAATTATTCATTTTTTGATGTATTTTAAATCCTTTTAAGTGTCTCTCAAAAAATAAAGATAGTACAGTCAACGCTCGTTATAACGCCCACACATTATAAAGACCATTCCATTATAACGATTAGTGTTAAAAGTCCCAACTTTATCCCTATGAACTATGTGTTAATTGGCTTTCGGTACAACGACCGTTTTGAATCGTCTAATCCAATATAGCGACCGCATTTAGGACACCGGTATTTTTCCAAATAGAGCATGTTTCTATATTTGTAACCTGAAATTACCTTGATTATAGTTTATGGGGTCTTCAGTGTTCAGTCCAAATTTGACGGGTGGCGGGGAGGGGGGGGGGGATTACCACTCATCACATTACGGAAAGAATAGAGGAGGAAGAAAAGTGGAATTTTCGGATTTCTTAGGAAAAGGGGTGGACAGATGCATTAGTAGTTTGTATGTAATCTGATCCGCCGCCCATATTTTCTACTTTACAATATGCTTAACATTTTGTCATAATATTTTGCACTAATAATTTTTTCAAAATGATAAAAAATAAATTTGAGCATTTAGTTGGAATGTTTGAAAAATTACCAATTTTAACGGAGCTACTGAACATGCATGATGCATGTATTTTTTTTTAGAACATTCTACCTCTTATAGCGACTACTCGTTATAAAGACCTTTTTCTGTGGAACACAGATGGTCGTTATATCGAGCGTCGACTCTATAACGTTTCTTAGCACATGACAACTCCGTTACGTATCAAAATTTCATTGCGATTGCTCATTTCTATGAAAATAGGATAAATGAGCAAACGTACTGAATTTTTGACGCGTGGATGAGTTGGCGAACATGATATGCTAAAAAAACGTTCTACTGTCTGTATTATTTACACAGACGCTTAAAAAAATTAAAATACATCAAAAAAGGAATAATTTTCAACAAAACACCAGCTGAACACCAAAAATTGTGTTAAGTATAGAGATGCAAAAAACCCGGAAATTTTGAAGTGAGGGGAAAAAACCCGGGAATTTTCGGGAAGAAACTGGGAAATTTGGGAACATTGAGAATTTTGAGGGGAAGAAACAAACTTAAGCTTTTTTCAAATAAACAAATTATTTATACTCAATATAAAAATTTTTCGTTATTCAATTATTGTTATATAAAAATACATATAAATTATGTATAAATAACGTATTGGTGCATGTAACATTGTAACGTTATATAATTTCTATTCTAGAAATATGATCTAGAGTCAAACAATTTTTTTATATCACACTTATAATTGATAAAATTAACTTGCAAATTTAATAAGCTTTTCTGTTGCAGTATATTGTTGATTCTAAAAATGTAATTGATTTGGTTACTTGTGCAGAAAATAAGATTAACCTTCAAAATCGTTTTGCACCTTTATTCATAGATTTCATATTACTATAAGAAATAATGCATATATACATAACTTATCTGTTTCATTCATAGCCAACTTTACCAACACATTTGGAGGAGTAATTTTTTATGAGAAACACTACGTTTAGTTACCAGTGTAAACTCAAAATATTCAGAAGATTTATTAAAGTTATTATTTCAGAAAAAGTCGAATATTCCCAGTTTTAGGGAATTTTCGAATTTCCCGATTTTGCTTTAAATTCCCGGGGAAAATACCCGGTTTTTTTTCCGGGAATAAACCGGGCGTTTTGAAAGCCTTGCAACGCTAGTTAAGTAACACCAAAAACTTTTACAGTGTAGGAGATAGTCAGAACTAGAACTGCGGTTGGGAAAAGGACATACTCCGACTCCTTTACAATTATATATTAGGGATGTAACGAATATTTGGCACATTTTTAAACGACTCCGACTTCTTTACCCCAAATCAGTCCGACATTAACTATTCAGGGACTCAGTGGCTGAGCGGTCTAATCGACTGGTTCCGGTAATCAATGCTAGCCACGGCCATACTGTCTATACCTTGTCGGTTTCACAGACTACCCAAAATACGAGGGGGTGCGGCCGTGGCGCTGTCCTCCTTCGAACCTCCCACAAACTCTCTAGACACATGGCAACCAGCACCGGCCATAAAGGGCTGGGCTGGCAGAGCGTTGCCTACCTGCTTTACCGATTCGAGGTCACAGTCATACTACAAAGTATGCCTTACGTTACCCGGATCGGATAGTGCTATTTTAATCGCCTCTTACGACACGCATAACTATGTTGGCGCTATTCTTCGCCGGTCACCGCACGGCGCGACTGGTTCCGGTACCTGCCTGCGCGCAGTGAAGAGGCGTCGGTTCGCTCCGACTTTCCCCTGGGTGTATTTCCTTCTTTGTATGGTAAATCTGTTGTACTGTCTTGTTCTATTTGTCATATTAGACGAGAGTTTGAGGCACATCCTTGAGAATAGCAAATAAACTCGATTATTTATGTGACCTGAAATGGTCGTCAACAAACTTCAACTACTCTGTCCCAAAATCATCCCGACTCCACAGCCCTGATCAGAACAATAACTAGAAAATTTTCTCCGTTTCTTTTATGAAGTCAGTAATTAAACTAACAGCAACGGAAAGGGAAATTTTTCATTAGAGAAAGCAGAATGAATAAATATACGCATATAAATTTCACCTTTGAGAAGCACATGGACACTGAATCACACTCACGAGCGACCTCGATAGGGGAAACTCCAAGAGAAACGGAAGCATTGATGATGCGAGCACCATCAAGATGGACAGGAATATCATGACTATGAGCCAAGCGGCAAATCTAGAAAATAAGTAAATAATGCGAAAACAATAATGAAAAAACAAAGTTGCGAAGCAAAATACACATTATATTATTTAGTATGAAATAAAATATTTAAAATAAGTAATATCATTTGGGCACCTTTCATAAAATGATATGAACAAGTTTAAATATAACGCCTCTAAGAATACCTAAATGTGATGAAGGTGTTATGCTGGTTTCATATGACGGAGTTATGACACTCGGGAGCTTCTGCGCATGGCAGAAAAGAACGAATTCATTCAAATTTTAGGGAAATCTGTTATGAAAGTGCGTTTATTAGCACGCGAATCAGAATATTTTCTTCTATGTTTGTTAATAGCCAGCGAATTTATAAACTGGCATGTAACCTCAGATCGGAAGAAATAAAGCATGCTAACGAACTAAATCAAAAAAAAAGAATGCGGAGCATTCTTTATTATCTACAATTCGACCACGGAATTTTGATAGTTGGACGCTTGGCATGGCAGAAAAGAACGAATCCATTCCAGTTTTAGGGAAGTTCGTTTCACAGTGCGCTTATTTAGTACGCGAATCAGAATGTTCCTCATAGTTTAATGAAAACGCTATCAAGTTAACGCAATGAGTCTGGCTGTCATTCATTCGATCAGTTGAGATCACTTTCAATCATAAAACTAAGTTTGTTAATTGTGCTATGACGTAAAGTGAAAAAGGAAAATTGTAGTTGCTGATTTAAAGCATAGGAACTTGAGAAAAAAAAACGCATTTCGTGGCTGTTATAGCTGGTAATAAAAAAAGGAATAATATTGGAGCCAAGAAAAGATAGACAAGGGATAAAAAAGTCATGCTTTAGCATGATTTTGAATGCAAATTAATCTCTAACTAATGTTAAGCTAAGGAATTTTCATATGAGACACGGTACAATGAGCTTCGATCTTGAAATACGTAGTTCATTTTTTTTTGGGGGGGGGGGGATGAGAGGGAAGACTTTGTTCTTAATGCTGAGTTACAGATCGATCACAAAGTTCCGACACTTGGACGCTTCTGCGCATGTCAGAAAAGGACAAATCCATTCGAGTTTTAGGGAAGTTCGTTTTGCAGGTGCGTTTATTAGCACGCGATCAAGTGAATCGGAATGTTTGCTTCTCAGTTGGTTGAAAGCAACCAAATTTTAAAACTGGCAGATAGCATCAATTTGGAAGCAATCAAGTATAATAAACTAACTAAGACGAGAACAGAATACTGCACATTCCTTTTACCAGCGGGTTTCTCCCTTGAATATGAATGGATTCCTCTTGGCACTCTGACAGTTAGAGGTTTTTTTTTTTTTTTTTTTTTTTTTTGTGGTGGAACTGTGTCTCCCCAAGAAGAAATGCTCTCTCAAGATCGGAGCTTATACCGTCGGAGTTGAACAATACAAGGTACACAAGAGATGTGTACAGATTAAGACAAAGTAAGGAAATGAATTTTATAAAATCCTATTTACTTTTTTAATGTAATCAAGCGAAAGAACCCGGCCTCCACATCGATTGTGGGTATTCTCGATGCAAATCAGTCCAGTGTGAGGTTCGTGCATTGAAGGATCATGTGGTCGGATCTTGCTTCGGACAACATCCAAATCGAACGTTCCGTCTTCAAGGGTTGGAAGAGCGCTCACGTGGACACCTCCAAGCTATAATTAAGTTAATTTAAAAAAAAATAAAAAAGGAAAAAAAAAGAGGGAAATTTGTTATTGGAAACAATGTAGTATCAATAAAATACTGAAGCAACATGAGTAAAACACTGCGAATAGAACAGCAAAAAAATGTGGATGATCATTGATTTCACTAAGACTCAAAATTTGGGGAAAGACTAAAGTCGGATAAGGGATACATCGGATATTGATTGTCAGATAATGGATATCCAGTGTTGTTTGACGAATCCTTGTTTGATATCCGGCTCTGATGCTTGAAATCTGTAAATTCAGTACATTTTAAAAAATCCCACAGTTCCCAAATACGACGTACGTCGGAAATCAACACACATTTTTAAAACATGCTAATTAATTAAAATTTAAAAGTAAAATTTGACATGCCAACCTTTCGTGCTGTGGCCGAATTGGATTCCGGATATTTAAAAGTCTGTCGGATACCGAATATTCAATGCCTTTCTGGGGGCGCGTTCCCGTTCATTCCTCCTCCCTGTTATAAAGTAGTGTCAGGAACGTTGCACAGGTGCGCCCCTGGTATCAGTACTTATTCCTCTCATATCATTGATAACTTTTTCAACGCTCTAAATATGACTCCAGGATTATCTGAATCACGATTTAGAGGTTATAGCTCTGAGATTTGACGTAAAAGAGAAAAAAAAGCGTCAAAAAGGAATTTCAGAGCAGTTTTCCGATAAAAGAAAAATGTCTTTAACCCATTCGAGACGACAATTTTTTTCGAAGCACGGGCCCCAGGAGCGAAACATTTTTAATAAAAAAAACATGTTTACCACGGAAATAAGATCATTGCACACCATAAAATTTTCCCTGTACTTTACAGATTTCATTAGTTCAAGAAAAATCTTACTTCGACGACTAGTTTACTCAGAATAACTGATAATTGCACATTACTGTTATTGCACACACGGTGTGCAGCCCGTCTTATAGCCTCGGAAATCAATTGCACACCCGGTGCGCAATCGGTCTCCAACGGGTTAATCAATTCTAAAAAAGGAATCTGGTTAACATTAGAACCGCCGAACCGGTTTTTGACCACCTGTTACTAATTATAGTACAACTTTCAATTGCACTGTCGAGCCCTACTTGCTACATATTAGGAAACGTCAAATGCAAATGAAAATTGTACTAGAATTGGTAACAAATCGGTAAAAAATTGAAATTTCGAAACTGTCAAAATGACCGCTCTGGCGGTTCTACTGTTAACAGAAATTCGCATAACTGAGGTTATACTGTACATGTGAGATGGCCAAGATTTATTACGACACGTTATGCTATGCATTTCATAAAACAATCATTTCACCTGAGAGACTCCGCCTTGCTCATACATAAAAATATGGGACTGATCTCCTAATAGTACTTCTTGTCCTCTGGTCCAACAATGAGCCATTACTAGGAAAAAGAAAAATGATTTGAGAATGTATTTTCCGTAAGATTGCAGGACGAGATTAAAAAAAAAAAAAGATAGCCCGTAAGTCATAAGCTTAACGAATTCTACCAAATTGGAGACAACTGTATATATTTTAATTAAGTTACATCCATTAATACCTACGCACTCAGTGTCACGCAGATTTCTCGGTAGTCGAACGCCTACGTGCAGGTTGTTTCCAGTACCCATGCAATTTTTGCGCTCTGATCTATATTATAATAGTATTTGGAGGAATTGCAGGGGGAGGGGGTTAAAATTTTAATTGGAGGGACTTGCATCCCTTTCTTCCAACCCCCAAAAATGTAATATTTGTCAATCGTTTTTGCTAAATTGAACATATACGAAAAAAAAAAAAGATTGGATAATGTATGTTGTGATTAGGGCATTTTTCTGTCCAGTTGATGATTAACATAACTTTTTCATTTTTTTTTCATGTCGAATGATGCATATTACGGGGCCGATTAAAGTAATATTTGTACGTATATGTCAATACACGTACGTGTATATGTTCGTACGTATAGGTCGGAAATACATGTTATCGAGACCGGACGTATTGACAAAGGATTTGCTATTCTTGAGAACAGTAGGTTCATATGAAGTCGAGATTTTGGAGTCTTCTTCAATTTCATTGAATTGTGAACATTTTGGAAATTATTTTTATGATTAAAGATTCTCACGAGATCTGTTGGAAACTTTGCGATGTCTGAACGGGTCTCAAAAGCATAAAAAATATTGGAATTATTTTAAACTGAATACGTGTGGATAATTCTTGTTATATTATAAGCTACAAAAAATCCTTATACCCCACAAAACATTTAACATATGCGTGTGTTCTTAAATCCTATCCAACTTTTTTAATAATTTAAAAATATTTCAAGTTTGAGAAAGGCTGCATAAATTGCTACTGGATAAAATGACGATAGATAAAGAGTTGCTTATCATTACGATACGTAAAACGATAAGAGCAAGATAAGATAAAAATTGTACTATCTTGCTTTTTGACTGATCAAACGTTTCAATGAAAAATGATTTGTCACTTCAAATTTCCATTGTCACTTTATCGTAATAAAATTCGATGCTCTTATAAGTTTCATTGGATTTATAATCAGAAGATGATGTATTATTGATAATTAACGTATCCATAGAAACACTGAGACATTTATTATAGTGTACTGACCGAGGGTTATCTTTTTCTAGGAAGGATTAGAAATATCAATTTTTCTTATCGCCTATTATCCTAAAACTTTAAAGGACAAAAACTTTTCTTTTCAGTAGAATGCTTAATTACTTGGGTGAGAACAAAGGTTTGGTAAATATAACAGCATTTTACATAGAAAATTACACTGTGGATTTAATCTTAACGCTGTAAAAAATATTCATTTTAATAGTCTGTAACAACAGAAAAACGAACTATAATTCGGGGGAAAATTTCTTTTCTGTAGAGTTGCAAACACAGGATTTTCTACAGATTTTCAAAGGAAAATTTCGTGACCGTTCACGCATGTATCACATCAGATATTGATTCTTCTGGATATCCGGCTTTGATGTTTGAAACTTGAAATTCTATACATATTTCTAAATATTCCGCAGCTTCCAAGCACGTCGCATATATTTTAAAAACATAGTAATTAATTAAAAAATAAAATTTAACACGTCAGTTTACCGGATATTTCGTGCAGTGGCCGAATTGGATTCCGGATATTTAAAATTCTGTCGGATACCGGATACCCTAGGCCTTCTGGGGGGATCGGTCCTGTTGAATAGAACATTTTTGCGAGCTATTCGTAATTTTGGTGACTTTTGCCACCGATTTCCGAATTCGTGACCGTAGACACCCCATTTGTGACCTGTAGACACCCTGAAATATGTATCTAGTATCTAGATAACATTTAACTTCATGGAACAATTTGAATTTTTATAATCTGTTAAATATAGTAAAAGTACGGATTTAGCCGATATTTAACCGAAGTTGAGAAGGAAATATTTTGTCCCGATCGCATTCAACTTAGTGCAAATTTCTCGTAAGCAAAAATGACGTCATTATCGTGGCTGATCTATCGAGTTCAGAAAAAGAAGATGCATGTTTGAAAATTAGTTAAGAAAAGTTGCTTCTTTATTAACTTTGAATTTCATTCAAATGCTTTGTCTTTGGCCACAAAAAAGTACTTATTACTTTAGTTGTTAAAAAAATTATTTTTGCTCACTGGATGCAAGATTTCCCATAGTTCCGGAAGCTACGAAGAGTGCCTGTTCTTTACCCAGAAGTTCAGCAACACGCCGCTGGAGTTCTGTAAAGACAAAAAAAGCAACAAGGAACTTTTATCATAGAAGCAAAAAGATGAACATTTATAAAATAAAAACACTTCAAGTCTGACTCGATTATTTTAGCTCACAGATAAGCAGCGACTCGGGGGAGCAACAGGTCACAAACCTGACCTAAAATGTGCTGTAAAATGTATTAAATTAACAATATATTCGGACATTTGTCGAAGAAATATCAGACCGTTCCTTATTTCCGAAAATTATAAAGTTGTTGCAATGAGAAAACTATAACGAAAGTTTATATTATAAAACGTATTTTTTTAGTTTGAATGAACAGATCATATTTTTATGAGAATCAACTGCGCGAATGAAAGGAGAAATCATTGGTAAATGGTAACAGAATTGCAAAAATAATAATATGTAACCCCTCCTTTTTATTACTATTGCTCATTTGTTAACAAAATGTAAATATCACTAAAAGCGTTAAAAGATGGATTTCTTATTGCATCCAGGTATAAGCCAATTCGGGAAAGTACTTTCATCCTGTCGAATCTCATCCTTAGGTCAAATTTCGTCTACTTTCATCCCGTAACCCCTTTCGGCCGACATTTTGTTTACCTCCCTTATTTTAAATTCCCATGGGTTGCCGTTTTGTAACGGTTGACACATTTGTGACTTTATCAGTAAACATTTTGTTGGCGAAATTAAGTATACCGTAACTTGAGAAATTGTTTTAATGAAAGCGTAATGCACAATGGATTTGGTTTTGACTTCTGAGAACGCAAAAAGGGGGAAAAAAAATTATGCATAATTTTTCGAGAAAGTTTTTTTTTAGTACCAACTTATAGTTTCCACTTTTTTTTAACAGCGACTTTATAATTTTTGATTGTAAATAAATACAGTGCAACCTCAATTAACGGCCACCTCTAAACAACAATCACTATCCTTCATCTCCATAGAAAAAATTTCAGCCAAAACTTCTGAAAACGAAGCCTCCACAACACAGTGAACGGTCACTAAAAATAGCCCCGTTAGTCAATAAACAAGCGAATGAAAAAAAAAAAAAATCCAACAAAGATGGTGAAAAGTACTTTCTTCCTGCTTCATAGACGTATTTCCCGGCTTAAAATTATGTTATCTCTTCGTGATGTTTCTTACGTCTGGGAGCGAAGGGAAGAAAGAGCAAAATAGACATGTCATCCCCGAAATTTCTCATCACTCCCTCAACTCAGTAGAAACATTCCCGGTTGCTCCCAGCGATGTTCAGTTATTAGTCCTGCAATCAAGACCGTATCCAGAGAGGGGGGGGGGGGGATAATCTCCTCCCCCCAAAATCCCTAAATTTTTCCAATGTAGCATATATTCTTCCCTGAAACTTTATTTAACATAAGTGTGTCAAAGCGTTCCCTCCCCAAAAAAAATTCTATATACGGCGAAGTATTTATTTATATATTTAGTTTCGAACGGTGGTTGACACCGAAAATCACCCTTGGTTTCATCCCTGAGGATTGACAATCATGACTCCATGAAAAGGGTCCTGCAGGATGGGGTAGGTGGAAAATAATTAATCCTAAGCCTTCCACACCCTCTTTTTTTTAATCTCTGCCACTATTTAATCTATTTCAATTAATTTCAATTCACTTTACCTTACCAGATTTTATCTTTCAAAACGAAGATTTTTTTCCTTCAAAAAGATTTCCTATCTCCCTCCCTTGACTGGCATTTTTTTCCATATAAGAATACTTTATCCTTTACAAACATGATTTCATGGTATTTTGAAAAGAATTTTCCATATTCATTTGTTTCTTTATGCACTGGTTTTTACTTGCCTTGAAAAATGTCTAAGGGTGGGGTAAAGCAATTCTGTCAACAGGCATCATTCTTAATTCGTGATCACAGAACAACGCATTTTAACCTTGAATCACGTTCAATTATAGTTCCGAGGGGCTACGATCCTCCCCGCAAAAAAAAGAAAGGAAGAAAAAAAAAAAAAGCCGACTCAGAACCTCATTACTACTTTACCACGTTCGCCCTATAAGCCCATTAAAATTGACACAATCCATTCATGTTCAAGGGAGGAACTGCTGGTATATGAAAAGTGCTGTTTTTGTGTTTGTTCTAGTTCGTTTAAAATACTTGATTTCTTCCGAACTGATGCTATATGCCAGTTTTTGAATTTAGTTGCTTTCAACAAACAGTGAAGCAAATATTCTGATTCGCGTACTAAATAACGCGGTAGAACAAAGTTCCCAAAAACTCGAATGGATTCATTCGTTTCTGCCATGCGCAGAAGCGTCTAACTATCAAAAGTCCATGGTCGAACTGTATGATACAGCATAGTTACAATTTCAGGAGCATCTTTTTACCACTGAGAGTGAGGTTGCCAAATTTAAAGATTGCAAATACGGGGAAGCACGCACGCACCAATGAAGGGGAAGGAGTGGGGCGGACGAATATCCGGTGTACCAGACCGATTTTTAAATGTCCTGAATCCGATTCGGCATGTCAATTTTTATTTAAAATTTAATTAATTAGAATATTTTGAAAATTATGTCAATTGAAAACTTATTAGTATTTGGAAGCTGGGATGTTTAAAAAATGTACAGAATTTACAGGTTTCAAACATCAGGGCTAAATGTCCGGTACAACCCGTCACCAATATCCGGAAGAAATCAATATCTTGGCAAGAATACGGGACTTTTGGCACCCCCGTATAGAAGTTCCCCGAGAGGCGGTACAATTTCTCAAAATACGGGACAGTCTCGTGAAATCCGGGACACTTGGCAATGGCAACCTTGGTTGCGAGGGTGATCTTCGCTGGTAGTTTGTAAACCCAGGTTATGACTATGTTTTAATTTATATTGTGGTTTTGCACAGTATCCCCAGCGGTTTCTGACTAACCCTAGCCAATCGATTCAAAAAACGGAAAAAAAAGTAATAAATTAAACCGATACCCCCCCCCAAAAAAAAAAAGACTGATGAAAAAAATTCGTAGTGGAACATCCATGGTGGAACCTCGCAATTACTGATCTAAATTACTCTATCGGTTTTTTAACTACCGAAACAATTTCACTGTAGAAATGAAAAAATAATAACAATAAAAAGTTTCTTTTAGCTATCACAATTCGGCGAAATACGATCAATCATTGTGTTGCTGCATGCAACATTTCGCCACGATGGCGATCGAAAGCAGAGAAACAAGTTCGTAAAGCATCTTTTTTTTTTCTAGGTGAGATCTTCGAAACCCAACTTATTATAGATATAACGTAAATTAAAAGCAATTTCAATCTTTTTACCGTTGAGAGTGGGACAGTGGCCACAATTTTAAAGCCCAAGTTATGCCTACGCTTTAATTTCTATTTGTCGATTATAGTCTTTTTACCGTTGGAAAAAGGGGGGGGGGGAGATATTTTCCAGTTTTCAAACAAAAGTCGTGTATCAATTTATATGGTCGGGGTGCAATTTCTTATGTTTTTTTACCGCTGATGGTGCGATCTTTGCTATAGTTTTGAAACCCAAGTTATTTCTCTAAAGCGGGCCCGTCATTTTAAAATTTTCCCAGGGGGAGGGAGCAAAGGATATAAACTTTAGATAGATTTTTGAAGTCCCGGTTTGAATTTGATAAATGTTATTAACTTTCTCCCTTTAACGATCGCATATATTAAACAGTCCGTGTACAGTCCTTAAACTAGGGTTATTATATTCAATGCAGATATTTGGTTTAAAAAAAACGTAATACATACACACATGTATGTACAACTGGCCTCCCTTGATCCTCCAAATGACGGGCCTTTGCTATGCAGGTAATAATTTCATGAATATATTGAATCTTTTTACCGTTGATCGTTGGATCTTCGCCATAGACATCATCCCCCACAACAGCTTCGGCCATCGCCCGCCGCATTTCCGGCGTGGGCTTGGTAACGGTATCGCTGCGAAGATCGACCTCTGGGAACATTTTCTTCTTCTGTACAAATAGAACTGCAAAACGAGAACTTCCTTCGACGGCTGCTGGAGGAACAGTGAAAAATCAACCGATGATTATGAAGAATGAGCGAACTCAGGAGGGAAAAAGGAAGGGGAAGGAAGAAAGTAGGCCTGTTCCACTTTATCTATCAGACTACACGGCCAGAGTTGATTAAGTTGACAGCTTGATAGCAGATGTTTCTCATTTGAGTAAATATTGAAATGGTGTAAGGGCTTGGCATGATTGGAATGAAATGTCTGATGTGAAGTTCATAATGATCTCTATTATTTTACTTGTGAAAGAATTTTGCTAGTCAAATAATTTTTTTCCCGCACAGATTAATTTGTCATCCAATATCAAACCATTAACAAATCAACATATGTTTCAATAATACATTAAATCAATTACTGTTTAATATTGAGTTGTCTAGATTTGGAGCCCAGTTTTGCTTTTAACCACATGAACAAAATTAGTCTTAAGTATGAAACTGATTGCATGTATGATTGTCCATGATACAAAATTCATATCATTAATTGCATCATTTTATTTCTTTAGAATTAATCACTGCACAGAAGGAGCTGTTATAATCCCAATATTACACGGAGGCTAAGTGTCATTTACTTTTCAATCAAGCTTTTTTTTTAACTGTAAAAAAAATTAAAAAGGTCTTTTAAACTTAATAGTTCTATTATTGTATACTAAAGTTATATAGTTTAAATTAAAGAGGTTTTATTTCCATTTGTGCTTTAAATTAACGTGTAATTATATTTTTATTATTGGATAATGTTCTTCAGCTTATTCAGAAATGTCGAGCATAGAATTTTTAGGGAGGTAAGAGTTTTATATTATATCACTCTTCAAGAGATTTTATTTTTAGGAAATGAGAGGTATGACCATGAGAAAATTGGAAGCTCATTTGGTATGAGTTTTGAAAATAAATCCGTGTTGCTACCCAAAAAATTTAAATGGCACAATCTGCACCATGTCCTCATCAGCAGTGGAACCTGGTGGGAACCTCTGTTGATGAGGACAAGCATGACAGCTGTAGGTATTATTAAATATTTATGCTGAGTTATAAAAATTAACTTACCATTAGTTGCCTACACCTTACAAGTGCATCCCTACTACTTTCCTCTCCTCTGCCGCCTATAGACAATTCCTGGGAAGGAGCTTAATGTTATCTTCCTAACTACTGATAGGTCTGTGTACTGTGGAGGAAGACCATGGTAGCCTAGTAGTTAGAATGTCAGACTTCCAATTCCAATTGGAAGGTTGTGTGTTCGATAGCTGCTGAAGAACTACCATGTACACTTGGGGATACGTGCACGAGACATCCCTAAGCCCTAGTGCTAACAGGGAAGGAGGTTGGAGGAGAAAAATGTACTATGGAGGCTGGAACATGTCTGTGCAAAGCTGTGGCAACCCCCTTCATCTCTCAGGCCTAACACGACCATTGGCATAATTTATCTATTATGTGACATTTTTATAAATTATATACTTTCCTTTTATTCCAAATCTTATTTTCTGCAGTTACTGGGATAGCTTCAGTACATTATAACTTGATAGTAAATGTAATAATTATTGTAATCACACAGTAGGTATACAAACAAACTAATTTTATTTTCCTTTTTATTTTCTCAATTTTTGAATAAATATTACTAATTAAATAGGTTGTTTCATACTTAATATTGCCAAAGAACCTTAAATCAGTCACAAATAACTACGTAAAGCAGAATAAATTTCATTTGGCTTTCAAAGAAACAAACACCTCACAGGAGCAATGTGACTAACCATGTTAGAAATCAGAGAGCGACTAACAAAAGGTTAAAGTGAATGGCTTGAATTGAAAAACTTTGTTGGATATAAAGGCAAAAATTAAAGTTTTATTTTGTTAAGTTTATTTATTTAATTTTTTTGTAACTTAAATTCGCTTTTTGGACTTTTTCTGGGTCACACTTAGGGTGAAAAGATAATTTTTCCACTTTTTCCAGAAGATGCAAAAATTTTTCCACAACATTTAAAAAAGTTTTTTTAAAAATGTAAATTGATTTTAACATCAGCTTTCAAAATAATGGAGCTGCAGAGCTGTGTTAGTTTTTCCAGCAAATCAAATCAAGAGAGAGAGAGGGAGGGAGAAAGATAAAGAAAAAATCTTTCAGCTAAGCCAATTTTTTCCCCCATGCTTGGCTTAGATGGCATGATTGTACTTTCGTACTTGGTATACGATTATCTATACACAGCCAAACCAAAATTGGTGACTGAAGGCGGTTAGTAACTGATAAAAATTAAGTAATTGCTAAAATAATAATAATAATAACAATAATAATAAATGTAATAATGACCCATTTCATTCATGCAGAAATGTAGAATTGCAAATTCTGAATGAAGTAACATGAGTAAATTTAGTGCAGTTAAAGTACAAAAAGTTAACAAAATATGAATTCTAAATGCAGTTTACATACATTTTTAAACTGTTACTTCACATCTTAATTTTGTTATAATTAGTTTTTTTATTACAATTAGTTAGGTTAGTTACATTTCCTTCTTATTCTGATGTTATTCAGTAGACAAGAAGAAAAAAGTGGAAAATTAAAAATATAAATACAAGTATATCTACAATTTGCAAGCTGCTAAACCGAATGTTGTGACAATTTTTAACTAGATTTTTCAGTTCAAAAATGTAAGTTTGTAAGAAAGTTATAAAGAATATGCGAAAGAAAAAATGCATTAAATAAGGTAAAAATACTTAAATCAAGACCCAAGCTATTTCAAGGAGAATTGTAACTAACTTAAAATTTTGAAACGGATAATAGCATATAAATTTTGTGGCTTTATACTATTGGCCAGTACAACAACTTTTGGAGAATTTTTTCCCACTCAAAATCGACTCATATGGTTGTTTTCCGAAAAAAAAAACAACTAATTATCTGGTTTAAAAGCTAGATTAAAAATTAAGAAAAATTATAGTCAAATCTTTTGGAAAGTATTTAAATTAGCAAGACACTGTGTTCTTATGGCACAAATTCTAAATGTTAAGACAATTTATAAAAGGAAATCACTTAGAAAATGCTTTATGTATAGTCGAGAAAAAAAAAAGTTTATTGTTTTGTAAATGTATTTATAACAAAAAGCCTACAAAATATGTTCATCACTCAGTTGGCTTATACTAAAAGTTAATGCTTATTTATCATTTTCAAAAGGAAATTGACAGGTTTTTACCTTTAAGATCGTGTATAATTGTTTACTTATTTTGAAGAAATGTCACACGATAAAAAGTTTCAAATATTTCACAGAAAATAGATTTTATTGAGAAATTTTCAAAGAAATTATCAACTTTAACATCATTTTAAGTCTTAATTAATCATTTTATTAACTTTATCATCACTTCAATCGAGGCTAGATCCTTTAACCTATCTATATGATTACTTTGATTTTAAATACTGAATGAAATAAAACACCAATTTTGTAGGTCTTTCCTAGCAGTTATGTGTATTAATAGTGCATTATATAATCCATTGTGAAGGTATTTAATATAAAACACATAGATAAAATTAAATTTTATTCTTTACTTTTTGAGCATTGCATGTGAAAAATCCGACTAAAGTGAATCAAGCAAAAAAAAAAAAAAAATTAAAATTATAACAAATAAATTTCAACAACATAACAAATACAATATTGTACATGATCCAGGTGCATATATGAAGCAGGTGGTTATATAGTTTGTATGGCTCCTTTAACCTTATTCGATGTTGAACTAGAATTTGTACTATCTACAGATGTTTCTCCATCAACAGTCGAGGAATCTGTATTTTGGTCAACATTTGCTGAGCTGCCTGAAGTACTGTTTGTTTCCTCTGCCTGATTTGAGCGACATTTTTCATCCGATTGTTCTGCTACACAGCAAGGTTTACTACACGAAGCATCTGTAGGACTCGGAGGTGGATCGGATTGCATCGGGGTAGGAGCTTCGGTGGTTTGTACTTCCGAAGAATTTTTGTCCGTTTCAGACGACTCAACAGGAAGTATAAAACCAGCAAACAATTCATCGTTTGATACGGAAGATCGCTCTCCGGGTGCTAGAACTTTTTCACTGAGATTTGTTGTTGAACTATGACTGTGTCCAGCAGCAAATTGCTGGTGAAGATGACAAAGACCTGGTGGAGCACTGATTCTAGCCTGAAAGGAGACCGAGAGCTTTTGAGAAAAGATACACAGCAAAACAGAAGCTATAAGTACTTAAAAAATACTTAGAGGCATTTCAATTACCAACTGAAATGAAATCACGAATATTGCACAAGAATAAAAAAAGCATTATTTTTAATAGTTTTTTCCCCCATTATTGGAAAAATGAGTTGATATCAAGAAATGATGCTTATGTTTTTGCAACACAAATGGCTTGAACAAGTGCAAATATATGTACTTCATTCTTAAGTATGCCTATTAAACTTTTCAAATACACTGGCTCTGGTTGCACTTCAATGAAAAAAGTCTGTAAGTGATTGAATAAAAGGGCGAAGTAAAAGAGAACTAAATTACATTTCCAGGCATTTCTGATGGCATTACAATAACTTTGGGATGTTTTCCAAAACTCAATAAGTAATTCAGAAGAAAATTGAACAGAAGTGCAAAGCGTTACAGATTGCAATTCATTTACCGCTATACCTGAGGCAAACCAGGTGTACTGCGACGCCTTATGCTTGGACTCCCATGTCGAGATGAATGGATTCTGGATAAGTCTTCAAGAGGAATTTCCTCGGCACTGGAGGTTCCTTGTTGCCGAGGCGAAGACTCTCTTGATCGTGCTCCATGCTTTTTAGGAGATGAAGGACTACGTCTTCTTTCACTGGAACGGGAACTTTTCTCCGCAGTTTCGGAAGCATGCGAAGTTTCTCCATTCTCCCTATGCTTCAACATGGTTACATGGCCTGGGAAAGTGGGCATCAATGGCCGATGGTGGCAATGTCTCGCTTGCCCCGGGGTAGGCCTGCCACGAAGACCTGTGTCTTGGGACTGGCTGCGATGCATTACTGTAGGACAACAGTAGGAATATAGATACACAAACACAATAAAACATTGAACATAAAATTAACAGAAGACAAACAACTAGGAAGAAGAACATATATGACGAGGACAAAAATTAATAATATCACATGATATTATGAAAGCTACAACAATCCCTGATGAGTGGGGAACAATTTTCTGATTGCAGAACCAAAATATTGCTTCTTTTCGGTAAATGAGACCAATATGTGCATATTGTATACTATTATAATGCCAGAGAAATGCAAGATCATGATTTGGGAATCAAGCTAGGATGCAAACACTAAATTGTGGTTGTTTCGATTCAATGTTGTTTCACATACAAACGTTCCATTATTAGTATACTTATAAAAAGAGTTACTTGAAAATGCAAATAGTAGGGGGGAGGGGGAAAGGAATATATAAATAAAAGTCAATTAAAAAAAAAAGCTGGACTGAAGAAAACTTATTTAGCAATATTAAAAAGGCATTTTTAAGTATTGCAAAAACGAAATCTCATTGGAAAAAGATTCCATTATAGAGAAATGTTTAAATATTTCAATACTGAATGTGACTTTGTCTAAATCTTAATGGCATATCTGCTGCACAAAGAGCATTTTTGCTCTGGCACTATACTGTGTGTTTTGATACTAGCTGCATTGCAACAGATTTCGTTAACGCAAATGAATTTTTAACATTGTTTATTTGGCATACTACTTCCTGCTGTTTCTATTTCTTTTCACATAGTGCATTAGGATATTCAAGATTCTGGAAAAGAACTAATGTTATTATTTGTTATTCAGATTTTTAAAAATAAATATGTACCTGTGAACTCTTGGTTTTAAGTCACATTGCCAATGCTAAAGTGACAATGGATGCATTTAAAGATGGTTATAAACCTCTTCCCCTTTCCCCAAGAAAAAACATAGTTTCGCCACTGTATACAATTCTGCTAAAAGTAAAACTTATATTTGACTGCAATTTAAAAACTTTTACTATGTAAAGATATGTAAAGTAGTTAAATAATATTGCTTTTTTTTTTGTACCTTCCAAAAAATTGCAAGCATCTTTATATATGAAAATTGGAGGGGAGTCTTTTCTCCTTGGTGAAAATTTGAATTTTAGAACCTGTATCACAATACTTATATAGAATGCACACATATAGACTAAACAAATTCCTAGTTAAATTACTGTAAGAAATAAAAACATTTGCATTTGTGCAAAACATAAATAAATAAAAAAAAAAATCATCAATGCGCAAAACTTGCGAATTATTACATATACTATATGTTTTGGGGTCACATTACGAGGAACCCCTTTTTTCAATGCATAAAAAGTTTTTGATTCTACGAAACAGTTATCAAAGAAGCAGGGCCAGATGGAAATTTTCTGGCTTAGATGATCAGCTGAGAAAATTTTTTGGTTTAATTCTTTAAATCCCATTGTAGCTGAAATAGCCGAGTGTTCTGCTTCCCATAACATCCGAAGCGAGCAAAAACCTTTGTCTTTCCCCCCGAATTGATAAACATAAAGTAGCTGAGCGAGTTTTCAACGCCCACTAATAAAACAATATTGAACTGCTCCCCCCTTTCTTTCTCAGTAGATCAATTATCAAAGGTTGGCTGCTACCTAAGTTCTGAAGGGATTTGAAAGTCTAAGAGGGAAAATCATTCACTTGTAGATTTGGGCTATTTGTTTGGGAAGCAAACATATTTTGATATTTGGGAAGGAAAGAGCCGATTACATTAATCTTATTTAGTTAAAGTATTTATGAAAGCCACAAGTTTTGGTTTTACTTTTATCTAATACATTGTATATATTAAGATAATAAAGTAGATTTATAGTAATTAGTGATAGTAGTAGTAGCAATTTGAAAAGAAGGAAAATCAACATTTTGAACAACTAGGTAAAATTTCAACTCACATGATGAATATTCGGCCGATTTGACAACTTGATGAATACCATGCTTGAGAGGAGAAGGGCACGGCTGTATGTGGTCAGCTAATTCCAAAAGACGAGCTATTTGGTACAATTTCCTCTGGCGTGCCTTTTGTCTGCCTTTACTAAGCCGCTGCTTGGCAGCCATGCATCGGATGTGGTCATCAAAAACAAATTTGGCAGCAAGGAGGGGGGAGCGAATGCTGCCGGAAGCAATGCTTGATGGTCGATGGATGGTAATATGCAAGCATCGACTGTCATCCTTATCACCTGTTACTTCAATATCCTAGAAAATTAAGGAAATTTTGTAAATAATTACTTTGTAAACAGAATTGATATAGTTTAAATCTAACGGGGGAAAATTACTTATACAAAATTTACTTTTTAGATAATGTTACTTAAATGATTTATTTATAAGACAAATGATCAAAATGCTTTGTGCTAAAATATGAGCACAAAGGTAAAACAACGTAAAAAAAAAACAAATAACAAAGCAAAAGCAGAACAAATATGACAAATAGCTATTTTGAGGCCACAATGGAATCTTCTCTCCATCAGTGCAGAAGAGAAATCAACACACATCTAGGAAGTTGTGAGTGAACAGGCAAGAACCGGAACCAGAATTCTGGTTTTTTATTTTGACTCACTGTATTTATGCAACTATGTAGTCAATGAAGAAATGGTGAAACTAATTAATCAGCATTATCATTGAACCTGATTGCTTGCAGGATTGTATAGGAAACTGCTCAATTAAATATAAATGCTATGAAAGTAAAGCCTGTAAATTGTTAACGATAAACCTTTTTTCTTTTTATTTTTTAAACTACCAATATACATTTGCAAATTAGTACCTAGTTTTTTAATAAAATAATTTTTAACAGTTTAAAAGAAATTTGGTGAGACAAAATGTTAAAATAATAATAATGAAGCAATTGTAGAAGTACAAAAAATAATAATATTTAAATAATGATTTAATCGAAAAAAAAAATCAAAGACAAAATACACAAAAACATAAAAACAAAAAATACACCATTTTTGTTAGCATTTGAAATGGCATACATCTAAATATTCATTGAAATTCAAGAAAATTTAAGCTTACAGGATAGAGTTAAAATGCATTTATAAATTTAAAAAATATTTTACTTGTAAAAATCCAACAAATTTGGCTATTCCCCAACCAACACGTTTTGTATCCGGGTCTACTAGAATCAACTGCAAAGCATCAATCACCATGAAACCCTTTATTTTCTGATTATCTTTGGTACAAACAGTGCAACTAATTAGATCACTATTATCTGTAAATAGAAAATTCAGTAAGTTAAATACTGTAAAGATTTGCTTAAAATATAAAGACAACTCCAAATTAGTAAAAAAAAAATCATTAATGCAAGTACTTACTTAAAACACAAAATATAAAAGCAATTTGAAATTTATACATGTAGAAAATAATACATATTTAAAATGTAAAGTAATTAATTCAAGGAACTTTGTCTGAAGTTAGACAAAACACTTAAATATTAAGTTATTTATAGTCCGTATCTCATCATAAATATTAAAGATTCATTATTACTTATTAATATTAATGTATAATCAAATGCTGTGCATGCCTGATTTTGCAGTAATTTCTGGTTAATTGATTACAGCATCTCAAAATATTATCTGAACCCAAACAGTATGCTTATCCTATTTTTTTCTTTTGAAAACTATGTTTTCAAACTAAAGAGCAGGTTTTAATCCAGGATTTAATATTATTTTGCTATTTCACAACTCAATCAAAATATAAACTTGGATACACTATTGATGAAGATAATTCTTGATTGATTCCAGGAATTTGAAAGGTGGTTTCTGAGCTTTTTGGATTATATTGAGATATTTTAACTATCAATCATAGAAAGAAACCCTAAAATCTTTAAAAAAAATATTACTTTTCCAAAAAACATACCCTAATAACAACAATTTAGTGTGTAAGACATATATCCACCCCCCCCCCCTTTTCAGAACTGCATGATATTTAATTCAAAAATTAAATAAAAACTTTTGATAGCAGTTTTGAAATATTTTACTTTAATAGCAAGCCTAAATTAGTTTTTACAGTGAGATATTTATTAGCAATTAATCTAATTACTGATAAATACGCTAGTATTGTGTATTCTACAAATTAACTTCTAATGATGCTTTTGTTGACTTACATTACTTAACACAGAATTTCACAAAATTACTGCTACAAATACAAAGGTTTCTCACTGAGATCTAACGCATCATTCACTTTGATGCAAGAGGATATATTCGTCAGAGGCAGTTGTGTTTCAGTTTCATTCTGCAATGTAAGTGAAAGGTCTCGCAGCAGAAAAAATACTCGAATAGCCTGAAAGAAAAATATTTCAATATAACATCTCCTAGTCAAGAATGTTTTGAATTTGAATTACCTAAAATTAATCTTAAATAAGATTACATTTTCGAATTTATTAGGAGTTATTGAAGGACTGAAAAGGAACATAAATTTACACTTGCAATAAGAATTTACTAAATTTCCAGATTTTTCATTCAGGAAGAATTTTTTAAGAAAAACTTGTTTTAATTATTATTATTTTTTTTTTTTGAGAGGAGGGGGGGGGGGGGGATTCTGCAGGTTGAAAAGAATATTGCTATGGAACAACAGTTTTACTGATGTTCCATAGCAATATTCTTTGTACTGATATTACATAACAAAGTAACTTATTTACAATTGGGAGAAAAATCTGTTTTAACTTTCTTACTAGGGGCTGAGACAAGAGTAGTCGGAGAAAGTATAAATACGGTATTCTGACAAGATTTCTCCCATAGTAGTATAGGGTCATTCCATGTCAAGTGATCCAAAATCCGAGAAAAATTTACCTCACCTTCTTTGATTTTTTTCAAATTTAGCTTATCAACTGTACCCCTTCAAGGTAATTAAAAATCCAAATTTTTAGATTTTTATCTTGTTTAGTTTTTTAGCTATCAGGCTTTGATTTTGTAAAAAGCTCACATTTTTACACGTATGCTTCAACTCATCAACAAATAAAGATAAAAAGTTCTAGTAAAAAGCATTTTGAAGTACATTGAATGCAGTTTTATATGATATGCATCATGACAAATTTTATTGAAATTTTAAATTTCAAAAAAGGATCTTAAAATTTAAATTTTAAATTTCTCGAAAAACGTATCATTATTTTTTTAAAAAAAATTCTCAAATATTTCTGTGCATTTTATCTTTGTCTACGCAAAATTTCAGCTTGGGGACTCAATGGATCATATTTTCCCGAATTTTCAAAAATATTTGATTTACCAAAAAATGAACATTTTAGTGATTCAAGCTATTTTAAGATGATGGTTTCTTAAAGGAGATGACTTAATTAGGCTACTAAACACATCTATGCATGAGTGAACAAGCATGGACATGTCTGTGGATGAAATGAACAAATTCAAAATTTATTTGGGGGAGGGGGCAACGAATACATTCACATTTTTGTCTTATCATAGCTATTTCAAAGTATTGTTTTCAAATTATTCAATAGTTGTTTTTAAATGAACAAATTGACTTATTTTATGCATTAATAATAATATTTTTCATGATTATTTCTGAGATTTCAGATATATTTTAATGAGATATTAATCATATGAGGAGGAAAAAGTACATCTGTTTAAATTACTTCAGCCAGTCAACACCTTTCATCATATTCACATGTAATGTACCCTTTCAGGTTTGTCATACATTTGAACTTTCTTCAAAGAATTTCTGTTTCTTAAAGTTATTACTCTGTGAACACACTTTTGTAGTAATTTCATGTTCACTGCATGGAACAAAGCTGCGAAACTTCTGCGTTCCTTCGAGTGATAGTGCTCTTAAAAAACTTATCTTTTAATAACTCCCTTTCTTCTGAATATTCCTGAACAGTTATAAAAAAACTTAATTAAAGGAATGTTCATAACACTTCAATTGAAAAGGTAAACTGGTGTCAGAATGTGATCTGAATGCAATTTTTGAAGGCTAGCTTTGGCAGTAAGACGTTTCACTCTCCCGCCGAAATCAACACATACTCCTTTCCCATAATCTGTAGCATAGAAATTGCAATATCTGTGTTGCAGCTCCTTTAAATTTCCTTCCTTCTTATATTATTTTTTATTCATGTTTTAGACATGAGGTATGGAAAAATGCTAGGATATACAGGTAGATAAAATAAATAGCTTTGTTTTTTCTTATAATGCTTCTTTTTTTCAACTTTATTTGTAACCCACAACCTATTCAGGGGGCAAGGGTATGCTACGTAGTTTTTTCTTTTCTTGCTTTGTCAAATACCAGCTCATAAGCGCAAATCAAGACTAACAACCAAAAGCTGCAAACTCTAGCAGTTGTGCCCCTTCTATCACAATTTCAGATGAGTTTAGTTAAATACTTTTTTCCCCTTATATCATTAATATCTCATTAAAATATATCTGAAATCAAACAATTAATCAGGAAAAAATTATTATTAATGCATAAAAAAAGTCAATTTGTTCATTTAAAAATAACTATTGAATAGTTTGAAAACAATACTTTGAAATAGCTATGATAAGACAAAAATGTGAATGTATTCGTTGCCCCCTCCCCCAAATAAATTTTGAATTTGTTCATTTCATCCACAGCCATGTCCATGCTTATTCACTCATGCATAGATGTGTTTAGAAGGCTAATTAAGTCATCTCCTTTAAGAAACCATCATCTTAAAATAGCTTGAATCACAAAAATGTTCATTTTTTGGTAAATCAAATATTTTTGAAAATTCGGGAAAATACAAATCCATCGAGTCCCCAAGCTGAAATTTTGCATAGACAAAGATAAAATGCACGGAAATATTCGATAATTTTTTTAAAAAAATTAATGATACGTTTTTCGAGAAATTTAAAATTAAAATTTTAAGGTCATTTTTTAAAATTTACAATTTTAATAAAATTTGTCATGATGCATATCATATAAAACTGCATTCAATATACTTCAAAACGCTTTTTACTAGATCTTTTTATCTTTATTTGTTGATGAGTTATGGCCTGTTTTGTATTGAAGCATGCATATAAAAATGTGAGTTTTTTACAAAATCAAAGCTTGATAACTAAAAAACTAAACAAGATAAAAATCTAAAAATTTGGATTTTTAATTACCTTGAGGTGTACAGTTGATGAGCCGAATTTGAAAGAAATCAAAAAGGGTGAGGTAAAATTCCTTGGATCACTTGATATGGAATGACCCTATACTTATACTAATATAAATATTGATTTACATCAGAAATGTAGCACAAATACGTCTATTAACTAACAGAAAGATGTGATAAAGGTGCATTTAATCCTTTATTGGTCTCCCATAGTCAAGGGGAAATTATGAATCTTTTAAAAAGTAAATGGCAAAGAAATAATTTTATCATGTATTATTTCAATACCAAAATAATAACTAGAAATCAATTCTGAAATTCCACCTTACCAATTACAAGAAAAATATTGGTAGTGAGAAAACATAATAAAATAAAATTCGTAACAAAATTAAAACCAGCTGAATAAAATGTAATTTTAAATGTCATTTACCCTCCTCGCTCTTTCAACTTCTCCACATGGAAGTCTCTTATGGAATTCAATGCCAGACATGGGAGTCCCTGTTGGAGGCAACAGCAAATTTGCATCCATCATCAAGTATTCCACATTAAGTGTTTTTTTCTAAGTGGAAGAAAGGAAATAAAAATTTAGCTCAAACTTAATTATTCTACTTATCCACACTTGAATATTGTTTCAGAAACGAATAATTTAAAAACTATATGTAAAATAAGCTAAAAAAAGGACAATATACCATATATTACTAGTGCATAAGCCCTTTTTTGGATGCTAATTTAACACGAATGGGTGGGGGGGGGGGGATTTTATACAGGTTAAAAAATGAAACAATTTATTCCTCAGAGTATAGATGTAAAATCCCATAACAAAATAACAATCGATTAATTCAGGTTATCCATTTAAAAACAGAAAGATTACATACAAGTTACAAATATTGTTCCATTATTTCAATATTATTCAATAACCCAAGCATCCAAGAAAGTTCATCAAATTCGCTTCTTCTTGCCTACGTCATTATAGATGCCAGCAAAATCACCATCAACATCTTACTTCCCCATTCTTCAGAAAACTACTAACATGTTAACTAGAATTACTAAACATGTGAATTTTCAAAGAGGAAATTGGGGGAGGGGGGGGGGGGTGGAGGTTTATACACACATATAATGGATAAATGTTATGAAAAATGTCATAAAATAATTTTAAAAATATTTAAATTGGAATATTTTTAAACCTAATCAATATAATTTGAAACCGAAACGTTGAGAAAAATGCCAAGTAGTATTGCATTGAAAAAAGCACATTTATACACAAAAATGGAAAATATTACTTTAATTCCTATTCGTGCATTACAATAATTATTGGTTGTAAGCAAATAATGAAAATATATATATTGCCCAATAAGAGATTTTAAAATACTTTATGCAAAATATTTATTTACAAACTCATATTAAAAATATCATATATAGTTAAAAGTTTGATTCTTTTATTAATTAAGGGATTTAAATAAGAAAATAAATCTAGCCACATTCAATTCCTAGTTGATTTCTGAACTCATCATAATCAGTTTAAGATTTCAAAACCAGCTACCATACAAAAAAATGAAAATTTTCACGGCAAGCAAAAAACTCGATAATATAAAATATATATTTGGGAAATTTGAAATGTTTGAAATGTTAGAGAATCAAGGTTTTTCTAGATAAGAACATTGGGATAGGCTTTTGGCTTTTAACTTTAACTTTCTGAAATTTTAACACAAAAATAATTTTTACTTGGAAGATATTTGGAGGGAAAAGGTGGATGTATCTGGTTTTGAAACTAGACGACTCGCTTAATGATTTCATTTAAAGGAATAGAAGCCATGTTGTGACACACTGCCCAAAATCTTTTTACAGTCATATCCTATGATACATTGTCCATATGCATTTGCTTAAGCCATGCAGTTGCCAATGACTTCGCCTATTTACTGCACTGTTTTATCCTCCGAGCAGTTAATCAGAGTTAATTTGGTCTAGTGTTATAACTTAAAGCAGAATTCTTCTACCAGGAGGATAAAAACTTTCTATCTACAGCAGTGATTCCCAACTTTCTTGAATCATGTACAACCAAATTACCTTTAAAATGCTCAAGCCCACTATGGTGATATATAGTTCAAATTATTTGAAACATGAATGCACATGGTGGAAACCTAAAAGGCTGTAAATTTGCTTCAATTAAGTTTTCAAACAGGATGTACAAATTAAAAGAGACAAAGATTGATAATGTAAAAAGGAAACCACTGAAATTGTAATTAATATTTTATTCTCAAACTTCTTCCACAAAAAACAAAACGAAAAAAAAAAAAAAAATGCTACAAAGTAGGGCATGTGACATTTGAAACATTATAGCATGGGGGAGAGGGGGACAAAACAATGGTCATTTTATGTTTTGGACACATATTCCAAAACATAACATGTAATAACAATATCATAAAGCACAAAAAAAAAAAAAAAAAAACAAATATTACATGAAACATAATAAAATGTAATAAACTCAAAACTTTCACTAAAACTCACTCTCATTTCCTCGTATTCATCTTCAAACATATCTAAGAAAATTTCTTCACTCTAAAAAAGAAAGTATAAATGAAAAAAAGTTGTTTTTTTTTTCGAACATTTAACACCTAACAGACATGTATTTTTTCTACATCCTTCTTTCTGAGCATTTTCAAGGCCATTAACTAAATATGAATATAAAAACATGTGCAAGGTTCACCTTAGAAAGTAAGAACAGAAAAATGTTAATTTACACGCCCAATCGATTCAATGCTAAAATTTACAGAGGGAAAATACTAAATTCCAATTTTTTGAAAGCATAAAAGAAATTTTAATATATCTTATAGTTATCAAGGCTTATAGTTATCAAAACATTAGTGAAACAAGAGATCTATGAGAGTGGTATAAAGACCATAAGAAAATAATGAAAGACTAAAATATAATAAAACTTTTTCTGCACAATGCATTTATTTTTAGAAAGAGAAAATTATATTGCATGGGTTAATGATCATGGTAGAGGACCATACAGTATACAATCCTGTTAATGAGGAAATTAATGCCTTTTTTTGTTCATTTTTTTCCAGCAAGCAAACCTTGATTATGCAGCATTTAAAATAGTACCAAAAATAGATCCAATGTTAGTTTCAATTTTAATATTTTTACAAGATTTAAAATTAAATAATATGTTCTTCATATAAATAATATGTTCTTTATGTGAAAACTTAAGTAACTAGTCCGTTGTGGCCATCATGGAACTTTCCTTTATGTCCTTCATATGAACCTTACAACTTGTAAAATATCCCTATTATGATACAAATCCTTATTGCAAAATAAATAAATAAATTGTATAAAAAGAATGACTTTAAACCATGATAAACTAACTAAAAAGTTTGTTACCAGCAAAGCGTCAAAATGTTATTTGTTAACTTGTTGGTGAAATGGCAACCAATACTAAAAAAAAAATCTACTTCCTCGGCGCAATTGGAGCCAGAATATAATTCTTTGACTTGTTGAATTCTTGAGAGCTCTTAGCAAGCAAAACATTCAGTTGTGCTCCACTTCCCTTGTAGCAAATGGCTCCAAAATTTAATTCGCATTTCTTTTTATCAGAATGTAAGTGTGAACCAAAGTTTGCTTCATTCTATGCTTTACGTCTTGAGTTACAGCACCTACAAAAGACTAATAAAAAGTTTGATGGTTTCACTACCCTTGGAGTGAATGGTGCCAATATGTAATCGGCACCTGTTCCTATTGAAGTCCCCTTGTATACCAAATTTTGTTAGAATTCTTCCATTACTTCTTGAGATACAGTGCAAATCAAGAGAAATGTTCGATTAATCCACCGCCTTTGAATAGATTCAGGCCATAAACTAATTAGCACTAGTTCCCATCACGGCTCATGTGTGCATCAAATTTTGTTCGATTCCATGTATTACGTTTTGCAAAAAAACCCGATGCAGACACAATGACAGACATTTTCTAAAAATGGTAAAAGGGATTCAGCACACCTTAAAACGTGAAATCCAACGAAATTCGGAAATTCTCACAAATCCAATACTTTCTTCTATATTTTGGATATAAAAGAAAATAAAAAACGAGACACTAAATATATCAAGTAATTAAATAAAAACTAAAATTAAAAAATATAATAATGAAAATAAACATTATGATAAATTATTAATATAGTCAAACCTTACTAAAGTAATTCAATTACAAATACATATAGAAAATGACAAGCAGCCACTGGTTCTGGGTCTAGCTATTGACAATAAGTTTTAACTACACTGAAACACTGTTATAGCGTCATTCAAGGGACCGGGGTATTTCTGACACTATAGCCAAGTGACGCTATAAGCGATCACCATTACTATTCATGGGCAAATGAAAGGACTGGAAATTCCTGATGCTATACCAGCGTTGTCCCTACAAACAATGTCACTATAGCGAAGTTCAACTGTATATCCTTCTAAACAGATTCTATAACATACACTTTGATAAATATGACCATTGAACACAGTTTTTTATTTCTTCGATTGTCTCTGATGGTAGTTAAACACAGTTAATGCTAACATGGTATAAAATAGTTAAGAAAAATGTTTTGACTTTTTAATTTAGACATAACACTTTTGTTTTTGAAGCAAATGTTAAGTCACTAACTTTGTAAAAATTACGAAGTAAGAAGGTGCTTTCTTCTCGACATTGCTCTATAGCAGCCAAGTGCCTGTCCAGTAAAAAACTTTCCGCTCCTCGCACAGCGAGCTGCTTCAAAAGCAAAAGGGTCATCTGAAGAGTAGCTATTCGTACTTTACTGCCTAAAATGCAGAAAAAATGTAAGAGCAATGTTTATAGAAACAAGAACATGACACATTGTCATCAAAGAAGATAAATTTTGAATATGTGAAAAGTAAAGCATGGGCTCTATTTTTTTTTGCATGGTGATGGGGTAGTGCTTCTTGTATCCTGTATAATATCAACGTGATAATAGAGTTATGAATCTGTGTTTTTAGATTTTTATTTTGTTGTTTCTTGCCAAGTTCAGAGACTTTCCAATAATGGTAGATAATTCTATTTTGCTAGAATTTTGTGGGTTATTCATGTCATGTGATCCAAGATGCTATATAAGGAATTCTCCATAAAGTTAGTTCTCTGGCCAGAAGTTAGAAGACAGTTCAGTTTTTGGTCTTTTGAGAGTTAAGTCAGTTTGGTCATAAGCCATTGTTCTGGTTCTATTTGCATTTGGGAAGCATATATGGGATTACGGTTGGTTTTACGGTGATGTTTGAACTTAGTCTTTTATTTTTGTGTGCACAGAATTTGTATAGTGTAAAAAGCTTATAAATAAATTGCTCCGTATGTTCAAGGAGTTAGTCATCTTCTTTAAAGTCTGACGATCCTGTAACAATGCGTACAAAACTAGTATCTATTCACAGTTACTTATTGTACTTGCAGCAAAGGTGTGAAAAAGGAAGGCACAGTGCTTTGCTTTAAATTCTAGTAGTATTTTTTGATTTATCAGACATATATACAGGGGTGGCCTCCTCGGCAGAAAAGCTACGGAAACTCCAAAAAAATTGGCCAAATGCCCTCCCCTCAATTTTAATGGCACAGCCTGCACCATGGTAGCTAAGGTACACTGGTCTGCTTTCTGGGGTTTACCAGGAGTGATTTAGATTCAAAATCTCCAACATTTCCGAAAACTTTTGAGAACCTGTTCCAAAAATTTTTCGATATATTTATCTTAAGATTTCTTTGACAAATAATATTTGTGCTTTTCTTCTACTTTCAGACAAGCAAAAAATATTTTGTATTGCTTTTAAAAAAATTCAATAATACAATAACATTTCTGGAAAAAAAAAACACTTCTGGTATAAATATTATGCGACTTTTCATTTCATTACTTGAAGGATTTTTTTTTTGAGCTTACATGTATATACATATACATACCTATTGTGTGTTGCGGTTGGGAGGCGAATTCACCTAATTATATAATTTTTAAGTTCATGGTGCATATTTTTCCTGAAAATTTTGTGTGAAGTTTGGGAAAAAAAATTCCGCTGAGAATCACCCATGGGGTTGACTTACCAAGCTTTATCTTTGGCTCATGAAGAAAATTCTTCATGATATATATATACAGGTTTGGCATGAGTTGTTGAAGAAATATAGGAGAGAGGACCGTGGGCATGAAAATCCGTCTCAGCTTGTGGGGGCTGTGGTCAAATCGTGTTTATGGGTGTGTGTGGGGGGGGGGGGGGGGGGGTCCCTGTCTTTCATGTCCTGATCAATCTCTCTTTATATGCTTTGGATTTTACAGATCATAGGAAATACATCTTAAAATCAAAATATTAGATCCGACACAGTATTATCCAACACATAAAAGAAATGAATAAATAATTGCATTTTTGATGCCCTTTCCTATCATGTTTTTAATATCACCACTCCAACCCATATTGTAAATAATAGTAAGCAACTAAATGGGTAATCAAAAATTCATTTTAATAAATTTTTTCAGATGGTAACAGTTATATATGAATACAAACAAATTAATTTTTATTAATTATGAAATACTTATGAACATTTTATTGCTTCTTTCTTGCTATTAAGAAATAAGTAAAATTTTTTGAATGTAATCGATCATTATTAAAAAGGTACAAATCAACATATACTCACTATATTGGCAACAGAGTTTAATAATTTCTATCATTCTGTCAACCAAATTTACATTGTAGCAAAACTTAGTCTGAAAAAAAGATATGTCAATTGTAATATTTATTACTAGTGAAGTTATAAGAGCACAGTGAATAATAAAATTAGTCCCTTGTGGCCCTCACAGAACTTTCTTCTATATCCTTCATATGAATATTATTACTCCCAAAATATCCCTATTATCGTACAAATCCTTATTGAAAAAAATAATTAAAAAACTGATTTTAAACCAAGATAAACAAATTAAACAGTTTTTCTAACAGCAAAGCCTCAAATGCTAAATATACAACTAAAAGTTTTATTTTTTAACGTGTAGGTCATATGTTAACAATACAATACAAAACAAAATCTCTGCTCCCTTGGCGGCAGAAAATAATAGTTTGAATTGTTGGATTTTTAAGATATACGCTTAGCAAGAAAACCATTTGACTGTTCCATCCCCTTGGAGCGAATGACACCAAAATTTAGTCAACATTACTTTCTATCAGGATGTATGTTTATACCTAATTTTGTTTAATTCTATGCATTACGTCTTGAGTTAGCGCCCAGAAAAGATTAATAAAGAGTTTGATTGCTCCATCCTCCTTAGAGCAATTGGAACCAAAATGTAATCAGCACCAGTCCCTATTGAAGTCCACTTGCATACCAAATTTTCTTTGAATTCTTCGATTACTTCTCAAGATTTAGCCCTCATGCTAATTGCAAAAACCTTCAATTGCTCTGCCCCCTTCAAACGGATTCACACCCAAAACTAATCAGTACCAGTTTCCATCAGGGTCCATGGATGCACCAAATTTTGTTCATTTACATTCATTACTTTTTGACTTACAGCGGCCACAAAAAAAAAAAGACCACATTCAGACACAGACCATTTTCCAAAAATGGCCAAAATGAATTCAGCACACCTTAAAACATGTAAGTTCATTGAAATTCAAAATTTTCACGAATTCAATACTTTCTCCTTTATATTGTATATAGAAGAAAGTAATAAAATGATACATATTAAATTTTAAAATACACATGAAAATATATTAAACAAAAAAATTAAAATAATCTTTTGGAATTTTTGATTTAATATGACTCAATATCTCTCTCTAAAACACTTAGGTCATATTACGTCTTTAGTTGTTCAATAACCATCTATGAAAAAAAGTAATTTTCAAAATTAACAAAATAACTGTAAAAAACGGCTGATATTGACAGTTAAAATAACTAATCAATTCATAACAAATAATTTTTATTTGTCTGTACAAATTCTATGTAGTTTATAAGACCTATTTTAACTAACTCAACTTGGCCACTTTTGCTGATGCAGTTTTTGACATTTAGCACTTAGTATATAGTTGTGCGAGGCCGTGGTAGCCTAGTGGTTAAAGCGTCGGACTTCCACCTGGAAGGTCGCGTGTTTGATACCCACTGAAGAGACCCACCATGTACACTTGGGCATACGTGCATGCAAAATCAGTGTACCCCACACCTCGCCCTCGTGCGCAAGCAAGCCTAAGGCCTCGGCTAACAGGTAGGGGGTCAGGTGGAGAAAAGTATATAGTTGTGCATAAAATAAGTTAATTCAAATCATAAAAACATTTAATGAGAAATTTTACTAGAATCCAAAAATACCAATATACTATCAATCTTTAAATGAGTAATGCTTGATTATAAAAATTAAAAATTCTTTTTTTTTTTTGAAAAAATAAATATGATTGCTACTGTATGTAACATCATTGTAATTTTATATGATATCGCAAAGGAGTGATATAAGCAATCACACTAAACAAAAATGTAAGAAAGGATTCTCAAATGACAACAAACCATTATAAATAAAAAAATTCCATACTTTTTTTATAAACAATTCTTTTTTATTTACAGAAACATATTTTTTTGAAGTTATGAGAAAGTGCAAATGATAAAATTTATAAGTACACAAATTGCTGAAACATACTTCTGACTTATTTGATGGCATCAGAACTGTGTCGAGAAGATCTTGATTAATGCCTAAAAAAGTACAAAACACTCTTTAAAATTCTTCAAGTCTACAATAAAAATTATATGTAATGTGGTTCAATTAATAAACAGTTATTGTCATAAAGTAAATTGGGAATGGGGAAATACATGACTAAAATTACACAGCTTACCATCTGCAAAAATCCAGGCAAATGCAAATAGAAAGTAAAACAAACATTCAGCATCAGGGAGTTTCAATTTAATTTAAAAAGCATTACAGCAAAATTTTTTTAAAGTACAAAATCTCAACACTTTCAATATTTTAGGTATTATTAACACAGAATACATGTCTTTTTTAAATATTTCTAACTTGTCAAAATACGGAGTTGGAGTAAAACTTCAAAATAATTAAAATATGTTACTATAAATAAAATTCATCACAATACCTGGATTATAACCTAAAGCATAGAGCACACATAAGGCAAAAAGTGCAGCATGATCATTGTCAGTGCAATCCAGGGCTGTAAAGATAGCTTCCAGAAAGGGTCTAAAACATAAAGGAAAATTTTTTGAAAAATAGCTCATGTATGATAAAAGAGGTTGAGCTAGAGCCAATTCGGATCTGTTTTGGGGGCTTTCACAAATTTCCTATTAATCAAAATGGACCCTTCACAAAATTGCGAACTATCAAATCGTGCTTTTCACAGAGTTATTTATTAAAATATTGGCAATTAATGATAATTTTTTTGATCGCTACGTCCTAAAAAATGTTTTTTCACAAAATCTTTTTAAAATTCACAAAAACCAGACCCTGTTAAAAATGCTGGATCGACCACTGGGTACGGATTATAATATTATTGAATCAATTAGTGGAAGAACATTTTATGAAACAAGGTAAGGAGTCTGAGAAAATCAGTGCAAAACTCTAGCTCTTTAATTCATGTAATCAGAGCTATGACGTTGAAGTGCTGATATAAGCCGTTGTTTTTGATAATGGGGCTCGCCATTTTTTGTTTTTGTGAGATATTTAAAAGACTGCATTTCAATATATTTGCAATAGTTAAAGATAAAACTTCCATCTACCAAATATTAGAATTCTGATTTTTTTTAATTATAAATTGTTTACAAATAAAAAAATGATTATAAGTTTCATCAATAACTACCAGTATCTTTAATTTTTCCAAAAATGGACTTGCCTGACTTTCAGAGTAAACTACTGCTCATACATGGAAATTATTATAAATTTTAAAAATTTCCAAATTTAAATGCCAGTCAGTAATCTTTTAACAGTTCACATAAGCGAAACGCAAGCTGATACACAGCTTGAGGATTTTGTATTTTCTAGGGATGATGTGTTGTTTCATTTGAAAAAGATTAAAGCAAATAAGGCTCCAGGACCTGATAATGTTTATCCAAAAATTTTAGAAGAATGCGCAGAGGAATTAGTGGATGTTGTCAGGTGCGTAGGAAAGAGGGAGGCTCAGGGGGCTTAAGCACCTCCCATTAAAAATCATACTGCATAAGAAGTTTGGTTATTTTGTGAAAACTATGAATTTATTTTAATGATCTATAAAAATATTCATTTATAAGTGATTTTTTGTGATTAATATTAATAATAATGAGTGAATACTAATTACTTTTTAATTGTTGATTGGTGTTTCTTGGAAATAATTTTGAGCATTTGGAAACAAAATTGTTTGAGCCCCTCCCATGTTTTTTAAATTGCTACGCTCCTGGATGTTGTCTTGACTATTTTCATATCTTCATGTAACTCAGGGACTGTGCCAGTGGATTGGAAGCTGGCAAACACAACACCGCTCTTCAAGAAAGGGTCTAAAGCTAAGGCAGGAAATTATAGGCCTGTGAGTCTTACTTCAGTTCTTTGTAAAATTTTTGAAACTCTGATCAAAATCAAAACAGTGAATGTTCTGGAGGCAAATGGAGTGTTGACTGGTTTTCAGTATGGTTTTAGAAAGGGTAGGTCCTGTATAACTAATTTGTTGCATTTCTATGACAAGGTTACCATGGCATTAGATAATAAAAAGTGCGTAGATGTTGTTTACATTGACATTCAGAAAGTGTTTGATAAAGTACCGCATCTGAAGCTCTTCTTAGCAAACTTGATTATATTGGTATTGGTGGAAAAACTTAATTTGAGTTAAAAATTGGCCGACTGGGACAGTGGTGGAAAAAAAGGTGGGGGGGGGGGGGGACGCTTATATATACGAACATCAAAAAGTGGGGGGACACTTAGGTCAAAATTCAAAACAAGTGGGGGGACGATTGTATTAAAATAAAAAGGTAGGGGGACACCGTCTCCCTGCGTCCCCCCTCGACTACACCCCTGGACTGGGAGGAAACAGAGAGTAGTAGTGAAGGGTAATTACTCTCAGTGGATTGCTGTTTTGAGTGATGTTCCACAAGGTTCAGTTTTTCTGCCAATATTATTTATTATTTTTATTAATGATATTACTCAGAGTATTTCTGGGAACACCAATATTTTTGCTGATGATGTCAAAATCATGGGAGGAGGAACAAGTAAATCAGTTTCAAGAGGATTTAAATCAAATTTCTAGGTGGGAAATTAAGTGGGGTATGTCTTTTAATATTGGGAAATGTCAAGTGCTTCATTTTGGTCATGGGAATAAACATGCAACCTATTATTTACAAGGTTTCGTCATTAGGGAAGCAGAAGCAGTCGTTAATCTAGGAGTATTGATTAGTCACGACTTCAAGTTCAGTCAGCAGTGTAGCATAGTAAGTAACAAAGCTAACAGGATGCTTGGATTTATCAATAAGGTTATTTCGAACAGGTCTAAGGAAGTTGTATTGCTATTATACAGAAGTTTGGTAAGACCTCATTTGGAGTATGCTGTTCAGTTTTGGTCTCCGTACCTATAAAAGGATATTACCTTATTGGAAAGGGTTCAAAGGAGGGCTACTAGATTGGTAAGTGGTCTTTCAGACTTAGATTATAAGGTTAGGCTTAAAAGGCTCATTATGTATAGTGTTCAACAAAGAAGAGTTAGAGGGGACATGATTCAGTTGTTTACATTCATTAAAATAGGAAATGTTGCTGGGCTACAGCTATGTGCTGAAAGTAGAACCAGAGGTCATTGTTTTAAGCTTTTTAAATCTCGGGCTAATCTTGAAATTAGGAAAAATTACTATTTCAGTAGGGTTGTAGGCAGTTGGAATAGTTTATCGGAAGCGAACGTTAATTGCAGTGGGGTAAAAACTTTTAAGAAAGCTCTTGATGTTCACTGGGGATTGCTAAATTGATTAGGACCAGCCTAGCTGGGCCCTGAGCCTGTTGCCGGTTGTCACTTTTGTTTTTGTATTTGTAATGCTGAAAGTACCATGCTGAGGGCACTGATTCAAATCCCAGTTTAGGCACGGATGTTATTGATTAGTATAGTGCTTTCTCTGATTATATCTTCATTGTTAGGATAAAACTTAAAGCTATAATTCAACGAGCAATACACAGCCAGAGTCGTACTGCACTGTTTATCCAAATATAAGTGCAAAAGATGGTCGGTCATTTGGGTTATAAGCAAAAGTACCAGAGAAAAAGTATCAATTGATGCAGTAAGATGCAAAAGGCTGCAAGCGACTAAAGAGAAATTTTGAGTAAAATGCATGCAAAGTTTAAATTATATGAAGGCTTCAATATTATTAAAAAAAGCATGCTGGAAAGCAGCACCTGTTAAAGTAACTACTCTGCTGACAAAAAAAGATGCATGTTTCTCTTATTTGCAATAGTTGTCTCCAAAATTTCAGTTTTGTCACTTATTGTCCTTTGCTTCTAAGTCCCTCAACATATATTTTACTCTCAGTGTCAGAGGTAATTTACAACTCTATTTTTTTCAAAATCCGCCGATCTTGTTCAATCACGGGAAAAAACTTTGATTGAAGGGATGGCAGCAAGTGCGGATACAGGGGGGAGTTAATGAGGACAACTGCAATTCCCTAAGAATCAAGTATTAAAAATTGTGAATCACAAACTAAAACCTTACAAGTTTTCCCCTTTGGAGCAAATTTCTAGAAGATGGGTAAAATTACAAAAAAAATAGCCCTCTCCTCAGCAAATTCCTGTATATATATGAATGGATAACAAAGAAAGAAAAACTACATTTGAAGGAGAAATAAGGACAAGCTAAGAGGGTGGAGTATTTTAGCTCCGCAACTTTTAGAGTATCATTTCAATCATAATCACAATTAGTGATATAATTTATATTCAACTTAAAAAATATGAATTCCACAAATAGAAAAATTAAAATAGTACATACCTTTGAGACAAATTAAAAATTCTCTGTATAGCTTCAGTTTGAATGTATTTTTTTGCAGCAACAACTTTTTCTTCATCTGTTATATTTGGACCTTCTATAAAACATTTGAAGGAAGACACATATACATTTCAAAAATACATGATGCTTTTAAATATAAATAAACTAAAGGTCAAATTTTGAATACTTGGCTTCATCATAAAGTCATAACTTCAAAAATGAATTAAAAGTCAACAACATAATGAAACTATAACAAAATTAATAAATACATATTGCAATTCTCTTTAATTACACCATCCATTTAAAGACGTTTCCAAACATTGCACAACATTGCCCTGTGCAAAATTCTCAATCATGACATATTCTATCCACAAGGCTGTATTAAGTATTGTTGTACAGGGAGAAAATTGTATTCTAATTGTTCATCAAGAGAAAATTTGTTTGTAATACTCAAAATTTAAGTACAGTAAGACTTTCTTAATGGACACCCCTCTTATGCGAACAGTTTTTAATTTTCTGGCAGCAAAGCATGGAGTCTAATGTCATAGAAACCTCTCTCAAATGGACACCTTCAATTCTGGAAGAGGACACTATTTTGGGAGTAAATTACATGCCTAGAACGATTTTGGATAATTTTTTGAGAGCAAAAAATTGAAATTCGAGAATTAAATGATTAAATTTTGGGAAAAAAAAGCTTGAAACAAACGATACCAGAAGAAAGAAATGATGTAATAGTTTCTTGAAAATAATAAAATTTGTGTACTGATATTTTTACTGATTACTGTTACATTACTGATAAAGTTGGTGTTGGTTTAAATACATATTAATTGCATCTTGAAACAAAGGCATATTTTTCAGATAGAATGGTTGGTCAAGATATGCTAAGAGAAGAAAAACTTTCCGCAAATTATTGAATTCACGACTGTATTGGGACAGCAGCCAGGCCTCGTTGCTTCAAGGTTCAGAATTCAAAACATTTACATATGGATTGGTATCAGAAAAATAAAAAGAGTGGATGATTATCATCATCATGTTTGATTGCTAATACTTTTTGGACTTTGGGTTAAGAAGTTTGTATAGTAATCTATTTTATACACATTCTTTAAAAATTAAACTAAATGGTTATCAAGATGCAAAAAGGTATAATATAGATATGGTTGTACTGAGAAATAATTTTAAAAAAATTCAAAAACAAAAAACTTTTATTGAGGACACGTCCTTATTACAGATAAATACTTTTGTCTCGCTGATGTCCACTATATAGGAGTTTTACGGTACTATAAATTTGAAAATATTGATGAAAATACTCAAAATTTAATTAATTTTTTTAGCTATTTTAAAACCAATACTTCCCAAATCATGATCTTCATAATTTGAGACACTGAATTGATAAAAACAATAAAAGCATTTACTTCATCAGAAAACTTTTTTCAGAACTGAACATTTAAAGCCCCCAAGATATGAAACTAACTTAAGCACAGGTAATAAACATGTAAGATTTGAAGTATGTTTGAAATATGCATATAACAATTATTTTTGAATGTTATTCCTTTAAAACAGTGTTGTGACATTCATTTAAGGTAACAAACTTTTAATTGCAAATTTAAAATTAACATTGCGCACCAAGAAATCAATAAATCAACTTTTACAAAACAAAGGCAAGACCAATTATGATATTAATAACAGAATTGAAAATCAAATAAAAGAAAATAGAATGAGTAAAAACATTTCAATTAATATACAGTGAGATAAATAAAAAAAGGCATGAAAAATATTGGTGTTAATACCAAATGGTTTAGCATAAGGATCTATTTATCTATTCATTTAGTTTGAAATTGACAAACACACAACATTTGTGCTTAAAGCTAAACACAAAGATTTTAAGTTACATAAATGTGTCAAAGTTAATTAGTTTATAAACCGCTGAAGTCCTTAAATGTTTTGGAAATATTTCAGTCTATATGTAGCATGATAAGTTACACCTTTAAAACATACCAGAAGTAGCATCTGTACTACTAGCATCAGAATACTGTGCATCATTTGAAGAGTTTTCATTAGGAGGAGCATCAGCCCCATTTTCAGATACTTGAGAAAAGCCTACGGCATTATGCAATGCCTGAAAAAGTATTTCACAAGAAAAGTTCAGATTACATTAAAATGCATCAAAATCAAATTTTTTCATAGCTTGTAGTACAATTCAAACATTTTCAAAAGCAAATAAACACTATAAATTATTAATTTGCATTTAACACAACAACATTCATCTATTTTAATTACAAATTATAACAAAATAACGAAATTATAGATTTCGTTAACTTTAAAATGGTTTGGTGCAGAGACAAATACTTTAAGATGAGAAACACACAACAATTTTCAGAGGAAAAAGAAAAAAAAAACAGAGCCAACTGTTTATTTTCTCAAATACCCAAAATTTTAACCTCGGATACAAGTGTTGCAGCAACCGGCACAGGGTCCAGCTAGGCTAGTAAAAGTCTGTTTACCCATCCCCAATGAACATCAAGAGCCCTCTTAAAAGTTTTTACCCCAATGCAAGTAACAGTTGCTTCCGGTAAACTATTCCAACTTTCTACAACCCTTTTGCAGTAGTATTTCTCCCTAATTTCAAAATTAGCCTGAGATTTGAAAAGCTTAAAAAAACATGAAATCTGATTCTACCTTCTGTGCATAAAAGTAGCCCATCAACATTTAAGTACTTCTGTAACTTAAGGAAGTTCCACACAGAAAATTAAATTTATTTAAACGCATTTTTCAATTGATTTTTAAGGAAAAAATTGCAAACAGTTGCAAGTATAATTTTATAAGAAATATACATTACTTACTAGCTAACTAGACTTTTGATAAATGACTGAATATATATTAATTTGAAGTGAAATAATAATAATGATAAAATAAATACATTGGGGGAACATTAAAATACTTCAACAGTCATTCGTGTAAATTCTTAAAGATTAAAAATTCTTCTGAAGCCCAATCTTTCTTTTAATACTTAGAATTACAAAAATACTTTTAAATTAAAAAACTGCATTTGTTTAACTTAAGAGAGGGAAGCAGGCTGAGATCAATTAGTGATTCTCAGGGTTGGCAAGGAGTAGTGAGCAGCAATAATTGTTTTCATATTTATTAAGTGCTGGAAATAAGCACATAAAGGTTTCATTTCAAATGTTAATTATGGTTAAAAAATGGTAGAATGTCATTAAAAGTTAAATATGGTTAAAAATATGAAAACCAGTGGGCAAACAATGTTTTGTTTTTTAAAAAATGGAAGAATGTCACTAACTGGGAAGTGCATGAATGTCATAGAAAAAATTGCAAAAAATAGGAGCTACGATAATAATAACAATAAAGCAATAAAATACACTTACGGAAGCTATTGAAGCAGCATTATCAAATAGAGACATTTCTCCATTTAAGATTACATAAGCCAGTTTATGTACAAGAGGATGATGAGACACGATTAAAAATACCTGAAAAAAACTCAGTCTTTAAGATTCGTCAAAGAAACAGATATCAAAAATAAAAATATGGAAAACTTTAAAAAAGGAAATAAACCACTGAAAAATGTACTACCTGAGACAGGAGAAAAAGGGAAACAATACAGCTAACTTGTGGTTTATCCTCCTGTAACATTAATTTTATACTAAGGAACATGAAAAATAAAATATTCAAGGATAATGCTTACATTGAAAAAAAAAAAGTCTAAAACACAAATAACCTTACTCAAAAATTATGTTGTATGCATGCATTATGTTTATTTAACTTTAGAAAATGCAACATTTTAAAAAATTTACTATTGTTTAAAATGAATGTCTTGATTACACAACTTTTACAAAAATAAATACAAAAAAACTGGTTTGCAAAACAGATTTAAAAAATAAATAAATAAATAAAAAGCAAAGCAAATTAGATATTCTAATAATCTTTTAGACAAAAATAAAAGCTTTTGAAAAAAAGAGGTTAGCATTAAAATAATACATTTTTGAGGTTAGCATTAAAATACATTTTTGTTGTAAATTTTTGACAGATTCATTTAATGCCTTCTTCATTTAAATAGTTTAATTGCTTAGTATATTTAACTTGCCAATAAATAGGACATGTACAGTACAGTTTCCTACATTGGAAGTTAAGTAAATTGGAAAAGCCTTCAGTAGTTATTATTGGCAAAAATGTTTGACTAAAACACTTAGAGGATTTTTTTTACTTAATTGAAACAGCTGTAACACTTAAGTTTCGAAGTTGGATAACAGAACAATAATTTTGACCCTGTTGTATGAAGGTGCCATGAATCTTTTCCTTAAAGGAGGATAAACATATTGAATGGCTGTGAAATCCACACAATCAAACTTTTTTCAACTGGTACACACAAAATGACTATTTTAATCATACTGATTTTTGCAAGTGTTTTTCAACCCTTTGACTATATCTATGAAAGAAGAATAAAAGAATTCCATTTATTGTATGGAAAATGTTAGCGTTCAAAATAAGTTACATTTAATGTTTAATTTTTTTTACTAAACACTTTTCAATCTACAATGTTAGACAGATACTTTTGGCACATTTAAGGCCGGAGCCTGCTTTAGAAGGCTAAAAAAACCGAAATTTTTTTTATTGCTTAAATCGATTCCTAATATATCTAAGAATATGCATGTAAAGTTATAGAGACTAATTCTCAATATTTTAAAAACTATAGCCCTAAACGTGGCCAGATGTCGAGCAGGTGTACGAGCACTCGGGCAGCTGGAGTGCGTCGAACAGCTCCGAACTATGTATGTGAAAAGGTTCAAAGGTCGTTCGAAATAATATTTTGAATTCGTAGAAGTACCGACTCAAGTTGTAATACAGATATATTCGATTATAACGATTTGGTATATGGCGCAGGAATAGCTGATTAGCGTATCATCACTGCAAGTAATAGAAAATTAACATTTTTCCGATCCTAAAGTTTCAAGCGCGTTTTCTCGAGTTTTTGTTTTTTCTAAACTGGCGGGCGTGATTGCGAGAAAACTAGACGACCAAACAAAATGAAACAAAACTTGTCAGCTTCAGTTTTGTATTCTCTTCTATTTGAACTAAAAAAATTCATGAAAAAAAATTCTGAACGACTTTTTTAGCAAGTTGAAACGATTTTTTTTGTTGTAAAAAAGACACTTTTTTTTTTCAAACCTGAGAAAAATTTTTAATTTTTCAAATTTTCCGGTTTTTTTTAGTTTAAATAGAAGATAAATATATAAAAATTAAAAACATTTTGTTTTTTTTGTTTCAGAAGAAAATTACGAGCGCTATCTTTCCCGCCAATCGGAGACCGCAATTGCAAAGTTTTGCACAAATGTGTATAACAATCGGCTGCATTTGAATATTTTTGTCTTATTATTTTTTTTTTTACTTGTTCAAATATGTAATAAAATGATCTGAAATCTTCGCTAGGCTTGCTTTTTTTTTGTCCTGAAAAACTTCCTCAAAAAAGGCTTCTTTTTGGCCTTCTAAAGCAGACTACTGCCTTAATGTTGGGATTTATATGTATCTCACCTATAGTAACCGACTCGCTACAAGCCAAACACAAATGGCACTCTGGAAAATAGTATTAATATATATTCTACACTATACATACACACATAATTTTCTAAAATAGTAAATAAATCTTTAACAAAGGCAAGCTCAAAAAAAGTTATATATAAAATAAGTACATTTGTAGACAAAATGGAAAAAATAGTTTTGTCTAGAGAAAAGCTGAAATAACAATTATTACCTCAGGATTAGGGTGCGGTGGTCTTTGTACAAGAGAATATACATATAGAGGAATTAATAATTTATTTAAAAGGTGATCTGTAAGCACATCATTTAATGCATCAATCTTTAAACACAAAATATCATTTAAATAGTGAAGGTGATCTAGGTGCTCAGCCACTAAATCAGCAAGCTTTGTTTGTACTTGGAGCCTATGCATGAAAAGAAAAAATAAAGAAAAATTAATCATGAGAAATTATATGGATGAGAAAATTATAACTGAACTGCTAAACTGATAATGTGATAATAAACCTCGTGGCCTGCCTGATATGCAGTTGGCCCCGCACTGAGGTAGCACAACATAAAATTCCTAATTTTAATACTTGCACTCCAATTTATAAACTTATTTTTTAGGGGGAAAAAAAAGCAGGTGGGACTATATGATACAGCAGGGGTTCCCAACATTTTTGTACTTAGTAGCACAAACCAGAAAAAAGGTCGAATGGCGGGCACCATTTATTTTTTCACGTTAAATTTATAGTTGGTAGACATAGTTAATACACACCATATAATGCACAAAAAAAATTTGATTTCAAAAAGTAATTTAACATATGAATATAATTACAATTAGTATTCTTGTGTAACATAAATGATTACTAAATTGCTTGCAAAACATATGAAGAATAAAAATTATTTATAAAATATATAAAATACAGTGCATGCGATCTTTGGCATTGCATTTCACTGGCCAGCGCTTCATAATTGGGAGAATATGATGAAAGTCCTGCTCGCAAGCAATTGTTAAGGTGTTCATCTGTAAGTCATAATCAATATTTTGATTTTATGATATTCATTGTTATTTATCTCTACAGGGTTATTCATAACTATATGGCGCTTTATTCATATACTCCAGATTCTAAATGTTCTCTAGTTTAAAATTGAGAACTGAAATATTCATCATTGGGCACAAGCAGCGGGCGAACTTTGACCGATCAACGGGCGCCATGGTGCCCGTGGGCACAGGGTTGGGGACCCCTGTGATACAGTATATAATATGTTTGAATTTAAAAAGAATTTGATATTGCAAAGATTGCAACCTTGAAATCAATCCAAGAACATCGTCAAGACTCATTCCAGATGAAAAATAACGCAACAATGGCGCCATGCTAAAATTTGGCAGTTTTAATTACCCTTTGGTGACAAATCTCACCCTACTAATGGAATTTTCCCAAGTTTCCTTAACTGACCCTTTATACATTATATTGCTTTTTCAAGTGCTGACAATACCTAATATTTATTTACTTTTTTGATAAAAAAAAGCCAACGACATTTCTCAAAGATTACAGGCATAGGTAATGCAGCAAGCGATGTTTATCATATTGTTAGCTATAACAGTGCGCCAGGCGACGTTTTTCATATTCCTAGCAAGGACCACGTCACAAGTGACATTTTTTATATTCTTAACAAGGACAGCATTGCAGGTGACAGTTTTAAAATTCAAAATGGGCAATGCTGTGCAGGTTGTCTACCATAAACAAACACACATGTGACATAATTAATAATAACAAAAAGTTCATAAGATGTTATAAATGCAACTGAATGATTCAATAATCAAGATCAAATATAAAATTTCTTCCTTTTAATATGTACAGAATATTTACTTTGTTTTTAGGGTCAAATTTAGTGTGTACACCTTTTCCTTTCTGCCAGAACTACATGTTACCAGAAAAACATTAAGTACAAGGAATTTTTCTTCTTTTTCGTTTCATTAAACAGAAAACAAAAAGCACCAACATGGTGGAAACAGAATCCAAGACAAAAAAAATATCCCTGATTAATTCCCTGATTTTATAATTTTAATTGTGAGTTACACAGCATCATTGTCATATATAATCACAGTGGTGAAACCAGAAAAATTATTTAGGGGGCCGGGTGCACTGTACTTTTTCACCTGAACTTTGTGCAATTTCTTTTTTTTTTCTTTCTGGAGTTGAAAGAAAAGAGAAAATAATGTAATTTTCTAAGTAATATAATCTGCAATTGGTGAATTTTAGATCTCAAGGATGTTAGTGGCTAAAGATGAAATTCAATGTGAATAAAGAACACATCAACCCTTTAAAAAATATACCATTAGCACAATCCAAACATTTACAGGTACTGGTAGTTAAAAATTGGTTTTTTGACCTTTTCAAAATCAACCTTAATTTTTACAAAATTTCATTCCTTATTTTTATGTTTAATGCTTTTTTAAACTGATTGTAACAACAGAGTAATAGACAACAAAACTGAATAAAATCGACACATAAAAAGATTCAATATTTAATTTAATAGGGTTTGACAGACCTTCTTAAACAACCTAGAAATCGAGTATATATTTTTATACAAAAGTTTGGACAAAAATAAATATAAATTTTGTATATTTACCTTATCAAAAATTTTTCTTAATAGCTGAAGAGAAAAAAAACGGATTTTCGTAAAACATGCAGAAAGATTGTTCAAAGAAAAGAACGTGCTTGTTCTTGCACGTGCAAGTGGAAAGTAGGCTTCAGTAACATTAAAACATTGCAGTAAATAAGTAGTAATCTTTAAACATCTATTATTGGTTTAAAAAATTACTTATTGTTTTTTAAACAGTAGACAGTGCTTCAATACAAATTAGACCGACAAAAAATACACTACTTTTTTCCAAAAGGCACATCGTAAAAACCGTTGCATTTCTGGGACTTTCGGTATTGCTATTGAATTTCCTGGCTTTTTCGGGAGCAGCAGAAACATTATGAGCGGTTATTGTTTTAAACAAAAGAACGATCCGGAGCAATATTTAGAGAAAAAAGACGATTATGAGCGATTATGGGATGTTAAGTATGTTTTCACGAAAAATGGGCAGCACTTTGAAACCCTGGTTAATTATTTCTTGTACCGTGTGTGTACTCATTGGCAGTCTGAATTTTGTTAATTAAGTCAAATATTGGAATGAGTTGTCGTGAATTCACAATTGTTTTTAGAAAATCTTAAGTTATTTTATGTTAGAAATAAGATATTTTATCTTTAAGAACAAAAATGAATTTACAGACAATTCAAACCTTAGTGATCATTCATAAATGACGTCACGCTTCGAGGGGGGGGGGGGATTCATGAAATTGTGATAAAGTGTGACAAGGGGAGGGGGTAACAAGAAATGTGACATTGTGCATTATGCAACATAGCGTGAAGCGTGACAAAGGGGGGAGCGGGGTTCGATGAAGTGTGACATATTGTGACAAAGGGGGGGAGGGGGATCAAATATATAGGAAAAAAGCGTGACGTCATTTATGAACAACCCCTTAAGAGAAAAGCGAAATTTTTACATGCAAAATCGGGAAAAGCGGATTTAAAATCAAAATAAAAAAAAGCAGAAATCTGCCAAACGGAGGATAACTGGCATTACTGAAATCTTAAGTTTTTTAAAAGAATGAAGATAACCCTCCCCTCCACCACGCCATCATTATTTTATGCTTTTATAACTTTATTTTCTCAAGGTGCATACTGTTCTTTTATCGAGCAAAAAAAATTTTTGGAAGCATTCCTAATCATCACTCTAGGGGGGGGGGCATGGGTGCCCCCTTGTTGCGCCACTGCCGTATCATGCACAGTACCGAACTCTAAATTTGGTCCACTGGAGAGCAGTGTTAGGCTGAATTTTGGAACTCAAATAAAAATGGCGGATTCTTGTAAGCAACGATGACACACATCTTTTTACACAAAAATGCTATGTTGTTACGTTGTGAATAGAGTTTCGCTATGTTTTTCACATGCAAATCGGAAATGACGTTTTTCTCTCTTGCCTATTTGTTTGCTTTCCTACGTGACGTCACGTATGGCTGCAGTATTGCAATGCTTTTTTTTTATTGATACAAGATTGTATTCCGTGAGCAAGAGAGATGCTAATTTTTTGGGCTCACTTGTTTTCTGTCTTTGTGTCGCATAAGTTAATTATTTAAAGTATAAATAAAAGTTATGTGTTTATCTAAGAAGGTTACCGTCATAGAATAGACTAACAACAAATGTCCTCTCAACTCATAGACTTTTGTTGCTTAACACTAGAAAGACGGAAAATTTCCGTATACCTAGAAAGACTGAAGGGGCCAGTGTGGCCCTTCCGGGAATTTCGAGTATAATTCTTTCTAAATTTCTTCTTGAGTGAGTCCACGTGCCCCATGCATGTTCTCTAATCCCTATACAACAGCTGGGGGTATCATAGTGTACCCTGTCGGTCACTTTCTCATGTCAAAATGTAAAACTTATCTATCTGTTGAAAAGCAACAGCCATTGTCCAGCAAGCCAGGTGTCACATTTGTTTAGCATTTTGGATTGAAACCAGTTGTAAAAAGAGAAAGGTCAAGGTCAGACTAGACTGAATTACACTTTGTCAGACTACAGCCACCAAAAGAAACGAAGAAGTTAACCAATTCCATCGTAAAATACCTTAGGGCTCACAGTGGCCCCTTCCGTCGTTCTAGGTATAAGGCTCAATATTTTCGCTTCTATGAGGGTAAAACAAAAATGCTTAAATAAGCACTTAAATATGATCTTATAAGGAAAAGTCAGAAAGTTCCAATGCATTCAGTTAATTATTAATGGAATTACTGTGCAGCAAACATCGAGAGGAGCCACACAGGCCCCTTCGTCTTTCTAGTGTTAATCGGAGAAAGGACGCTTTCAACCAATGGGAAATTATATCTCGAGCTGACCACACGCAATAAAAGGAAATTTCACAAACGCAACTCCGGATGCTTGCCGGTTTGGCTATTGAAAACTATAATTTTCCCTGATATTTGGAGAAACTTTAAATATTAACTGATTATTTCCCGATACTTTCCAGAATATAAAACTTCCCCGAGAATTCCCAGATTTCCCCCTGATCAACGTTTTTTCTTTTTGAGAGAAAAATCTTACTTTAAAAGGTTGAATTAAAGGGGGAAAAAGTTTTTAAAGTCGGCCCTTACAAGAAATAAAAGTTAATGTCCTGAGCACAGATTTGAGATATTTTGATCCCGAGATTGTTGAGGATGTGTCTTGGAAAAAATACGTAAATGCTTTGTTTTTCAGTCCAGGAAAGAACCAACAATGGCAAAATGTTTTTGGGTGCATGGATGAAAAAAGACGAGAGGCAATTTGATTATTTCAAAAGTGAACAATTAACCTTTACATTGAATGAAATCTAATGATTTTTATTAACTTTGCAGAATAAAGTAAACTTACTCTGAAGATGATTTTACACATTTATCCAATTCCATAACATGTTCTCCAATAAACCAGACAAGATTAGAAAAATAGGGAGCTGCAGTTTTATCACGGATAAATTTCAACATTGCTTTGTCATCCACTGAAATTACAAAATGTAAGCAATTATGTTAAGGAAATTAAAAACAATCATGTATTAAAAGGGAAAACTGTAATTTTATGTTATAACTTCAATTTCATTTCATTAATGTCCTAACACTAAAGATCAAAAGCCAAGTTAAAATTTTTGAATGCGAGAACAATACTTATATGAAATTAAATACATGCTCCATAGTATATTACTAAATGCAATACAAAAGTGTTATTGAACTTTTATTTTTCAAAAAGTCTGTTACAATATAAATTAAACATTTAAAACTATTTTCCTGCTTTAAAAATATCAACTGATTTTCTCCATTAAAAAAAAAAACAGATCACTCAACATATAAAAGAGCAAAAAGCTAAAGCAAAGTTTTTGATGCATTTGTACTGACTAGAGCATTATTCAAATTACCACATTTTTCCTAATTTCTAAAATAGCCAAGAATTTAAGATGCTTGTAAATACTAACTTAAAAAAATTACATTTACGCAAGTTGAATGTAACACAAAATTAACCATTTGTGTCGCTAAAAGAGAAGACCGCCAATCAAAATTAATCGTTTATATGCTTTTAAAATCCTTTCAAATAAGTTAACCTAAATTATTTTAGTTAGAAAACTTTTATTAAAAATACAAGCAAGCCGGTGTTGCCTGAGATTTTTTTTTAGTTTTACGAAAAAAGTTTGACATTAAAAAAATTGTTCCGCCTTTAATTGAAGCCCTAAATGAATGCTTACTAAAATATATTTATGATATATTTAGAGAAAATGTGAGTTTTTTTTTCTGTTTATGACACATGATATTGTGTAGAGGATTTAATATGTTTACATGATGAAACAATCCTAAAAACTAATTAAGTATGCATTTCTTTAGGAAAAGCTCTTCCTTCACTTTATTACCCCAATCAAAAAACAATAAAATTTTGAATTTCAAAATTATGCTTCACCATATGCTAAAAATAAATAACTGTTCTAATAATAAAAAAGAAAAATATGAAAACTACCTTTGAAAACATTCAAAGTCAGAGTCCTTACAGCTATTCTCACCATGCTCTCACTATGCTTAAAGAATTTTATGGCTTCATTATATAAAGGAAAATCATTGGTGTGCTGAAAACAAAAGTAAGTATACCATAATAAACAAACTGCATTTTAAAACAATTCTATTGCACAACTTCTTTATAACATACAAAATACTTACTTCATTATAAAAGAAATGAATTGTGTATGTGTTTAACTTGAAAGACAGAGTATTCAAAAATGATATATCTATCACATAAGTTATTTATAATAAACAAAATGCTTACTTCATTATAAAAGAAATGAATTGTGTGAGTGTTTAACTTGAAAGACAAAGTTTTCAAAAATGAGATATAATATGCCATGACCTAAAACAAGAAAAAAAAATCATTATTTTCATCAGACATGCTTAGTACGATTTAGCTCAATTCTTATAAACAAACATGTACTGCTTTAACTTCTACTTACTTCTTCATCAGAGAAATCAAACTTGTGGACAATTATGGAATTCACATGATTATTGGACAATAAATAATCTAAATGAAACAAAGGAATTAAATAAAATATATTTCTAGAGTACTTCATTTATAAATAGACAATAACAATTTTAAATAAAAAATTGATGAATATTTTTACATGAGGTTCAAAATCTACTTTTCTTATTTGATTCATGGAACATTTGGCATGCACAATATTTCAGCAAAAAAAAAAAAAAAAATTAATTGACTGTTGCAAGGCAGAATTTTTTTTAACATATTCATTTATAAATGACAAAGAAATAATGAAAAAATAAATATTAAAACATCTATTTCTATGTGTTTTAAAAGACGAGACACCTAGAAACTAAATTACAATAGCTGCAGTTTCCATAAAAGCAACCACTACAAGAAAGAGTTTTCATGCTTAGTTTACAGTGCAATAATAATTATGCCGGCTGATTTTCTCTAGAGCTAACACTTTTTCAAAACAAGAAGCCTTGTTTTGAAGCCTCAAAAATCAAGAAGCCTTGTTAATAAAAAATCGCACATAAAGCAAGACATCAGATAGCAAAATCATGGCCGTATCGCATAGATTCTTGAAAATGCAAATTAGGATTAATAGCATCCTGGAAGTTAAATATATGGAACAAAATCATATTCCAACTAAACAGTATGTATATGTATATGTTACGGTGAATGTCCGAACTGGTAAAATGTTGACAATCACCGGTGATCGTCAGTTTTCACCATCTATCAGACAGGAGAATGTTAACATTCTCCAATTTCAGACATTCGCCGTAACATATATACAACATACATTTAATTCATAGCGTTTAACCTTTTCACTATAGGGATAGAATAACAGTTGTTCCAGCAAAAATTCCTTTTTTGCTGTACTACTATTAGTATAAATATGATATTCAAAGAAGATTTTCCCCATCGTGCGATATCTATAGTGGGTTCAGAGAGAAGTTATACCTCAGGTAACAAAGCAACATAACACTTGGCGATACCATCGCCTGCTGGAAGCAGGAAAGAGTGGACACAATGCTAATCAGATAAGGGAAATGTTCATGGCTGGTTTTTCCAGTTCCCCGAAATAGCCAATTCAGCAAGTAAATCATAAAAGTTGCAAATTATGGCCACAAAACAGCAAGCCTCTATGTTTAGTTCTGGTATCACTTCTCCAAAAATGCAGTATACATTAGTATGATTTTTGTTTTACAGTTTAAAAAAAAGGGCAAAAATATGTCTACTAACCAATATATAATATACCAGAAATATATGTTAAATTCTTTATAGGTCTCCAACAGCTAAAAGGTTAATTTATCTGAATAAATATCTTAAAATTTTCAGGCTGTAAAAGAAAAGCATACAATCCCCCCCCCCCCCCCATTGAATTTATATAAAAATTTATCCAAACTTACAAAGAGATGTTTCATTTCTAATATTCTCAAAAAGAATATTAAGAGTCTGCAATAACTGTACACATACATATCTGCCACATTTTTGCTTCATAATCTTTAGGAAGAAGGACAGCATATTTTTCTCCAAAAAGAAACTGTAATAAAAATATTAAAAAAAAGCTACAGTTTACAAAAGCAGGACACTTACTCATTATTTTACAAGTATGAGAAGTAAAATAAATTGAAAGTCTTCAGTTTCAAAAATTGCTGTCAAATGTCACATAACAGCATCATTTTATTGTGTTGGCAGTATTTATCGAGTCGAGTGGTCAGATCTATACAAATTTGTAAAGTACATACTAAAAACTGCATATCTTGTATAAAAGCATACCTGCCAACATCTTAAAATTCAGAAATTATTTTTCCTAAAATTTGTAAAAATGGCGAATGGTTATTGTCATATTCAGACATAAAAAAAAAAAAAAAAAAAAAAACATCATCATAAAAAATGGTAAAAAAGAAGGAAAAGAAAATGCTTATGCATAATTTATAAATAATCCAGTCATTAAAGTCATCAATATTAAATTCAAAACAATTCAGTTATTATTATTAGTCTAAATTTTACAATTGTAAAGTCATTAAAATCTAAACTTAAAGTCATTACCATAAAAACCTCCAAAATCAAAAGGTGACTATGAAAATGAAAAAAATTGTAGGAAATGAATTATGAGAGAGAGAGAGAAACCTGGCTAATCTCATAAGCCATTACGAAAAATTTATAAAAGTTTGCAGCTGTGTACATGTGTTTTGAAGTTACAAGGAACCTCCTTTTTAATGGGAAAAAGCTTTGCCTCATTATAAGAACAACTGCTTAGCCTATCCAGAAACTCATTTCCATAATAAAAGGTATTCTTTGTACCACCAAAACACAAGCTACTTTGCGATTTGCGCTGCTCAGCATGCAACTCATAAATTATTTCTGCAAAAAAGATAATTGTTTACTTTATAACATATATTAACTACGTTAACCTTTTCCAAATGGGTAGGTAGATAATAAAAATCCTTTCTGTATGAGAAAAAATCACCAAGCGCCATCCCCCTTGAAAGAAAGCATTTTATGTTCCCGATGGACTTTATGTTCCTGATCCCCACAGGGCCATTTCACAGTAGTACGCAGGAATTTTGAAAAACCCATCAGTGGGTATTTATTTTTTATCCAATTCTCAAAAATTTTTAGTCATTACATATAAAGTATGTATTATGTTTGGTTGAAATCGGTATTTTTATTTGTTTACATAAGTGGAGCTCAATTTTGAACAAGAATTTTGAAAAAACCCACATGTGGGTTTATTTTAGTATAATAATATTTGTTATTATTTTTTATTAGTTTTACTTAGGTAAAATATAATTCTAAGCAACAATTTTGAAAAAACCCACCCAGATTTTTTTTCGGGCTGACAAAATCAAACCAATCCTGATCTCCCACATGAGTCCTGTCAGTGTGAAATACTTTATTGATACCAGATGCACAATAATGAAAATTTTAAATTAAATATCAAAGACATATTTACTCAAAAACAGTGCTATCATTTTGATCACCCCATATCAGTATTTCTGCAATAGATCTCAGCGTTTCAACCAAAAGTCCTTTATTCTGCTCCTGCACAACTTGATTTTTATATAGTACATGATATAAATATCTGAAATGAAATAAATAGAACTGAAAGGAACAACACATTAAATTAAACATGAAGAAAGAACATTTATTTCATGTGTTTCAATATAAAAAACAACAAAAAAATAAATGTTTGAAATTTTCAGACAAACATGATTTGTGGAAGCTTTTATTTATTTATTTCTTAACGCAAGATAAAAAAAAAACAATAAATAAATCACTCCAGCAAGTAAAATATAAAAACCGATAAAAAATAATGTATTATTTCACAGAACATTGCATTGATAAGGAGCATCGTCAAATTAAAATGAAAAAAAAACTTCAATTCATAAGTTTTATTTCAAGTTTACAATCTGCCTCAAAAAATTGATCAGTATGGCACTTTTCCTACAATTTAGTTCATGTAATTTTGCAACTGATTGAAAAAAAAAGTTGGGCCACTATTCAAATAAGGCCTTTAAATATTATTTGCACTTATTATAAGCTAGAGCTGCGGAGTCCGTTGGGAAAAGGACCGACTCCAACAGCGTTACAAATAAAATTCGATATTCAGTAGGAGACATACTTTAAAGCGACTCAGACTCCTCTACTTCAAAAGCAGCCCAACTCAATGACTCTACAGCCTTCAGACTAAATGCCTGATGCAGTGACTTATGACAAGATTTGAAGAATCAAAATCCAACAATTTCCAAATAGAGGTCTATGTAATGAGATATTATCAACTTTGTTCATCAACATAGCTGAAAAATAAAAGGTTGTATTCTAAAGCAGAGCAAATAATATTACTTTGTATTACGTGAAATACCAGTGATTTACTCTATATATTGAATACAGCTACCAAACATATCTCCTTTAGCTTTCTGCGAACATAATAATCTATCAACTATTATATAACTTCCCTTTAATATTTTTAATAAGTTATTAATTAACTTAGCTTGATCAGCTTTATTTAAAATATAAATTTAAACTTCTGATTTATAAGATTTTTGTTATAAGTTGGTGCATGAATATTTTCCTCTAAGCAAATGCTGTGCATACTAAATTAATGAATAATGGACCATTTCACAGTATTTTGTCCAAACGTAGAGTCCGCAACAGGACACTTTTTTGTTATAACTACGTAATTTAGTTTAATTATCACTAAATTTTATTTTCAAATAATGTGCTGAACACATTATTTGAAAATAAAATTAAGTGATAATTAAACTGTACATTACGTAGTTATAACAAAAATGTGTCATGTTGCGGACTCTACGTTTGGAGAAAACACTGTGAAATGGCCCTAATGCTAATCAAATATTAAGAATAACGTATTAAAGAAAGTAGATCAATTTTTTCTCATTCTTGGGACAGAAAAACATTTTAATTTGTCGCTATGGAGGAAATACTAAAACAAAAGGGAAAAATTCAAGGACAATACAATCGATAAATATTTCAGGTACAAGTACAAAAGCAGTGTTTGAAATAATGTAAAATAAAACAAATAATTATAAAAAGTTCATGAAAACACATTTTCTGAAAATCAATGAAAAATATATAAGTATTCAAAAAAAAAAAACTTAATTATTGCATAAAAGCTAAACGATTCAGGTACATACTTTAAATGCTCCAAGGAATGAGGATTCTTTGGTTTCCACATGGCTCCAGAGAACCAGCCTTTACCACGGAACATTTCTGCTTGAATACATTCGAGGAATAATAAGGATTACCTTCGAAAAATTTCTAGAAAAACAAAATACATTTCGCAATTTAAGTCATTTAAAGAGTCGTATCACCAGCAAGTAAATAAAGACCGTTACAGGTACAGTTACTTCCACATCTTATCCTATTTTGTTTTTCCTCCATGAGTTATTTCAACTTTCGTTATTATTCATATACAGTGAAACTCCTCAAATCCGAACTAATTGGGGCTGTAGCCTGTTCGAATTAGCAGAAAACTATCCATAGCATAATAACGAACCTTCGTCACTTCGACAATTGATATACGAGATTAATAAGTGACATTTTGAAAGGCGGCTAAACATAGAGCATATACTTTTACTCATCTGACATTTCATTGGGTAAGGAACATTCCTTTTAGACTCTTTGGACATGACGTCATGTTTCATGACGTGTCATGGGCGGTATTACACGTTTTAGTGCGCGCCAATTTTGTTCTGTTACAAAATCTAGGTACTATTTAAAAGGCAAATAATGGAAATGTTAAGAGAGAGATTGCTTCTGAACTCTTGTATGCATGATTCTGATCTGAAATTCTCCGATTTTTCTAAACATTTTAAAAAACCGAAAATTAAAAAAAAGAAAAAGTTTTTCGAATATTTTTTAATTAATAATTCTTGATATTTCTTTGACAAATAAATATATATGCTTTTTTTTGTGTCTTGTGGGCAGTAAAATATTTCGTACTTTGAAGAACTCAGAGCAATGTTTTTGGTAAAAATGGACTTCTATAATAGTAGTATTTAACACAGTCTGGTCATCACATCAAATTGCACATTGAATGTCTTCATTTAATCCCTTGTAATATTTTTTGAGCTAATATATATATAGCACGTACGTATTATGTGTGTGGGGGGAGGAGGGTTTCACCTAATTACATAATTTTCATTTATACAGTACAGCCTCGATTATCCGAGGTAATGTGGACCGAGGGTACCTCGGATAATCGAAAACTCGGATAACACGTACTCTGTCGAAATCGGGAGGGAAACATGTTTTGAAATGAATGAAAATGTCGTCAAAGATGTAAGACATTTACCGTCAGAGGCGTAGCTAGGGTTTTCAGCGCCCGGGGACAACTGAAGATTTTGCGCCCCCTGAGCCCCTGGGAGCCTAGAAGTGCCCCTAAAGGGAATTTTAAAAACTTTTATTCTTAATAAATGATTAATAGCTCTAAAAAGTAGTCCTTTAAGTTTTCATTTTTATTAGCGACCATTCACTTCTAAGGGAAAAACGGGACACTTTGGCTTCGCAAAATTATTTGTCTGATTTACCACGTACTCTTGTGCAGAGGCGTAGCTAGGTGGGCGCAAGGAGGGAGAGCTGTCCCCGGGCGCAGCGTCAAGGGGCGCCAAATTAATGTTAATTTATTTTATTTTTAAATGCAAAAATAAAATTATTTGAACTGAAGAGGTGTGAATATGTTCGACAAAAAAGTGGGAGCATCGCAAATCATATCGGGAATGACCAATGTAGCACAGGAGTGCGTGGGAAATCAGACTAATAATTTTGCGAAGCCAATAAAGTGTCCCATATTTCCTTTAGAAATGAATGGTCGCTAATAAAAATGAAAGTTAAAAAGGCTGCTTTTTAGAGCTATTTATCATGTATGAAGCATAAAAGTTTTTTAGTTCCCTTTAGAGGCGCCCTTAGGCCCCCAGGGGCACAGAGGGCGTAAAATCTTCAGTTGTCCACGGGCGCTGAAAACCGTAGCTACGCCTCTGCTCCTCGTGCTACATATTGGTTATTCCCAATATGGTTTGCGGTGTTCCCACTTTTTTGTCGAACATATTCAAACCTCTTCAATTCAAATAATTTTCTTTTCGCATTCAAAAATAAAGTAAATTGACATTAATTTGGCGCCCCTTGACGCTGCGACCGGGGGCAGCTGTCCCTTCTTGCCCCCACCTAGCTACGCCTCTGTTTACCGTACATATTATGAAATGAAAAAATGACGTTACATACATATACTTTTTCAAAAAATTTGTAAAATTATCAATTTCTTTTTTTTTTTACTGAAAATGACCCATGTGCTCTTATATGTGATGAAACATTCTATGAAAAGCAATATTCCGATTTCACCGAGGCTAATGTATATTTTTAATTCATAAACTAATTGACGTATTAATTCCTCATAAGGGTGTTAACATCCCCTATACCCTTTCGCTACGCCCTTTTTCAGGGATAAGTATCGACGAACCTAAACACTCAGTTTATCTATTACAAAAAAAAAAAAAAAAAAAAAAAAAAAAAAAACGGCCAACATGCAATTTGACCAAACTGATTTATAGTTTATAAAAGTTTAATTAACAAAATAAATACCAATAAACGCAAAAAAAAGTTATAGAAATTGTAGACATGTGTTTCAGGGGTACAAGGAACTCCTTTTCAATTTTGATAGATGTCTTTTCATCAACAACACATTTTTAGCACTGAAAAAGGACTCCATCCCAGATAGCATGCTTACTTGCAACAAGTTTGATTTTTTCATGATATGCTTTTGTTACGACAAATTAGACGAAACAAATGTGTAGCAAAGCTGTTGCAAGGTTGACAACTTGAGCAATCACTTCCTTGCAACACAATTTTGCTGCAAAAGTGTGGCAAGTCTGTCATTCAACGCATGCGCAGGCCATGGAGTGGAAGTTTGGCGGTAAAGAATGCGAATGTTGCATCTGGCAACACCCACCACCCACAACCATCAACCATGTGCTAAAAAGAAAGAAAACGGCGTGATCGTGCATCTAAACAATTCTTCTTCGGAGTTTTATTTCCTGATCGGATTAAGATGTGAGTATGTTTTCTTATTTGTTGGGTACTTAATTTGTTGAGATTTAATTTTAGCGTGGGGTAATATTTTAAGAACGATTCATTTTTGTACTTCTAAAATGCTGGCAGTGAAAAGATTTAAGGGTTGACTAGTATGTACTGTATTATTAGTGATATAGCTATTTATTCATTTAAGTAATTTACTATCGTGTTATTTCACTAGTAGATGTTCGATTTTTCCTCAAACACGAATTTTTTATTTAAAAAAATATTCTGATGATTTTAGATTTCATTACCTCGTATTTATAGATGCATTTTTAATTTTCTCTTTGTGTCGTTATTTTTTAGTTTTCAAATTTTGTCTGTTGCATTTATTTAATAAAAACTTCCATTTTTTCGAGATTGAATTTCTTTATTTTGTAAAATATTTAGCTAATTATAGAGGTTGCATTTTTTATTTTCTGTTTGTTAATGTTTCTTTTTTTTAAAATCTTCTCTTGAATATTAATTTCGTTTATTAATTTAATTTTGAAACTGAATCGATTGACTCTGTATTTGTTTTTTCTTTTTTAATTCGCTTTTTAATTTTTGCTATTGTATCACTTTTGTGAAATTTAGATGCATTTTTTGTTGCAATTCTTGAATTTTATTTTTATATTGATATGTATTTATTTAATTTGAGTGTTAAAATTACTTCTTTTTAATTTGATGTTTTTAGATTTCCTTTTTCTCGTACTAAGATGCAATTTTAATTTTTAAGATTCCAAGAAAAATCTTTAATTTTGCTTTATAATTTAATTAGGGTTTTTTTAAAAAATTCGTTATCATTTATCTGATATATAGTATCATATTTAATTTTGTTGCTGTGGTACTTTCTTGAATATTATCTATTGATATGTGTTTAGTTTTTAGGGTACTTAATTTAGGGATTTCTGTTTAATGTTTTCAAGAAATAAGGTTCCTTTTTTATCATTAAATTTTGTTTGTTGCTATTAGGACTTCTTGAATTTTATCTATTGATATTCCCATTGATTTTGAGGGCTGTTCATTAATGACGTCACTCTTTTCCCCATATATTTGACCCCCCTCCCCCCTTTGTCACATATTAAGGCAGATTTTACTTCTCTAGTAACTATTTTGTTTTTAGTTAAATAAAATTACAGAGACCTTTCTTTAAGAAAAAGTTGTTCAGTAGATCACAAAACCAAACTGGATTCTATACTTAATCAATATAAAATATCTTCATCTGTTTTTTCATTGTTATTATAGATATATCTAAAAGTGAATCGGTTTTTAAATTCTTTTTATTGAAGATGACTATTCCTTACTTTCACCACTTTGATTCACATTGTTATTGTTTTTATAGTTACATGAAAACGCAAGTGCAATTTGTGATGAAGAAGAAAAATTAATTATGTTTTTTGAAAATTCTGACCTGATTGTTAAAAAAATAAGCAAAATAGAGTTGTTTTGTGATGGCGAAAGAGCTGTAAGAATGTAAAAACAAAATTTTCTTTTTTATCTGATCAGGTTATCATTTTTGCTATGTGTATTTAATTGTGCGACTGAAACATTTAATATCACCTGTGGATTGAGCTATGAATTTGGAAAAAAAAATTAATCAACCATTTTAATTATTAGTTGATAAAGTTGTCTCCGAGAGAGGGTAGATTTCTTGCCAAGGAACTAAATCAAAAGCTTTAGCAACCATATGGTTCACCAGCAACACCTTGCAGATTTAGAACTATCCACTACCTGAACCGTTAGTTTTAATAATTTAATGAATTTTATTTTAAAATTGATAGCTATAAAAGTCTCAAATATAAATAAAAGCTCAATTTTAAATAAAAAACAGTTAAAACATTATGTTATAATAATCCATTTTTTAATATAATTGATGTTAAGGGGTACATTGATTTTTTTTTTTTTTTTTTAAGCTTTTTTAAAGTTTTCTTGTCAAGATGGAACCAAATGAAATGCTGAAGGGATGACCTTGATTATCTGAGCTTTACACCTGAAGTGGCAAGAGCCCAACAAAAAAGACTGAAAAATTCCTGCCTTGCAACAGAAGCTTTCAAAATTGATTTTTTGTAAGTATGCTTTTCCTTGTAAAAACATTTTTTAAAAAATGAAATAAATATAGGAATATGGACAGGTTTAACTGTTGGAATGCAGTGTAAATGATGTGTAATTTCTCGCTTCATTCAAGAAAGAACCTGAAGAATTTTGTCTGGCATATTATTTAACTGTCTAAAAAGATTAAGGGATTCATAGAAGAGAGGGTCATCTTGCATGTTACTTTGTTTTTCTCTCTTCTATTTTCGAGTACCTCTGAACCAATTTGATGCATTTTTTAAAATATGTTTCTCTTGCAGCATAATTTATATTTGCATTTTCTTGTTGCAAAATTTGTTTAATTGAACCTTGAAAGTTTTTAAAATATTGTGAATAATTTACCTTGACACTGTAAGCAAACACATATGAATATGTATATTCTATGTACAAAAATATAGAACTTAACTGTAACTTACATTAGTTGTAATTTTTTCTTTTGAAAAAACAATTTTTCAACCGACTTTCAAAAGAGGTTCTGGCTGATTAATTTTTCTATTTCAAGCCCTTGTTAAACTTACAAGCTTCTGTAACATTTCTCATAGTTTATTATATTTTTATAGTGATAGTTAATGAAATCCTCAAGTCTGATTTTGCTGTCTATGGCTTATTGCAGGAAAAAATTGATTTGTTTCTTTTATTGATTTCTTAAAAAATTAGCATTATCCAGCTGGTGTTTTCATGTGAATGAATTGCCGTATAACAACAGTTCTCAACATGAGGGCATACCCCTTGAGAAGGTGTAGAAGAATTTAAAGAGTAAAAGTAACTGCAGTTTCCTCGATTTTGTGGTTACAATATAAACTATAATGTTTTTTCAACAATACAGCACCTATTTGTACACTCGACTATCTACTACTATTGTAAATGATTCCTTTTTTGCAGACAAGTTTCTTCAGAAGTTTTGGTGTTCTTAGTGCAGTTTTCATACACATATCTATGAATACAGAATTTCAGCAATACCATACATCAGTGATTCTCAACCACTGTGTCATGGCACTTTAGTGTGCCGTCAAACTTTAGAAATCTACGTAATAAAAATTATAATGCTTCTTATTACAAGTAAAGTTTGTTTAAATAAAAGAAGAGTACACTATAGAAGAAAACTTGTTCGTACAGTTAAATACCATGTTTTTTAATTTAAATTAATTAATTATTTTACAGTGTTTTATAGGTAAGTAAACAACTTTTTAACTTATCGTTTTCTTTGTGTGCTGTCAAATTTTGAAAACGTCCATAGTGTGCCCCGACAAAAAAAAAAAAAAAAGGTTGGGAATCACTGGCATACATGACCAAATATTTAGCAAAGGTGGATGTGGTAATAACCTGAGATATGCTTTGTCACAGCTACAACCAAATGTTCAAAAATTTGTCAAGAACTAATTAATGTTGTGAAAATGACAGCTGCATACCAACCTCACCTACACCCTTGATTATCTCAAATACATTTGATCTATATTTTAATTTTTTGGCAACTTATAATATTAATAAAAGCTTTTTTGTTTTTTCTGTTGTAGGATGGAAAGATGCTTCTTGTGTGACGGAGATTTCAAAATTTTTACATGATTCAATTATTTTGGAAGTTATTTTAATAAAAGATGGTTTAGAATGGCTTATTTAAATTTTTATTTTAATACTTTACATTTTTCCTCTTCTTTCTTTATTTATTGCTTGTGAACTTAATTTAATAATTAAAAATTCATAATTTCTCTTTTCTTCGTAAAGGGTCACTACCAATCTTAAAGTAACAAGCATTTACTTACCTACTTGATCTTTCATTTTATTTTTTAGGTGAAACACATATGAAATAAAATTTTAAAATAAAAATTGAAAAAAACTATAGAAAAGGAAATTTTTTATAAAAAAATTGGTTTAGTGATGAGATATTTATTAGTAATGAATAAGGAATTTGAATTTAGCTTTAAAAATAGTGATGCAAGTTAAGCCATCTCTTTTTATTTTTAAATTATAATTTCTGTTTAGTGCATTTTTTTAAAGTCATAAATAAATAAAAATCAATCTGTAAAGTATATAAATACCAGTCAGAACAAAGATTCTAACCCAATTAGAACAAAGATGTTTCGGAAATAAAAATGGATTTGCTTACATTTTTAATGCGAGATTGCAGTAGTTGCACTGCTGTATGTCTTAGTATTACTTTATTGTTCTTATTTATTCATTCATAAACAGGATTTTTTTTTTTTTTAAATTTGGAATATATGAACTAAATCTTGTTTGATCATTTAAATATATGCAGCGTCCGAAAAATCCCGGGGCCAGGTCGCCCGGGCGACTAAAAAATATGAATTGGCGACTACTTTTTCAGGTGGCGCCAAATGAAAATATTATAGCTGGCTCCTAAAAATTTTTCATTGGCTCCTAAGATTTTCGGATTTTTGTCGGACTCTGAATATATGTATATATACACATACACTGTGTGTATATACAAGTTTTATATCTTCTGAAAGCAATAGTGGTAATTTATTGCTAATAATATTGATGCTACGGTATGTAGTCAACTTCATTAAATATTTTCAGTCTTGTGATTTTTGAAGAGTGGTGCTCCTGCTTCTTAATTTTGGTTTTGTATTGTATATATAAATTAAGTGTTCTTGTTCATGTAACATTAAATGTTCTAAAAATAGTAAAAATAAAGCTTGTATGATAATAAACAATTTTAGTCTTGTTTTATTTATGTTTTGTACCTAGTTGAATGATCCTATTTATATAAAATTTGTTGAATGCATGATCATACATTAAAAATGTATATAATATGCCCAAAATAACTAGAAAATTCACCTCTATATGCAAATTAAAGTGTATTAATCTATATAAACTAAACCTGAATCAAAGTTGTATGTTTCTAATTAATATAGTGCAAAAAATCTTACTTAAGGATTAAAAATGACAACAACAGCATTTGACAATCTAGACATTCATATGCAAACTGCTTCTTTTCCTTAAAAGTGGTAAATGTGGATATATTGGGATAGGGGCCATTTCACAGTATTTTCTAAAATTGTAGAGTCCGCCACATGACACTTTTTTTGTTATGACTATGTAATTTCCAGTTTAATTATCGCTAAATTTTATTTTCAAATAATGTGCTCAACACATTATTTGAAAATAAAATTTATTGATAATTAAGCTGTAAATTACGTAGTTATAACAAAAAAAGTGTAATGTTGCGGACTCTACGTTTGGACAAAATACTGTGAAATGAGCTTAAATGCCACAAATTTGCATCAAACTTGATAGGACAAAAGTGAACTTGCAAGGGATTTGCAGCAAGTTTGATACAAGAAAGGTCAATTTGATATTACAAAGCTTGCGTTCCAACTAGTTTGCTACAAATTTGCAGCAAACTTAGTAAACTAGCAAAGAGTTTGCAGCAAATTTGCACGTCAATGGTAAATTCACGAGGAACTTGCTGCAAATTTGATATAGCAAAGCTAGCTTTTGTACCAGTTTGTCTCCAACTTGCAGTGAACTTGACGTTACTTGCATGACAAGTTCACTGCAAGTGCGAAGTGTGGTGACTTCGGCACTTGCGTAAACTTGCTACAGTCTTGCTTTGAACTTTCAGGCTTGCATTATGAACTTGCTGCAAGTTTCCAATTTTGCAAAGCGTGTCTACCACTTTTATTATCAATACATTAGAGCTACGTGTTGAATGCTGAAAATCTGTAGTGTTTGTTTTATCTGTGCCTAAAAGTTTTAGGAAACCGGTAAATAACGTTATTATTTCTCAAAAAGTTTTATTTTACAAAACACCTAAAAGCAATTTTAAAAAAAGAAAGAAATTTTTTAAAAATAAGGGAAAGTGGGAGGGGAAAAAAGAAGAAAAAGGAGTGGGTCATTTAAGCGCCGCGGAATAAAAGGCTAATCATATGGAAATAAAAGAAATAAATAAACACAATTAATTGTCTGACATTGAGCAAATAAATAAATTAATTAATTGAATAGAATTTTAAAAAAGTAATAATAAAATTAATCTCTTGAGCAGTAAAAAATTGCGTCATCTGTTACTGAATTTATCTCATTTTTAGTGTTTGTTGAATGAAACTAAAAAAAGGGGGTCATATGATTGATTTGCAGGTTCATGAATCCATTTATCCTATCTAAAACTACTGGCTCCAACTTCCACAGTAATTTAATTTTTCCTGTTAATTTTGTTTAGTTGTAGAATTATATGCATTGTAAAAGAGTTTAAAAAATCAATATGTATTTTTAGTATAGCTACCTTTTCTAAAACTTATAATATGATGTATAATTATCCATTCAAATATAGAAGAGTCAAGTGCATTGAGAGATAGAAGCAGCAAAAAAAAAAAAAAAACTATAATAAGTTGCACATATATGTACATTTCTTTTCTAGGTCTTAAATAGTTAAAATTTATCACAGCGAGTAAAGAAAATATTGTTGCTAACATTTAAATTTTCCCATTCAATCAACTGAAATATTTTATTGTTGAGCACAAGCAGTGGGCGCACTTAGACCGATCGACGGGCGCCATGGTGTACGCGAGCATAGGGTTGGGGAACCCTGTTCTAAAATAACCCGTTTTGAAGTTGCAATAAACCTTTTTGTGATTTAAAAAAAAAAAAAACAGTAAGTTTATGTTCCCTTTCATATTTATATTAACAACAGTTTAAAATAAAAATCATAGATCCAATTATTTTCATCAAAAATTCATAAAATAATCGCATTTTTTAAAGCTTTTTTTGAGTTTTTTTTTTCTAGACTAATATGTGTCTTTCATTTTGAAAAATGCATGTTTTGTCACCCTCACGTATGATTGATTTGAAAACAATATGGTGTTTTAAAATTTATTTTAAAATTTTAGGACAGTAGTTTTTAGTATCTTGCAATCAAAAACCTGCTCATTCTGAAACTACAACTTTCGATTCTCTTCTTAATTTGCGCTGACGTCATAAGATTTGTGAGTAGTAGAATTTAACCAATGAAACGGCAAATGAGTAAAAGTGGATGCCCTATGTTTAGCCGCCTATATATTTTGTGAGTTTCTATCGTTATTTTATTGTTTTTGCAAAGTCATTAACCTAAAAAATTTCAATAACCAACTTTTACCGCTTTTCAATCCTGCATGAAATAAGTATGCAGACACATTTACAGTTGGTTAAATGTACCCAAATGAGTACACTTGGAATCAGGTGTGGACTGGCCCACCGGGATACCGGGGCATGTCCCGGTGCGCCCTTTTATCTAGACGCCTTCAAAAAAAAAAATCTCTGCGACATTTTCTCCCCTAATAATTTACAGTAAGAGAAATAAAATTAAATAATCTGCTGTTAATTCGTGACGACAAAATCTTGCTTTAAAAAAAAGGTAAAAACGACTTTCCCAGGCAAAACCACATTTGTGGACGCTTTAGGACGTATATGCTTCAGGGACACATTTTGGTAAGGCTCGGGGGAAGGGGTGAGAGTACAGTCGAGAACATAAGTATTCTGGTATACGAATATTCGCGAACACGTCCCGAGGATCGAGCCGAGGGGCCCGTTTTGGAATATAGATTCCCCTCCCTAAATAAAAGTTTGGCCAGACACAGCTTACATCCATGAGTCATAGGGGTGCTCACCAGGAAGGGGGAGGGGGAGGCCATGCCACATTTTTTCGCAGGGGGGCTTGGTTCATGTTTTGGCCAATTTGTTGGGTTGTCGATTTTGAGGTGCTCCGCAATAGCTAACCATAAGTAACGTATGAAAATAAATAACCTTCATTGCACAACCCTCGTTTTTATTATAGGTCACTGTGAGGTATTGCTAAAACTTCATAATGAGCAAACTTCTAATTATTTTTGAAGTTTTTTGGAAAATTTCGAGGCGCCCTATGAAGATGTCTCGGCGCACAGTTTGGGAATCAATAACCAAGTGACACGACACTTCCATTGGTAATAAGTAATAAAAAAAAACAGTTATTATTTCGAAATTGAACTGTTTTTTAGATTCTTCTTAGACGAAACTTATCTCATAGGGCATTTCATTTAATTTTAAAATTTTCTTATATGCAGGGATACAGTGGGGTCGATAAGGCGTTTCCGAACTTTTCTATTCGGTGGAACTCAGTTCCGGTACTTTATTTTCAGTCATATGTGTTTTTATTTAGTTTCAGAATTTGCATTTCGCTTCAAAACAGACTGATTTGACTCAGTTCAAATCTGATTTTAGCTATTTTTATTTTAAGATTGTGTATCTAATTTTAATATAATTTAACTATTGCTTCTATTTTTATTTATTTATATTGATAACCAAAAAATAACACATACTTTTTTTATCGCGGCTATCTTAAAAGTAAAGTTATTGCATAAATTAATTTCACGCAATTAGAATCACAGGGTTCGCTGATTTAAATCAAGTGTTAAATCAGTTATTTAAATTATTAAAAAAATCATGATTTTTATCAAAAATTTAAAATTTGCCTGAAATTTGTTGTTATTATTATTTTTTACACAAATTTAATGTTTTACAAGAATCAGTCGATATGATTATTGTACTATATTTGAAATAACTGAAATAAAAGTATTATATTTATTAACACATAATTTTTAACGTGTCATTTACGTAACTAATATGCTAAATTATTTGTTTATTCATTAATAAAACTGCCTTAACCGTTACTCTAAATAAACTTTTGCCACAGAAACTTTATAATGCTAGAGAAAAAAATTATATAATATAATGTAAGAAATAGGCTTTTAAGAGTCAAACTCTTACTATACCTAGTTTTAACATTACATTAAAATATTAACTGCTTGTTTCATATTTTAAATCCGTTACAAACAATAATTAACAGTATCAAACTATAACACTTTTACATTAGATTCAAATATAACTTTTCAGATTTTCCCCTTGTAATAGTAAATATAAATCATGCTATGCTCAAACAATACAATAGTTTTTCTTTTAGAAGTTTTCAAAACTTCCTTTTGGGAAGAGGCGGGGGTGGAAGCTTGAATTGTCGCTTAAGGAGGCAGATAAGTGGGGCTCTTCGATAGGGGCGTTAGTAAGAAGGAGAGGGGTGCGGCCTACCCCCAAAATTTAAAAAGCAATACTTATTTTGTTCTGCATTTCTATGAGAATTTTTATGAATAAAAGCGTTTAAATTTTAAAAAGTTTTTGTTTGCTTTTTCTTTACTAATGCTTTTGCATTCCAAAATACGTTTCCAAAGGCCTCAAAATGCACTAGTTTGCATATAGGTTTCAAAATTTTCCCAAGGGAGAATTTTTCCCCCCGGACCCCCTTCGACTAACACAATTTCATATCTCCAGTTTGGGAGGGACTCGTAATATAACTAGCTCTATCCCCTTAATGTAGAGCTAAACGAGCCATGCCGTGGAATTATTAACTATAGTTTTATGGGTTTATCAATGGCCCACAAGTTATAAAACCTCAAAAAGGGCTAGCGCATAAAAGTTTATGAAAAAGGAACAATAATTGGATGGAGGGGGAGATGCTTTTTTAAGTTTTGCCCCGCCACGGAAAACCCTAAGATCGGCACTGGGGGAGAAACGCCCAATAGTTCTTGTTTTTTTTTCTTTCAATTTGTCGTGTATAATTTTTAGGAAAACTTTATGTGAAGTTTAGAATTATTTTAAACTGAGCATTGCCTAAGGTGTGGCCCGCCGATCTTCTCGAGCTAATGGATGTGGCCCTCGGACGTAAAAGGTTGAAGACCCCTACGCTGCCTATAAAATAGGCGTGAGGTACACATTTTTCACGCCTTTTCTGTCTTTCAACCTAGGACACTATATAGCTTGATTTCAAAATCGGGTGCAATCGCCCCGACTTGTTTCTGTTGACCTGGGCGGAGCTCAACCTGTCAGGGACTGTTCAGTTACTATGCATTGCTTATTACTTTGCTTAACTGTTCCATTTTCAGAAGTCTAGTTATGCATGTGTAACTTCTTTTATAGCGCTATCAATTTTTGTATTCCATATTCTTTAGCATTCCTGAAAAGTAAACATATTCCCCAGTGAGAAGTGCGTTCCTCCCCTTCCAAAGCTAATTTTTTCCTAAGACCTCCCCCCTTAACAATCCCATATTGATAACGTAAAGATATTTTTAAGCCCCTTTTTTCTTGGAACACAGTTGGTTTATAACCTATCGCTCGACAGACTGATTGCGCCGCTGTGATGTGTGCTTCTATCACAGCAATTACAGTGAATAAAATGGCAGCAAAGAATAAAAGAAAAAATTATACTATAGGGGGAGAAAAGTTACGAGTAATTGATAAAGGTAAAAATGATGCAATAAAAGTGAGTATTATTTCGTGAATATGGTTCCACGGTATGATTTCACTATACCGCGGTTATGTTATAACGCGGGTGCCAAACATGTCCCCCGACACCCGCGTTTTTACTGTATTTCACTAAGGTGCTTAATTCTTTGAACAAAATTGCTTCATTTTCGTCTTCTCAATGATTGTGTAGTTTAAATCTGGTGCCTCCCTCTATGTGCCTAAAAAAATAATTTTAACGGTCATAGAAACATTTAAGGAAAATCAATAAAAAATATGACACAAAAGTGCAGTAATGAACCTAATCTTTTCGTTATAGATTCCTTTGTTATTGTATAAATTAACAATAATTTTATTTCCACCTATTTAAAAAAAAAAAGAAAAAAAAAAAGAATTGAACAAACATAAAAAGTAAGAACAACGTTGTATTTTAATATAATCCTAAAATTTTATTTGTATTTAACTTATCTGAATGAATACATAATTTGTAATAAACAATCAGTTAAGCCTTGTTTCATTGTATAAGTTATACTTCGAACATGAGCAATCACTTTTGACTGAATTTCTTTTCAGTATTTTTAGGACTTTACATGGCATGATGACTGATTTCTAGCTTGTCCCGTTTTGCACTTTATTATTGCATTATAAGGCATTAAAACCTCATGTGTCACGCAGATTTAATTTCATTATTACTACCATTATCATTATTATATATTTTTTAAGTAAACGGGGCCGCCCGTTGGTTAACTGGTCCACCGCCCTTTTAGGGGTCCCAGTCCGTCCCTGCTTGGAATGAAGAGGATAAATGATGAATCCGTTACCTTGTGTATCAGCATTAACACACCTTAAAGATGACAAAATTTACAGGCATAAATTAGGGACAACATTCGGGATAGTTTTTAGAACTCATTTGGGGACGCTACACACCAGTACTATGGTACTCGTAAGATAAACAAAAAACGCTAATAATTATATGTCTGCAAAGCGCAATAGATGCATGAGGATTGTATTTAAAAGTTCTAAGCCGAAAATCTGTTGTTGTTCTTTGCTCGTTAAAAGTTGATTTTTTTGTGCAGGAAATTGAAAGGGAACATAAACTGGACGTATTCATGCTCGTACTAAAGCTTGAGATTTAATTTTTTTTTAAAAATCACAAAATGGTTTATTGCAACTTCAAAACGGGCTATTTTAGAACAGGGTTCCCTAACTCTATGCCCGCGTACACCATGGCGCCCGTCGATCGGTCTAAGTGCACCCACTGCTTGTGCTCAACAATAAAATATTTCAGTTTTCCATAAACTAGAGATCATTTAGAATCTAGAGTATATGAATAAAGGGACATATAACAATGAATAATCCTATAATGATAAATGAGAATGAATATCATAAAATCCAAATATAGATTACAACTTACAGATGAACACCTTGACGATTGCTTGCGAGTAGGAATTTCATCATATTCTCCCAATTATGAAGCGTTGGTCAGTGAAATGCAATGCCAAAGATCACATTGACTATTTTATATATTTTATAAATAATTTTTATACTCGTATATTTTGCAAGCAATTTAGTAATCATTAATTTTACACAAGAATATTAATACTAATTATATTCATATGTTAAACTAATTTTTGAAATCAAATTTTTTGTGCATTATATGGTGTGTATTATTAACTATGCCCACCAACTATAAATTTAGCTTGAAAAAAATAAATGGTGCCCGCCATTCGACCGATATTCTGGTATGTACTCTTAGGTACAAAAAGGTTGGGGACTCCTGTTTTAGAATATATGGAATACTAATAAAAAGTAAGCTTTGTTTTAATTTTTGTTTTTCTTTTTAATGTTTTCAATCAAATTCTGCATGTTTTTTATGAAAATTTTTCAAGTTCAGCAATTTTAGCAGTAGTCTACATATGAATAAAAAATATCCGAAGATTTTCATCACTAAAATGTCAGAAAACGAAACTAGGGGTAAGTCGAACTTCTGATAAAGTCGAAGATTTTCTATGGTTCTAACATACATATATATGCGTGTATATATATGTGGGAATTTTCCCAATTAACTAATAAAGACTTACTGAACTATATACTATGCGCGCGAACTATTTCTTAGTTGGTTGTACGGTGTGACGCGGCAGTGCGGAAGCCGATTGATTGATTCGGACGATGGGAGACAACGAAAAATGATGCATAAGGATGGTGGTGGTGTTTTGATGTGAAATGCTTTATTCTGTGTTTGATGCAAGGTTCGTAATTGTAATAAATAAGGTGTTTGTGCAAATTATGTCTTTGATAAAATACCCCTAGAGTGTAGATCTGAAACCATATATATATATATATATATAAGGTAAATGACCCGGTAGTGGACATTGCTCTAGTAGGGGACACTTAGATCTTTAAGCTCCTAAAATAAGCGAATGTAACATTACACTTGAATGAAATTATCAGAACCTATAGCGAACGATTTCTAGTGCTGGTTAATAGAACTGAAGTTGGCGTGAAGCATCTATGCAAGTACATGGATCATAATATTTAATAGCTGCCTCCACAACAGACACATTTGCTGTTCTTTACTAAAGCCGATCAATAAAAAGGTTAGGGATTTAGGGAAAATATATGAGAAAAAAGCGTGACATCATTTATGAATGGTCCCTTAGTCATTTTTAAACTTATTTCTCCAAGTAATGAGCATAAAATAGATGATATTAATTTCTGTTTACTACTAATGCAAATACGTGTCTTATAAATGTCCACTATAGATACAAATTTAGCGTTTAGTAAATTTAACGTAAAAACCCTAATTTTTCATCAAATGACATTTTATAGGTAATTAATTTTTAGAGAAATTGTTGGTGATTAAGCTAAATATGCAAATATTGATGTAGGTACCTTGAAAAAATTTTACCACGTAAAAGAGTACGAAAATTTTCTTAATTGTGTCCACTACCGGGTTATTTACCTTATATATATATATATATAACATATATAAATACTACTCTATTCCTATATTTAAAGAAAGAGAAAAATAAGTATAAACAAATAGGTAAAACATTGAGAAGTAGAAAAAATTTGCACTGCAGACGAACATTTTAAATTTTGACCACGGACGACACCGTGAAGTGAACCATTAGTGAAAAAATAGATTGATTAAAATGGACAAATAGTAATAAAAAATTACATACTCGTGTTACGTTGCTATGAGGAACCTCCTTTTCAATGCAACAGATGTACGATTTTGGACGAAACTCATGTGCTATTTGGAACACTGACTCTTTCAGAAGTTAATAATAATTTCGAGAAGAAAATGGTACTCCTTTGCTTTCCTTTTTCAATTACATCTGCCGAACGGAAATAAATTATACAATTAACAATTATATTTTTGAAAATTATTGTGATTTAAATGTCATTTTAAACATATATTTTAAATAGACATAATGTGAGGATTTAATATAAGCGAAAATCTTTTAATTTGAACCTATTTTTTTGTTATACAATCAAATTTTTTGCATCGTATCTGCTATAGCGGACAAATCATAAATTTTAAGTTTATGATTGAAAAAGCTTGAAGTTTTGTATGATTGATATTGGTTATGTAAAGAAGCTGTAATCCTAAAGGGGGAGAAAATAATAACGTATTTTTTTTCAAAATTCCGTATGTAGGTGTTAAATGTTTTTTTTACTTAACGTTGATTTTTTAAAAATATTTTACCTAAATATTATTGTGGAACTTCTTACAGTCTTCCGAAATATTCTATTGGATTGACAGAAAGTATTTTTTTTCTCCATAACCCTGTTTATCTTAATTTTCCCGCAATATTTCCCTATTTTTTAGTAGTGTAATTTACTTACTTGATGCATGTTTTTAAAATGTAAACCCATAGAACTAGAAATGTATTTAAAATTATTGTTTAAAAAATTGGTGATTATATGAAAGTATAAGCTATTATTAAGGATAAAATTCATTGTCGGAAACACAAAAGAGCAAAGAAAAACAAATCCATACGCGTATTTAAAGTTTACAAGAAACACCGTTTTCAATGCTGGATGAAGAGTCGGAAGACTTTTCATCCACAAGATCACAGCTGCATTGAAAAGAGATTCCTTGTAAACCTGAAACACGTGTCTGCAATGTGTATCAACATTTCATGCTTCTAACATCATTTTTGATTTTAAATATTACGCCACAAAGTAAACCTACCTAAAAGTTATTTACTTCTTACTAATATAATTTTACTGTACAATTTTAACTAAAAAGCAATGGTTAGGGCTGAATTATATTACTTTTCGCACAAGGTTTAATTAAATGAATATCATCTGCTTTTATAAAATACAACGAAATTTGAAGGAAATATCACCTCCTTTAGTTTTCTGCGAACATAATAATCTCTCAACTATCTGTAAACCTGAAACACGTGTCTGCAATGTGTATCAACATTTCGTGCTTCTAGCATTATTTTTGATTTTAAATATTACACCACAAAGTAAAACTATTTAAATTTTTTTAAACCTACCTAAAAGTTATTTACTTTTTACTAATACAATTTTAACTAAAAAGCAATGTTAGTGCAGAATTAGATTACTTTTCGCACTAGGTTTAATTAAATGAATATCATCTACTTTTATAAAATACAACTACATTTGAAGAAAATATCATCTCCTTTAGTTTTCTGCGAGCATAATAATCTCTCAACTATCTTTAAAATAAGATGCAAAGTAATTTCTTTTTCGCATATTTTCATGAGAAGATGTTTCCCTTTTGTGTAATTTTCCCAAATCCGTTTCAGAGGAGATAATATGAACTTTCCCCCTTCAACGTATGAGCTACAGTACTTTCCATTTAAAAGTTTCATTTTATTCCCAGGTCGTAAAAGTCTATCTAAAAGAACAAGAGAAACAAAGAAATATCACGAACAGAAAAATATTCTATTTGATTCTGTATAAATGAGTATCGACTGAGATGATTTTAAACTTTCAAGCTGGAAATTGAAAACATTTGCTACTTAAATAACAAGACAGGAAATATATATTTTTCCTTTTCTGTTTACTGCATCTTTTAATTTCGATGAATTTTTATATTACTTTAAGTAAATTCATTACTTATAAACCAGACCCCGGAAGTAGATGCCCTCAGAAATACTTGAAAATGCTCTAAAAACACACCAAAAATGACCTCAAAAATGGTATTTAAGTTGAAAAAAAGGCAGTTAACATTTTAAAAAATGCACTTAAGATGGGAAGTCAAAATTCCAATGGTTTAAAATATTTGTTTTTTTTTTAAAAATTATAATAGCAACGTCATTAAATGACTTTCTAAAATAAATAGTAAAAACAATACACCAATAAATGGTAAACTCGTGTTTTGATAACTTCAGTGTCTTAAATGACAAGATCTTAACTGCCCTGAGTAATTAAATGTTCTTTTACACTATCAAAGACCGCATGCGAAAGTGAGGTTTTTGTATCTTGAAAAAGGTTTTTCAATTCAGACATAGTTGGGGAAAATTTGAAATAAATAGGATCACCTCAAGGATCACTTTTCTTCAAACTAGCACACTATCTTCTCCATTTTATAACACCAGCAAGTTTTTTCAACGTCAGAAATACTTTGTTCTCTTCAATTTGTCTTCATTCACTTTTGTGCAATAGATTTACAGTTCTCCTTTCTAAACATTTCCATAAGTGTTATACAGTATTGGAAAGCTTGAAGCAACACGTCTGGGGAGAACTGAAAATGGTCCAAAAAAAAAAAAAAAAAAAAAAAAACAGACATTGAGCGATATAAACCAAATCAGCTGCCCAGCTTTTTGTGTCAGCTCGGGGATTATATGCATATCTATAATGGGTCAAATTCCTTTTGTAACGTATTATATGAATTAAAATTACATCTTACAATAATCAGAGCATTAAATTCTTAGTAAAATTGATTTTTTTAAAACTTTATAATTTTAATGCCATGATTATCATTTATAATTGCAAAATCAGATTTTAAATCTTACAACGCGTTTAATGTGATTTTTGTGATTCCATTATAGTTTACAAGAAGTAAAGATGTTACAGATTCCATGCATAGATTTTACGCTCAGTGCAGAAATAATATGCCTATCGCAGAATTTAACATCCGTTACATCCATTAACGTCTGTTACACGACTGTTCTTTAATAATGGAATGTTATTTAACTTACATGTGTTTGAAATTTCAAATATTAATCTTGATATTTTAAGAGTATTCCGCTACGATACAACCTATTCCTAATAATAAATTGCCTAAAAACTTTCATGTACCTAGATATCCTAGTATAATGTCTATTGCAAAAGAAAGCATTGGAAAGACTTAACACTTGAGTAAGAGAATCTTCGAAAAACACGTTAACGGAAGGTCATATATAGCTTAAACTGATCGTTCGCATGAGATATAGATGAAAGTCATTTGTTCAGTTGAAAGTATTTCATTAGAGGTATAATGAAGAGGAATTGCGTTCATAGAGTGAAGAAAATAGTAATTTCTGAGATGTAATGAGGTACTTAAAACTGAGTGAAACTGGATAAGATTTTTGGGGGTGTACAATATAATCTTTACCTGCCTGCAGTAAAGCACCTGTTGAAAAGATTCTCTATAATACGCAGCAATTGTGGAAGGAAAAGAGGAAATTACAAGTTGATGCACAGTACATGAATGATAAAGTTAAGAAAAGTATTTGTTATCAAACTTGAAGTTTATTGAATGGTACGAAATAACAAATACTTGTAATGTTATATTCGCAATACACTTACGGTTAATTATAACTCTTATGAAAAATATAATTTATTTTATGATTCATTCACACAATTGGGTCAAACAAACCGAACGAATACTTAATGATACTCTTTTGATAAATTGTCGCTAATATTTTGTGTACGAAAAACTTTGGTTTTAGAAAACTAGCAGCCTATAGTTTAAGTTCACCAATAGCACCAACATATCGAAATTTCTGAATTAAAAGAAATAATCTTGGTCTGAATTTACATTAACAGGAGGCGAAGCATATAGCCAGGGCTTAATTTACATGGGCGCTTACCGGAGCGCAGTCCTTGCACTTCTTTTTAGTTTTATGCGAATTTTTACATATTTGACGGAATACGGAATCTAGCTGTCTACGCATTAATTAAAAACTTTTGCAGACTCCAGGGCATCAACACTTCTTCCGTTAGAAATTAAGTGCAGCTGTTAATTATGGAAATAGTACTCACATCTTCCATGCAAGGTTTTATCCCCACGTATCCTATGATCTTTTTATAAAAAAAATATGCAAATAGAATTTAAGAAGACTCATAAAACTGTTTAATTATTCAAAAACAATGTCAAATCCGCTAGATAAGGAGAAGTTAATTTATTTTATTGTATGGCGAGTTTTGCATAGCTTACTACAGCAATGCAGAAACGATTGTATAGTGAAAAGCCAAGTAAGATTTAAAATTTAAGAATTTATGTCTTTTATGTTATGAAAATCCAATTAAGACAAAACTATTAATCCAATCTAGCTTTTGAAACAGTGGGAAAAAATTGGAAAAATGTTTCTGAAATATTTTAGAAAAGCAATTAAAAAAAAAATAAATAAAATTAAAAATAAAATTATAAAAAAAGGGTTAAAACTGTAATATCATAAAAAAAAAAAAAACATTATCTCGCCGGGGTTATCACCGCTACTAGAACTATGCAGTACTTCAATACAAAAAGCAACAATTTCAACTGGTTGAAATAGAAATCATTGTAAACTATAGTAATAGTAAATACTACAACTATTACTAACTAATCAACCACTATATTAAAGTCATATTTAAATACTATTGATTATACCATTCAACATTGAAAGAACTAGATTAATCACTTCCAATTAATAAAAAAGAATTAAAAAAATAGAAGTAATATTTCTTTCGATGTAATTTTAAACACTCCATGTGTGGTAAAAATGCGTGAAGAAGTTGAGACCCATAGGAAAAAATAAAACACCCATTTTGGTCACTGCCAACTAGAATAATAGGCCGAAGAACTGATTGGTCAATCAACACAAGCCGTCCATTGTCTTACAGTTCGACCACGGAATTTTGACTTTTGGACGCTTCTACGCATGGCAGAAAAGAACGAATCCATTCGAGTTTTAGGGAAATTCGTTTCGCAGGTACGTTTATTTAGCACGCGAATCAGAATGTTTGCTTCTCTGTTTCTGGAAAACAGATAAATTTATAAGCTGGAATATAGCATCAGCTCCGAAGAAATCAAGTATGCTAAACGAACTAGAATGAGAACAAACACTTCTTACATCAGCAGTTCCTCCCTTTAAATGAATGGTACTCTGTGTGGCAGAGCGCTTTGGTTGATGGTAGAACTGTAACATAAACCAGTAAAAAAAGTGAAAACCGAATTCTTTTTTGCTCAATGGAACGAACAAAGCTACGTGATCAACGAGCAGTGCTGCCTTTTTAGCCTACTTTCCCGTAAAAGTAAAAAAAAATAATAATAAAGCATGAAAGGCTTAATGTATCGTGAAAATATCGTTAGAAATCAAGAAAAGTCAAAAATAAATTAAGTAATTAAATAAAGATTGAAAAATAAAAAATTTGAAAGTAGGGTTTTGAGATGGGGAAAAAGTGTGTCTGTCGGTCTGTCGGTCTGTCCCCCCCTAATAACTTTTGAACGAATTGTCCGATTCGAAAAATTCTTTTTGCATTGGAAAGATCTCGGGGGAGGACTTTTTGTTCAATTTTGAACAGTTCAAAAAATTTTAACATTAGCGCCTATGGCCGAAAAAGAAGCAAATTATGTAAACTCTGGGTACAAGATCCAAGTTCCAATGAACAAGCTCACTGGAAGAAGTTCTTGGCGTGAAATATTGATTTGAACAATTTTTGTTCATTTTTGAACAGTTCAAAAAAAAAATTAACATCGTGCCTACGGGGAAATTTCAATCCTATATAAATCCTGATCTAACGGGCCGATTTGCTTGGGACAAACTTTATCAGAAAGCTCTTATGACGTAGAACATGTACAGATAAAAAGTTCATCCAGAACTAACGAGCCTATTTTCTTATGAAATTTTTTGATCGGGATTTTCAAGAATATTTTTGAATTACTGAAAGATTAAATGAATAAGCAAAATAATGAATGAATAAATGAGTGAATAAATACATGAATGACTGAATAAATGAATGATTGAACAAATCTGTATTAACCGTTGAAAAAGGCATATTTGAAGCAATTAAGAACTAAAGCTAAACGAGAAAGAGAGAGAGATAGCTAGATTATAAATTTGAAGCTGGTGTATACGGGAAAGTAGGCTCGTATAGTTCTAGACGGAACTTCTTGTTTATCCTGTTGGCTGTACCTAAGTCTTCTAGATATTGCACCGTAAAATACTTCACGTAGTATAGGCAAATACGTGAATTGAGAATTACAACAAAAATATGGATTTAACAAGTCGTAACTGCATACGTATATCCGGATCAAATAGATTAAAGTAGTCGACTCGTGCGGAATTCCGCATTGCACACAAATCGTTTTGTGTGGCATTCATTTTTATTCTTTAAAAATTTGGGAGAAAGGACATTATGAAGAGGAATAGAAAAAAAGCAAAAGGGCGTTGGTAGAAAAGAAGACTTGTAATTGAACACATCAGTACAAATAGCTGTTACATTTTTTTCCACCATTATTTAGATATTCAAAACAATCAGAGTAATAATGATGATTATTTTTATTATTAGTATACATAGCATTAAAATACAATAACGAAACAGTTTCATTACTTAAAATATAGTTATTGTTCGTTGGTTAAGCTCTACACATTCATAATATAAGTGAATATGTAGAGATTAACAATTGAATAAGTTTGAGACACAGACGCAGCTAAAATTGTCCAATTTTCTACACAATATTAAACAGAAGCGCTTCTTGTTTGTTTCCTTGATAACAGATGGCGCCAGCATACACATCACCAATTTGGAATCCATTAAAGGACCTCTTCTTAGATGATTTTAAATCTCTAATTTAAAAAACGCGGTACATTTTAAGACCGTGGGTCTATATTTCGCCATGAGCCGGCACGATGAGCTTTAGAATGAGAAGTAAATGATGGAATTTTATATGGAAATAAGGAAGATATCGCGGAGCGACAGAAAAACAGACTAGAGAAATAAAACATATAGATTATTCTTTTTCTTCATAAACGGTGTGCTTTAACACAAGTTCATTCTGCGTTAAGAATATAACAAAATATCTTCAGCTCATCTAAAAAACGAATTCATGTGTCATGACATCGGCAATATATTGAAATTAAAAAGTCGAAAACATTCATCCTGAGTGAAAGGAGTTTTTATTAATTATCCATTAAGGAAAAAAGAATGTTTGCCAAAGAATTGATAACCGTTAAGCTTTCACACTAAAAAAAGAAAAATCGATTATTAAGAAAACGTGAAAAGATCAAAAATAATAAAAATACTTTTTTATAAGGTATTCATTTTGGCGTATTTTTTTTCGATACTGTCGGTGTACATCGTTCAAAATGTTTGAAACAAGAAAACGAGAAATTTAAGAAAAAGAGTGCAGGTACATAAATTTCTAGTGGTAAATATAAATTGACTCTTGAGATATTCCGAGAATTTATGGGCAGTAAAAAATGTCTTCGAATAAGAAGAAATAGCAATTAATTAGCTCGTGATAATGTGTTTGATAGTTTTCCGGACATTAACTTGAATGTCTTCTCATTTATTTTTGACAACATATTGCCTTATAAATCAGAGTTATTTACTTAGGGAGAAAAATGTCTACCGTAATTAGATAAGTCCTGTTTTTTTTTTTAAATTTTATTTTGTTAATGTTTGTATTGAAAAAGATGGTTCCAGTAAATATTATGCATGAATTTTTTATATGTATTACTTCCAATTTACTTTTCATACAGTCTAAAATTGACTTCAATCAACTCCGCAATGATGACGATTTTGTAGAAATACGGTAGAATAAAGTATCAGCTCTTTATATATTTGTATAAATTAAAACGTTTAAGTTTACAAGCAATTGCTCGTCCAGGATTTTTTCCCTGGACAAGCTATTTAGATTGGATTTCGAAGGATAAATTGAATTTTTTTAAGATTTAGATAGGATTTCAAAATTATGCTGTCGACCCTAGAAAAAATTTCATCTTGCTTGAGTTTCAAGTTCCACCAAATCTATCATTTGAAACACCATATATGGTTATTGATTGTTGAGAACTTGTAGGAATCCGAAACTTGAAAACTATTTAAAACTTCATTTGGAGAATTAAGCGGTACTTGTTAGGGTTAGTCTAATGAGATTCAATAGCAGAGACGGCAACGCTTATGCTAAAATTTTAAGTTCCACAAAATAAAGCTCTTGTAAACCAGGGTTTACCTAATCTACCACATATTGAGTGGAAGTTTGAGTGGTTGGTTGCCAACTGACAAGAACTATAGTTCCCCCAGTGCTTGAAATTCGACCGTAATTCATTACATTTTTCAAGTGCAGCCTTGAGCGTTTAAACAACATTTAGATATTTTAGTTTTTCCTTTTGACATCAGTTTGTTTTGTTTAAATATTTTAATTAGCGATAATTTCTTCTTAGTGCGACTGATTGACCACTGAGTTAGTAAGTAAATTTAATGAATTTATAACACATATTATGCACAAACTTTTTATTTCTGCACTCCTGTAAAGAAAATCGAAAAAAAATCATGACACCTTATTATTATTGAATGAATTAGAAGTGCAATTACTCACTTTCGATTTAATCGAAGAGTTTAAAACGATAACGCAAATCAAGAAACTTGCAAAACGTTGATTCGAAGCAACATAACGCGTCACCGCACTTATTATCTCACTTGATATTGTATTAGACGTTGTTAGCTTCAAATTGTATTTTACTTTGTTTGACACTGAACCGTACAAACAATCTGACTTACTTATCAGACATTGTACAAATAGTGTAGGTTGTAAAGGTAAGGAACAGTATGAAAGTATGATGAATAAAGGCTTCTTAAAAAAGGCTTCGAATCAGCGTCGAAAAAGTCTTAGAAAAAAATTAAGTACTTACAATTTTTTTTTGTTGATAACCATAAAATTGATTAATAGCTGCTAAATAAAAAAAAGTAAGAAAATCGGTTGACAAACAGAAGAAGAAATGATACTTATGAAAAAAATTAACTACTACAATTTTTTTTTTGATAACCCTAAAACTGCTTAATAGCTTCCAAAAAAAATATGAAAATCGGTTGACAAACAGAATAAGAAATGATACTTATGAAAAAAAATTAACTACTACATTTTTTTTTCTTGATAACCCTAAAACTGATTAACAGCTGCTAAATAAAAAAAAAGTGAAAATCGGTTGACAAACAGAAGAAGACATGATACTTATGAAAAAATTAACTACTACAATTTTTTTTTGTTCATAACCCTAAAACTGATCAATAGCTGCTAAATAAAAAAAAGTATGAAAATCGGTTGACAAACAGAAGAAGAAATGCTACTTAACTGTTTTTTTTTTGTCTTTGCCTATTTATATATTGATACTTGTTTTTTAAACGACATGATTATAATTTGTAAGAGTCCTTGATTTATTAAAAGTTGATAAAACAGGATATGGTTAAAGACAAAACCAGGATAACAATTTGAGGATGGTTTGATGGTAAAAAAATTGATGTGAGGGAAATTTGATGCGCAAAAAATGGCATTTTTGGTGAAGCAAATTTAAGTGATTACAGCGAAGTTAAATTTATCAGTACATAAAAATTATTTCTTTGCATCTCATTGTTAACAATTCAAAGATAACAAAATACTGAAATAACAACTTTGAAAACTCTTTAATTTTCTTCTTTTTTCAGGATTTCAGATTTGGGACGGAAGGACATTTCTGTTTCATTCCGTCCAAATCTGAATGTTGAAAAAAAAAAAAAAAAATGTAAACTACGACACATTTATAAAAAAATTATTTCCGGAATTTTGTCATCTTTAAGCTATTAACCACAGGATGACAAAAAAGAAAGTACCAACCACAAGGTATATTTCAAGGAACATAAGCCTTGTGGTAATAAATCTTACTGCAATGCAAGCACTTGCATTTAGATTTTTGATTAAAAGCGTAAATTTTTGCTCAAGGAATTGCTCATAATTAAATACAAAAAAACTGCTAGAAATCTTAAAAAAAAAAAAAAAAAAAAAAAAGAATGTGAGCAGATTACGTAAATTTTAAGTTACGCTGTTAAAAACATTTCTGACTATGTACACACATTTCTTTTAATTTTTAATTTTCCTATCTAAATAATAACAAGAGAACTTGAGAAAAACCTGTTACAAACTAAGTGAAATATCCAGTTGTATTAAATAAATAGCAAGCTGTGCTGCCCTGAGATGTGTGATGAGATAGAGCATTTTAAATGACAGAGGTATGTTATAAGAAATGTTGTGATAACGAAATTGATGAGATATGATCAGATAAGATAATGCTTAGAGATTAACTTTTCAGGGTACATATTTAATGAGATAAACTATACATACTAGCAAAAATTTGCTTTTAATAATAAAACTAGATGTAAGAGACACGTCTTTCCTGAATTCAAGCTTTAAAAGTCGCTTTAACAAAAAAGCATCAGAGATGTAATATTCGAATATAAACCTGGATCTGTATTCGACTCGTATCCCCACTTAATGTTAAAAGATTGAATAATTTGGGTGTCTAATCTGTTTATTGTCAATTTTACGCAAAATGATTTTATTTTTACCAGAAATAAAAATTATTTAATGAGACTTAATCCATTTGAAACAGTATTGCCGTATCTCGATTCTGTTTTGATGGATTAGTTTTAGTAACTTCCGAGGTAAGGTTAAGTGAAATTAATAATAGGTACAGATTCTTTTAATTTTATGAACAAATGAGGTGGTGAGAAGCATAGTGGAGTAAGTCAAGCGATAATTATTTTGAGAAAAACGGTATTTTGCATCAAGATTTTACATTACAACATTTGATACGAAAAATACTAATAGTGTCATCTGTTGATAGTTCACTGTAAATAAAAGTAGATGACATCCCATATTACGAAACATTAAATTAACTACACTTCCAAAAAAAAAAAAAAAAAGACTTCTCCCAAGTATGTTTCTCACATCCTTCAAAATTAAGCGTACATCAAAAGATCAATTAATTACAATCTACCAAATGTTAACTACAGTGAAAAACACCATTCTAGTCGAACTGTTCTTTTCTTTGTGGAGAAGGGAAACTACTCAACCCCTCTCTACGACCGGATCACGCGCGCGTTCGAAAGGAGATCGCAGAGCAGAGACGAAAAAGCCGCAGAGACGTGCAGATTGTGAGGAATATTCTTCCTTTCTCAACTTAGACGTAACCCTAACTTTCAGACGTAATTTCACCGGCCTTGACGCGGCCATAACTCTTATCTGTATCTATGTTTTTGTGTGGTTATTTCAAGTGTCCTGTCTTCAATAAACCTGTGTTCGTCTGAAAATATGGGTGTAGTTCTTGCCTCATAGGGACTAAACTTTACATATATATACAGAACAAACAAAATACAAATCATTTACAATGCTGTTTTGCATAAAATTATAAAAGTAATGAAAAACTGTTTGGCCGTGAACATAACAGCATTATAAAAGTGTTCCCTTTTTTAGCCTACTTTTCCATAAAAGTTAAAAAAAAAAGAATGAAAAAAGGCTTAATGTATCGTAAACATATCGTTAAAAATAAGAAAAGTCAAAAATAAGTTAAGTAATTAAATAAAGATTGAAAAAGAAAAATTTTAAAAGTAGGGTTCTGAGATGGACAAAATTTGTGTCTGTCGGTCTGTCTGTCCGTCCGCCCTTAATAACTTTAGAAGCAATTTTCTAATTTGAATTTTTTTTTTATATTCGAAAGATCTCGGAAAGGACATCTCTTTTCCATGTTTACTGTTTGACTTCAGCAATTTTTCGTTCAATTTTGAACAGGCCAAAAAACCTTAACATTACCGCTTATGGAGAAAAAATAATTAAATTATGTTAATTCCGGGCATTAGATCCAAGTTTCTATGAACAATTTTATTGAAAGGAGCTCTCGGTCTGAAATATTTTTTGACTTGAACAATTTTTGTTCATTTTTGAGCAGTCCAAAAAAAATATCATTAGCGAATCAGGGGATATTTCAATCCTATATAAATCCTGATCTAACAGACAGATTTGTTTGGAACAAACTTTATTGGAAGGATCTTATGACGTAAAACAAGTACAGATACAAAGTTCATCCAGAACTAAAGGATCCTTTTTTCTCACGAAACGTTTCGATGTGGATTTTAATGAAATTTCCGAATGAGTAAATGAACGAATGAATGAGTGAATGAATGAATGAGTGAATGAATGAATGAGTGATGAATGAGTGAGTGAATGAATGAGTGACTGAGTGAGTGAATGAGTGAGTGAGTGAATGAATGAGTGAATGAGTGAGTGAATGAGTGCATGAATGAGTGAGTGAGTGAATGAATGAATGAATGAGTGAATGAATAAGTGCATGAATACGTATAAACCGTGGAAAAAGATATATTTGGAGAAATTAAGTACTAAAGCTAAATGAGAACAAGAAGTTCCGTCTAGAACTATACGAGCCTACTTTCCCGTATACACCGAATTCAAATTTATAATCTAGCTATCTCTCTCTCTCTGTCTTTCTCGTTTAGTTTTAGTTCTTAATTGCTTCAAATATAACTTTTTCAACGGTTAATAGATATTCATTCAATCATTCATTTATTAAGTCATTCATGTATTTAGTCACTCATTTATTCATTCATTCTTTTGCTTATTCATTCATTGATTCAAAAATATTCTTGAAAATCCCGATCAAAAAATTTCATAGGAAAATAGGCTCTTTAGTTCTGGATGTACTTTCTATTTGTACATGTTATACGTCATAAGAGCTTTCCAAATAAAGTTTGTTCCAAGCAAATCGGTCCGTTAGATCAGGAATTGTATAGGATTGAAATTTCCCCGTAGTCGGTATGTTAATTTTTTTTGAACTGTTCAACTATTTGAACAAAAATTGTTCAAATCAATATTTCACCCCAAGAACTTCTTCCAGTGAGCTTGTTCAGGGGAACTTGGATTTTGTACCCAAAGTTTATATAATTTGCTTCATTTTCACCCATAGTCGATAATGTTAAAATTTTTTGAACTGTCCAAAATTGAACAAAAAATTGTTCAAATAAAAAAGTAAAGTAAGGAAATGAGATGCCCTCGCCGAGATCTTTCGAATGCAAAAAGAATTTTTCGAATCGGACCATTCGTTCAAAAGTTATTAGGTGGGGGGGGGGGGGGGAGACCGACAGACAGACAGACAGACACACTCCCCCCCCATCTCAAAACCCTACTTTCAAATTTTTTATTTTTCAATCTTTATTTAATTACTTAACTTATTTTTGACTTTTCTTGATTTTTAACGATATTTTCACGATACATTAAGCCTTCTTTCATGCTTTATTACTATTTTTTTACTTTTACGGGAAAGTAGGCTAAAAGGAAGAGAGAGAGAGAGATAGCTAGATTATCAATGTAATATTGGTGTATACGGTAAAATAGGCAAGTATGGTTATGGACGGAACTTCTTGTTTACATTAAAATATATAGACAAACCAATTTTTAAAGCTTTTATAGTTCATTTAGTTTGCTTTTTATAATTGTTCATTTAATACCAATTGTAAAAGCAAACATTTTATAATAAGAATTTTATCTCAAGGTATTTCTAAAGCGTTGGAATTTCGTTATTTTACAAACGTTTTTTAAAAAGGGCAAGGGAACACAACTAATGCATTCCGCTTTGTTTGAACGCAATGATAAATGAACCGGAAACAATGATAAATGACCAAAATCCTGATAAAAAGGAGTTAAAGTGTTTCACAAAGTAAAAATAATTTTTTACTGAATATATTCGCATCGAAAGTGTTCTCAGTGGAGTAATTTGCCCTCTCAAGCAGACTATCAACTTCTTATTAGTAGTTTTTTTATCGCTTACTTTCAAAGTGGAATATATTGATTTTAAAAATCAATAAATACTTTCTCAATGATTCGATAGCTTTTGAAGGACATTCATAAATCGAAATTTCTTTTTTTGAAAACATTTCAGGCGGTCAAAAGTAAAATTTAAGATATTCAGAAATAAATTTGCAAAAGTATCGATAAAGAAAATACCTATCCTGTCAGTGAGGACGTATCGTTTTGAAAAAATATTTTAGATGCAATAACTTTACGAAAAACCTTATTTTATAGTGCTCACTATTTTATCCGAACTGTCAATATTTAAAAAAATTATGAGAAATGTATAATCAAGCTTTCATTATAAATTCGATAATTTTTTTTGAAAGTATCAATGTAAAAGTTTGCTGAGAATTTGACTTATTTATATTTTTTCTCTGAAATAGTAAGAAGATTTAAGTAAACTACAAAGCGTTTCTTTGTATGCTACGCATTGATAAATAAAATGCTACATTCAACTAGTGAAACTCTAAACACTTATCGAACGAAAGTAAAATGATCAAATGCTAGATGTATCGAACAAAAGTAAAATAGAAAACATTTTATTTACTTGCACACTAAAAACAATTGCAAGAAGATGGAAAGACTCTCTAGATACTTAAACTGTTTAAATGTTTTACTTGTATATACGTTGTTTTCCACATATAGCAGAGCAAAATTAATAGACGTGAAAAAATGTATTGTTACAGCTATCCGCAATGCAGGATTACTTGCAAAAAACTTAATTATTTTGTTGCATATTGTCATAATGTTTTTAGTTGGAGAATATTAATTAGGGTTCTAAAAATGCAACATTTTTTTTTGCGAGAAAGTACCGTTATTCTGTTATTTATATTTTACAGTTTTCAGTTGGTAATTAAGATTTTGATTTTTTCGTTATAGTACATCTAAAGCTTTTTTTTTTTTTTTTGAAATTTTAGATTATTTCCGAGACATAAATATTTCTAAAAACAAAATAATAAAAGGGAAAAAAATATTGAAGAGAGGGGCACTAGTTAAATAGTCAGGTTCTTAAAGAGTGAAAATGATTTGAAAAATAAAAACGAAAATAAAATAAAAAGAAAATGTTATACTTAAGATCCTGCTCCTAAAAAATGTTTAAAGCACATGCATTAAGATACTACACAATGTTACAGTTAATTAACAAAATAAGTAAATATCTTTTGAAAAACTATGTATGAACTTCTTAAAAAAATTCTTTTTCTTCTACGCTTTTTAAGAAAGTAAAGCATTTATTAAATTTTTACATTTCAAACGTCTTTTAAATTTGTTTTTGTAATTTGAATTTGTTTATTTGTGTGCTATTTTAGTGCCAGAATTGATTAATAATTAAACCCACCACATTTCATCTAATATAGAAATTTATTCAAAATATATTAATTTTTCGAAATACAATTCAATAATAAAATTGCGCCTAATCCTAGGTGTACTCCAAAAATTACAAATTTTCTATTTCCGTAAAAGTGGAATTAAAATCCTTTTTTAAACATTTGGCAATTTTTCAAGCAAATGCTTTATAAAAAGCAAATAATTGAATTAAATTCCAGTCAAAGTTACCAACGGTCAAATGTTGCAAGTATTTACATCCGACTATCAAAGTACAAAGTCTTCATTTTGAATATTCAACTAAAAAAAAGAAGTAGGGTCAGTTGGGGTAATTGTAAACGCTTTTTCAATGTTTTAACTTTTGATCCTTCCCTACCTCTTGAATGAATTCAGAGACAAAATTGTGAGCATTGTAGCCACTACTGTACTTCTTGTGAGTAAATGTGTACAAAAATTTTGACATTATGACTATTTGTTAGCGAATGAACTCGCGTTTACAATTACCCCAGAGATCTGGGGTAATTGTAAACAGCGATTTATTTTCGAATAAGGTTGATGCAAATGGAAAATTGTTTTATACACAGTCTGCTTGAAGGCTTAAGAAGTTCGAGAACAATGGTTCTCAATCTGCGGCCAACAGGCCGTATGTGGTCCGCTGAGTTATGTTATGAGTGGGCTGAGATCATTTAACGAGAAATATCTTGCAAAAAATCAAGTAATGCGACAAACTTATGTAAAATTTGTCCCGCAGTAGATCAGTGGGTTTAGCTTGGATCCCACAGAACACTGAAAGTGAAGCACAACTGGCCGTGGTCAACGCTTGGAGGGTGACGACTTCCCGCGACTGATTACTCTGAGACCGAGGGCGCTAAAGGAAACTGTACCTGTAAAATACATCGTCGCTTCAAATAGTCCACTAATTTAGAAATAATTTCCTATGAGGGACCAACCTAGGCTCTCTCGTCTGGGAGCTGGCTCAAAATCATTAAGCCCCTCTGAGCCAAGTGTACTTCCTTCTAGCGGAGCTAAATAATAATCAGTAGGAGCTTCCTTAATTCATGGTCGCCCTGCAAGGGGGGCTTGGATTTCCAAGTGGTATTAGCAACAACAACAACAGTTATATAAAATAGGCACAAAAGTATAGTTTACATCAAAATATAGAGCTTATTGTCCCCCCCCAAAATATTGGAAATAGGATAAATTTAAGTGTTTACAATTACCCCCGCGTCCGAAATTTCTGGGGTAATTGTAAACACCTAACTTGTACATGAAAAATAACAGGGATTATTAAATTCATAACTAAATGTTTTTAGCACCATTCCGTTTGACAAATAAAAATGGTTGAAACCGCTTACATCGCTTTTGTAGATGAGATGGAGAGGAAAATGTAAGATCACTAAATTTTGTTAAACAACTTTTTTCACCCTGTCATTTTCAAACAATGGTAACGCTTCTACAGCTGTTTCAAAACGCACGAAGCTTTTTCAACGTCTTCCCCATGTTGGCAGTTCACTACTCATCCGCAATTAAGTTTTCAAAATCACTACAAGTTTAGTTATGAAGCTTGTTTACAATTACCCCATGTTTACAATTACCCCAACTGACCCTATATAGTTCTGGTTTATGTTATTTAATAAATTTGCGTTATCTTTGTTTTCAACGTTAATGTACATTTAAAAGTAATGTCGCAACTAAGATAATATCGCAATAATATTATTCCTAACATCGAAGTTATACACTAATTAGTACATTGAAAATATTCAGCTAAAAATTTTTACTAATGTAGATAGTTCTGGCTTAAGTTATTTGTAATAAATTTGCCTTATCGTGGTTTTCAACAATTATTTGCATTTAAAAGTAAATCACAACAAAGCTAATTTTGTAATAAAATTATTTTTAACATCGAAGTTAGACACTAATTAGTTCTTTTTTTCTTTACTTCATTAGTGTCGGTAGTAAAAAGAAAAAGTAAACTCATTACTTTGATCGTTTTTTTTCTACAAGAAATAGTGTTTTACGTGTTATTTTAAGAACAATCCGGTCTTGCAAAAAGTTTTTTTTTTGTTACAAGGCTTCAAAGAATATGCTATGGTACAATATATGTTTTAAAATGAAACAAAATGAAAAAAGAATAAGAAAAGCTCTTTATTAGATTTAAACAGTAAGGTGTTTTACATTTCTAGAAATATATTTTAGGACATAGAAAAACGTTAAAGGAAAACTACCAAGATATTCTTAACTGTTAAATATTTTCATTGCATAGAAAACTAAGAAAACCACAATAGGATCAGAGTGGAATGAATAAACAATAGGACTGCATTGTAAGCTCTAGAACTGCTCTAGTACGTGAAGCGAAATTCTCGTTTTGAATTCTCGTAGGAATTCGAACAGATATTAAAGTCTTCCTAAAGGAAAAACCTCCTGGGACGTTCCAAAATAGAGTTACGGTAGAAACAGCATTGTGGGATTTTACTGAAGAGATGCTTTGAGACCTTGTTTTCGTAAAGTAAATGAAGTTTCAGCGATACAAAAGTGGATGTTTGCTTCGTAAGGAGCAAATTTAACTTTGTTAGCTTATAATTAAAACATCATTAGTCATGAAAATTTCTCTGATGGAAATGGTGAGTAACTTATTCTGTCTTTCTGGTATCTTCTATGGTAAATCTATGCTTTTTCTCTTCTTCATTGTGTCATTCATTGTGACAAAAAAAGTTTTTATTTTTTGATTTGGAGAAATACCGAATAGCATTAAAGGAGCAATTTGAGTGATTTAGAGAGGGGTATAGTTCACAATCCCGTTGACTTTCTGGCGAGTTTAATATTCGTTGAATTTTGTTCGTATTGTTAATGTGCCTTGACAAGATTACACATGGGGATGGACAACAGCTTCACAGTCAACCAAAATATAAGACATGCAATGAGCCATAAGGCCGGGACCGCGTGTATTTCCCGACTAACGGATTTTATCTTCTCCGAAGAGTACGCTCTGCAAGAAGTGACCTAGTCCCCCCCTATCATCAAGCGAACGTTTTTTGACTGTTTAGACTGACTCTTTTCTGTGCCCCTTTTTATATGTGTGTGTATGTGTATGTGTTTTTTAAAAATCTCATCTTCTTTTTTTATTCTATCTCTTTTTTATCATTTTGTTTGTACCCTATTGTCTTTCATTATTTAACTTTAATGCTTTTATATCAGTTATCAGTTTTATCAATTATCAGTTTTATCGTTTCCGTAACAACTTAAATTTATCGTCATATTGCAACCACCCACTCAATGCAACATAGTACTTGCTAAATTCATATTCTTAGGAATTTAAGTCTCGCTGTCGTCCCTCGACTACCCTACGCTGGTGAAGTCATTGCATGACAGGAACAGTACAGGCTAGCCAGAGGCATAAATAAATAAATAAATAAATAAATAATGTGTCTTGAGGAAGTTTACTTAATTTAATCTTAGCGCCGTAAATGTGGAATGCTTCGATGTAGTTCCCAACTTAAGGCAATGACAATATGATATTAGTCACAAAGTAGGAATTACTAGGAGGAGTCTAACCTTATTTTCATATGAGACACCAATAGTATCACGTGGCTTAGGAGAGAATTGCAGGTTAATTATAAGCATAGATAACTTGTTCTCATGATCTAATGCTCAATTTTTCCGTAATTAGTGAACTCATGTCAAAAAAATTTATTTTCTCATACTAATTTAACATTAATGACGGCTTCTACTCCATAACTCTGGGTTTGAATACCGGCCTTAATCCTCGCCGTGGATGCTATTGCTTGCTTGTACTAATTCTTCCCATCACGACCCATGTACGGGCTCAAAATGTACCTTATCGTGGAAGCAAGCCCCCCAATGGTTCTTACGGGCATTTTGTGCTCTGCCTATGAACAGGGGACAAACATGAACAAGATGGGCACTAGCTAGAGGTAAACTTAAGTAAAAATATCGCTAGCAGATACCTTTTGCAATTTGGGTGATTAAAATATGTCGCCGACAATTTTCCCTCTCTATTTCTCTCTCTTTTCTTTTTTTTTTGGCGACTATGCACGCATGAACATGAGAAACTCAAAACAAGCAGCTAGGTAAAGATAGTTGCAATGTCAATGCTGGAGAAAAATTGCCATATTTGGTGCTTTATCGCGTGCTCCCAGCTAGCAAAACTACCGTTAAAGGCTCTAAATACATATCATCGATATTCCTGCTCTTGAAAAATCAATAATTTGTGTTATTAAAAATGTTCCATACTTTGTAATGCTCTAAAAATCAATTTAATACCTTTTTTTTTTTCAAATTTATCACACAGTTTCAATTAATTTCGTAACGATTTTTTCCAAAGGTATGCGCTTGATTTGCAAAAAAATCTCTAAGAAACCGAATTGAATATCTTGGATTTTCTTTTCAAATGCGAGAGAGGATGAAGAGATAATCGTAAATGTCATCATTTATCAAAGCCTACGCAAGCTGAGGAGGTCGATTAAGAAGAAAATCCTCCAATAATGATACAGTCCATCTGAAACAAATTCTCCCTTTTCTTTTGTATCAGAATCGGAGTTATATTTTCTTGTTAGGAAGAAAAGAAAGCTCTAAGACTGCGTATTGTTAGTAAAGTAAATCTTTGACACTACATACTTACTAAAGTTAGTGATTTATTATCAGCTAGCTCTGAATATGTTGCACCTAATTTTTATTATAAAGAAAGGCTATAGTATTTGTCAAAGCATGGTCAAATATATGAAAAGTTTTTGCTTTTACATTTTCATCAGGACTTGAATAATTTTGTGATAATATATCGTCACATATTTTGAACATTTAGTCATCTCGGAATAAATCGAAATTTGATAACTTGAAACTTTCCATACCTCAAAAAACACCTTGCACTTTGATTAGTTTTTGAAATTTAAATTTATATCCTCAACTAGAAAATTTTATTGCCGGAAACTCAATTTTCTTCCTCACTCAAGCTATGTTCTTTCTTCCTTTCGGCTCTTTATTACATGTCTTAATGTAATTTTACCTCTTAGACTCGAAGTTTCACTCTCCTACTTTCGATAACTCGAAATTTTCGCTTCACTCAAATTATTTCCTTCCTTTCAGCTCCGTACTATTTCCAGTCCCTCAAATCTACGGTTTTCGAAATCCCATCTTACTTAAAATTTGGACAATCAATTTTCCGTATTTCATTTTCTGAATTAACGATACCTAGCTTTTGCTAAAATAAACTAAAGACTATATGAAAAATGATGAAAAAATGCTTTGTGGTAGAAGATGAGTAAAAGGAGAAAACGACGTGAATAAACCAAGCATTTGTGTTAACAATATTTTTTTCACTAAAAAATTCTCTCCCCCCCCCCTCAAGCTCCGTATTATTTCCAATCCCTCAAATCTACGGTTTTCGAAATGCCATCTCAAAATTTGAACAGTCAGTTTTCCGTATTTCACTTTCTGCAGGAACGATACCAAATTTTTGCTAAAATAAACTAAAGACTAGATGAAAAATGATCAATGCTTTGTGGTGAAAGACGAGTAAAAAGCAAAAAACAACGTGAATGAAGCACAAACATTTGAGTTGACAATTTGTGCTTTATTATATTTGTGCTTTTGCGTTTGTCTTGATTATTTGTTCTTTTTTTGTTTTTTCCTCTTCAGACTAAAGACTAACCTTTGCTAAAAATGTGGCACGAACTTTACTGACTCGTGACCAGACGTGACCACGAAAAAAAAAATTCACATTTGGAAAATTATCCAAAAATAGTAATACCCATTAAAATGCTCTGCATGGATGTTCTAAATAAAGTATGACAAGTGTTCATTTTGCGTCCATTTTTGAAAAACGTCCATACATAGTACTACATTTTTCGAAATAGTTTTCACTGGGTTTTCGATAACTTGAATTTTCGTTATCTCGAATTGTATTCCTTCCCTTAAATTTCGAGACAGAGTTGAATACCATTTAACGGAAAGTAAGACCAACAACAGATATTTCAAATTTTAAATAGATGTAAGAATGGCTAATGTGGCAACCCGTTTAGATAAGGAAGTAGATTATTTTAATCCTTCGCAAGCATTATAAAAATAGGTTGGTTTTTAAAATTAATTAGTACTTTTTAATATATAATTGAGATTAAGTTAAAAATAATAAAGGACTATGATTTGCCTATTAATTTTCAATATTTCAGCCATTTGGTTCAAATAACAGTTACTATCATGAAAATCGGTTCTATTTTACTTTTTCGTATATTACTGTATTCAGATGAATAGCGAAGACACTGTCTTGAATCAAATTCTTTCTACAGATGAATCGGGATCTCCTCTGGGATTAAGAAAAATTGTTTTTTACTCTTCTATCTCTTGAAAGAAATTTTTAGAGCAGAATGAAGTGTTACCCCAACAAGAACTAATGAAATACTTGTCTACTGCATGACAGGCACTCATATTTTTCTCTTTTACCTCTGATTTTCGCCGATTAGGAGCAAAACATTTCATTAAAAGTGTCGCATCTTAAATTTAAAGAGCACGAAATTCCTTCTATAACATACGAAATTATTTCTTTCATATTTTTCACTTCCCTATTTTGTGGATATTGTCAATTTTTTAAACAAAAAATTATTTAAATGTAATTGACAATGCAAAGTTAAGTGTTATAGTTGAAATTTATGAAATAATTAGTTTTAAACATAAAAATATCACTATATTTTTTAATTTTTTACACTTACGCATTCGTTCTTTAGCTTGCAATATTTATCTTATAAACTTAACCTTTAACTTCTGCGACAAATAGTTTGGCATAACTACTGTGAGAGGTCTCATTAGACCTCTCGGGAAAAAAACTTTAAAATTGTTATTTTTATATACTAAATAAAATGATATAATATTACGATTACTTCTAAACTCTTAATTTAGTTAAATAAATTTATAAAGCATAAATAATTTAGTTTATGCAATTTAAATCAGATACAAAAAGGAATTTTCGAATTTTAGGTGGGAAAGTAACTACTTGGTCACACAGCAGTAGACAGTTAACTTTCTCTTCTTACTCTCTTCTTTCTTTTTTGTTTTAGACACCTTCATACCTTAGACAGTTTTACCAAAGGTTGAATTATTCGTTCAAAGATACAAAAATTTTCTAGAACTAAAAATAAAATGATCTGTACTTATATTTTAAAATGCATTATCTCGAAGCAAACAATAGCCATTATACAAGCGAAGTAAGTCCAAAAGGTTTTATGATTCTCAATAGAAAAGCTACTGTGAAACTTAACTTTATTGCTATTTAGCGTGCAAAATGCATACTTACATCTCCTTTGCAGCAATGGTGACGTTCGTAAAGCCTTTCGAATGATCTCGTAAAACTTAACTTCTACAGTATTACTTAGTAGGAGTGTCACGCTATTTTGTCATTAATAGTTGCCAAATCTATAAAATCCCACAAACTTTTACTTTAGGAAAATAATGTTAGGCAAGACATTTGGTGAAAAAAAAAGTAACTTTAGTTTGGCGACTCTTAAAGTATTACCTTTTAGAGCTTAGGGTGTGATAAGGAAACGAATTGCTTGTATTTGAATTTTATTTGTTTTAGTAACGTAACATTCAGTGCCCCGACTTAGGATTTCGTAATTCTATGTTCTATGTTTTTTAATGTCACAAAAACAATCTAAAATGTTTTTTTCTGTCAACTTTTTAAAAGTTCAAGCAAGACTTCGACATAAAATTCGATAAAAGTTAGGAAAAGAAGGAAAAAAAAAAACCTGATTTTAAGAAATTTCATAGGTGTATGAGAATTGAGTATTTTTTGTGTAGTAGAGAAAAAAAAAACGGAAGATGAATATTTTAATTGCTTTATTGGAACATAAACCGTTTATCAGAAAATGTGTTGTTTTAAATCTTTATACGATTTTCAAAATTCTCAAAGTTAATATTACTAGAGTCCTTTTTATTTTGGTTGCAGTGATAAAAAAGAAACGTCAGACATAATTTTTTCTAATTGAATTTTTTTGTTTGTGGTGAAATTTAAATGTAGTCGTAAGGAGATAACTAAAGACGGGGATTACAATTCTAAAATATAGGGAAAAGATCTGATTAAAACATCTAATAAGACCTTTTCCTTATATTTGCAAACAAAAATAAATTGTAAAGTACTTATTTAGTGCAAAGCTATAGTTAAGACGAGGGGAAGTCAAAAAGCATAGGCAGTATTGCAATTTTTTGCACTAGGGTTTGCTACCACGGCTTGTATCCAGCGCTGAATTAGAGTCGTCTGCAACACTTGTGGACTTATATGGAACTTTTCACCTTTTACTGGGGGGGGGGGGGGGGAACTTGTCACCTTTATTCCCGCGATAGTCGTTGGATCGTTCCAGGGCAGCTCCATTGTCGATTTGAACCAATGAGATCACATCTTTGATCACATTCCGCAAAACAAAAGGCAGAAAGAATTGGAACTTAAGTTGCTGGAACACCCATATAATCCAGACCTAAATTTAAGTCATTTTTATATGTTTGGACCTTTGAAGAAAGCGTTCAGCTCAAGGGACGAAGATTTTCAACAGATTCAGAAGTCATTGATGCGGTGAAAAATTGATGAAACCAAAAAACTTTTTTTTTTCCAACGGAATAAAAAACTTGTGAAACGTTGGGCAATGTGCGTTTAACGCAGGGAGCTTGTGTAGGAAAAAAAATGCATATTTCCAGTTTTCCATTATTAGAATAAATACCTCTTTTCTCAAATGTCCCTTTACGTTTTGACTGCCCCTCGTATATCTCCTATGGTAAAAGGTATAGGACTCAAAACATAAAGGCAGAAAAAAAATGCTATTTTGCAAGAGTTGAGAACTATAATGTCTTTAATTTTTACACACACAGTTTCCATGTTAAATGGCTACCACTTTATTTTTTTATTGTTATTGGCAAAATTTATTAGTTGACAAAAATTGTAAATTTGTTCAAAAAAGAACTAAATCGTTTAGTATTAAATGAACATACATGCTGAATGTTTCATTCCGATCCTGTCAATAAAGCAGAATCCAATAATTGAAACGTGAAAGGTAAAAACCAACAAGTAAGATTAGGTACTACGAGATTGAGGGGATTAATAGAAAACGAATTGAAATTCTCTGAAAAGAATAGAATTGTTTTCGAAAATAAATTGGCATTCTCATTCCTGCAAACGATTTCAGTGGCTGATACTTTAATCTAGTTCGCGAAAAATCAATTCCATTTAGCTCGAAGAAAACTTTTGATTTCACCAGTGAAAAGGGCTGCTACAGGGTTTTACAAACAACACAGACTTTTGTAATTAATTTTATGTATTAGTTAAAGGGTTGCCTTTGAGCTGAATAAGGTTTTCAATTTAAATAACTCAATAACTTACACGAAACGATTTATCATTTAGTTTTTTACAGATAAATAAATTTGAAAGTAAGAACAAACAATTTTTAGGTACTATAATCTAGTTTGTCAGAAACCAATTACATTTAGCTCATAGTAAAGTTGATTTCTCCGTAAAAATGATTATTGAATTAGAAACATTTAGTTAATAAAACTTATAGTTTCTAGCTTTGCACTCCACAAGTCAATTTTTACATCCTCTATACGGCTTACGATAGGTAATTTAGATAGACGCAAGACATGTAGCTAAAACGTAAAGATAAACTAAATTATATATAAATAAGTCGGATAGAAATCTAATTTCTTCATTTTTTGTCTCCGTCACAAGCACACTATCCTATCACCACGAAATGATGTGGTATGAAGCAGAATGTTTTTGAAATATGACAAAAATCTTCAAGAAAAGCATTTTTTTACTTTATATTTTTAGGGCTCGCATTTGTTCATGAACGAAGGGATAAGCCTCCCCCCCTCCCCCCCCAAAAAAAAGAAAAACCTGCTTCATTTTACATGTGGTCCATATTTGTTTTTTTTTCTTTCTAATAGGCTGCTTATGGCCACTAGCCTGTGCAAGATCTAGTGTATTTCCTGGAAATCGACATGCATTCTTTCAAGTAGCACCACTATCGGCGAATGCCATTGTCACATGAGGATAATTTAGACGTCTAGTTTCTTCACTGGAAGTTGAAGCACCTGGATTTTGACGATGCGAAACTACACTAGGAATTTAATTTTTTCGAGAGTATCCAAACCAAATGGATACAAAGGGATCTTTAACACACACATGTCGCATAATTGAGGAGTTACCAATCAAAAGCACACATGTCCATTTCAACAAAAATTGTGTTAGCAGCTGATTCAAATATTACTGGATGGTTCCTAATATTTGAAAGTTTTCTCTCAACAATATTAATAAGACTAAATTAATCTATATAAATACATAAATGTATTTTTCCATAAAAGGTTACTTAGAAACACGTTTCTCGTGAATTGAAAAAAAATCGTTTAGAATGGACAGGTGGGGTTTTGATCGGTACCTCCTCAATTATACGACATGGACACTCGGTTTTCTGCAACTCGAAAAGCCATCGTCATTGGTCGGGGTTTGAACCTCTGTATCTTGCGCATAAAAAGCCGGTATCAAACCATTACGCCACCGTTCCGGTATGTGTGTACCATATACCTTATATCAACTTTGGGCGAAATTCACTCAACCGCTTCAGCTGCAGGGCGCTGTGTATATATTTAGGTAGGGGTAGCCTAATTATGATTATCAGGGTGTTTGAAGATTTTCAAAAGTTAAGTTTGGTTACTTTTTCAGGACCGTTCGGTGATGCATCGGATAGTGATTCTGCCGGACATCGGCTATCCGGTGGTCTCTGCATTAGGTATCCGTTCGGAGTCTCCGGCTCGAATGTTTGACACTTATAAATTCTATACATAAACATTCCACAGCTTCTAAATACGAAATAAGTTTGTAATTTACATCTATTTTCAAAACATGTAAATTGCATTTTAAAGATCAAATCTGACATACCGGATAACAGGGTATTTCGTGGAGTGGCCGAATCGGAGTCCAAATATTAAAAACTTGTCTGATACCGGATATCTTTTTGGGGGAAGGGGGGGGGGGGTCTCGTTGGAAATAAAATTTTCCTGTCCTATTCGTAATTTTCGTTACTTTCGTGACCGATTTCCAAATTCGTGACTTTTTCGGGATTTTCTTGACCTGTACAAACACTGATCATCTTATATACAAACACACCCATATACACATATATTGACGTAACAAGCAATAGGACTGAGTAGATGAAACACGTATAAGGAAAAAATGCTTGAGATATGCTCCAATTATTTAGGAAAGAAAGAATGAAAGACTAAAAATAAAAAGTAAAATTCTATTTTCAAAGTCATCTCCATAAAAAAAATCAAGCATAAGTTAGTTTAGTAATTTATCATCAGTCTATAAAATTTCCTTGAACCCATATTTAAGCGTTTTGTAGCCGTGAGCATGTACTATCGTTTGAGCCAAACCTTGTGTGAGTGTTGCATCATTAATTTAATCAGCGATGCATTGATAAAAATCTGTGAAACTTTCCTGGCAAATTCTTTGGTACTACGGACACATGCAAGGAAATTTGATGAATATGTGCGAAGATTTATTCCGTTGGGTTGTCGAGCCTTTTCTTTAGATTCAGCGCTCATGAAAAGGCCCTTTTCAAAGCATGGTTGCATTTGACTTGCAAATTTTAAAAGCGATCAAATCCTGATGACATTTTACTGCGTGGAAATTAATTTTGGAACATAAATTTAGAACAGTTCTAGCCAGTTGCTATATTTTATTAAATATCTCTCATAAGACTTTGAAATTCATAAAACAATTTTATGAAAACTACGGAACAAAATATTTTTTGTACCCAAGTTTTCCAATTATTTTTTAATTTTCCAAATTTCCTTTTTTCCCAATTGTCTATAGTGCTTTTACAGTTATTATGTATTAAAAAGCATGGAAAAAAGTAAATAAATACAATAATAAATAAAGCTTATTTATGCATTACTCAAAAAGAAATATTCAGTCTGTTGCATCCACATATAAATTAACGCGCCATCTAATTTATTGTAAAAGCACAAAATAAAATAAAAAATAGCGACTCCCCTTCATTTCGCTTCTTTGCATTTTACAATTTTTACAAGTTTTATATAAACTGAAACTGCATGTTGGCCTTAGAATCAATGGCTAGATAGTTTTTACACAAAATTGTATTTTATTTTATGAAGCCTCAAAACTGAGTTTTAGCCTTTTAAGAAGAACTACTTAATTTAAATGTAATCATCATTGCATTTAGAAATATTTATTACACATATTCTGACGAGGTTTAGTTTCATGAATTGTAATTCGGGTGCAACATTCTTGATTCTGTGATTCTTTTGAAAAAGGTTAATCAGACCAAGTGCGTTCCCCAGCGATTGGTACCAACTCTTTCCGTGGCACCGCAATGAGTGTGGTACCATCGCCTAATGAAAATTTGGCGTCCAGTTCCCACTTGAAAGGTGAGCACCTGGACTCCGTTGATGTGAAATTACACTATGAATTTAAATTAGCAGAAAGTTTCCAAGCCATATGCTCACTCAAAGAATCTTTTACATGCCGCATAAACATACGGCATGATCGCAGACGATTTTCTGCATCTTGAAAATTCACCGACACTACCAGGCATGACCTGGCAGTGTCGGTGACCTGGGGCGTACGAGCCCCACGCCTGACCAAGATGCTTCCGTGCCGGTGGCTATGTGTAATTGAAGATATAAAACAAAATTCTACATGTTTTACTAACCGTTACCTTTGTGGGAAGAATTAAAATACGAGAGCAACGCTGTCACGTGGACAAATTGCAAAATATATCATATTATTAAAAAGCATACCATACATTTAAATTCCTTAATTTTATTATTAAAACAAAAATTGAAACTAAACTTTTATGTTTTTATTGAAATTTGGTATCATTTCTTTCATTATCGATTCTTTGATTATTATATGTAATTTTTTGCCTATAATACAGCGAAATAAATAAATAAATATAGAAATAAAATGAAGAAAAATAAAATTCAAAACTTCTATATTCTTTAAATTGTGCAAATTATCAAAAACAAACAAACATGATTCACGATTTTTGCGGTAAAGAAATCTGGTTAGTTTGAACATTTTTTAAATTAGGCGGTTTGCCATTTTTGCTGCACTGAAAGAATAGCTCACTTCTCAAGTATAAAATGCTCAATTTGTTATAAAAAGATATATTTTCAAAATCTTCTATTGTAGAGCAAGAAATGAAGAAACAATTTTTGTGGTACATTTTATTTATTTAAAAGCCCGAAACATAAAGTTATTTTTAAATTAAGTGTTTGGCAAAAGAAAAAAAAACAGGAACTATGCAATTAAATTTAGATTATATGTATAAACAAGAAGTTCTGTCTAGAACTATACGAGCCTACTTTCCCGTATACACCAGCTTCAAATTTATAATCTAGCTATCTCTCTCTCTTTCTCGTTTAGCTTTAGTTCTTAATTGCTTCAAATATGCCATTTTCAACGGTTAATACAGATTCGTTCAATCATTCATTTATTCAGTCATTCATGTATATATTCACTCATTTATTCATTCATTATTTTGCTTATTCATTTAATCTTTCATTAATTCAAAAATATTCTTGAAAATCCCGATCAAAAAATTTCATAAGAAAATAGGCTCGTTAGTTCTGGATGAACTTTTTATCTGTATCTGTTCTACGTCATAAGAGCTTTCCGATAAAGTTTGTTCCAAGCAAATCGGCATGTTAGATCAGGATTTATATAGGATTGAAATTTACCCGTAAGCACTATGTTAATTTTTTTTTGAACTGTTCAAAATGAACAATAAAATAATTTTTGGAAAAAAATAGAACCGAATTCAAACTGTAAATTGCGCTAAAAAGTAAAAAATAAAATTATTCTGTAAACAACTTCGATACGACTTTTAAACATAATTTTTGAAGCCGGTGCAAAATTATGACAGTCTAATTATAATTACGCCATGCGTTATTTTACATTGAAACTGTTGCAAAATGTACGCAACTTATATTTGTAATTGGTTCATAGTTACAAAAGGAATCATGCATCAAAATTCCTCAAAATTTCGCACCGACTTCAAAAATTATGTTTAAAAGTCGTATCGAAGTTGTTTAAAGAATAATTTTATTTTTTACTTTTTAGCGCAATTTACAGTTTGAAGTCGGTTCTATTTTTTTTCGAAAAATTATTTTATTTTATTTTTTTTGAGTGTAAATACATTTTTATATAAATACTCTATCTTTAAAATATACATATCAAAGGGGAAACCTTAGAGGGAGTGACACTAAAAACTGACCGTTTGTGTGATAAATTTCGTTTTTGAGATCGATTTTAAAAGGTCACTAGAGCAAGCAAACCGATTGGATTTAATTTCTTCTTCAGAGAAGCCTTCGGTCAATTTCTTGTTATAATTGCTTTTAATATTACATCTTAATGGCAACACTCTTTTTTAACAATGAGTTTCATGTTTATCAACAATTTTCCCAACAAAGAAAAATCAAGCCTAGCCTTTCCAATTAAAATGAAAAAATACTTATTTTTCACCCAGAACATTTTTTCTAAAAAAACAGATATAGTCAAGTTAAGTTGATGTGCGATATTTGAGTTAGACGACCCTCTATCGCCCAAAGAAAAAATAATCAAAATCGGTTCATTTAGTCAAAAGTTATGGATGAAAAAGCAAAAAAATGACCACATTTCAGCCTATAACTTTTTTCTATTTATGGAATATGGTCAAACCAAGATATGGGACCTATGGGAAACTACCCTCTATCGATTAAAAAAAAATCATGAAAATTGGTTCATCCAGTAAGCAGTTATGAGTGGACAAACAAACAAAGAAAAAACAAGAAGTTCCGTCTAGAACTATACGAGCCTACTTTCCCGTATACACCAGCTTCAAATTTATAATCTAGCTTTCTCTCTCTCTTTCTCGTTTAGCTTTAGTTCTTAATTGCTTCAAATATGCCTTTTTCAACGGTTAATACAGATTCGTTCAATCAGTCATTTATTCAGTCATTCATGTATTTATTCACTCATTTATTCATTCATTATTTTGCTTATTCATTTAATCTTTCAGTAATTCAAAAATATTCTTGAAAATCCCGATCAAAAAATTTCATAAGAAAATAGGCTCGTTAGTTCTGGATGAACTTTTTATCTGTACATGTTCTACGTCATAAGAGCTTTCTGATAAAGTTTGTTCCAAGCAAATCGGCCCGTTAGATCAGGATTTATATAGGATTGAAATTTCCCCGTAGGCACGATGTTAATTTTTTTTTTGAACTGTTCAAAAATGAACAAAAATTGTTCAAATCAATATTTCACGCCAAGAACTTCTTTCAGTGAGCTTGTTCATTGGAACTTGGATCTTGTACCCAGAGTTTACATAATTTGCTTCATTTTCGCCCATAGGCGCTAATGTTAAAATTTTTTGAACTGTTCAAAATTGAACAAAAAATTGTTCAAATCAAAAAGTAAAACATGGAAATGAGATGTCCTCACCGAGATCTTTCCAATGCAAAAAGAATTTTTCGAATCGGACAATTCGTTCAAAAGTTATTAGGGGGGGGGGGGGGACAGACCGACAGACACACTTTTTCCCCATCTCAAAACCCTACTTTCAAATTTTTTATTTTTCAATCTTTATTTAATTACTTAATTTATTTTTGACTTTTCTTGATTTCTAACGATATTTTCACGATACATTAAGCCTTCTTTCATGCTTTATTATTATTTTCTTTACTTTTACGGGAAAGTAGGCCAAAAAAGATAATGATGCATGTAGCCTCTAGATAGTTGTTTAGTCATTTATAAGAAACAGGTGTTTTCGTAATAAGCTGTTTTTAATTGAGTGAAATACGCTGGGGAGCACAAAATAGAAAACAATTTAGTTTACCACAAATTTTGACTGAACTACTAACATACGGAAAGACCGTTTTTCCTACTACTAAGGAACTCTACTTATTTCAAAGTTTCAAGAAATGTCAATGTTGTGTAAGGACCGGAAAGTCTTACGAAGTACATTAAAGGGCCAGTAAATTATTTAATAGACATTCAAAAATCATTAATACAATTTCTCCGATTTGCATTGGTGAAAATATTTCAAATATGAAAGCGTCTGATTCCGAAACATATTTTCCAAAACTCTACCGAAACCAATATGACTAATACAACAATAAAACTTTTGAATAAACTTTACTGTGTTCTTTGTTTTCTTCTTTTAGGAATTTATAAAAGTCTTACGGTAAGACAGTATGCATTCAGAGCGGCAGTCGATTAATTTAAAATGTCAAGTAGATTAAAATTGCATGAGCTTTTGATCCACAAGGCTAGAGTAGTTATGGGACACGAGAATGATTAAAGGAATTAGTTATTTGTGCGAAATATTAACGTTTCCACTCATTAATTACTGTCTTCATCCATTGCTGCAGCACAGTTTTGACAACAGTTAGTTTTCGCGAAATTTATAAAGTTGTATTTACGAACACGATTTATTCATAGAGCAAAGCGTCTCTGATTGATGTTTTAGAGAACGAATGAGAATGTGATTCTTTTGAGTTGCAACGGTTAATTAAACTCTTTCATTCTTGGAAACAAAAGATGTATGCCTCAAGTGATAAACGTGTTTACCTGAATTTGTGATGAAACACTGATTAATGATAAAATATCGTATCGAAACATTTGTTACAATTGCTATGAGTGCGGTTTTTATATGAAATAAGGCTGTCAATGCAGGAAATTATAACGCACTATTTGTTTCTGAAATCGTAAAACCATGCACCCAGAAATGTTCTGCCATGATTATAAGTTAAAATTATGAAAATAGTTGCTCCCTACAGTGTGTTTACTACCCTGTTCGGACCTACGTAGAGTTCGGACAGTGATGCATCCAAAAATTTGTTAACGGTCATGAGCATTAGTATATAATCATGAAACTAGTGGGATTATACAGTGTGGTTATACCCTGTTTGGACTTACGTAGAGTTCGTAAAGGGATGTACCCAAAAACATGTTGTTAACGGTCATGAGCATTAGTTTATAATCATGAAACTAGTGGGATTATGCTGTGTCGTTATAACCTGTTTGGACCTACATAGAGCTCGTAAAGTGATGCACCCAAAAATGTGTTTTGTTAACGGTCATGAGCGCATTAGTTTATAATCATGAAACTAGTGTGATTATACAGTGTGGTTATAACCTGTTTGGACTTACGTAGAGTTCGTTAAGTGATGCACCCCAAAATGTTTTGTTAACGGTCATGAGCATTAGTTTATAATCGGGAAATTAGTGGGCTTATACAGTGTGGTTATACCCTGTTTGGACTTACGTAGAGTTCGTAAAGGGATGTACCCAAAAACATGTTGTTAACGGTCATGAGCATTAGTTTATAATCATGAAACTAGTGGGATTATGCTGTGTCGTTATAACCTGTTTGGACCTACATAGAGCTCGTAAAGTGATGCACCCAAAAATGTGTTTTGTTAACGGTCATGAGCGCATTAGTTTATAATCATGAAACTAGTGTGATTATACAGTGTGGTTATAACCTGTTTGGACTTACGTAGAGTTCGTTAAGTGATGCACCCCAAAATGTTTTGTTAACGGTCATGAGCATTAGTTTATAATCGGGAAATTAGTGGGCTTATACAGTGTGGTTATACCCTGTTTGGACTTACGTAAAGTTCGCAAAATGATGCACCCAAAAACGTTCTGTTCACGGTCATGAGCATTAGTGTATAAACATGAAAATAATTGCCCAATTACAGGGTGGATATACTCAGTTTGTACCTACACAGAGTTCGTTCTGATAGACGTTTGCCATTGAACGTATGTATATACACTGTTAGAAATTTCATCATGAAATTACGGTTAAATAACCGGCAGCAGTTTGCCCATCTAATTCACCGTTAAATTTACGGTTTGGAACATTTTTCTATCTTTACGGGACCTAAATCATTTCCAATCAGCTTGGTTAAAAAAGCCGTAAATACAAAAGTTTATGGTTTTATAACCATTTAAAAATGGTTTCAAAACAAAATTTTTAACCTTTTTTGAACCATTTCGAGGCGTAGAAACCGTAAACGAATCGGGTGTATGGTACACCAACTTTGCGCTCTAGTCATTCGGCCATCTACACCACGTAAAGCGGCCGTTTATTTATCAATAAATCTTCTTTTCCAACAGGCAAATTGCCTTAAAATTGAGATTTCAGTTTTTGATTGGATCCAAAGTCATTTTTGGTCTAAATTTACTGTATATTGACGAAAATCATTTTATTTGCTGTAAAAATTAAATTACATCCAAGCTTCAGCAGCTCAAATTATGGGTTCGCTCGTTCGTAAACAGTTCGGGAATCCGATGTCTACAATTTTTGATTTACGTGTGTATGTGTTTCTATTTAGTACTACTGCTTAAGCCACTTTTCTTCTTCTTTTTTTATATACACATGCATATTTGAACTGATAAATCTTTATTATATTTTAACAACAACGTACGACCGGTAAGGTTTCGCAACCAAGATGGACGCCCGATTCTTATTGAGCGCTTGAAAATGACGGTTATTTAAACGTTCTTTAGAATAAACAGAGAATAAACGATTTTTTTCACAATCAGCAGTTTGAGTACCATCTTTTTAATGATTATTAAACTGTTGTAATTAAATATGGTAAAGTAACAATCAAATAAATGGTTATTTTACTATTTTCTTACGGAAATTTTTAACAGTGTATGTTATGAAGACCAAGCAGAAAAGAAATTTGCAGCAGGAAAGTATTAGCTCAGATTTTTGCTATTAGGTAAGAACGAGGGAACCACAACCCTCTAATGATACATTTTAAGCATAGGGGTATCAAGGAGGGCGAATATATTTGCAGCCGTTTACTATATTTTTTTGTAGTTATTTACTATAATTGTTGTGACTTAATGGGGTTCATACGTGCAGTCATTTACTATATTTGTAATTATTTACTATAGTTGCTGTGGCTTAATGTGCACCATATTTGAAGTCAATTACTACATTTGTAGACACTTACGATAGTTTTTGTCATTTAAGAGAAATTTTGGCGAACGAAATTACTTTTAGGATTTTTTAGTTCTTTAACGTCTTTTATATTTTCTGAATTTAAATTAAAAAACTATCTTATTTATTATTTTCTTTAATCTTCAATTTAAAGGACATACGATATCCGATAATTTAAAGGAAAAGAGATTGCATTTATTGTAAAGTTCGTGACATAATTTTATTAGTATTTAAGAAACTGCAAATTAAAATTAAGATAAATAAATAAACAGCAATTTTCAGAATTTCAGCAATTCTGAAATTTTTCCGCAAAAGATAGAGCACATCTTTCTGATCGATTTCTGCGATAAGATAAAGTTTCAAAAGTGTGTTGTAAAATTTTTCCAGGGTGAGGTTAAGTGGATAATAAATTCGTTAGAAAGTAAACAAATAAAATTTTATGATGCACGCAGCATCATCAATGAGAGCATTTTACTCTGGAAAAAAGAAAATGTGTGCAAGTCATTCAATGGATTTGTTTGGGTAGAGATCAAAATTTCCCACGATCACCAGAAAGGTGTAAACTGCTGTAATTTTCAACGTTTTATTTCTGTTTACAGAGATGCATTTAAAAGAACGTGTACACTTGAAATGTGACTACATGCAATTATACTTTATTTCACATTTTGACAGAATTTTCAGAACCATCACTTTAAAAACAAAAGAAAAAGTTAGAAAAAGAATGGATAGGAAAGATTAATTGTACTGATGGAAAAGGAATTTTCTCCATTACTGCATAAATACGGTATCATATTGTAATTTTTGCTCCATATGGAGGGGAAAATTCAGAAATTCTTCCATTGTTAAGAATGATTTTTCAGCGATGGTTCAAACAATTTTGAACCGAGTGGTGTTCAATCGCGAAATTTTTCTATCATCAACGAATCTGATAGAAGTCAAACATTTAAGCAATAATAAATTTACATTAAAAAAATATAAAACGGTTTTTGTCATGGCTTAGAGGAAATTTTGACTTTAAAAAAAACTTATGGAAACTAAATGATGGTTTTTACTATATTGCAAATGCAGACCTAATTATTTAAAAGCTCAATATATCGTTTTTATAAAGAATTTTAGCTTAATCCCATGTTATTTACTCCGCAAGAGAAAAACAAATAATTACTTACAAATAGTTTGTATTAAAAATTAACATTCATAGAAGAGTTGGATTGGAGGCAATTTTAATTACATCATTGTTCAACTGTTATATTGTTTAAGAGCATAGGATTTTTTAAAGCAGAATTTTTGTTCACGTATTTTGAGCTTTTTTCACTTAAAGGAATTTTTTTAACGCATGGAAGAATTAAATAGAAGCATTGCCGTGAAACTCTATCGAAGACAAAAGCAAGTTACAATCATTTTAATCAAACTTTCTGTTAAGCTATCAGATATATAGTGGAACCCCGCCATTCGTCTGCCTCGCTATTCGTCCAACTTGTTCAAGTAAAATTCAACTCGCCATTCGTACTTGTCCCGCGATTCGTACGGCTCCAGGTGCGAACTGGGTTGCCAGTTTGGCTTTTTGTAAGAAAAAAATTGAGAAATTATGCTCATTTTGAACTCGTCTGGAAATAATCTGTGTGGCGTTTTGGATTTTTTAAAAGTTTTTACTGACAATTTTAACTTCCTAAGGGGGCAGTAAGAGGAAGTGGTTAAAGAACTTTCTTCTTCAGAGGAGGAAAGTAGTAAGGAAGTAAGTTCCTTTGCAGAAATTAAAGAGCTGTGTGAACCCTGCGAGAAAACAGAGAGTGGGGGAAAAATGGCATCCCAACACTTTTATGGTCAACAGCATTAACTTGTTCAACGCTAATGTTATTGACAATTTTAGAAAAATTCTGAACAATCGTCAAAGGCGGACAACATTGGGGAGGTTTTTAAGAGAAAGAAACCCAATATTCTTCTAGTGCAAAAAGACAGAAAAAAGAAAGAACAGCAAAAAACGGAGAAAACACCTGAAGGGATGTTACCTGATGTTTTTATAGAAGAGGACTCTTCCAACCATTTCTCTTACTCGAGCATCTCAACATTCCACTTATGCCATCAGCTCACCTCAGTACAAATGAAGAGCAGTTAAATTTTTATTTATCTATAATTTCATGTACAGTACTGTACATTTGTTTTTCATAGGTTTAAATAAGCAGCCATCTGTGGGTCTGGAACGGATTAATCCAATTTACATTGTATATTATGTGAAAAAATAATTCGCCATTCGTACAACGCCATTTGAACTGCCTCCTGGAACGAATTGTGTACGAATAGCGGGGTTCCACTGCATATATTATCCACAAAGAAATCAAGATTAACTGTTTTATTTAATTTAAATCAGAAATATTGTAAAATGATATTGAATAATTAGAAATTATTAGCAGACGTTGCGGAACTTATTTACATTTAAGCCTGTGCGGCAGCAAAGTGCGAAGCCGATTATTTGAAAATTGAGAATCCCTTTGAATTTTGAAAACTAACTTGATTAATTAACCAAGTTTTGGCCTCGTTCATGCAAACACTAATTTGCACTCTTTGAGGATCAAATTATTATGCATATTTCTATGTTGGGGAAATTTCAGATTGCAGCTTTTGACATCATTAGAAATTTTGGACAAAATTGTACTGAAAATTGAAATATTTGAAGACATTTTAAAGACATTAATCCCCCTCTATCACTCAAAAACTCGTACTTAGTTGATTTTTTGGACTTGAGATTATATATATATAAAAAAAAAGTAAAATACACATGTTTCAGAATTTTTAATTAAAGAAAGATTTTTCTTCTAATTTTTATTGCTTTTTTTTGCCCTTTATGACTTCCTAAAACAGCGTTGTTTCAATTTTTGGAGCCAACATAAAAGTAAAATACACGTCTTTCAGAAAGTTTTAAAAATATTTATAAAGAAAGTTACAAAACAGAACGAAATGTTGCCTACAGTCTAACGCATACTTATATTTTTTGCACGTTTGCACCCATAACTTGCTATATAACGTAGAAATTTATTTTCTAAACTTTAAATGTTTACAAAAAATGTTTTAATCTTTTGAATTATGAACACAATGATGGTACTTGTAGTAAAGAATGGCGTATTACAATAAATATTAATTTAGTCAATTGTTTTGTTTGGCAAAAAAACTAAAAGATAATACAGTATTACACTTGGATTAGAGCTGCTGAAATCATACTTTCTTCAATTATTTACATGTACTTTAAGATTTAAGCACAATTTAAGTAAATATAACAACGTAGTTTCTGGATTTCTTAGTTATGTTCCTAATTTAATATTAATAATAATAATTCTGATAACAATATTCTTATAGTATTGATTGTAATAATAACATAATGTAAATGACCCGGTAGTGGACACAGTTAAGAAAATTTTCGTACTCTTTTACGTGGAAATTTTTTTTCAAGGGACTTACATCAATATTTGCATATTTAGCTTGATCGCCAACTATTTCTCTAAAAATTATTTACCTATAAAATGTCATTTGATGAAAAATTAGGATTTTTACGTCAGTTTTACTAAACGCTTAATTTGCATCTATAGTGGACATTTATAAGACACGTATTTGCATTAGTAGTGGACAGAAACTAATATCTATTTTATGCTGTTAGCTTGGAGGAATAATTTTAAAAATGACTAAGGGTCCACTCATAAATGATGTCACGCTTTTTCCCATATATTTTCCCCAAATCCCTAACCTTCTTATTGGTCGGCTTTAGTAAAGAGCAGCAAATGTGACCGTCGTGGAGGTATCTATTAAATATTATGATCCATTCACTTGCATAGATGCTCCACGCCAACTTTAGTTCGATTAACCAGCACTAGGAATCGTTCTCTATAGGTTCTGATAATTTCATTCAAGTTTAATGTTACATTCGCTTATTTTAGGAGCTTAAAGATCTAAGTGTCCACTACTAGAGCAGTGTCCACGACCGGGTCATTTACCTTAATTGTTTTAATTAAAAAATCTACATAATATAGAACATCATTTACTCCAAATAAATGTGAAGTTCTTTCATTTAACACCGAAGAAAAAAAGCAATCAATCCTTATGTTACTATCTTTACTTTTAGCTTATATTAGTTTCTACTAATTGTTTAGAAATAGCTTTTCTATAGTTTCACATATATTTAAAGGTCCATTCAGCGGTTTTAGTTTAAATTGAGCTCCTTGAATGTTTCCGGATCATATACCCATGCTCTTATATATGTTTAATTCAAACGTTTGTTGTTTAAACTAAACTGTCTGATTGTTTACAAATTATGCCTCTACACTTTCACGTAACATATTTGGAGGTTCATTCAGAAGTTATTTTTTAAATTAAAGACATTTAATTAATTGTTTCAGGTAATTGCACTATTTACTAAAGATTTATTCTTACTTATCTGTCATTTTCTTAAGCTTTCCGGATGATTAAAAGTACTTGATTAGTGGCCTAATGCAGCGAAATAGTCTAAGACCTTAAGCCAAGAGAAGAAAATTAGCTCTAAGCTATGAGACGTCGGTATTTCTTCCCATGGGTTCCACAGAGCTAATTCAATGACCTAAGTAAATGCAACTAGTAAAATTATTCAGAAGGTTTTTAAGAATAGAACCGAAAAAAGTGAAATGGAGAAAAATCATCCATTGAATAAAAAAAGGGTAAACCTGAAACATACAAGAGGTACAGCGTTTTCTTTTCTCCTGTTGAAAAACGTGACACTAATACAAATATATTCGGTTTGTTTTTCTAGATGATTTCCTATTTACATAGACTACTGTTTTGCGCTTGGAACGAATTTATTTATTCATTCATATCTTTTAAATTTTGCTTTTAACTACATCAAACAAAATACAATTTGCTTTTATGTACATTTAAGTTTTGCTTTAACTTTATCGAAACGAATAAATTTAAATAAATAGTTTTTTTCTCTCCATTAATACTTCTGTTTGAAGATAATTTCGTTATCGAGTATGCACTGACTATCATTGAGAAACTTGAACAATGCTTTAAAAACCCTTATACTTATTTAAACAATACAATTTGATCCCACATTAGATTTTTACTAAGTTTTCTTGCTAAATATTCCATCAATTAGTTTGCAATGAAAATAAGACCATAATTCCTTTTTCACTGATGAATATGAACCAGAGAAACTATTGAGATCGTCACAAAAATCTGATTACTCTTTTCATCTGTGTATATATATAAACCTTTTAGTTTTGTATTTTATTTCAGATAAATATAATTGTTACGCTTCTTTTTTATTAAAAAGAGTGAGAGAGAGAAAAAGATAGAGTAATTTTCTAGGCATAAAGGCGAATATTGTAAGGCACAATATGAGTTTATTTCATGTGCGCGAAATTTTTTTTGGGGGGGGTATGAGCTCTCACAGACTATCAGATATCATTTTTAACCCGGGAGGACGTTCGCCGAACCTTCGTGGCCTGAGCTGCTTATTCTAGAAATAATTATTAGTTCAAGATTAGACAATTTTCATTGTAACTTCTGGATATCTCTGACTAGTGACCTTACGTATTTGGCATTTTGTTTTTCATGTCTTAATGACTGTATTCTTTAGGAAAAATATAAAGGAAAGAAGGGGAGGGGATGAAAAACCGCATGCGCTTCGCGGGTTAAACCAGTTCTCTGTAGTATGATAAACAACATTGAATGATTGAATAACGCATTAAAAACAGTTTAGATGTTTTTAAATAATATTTCGTTATAGTCTTTAAACGTTTCATTGTAACTTTCTATTTGCTTAAAGCAAGACCTTTAATATGCTGATCATTCCAGAACTCATCCATTTATTTAATTGACATAGCCTTGTCTTTAAATTTCACATCATTATTATGGGCAGAAAAATATTTTCTATTTCAATTCTAAACCAGATTAAATATCAGAAATCCATAAATTCGCTTATTAAGCTTAAGAGCACATATAATAAACCATTTCGCCATCGAATAAGCAAATAACAGAAAACTTTGGGAACTTTAAATTTCCTATTACTAAAATGGAGGACGTGATTATTTGGTAGATGGTCATATTAAAGTACAAAAGTATTTTAATCTCATGAATACGGGAAGCAAAGCAAGGTAGAGACTGGAAATATCTTTCAAAAATCAATACATTCGTTCACATTATTATAGGAATTTATTAAATAGGTTCTCGTTTTAAGATTAAACTTACTTAAAGTAGAGCGATTAAAGGCAAAGCTGAGTTCATAATTCCAGTTTACTGAAACGTTAAAAGGAATTTCCTGAAAATAAAATAGTATTTTATCCCCTAGACAAAAGTGTTTCACAAAGATAAAATTTATTTTTTACGTAAAAAGATTTGAAATTGCGTTAAGCGCATCATTAAATTGTTTTAAAAAAAATCTCGTCTACTGATGACCAAACTGTATTTTTGTACCGCAAGAAATATAATGTTTTCTTGTTTGACATCCGCTGGTATTTGGGTATGCTAAAATCATCTTACGTATTATTTCTGTAGATTTTTTCTGTAGGTTAGCGAGATCTTCCTTACTCCTTTATCAAACTCTATGATTTACCCCTTATTATAAATCTTATCGTGCCGGCTAATGACGAGAAATAACCCACCGTCTAAAAATGTACCGTTTCTCTTAAATTTGAGATTTAAAATCATCAAAGAAGAGGTATTTTAATGGATGCGTCTGTTTTTCGATAGATATCGAATCGGATATCCACTTCAAACATCAGCGTTTACTTATTTCTTTTTTAAATTGCGATTCCGTCATAATAAACATAACTTTTGATAAAGAAATCTTAGAGGATCCTTTAAGTTAACCAAAAAATTCCACCAAAAAAAAAACACTTAACCAAAACTTTTATCACGTCAGAACTTTCTTATAAGTAAGTATTTTTGAAATTACCGTTGATATTTTGTGTCACAAACATTACCTGTTACATTTACTACTCATAGCATTATTTAGTCACAATACTCAATACTTGAATAAATTCTTGGTTCTTGCGCAGTGCAGAATTTGGCACGGGTCGACTATTGATTTTAAGTACTAAACTTAATTTTGTTGGAAAGAGTGGTGGTTTCATAAAGTCTGAGTACAAATCAGGTGGTTTCTAAATTAAGCAATGTCACAATATTGAGATTTACCATAGCCTCATCAACATGAAATTCTTGGTTAAGGGGGTATTCTAGTGTAGAGGCATGAATTTCACCTGGTTTTTGAAGTGCCGTACAAAGGAAACAAAAAATTTTTACTATCCATTTTTTTCCGTTTGTTTATTGATGTTTTATCATTACATATAAAAATTGACCAAAAAAAAAAAAAAAAAAGACAAAGTTATGAGCAGTTAAAGTGGGGGCTCCAAAAAAAAAATAGGGTGACCTGGCGTGCATTCTTAAAACCCTCCTGGTCATCTGAAAAATAAACAAGAAGTTCCGTCTAGAACTATACGAGCCTACTTTCCCGTATACACCAAATTCAAATTTATAATCTAGCTATCTCTTTCTCTCTCTTTCTTATTTATCTTTAGTTCTAATTATTGAAAATATACCTTTTCAACGGATAATACATATTCATTCACTCACTCATTCATTCTTTCATTTATTCAGCCATGCATTTATTCATTCATTCGTTACCTCATTCAAGTGTTTATTCATTCATTTACGCATTCATGTATTTATTCACTCATTTATTTATATTTTCATTTATTCAATAATTTATTCATTCATTCTTTTCCTCATTCATTTATTCATTGATTTATTCTTTCACTCTTTAATTTATTCATTTATTCATTATTTCACTCATTGAGTCACTGAGAAATATCCTTGAAAACCCCGAACAAAAAATTTCATAGCAAAATAGGCTCGTAAGTTCTGGATAAACTTTCTATTTCTACATGTTCTACGTTATAAGAGCTTTCCGATAAAGTTTGTTCCAAGCAAATCGGTCCGTTAGATCAGGATTTATATAGGGTTGAAATTTCCCCGTAAGCTCTGTGTTAATTTTTTGAACTGTTCAAAAATGAACAAAAACTGTTCAAATCAATATTTCACGCCGAGAACTCCTTTCAATAAGCTTGCAATAGGAACTTGGCTCTTGTGCCCAGAGTTTACAGAATTTGCTTCAATTTTGTCCATAGGCTCTAATGTTAAAATTTTTTGAACTGTTCAAAATTGAACAAAAAATTGTAATATAGAAATGAGATATAGAATGAGTAAAATATAGAAATGAGATGTCCTCGCCGAGATCTTTCGAATGCAAAAAGAATTTTTCCAATCGGACAATTCGTTCAAAAGTTATTAGGGGGGGACAGACCGACAGACCGACAGACAGACCGACAGACAGACAGACCGACAGACAGACAGACAGACCGACAGACAGACCGACAGACCGACAGACCGACAGACACACTTTTTCCCCATCTCAATACCCTACTTTCAAATTTTTTATTTTTCAATCTTTATTTAATTACTTCACTTATTTTTGACTTTTCTTGATTTTTAACGATATTTTCACGATACATTAAGCCTTCTTTCATGCTTTATTATTATTTTTTTTTACTTTTACGGGAAAGTAGGCTAAAAACAGACGGATTCTTAATTATTATAGATGCAGCTATCGTATGACCCTTGGACAAGTTAAAAATTTTTTATTTTACAAAATGGCGGCTGTTTGAACAAAATTTTCTTTTTTGCATATTTTTTTAACAGTTACGAATTTTTAAAAAATACTAAATGAAAAGTTATAGTTTTGGGCAAGGTTCACACAATCAAGGGATGTATAAAAAACATCCTCTCGAAATTTGAAGTAAATCGTTCGATTAAAACTCGAGATATCCTTACCGCCAGCTCGAAAAAAGTAGTTTCGAGAAAAACGCGATCAAAGTTTTGAGACAAGTTTTCGGAAGTTTTACTTATAGAATGGTACAGAATACTTATCTATTTTTAATCGGCGATTCCTGCTCCATATAAGAAACCTTCCTCTACTTCAAACTGCTCATTCTCCGATGTTCTCTGGTGAAGACGAGCAGTTCTACCCTCCTTTGACGACTTTGAAGTCCGGAGTTTCGAGCGCTCGATACGCGCTTCGTCCCGTCTCGCTGCAAAAGCATTAGCTTCTGGGCCAATCGTGATTACCCTAACATCGACGATTTATAATATGGGTATAAAACCTTCGCTAAAAATACTAACTGCTAAGGTAGTACGAAGGTTGGCTAAAAGCTAACTTAAAATAAAACTAAAAGGAGAATATTCCAACAAAACAAGTTTCTATGTCCTTCAATTAAATATAAATTTAAAAGGGATACTATACAATCAAGATTGTATAAGGGATACTCAACCATAGGGACTCGGGAACGCCTACTGTCTTCTGTTGACTTGTAGCGGTCGGACCGGAACCGATGCCACGTCACTAAAACGGCTATAACTCATGAACTAATAGGAATTTTGAAAAACCCTTTTAATGGCATATTCTTGAATGTCTAAACTTTGGAAATAAGAAAAAAATTTTTTTTTTCGATTAATCAAAATTCTACACTAGAATACCCCCTTAAATGTTGTATAGCATTTACACCGTAGAAATAAGCTTGCGTGATTTCTGCGAGAAAAAATCTTACGAGTTTTGGTTGTTACAAATTGAGTGATATTTTAATTAACAATGTGTATTTTTACATGCAAAATTTATCATTTTAAAAATAGTTGCATTTGAATGTGTAATAAAGCGATCACACGTATATCCTGCAAATCAGTATTCAAATCGAATACTTAAACAATGTTTTTAAAACTTAATATTTATTAGTTTTATTAAAAAGTGAAATACTAATATTGATAAACAAAGAATGTGCACTTCTTATTTCAACGGTTTAATTTTAAAGCACTTAGCTAAAGTAAAAATCTTTTACATATTAGGTGCTAAAGATTTTATGTACGAGGTATATGATCTATTTTTCACTTGTTACAAACAAAAAAAAAATAATAATAAATGATGTACATACGTTAATAATTCTTCTCCCTAGTTTACGCAATAATTTTACGATATCATCTACTTATTGAGTTAGGTAATGCGTTCCAGTTGAAATTTATTAACCTTTTTCACTAAACCATTTTTGCTTATCTCTCCACACAGCTGCGTTTCATTATTTATCATGAAAACTAGACACATTTGTTATTGACAGGTTTGCCTAGATGAACAAAATACTGACTTTTCTTTTTGAGAGTTTTAATCCTCAGCTAGTTTTACGTTTACAGAGAGTACGCGAATACGTCGAAAGAAAATTAGGTAGAGCAAAATAAGATATATATATATATATATTTATATATATATTTATATATATATAAACATAGAATATTTTGAATTAAATTTAAGTTGGGTGTAGAAATCATATTAGAGATTGAAACATTTCCTTTAAAAACGAATTTCACGAGATAATGTTGTACTTATTGCTCTAATAAAGGTTTTTATATTTAAGGATTTTAAAAGGAATTCAATATCGTTAAAGATCATAGTTGTTGTGATGAAAGTTTAATTAACATGAATTGGATGAAACGAATCTGTGAAACTTGCTATGATGAGATCATTTAACAGAACTTTATCATTTAACAACAAAATTCCCTGAAATCACGAAAAAATTGACGAAAACATGATAAATTGGTTACAAAATTACTCGACGAAAGGAAGAAGTAACAAGGACTTCCGTCTGGAACTATACGAGCCTACATCCCCGTATACACCCAACTTCAAATTTATAATCTAGCTATATATCTCTCTCTCTTTCTCGCGTTTAGCTTCAGTTCTTAATTGCTTGAAATATACATTTTCCAACAGTTAATACGTATTTATTCACTCATTCCTTAATTCATTTATTCATTCCTACGTTCATTCATTCATTTACTCATTCATGTACTTATTCAATCTTTATCCATTCGTTCTTTCAAGCAATTATTCATTCATTCAAAAATACCCTTAAAAATCCAGATCAAAAAATTTCAAAAGGAAATAGGTTCGTTTATGTTCTGGTTGAACTTCGTTTTACGCCAAGGGATGCTTTCGTTTGTTTCAAGCAAATCCGTCTGCAAGATCAGGATTTATAAAGGATTGAGATTTCCCCGTAGATGCTAATGTTGATTTTTTTTTTGCACTATTCAAAATTGAGCAAAAACTTTTCAAATCAAAAAATAATATTTCACGTCGAGAGGCCCTTCAAATAAGCTTCTTCAAAGGAACTTGGATTTAATGTCCCTGGTTTATAAAATTTTCTTTACGTTTCCCTAATAAAATTAATGTTAAGGTTTTTTAAACTGTTCAAGACTAAACGAAATATTGTTCAAATCAAAAAATAAAATATGTAAATAAGATGTTCTTGTCGAGATTTCTCGACTGCTAGAAAATCTTTTGAGTGGGCCAATTCCCTCAAAAGGTATTAGGTGGGTCAGATAGGCAGGAAAAACATTTTCTCCATCCCAAAAGTCTACTTTCAATTTTTTACATCTTTATTTAATTATTTAGCTTATTTTTTGACTTTTTTTAATTTTAAACGATATTTTTACGATACATTAAGCCTTCCTCTTCTTGTTTTCTTACTTTTACGGCAAAAAAGGCTAAAAGTGAAGTAAAACCAAACTTAAATTCTGAAATGTAGTTTAATCACCTCAACATATTTTTCTTGGGGATAACTGTCAATCCTATTATTGAAATATCCCAGTTTTGAAAGAGTTTAAAAAAACAGCGTTACGCAGATGGTCAAAATAAGTAGTTCAAAAAGTTAATATAAATTAGAAGACCGAAACAAAAGTTGAGGAACACAAAAGATAAATAGTTCCTAATTAACTTCCGTTAAAGTACTCGAATATATACTCAAAAATGAATCCCGTTATTTCAAGGTCTTTTTATTTCTATTGTCTATTAAAATAATGATACTAACTAAGACATTTTCACTGAATCATGAACAACAAGTTTCAAAGCAAATAAATCAACATTTTTGCGGATATATAATTGCAGTAGAAATTGCTTTCATTGCTTATTTTAAAATCAAGACTGAATCACAAACAGCACTTTCGGTCACACAAAACGGGTAAATCAGAATTGTTACGATAATCAAAACGGTAGTGAAAATAGCTTGGGTTGCATATTATGAAATCAAGAAATATATTGTTAAAGTGTTGCTTCAACCAAGCAATTACGTTTCTGGATCACTGTGTTGAAGACTGCTGAAAAAAATACATGTTGAATTTAAGAAATCGCAAGTGAGTTAACGAATAAAAACCCATTTGCATGCCAAAAATAAATCAAGATTCAATGACATAACTATTAATATTTATTTAATTCGTTTAAGATTAGACAAGAAACAGATAAGTCAAAGATAAGGTACTTATAGAAATGCAGACTTCAGTATACAAAGACTATCTACACTGTTAGAAATTTCATCATGAAATTACGGTTAGATGACCGGCAGCAGTCTGTCCATCTAATTCACCGTTAAATTTACGGTTTGGAACATTTTTCTATCTTTGTGGGACCTTACCATTTCCAATCAACTTGGATAAAAAGCCGTAAGTACAAAAGTTTACGGTTTTATAACCATTTAAAAATGGTTTCAAAACAAAATTTTTACCGTTTTCTAACCATTTCGAGGCGTAAAACCTTCGAGGTGTAGAAACCGTAAACGAAGCTTGCATGGAATCGAACCTAGGTCTACGGTATACCAACCTTGATCTCTAGCCATCCGGCCATCTACACCACGAAAAGCGGCCGTTTATTTATCAATAAATCTTCTTTTCCAACAGGCAAACTGCCTTATAATTGAGGTTTCAGTTTTTGATTGGACCTAAAGTCATTTTTAGTCTAAATTTACTGTATATTGACGAAAATCATTTTATTTGATGCAAAAATTAAAATACAAACAAGCAGCTCAAATTATGGGTTCGCTCATTCGCAAACAGTTCGGGAATCCGATGTCTCCAATTTTTGATTTACGTGTGTATGTGTTTCTATTTAGTAACCACTGCTTAAGCCACTTTTTTCTTCTTTTATATACACATGCAGATTTTAACTGATAAATCCGTATTCCTATTTTAAAACAAAGTACGACCAGTAAGGTTTCGCCACCAAGATGGACGCCCGATTCTTATTGGGCGCTTGAAAATTACGGTTAGTTAAGCGTTATTTAGGACAAACAGAGAATAAACGATTTTTTGCGCAATCAGCGGTTTGAGTACCATCTTTTTAATGGTTATTCAACTGTTGTAATTAAATATTGTAAAATAACAATCAAATAAATGGTTATTTTACTATTTTCCTACGGAAATTTGTAACAGTGTAGTTTAGAAAAAAAATTGTGTAATTTATAATTTTGTATTAGGAACTCACATTACTCTTATAAGAATGTTTGCACAATAAAAAAAATCAGTGTTTTTCTTACATGCTGTTGCAGAGAAATAAAGTTGTAAAAAAGCAAAATGGTTATAAATTTCAAAAAAATAAAATAAAGAAATATAAAAAATAGAAATCGAAATAAAAAAAAAGACATAGAAAAATAAATAAAAAATATTTCACGTTAACTTCAATATAATTATAGAATGCAAGAAAAAATTAGTGAAAATAGTTATGCAATATTACATTGATCTCTGTAAAAATCTGGTTATAAAAGACAATTCCTGAAAATAAATCGTAGATAGTGTTCCTTAAGGAAAATCCCTCGAAAAAATTTCGATGTCTCACAAAAAATATCTGTTTATTTCTTTTCTTAGATTTCTAATGTTATTTTGCCATGGTGGGAATTTCGTCAGATGCGGTTCCATTTTGCCATAAAACACGAAGCACAGAAGAGAAAACTTTGCTGAAATGCAAGAGATTCTCATCTTAGGATGAATGCAATTTTTATGGAGTTATCTTTGGTATTTATTTCTAAAAATATGAAATCGTGAAAAAATATTGCATTTATTTAAGGACAAAAGACAAGTTGAGGAAATAAAAAGATAAGTAGTTGCTGATTAACTTCTGTTTAAGTACTAGAATTTATATTCAATTATGCCTTTATATAACTGCTTTTTTCACTGCTTTACATTAATAATTACGCTAAGGAAATTGTTAGATTGCAGCAAAAAATAACTGTAGATATTTGCTTTAAATACAGGAAAAATTTGATAATTTTATCTGTAAATTAGTTCCATTACATTATGCACATGCAATGTTTTAAGCAATATAGTTTTTCCATTACATTAATTTGTCTTTCAAACTATAAAAAAAAATGGAAATACTTTTAATTCTTTGAAAAAATTCTTATGCGTTCCATTTCTTTAAGATTAATTTCTGCAATGAAAATGAATGATAAGCAGTAAAGTCCGTTTAATAGAATGCCCAATTTGCCGCTAAAAGTTATTCTAATAAGCGGGATATTCCATTATCCAAATACTATGGCTTGGTACATTGAAAATTTATTTCATTCAACGGGATATCCTTTAAACCGATATTCCATTAACCGGGTTATACTGTAAGTAGCATGAAAGAACAGTTTAAATCGTATAGTATATCATTCAGCATTTTTACTGCAGTTTCTGTGCAGTGAAAGCAAAATCCATTATATCTCTACTTTAATGTTTGAAATTTCATCGCGATAAATTTATTTATTATCTTTGATCACTACACCGTAAAAAGATCTAATTTAACCATTCACTGAAAAATTGAAAAAAAGTGGTGAAATTTAGCTGCAACCAACATTTGGTACTAAGTCGAACCATTAAAATGGTGTAGTTTCACCATGAATGTGACACTAGGAACCATTATAAAGGTTCAATTTTAGTTCCAACTGTGGGTTACAGCTACATTTCACCATTGTTTTGGTGAAACGTTGAACTAGAATTTTTTAGAGTGTTTGTGCAGGTTTGACCTTTTTTTTTTTTGATTTTTTTCGCAAAAGTATAATTTGATTATTCGGCTACTGGTCATACATTAACATTTTGCAACTATTCTACTTTTTACATATAAAAATTGGTGATTAAAAAAAAGTTAACTTGTACGAAATAGCCCTGGGAGTCGGGGCTATACCGTACAGTAGAAGGGCTACACCGTACAGTTTAAAATCATTTGTTTAGGTAAGTAATGATTGTAATGCAATAGATTACTGTACAAAAACTTTTTATTACTTATAAAGGTCGTAACTAAGAAACTGTATATTACAATTGTAAAATTTTAGAACAAATTAAAATCCAAAAAAAATCAGGTTAACTTTAATAAAAAAAAGTCCTAAGATTTCATTACAAACCTAAAAGAGAGCAGAAAAAAGGTCACACGTTAAGCGTTGTACATAAATCACAATTGTAGTTGTCTGCAGATTCCGCAGCACTGCAAGCTAAAATGGATCCACCCTGAACATGAGCAGCACCTGTACCACAGCTCTTTGTCCTTGACGAAATCACCGCACAAAATGCAAACATCCTTGGAGCTTCTCTTGTGAACCCTTTATTAAAGGCGCGTTCTGACGAGCGAGAAAACTCACGCGAAAATGTCCGACAGTTGTTGCTAGAGTGTTCACACTACAGCAAAAATTGCAAGCAAGAACTCGCAGCGACAGTCGGCGGAGGGAAAAGTCATGCAATTCTCGCATTCAACTGTCGGAGTTGGTTCTCACGTAGAAGAAAGGTTTCTTCATTCTGTGCAGTACTTGAGACGCTGTTCCGAAAAAATTGAGGAGTCGCAATGTGTTGTATTTGCTGCTGATTTTTTTTTATTTACTTCTTTGTTTTTGTATCTTCTTAAGCTACATTAGATTTGTATATATACTGAAGTATTATCGACACATTAATTATGGAAAGTGCTTCAGTAAAAAAGGTCCGAAAATTTGAATGATTAATTTAAAAAAAATAAAGATTAGAATTGTGTACAAAATTAATAAATGGATATTTTTATTACGAAAAGTTCGCTGTATAGTTCCTAAAATTGGATTTTTAAATGATCACAATTTTGACAGTAAAAGATTAAAATTATGACAGGATAGATTAGATTTTTTTTTAACAACATAACACAAAGTTTTGTGTGTGAGTGCAGTTAAAAGTTACTTGCACGAAACTAATGTAGGTTTTAAAAAATATATAACATTTTTACTTGAAGTAAAATGAAACGAAAATAAAACACTTTACAACTATACACCCTTTTATAGCGGTTTCATCTACAAAAGTGTTTAATAAATTTAACTACGTATCAATAAAGCTAATTTCTAAATGTTTTAAAGGAAGTTTTAATATTTTTTACATATAAAGGTTTTACATGAATCAAAGTTTGATGTTGAATTTTCATTGGTAATAAGTACAAGATTAATTGCAATTCTATAATTGTTGGCTACCTTTTGCTAAATCATGATAGCATAATAAAAAGGATTAATTTAAAGTGATTACAATACAGTAAAATCTTTATGCATTGTACCTGCATCCATCATTTTAACGTAGGTATCGTCTTGTTTTAATGGTTTAACGATTTCTTCGGACGTTATTCTGACCCACGTTCATCATCTTTCCATATATGAAATGAATATTCCCGTGGAAATGGCCGATCGAGGTTGTACTGTATATTATTTCCCACATATTAAACACAGATAACAATAAAAAGTTTTAAACAATATTAGTTAAAAGGAAACTATAAATCGTTGACAGCTTTAAAAGTTTATCTCAAAATAAATGTTTGCACTTGACAATATTTCTATTTAACGAAGAAATAAAAAAGATTTTTGCATTAAATATTTGTTTTGAAGCGCTACATAAAATTAATTACTTATTTAATGTATACTTCAATATGAGCACACAAGTAAAAAATGTGTTCCATATATAATTGCAAGTACTGATAACAATAATCAGTTTTTAATATTAATTTGAAATTTTGACATTGGAAGAGGGTTAAAGTATTAAGCATTAAAAAGTAAAGTAAATAATAAAATTAAATAAATAATCAGTTTAAAGCCATGCATTAAATTAACTTTTTAACTCTGAATTGTTTTTTTTTTCTTTGACCTTCAATATAATAGATAAATTTGTTTCTAACTAAATAGCATTTTATTAAAAGCTAATTTTCTGGATTTTGAACCAAGAAATAGAGGTTACTTTCATTCTACCCAATTAAATCGCTAAACAGAAATTTCAGAACAATAATGCAATTAATTGAACTTTTTAGGACATTAATCGACGCAATTGCTGTTTTTCGAGGGGAAAAAGAATATATTCATTAATTCCAAATATATCAAACTAAACAGAAGTTTCAGAACAATAATGAAATTAATTGAACTTGTTTAGGACATTAATCGAAGCAATTGCGTATTTTTCGCGGGAGTCAATATCAGACAGTCGGGAAAAAGTTGCAAGGACTTCAACTTGGTGTGAGAACTTGCGACAGTAGCTCTGAAAAGTGTCCGCCTGTGGTCAGACGTGACTCACAGCGAGAAACCGCTTCGGCGAGATACTGTCAGAGAGCGACTGTCGGGTTCGTTCAGACATGGACAGTGACAGTCTCGACAGATATTGCAGGGGAAAACTGTCTCGTCAGAACGCGCCTTAAGGGCGCGCGACTTCATTGGGTCCACATCATCTAAATAATCGTCTTCGACAATGTCTTTCATATCAGGAAGTTCGTCTTCTGATGATGAATCATCAAATTTGATGTTTCTCCTGCTTTTAGATTTCGCAGATACTGTTGTTTTAGAAATCGTTTTCTTGGGTTTAGGATTCGCTTCGGTTTTATTTTTGAGTCCCATGTTCACCTGTTTTGAATTTTTCTGCCTTACCTTTTCAGCTTTTATCTTTCCCCTGCAGTTGCTGAATTTTTTCCTTCAGCTCTTTTACTTTAGCCGACTCTTCCAGTTGTGCTGTATTTAGGGACTTTGTAAAAATTACTGAATGTTGTTGTCCAGAAATTACTTTCTTGATTTTGGACTGTGATGTGGGACATAGAGATTTAAAAGATACTGATTGAGAGGTAGATTGGGGCTATGTCGTACAGTTAGGGGCTAAACCGTACACTTCTGTACGATTTAGCCCCAATTTGTACCTCGTGGCAATATATTAAAATAACCTTAAATTCTATCACTTAACCAATCATCGCTAACAACCAAAAGAGAGCTTAAGAGAAGTAGTTTATTATGATCTTACAGTTACTATCATACAAGAAAAGAGTCTTCACTTTATTTAGTACTGGACGAAAATTAGAAGAAAAAGAGTAAAAGCAGGTTTTCTTATTGAGACACTGATACTCATACGCATAGCGAAACGATATATATACTGTAAACTTGCGCGATCTGCCGCTAGACTGCAGAACTTGACGGGATCGTCTAGCTCGAAATCTAGGCCAAAAAAATGGGTGTCGGTTTAGCCTCGCTGTACGGTTTAGCCCCGCTCTCCCCTAATGCTTGTTTTCTCACCCGTTCAATTTAATTAAACACTTAACAAAACCTTATATTTTGCAATTTTACTTTACTAACTCTTGTTTACAAACAAACAAAAATTTAGATTATGAATAATTAATGTTTTAAATTTTAGATTCAAGAGCGTTTCCAGGACAATGATAAGAAACCATTACATCATTAATTGTTAAAGCTATATTCTTGTTAGAAAATTCCTTATGATTCAGCTGTTCTCGCTCTGAAACTTATGTTCAACTCACTATGAAATTAAATTAGAAAATTTAATCACTACATTCGGCGACTTCAGGAATAATGAGGAATAAAGAAAGTCAAATCTCTGGAAGTTTATAATATCACTTCCACTCTCAATTTTCTAATCCGACGCAATTAGAAAAGAAAGTACTTCTATAATTTAATAAGAGCATCAGTTACATAATCATGCCTCTAAGTTAATAACAAAGAATTCAGTACTTCTAAACTTTTCCGTCATTTAGTTTTTACTCGATTTGTAAAGGATTTTCTAGACTATGCATTTTAGCTTAATAAATGATTGCACTTAAGCTAGTTTGGAAATTAACTGGAATATTTTATCATGTATTAATTAGAAGGATAAAGTTTAATATTTCATCCTTCTAACATCCTATATAAACTCTTATTAAAACTAAAGATTTTTGTACGTATTTAAAACGCTCAGTTAAATCACTTGTTTGAAGTAATGCTTTTAAAATCAGGAATACTTCAATGTCGTTTGTTTCGATGAACTGGCACAGTATTTAAAAAATAAAAATTTGCTAAAAGACAGTTTTAAGAAACTGAAACTTTAATGGACATTCGAGACAGGTTACTATGAGACTTTTCCAACATTTCGATTTGCATTTTCATAAAGAAGTTCCTTACTTTTCCTAAGTTTCATTTGCGAAGAAATTTGAGAGTGATAAAAGTCTAATATCAGTTTATCGTTTCATGTGGTGTTCACTATCAAAAGCGTACTCGAAATATTATTTTATCTCAGTTTCCGTCGCATTGACATTTAATAGCAGCAAACTGAATTAATGGTAGTTGGAATACTCGTTTCATGTGGTGTTCACTTTCAAATGTGTACTCGAAATACTATTTTACCTCAGTTTCGGTCGCATTGACGTTTAACAGCAGCAAATTGATTTAAACGTAGTTGGAACATTCGTATCTTGTGTTTCCGTTCAAAAGTGTACAAGTGTATGCAAAATAATACAGGATATACATGAAATCGCAACATAATAGAACAATAAATTAGTAAAATTCAATTTGGACCCCCCTGAGGGTTTAGGCACAATCTGCTGCACTACGGAGCAACTTCTGTATGGTTTCTGATGTAATTGCAGCTGCGTAGCCATAATTGCAGTTTTAATCATTTAAATCTGCCAATCTTCTCTTGATACACTTTGGATTTGACAAAACGTCATACGAAAACGGTCTACAATAAATCGACCTCGCGCTAGCCTTAAAAAAAATCTCAATAAAACCCGTAAAACAACCGATTAGGTTGAATGTTTCGGATAAAACCCGAGTTTTTTTTCAATTCTAAGAAAAGACGCTCAAGGCAGTTGCACGACGGCGACGGGTAGGCTAGGCGCGGGCCTGGTTGCAGCATTTTGTTTTTTGTACAAAGCATACCAAACCATTCAACACAATTTAACTGTGCTACATAAGTTTCATGAAATGTATATTCGTAAAATATGCAGGTAGGTACAGGAAGAAATAAAACCAAGCTAAAAAGATAATACAATATAACTTGAAACAATGTCATGTTATCTGAGAAAACAAAGGAAAGAAAGGGAATGTGATGTATTAGGTGGAATTCAAATCTAGCTGAATTACTAATGAGAGAACGAATTAATAACTTCGAGTTTTCACATCTTCACGTCAATGTGGCAATAGAATTACTAATTAACGAAATAATAACTAAGAGGTTTCACATCCGCATAATACTAGCGTATTTTATTAATCATAAATTCAAAAAAGAAAAAAAAATCTAATTGGTTCAAGCACTTTAAAACTTACCCAATCAATTCGTTATTTGTTTTAAAAATTGCTACGTTTGACTAAGTCCACGAAATCACAGACTGTGCTATGACAATTCAACGCTCATTAATATTAATGTCGCCCAAATAATACCTTCGAGCATTCACATCCGCTCTCCAAAATGCTAGTGTACAGTAACCCCTCGTAATATTCTCATTCGGAGATAACGTGCTTTCTCAATGTCTCTGAAAATTTTGAGTTCTCGAAAGTAAAAATATTGCATTTCTGAGTAAAGCCTTTCCCCCCAATAAGCAAAGCCATCGAGCAGGAATGTTTTCCTTTCTTCTAAATTTTCTGCAGTTAAAACCTGCAGCAATTCTCCTCCCCCTCCCCAATTTTTTATGCCTTCAGAATGATTCTACTCAAACCAGTTGACGTTTTACTTGTGCTTTTTGTATTGATTCCCATTGAATGAAAGAGACAAATGTTTACTGCCCAAGGAGAAATAATACACCCATTGCTGGATACCTTTTGGCACAGAAAGGATTCGCACTTGGCTGAACAAATCCAAATTATACAATCCCCCTAACCAAGACCGGGAGAGTGATAGGTAAAGGAATTTTCTGGGAAGAAAAGGGTTACCTTTATTTTTGACATCGTTTTCACACCGTGCTCTGGTGGCATGCACAAGTCCACTATATTTACTTGTACGTTTTGAGTTATTTCCAACTGCATCGGTTATATCGCGCATTCGGATATATTGCGCTTTTTTTCTGTCCCCCGACAAGCGCGATATAACGAGGGGTTACTGTATTTTATTAATGTTGAATTTAATAACAATCCAATTAGTTTAAACAACATTTACCCATCTATTCGCTATTTCTTTTAAAAATTTCTATAGTTTGTATTAGTCTGCTGAATCAGATGATGCAAATGATAAATCAATGCTTATCAATATCAATGTCGTTAAAATAATAACTTCAAGCGTTCACATTCGCACGCCAGTATAGCAAAACCTTGGAGTATTTTATTAATGACTAGCTGACATGCCCGGCGTTGCGCGGGATAATATTGCATCATTCGCAGGCTAAGTGACGCATGTCCAAAATTCTGTTGTAAATATGTAAGGAAAAATTTTCTTAAAAAATCCAAGAGTAGGAGATGGTCAACAGGCCTTAGAAACCTTATTTAAACAGTAAAAATCATTAAAAAACACGATTGCGTTAAAACGAACAGCCTAGAAAAATTCCTTTTAGAGCAAGAATAATAGTCCATAAAAATCCACTTTAAAAGGCCAACAACAGTTCATAAAATTGCCATTAAAGTAATTGCAACAGTAACTAAAATGCGCACATGCAGCGTGATAATTGTAAAAGTCCATAGAAATCGTAATTAAAATATCTACCACAATACGTCTAAAAATTCCCATCAAAATTAGAGCTGTATTCTGTTTTAAAATGCCCTTCAGATGAAGAACAATTGTCCCTGAATATTTCTGATACAATAAAGAAAAAAATACTTAAATCCCCCTATTTCAATAAAGACAACTATTCCTATTAGTCTCAAAAAATCTCCATTAGAATAAAGACGTCAGTGACTAAAAATACCCATTACAATACTGACCTTCAAGAGCTACTGTTCCTAAAATTACCAACAGTCCATCTTAAATTCCCCATCAAAATACGGACAGCTCCTATAAATACCACTTGCAAAACCGTCAAAGGATTCCCTGAATTCAATTAAATCGCACTTTCATAAAATTCGAATAAAAACGAAAGAAAGGAAAGCATTATTTCCAAAGGCAAATGCACATTTAAGTTAGAAAATGTTTAGTACTGAACCAATCCTGACTCGTGAAATTTAAGTTTATAGAAAGAAGTAACTAAATTACGTGAAAATATTGCTGAATAGACAGTAAAAGAAATTAAGTAATTGTTTTATAAAATAAATCCCTTGAGTAAAATATGGAAAGAAAAATAAACCTCAAGATATAGTAATTGAAAATCGACTGCAGTTTACAATCCACAAAATATGCATAAAAATGAAATGAATTTTTAGAATTTGTTTCGTTGATAAAACGGACACTCTACCATAAGAAATAATGTGTTTTATGAAATTATTGAACTGGTACCATAATACTAAGTCGCCAAAAAACAAAGAAGAATCAACCTCAAGAAGTAATTAAAAATCGTCTGCAGTATGCTAAAAAATGAAATGAATTTTTAGAATTTGTTTCACTCATAAAACGGCATGAATAACGATAAAACATCATTTTTTTCAATCTAACATTAACAAAAATCATCCAGTTGGCGACAAAATTAGTATTTATTTTGGCGAAATCACGCAAATTGAGCAGATAAATTCAGAGGTAAGCCTCGCATTAAAGTTCGAAAACTACTTTAAATGAATATTGCGCGTGTTCTATTTGTTCTACGAACTTCAGAAGGAGATCATCTTGTGCAGTTTTTTACGGGCATCAATATGCTGCAAAAATCTAAAACGTGGGACGTTTCTTCGATGAGATATTCTTAAAATAAACAGTTTTGCTTAAAATTGGAATAAAAAAAGAACAAATTCGAATTTTAGGAAAAACGCTTCGAGGTGCACGAGGACCTGACCCAAGGTACCTGTAACCAAAATTTCGTACTTCTGGCCCGTTCCATCTCGCCAGGAGGCGATCGACAGACAGACACACACACACACACACACAAACTTTTGGTTTTATTTATATAGATGAATTAAAAAAAAAAAAAAAAAACAATTAATTTAAACATTTTAAAGAAAAATTATAGTTTGACTAAGTCCGCAAAATCGCAGATGGTGCTAACGACAAATCAAGGATTATAAATGTCAATATGGCCAAAATAATAACTCCGATCTCTCGCATCCGCACGCCAGTACAGCAAAATACTGGTGAAGTCTAATAAGTTAAAAAATTCCAATTAGTTCAAACATTTAAAAATTTACTCAACCTATTCGCTATTTATTTTCAAAATTTCTATAGTTTGGCTTAGTCTTCTAAAGCAGATGATGCTCACGATAAATCAACGCTTATCAATGTCAGGGATAAAGATACCTCAACAATACACGCATGCATGTTTTATATCGAAAAATTAATGATTTTAATCAACTCTTGTGGAGGGAAAGACTGATGGCGTCATGTCTCCTGCGAGACACAAATCATTCCAATGCTCTTCTATTTAAATAAATCAACGTAACGTTTGAATGCAACTTCGAACTTTTCACTGAACAATAACTGTCAAAATTGCTTCGTAACAATGGACAGAGATAATAATTAATGAGCGTTATTGTTAACGTTTTGTGCAAATAAATATTTCCTTTAATTATATTGGTCTTTGTGTTTATTCAAGCTTTGTGATAGAAAAGATTAGACAGCGTCAGGCTCTTCGCATTTTAAATTAACCGCACATTTTTTAAACTGCACTGTAAGATTTTTAACGCAGTAAAAATGATTGAAATTCTTAAAAGACTTCGTTTTCCACTTGTCATATTTCAATGCATATAAAATTTTTAGATAATATTTCACTACGACATAAATATCAAATCTTAAATGCCATTATTTACATTACTGTAAATAATGACATTGGAGACATGTTATTCCATTTAAAAGGAATTGAAATGATAACACAACGTGTTGTCATTTCAATTTATCTTTAAAATTCGGGATTTTATCATACGTTTTATTTCATTCATGCGTTACGTTTTCACCCAAAAGCTGTTTGTTCAGAAGAAGTAGGTGTTGCAGTTATTGCTAAGTAAAACAATTTTTCCCTGCGAATTGTTTTGCACAAAGTTTATTCAAAGAATCAGAAAAAATATATTTTTACTAATACCGATGATTCCAATTAAACGTTTTGTTGATGATACCAACAAAAATTAAGATGTGAACAATATAACTAAACAATTATCCAATTCTTTTTTTTTTAAGTCAGGGTAGGCTGAAAGTTACCAATTACTTATTTTTGGATTGATTGGTTGGAAACTATGAATTAAAATTACTTTTCTTTTTCGGATTATGAGCATAAAATAAGCTAACAGATACTTTTATAAGAAATAAAATATAGTACCCTCTGTTTTATTTTGTATCAAAATGCGAATGTTTAATATCTCTACCATCATAAGAATAGTAATTTTTCTCATTCATTCAATAGAAATTATTTGGCATGCTAACTGAAATAGTTATTGTAATTTAATCTGTTAGAAAATCGAAAAATTTCAAGCTCAACAAAAACCGCTGTTCTCTTAATTTGTTTTCGCATGATTAAAAAGTAAAAGTTTGTAATGAATTATTGGAAGCACATCCTTCTCTCTCAGCCTTTCAGTTGCAATATTACAAATATAGAACTACGTCATACTACGTAAAAAAAAAACTAACACGATTTACTTTTTAAACAGCTTTAAAATTTCATGACATTTAATAATTCTTTCATTTCATATTTGAGCCCGCGTTAGAGTTGAATTATCTATAACTTGTATTCTAATATAACTAGCTTTGATCTTTTATTTTGATTAATCTTTAATTAGAGCCTTCCTATCACGAATCCAAAAACATCTTATATTGAACTGTGGAAGGTGAAGGAAGACAACATCACTTATGATTATGCAGTACAACATAAGAAAATAAAATAAATACAGGAGATGAGTTTTAGTTAATGTGAAATTTTGGCTTTAGTTACACAGTAAAAAACTCTAGTTCAACTTTTCACAAAAAAAAAAAAAAAAAAAAAAAAAAAAAAAAAAAAGGAAAAAAAGGAAAAAAAAAAGAAACAAATGTTGAAATTTAGCTACTACCAATATTTGGTGCTAAAGTTGAGCCATTATAATGGTTCCTATCTTCACATTTATGGTGAAACTACACCATTATAATGGTTGCAGCTAAATTTCACTATTTGTTTCTATTTTTTTTTTTTTTTGGTGAAAAGTTGAACTAGAATCTTTTACAGTGTAGGCCTGTAAAGGTTAGTTGAAAAATGTATTCAGATAATCTCAATTTCAAAAATTTATCTTTCACTGTGCTAGTAATCAAAGACATGTTTGCTTCATCTTTCACTGTGTTAGTAATCAAAGGCAGGTTTGCTTCATCTTTCACTGTTAGCAATCAAAGGCATGTTTGCTTCATCTTTCCCTGTGTTAGTAACCAAAGGCATGTTTGCTTCATCTTTCACTGTGTTAGTAATCAAAGGCAGGTTTGCTTCATCTTTCACTGTTAGCAATCAAAGGCATGTTTGCTTCATCTTTCCCTGTGTTAGTAATCAAAGGTCTGTTTGCTTCATCTTTCCTTGTGTTAGTAACTAAAGGCATGTTCGCTTCGTCTTTCACTGTGTTAGTAATCAAAGGCATTTTTGCTTCATCTTTCTTTGTGTTAGTAACCAAAGGCATGTTTGCTTCGTCTTTCACTGTGTTAGTAATCATAGGCATGTTTGCTTCATCTTTCACTGTGTTAGTAATCAAAGGCATGTTTGCTTCTCTTTCGCTGTGTTAGTATTCAAAGGCATGTTTGCTTCATCTTTCACTGTGTTAGTAATCAAAGGCATGTTTGCTTCTATACTTATTCAAGTGATAAACATCTGATATACATTGCTTTTATTATTACAATCAAGGTAATTTAAGATTTCCCAAAAAGCGTTTCTTATATGAAGACTTTTTTCTGTACGAAATTCAAAAGCTTCAGTCAGAAAATTCAATTCCAATACAGCGTTATTAATTTCACATTTTAACTTTCTAACAAGATACCATTGCAGTAAAAATAAGAATGGAGGTATATCCAACGACAAAGGCGAAACAATAAAAAATTTTGCTTTTAAGGAAAAACAGGTACAGTTTGGTTCACATGAAATTAATCCTGCATCTTACTCTGTGCAACGGTAAGATTTAGAACAAGTAAAAATATTACTTTTTGTGCATTTTGAAGAAATGGCTGCTTAGAAATATTTTGAAAGGTAAATAAATAGGAAAGTACTACGAAACATAATATCTTTTTCAATTATTTTTCCTTGCTTGAAATTGCTTTTTTAAAGAGACTCCTTAGAAATCTTTGAAAATGATTGAAGTAGTTTTACTTTTTTCCTACTATAAACTTTCAGTACTGCGATCATTTTAAAAGATGAATTACTTTATAGAAAATTTAAAATATTGAAGTAAAATGAAATCCCCTTCAAAAGTTCAGTCTTGTAGATTGTGTTTCACCTCTTATTGGAAATCTGTTTCGGTAGTAACAGATTAATGTTGCACTTAAAATTCCAATATAGCAAACTGATTTTATAAGTTTAGCTCATTATTGCGTTAACATGTTTATAATGCAACTGACTTGTTACGTTTGACGTCCAGTTCGTTCTTTATTTCATGTCTGTAATAATTTAATAATTTATTCTGTAATTTCAATTAACTTTTCTATCATAAAAACACAGAAAAGTTCAAGAAATTCAACTACTAAGCTGGAACATTGAAATAAATAATAAATAAACATAAAATAAATAACAATATAAACATAAAAGAAAAATAAATAATAAGAATAACAAGTAAAAATAAAAATGAAATTAATTAAACAAGTAAATAAATAAATTTGTTTCTATGGAATGTCATACTGAGATCCGTAACAATTAATGCATGCACTTCCATTCGCTTCACGTAAAGCAACATATAGGTAATTTTTTTAAAAAAATTAATTAAACTTCATACTGCCGCCGAATTTACATTGGCAGGTGTCGAAATAATGACAGGTAGAAAATATAGATATATAGGTAGATAGATAGAAGGATAAAGATAGATAATTATAGATAGACAGACATAGATCCATAAGTACAAAGATGGATAGATACGTAGATAGGTAGAAAAATACATAACAAACATATTGATTTTTTGAATCCACCAAAATAACTTAGACAGCCTGCTTTGCAAAAAAAAAAAAAGCAGCGCCGAGGGTGCTATTCGGAATGTAAGTTGGAAATTTCATAAGATCTGAATTGCGTACCATTGGGGGGAACGGCTAGTAGTAAAACGTAAACATAACACTAGTAAACTTAGTATCAGGTGTAAAAACATCATTAGTAAATTAAGCAAAGTACACGTTATTGTATGCAATCTATTTGTACGAAATAGTTCAAAATATTTTTACAACGATATTAAATGAGTTTTTAAAAAATACATGTTAAACTCAAATCTCTTTACAACAAATGTCTTTACAACAATTTTTTTTCAAAAATACTAACCGAAAATCCGTAAAAATATCATTTATAGTTTCACACATAAATAATTTACGGGAAGAATGACTGTTGTATAGTCTTTTACTTTGATTATTCTGTACATACCATGATCAAGAAATAAAATAAATTTCAAAAGGCAATAAAAAGAAATAGTAAACGTTAGTTTCCAATCACCATCAATTCTATTTTTTGGAATGTGATTTCTTTTTTGGAAGTCTGTCAGTGCTATCTTTAAGTTTTACGACTTCCATATATTGAAGTTATTTAAAAACTAAAGTTTCAGAAAAAAGAAAGAAAAAACTTTAGTCACAGTATTTTATTTTTCGATATAGCATCTTGGACATTTTTTATAAAGGAAGTTTTCCAGATTAAATCTACTTTTAATCGAAATTTCATTTCCTGGCTTAGTTTGATGTTTTTAAGATTGCTCTTTAAAGAAACTTTAGAAAAAGAAATAGTTTTTCAGACAAACACGATACTCATGTGAAATTAAGCCTTCGTGTTTTTTCTTCATTCTGGTCTGTCAAAGCTTTAAAGACTATTTTTTATTGTACTATACTATAAGCATTAAGATCTAGGATGCCCGTTTTATAAAAAAGTGTTCAGAAAAAAATCCCCTTTTTTCTTTACAAAAAATAAATACCCCGACAGAATAGCCGCTAATTAAACTGTAATATCTATTTGCTAAGTTTCCTTTTCCGGATTGGGAAATACTATCATTGATTAAAAAAATATATTTTATACAGAAAAATAGCAGAATACATGAGGCGCCTTCTTTGAAAGTGGTGTAAGTCCATTTTTACCAAAAAGTAAGTTAATGATAATAGAAAATGCAAAAGGTATTATTACCTCATAATCTTCCCATACACCTTCACTATTTTCAAAAACTTTCTCATAATTATAAAAATTAAGAATGAAACAGATAAATATAAAATTGTAATTAAAGTAGTTTAAGAGGCATTACCTTAATAAATATTGAAAAGAAAAAGTCTTTTTATTAACTTATTTATTTATTTAGGGCCTATTTGATCAAAATAAATTGGTTCGATTCCAATGATACTCCGTATTTAATGTTCTAAAAAGGTATTTTCACGTTTGTTTACTTGAAAAAGTGGTGTAATTCCATTTGAGGTCATTAAATGTATAAGCTTCTTTGAACCAATAATTTAAAACAATCACATTATAAAAACGAAAGAAACTTTGTACACCAGTAAAACTGAAAAAAATTTCACGAAGAAAGCACAAATGAGCATTGAAATGCAGACATATGTTTCGGGATTGCTTGGAATCTATTTTTCAGGGCAGTAGTGGAGTTTCTAGATTCAAAAACATCCAAATGAAGGGCACCAATAAAAATGCTCAAATAGGCTAATAACATGTGGGTTAAGGAGGAAAATACGTGTAAAGGTCTCAAAAAATTTAAAAATGCTTTTCTTCATAAATCGATTCTACAATAATACACCCTGAAAATTTCAAAGCAAAATTCCAAGTCGTTTCAAAGTTATAAGCATTTGAGCGAGCGCCCCGTTTGGAGCAGTTGAGCAGGTAGTCCCTCATGAATGAAATGATGGGTATTAGAGAACGTTAGCAGATGTCCTTTTATTTCATTTAACAATTGAGACCTCGGATAGAAATTTCTATAAGTATTAGTATCCATAAGTATTTTAAAAAATTGATTCATTACTGCCTTAAATTTACCTTAAATACCACTCTTTTTTTTTTTTTCAAACGCGTTTTTCTCGAAACTACTTTTTTCGAATTTGCGTACACTCTAGCTCGCAGAGTTTTTGATCAATCCTTATCATATTTAGCACACATTTTCTTTATATATACACGCTTTAGTTGAACCAGAATCATAAACATATCTTTATTTTTAATTTCTTTATTGTAAAAAAAGAACGAAAAAAGCAGTTAAAAATCGTACTTAATTTTCCCATTCTAAATTTTCACTTTTTGTGATGATTTTACTTCAACTGGAACATACACTTATATAAAAAAAAGTAGATTAAAAAAAATTGATTTCAGATAAAAATTGTGACCTCTAGGATGTAAGCAAACTGCCGACCCGGGTGGCGAATTCCAGTGCGCAGCAGCCGATATCTCCGGAATTTTTCAAGAAAAATATTCCAAAATTTCAGTAAATGTTCTTCCAATATATTTACAAAATAACCTCAAAATCTCAATAAAATATATTTACTCTTTATACGTTAAAAAAAAAAAAAAAAAATCATGAAAATGGCTCTTAATACGCCGTTTTTCACGTATTTCTCCCATTAATTGACTGGAGAATAAAAAATATTACCAAATAATATAAAGCAGACTTAGATAGTTTTAAAACCAAAACGGGTCACATCAGTATTCACAAACTCTTCAATAAAAATATTTTCGCTAATGATTTCAGATGCAATTTTGTATGAAAAGCTATCGTTGGACAATACTCCACTTTTATGCTAATGCATTCAATACATAAAAATTCTGGAGGTCAAATGAGAAGCAGAAATATCCATAGAGCATCATGACAATTAAACACAAAAGGAAGAAACTACTGACAAATATAGAGCAGAAATTGAGTAAGTTGAACTTACTGTTACTTACTGCAAAAATATCTTAACTAAAACTATAGCTCATTTGATTATTCTCAAAGCAAATAAAATATTGAATACGTTGTTATCAAATTTGAAAATGTGTACATTAGAAAAAAGAGTACTCTTTAAAAACGTTTTTTTCTTACATTTAAATTTACTGTTTTAACTATATTTTGCTATTTTAACATTACTTACTTTGGAAAAAATGTGAACGCTGCTGTTTTTAGATTACTATGCATTCTTTTGCAGAACTAGTTTATTTTATTTTTTACATTTTAGTACAGTACCAATAATTGTTTTCATATTGCATTTTAAAGTAATAGTAAATCTTCTAATGGGATAACGAAAGGGAAATACAGATTTTTAAAGTGCTGACTTGTCGCGTTTCAGCAGTAAAGATACGATACTGCAATTCAGTGTATGCTTAGCCTGTTTACGCTTTCCAAACATTTATTAGCTCGTTTTATGAGATTATCAGTAAAATGCAAAATTTAAGTTTTTTCGGCATAGCAAACGGTGAATAAATGGTAGCGTAAACAAATTACCTTTATTTTGCTTTCAAGTTTCTATTTTCAAAATCGAGAATTTTTATGCTAAAACTAGAAGCTATTTTACAGAAGAACGTTTTGTTTTCATAGTTTTTAGCAGCCTCTTAGAAGATGTAGCAGAACGTTCAGTATTTGGTGAAATTATTGTAAAAAAATATCACAAAATGTTTTATTTTTGAACATTTAAGTAGTAATTTTATCTTTATCTTTATTTATAACCAGTTCAGGTCACATACATTTTCTAGTTTATTTGCTTTTCCTAAAGGACATGCCTCAAACTCTTTCCAATATGACATACAGAACATTACAATACGGTAAAATATTACAATGAAAAAAGAGAAATTACAAGAATACACTTAGGGCACAAGACGGGAATCGAACCCATTACCTCTTCACTACGCGCAGGTAGGCAGCAGAACCAGTTGCTTAGAAAGCACAGCCACTAAGACCCCGTAGTAATTTTTGAGTAAGTTGTGTGGATACTATCATGAGTATTCTTTGAATTGAATGCAAGCAATCACACTGAGGTATTCAATTACTATTGTTTTTGTCATTGAAAAACCTATTGAGTTTTAAGAACTAGACGTTATAATTGGGAGATACGATGACACGCAAGTAAACCAAGGAAGAAAAGAACCAAATAATCATTCTTTGTACAATAAGCCTAACGCATAGATAAGTTGGGGATCTGGCAGCTCTTTTCTTCCATACCCGAATGGCCGAAATTGTGAGATTCTTTTCACGTGATCGGCTCACTTGCGAAACGAAGATGAACTAGCGGTAGCTCCGTCTACATCTTAAAGGTCTATGGACACATCCTCCCTCTTGTGTAACCCTAAAACATATGGGTGCAGCATATTTTGGAATATTTGCATCGAAACGTTTTTCTTTGGAATACAGTTTTTGAAATTTACGATTGGATAAGCTGTTAATTTGGTTATTATGACTCATTAAAGATATATTAAAGAACTGCAGAACTTTCAAATTCACTGTAGTAGTTTATCCTGTTTTTTTTTTTTTTTTGAGTTATAGAGTTTTAGTCGATGAAATATAAAGAGATCAACTGGTGACGCCATTAGCTGTTGTTAGTCCTTATCCTCATAAACAAAGCCTCAAAATTGTAAAAAACATTTTTTAAGACTACAGTAAAACCTGTAAAGTATAGACCGAACTGCAGCATCGTATCTTTACTGGTTTTACTGTAGTCACCTTTGTAAGTTAACCACCTGTCTAAGTTGACCACTTTTGTAAGGAATAGAATTAGCCCTTCACCCTCTACCTCACCCTCTATAAGATGACCACCTTCCTAAGTTGACCACTAAAGTGCTGCACCGCAAGTGGTCAACTTACGCAGGTTTCACTGTATATATAAAGCAGCCAATTTATGACGTCATTTAGCTAGTGGTAGCCTTTTTCTTAATAACCAAAGCCTCATATTGGAAAAAACAATTTACTTTATTTACTATTTTTTTATTTCTAGATTTATTCTTTGATTTATTTTACTGCTCCAAAACACGAATTTCAGTGAGAAGAATTAAAATATATTTCTTTTGTTTTTATATTTGTTATCTACTTTTAGTGACGTTCGGAAAATATTTCAATAACGCCGCAAACTAGTGACCAATCAAAACTTATAAAACAAAGCAGTAATCTCTCTTGCATTATTGTTTGACATTTGCTTCCTAAAAATTAGTGAGAGTAGCACAATAACATTTACGCGATGAGACTGTGACAATAAATCTACACGAAACAATATTAACTCGATGTTTCGTGTTAAAAGTAATTGTTCTACTAACTGAAAATTTTGCTTAGAAATTTATTCAGAAAATAGTAATTAATAATTATACCTGATGTTGCAAATTTAGAAAGTTACTGTTGTCCGTTGAATATTAATCACTGTAAGGTTATCCTATTAAACTAACATATTTTTCAAAGTTCACATGTGAAACGGCGTTAACGTATTAATACTATAGTTATTTTAACAACTACACGTGCTGTGTGAAACACTTCTGACACATAAAGCTGACTACGAAATTATGTTTACAATGTAACTTTAAAGTATACATAACGATTTCAAAAGGTCTAAACATATAGAAAGGGTTCGTCGGTTTGCAAATTTAATGACATTCTCCCTTATCTGCTGTAAGTCACGTACATCATATCTCTTGTCAATTATTCGCAGTATAAATAAGGCTTACAGCAAGCGTTATGCATTTGCATTGCCAGAAGATTTTATGCTTCAAATACTTATATAAATTAGTTACAAATTTACTTTGTTTCTATAACCTATGGAGTTATTTTTAGACTTAAAAAAATATTTTTAGACTCAAAAAGCTTTCAAAAAAATGCATAAATGCTTTATTAGGCAAAGTAGTTGTACAGGGTTACGTAGAAGAAGAATTAAATTTATAATTGCAGGGTAAGTTGAAAGACAAATATAAGTTAAAATTTCAAAGTACTTGTATAAGTTAAAAGATTAAAAAAAAAAAAAAAAAAAAAAGGAAACAAATTCCTTTATTTGCACATGGTCTTTGCCATAAGTACTTTCCGATAAAGTATGTTGAAGACCGTTACACCAGGATTAATATCGGGTTTAAAGTTTCTCTCGTAGAGCACAATGATACTTTTATTTTGAACTGTTCAGAGTTAAAGGAAAATATTTTTCAAATCAAAAAATGAAAGATGTGATTGCTATGTCATGGTTGTGTTTTCTTTTCAAATCGAAGTAATATTCTCTCAAGATTTATTAAGAGGGAAAACCCAGACCGACATACACTTAGTACCCTACTTAGAACTTAGCTTTTATGCTTTTAATTCTTCTATACTGAATTAAATATTTAGTTTATGCTTAGTTTTTTTGTTTATACTTTGTGAATTTTTGCTATAAGTGGTGATTTTACGTTGAATAAGTCCTTGTTTAATGCTTTTTTCCTTTTGAGGGATAAAAAGCTAAAAAAGTGAAAACATATTATTAAGAATAAAATAATGATTTTGTAGATTTATTTATTTTTCTACCACTCGTATCTTCAAAAGAAAATTATCTTACCCCTTAACATAGCTTTGTGCTGTGAAAATCATTCCTCAGACCAAACTAACAATAGTATGCTGCTACATGAAATGTTTAATGCAGATTAAATACCTAGTAATGCAATTGATTTAATTTTATTACGCGACTAAAGATCATAGGAATTAAATAGAGATATGATTATTTATTGTTTTAAAATGAAAGTGATTCCTGTGTTCTTTGTAGAAATCACTAGATAAAAATTATAATATTTTTAATAAATGAACTAGTTGAGAGGAATGTGTTATAAAATCGATGGAAGCTTCTTCAAAAAGAAAAAAAAAAGAAAAAAAAAATGGTACATTGTTTTTATTAAACATATTTTTAAGGTAAGGTTACACATCTAAGTTTTCTTTTCATAAGTTGATACAAGGCAAAAACGTTTAAGCTAAAAAATGAATAAGTTACGAATGGAAAAAATAAAAATTCAGAACATTCTTAAATATCTTCTGACCAAAAACAGTTCAAAAGTTTAAAATGTATACATATACTTTTTTTTTTCAATTTATCGTATGCAAAATAGCTATCAATTCCTGAGTAACACACAAAAACAAGAAGTTATAACTTTTTAAATGTTGCTATGTGTTGTGAAAATTTTAAATCAGTTTTTTTTAACTTCATGTGTATCAGTTTTTCTAGCAATACAAAATTTTGATGATAGAAAAAAAAAACCATACTTTTAAAAAAATGTTTTTCAGCAGCAGTATGCTGTTTCTCCCTACTGTTCGATTACGGGTAAAATAATTCTGATCCATCATGTTTTCTCTTAATTAAATGTATTTTTTGTTGAAATGAAGCCTTTTTTTGCAGAACGCAGATTTCCTATGAAATTGCTTTCCTCTACCTTTCCTAAAAATTACAGTTTCAAAACCCATTTTAAAAATAATCAGTTCGTGTAGGATTAAATTATTTACTGCTTTCTTTAGTTAAAGTGCAGCTAAAGAAAAACAGTAATTACTTTAGGTATTAACAAAACTATTTAGGAAACATATTGTTTAACGTTACATAAAATATTAAAAAAAAAAAAAAAAACATTAATACACGACGTCATTTAGTTAATGACACACAACGTCATTTAGATAATGATAAGAACAAGCTTTTTAGATAAGGAAAAAACAGTATTACATGAGCTGTAGTTAGAAAAAAAGAGCATTTATGATTTGTGTACGCTATTTGTTGCAAGTTTTCACTTTTTTTTGCTTCACCAAACTTTCTACTTTATTCCTGGCAAACGTTTTTCTGTTATTTACCTTTATTAATGTTTAATTTCAAAAAGTAATATCTATGAAAATAACATTGCATTAATATGATTCATTTTTGCTAATTTGTCTAGCAGTAATATAACAAAAAGATTGTTTTCTTTAGCTATGAAGACATTTGGCGCATTTATATGGATTTTTTATAATTTTAATAATTTCATTTTTTCTGTCTATATTTTTTTCTTTAAACGTATATTAGAAGAGCACCAATTACATAAGTGAAGAGTAATACTTCCTTATATATTTCTCTTACATGTATATGTAAACATTAAAAAACTGGTTGTGATACATATCTAACACATGTTTGCTTGTTTCGTAAAGTAAGAAAATGTAAAAACATCTGCAAACAAGAAGAAAGGAGACTTTTAGAACATAAAATTGAACATATAGAACATAATGAGAATTGAAAACATATAAACAAAGAATACTGATATAGATTTTAAGGGAAAGCCAAGATGGCGTCGTGGCAAGGCACCCCAGATCAAAGGATAGAGAATGGCTGTTTTTTTAATTACTGAATCAATATACAACATGCACCATGGCAAAGGCCATACAACATGTGTGAACAAACGAAAACAAATAGAAGCGAATGGCTGTGTTGGTGGATTTCCAAGATGCAGAAAAGTGTCTGTGCCCATGTCGTATAGTTATACGGCATGCAAAAGATCAACTGAATAGACATTTAATTTCGATACTCTCGGCTAAATTAAATTCTTAGTTCAATTCCCGACTAAATTAAATTCCAGTTTCTTTACCTTTCAGGTGAAGAAACTGGACGTCGAAATTATTATGCGGCGATGGTACCAAACTCAATGTGGTGCCGCTTAAAGAGATGGTACCAAGCTCTGTGGAACGTATTAGATCTGAAATTGGCAAAAGCCAACAGCAGGCCGTTTGGAAAAAAATACAGCTCGTATGACTAAGATCATAAAATAGGCATAAAATGACAGTTTAAGTTATGAAATGGTAAGTACCCAGTAGAGCGCACAAAGCAGTTTGTATTTACTGTCCATCTCCCAAATGTCTTTTATTCTTGCTTATCGTTTTAAGTAACTTCTCTTCCCTTAGTGTCTTTTCAAACATAACCAATTTTAAATATCTTAATCACAAAGCAAAATAATCTGAATGAAATTAGTCCAGAATGCGATTTCGAGTGTTAGTTGGTTCACTGCATAGTGCAACGCACAGATTAATTTATAAATGGGTGTAGTTCTTTCCATGCAAGCATGCATGTTAAGATCATATTGAACATTCATTTCTCTAAAGTCTTCACTCTTGAAGTAAAACAATGAATGTAATGTTCTTTTCTAATAATGCAGCGTGTCATAAAAATGGAAGAATTGAAAAAACTTTCGTGAAGGTGACTAAAGCATATTCAAGTGCAGAATGGAGGGTACTTACTACGTTCCTTCTACATGCGTGCTACAAATCTTTTTAATGGCCTATGGCACCAGTTTGAGCAATTTCATTTTCTATATTTTCCATTTCAAATGACATTTTTCTATTTATTTATTCCAATCATTTAAATTTTGTATTTAGTAGTAAGCAGTGCACACTACTAAAGTCCCGCACTGAAATTTTCTCTTTGGTAAAAAGTAGCTGAAAAATGTTACCACTTAAGGGGAGTCAGCAGCCAAAAATGTCGAAAAAAAACAAATTTTACTGGCGTAAATAGTACAAAAAATCTTTAAAAATCTTTCCTGAAAGTTTCAGAAAAATTGAAGCAATATTTATTGATTTATCATTGCTTTTATAACACCTCGATTTGACACCTTTTCATTCCGAAACCGAAACTAAGCTGAATATATGCCACATATTTATTTTTGAAAATAAAATAAGCAAGAAGAAGAAATTTCGCCTTTACTGTAACTGGGGAAAAAATAGTTTCTTGCTTGAAGTTTTGATAAAGATATTACAAGCCGCAAACTTTAAATGCTATTTTCTCTCGCTTTGTGTTTTGTGCATTTCATCTCGGTTAAAATGCAAGGGCTTTTAAAAATTCGTATCTATGTTGTGGATTTTCCCCCCACATGATTCTTAAACTGTACATAACAAATTTATGCATTACTTTTATGATAACGTAAGCACTTAAAAAAGAAAAAAACTTTTTGGAGGTTATTTGGATTTTTCATTGTTTTTTATGCATAACTTCAGATTTTATTTTTTTTCTCAAAAAGTATTTGACTTATAAAAAAACTGAATGCATGAACGTTTCGCCTTTTGTGTAATGAATCGATAAATTTTTTTTTGAGACTTGAAACCAATTTTTGAAAAAAAAAAAAAAAAATAGATGCATTTTAAAAAATTGCCAAATTTTTTAAACAAAATTAAATATTTCAACCTATATTTTAAAAATGTTTCAATATTAAATTTCTTATGAAGTGATATAACATGACATGAGACAAAAATTGTAAATAAAAACACCATAGAGAAAAAATGATCTCATGGGTCCGGCTCCCCTTAAACGGTATGAAATATAAATGACATTAACTATTTACTGCTTTTCAGTCGATATTTTTTTATAATTTTAAAGCTAAATTTAATCCTTAAATAATGCCTAATTTTACAAAGATCATGCATAAATGAATCAAAAATCAAATGCAGGGTTTTTTTTTACTTTCAGATTTTGTAATTCTTAATTTAGCGAGCAATCAATCTCTGGATTGAAATCTTTCCACTGCAAATGCAGATAACTTAATTCTACGAAAATCAATTTCACTATCATAATGTTGATTTATTGATCGTAAATGATTTTGTGACACTATAGCATTATACTTTTTTTGTGTAAATTCAAAAAATAGTCTTTAAGACTGGTCTGGAAAAATATAAAAAATCCTTTTAATATTATGCTTCTTAACCCTAATTATTCAATTTTTGTAGTTATTATATTAGTGCAGAAATATAATTAAGATTTTAAGCTGTGTTTCATTAAAATATCTTTGTTTATAACCTAAGTTTAACTTTTATAAATTATTCATGAACGAGGAAATGACTGCAACATTTCTGTAAGTTTTAAAGAAAGTGAAACAAATTATATTAAAGAATTTAATAAGCGCTTGCATTTTTAACAACTTAATGACTTAAAGTCATTATTCTCAGTAGCGGAAAGTTCCAACTACTCAAAGTGATGCAAAGCTTTTAGAAAATCAACGATGTGATAAAATGAAAGAACTGGTGGACGTAGAGAAATTTTGGACTTTGCATAAAAGGAAATCTTTTTAACTGCTCTTAATTTATTATTTCCTGTTTAAGTTTCCATTTCTTAAAAAAAAAGTTTTACCATTTTGAAGTAGCTAAGTTTTCTTTAATACAATGAATAATTTAAACACATTTACTTAATTATAGATGCTGACACTTACTCCATGAAAGAATATTACATAATTTATAATAGTATGAATCAACAAATATTTAGTTGAAAGTGCCTTCCATTAAAATTTAATTTCGCTTATAATGTAATCATGGCTTTAAATACTATACATCTTTACTTTACCCTCACAAAAGATGAAGTATTTTTTTTATAAAAGGCTTAATAAACTGGTTTCACACACGTACTTTGCAAATATAAGAAATACAGTATTGTTGTAGCTATAAAAAATATTGACTATTTTCACTTAGCTATGTTTATATTAAAACATTTGATGGTATGCTCACAAAAAAAAGGAAAAAGTACAGATTTGTTGGCTACAAAATGTATGGTGCGAAATTTTACAATATTTTGGCGCAATAAATAAATGAATAAACTGCTCTAATATTGTTTTCTTTACATTGAATACAGTGAGACAGAGCTATGAGTTTGACTGTAATACGTGTAAGGGAGTGTAGTTAATTTATTAGCAAATATTTCATCTCATTGAAACATTTGATCATTGAAAAATCAGTTTTAAATTTTTAACACAGGGAAATGCAATTAATATTTGCACATAACTAATTACATTTCTTTAGTTGGAGTTTGAATGTTAATAATATAAAGGAAAACATTGTAGCATTTAAATACAATTAAGATATCAAAAATGTCTCTATAAAAGTAATCCATTGTGAACAATATGTGATTGTCTCAAATGCATAAATATGAACCCAACATCTTTTAATCTTGCCATTTTTGTTTAGTTTAATGTCAGAGCGTTTTCTGTCAAAACTTTAGTCAGTGGTTTGATTCTATGAGGGCGTGACTATAATGTCAATCAATGGCCTCCTGAGACAAAAATGTTGCTAAAAGACAATGATTTTTTCCTTCGAAAACTAACGTCAACCTGACTACATGTTTCTTTAATGTTTTCAGCAAAATTTATTACGCAGTTTGAGATCGATAGTTATGATTCAGACTAAAACTAAAATGCAAAAGTTCTTGCAAATTAATATTCCTACTCACAATTTCGCAGTAGCTTGCGTGTATTTATGTAAGAGAGAAGATAGCAGAGAGACAAAGAGGAGAGAGAAGAGAGAGGGAGCGAAGAAATATAGAGAAAAAAGAAAGATATGAAGAAGAAAGCGAGAGAAGGAATAAAGAGAGGAGAATAAATGAAGAAAGAGAAAGCAAAGAAAGAGAGAGCGAGAAGAAAGAGAGAGAAAAAGATAAATAAGAGATAGAGAGAAAAGAACGAGTCAGAGAGTGAAGAAAGAGACAGATAGAGAGAGAAGAAAGAGATAGAGAGAGAAGAAAGATACAAAGAGAGAAGAAAAGACAGAAGAGAGAGAGAGATAATGATAAAAATGTAAGCTGATTCTAAAATGAAAGCATTTTTTTAGGCAAAACAACTTGAAAAACATAAGATTTTGTCGCAGTTTGTTAAAGGAAAAGCCTTAAAGTAAAACTAAATAATATTTCTCTACGAGATTTTGAAAAGTTTCAGATTCATGGGAAGAATGTGAATGAAAAAAACTGAAACATCTCCAAGAACAAATGTTTCTAGATTCTGTTCTTTCCGTGAGCCGAGTTTCATTGGGAGTGTTGAGGGAAAAAAACTTTTGGTTACTTAAGTTGCGGTTAACACTTAAAGTATGCTAGTTTTAATAGTATATACTACTTATATAAATTGTTAAGGCGAATGAAATATAATATATATTAACGAAATATTAAAAAAAAAAATGTAGAACGTCGTTACAACTGCACGTTTTTAAAAAGTGTTTCGTAAGAGGAAAAAGGGGTGTAATACACTGCTATACAGGTTAGCCTATTTCTTTTAAAAAAATGTACTGATATATACAATAAACTACAAAAATACGAACTTTTTTTAATATACAAATAACTTCAATAGCAATCAAAATTTCTTTATGGAACAGAAGGAAGAAAACCCTCCAAAAATTAGAGTATCTAATGAGAGAAAACTTATACCTATTAGTACGGGAAAGAAATAAAATGATACCTAAGTAATAATAATTTAACTTTGTGCAAAGTAATAGAAAAATAATTACACGTTAAATTAAAGCTCAAATGAGCATTAAAACGCAGACATATGTTTCGGCATTGCTTGGAATCCTTTTTTCAATGCGACAGGGAGCTTCTAGATGCAAAACATCCAAATGAAGCAGGCAAAACAACAGAAACAAAGCTTATATAGCCTAAGAATTAACTGTAAACCAATGAGAATAAAGGCAGTGTGAAGTGGAAGTAGAAGTAGTAGGGAAGGCACCAATAAGAGAGCGAAAAACGAATGCAGTTGGAAGTACAGGAAGTAAAAAGGAATATCAATAAAAACAAAGCAAAAAAGACAACAGCATGCATAAAAATGTGAAAATCTATGAAAATTGCAAAATAATAAAATAAAATGCAAAGAATAAAATGGAAAGGCGGCCTTTCTTACATTGGACAGACCAAACGTGCTCTGAAAATTCGGTTAAATAAGCATAAAGGTTATGTACGAAAGCAAGAGCTAAATAAGTCTATCATTGCTCAACATTGTTGGAATTCCAACCACTCTTTTGATTTCAATTCTGGGAAAATTATTCAAAAATGTTCTTCCCCATTAGAGCTTGACTTTTGGGAAGCTTATCATATTAACAGGAATAGTTCTAATTTGGTTAATGATTCTTCCTCAACTCCTTATTTTTCACAGGTCTGGCATAAGTTCCTTTAATTTGTTGTTCTTTCTTGGTTTTCTTGTTAGTTTTTCTTTTTTGTGTCAATTTTTTTTTTCTCTCCCCCTCCCCCTCTTTTACACGTGTACTTTGTTTTGCTTTTTGTTTTGGTATTTTCTGTACTTATTTTATTTCCATTTTATTCTTTGTATTTCATTTTATTATTTTGCAATTTTCATATATTTTCACATTTTTATGCATGCTGTTGTCTTTTTTGCTTTGCTTTTATTGATATTCCTTTTTACTTCCTGTACTTCCAACTGCATTCGTTTGTCGCTCTCTTATTGGTGCCTTCCCTACTACTTCTACTTTCACTTCACACTGCCTTTATTCTCATTGGTTTACAGTTAATTCTTAGGCTATGTAAGCTTTGTTTCTGTTGTTTTGTCTACTTCATTTGGATGTTTTGCATCTAGAAGCTCCCTGTCGCATTAAAAAAGGGATTCCAAGCAATCCCGAAACATATGTCTGCGTTTTAATGCTCATTTGTGCTTTAATTTAACGTGTAATTATTTTTCTGATACCTAAGTCACAGACACGTTTAGAGTCGTAATTTAGTTTCAAAGGAATTTTCAATCGCAATCACAAATATGATGCTAAAAATGGCACACATAAGTGTTGTTCAATTTATATAGTCAGGTTATTTTTTTAGTTAGAAATTCAGTTGGATTAGATTTTATCGACAAATTTTTTAAACTTTAGGTGTGCATTTACCAGTGATGTTAAAAACATAACGTTAGTATAAAAGATAAATAGCTCCATTACCTCTATAATGGAAAAAATCTAAATTGTTTATAATAAACAGCACAAGAAGTATTACATAAATATTTTTAAACACATGAAAAACAATAAATTATAAAATTCAATAGTATGTATCATAATTATATTGTATTTCTTCACAAGCAAAACTAAACATAGAAACGTATCAAATGTCGTGGTTTGTTTGAAAAGCAACGACGTTTTCCAACTATTGCACAAAACACAAAGAACGATTAAAAAAATAACAAAACGGAATCTTTACTATTCAAAAGTTCAGTATGTACCAGTTCAGTTTTGCTTCTAATGTGGTTGAAATCTGTTTGTGATAAGACATAATAGATGGCGATGTATTGTCAGGAGAACAAGTGCAGGACTTTCGTTCGTCTTTTGTTGTCAGTGGATTATTTAATAATACTTCTAACGCCAAATCAATGCAACATTCGCTCTGCAATTACATGAGTCGCTCTTGATAACCCAAAGGAGAAGTGAGCTAATCGATAATGGAAGCTTGAGATGCACTGATATCTTTGACGGCACTTTCAGTCGCAGAGAAAGTAGTGATAAGAAGTTTTTGTGGTTGTTTTTCTTTTATCGTTATTTTGAGCATTAAATAATTGTGTGTACTTATTATTTCTTTTGCAGCCTAGTTTCCCGTAAAAGTAAAATATTAAAAAAGAATGAAAGAAGGTTTAATGTAGCGAATAATATTGCTAAAAAAAGAAAATGCCAAAAATAACTTAAATAATTAAATAAATACTGAAAAATATGAAATTTGAATGTACGGTTTTGAGATGGGGAAAATGCGTGCCTGTCTCTCGGGTTGTCTGTCCCCTCCTAAAAAGTTTTGAAGAAGTTGTCGGATTCGAAATATTCTTTTTTGTATTCGAAAGATCTCGGCGAGTACATCTCATTTCCGGATTTTCTTTTTTGATTTTAACAATTTTTCTTTTAATTTTAAACAGCTCAAAAACTTTCACATTAGCGCCTATAGGCAAAAATTAAGCAAATTATGTAAACTCTGAGCATAAATCCAAGTTCCTATGAACAAGCGTTTTGGAAGGAGCTCTCAGCGTGAAATATTTTTTGATTTGAGCAATTTTTGCTCATTTTTGAACAGTTCAAAAAGAAAAATTAACTTTAGCAGTTCATCCAGAAATAAACTAGCCTATATTTCCACGAAACTTTTTGATGGATTATTAGGATATTTCTGAATTAATAAATGAGTGAGTGAATGAATAAATGAATAAGTGAATGAAGATGTATACATCGTTGAAAAAGGTATATTTGAAGTAATTAAAAATTAAAGCAAAATGAGATGGCTAGGTCATCAATTTCATATGGTTGTATATGGGAAAGTAGGCTTGTATATTTCTAGACGAAGTTTTTTGTTTACTTAGAAGTTCGTCTAGTTTTCTTATAGTCAAAAGAAAGCGCAGTGAATAAAAACCCATTCATACAAAACCTTACTTTTTTGAAAATATAAAAAAAAAAAAAAAAATTGATTTTGATTGTGTCTCCGCAAATTAGAGCAGTACATATTATTTCTGCATTCTTCTTGGTCCTGATGCGACTATGGGTGAGCATAATTATAGCTGAGTGTGTGAATGAATAAATGAATAAGTGAGTGAATATGTATAAACCGGTGAAAAAAAATACTTGAAGTAGTTAAGAACTAAAGCTAAGTAAACAAGTTAAAAAAAAGCAGTAGAAAAAGGTCAACTGAAAGACATATATTTTGCTTAATTTGAAACACCAAATTACGCTCATAGTAACATAACGTAAATGTAAAACTACATTGAAGTGGTATGTTGATAGATATTTAAATGCAGTGACAATCACAAGATAATAATAACAGTAGAAAAAGTTCAACTGAAAAACAAATTTTTCTAAATTTGAAACACTAAATTACGCCCATAGTAACATTGTTAAATGTAAACTCAACGTACATGTGTAACAACATTGATGTGGTATGCTGATAAATATTTAAATACAGTGATAATTACAAAGTAATAATAACAATTGTCTTATGGGGTTTAATACAAAACAGGACTTAGAGTTAATTAAATATTTCATCTTGGTGTAAAATAACGTAAATAGCTTGTTTTTTTATTGCTATTTAGACACAAGCCATAATTTAAATAAAATGATTTAATGATAATTGTTCAGATTAATGGATAAAGTTACACACATTTTTAATGTAATTATACGAACAAAACTATGTAAGATAAAAATTACATAAAATGCAGTCGTATGATGAACAAAACGGATAAAGCAAACACTATTTTATATAGGTAGAATGAGAGACGAAAGATTAAATATTTTCTGAACGGGAAAAACGCTTACGTTTAGGAAGGAAATTTCTTAAGGCTATAACGTAACTTTCTCAAGTATTTCGCCTCTTTCAAGGAGTTTTCTTCCTTCGAAAGGTAAATCGAAGTTAATTCGAGTAAACACTAGACATAAGCTTTAGCGAACACAAAGTTCTTTCGCATTTATTCCTTTTATTATAACTATGAAAGGACGTCAAGAAATTCGCGTTATATTAAACTCTAAAAATATTTGGTGGTATGTTAAACCAAAAAATGGCGCCAGTTTACTCTCTACACAGTTTGCTATTTAATTCTTCTATATTTTTATGCAACACGCTCAGGTAAACACCATAATATAATAAAATTAAATACAGGTAAACTCTGTTATAGTGTCATTCAAGGGACCGGAATGTCTTTGCCGCTATAGTCGATCATCATTCCTATTCACTGATGAATGAAGGGACCTGAATTTATTGACGTTATAACAAAGTTGTCAGTATAAACAATGTCACTATAACCAGAAATCGCGTTAACGTCTCTGCAAGCGTGTTCCACGCCTTAAAAATCGGTAATACGCATTGAAATTTTAAAAATGCGTATTTTTCACTCTACATTTTTAAACAACCTTTAGCTTGTTAAGTATTGTAAGACAAATACAATATTCTTCCATTAAGTTAATTTTATTTTACATTATATAGTACAGCTCAAAACTCGCGGTCGCCAGTCGCCAAATGCGACCAATTTCTTATTGAAAATCACTTACCTTGTTTGAAATTTCAATCCTTTTCCATCCTAGAATTATTTCAATTATCTTGAAAGTTGTAAGATATTTTTTGCCCGCACAACCTTAAATCTGCTTATTTGTCGTTTCATTTTAACAATTAAAAAAGAAAAAAAAAGTATAAAGATAGAAACAGCCAAAATCGTGCACGTGCTTCGTCGAAAATTAGATTCTACGTTAGAGATTTTAATCCTTTTGCATCGGGTACAAATTTTAATTATTTTCTAAATTATAAGATATTTTTCACACATGCGACCCTTAATCTGCTTATTTTGCATTTTATTTTAATAGTTTCTGTCTTTTTTTACAAAACTGCCGATATTGAACACGTGTTTGTCGAAAATTGAGTTTATCACTATTATTGTTTCATTTATTTATTTACTTCAAATTTGATTTTAGTATTGACAGCTATTTACTTTTTAGTTAAATTTTGGATAAATAAGAAATTTTTAGAAAATTGTTAATTTAGCTGTACGTACGCTACGCTCTGGGTCAAGGTCGCAGTAGAAGTGGTTTTCACTCTGAACTCGGATAGCTGTAAAGAGGTTTTCTTTTTTATTTTCACTCCTCCAGGAAATAAAATACTCCTACAAAAACCTCCAAGGAGTATTTTCACTCTTTGAAAAAATACCTAGAGCGACCTCTGACTATAACCAAGTTCAACTGTATCATCCTCTATAACGATCAAACTGGCGTCATTTCTTTTTGGTGCAGCATAATCACCAAATTCTGAGCAGTGTTGGATCACGTGATCCAAGAAGCAGTAAATACTATTCTGTCTATGCCACTTGGCGGCTACGGCTCTGCTAGAAAATAGAGTATTTAAACAAATTAGCGGTCAACGTTGAAGCTGGCATTGTACTCCAACTTTGGAGCCATGGCTATGCTAGCCATGGCTCAACGAATATGTGCGCCAACTCCTAGTGAAAGCAGCTCGAATTTGAAATTTCAACTCTCTAAACTTCCAATGAGAAAATTTTAGCCCCCATATATAGCTTTTAAAATTACCCATTTTTAGTAGTGTAGGTAATTTTATAAGCTAAAAATATAAGCATGTAATCGGGCTTTTTCTAATTAGCTAATATAAATATTTGGCAGCACACATTTTAACATTCTAGATTAAGAAGAATATTTACTTTAAAAGTATTGCTTTTAAACACAAGTGTTTGTACAATACGAAAAATAATTAGCAAAATATTCATATTAGTTTAACAGTTAATTAATCGCGTTTTAAAATATAAAATTTATTTTAAAAATTGCGTTAAAAAGTAAAAAATAAATTAATTCTTTAAACAGCATCGATGTGATTTTTAAACATAGTTTTAGAAGTCGGTGCAAAATTAGGATAGATAAAATCTTTTGTAATCATGAATCAATTACAAATATATATATTTCCGCAGAATAAGCAACAGTTCCAATATGAAGTATCATATGGTATAATGGTAATTAGACCCATAATTTTGCACCGACTTCTAAAGCTATGTTCAAAAGTCACATCGATGTTGTTTAAAGAATGAATTTATTTTTTACTTTTTAGCGCAATTTTTAATTTGAAGTCGGTTCTGTTTTTTTATAAAAATTATTTTATTTCATTCCTTTTAGTGTAAATACATTTTGTATATAAATACTCTATTTTTTTAAAAATCCATATAAAAGGGCAAAACTTCTTTAAATGAACGACACTAAAAACAAATCATTAGCATGATAAATTCCCTTTTAAAGTCTATTTTAGCAAACAAACGGATTAATTTTTGCCACAAAAAAGCTTTCATTCAAATTCTTGTTGTAATTTCTTTTAATGATATTTCATATGACAACAAACATGTTTTTAACAATGCTTTTATATTTATTAATAGATTTCCCAACAAAGAAAAATCAAGCCAAGCCTTTCCAATTAAAATAAAAAAATACTTATTTTTCACAAGTAATGTTTTTTCTAAAAAACGAATGTAGTCAAATTGATTTGCAATATTTGAGTTAGACGACCCTCTATCGATTAAAGAAAAAATCATCAAAATCGGTTCATTTAGTCAAAAGTTATGGATGAAAAGACAAAAAAAATACTACATTTCTGCCCATTACTTTCGTTCTAATTATCGAATATGGTCAAATGAAAGTACGGGACCTATGGGAAACCACCCCTGATCGACTAAAAAAAAAAATCATGAAAATCGGTTCATCCGGTGCGAAGTTATGAGTGGACAAAAAAAAAAAAAAAAAAAAAAAAAAAAAAAAAAAAACGACATACATACAATACGAATGTATAACCTCCTTCCTTTGTGAAGTCGGTTAAAAATTAAAGACAAATTTCATTCTGTTTGACGGGATGCGGTGGGAAAAAATGGAAGATTTAAACCAGTTTTATCCACTCGTGAATGCTTTTTAAACATGTTGGTTCTAAAATAAAAACAGATTTAGTTTTTAAGCAATTTATTTTTTTAAGCAATTTCGCAAAATTAAATGAAAAATAAAACTATTTTTAATAAACTGAAGCGTACTATATTCAAAGAAATTTTCCAAATATGAATTCTATGAATTTTTATGCAAAAGAGCTAATACAAAACACGAGTATAATAATAAAAAAAAAAACGAAAATTCTTTTTTATGCTATTTGCGTTCAATACGCTCTTATGTTATTTGCGTCAAAGATAATTTTTCATTTAATTAAACTTTAATCTGCTAAGTCCTCATTAAAGAAGCGAGAAAATAAAGTATGAGTAATTAAATTCACAAGACTAATAATTCATTTATTTGGCAGTTTTTCTTTTAAATGCGCAAAATGCGGTTACACATGCATTTGAATAAAGCAGTCATTAATAGGGATAGAGAGTTATTTTGTTGTGTTTTTGTCGTATTTTTGAAAGCCCTATTTTCCCGTACGTGTCATTACCATAAGCAGTTTATTGATGCAGAAGTACAATGCTAATGACTATGTTTATAACCGTAAGTTGGCAACACCGCTGTAAGTTTGCATTTTGCTTAAAAATAACTTTAAATATTCTTTAATAGCATACTATCATATATTTGATGCACGTATTCGTTTGAAAATTTTTTGAAAAATTTCAGAAGTTTGTAATGTGCCGAATAAAATGAAACAATTTCTTCTGAAATGTTTGCAAAAGCAAATGTAGAAATACACTTATGTTGCTTCAAAGAAGTAATCTTCTTAGAAGCTTTTTCTGAAGAAGATTACGCTTCTTTAAGTAGTCACTTAAGTTTCTAGCTACTTTACTTCATAAAGGTGCATTTATTTGCTTTCTCTGCTATGTATTAGTGTAAATAGTAAACCTAACTATGTATATTTTACATTGAAATATTTTGTATACTATATATTTTATTAGTAGGTTTTAAAATATTCAACTTTCTTTAAGAGCATTAAATCTATATTTTACATTAAAAATGAAAGAACAATACATTAACTAAAAATTATGGTACAAAATATAGTTGTTGTTGTTGTCGTCGTCGTGTCTCGCGGGTGGCGAGGAAGAAATGGGTACGCTGCCAATGATTCTAATGGGGCCCTTGTAGGCAGGAGTCCGATTTCCGCAACTTTGAAAAGTTTCTTAATTTTGGACCAGATCCCAGACGAGAGACCGTCACCTGGGATTGGTATCGTTTCACTTGGAGGACAATGGAGCCACAACCTATATAACGTGCACCAGCTCCCTTTAGCGTACGCGGACCACAGCAACCAGCCGCGAGAGGTTGTCCCCCTCACAAACATTGACTTCAGTTGCTTCACTTTCGGTGTTATTCGGGAACCGAGCTTCTACCGACTGGTCCACTGCGGGACTGTTTTTCTAGTGCATTGGTTTAATTTAGAAAAGAGTCTTTTTAATTTGTGATTAGGATGAGAACCAATTCCAGATACATATATTTAAAAATATTTCTAATAAGCAGATGGACATTGTTTACAGTAGAAAAATATATTGCATATATTTTTCTTTTTTTTTAAACATGCCATTGGAAAAAAAACGATTATTTATTAAAAGTAAATAATTACTGTATAGTGTAAAATAAAAGAATGAAAGTAATTTTCCAGGTATTTATTCACTTTTCTAATTTTTTTTATTGGCATTAAAGTGAAGGGCGTTATTGCATCGTCAACTTCCAATAATACTATTCCTGTACCTAGAAATCAATCATAAAAGAAGTCAAAATTTACAGACCGACAGACACACATTTTATTTCATCTCAGAACCTTACTTTCAAGTTTTTTATTTTCCAATCTTCCTTTAATACTTCAATTATTTTTGACTTACTTTACACTTTTTTCTTTTTATTTCACTCGTACGGGAAAGTAGGCTCAAATTGCACTTAGTGGGCAAATCAAAATCACACTTAATGCGACTTAATTGTTCAATTTAAAACTGCAAATTTGAGGAGAAATAAATTCTCCGAACATGATTTCCTAAAGTAATTTTTCGCAGATCACAGAAAAATTCCGTCTCATTATAAAACTGCATTAGAAGTATGATCATTTTTTTGTAAAGTCGCGACCAATTTAGAAGTTTTGAGTGAGTTTATGTGAAAATTATCCATATGAAAAGTCCGTGCTCTGGCATCAATCATTTTAATGTTCGCTTTTGCATTTTACAAACGAGACGTTGTAAAGTGCTTCTGTAACTTATCGATTTCTAAAGATTTAAAAGGTTGAAAAATGTAAATTAAATGCATTTCAAGGAAGAAATGCATTTTGATGACGTTGCAGAAATATATTCCTGAATGTTTTGCAAATGCGATAAATTTCTTAATTAAAGTACGTTAATGTTCCTGAAGGAACTTACAGAAGTAAAGTCCTCAACATAAATTTTTAAAATTTAGTACATTTTTTAAAGCAATGCTCGTGCCTTTTTTTTGTATCTGCACCTTAATGGGGCGGGTGTGACAATGTCGATGTCACATGTACAAATGAATATTTAAAAAAAAAAAAAACACACACACATTTTGCATTAGAAAGTTCATGTTTTGCATTAAAATATACTAGCTGATCCCTTAAAGAGCACCCTGCGGGCTATAATTTCAACAATCAAATTTCGCTGAAAATTTCTGTGGAAATCGCGAACATTCCGTGCATGCTACAATTATATTCCTCAACTGGTTCATTTGCTCTTTTTAATTTGCGAAGAGCCTTAAATTCTTCGTTGTTTCTTCTTCCAACCATTTTAAAATTCGAAAGGCTTAAGAAAAGATAGCTATTTATAAACATGTGGATGAGCGCTCGACATAAACAAACTAAGGTGTTCCCACTTCAAAGAATCAGAAACTAACCATATTAAAATCATGAAAAACGCTTTAAAAATTTAAAGGTTGAGGAAACGACCGTTAGATACAAACATGGGAATGATCGCTTGATATAAACAAACCAAGGTGTTGCCACTCCAAAGCGTCAGAAATGAAAAATTGAGTTAAAGATGGAAATACTTTTTAGGAGATAGAAATAAACTTGCTGAAAACTCGTGAGTTACGGCAATAAATACAAATATTATGATACCTTTCTATGCTAATCATTAAACAAAATTTTAAATATTGTTTTAGCATATTTTCGTTTTGCAAGATGTCAGTATCGTACAGCATCGCAAACTTAATCGTAACTGGTCCACGTTAAGTGAAATATATATATCGATGAGGGTCAGTTACATTGTGATATATACGAATTAAAATTTAAAGTTCTTTAATTGTATTTCAAATATATACGTACAAATGTCACAATCGCAGAAAATGGATTGAGTGGATTGAGTAATATACGAAAGGCGTGCTTCATTTTAGCTATATTATAAAACGAACAATTTCAAGAATAAATTTTCAAAAATATCGCACACACGTGCTTTGCTGTTTTGGGGCTCTTGTTTCAATTGCAAAAACCAGTTGTGAGCTTCCTGCACGTAACAGCAGCTAGCAAAGAAGCACAGCAAAGTTCTACCATCAACCAAAGCGATCTGCCTGGCAAAGTGCCAAGAAGAATCAATTCATATTGAAGGGAAGAACTGCTGATATAAGGAATTTGCCGTTTTCGTTCTCCTTCTAATTCGTTTAACTTGCTTTATTTCTTCCTAACTGATAAATTCTGCCAGTTTATAAGTTAGTTGATTGAACAAAAAAAGAAGCAAATATTCTGATTCGCGTACTAAATAAAAGCACCTGCGAAACTCGAGTGGGTTCGTTCTTTTCTGACATGCACAGAAGCGTCCAAATGTCAAAATACCGTAGTCGAGCTGTAAGATGGAGTTGACGAAATTTATACAAAATGCTTCGGCTCAGAAGGCTGAAAAATTTTCTTCAAAGGAAAAGGAGTATTTTGCAACACCGAAATTTTTTCTGCAAAAATTCAACATTCTTAATTATGTCTTTAGTTTCGTAAATCTACTTTAGCCATTATCTGATTTATATGAAGTTTTCATTATGGAAGAAAGGCGGGAGATTTGTATCAGAGATGGTGAAGAGCATGGAAAACTAATTTAGATACAAATGTAATCACGTCGAAGAAATTTATTCGTTAAGTGTATCAAAACGGAAAAAGTTAGACATTTTATATAAAATTAAATACTACTTTTAGTTTAGCGTACCAAGAAAATTTTTTAGTAAATAAAGCAAAGCAAACAATTATGATAATTTTATTTTTCTTTTTATTTGTACTTTATTTTACTTTTAAAGTGTTACATTCATTATTTTTATTTTATTCCGTTTTTGTACTTTCATATCAAATTTAGTCTATTTTTCTTCTTTTTATTGAAGCCTTGTTTGTTTCGAGAAAAGCAAACTGAAAACTAAATAATTTCGGCCCCTCATATCAAGTCCGGGAAACTTTTCTTCGTGACCGTAATAATGGTTATCTCAAGTTTACGGTTTCTGAAAGTGCTTTTTTCTAGAAGAAAAAGAAATAACTGAAATATCAGTAATGATGCAAAGAAAAGATTTGCATAGGCTTTCTTAAAAAGAGTATTTTATCTCTAGTCCTGAGTCAATCGAAAGAATGCGAAACTTTTAAAGGGGTTATTTAAAGACTTTGAAAAAAGTTTGATTCTTAAAAAAACGTTATTTGAATTTTTTTTTCAAGAAAGGTTATTTGAAAGTTAAAGGTTACCTTTGTGCATATTTTTTCTTATGTTAAAAACACACTGGTAACAATGGTGCAGTAAATTTTAAATCCCCCAATTTACGGTAGATTTTCCCCCTTTTCATCTTATTAGCATGATACAAATGTAACAAATTGCTTAGGTCCTTTAAGAATGCGTTTTTCCCGTTTTGTCCAAGCAATTTAGAAGTGTCTTTCTGAAGTTGAAAAAGGAATTCCTATATTTGTATGGATTAATTATTTTTTTCCTCTCATTTTTTAAAAAACAGATACTGATTAACTATTACTTGCTAAAGAATAGTTAAAATCATGGATTCAATTAGGATTAAAATAACATAACTATACTCCATTACAAACAGAATAACTTACAATTTTACTACTATAGAGATCATTTGTTTATACGTATAAAAATTTCTGGGAAAGACATGCTATTAATAGACAAATTGAAATTACATAGCAAATCCGGAACAGAATATGGCGGTAGAGGGCGCTGCTGAAGAACCAGTGAAATCCCCCCCCCCCCCCCGTTACAAAACTTGACAATCAACCAAAGAGAGAAGTGAAAGTTTTCCTGTGTCTGAGAAACCTGCATGCATCTAGAACCAGTGAAATCTGCTTTACAAAATTTGACAGTCAACCAAAGAGAGAAGTGAAAGTTTTCCTGTTTCTGAAAAACTTGAATGCCATCTAGAATCAGTGAAATCTGCTTTACAAAATTTGGCAGTCAACCAAAGAAAGTGAAAGTTTCCTGTTTCTGAAAAACATGAATGCCATCTAGAACCAGTGAAATCTTCCGTTACAAAACTGAACAATCAACCAAACGGAGGGGTGAAACTCTCGCTCTTTCTGGCAAATCTTAATGCATCTTGCATATGAGGTCAGTAATTGTAAAGTGTGAGTTACAGTACGGCTGTGTAGTGTAGAGAGCATATCCGTTGAGTAGTAGGATCACGGTTTCGCTTATACTGCTATGTAAATTCCGATTCATATTTCAACCTATAGATTGTTGTACCGACTCACTCTTAAGTCTACTTTTCTACCAATGCTTTTGATTTTGAAACTTTTTTTCGCAGAACGTCGCTCAACATTTCTTTATTATTTTAATGTAGAAAGTTGCTTAAAGCATTAGGAAACAAAATATCAGACAATAATCCACTGTCATTTATTTGTTGACAGCAATTGACAATCAGTGGCGTATGAGTTTAATGAGTATCAGTTTCATATATTTTCCGTCAGTCTATTGTAGGTTTTGGCGTTACATCGTTTATAAAGAGCTGATGAACTTAAGAAAAAAAAATCCATACATATTCTCATATGAACATGAACGAAGCTGCTTCATCTTTTTATAAACAGTTGTGGTTCGAAATCTGATCACTGATTCTACATTCATTTACTTCTTTTAGAAAAAAGAGGTTAAATAATTTATAAAAAAAACTGATTCTTCTTTATCTACCTTTTTAATGGGGAGAGTAAGAGCTTCACTAGCTTCGTAGTGGATAGCTCCGGTAGAGTTTTTGTCACAACTGTCACAATAACTGGAGCTTTGAATGCGTGAAAGCTGGAGCTTTGAATTGCAATACGTATGAATTACCATTTTAGTAAGGTGTTAAACATATTTTCTTTCAGAAATTTAAAAAGAAACTCTTACGATCTTTCAAATTTCATTTAATTCAAGAAATTCTAAATTATCTTAAGTTGTGTCGTTGTTGGGCCTTAAAACACTTCACGTACAAATGACAAAACAAACACTTGTCAAGCTGGTATTGTTTATATATTTTTAAATATATGTTATTTTTCTAGAAAGTTTTTACTCTACTTTTGCAGCAAAAAGTCCTCTAAAACTATTTTCAAGAATAGTTGCCTTACGCATATCGTCGTATTGGTAGTGAAAAGAGCTAAACCACTTTTCGGGTAAAACATGGTTTTCGCATTTTTTTAAAACTCAATTTCAAAATAAAAGACCTTACTATATCAGAACCAAATTTCATTATTGTTAGGTAAATAAATGAATCGATATGAAAGTATAATTGTTTTAAAATCAAAACACAAAACAACTTTATTGCCTTTTTTCTCAAAGCAGTAATTATGTGGCTTAGCTCCCATCTCCAGAAAGATGAAGATATAGATTGCAGAAAACTGTAGTAAATTTCTAACAAATAACAAATTTTTATACGATTTTGTGTCACAACATGTAATTTCTCTCCTGTAATATTCGAAGTGAGTATTTTTTTCGGCGAAAGTTATTTAATACTGTCACAAAGCCCTCATTGACGTATGATTGATAAATAGTTTTACGTACAAAAAGCAGTTTTTTGTTTAAGAATGAAAATGCTTCTGCAGCATACAATAAAATAATTTTTATAAAAAAACAGAACCGACTTTAAATTATAAATTGCGCTAAAAAGAGAAAAATAAATTAATTCTTTAAACAACATCGATGTGACTTTTAAACATAGTTTCAGAAGTCGGTGCAAAATTAGGATAGATAAAATCTTTTGTAATCATGAATCAATTACAAATATATATATTGTTTCGCAGAATTAGCAACCGTTGATGTTGTTATGAAGTACCAAATGTTATAATGGTAATTAGACTCATAATTTTGCACCGACTTCTGAAACTATGTTTAAAAGTCACATCGATGTTGTTTAAAGAATTAATTTATTTTTCTCTTTTTAGCGCAATTTATAATTTAAAGTCGGTTCTGTTTTTTTATAAAAATCATTTTATTTCATTCTTTTTAGTGTAAATACATTTTTTATATGAATACTCTATTTTTAAAAAGGTCCATATCAAAGGGCAAAACTTCTTTGAATGAATGGCACTAAAAACTAACCATTTGTATGACAAATTCCCTTTTGAAGTCGATTTTAGCAAGCAAACTGATTAGATTAATTTTTGCCACAGAGAAGCCTTCATTTAAACTGTTGATGTAATTGCTTTTAATATTATAGCGAATGGCAACAACAAGTTTTTAACAATGACTTTTATATTTATTAATAGATTTCCCAACAAAGAAAAATCAAGCCAAGCCTTTCCAATTAAAATAAAAAATAGTTATTTTTCACCCGTAACGTTTTTTCTAAAAAACAAATGTAGTCAAATTGATTTGCAATATTTGAGTTAGACGACCCTCCATCGATTAAAGAAAAAATCATCAAAATCGGTTCATTTAGTCAGAAGTTATGAATGAAAAAACACAAAAAATACTACATTTCTGCCCATAACTTTTTTCTAATTATCGAATATGGTCAAACGAAGTTACGGGACCTATGGGAAACCACCCTCGATCGATTAAAAAAAGAATAATGGAAATCGGTTCATTCGATGAGAAGTTATAAGTGGACAAACAAAAAAAAAAAAAGAAAAAAACGACATACATACTGTATGAATGTATAACCTCCTTCCTTTATGAAGTCGGTTAAAAACAAACAATTTCAATCTACACAGTCTATAACTCAAATATCATATCAAGATCTATATATAAATAGGCCCAAAGACAACAGTTAAGTACAATTTCCTCCTCTGTTTGTCAACCAATTTACTTACTATTTTTTGAATTTAATAGCTCTAGGTGAGTTTTAATGTCATTTTTTTGAAAGCAGTTAATTGTTTTTTTCTCCTACTTTCGACATAGATTCGAATTTAATAAATTACGGTTGAATTTCAGCCGCTAGGTGAACTCTAGTCTGAATATAATCATAATTAAATCTCCTTATATTTAAATTTGCATTTCGCACATTTTATTTTTAATGCAGTGACATTCATCATTTTGGGAACTTTAAAACTGAATAATGTCTGCACAGTTTCGAAATTGCGTCATTTCAGTAATTTATTCTGAAACGTAATCACGCCAATTATGTCACTGGTTGAAGTCCCTTTAAAATTCTCTTTAATTTAATGGAACTTTATCTGGGATGCTGAAATATATCTTTTCGTTAATTGCAACAAGTAACTTAAATCCAGGTTTACGTAATGGCGCGCAACGTATGGCCCAAAAAGTTAACGCAAAACTATTTTTCTCAATTAGTTTAAAATCATTGCAATCAGTCAGTATTAGTTTCGCTTAGCATTCTTCTGCTTAGGAGCGTCAGATTTTTCAAGGAAGTTATTGAAGAAAGACATTTAAAGGAGTAATTTAGCAGTTGGGTTATTCAGAATAATTCTTTAGTTAAAACACCTGATATGTGCGGCAAGTGACTTCCTTGTACGCCTATTAAACAATTTTAACAACTAAAAATGGGTTAATGTTATACGATCATTAGAAGTTAGACTTGTAAATTCCTTTCCTTATTATTATTTTTATTTAGAATATTTAGTTTTCTTTAAAATTCTTAGACACTCTCCAAACCTATTAAGTACAGTAAGTATAGAAAATGGCGCTTTGAAACTGAAATAAATTAATTTTTTTGTTGGTGTTTAAAATTCAATGCTTTGATGCGACGAAATTTACAAACCTCACAAACTTAATTTGTAAAGGACGCACATCCAATAGTTCGACTACGAAGTTCTGGCACTTTGACGCTTCTGCGCATGGCAGAAAAGGACGAAACCTTTCGAGTATTAGGGAAGTTTGCATTAATATAGGTATCTGCATTGACGAAAGACGTCTGTGATCGTTTGAATCTTTATTATGGGGATTCACAGAGTAGGGTGGGTAGTTTTATTTTTTTCTTCTTTACGAGGGGGCACAAGATTAAAACTGTGCTAAATGGTCCCAAACTAACATGTGTAAAATTTTATTACATTCGGATGATTCTTTTGACCGCTGGATTGATTTTGCAGTTTCGATATCTGCAATTACATATGTGCTCTATGTAGGAAAAAAAGAAACTTCGCCCGACAAATTGTCACACACTACTTGTTGAAAGGGCAATGAGAACAGTGTAGAAGCTGCAGCCACAGTGTTCAAAAACACTAAAGAGAAGGCTCATAAAAGTACCAAATAATGTCTCGAAAATTCATGCCGATATTTAGTAGGATTTTCATGCTATATCAAGATCATTACTTTCAATGTTGTAAAAATAATTTTTGTAAAGGTGTTTGTAGCAAACAAGTGATATTCTTACACATTTAATTTGTTACAGACTGTATTATGTATACATATTGTGTTTGTAAAATTGTTTTTCAATTGTCCAATAAAAAGAAAGCTTTTCCCTAAATATGAGTTCTTAAAGTCATTCCGGAAGCAGAAAATTATATCTTTTTCTAATATAATTTTGTATTTAATTGTGAAACATCATTTGGCACCTTTTAATTGCTGTGCCCAATAAAAATCAGGAACTTTTCTTTCGATCATAGGACGGCGACTAATCGTAGCGCACAGTTACTCAACTATCAACTACAGAGAAAAGTCTTTTTAGAGTGTTAACATCGTTCTTGTTGCTAATGCCCCTTGGGATTCCAAGCTCCACTCACAGGGCGACGAGGAACCAAGGTAGATAAGGGAGCGAGTTCGTTTATAAATGAGCTGCGATAGCGTGGGAGAACGACTTGGCCTCCTAATTTTGAACCAGCTCCCAGATGAGAGACCGTCACTTAGATTGGCATCCCTAGATGTATTCTTTCAAACATAGAAGACATTGGAGCCACGACGGACTTAACGTGCTCATGCTCCAATTAGCTTATATAATCTCAGAGCAATAATTTGCGAGAGGGAACTGTCCACGGTGCTACAGTTTCGGCGTTTTGTGGAAACCGAGTTACACCGACTGATATATAATAAAATTTTACCTAAAATTGCTTAATAAAAATCAACTTATTGTTTTTTCCTTCTCTTTGTATAAATTGTCCATTAAAATAATTTTATCTTGCCAGTAAAGCCGTATCACAAGTTTTTATAAATCTGTCTATGAAACTAAAAAATAGTTCCAAAAGACTTACAAGCTTTAAATGAATAATAAAATAACAATAGATTTCAAGAAACTTCCAGGAATAAATATTGTATTTGAGCTCAATTTTCCACATAACGATAACTGAAAAAGCCTAAATATTGTTTCCATTATAAGTATTCTAAACGTGATCCAACTCTACACTGTAAAAATTTTGCGTTTAGTTGCCACTATTTTTGGTGTTACTGAACACCAATTTTGGGGTTCAGTTGGTAGGAAGTCAAAAATTATTCATTTTTGATATATTTTAAATTAATTTTTGTATCCGTCTAAAAATATATACAGTACAATGTCTATTAGCACATGAAATTTGTTTACTCATTTACGTATGAAAATGTCATAACGATTGTTAATTTCGATGAAAAAAGGACAAACGAGCGATCGTGATGAACCTTTGATACATAAAGAGTTAAAGAACTTCATATGCTAAAAAAAATATATTGCTGTCTGTAATTTTTCAGACGGACGCTTAAAACATTGTAAAAATATAAAAAAATTAATAATTTACAAGTTTACACCAACTGGACACCAAAATGCTGTTCAGTAACACCAAAAAGTGGCAACTAAAGGCAAAATTTTTAGTGTACACTAAAAAATTTGTGTTTAGTTGCCACCGTTTTTGGTGTTACTGTACACCATTTTTGGGTGTTCAGCTGATGTAAAGATGAAAATTATTCATTTTTTATGCATTTCAAATTCTTTGGAGTTACGGTACACCTTTTTGGTGTTCAGTTGATGTAAAGTTGAAAATTATTCATTTTTTCAGTATTTCAAATTCTTTGAAGTGTCTGTCTAAAACAATGCAGACAGTAGAATGTTTTTTTAGCATATGATGTTCATTTATTCATCTACGTACCAAAGGTTCATTACGATTGCTCATTTAACCTAGTTTCATAGAAATGAGTAATCGTAATGATTTCTCATTTTCGATTTCATAATTTCGATAGTTAACGGCGAAAACAAATTTTATGCTTTTTATTACTTTTTATTACAAAATCAATAGACAACATGCACCATGGCAAAAGCTATACAACATGTATACACAAACCAAAACAAATAAATTCAACAAAACCAGATTAATCCAAGTGCATAAAAGCAAAGAACAGCATATTATATAACACAATACCTAGTGGAATACGCATCAAATGAGAGCTCAGGTGCCGCCATCTAGGTGAAACTGAGCGTCCAAATTATCAGTGGCAATGGCATCCACCGACAGTGGGGCTACTTGAAAAAATGGATGCCGATTACCGGGGTGCGCACTAGGTCTGCAAAGGTTAGTGACCACACGCAGCCCCATTAGAAAGAAAAAAAAACCATTACAATATCTATATTTTTTAGACAAACACATAAAAAATTAAAATACATTAAAAGTCAATTTTTTTCAACTGTATACCAACTAAACACCAAAAATCTTGTTCAATAACTCCATACATAGGGGCAACTAAAAATTTTTAGTGTAGGAGGAAAACAACAATTCAGAAAACTCATAATTAATCGAAACAGTTTTCCGTTGGGTATTTAAAAAATAGAAGAGTCATAGGAAATCTATTATGCTCTAATCATACATGCAAAATGGTTTGCAAACGGCTATTTGTGCGCATTTTGTCAGCAAGAAATGTTGTTTACTTAGCATTTCCTCTCCCACTTTCGTTCAATTTCAGTTCAAGTGCTTTCAATTCTTAATCATTATTGAAGAGAAAAAGTCCACGAGAAAATTTTATTCTGGAGAAAATCATTTGCTGAATCGTCAATAGGGAACGCGTCAAACAGTAAAGCTTTTAAGCATTGTGCAGCCTCGTTATATAAACGCATATTTTATGTCCGCTGTCAGGGCGACGAGCGAGATGGAATTTATTTGCCGAAAAGCTTTCTCTTAGATTAAAATACTGCTGATTTCTCATTTCTAAGCGGCGTACAACTTTTAAGTTATGGAAAAATGCCGCCAACAAAACCGAAATTAAATATTATGGATAAAAATATAAAATGTTTACAAATAACACCTACAAAAACATAAAATTAAAATCCAACGTAAAATTAAGCACACATTTTTGCAACAAATTCAGACACGTGTTTCGATGGGAGAAGGAGCCCATTTTTCAAAGCAAAGGAATAAGCTTCGAGATGACAAAACCTTCAATTGGATGTTTTCCATCTAGAAGCTCTTTCTTTTGCATTGAAAGACGGGTTCCTTGTCACCTCAAAACACGTGTCTGCAGATTTTCCCAAAACTGGTGCTTAATTTTACGATGATCTTAATTTTCTTTGCACAAATTTTACATTATTATTATTAATTGCTATCGTAAGGTTTCATTTTTGTCTTAATTACGTAAACAACTTTAAGGTTACTTCAAGACATGCGTTTTCGAAAAGTTTAATTTTAACTATTGGCCAAGTTTTCTTTAACAGCTTAAATCTTCAAGAAAGTTGGAGAAAAAAGAAACTAAATCTTATTAAAGGTATTTATTTGTTTTTGAACCAATCGAACTTTTATACGCTTCAGAAAATTTAAAACTATCTCGTATAGGTAAACCTGTATTTTTACTAAGTACATGTATAGAAACGAATATGACTACCTCACATATAAGACAACCCAAAGCTTTTGAGGTGTGTTCGCTAGAAAAAAAATAAATATTAACATTTAAGACCGCTTTTTCACATACGAGTATTTATTAAAAACAGGTTGAATTTGGCCTATTAATAAATTATAATAAATTGTATTAATCCACGCCTTAATATGTGTATTAAAAATGGTTTATATATCCTCGCTTGTCTGAACGAACTTATCCATGACAAACTTGAGAAAGATGTCGGTTTAGCATTGATCTTGAGCTGTGATATTTTAATAAAATTTGTGAATCACAACAACTGCTGCTGTTAATTGCAACTGCTTCATAAAATACTTAACAGAAAATGGTTGTGTGAAATCACAACAACACAATAAACATGTTTTACAATAAATAAATAAATGAATGAATTAATAAGTTAAAAAAACAAATGGTATAAAATAAAAAAACTCTCGACAATTCTTGCAGCAGAAATCCATGAAAAATAGCAAGCAAAACCGTAATCTTTCACATAAAAAATAGTTATAAAAGATTTCAGAAGTTTTGTAAAACTTTTACATTAGAAACCATTGTAAACATTGCATTAGTAACGTAAAAGCATATCCAAAATACTCATAAAAGTTTCAGTAGCTATGTAAAGTATTTTCCAGTGAAATTTACAGCTTTAACATCAAAAAGCGTTGTACTTATAATTTTCCATACGCTTTGTTATTAAATACAGTTTTTAACTGCAAACAATCTGAATATAAAATAATAAATTCATTACATTATTACACATTTCTCTTAATTCGAGATAGTTTATGGAATTATTTACCTGAGAAATACAATCGTTAACACTTTTTATTGATAAAAATGAACATCAAAAATATCATTATTTATCCCTTACATATTTATTCCAGTAGCCACATTAAACAATGCATCGGTTAAGAAGGGCATTTTCTCATAAAAGCTCTGAGCTGACGGTGAAGGAAAAAAAAAAAAACGCCATTGAAGAATAAAGTTCGTTCTTCCTGAATACAAGGCATACCTTTTCAGAAACTGTCGAATATTAATCTTTTTTTGGACGGAAATATCTCCTTACTTCTAAAGTATTGGTTTTCTGTCATTATTTTAAAGGGAAAAGAAAGCCTAAATGGACACCGTAAAGAAAAATGTCCCGCTTGTTACAGCTTTTATTTTTCAGAACCTTATTCATTACTTTGTTTAAACTAATTTTGAGAAGCATTAATGACCAAATAATTGCATTTATTATCATGTATTTTTTTTCCTGAGTTATATTCGAATGTGATGTTTTATCGAAGAAAATACGATGGTTGCTTTCTGTTTTTATTTATATTTTTTGTTTACTTTTCAAATAAATGCTTTTCAATCTTAACTATAGTAAGTTCTTCACTAAAATATAGAAAATAGGAAAAGCCGACCAATGAATGAACAGCTAGAATTTTTCTCCATAATAAGGATAAGGTTTCAAAAGAGTTTTTCTTCATGAATGGCAACAGTTTTTTAGATAGATTGACAAAAGTAGTTTTCTTCAGTGCTATCTGACGCCTGACGGAATGTATTTAAACCAAAAGTGTACATATTTATTGAGTGGAAAATTTTGTGTTCATTCTGGTAATTTACCACTTTTATTGTGCCATTTTTTATTTCCACACCCTAAAATATCTAAAACAGTGCCATTTAAAAGCACCCACTTTTTTAATAATATTTACTTGTACCAGTAAAAATACCATGCATCAAATGCTACATGTGTCATTTTGAATGCACTATGCGTTTTTTTAGCCTACTTGCCTGTAAAAGTAAAAACAAAAGGATAAAATTAAGTATGAAAAAAGGTTTAATGTATCGTAAAAATACCGTGAAATGTAAGGAAAAGTCAAAATGAAGTGAAGTAATAAAATAAAAAATGAAACATTTGTAAGTAGGGGAAAAATCTGTATCTGTCGTTCTATCTCCCATCTTCCGCATAATAACGTTTGAGGGAATTGTATGATTCGATTTGTTTTGCATTCAAAAGATCTTGGCAAGGACATCTCATCTTCATATTTTGATTTGAACAATATTTCGTTCAATTTTGAACACTTCAAAAAATCTTAACATTACCGCATTACCTATGGGCAAAAATTAATCATATTATGTAAACACTGGGCATAAGATCCAAGTTTTTTTTGAACAAGCTTATTGGAACCAGCTCTCGACGTGAAATATTATTTGATTTGAACAATTTCTGTTCAATCTTGACCAGTTCAAAAAATTTAACAATAGCATTTAGGGGGAAATTTGAGTATTTTATAGATACTGATCTTACTGACGGATTTGTTTGAAACACTGCAGCGGACGGATCTTACATCGTAGACCATGTAGAGATTCGAAGTTAAACCAGAACAACACGAGCCTATTTTCCAATGAAATTTCCTGATCTGGATTTTAAAGGATACTTCTGAATGAATGAGTGGAAAAATGAATGAGTGTATACATAAGTGGATAAATGAATAAGTACATGAATGAACAAATGAATAAATGAAGAGAGGAATGAAGGCGTGAGTGAATGAATGTGTATATACCATTGAAAAATGTTTATTTGAAGTAATTAAGAACTAAAGCTAAATGAGAAAGAGCGAGAGAGAGATAGCTAGGTTATAAATTTGAAGTAGGGTGTATACGGGAAAGTAGGCTCGTCTAATTCTAGACGCAGTTCCCAGAGAATTTTAGAGTGTAGGCTTTTACTTATGGAGCTGGCAAACAGAATTTCTTTTCAATGGATTCCTGCCCACTGCGGAATTTTGGTCAATGAAAAAGCTGAAACACTGGCTAAGAAAAGAGCTTTGGTAGAACAGCGCATGAACCGTCCACTTTTCTCCCATACTATTAAATTATATGTTAACTTGACCCTCAGGAAACTTGTCAAACAAGATATGGTACAACAAACCCTTAACAAGAGATGGAGGACTCTGGGGGAAAGCGGAAAGATTCCCAGTTATCCAAGAAAGACAGCAGTGGCTTTCTTTAAAGGTCTCACTGGACATGACTGTTTACGAGACTATCTCTATAGAAGCGGAGTAGTGGATTCCCCAGACTTTTCTCTGTCTGACTCGAATCTACTGATGACATTTGAACATTTAAACAGTTGTGTTGCACTCAATCATTTTGCGGACATTGTTAAAAAGTAGTGGAAAGCTCGTGAACAAATGGCATAAGCGCTAATGTTCAGCATTTGAAATCATCAAGATCATAGTTCTAGACGAAACTTCTTGCTTAAAAATGAAATTATGCTTAAGCGTTCATTCACTAGTCAGACTACCCTAGTATAAAGACATTTCAAAACTATACTTTAGAGGGGAAAAAAATAAATAACGCCCTTTTTTCTCAAAACTCAGTCAGAATGAGTTATATAAGCTACGTTTTGATATCAACTCCACTTATTTATTATTTGTAGCTATTTATATAATATCCCTCTGATCTTCTTCAATTAATAAATAATTTAAAAGCTTAAATTATTGGGGAGTAACAAAATATTTTAAAAAATATCCTTATCGCGTGCATTCATTACAACACACATGTCTTTCCAGTGAAGAATATCTAATTTTAATTCTTAACCACTTCCTAAAAGGATTTAAATGATCACGCTAATCACGCAAGGAACCATTAACGCGCCTGAATGTGACGCAGATAACGAATTAAATAAATGAGTTTCTCCTTTTATACAGTCACTGTTTGTTTAAGCTTAATGAAACAACTTTGAGGCGGGATCAAGTTCAGATTCCCTTAAATGGCTAATTTAAATATAAGGTGTTTAAGAATTTAAAGGAGTTAATGTTAAAGTAAATTCTTCAAGAGTGCCTCTCTTTATGTAATTTATATTGCTATAGGTTCTTCTCATTTATAGTCATGATTTTTGACATTAAAACAAATTTAATTCATGTTCTATCTTACACTAAAAAATTCTAGTTCCACCTTTCACCAAAAAAATTAGAAAAAAAATGGTGAAATTTAGCTACATCCACTATTTGGTACTAAGTTGAAACATTATAATGGTGTAGTTTCACCATGAAAGCTGCTAAAATTTATCATTTTTTTGGTGAAACGTTGAACTAGAATTTTTCACAGTGTAGGAAATGTGTTTGATAAAATAAAATAGTTAAAAACGAAGTGAATTCACTTCGTGCTAAGAAAACTAATAAAAATTCTCATGTTAAGAAAGCACAAATGAGCATTAAAATGCAGATATATGTTTCGTAATTGCTTAGAATCCCTGTTTCAATGCAATAGTGGAGCTTCTAGAATGCAAAAACATCCAAATGAAACAGCGTCATTTGGATCTTTTGCATCTAAAAGTTCCACTATTGCGTTGAACAAAAGGGATCCCAAGCATTCCCGAAACATATGCCTGCATTTTAATGCTTATTTGTGCTTTCTTAAAGTGAAAATTTTTTATTACAACTTAAAAACAAGTATTTATTATTATAATTAAAGAAAAAATGATAAATGCTAAGTATATTTGTTTGAGTTTTTTCCGTTAAAATTTTTTTTCTGACATTAATTCAGTTATATTTGTATCAAATTGAATTTTTATACCAGCATTTTTTAAAATTGAATTTCCTGATTTTCATACAATCTAAGATCTTTTCAAATCAGCTTTGAATTTTTTTGTTCCTCAAATGTGTAACTTCCTAACTATTATCTTTTTCACCTGCTGTACGAAAACTGCTCATGAAAATGTTTTTAATATAATTACTCTACATAGAAAGATAATTTTACTATTATTTTTCTATTTTTTCCTTTAGCAACCAAGCTGAAACAGCTGTCTTAGCGACAGTTGTCGCTTTGAATCTAAATGCACTAGATTTTCAATTTTGATTTGTTACATAACGCTATTTGTTTTCGTTAAACTTTTGTGGTCTAGCTTCATAAACTAAGTGCTCAATTATACTTTCCTAGAAGTTAATTCAAGAAACTAACACAATAACACTACTAATAATAAAGAGATAAAATTAAAAAGGAATAATTAATTAATAGTAAAATAGAGAATTTAATGAACACAATTAAAAAATAAAATAGGCATCGTTGGCCGAGCGGTCTAAAGCACCGGAATCGAAACAAAGTGGCTAAAGTTCTAAACTTACCAATCGGAGATCGCATATCTTGCACTATGTATGCCAGAAACAGTTATTCAGCAAACGCACAGACGGCGGCATTACTGCGGTACTTGGTAGCCTAATAGACAGATTGTTGGGCTTCAGATCGGGAGGTCTAAAGATCGGCATTCAACCCACTGAAGACATACCATTTACACTTCGGGATACTTGCACGTAAAATACGTGGATCCTGAAGTTCCGAGGGTACCGGAGGCTGGAGAAATTTCCTCCCTTAAAGTCTCAGGCCTGAAAAGTGAGGTGGCGTACCCAATGCTAACTACGGCCATACTGCTTATACCTTTCGGTTTCGCAGACTACCCCAATATTAGGGGTGCGGCACGCAGCGTTATCCTCCTCCGAACCTCCCATAAACTCTTTGACACTTGACAACCAGCACTGGCCATAAGGGCTGGACTGGCAGAGCGTTGCCGACCTGCTTTACCGTCCCGGGGTCACAGTTCTACTACAAAGTAAGCCTTACGTCATCCGGAACGGATATGCTATTTTAGTCGCCTCTTACGACACGCATAGCTACGTTGGGGCTATTCATCCCCGGCCACCATTCGGGGGAAGTGAGGTGGCGTATGTATTTGTGGTGGCACCATGTGATGCTATCCGAATACATATCTGTGTTTGATCCAAGTCGTTCTTCTACCTTTGTGGTGCTCATTAAAACCCGAAGGTCCACTCTTGTAGTCTAAATCGAGTGGTCATTACCGCCCTGGCTCTGTGAGCCCAGTGGCATCAGAAACAACAACAACAACAACGAAAAAGCTCGATCTTCATGTATGATGATTGTTTCCACAGAAGACAACTTGCAACTTAACCCTTTATCTACTGAGTTATTTATGTCCAGCTCTTTTGTTCATGGATTTTTCTTTTCTTTTTTCTTTCAAATAACTACATTAAGAGTTAAGGGATTTACATAAATATAATACTCAGCTTATGGAAATTTAATTCCTTACAGCTAATAACAAGCACAGGGTAATTTAACTGTGAAATCAGTTCTCACTCTGTTCATTCAAAATATCTGGTCAAAGTGTTTTCTGAGTTTAAACTAACACATAAAAAACAATCAAGACCTAACTTTAAAATTTTACTCTTTTGTTTAACAAAAATTTAAACGTTTGGCAATCTGAGCTCTATGGCAGCTGAAAACGCAGCATCGGTTTGGAAGCTGGCCTCGTTCCTCGCTAACATATTCTTTATGCAACCTAAGTGGGATTGTTTCCTGAAAAGGTAGAATCAAACGAGTGTTCCTACAAAGTAACGTCGAAATATTAGTAAAAATGGTTCCTGCGGGAAATTTGAAAGCGAGTGGTACTTTTAAGTACCGTCAGTAGATAAAGGGTTAAGAAAGGAATTCTTATCTATATTTTTATTCGTAAATAGCATGTATGTGTGTTATAATCTTATTGATCAGCAAATGATGCCTTTCTGACGAAGTTAGTACTTATCTTTCTTCACCAACTACTGATTTGACCCACCCTTACTGCATTTAAAAAAAAAAAAAACTTCGCCAAACACAAAACGGTACTTGAAATAAATCGCATTACACCATACACAAAATGATTACGCACATAACTTTATCAACATTCTTGAAGACAAAGCATAATGCTTAAGTTAATTAAAGCTGATATACGCGGTCATTTAATTAATTGCAACAATTCCAGACGGAATTTGCGTAGTAGTGGATAAACAATGTCGCAATTATCTTCACAATGAATGTTATGTACGTATGTGTGTTACGATTTTTTTAATAAACAATTATTCGTAAAAGATCACATTTGTTTAATATGTTACGAGTGGTACGTTAGAAACAAATAACGCAAATAGATAATTTGCAATTAGAGCAACTTCGAAACCTTTTTTGAATTTTTCTACTCACATCTTATTGATGTTTGACATTTTCATGGTTCTTAGAAAGAAAAAGAAAGGACTTTCTACGTTTCAACATTAATATGAAATTTACATTTCTAAATGTTTTGTCTATAAAAGCGAGTTTCAATTGCATTGAATTTGTCTTCAATTTCAAATAATGAGTCTTTTATACTTTGATTGTTTCATGCATGATTTTATTTTTGTCATTTAACTATTTCGAACTGTAGGTTTAAAACTGTTGTAGATTAAAAATGTTTCATTGCAGTTTTGAATGTAAAACTAGCTGTTTGAAAAAATATATATTTATGATTCTGTCATGTTCGCATTTATAATAAAGTTAAAGCATTAATATTTTAATTTAGTGTGTTGCTAAATATATCAATAATTCCTATTGAGGTGTATTTATTTGATAGTTTTAACAGGGTTCAATGTGAGTGATAATTGTTCTTGTATTATCAATAATAATTTTCATCAGCAATAATTAATGAATAATATTCTGCTTTTAGTTTTGCGAGAAATTTTTCGCTCATTTTTACTGTAAAAAAAAATTTTTCGTTGTGATATTTACTACACTTTTTATGATTTATAATTGTACTTAACTGTGTATCAAAAAACTATTCACTACCTGTAATAATTAATTAATAATATTATCCTTCAACAGCTTGCCTGATTATCCTGAGTTATCTCGGGCTCGCATGTATTGCAGTTAATTATTATCTCGAGAAGACTCGGGTGCGCCCGAGAAAACTAGTCGATTTTTTTACACCTGTAAAAAATTAAATTCAACCTAAAACATACATATTTTTTTTGTTACGTTTCCTTATATTTAATAATAAAATTAAAAAATGTGATGATTTTTTGCAGTTAAAAAAAAAAAAAAAATGTTAGGGAAGCGGTAAAAATATGAGAAAATTATACTGGTATTTTGCTTCCTTATTGATTTTTTTACCTTTCTTTTATTCCTTGAATATTTCCTGCCCCTTTTTACTATAAAAATAATTGTTTTCGTCGTGATATTTACATTATTTTTTAAGAAAAAAGGAAACTGAATATGTTGCGTTGAATAGAAAAGCTGAATTAATATTTTACCTGTTGTTGTTAAATTAAGGCTTTATTGGAAGAATCAATCCATATATATATATTTTTTTCTTCTAATGGGGAGTGTGGTATTGGTTCTTACCATTGCAGACCTACGGCGTTCTCAGAGATTGCTACCAACTCTTTCAGAGGCACCACAATGAGTGTGGTACTATTGCTGCAATTTTTGAAACTCAGTTTTCAGTTTTTTGAAGCTCAGTTTGAGCTGGTGGCACCTGAGCTCTAATTGATGCAAACTGCACTAGGAATTTTAATTTAGAAGAGAGTATCCATACCAAATGGATAATCAAAGGGATCTTTAACATGCCGCACAATCATACGACATGGTCGTCGATTTTCCGCATCAATTTATTTATTAACTATAAAAAGTTGCACTCACATTTTAAACCTGCATAAAAAATTGAGCTAGAAATTATCTAACATTAAAATTTCTTACATAAAAAACAAAACTTTTTTACACAAATAAAGGTTTAAAAATGATGACTTATATCCTCAGTTTTAATTTCACTCAGAATAATACAATATTTTCGTCCCAGTATGAAAATTGTGCATGATATTAAGTCTAACTTTTGCTTGATTATAATATTATCATTTTATTTTCAATATGAAAAATATTCTTGATATTTGAATTGCTTTAAAAATCACCGCAAAGGAGCAACTAAATTGCTCTGAATAATAGCCTGGAATTAATGTTCCAGCTATTAACTTGATAAATGCTCTCACTTTTTACTGCGGGAAAGAAACTTGAAAATTCCTTGTCTCCTGGATAGGTTGTCCATTATTTATAGTGATATCCTACCGCATTTAGTGTTGACAGAATGTTCTTGAAAACGAATGGAGGCAATTTGTCACTTTAGATTTAATGGTGGAAGTATCAACTGAAGACTCTAGAACCTTTTGTAACTATTATGAAATATAAAGAGAAAATGAATTATGTGAACTAAATGAAGCGTCTAATCTATTTCTCCGAATTTTTTTTCTCTATGCGTATGTTCTGGACCTGCTTTATTGTAAAGAGCATAGCGGTTGAATTTTGCTTGATTTCAGTGCGTGCAGTTAGTATGCATACATTGTTTTGTTATAAATAAGTTGCACGTATGTTGTGCTTGTAAGCAAATTTCGATAGAAGTGTAAGATTTCTAATTGTGAAAACATGTGCACTAAAAAAATTAGTGGTATATTGCACAAAATAAATAAAATGACTAAAATGAAAATAAATAAATTAATTAATAAACAAAATTAAGTAAAATAAAATAAATGGTGCATATTTGCTGGCTACAAAGGCAGTTGCCTAATTTTGCTTTACTTTGGTGCGAACTCGAGTATTTTGCATCTAAATATAGTAAAATTATCATTATCCACTATTTTTTGCTGCTTTAGGTAAAGATTTGTTTTATAGGGCATCGTGATGCAGCTGATTTTTTTACAGTGCAATTTAGAAATGAAGATAAATATTGCTTATTATTAATTATGGGACAATTTTATTAAAAAAAATCCTGGCAACCTTGTTGGTTGAATGCTAACAGAGAGGATATGGCAGTAGAGGGAGAGTGGGCTCATTAAAAAAAAGTATAGTTTATGGAGACGGACGAATATTACTCTTTTTTTCCAACAATATAAACTTTGTTGTGGATATTATTGTGAAATACAAAATTTACATTGAAATAATGAACAAAAGCAAGAGTATAGCAAATGTTATTTCTTTGTAGCAACAATGCAAGCTAACAAAGTAAACACGATTCGGAATTTTCACTTTTACGGCCGATGAGATTACGTAAGGTTGAATTCTGCTTAAGCTCCTCAGAAAAAAAAAAAAATACTTTGCGAATTATCAAAACGAATTTGTATCAAAGTGAATAGTGGAACATTCGATAGAAGCTCGGTTCCCGTAGAACACCGAAAGTGAAGCAACATCGACTGAGATCACTGTTTGGGAGGGTGAAAACCTCTCGCGGCTGGTTGCTGTGGTGCCCGTATACGCTAAAGGGAGCTGGTGCATGTTAAATAGGTCGTGGCTCCAATGTCCTCCAAGTGAAACGATACCTCTGGGGGTGCCAATCCTAGGTGACGGTCTCTCATCTGGGAGCTGGTTCAAAAAAAAAGAGAGAGAGAGAGAGAGAGGCCTTTCAAAGGGGAGGAAATCAGACTCCTGCCTATAAGAGTCCCGTAAGACTCAGGAGCAGCGTACCCATTCTTCCTCGCCACGCGCGAGGACTCGATAACAACAACAACTTCAAAGGCGAGGAAACATTTAATTTTAGCTTTCGTCTACTAACAGAAAACTTCGAACTAGTTTTGCGTAGACCTAAACTGGGCAATTTTATTGATGAGCACTCTGTTCGTATTTTTCAAACACAAAATGGAGAAACATGAATAATGGTGGGACAGTTAGAAAATTTCAAAGTAGTTGAAATATTCCGGAACGACCAGTGTAAATGATGATATTCAATTTATTTATTTAGATTCTATTTTTGTGCATGCTTCGATTCTTTAAACAGCCTTATTTTTAATTTGGGCTTGTAAATAATGCATAAAGTATACTTGTGAGGAACAATTATAAAATAACTTTGTACAGTGGATTGTTGGAACATTTCACCGTTTCAAGGATTTGCTACTCATTTTTCTCCCATCTCCTTTTTTGTGCGTCGAATTCAATTTTTTTTTTTTTTTCAGTTTTTATCAAATTTTTCTTCAGTAATTATTAGTTGATAGTTAGACTGCCTTCTAGTGTCCTCCGTTTTTTTCTTGACTTGAACAAAAGGCTCCTTGTACTTTAAAAATATTTTTATGCACATTTTCTTTGAATATTTGTAGTTTTTAATGTAAATTAGTCAATCGTTTGCATTTGTTGCCAAACTGAAAAATATTTTCGACCAGGGGTGGAAAAATTTTAAAAGTTTTACATTCCCTGTCGGGCATGTTTTCTGAAAAAAAAAAAGACCAAACGAAATGTATGCATGCCCAGAAGTTGTTTTATTGCATATTAATAAAACATTTCAGTTACACGTTTGAATGAAATATTTGAACAATAATGAATCTTATACACTTACACGCCCTGCCGGGCATGTAAGTGTATAAGATTTATGTCCAATCTGAATTTTTACCGGCCCGACATGACCCGGCTCGGAGTATGTCGGGCAATATAATTTTCGAGCCCTGTTTTCGACCCTATTTTATGTGCTCAGGCTTGTGAGACCTTTGCCTACACACACAAACACATAAATAAATAAGTTAATATACATACAAATATGCATGTACCAAAGGGAGATACGAGGGTACCCGTAAGGAGACCACAGGCCTAAAAAACGTTGCGAAACACCTGGTTTAGAATAAGCATTAATTTTTACTGTAATTTTGCAATATATCACATCGTTTTTAAAAAGTTAATCAAACCCATTACAGTTGCGTTTTATTTCATAGTTTCATTTAAATGAAAACTGTTTTATCAAAACTTGTGTGGCGAAGGTACGCAGTGACTAAATACTCATCAAACAACCAGAGGATTTTTTTCTCAGAGCTAAAAGACTTTTGTTGTTTTCTAGGTGTCTTGGATACGAAAATCTGCATCAAACTTTATGAAGATGTTCAGAAAAGAAAAGCGATTTAAGAAGAAGTGAACAGGCATCGGGCAACCTTTCAAGAATCGCCAATTCACTGCCAACAGTTGATGAGAGTGCATTTCTTACTTCACTGCCAACAATTGATGAGAGTGCACTTGTTACTTCACTGCCAACAGTTGATGATATTGCATTTGTTATTTCACTGCCAAAAGTTGACAAAAGTGCTTCTCTATCAACGTTAATAAGAAGAGTTTACTGCAAAAAGTTGATGAGAATGCTCAACTTTCAACATTAATCAGATGGCTTTACTGCCAACAGTTCATGAGAATGCGTCAGACACTGGAAGATTTGAGAATGATTTTTCTGCTCAGTTGGTTCTGAACTACATAACAGTTAGTTATGACATACAACCTACTATGTTGGTTGATCAGATTGAACAATTTGTTCAATCTGCTCAATCAACGGTCATTCCGTTAAAAGCGCTCAGTTAGGAGCAATAGAGGAACACCAGTTAATTGTTCCTCTATTGCTCCTAACTGGTAGGGGATGCAAAAGTTGGAACTACGATTCTAAGTCAGCCGGAATTTCGAGCATGTTCCCGAGAGTCTGATGAAAGCGAAGACACTGATGATCTGGCCTACTACCGAAAATGGATGTCTAAAAATAAAGGGCAGCCGGAGCAGAACCTTGGTTATACACTTCTGAAAGTTCATAATCAAATTTGCCTTTCAATTCTTGATTTATCTTTTCTAGTACTGAATTTGGAGCAAAAATAATACCGTTAAAACAGTACTTGCTTGCAAAGTATTCAAACCAATTCATGTTTAAAATATTATAATATTTATGCTATTTTCAATGGTTTCGCAGAATTCTATAAAGATAATTTATTTAAAGTTGTTATTTGAATAAATGAAATTAATATCAGTAAAGAAGCAGCATCTTTTGGACATTGTCGTGGAGTCACCACTGGACAGTGTGATCCAGAATTCGCTGTTAAAGATCTTGAACCCCTCAGCTATTCCGTGTTCCAATTGGCACGCAACAGCCTAGCTATGAGGAAAATGCTATTGTAGATTTTGTGCTGATTCAATTTGAAGTTTTCATCTCAAGAAATACTGGCCTTGTTAAAGGAGCAGTATCTTCTGGACAATTTTCGTGGAGGCATTACTAAATTCAGAATTGGGTGTTAAAGATCATGGGCCCTTCAGCCATTTCGTGCTCTGATTGGCAATCCACTGCCAAACTTGAGCAAAATCCTGTTGTTGAACTTTTGCCGATTTAATTTGAAGTTGTCATCTCACGAATTAAAACTGAAGTGAGTAAAGAAGCCAGTATCATCTAGACATTATTCGTGGATTCATCACTGTTAAGTTACAGAACAGTAATACCGCGATAAGTGTTAAGAACAGTTAATTCTGTGATCCAGAATTAACTGTTAAAGTTCCTAGACCTCTCCGAATTTCCCACTAATTAACCTAATTAACCTGTGCTAATCGGATATTAAGACTTTATGTTTCCCAAAATGCGTCCGACATAAGAAATGAAGACACTTGTAAACTACATTGCAATCACCTGTGAACCTGTTTGGTTTGTTATTGGCCTCTCAATTTCTGCTCTTGAGGTCAAATCAAATGTCAAAGCAACGAAGTGTACAATGCTGCTTTCTCTTCTGTTTGTGACACCGTCACTTCAGAGAAAACGTTAGAAATTTAACTTTTCTCATCAGACCTGCTTCTCCACTCTACTCTTATTACAACACACCGTGACTCTGTAAATGTAGATCTTTACGAAATTCCTATTATTCATAGAAACAACTGTTCTTTCTCTTTGAAATTATTGTAGAACCTCCACAAATCCTTAAACTAATAATGTTGTATCTCGCCAAGCTTGGCGACGTCTCGATCACGTTAGACAATTCTAGTTTTTGCTAGAATTTTCTGGAATATTCCTGTCACGTGATCCGCGATAAGGAGCTCTGGTGAGAAGTAAAAGTTCAGATCAGTTTTAGTCTTTGGCGAGTGCATGTGAGTCTGAGCCATAGTACTGTAGCTTCGTGCTTGAATATATTCGTGTTTGGGAATTAAATGCGAGATTACCGTTGGTTTTACGGTGATGGGTGATCGTTGTGAGACATTTTTGTGTGCTTTAAATTTGTACATACTGTAAATAACTTGTACATAAATCGATCTGTATGTTCAAAGAGTCAGTCAGGTATTTAAAGTACGGCGAACCCAATGCTAAAATGTATAGTATCTGAATTAAAAAAAAAATTAAAAATAATAATAATAAACAATACAAAATAACAAAAACAATAATAACAATAAAGGGGCCGTGGTAGCCTAGCGGTTAGGATGTCGAGAATGGGATCGAAGGATCTCGGGTTCGTTACCCGAGCCGCAGAAGATCCACCCTGTACACTTGGGGACATGTGCATGGAAAATCCGTGGACCCTGAAGTCCCGAGGCAGTTCCGAGGGTACCGGTGGGTGGAGATTTTCCCTTCCCTTCCCCCATAGGTCAAAAAATTAATGTGGCGTATTTGTGGTGGCGCCATCTGGTGTCATCTAAGTACATTATGAGCCAAGTCGTACTTCCATCATTGGTGCTCAGCATGAAACGGAAGGTGCATCTTACTGCCTTAGTTCCCAGTCGCTCCGCGAAAGGGCGCTTGGATATCCAAACGGCATTACAAACAACAACATAATAATCAAGAAAAGGAAATAAAGAAAGCATTGCATCTATTAAAGAAAGGCCTGTAAGTTTGCAGGAATCACTGGGATTATTATTTTTCAAAATGAATTCTGCTTTTAATTGGAGGAAACACCTGGTTTCAATTCCTTTCACGAAGAGTAGAGAAACACTGATTCAATTATTACGCTAATTTTCGAAAAGGAAATTAATTAATGTCTTTCACATGATTTAAGAAGAGAAGCGTGCCCCGCATATTTCCAAGAAACGTGACATTGATCGTAAATATTTGCTGACGAACAATTCATTTATTTTCTAGAAAGGTTTGAAAATAATTTTATATACTTTTTCTTCATTTTAAATGTAATTATTCTGATATATGTGTTCATTAATGATCATACATTGTCACAGTACACAGCTATTATTCATACGCAAATCTGCAGAAAGATTCATAATTTCACCTTATATTATTTTTGCAAGATTTATGGGGTACATGGAAAATTAAGATGGCTTAAAAGTTGTTCTAAAAGGTATTAACATTTTATTTTGAATACGAACAATTTAAATCTTATATTTTGTATAGAACACGAATTTAAGCTCGGATCGACGAATACATTTTTTATGTCAAAAGGATAATAGAAAGATAAAGCTAATGATAAAAGTTAACCCTTACATACAGGCGCGTATTTAAGAAGTTGTGCTCCCCTGTGCTCCAAGGAATTGACTCCCCCATCAGCAAAACCAAGGAAACAAGCTCTGATTTTCCTGATACGGCCTCCGGGGAAATTTCAATCCTATATAAATCCTGATCTAACAGACAGATTTCCTTGGAACAAACTTTATCGGAAGGATCTTATAACGTAGATTATTTACAGATACGAAGTTCATCCAGAACTATACAAGCCTATTTTCCTATGATATTTTTTGATCGGGATTTTTAAGGATATTTTTAAATGGTTGAATGAGTGAATGAAAGAATGAATGAAAAAATGAATGAATAAATGAATAAATAAATGAGTAAACAAATGAATAAAAAAATGAGTAAAAAAATACATGAATGAATGAGTGAGTGAATGCATGCATATATATTATCAGTTGAAAAAGGTATATTTAAAGTAATTAAGAACTTATATTTTTACATTCAATTAATCAGTAGAAGAAAAAACTCATTTTACCTCATGCATATAAATAATACTATACGTTGTAAGTACAAAGATAAAACAAAGTACAAATGTAAGTACAAAGATGTTTTATCTTTGTACTTACATTTGTGCACAAAGTATTTTGATTTATTTTGTCTAATACTATACGTTACCTGGCAAAATATATAACAGGGACATAAGAGATATCATAACAGGAAATACAGAACAAAAATAAAAATATTATTTTGCTAGGATATTTTCAATTTCATCTTTGCTAAGATAAATAGTTCTAATATCGCTTTATGGAAGAATAAATAGCAATAATACCGCTTCAAAAATATCACAATGCCATTGCAATATTACTAGATGAAGCATAACAGAAAATATATACATTTCTTTTCGTCATTGCATTTTATGCCGACACGGAAGAAATGGAGAAGGCTTCTCGATCCTACGAAATTTGATCTTTTTCCCCCTTATGTCTGTCAAGAGAAACAGAGCAACATTCCTGGAATTTGAAGAGAAATACGTGGCAAGAGCACATATATTAAAGTCACGAAATTAGAAGGAACTGAAGTATTATAAAAGTTGGTATTTCTTTTGTTATGTGGAGACTTCTTTTGGTTTCTTTATTAAAAACAAATGCTTTGCATTCTAAATAAATTAAAAAAAAAAAAAAAAACATTTTTTCTCACTTTTATTTTGCAATCTGGTTTTCTTTTGCAGTTAAACTTGAGACCCGATAACCTGCCTATTCCTATTCTCGAGTACTTTCTAATTACTATCAAAGCCGGATAAATGCATACCTTCGATAAAGTTTGTTTCCAGTATATCCGTCTGCCTAGAACAGGAATTGTATAAGATTGAAATTTCAAGGGTTTATATCAGGTTAAAATTATATGCTGATTGCAAACCTGTGATAAAAAAAGGGAGGTTGCTGTTTGAAAAGTTGATGCTAATTTTAATATGAAGACGTCCCTTTAATGAAATTTTAAAGTTGGAATTTTATACTGTGTGTACATTCCTCTTTAAATAAATTGACACATTTCATGTGTCTCTAGTGTAATTGGTATTCAAATGAGAAGCAGCGTTTCGGTACAACCCTCCTGTATAACATGTCAGCTATTGAAAGAGCCAAATTTGAAACAAAAGTGTAAAGGTCATTAAAAGATATTATTTTAAGCATAAAAAAAATTTAAAAACTCATTGTCGGGAAATAATTAAAACCATCGCTTGCAGCTCTAATCTAATTTTAGTGTCCCGAAGGGCATCGTACGCTTCGTCTTTATTAACGAAAGATATCTATGAGGTCTTTCCCCTTACCTAAATTGCCTGGGCAAACAACCAGAGTAATAAAGTCGTTAATTAAGAAAAGAAGCAAATAAATTTCAATTATTAATTTCCGTAAGATGCAGCTTCGAGCCGGTAACTGATTAAAAATAAAGTGTGTTCATTGGGCTATAGATAGGTTTAGTCGAAGTCACGCAGAATTCCGTATTGTGTATGTACTTGATTACCGAATTAACTACAAATCCATCACAAATTAAGCAGCGTAATGCTGGTTGTAAATGGAGTTGTGTTTCATGCGTGTTTTGCCTAAGTTCTGAAATTATTTTTTTTCAGTTGCAAAATTTTAGTTGTGAAGAGTTTAGACCTATTATCCTAATGACTATATGAGGGTTGTGGAGGCAGAGGGAAAACGGCCGGATCCTACTACTGGATTTTAAAGACTCTGACTCCGAATCCGATGTCCCTTGTCTGACGGAAATGTACCGGATATCCGCTCTGATGTTTTGAGCATGTAAATTCTATACATATTTTTAAACATTCCAAAGTCTCCAAGTACGTTGTAAACTTTTAAGTTGCACATAATTTCAAATATGCTAATTTGTAATTACATTTTATAAACCAAATATTGCATGTCACAACAGATCTTTAGTGCAGTGACCGGATCGGATACCAGATGATTAAAAGTCAGGCGCATATCGGATATCCGATGCCTTTTAGGGGGACGAACAGGACCGATTCAGAAGGCATCAGATATCCGTATCAGCCCGATTTTTTAAGATCCGGAATCCAATCCGGTCACTGCACAAAACATCCGGTTACCCAGCATGTTACAATTGGTTTTTAAAATTTTATAAGCATGTTTTGAAAATACATGTAAATTAAAAACTTGACTATGTATTTGGAAGCTTCGGGATGTTTAAAAATGTGCGTAGAATTCACTGGTTTCAAACATCATAGCTGGATATCCAGCACCGATTGTTCAGAAAATGGACGCCAGATATCTGATACCCAGTATACTCCACATCAATGACCTCCTGTACTATACTAAACGTGGTCCCCCGAAAGCAACATCCTGGGTGCGCTACTGCACAAACGCACACACACACACACATATATATATATATATGTTAGCAAATTGAAAAGGTATAACTTTAAAAAGTAACAACAAAATAAAATATGTAATACACAAAATATATATATACAAAATAAATAAAATGTTATAGCCTAGACTTTCGTTTGAATTCTCTATCGCAAATTCTTCGAGGATCGTTTTGCCAATATAAGGGGTAAAAAAGGGGGGTTACTATTTGAAAAATTGATGTTGATTTTAATATGAAGACGAACGAAATTTTGCAGTTGGAATTTATACTGAGTTTATATTCCTCCTGAAAAATCAATACATTTCATGCGTCTCTAGAGTAGGCTCGTATAGTTCAAGACAAAACTTCTTGTTTTTTCCTCTACTGTACTTTCCTGTTGTTATCAAATCCAATATGGTTATAAAAAAAAAAGGTTTTTAATTTTGGATAATATTGGTAAGACAGAACGAAATATATATATATATAGGGATAGACAGAGATAGATGACGAAAAAGGATATATTATTCAGATACATTTACTACATCGCAGTATAAGCAAAAAAAAAAAAATCTGTAATCTGTGTTCATAACTGAAAATTAACTCAAAAACTAAACTTTTTGTATTTTGCACTAAAAAGAATTGTATTTACATAGAATTGTTTTCCATGTTACATAGTCCAGAATAAAATTATTTTTTGTATCTAAGGCTGAATTTTTTTAAGAACATTTTTATAAAATGTGTACTTTTTAAAATGATATTTACACCTGTATTAATGTATATACGTCATATTTGTCTTTTCTCCTTATTTTACTTTTTTTAGATGTGATAGATTTCAAGAGTTTTCCTCCTCTGTCAACTTTATTTCATTTGAAATTTTTCAAGACCTTTCCTTGTATAAACATGACAACGAAAGGAATAGACAAATAGCACAGAATATTTCTGGGAAAGAACGGAGTTTTCTTTCTTTTCTATATGTATAAAATATGACTTCTGACTTCTAAAAAAATATTTTGGTACGATTCTATTTTAAAAATTTCTAATAAGGTGTCCAAAAAACAAAAATGTTATAGCAAAATAAATGAGCTTAAATTAATTTTTGGCGCGAAAAGTGTTTCGAAAAAATGAATTAGAATATTTCATAAATGTAATGAGTTAGATGATGAGGAATTTTAAAATTTTTAAATACTTCATTTCTCAAAATGTGAAATAAGCTTTATTTTCAATCAATGTAAATTTTTTCTGTAGGTAGTCGACACACAATTAAGCCTTACAGCTGTTGATCACACTAGTTCACGCACAAAAGTTTAAGCAAGAAAACTTTTGCACGTTGACAGTACGTCTATTAACAAAACTTCATTGCAACCAATCGTGTAAAATCGAAAATCAATTGAAAGAACTTGGATATTTTAAAAATAAAACATATATATATATTATGAAAACAGTTCCTACTTGCACGACAGCTTATGCTAACATTGTAATTACGTAAAATAAATTTTTTTTTTTTTTTAATAAATAAGAATGGTTTTCAATTTCTTGTGAACACGGGAATAAAAATTGTATGTACAGTAAAACCTCGGTTATCCGAAAAGAAAGGGGCCGTAACGTTTTCGGTTAATCGAGATACCATAGAAATTTTCGGATAAGCGAGAATTATAGGCAAAGGCCATGTACATAAAAAAAAATATTTATGATTATGTTAACCCGAATGTTCTGCAAGTAAAACTTTCATGTAACATCGTTGTTGCAATAAATTCTATACACTACATTAATATTTTACGTTTAGGTCATTTAGTATTATACATTTTATCATCTACTGACAATTGTTTTTATAGTTATAGAAAAAACGGGCCTTTTGTCAGTTATGAAAAAATAATTATAAAAAAAAAAACCCCCCGACTCATTTGCCTTTTCGGTTAAGCCGATTTTCGGATAAACGGGATTCGGATAACATGGGTTCTACTGTATTTCCTTTTTTGGCTTTGTTGTTGGTTTAAGTGTGAATTAAAACATACCCTTTACGCGACGTACTTTTAAAAACATTCCATTACATATGTATTTTAGATATCCGGTAAAATCATAAGTATTGAAATACTGTCTCATATAGATGGTGCATATCCCCACACATAAAAATAAATAATGACATTTTGCCTTTAAGACAAACTTAAATTATAGGGTTCACACAAACCTTAGTTTCGACTTTAAATATCTGTAAACCTTTATGCGCGATATCAAATTCTGTTTTGAACTACCTTTAAAGACGTAAGCATGTAATTAACATAATTATGCATTTTGTAATGCCTTAACATACTCCAGAACTACAAATCTTCAATCTGTTTTGAGATTCTCGTGTAATGCTAACAGCATCATAGAAATACAGTGATTAAAATGATTCACAAACACCCCCATGAAAGCTGTTTCCTTGGAGATATTTGTAAATCACGATTGGAAAATGAAATTGAGATAGTTTAATCCGTCTGAAAGATGAAGCTTTACATTGTAGAGCTATATTGAAATTGATTGTACTCCGTTTTCTCATTTGTTTCAATATTAATTCAGTAACTTACATAATACGCTTTAATAAGGAAGCGTTATATTATCTTCATATGCAATTAATTAGGTCTAGGTGGGCACATCACTGCTGTAAATACTGGGAATTATGTTTGTAACAAGAAAGTGTGCAAAAGCGTATTTTAAAACTAATGTCATAAAACCACGTTTAACATTTTGTTTTACTTATTTCTTTAAGAAAATAAAAATTATTCAACACATTTCACCGGATTTGTATGTTTGAAAAGTTTTCACGCAAAATGCCGAATATGTATTTATTTTAAAATATCTTTAATCTTGAGTTGTATGGTGTAGATTTCTATGTATAAATATAAGCATGTAGTTATATATAGCAATATACATTATACAACGCAAGAAGTAATAAATTTATCGATAATCATCGTGTTATCATATAGTTATATACTATAAGCAAACCCCCAACCGGGGTGGCTTTTCCATACCCGTAGGGAATTCCCGGGAAAAATTTTTAAATGATAGTTTGTATCATTTGCGTGAACTTCACCGGAAAAGGTTGCAAGTTGTACTGAATTAACCCATTAACCGCCAAAACTTGAAATCGTTATTTGTTTTCGATACAATTAACAAAAGTTGTTATTTAGGTCACATACAATAGTAATATGCTGCAAAAAGAAGACAATTGTAATTATCTTTAGAAATATGGGGTGTTGCGTTGACGCAACGTCAGCGGAAAAGGAGTACGGATGCAAAGAATTCTCGTCAAAAAACTATGCTGCGATTTCAATGTGTTTTGAAAATTGGAAAATTTTATGAGCATTATTATAATTTTAAAACATGCATTGTACCTCAAAGGATACTAAAATTTATTAAATATAAGGGTATAAGTGCACTTGGAAAAAAAAAAAAAGTAACTATTTTCTATACATGATATGTTTCACTGCAGTCATGTTGTAAAGCAACATTACAAACACTGCAGCAATAAATTGTTTGGCTGTGGCAACGCTTGCCTTTTCTTGTCGGTTCACTTTACAATGAAATGTTTCCCAGTCACTGACTTTGGAAAGCTGAATTTACTTGGCCGTCCCATCGCTGATTTTTTCTGATTTACATCACCATCAGGCGGTCCGAGGGGGGGGGGGGAGTCTGTAATACCTTCCGTCTAGAAACCAGCAGTGCCTTCAATAAGAAGGCACTATTGGGCAACACTGCTGAAGCAACACCAGCAGCTAATGGGTTAAAGGTTCATCTCCTACGTTTGTTATCAGGTACGTTTTGCCCAAATAATGCAAAATAACATTCGAAAACGGCCAAATTGACCCGAAATGTGGTAAAGTCGACAGTTTTTTTATATGATATGTAAAGCACCTAGAAGCAAAGGGGTGTAAGTGACAAAGTTACAAATTTGGAGATTACCAGTGCGAATGATAGGGAAAGCACCATTCTATATTGTGGCAAGATGTGCTACACGCTCAGAAATGGAGCTCCCACTTTTAATGATTCTTCAATCGTCAAGAAAATTTCGTCATTTACAACGATTCTTTCCTCGTGCGATCACGTGACTTAAAAATGTTCCTACACAAACTTTGAAAATTTGACGAAAGGCTCACTCGGGGCATTTTTCACGAAGCCATTTCATCAAATGCGACGAAACTTTCGTGAGATTTGAGCATGCGTTTCTGAGAGTCTAATGATAGCTCTAATGTGTACTTTACCCCAACGTGATTTAGAAAAAAAGAAATGCATTGAAATTCCCATAAGATTCAAACTTCGAACGCGTTTTACTCAGAATCGTTTTTTGGTGTATGTGTAAGTGCGACAGGTTGTTAAATTTATTTTAGTGATTGTCATGAACTTGTGAAATTTTCCAAATTTACTTAGGAAATAAGTAGCGCATTTAAGATTTATTAATGCACAAAACATTCGAAACACATTTTCAATAAATTTTTTTTTTTCCTGATGAGTTCAAAGATTTTATTAGTGGCGGGTATATTTTTGACGAAATAAACCGTATCACTTCATTAACGACAAATATCGTTGAGGAAACGGAAAGCGTTAGGGTGCTTTTGTACCAACTGCGACGAAAACTTTCTGGGCGTTTCATTCGTTCTACATAACTTGCTAACCACGCCTTCGCATTGACTAACTAGCGTTTTTCATTACGTCATTGAAAGTGACTTTCCCTCAGACGATCCTGATTTGTTGATTGCGATATCAAAGAGATACGCCCTGGCTTTTCTTTTGATAACTATAGCAGCAGTCTATTACGACGAAGACAAAATGTCTCCGTCACCTTTGTTGAGAAAGCCCCCTCAGCTGTAAACAGTAAAATAGTTTAACCAATAAAATTGCTGTAGTTGTCGGAAAAAACGAAGCAAGTTGAAAAATGTGTGGTTGAACGATTGTTGCACTCATGTTACTGTCTTCCAGATTGCAGTTTCTGTATATCCTATCAATGTAAACTATTACCCACACTTATCTATATTATATGAAAAAAAATCTCAATTTATTGTTGTGTATTTAATAATCAAAAACTGAAAAATTATGATGGAAAATCAGAAATGGTTAACAATGCACATTGGTAATTCAGTTTCACTAAACAAACTACTGTTGTAATGATTAAACTTTGTGCAAAGTAATAGAAATAAAATTTCACGTTAAATTAAAGCACAAATGAGCATTAAAACGCAGACATATGTTTCGGGATCGCTTGGAATCCCTTTTTCAATGCGACAGGGAGCTTCTAGATGCAAAACATCCAAATGAAGCAGACAGAACAACAAAAACAAAGCTTATATAGCCTAAGAATTAACTGTAAACCAATGAGAATAAAGGCAGTGTGAAGTGGAAGTAGAAGTAGTATTAAAGGCACCAATAAGAGAGTAACAAACGAATGTAGTTGGAAGTACAGAAAGTAAAAAGGAATATCAATAAAAACAAAGAAAAAGACAACAGCGTGCATAAAAATGTGAAAATACATGAAAATTGCAAAAAAATAAAATAAAATACAAAGAATAAAATGGAAATAAAATAAGTACAGAAAATACCAAAACAAAAAGCAAAACAAAGTACACAGGCCAAAAGAGGGGGAGGGGGGGAGAGAGAGAGAGAAAAAAAAAAGGGGAAAACTAACAAGAAAACCAAGAAAGAACAACAAATTAAAGGAACTTATGCCAGACCTGTGAAAAATAAGGAGTTGAGGAAGAATCATTAACCAAATTAGAACTATTCCTGTTAATATGATAAGCTTCCCAAAAGTCAAGTTCTAAAGGGGAAGAACATTTTTGAATAATTTTCCCAGAATTGAAATCAAAAGAGTGGTTGGAATTCCAACAATGTTGAGCAATGCTAGACTTATTCAGCTCTTGCTTTCGTACATAACCTTTATGCTCATTTAACCGAATTTTCAGAGCACGTTTTGTCTGTCCAATGTAAGAAAGGCCGCAACGGCAACTAATTTGGTAAATACCCCAAGTATTAAGTTGATCAACAGGATCTTTAAGAGAAGAGAAGGAAAGTTTGTTGCTAGGAGCAAAAACAACTTGAAATTGGAACCTTTTTAGGATTTTAGCAATACGAAAACTTACAGAATGAAAGAATGGTAACACAACCAAATCCTTTCTAGAAACCACATGATTGGGACCAGAAGGTTTTTTAGAAAGTTTGTTATGAATAGAATCAATTAAAGAGTGAGAAAATCCTCTATCAACAGCTACAGCTTTCAGATAGTTGAGTTCAATCTTGAGAAGCTCAGGAGAAGAGCAAATATTAATAGCACGATGGACAAGAGCATTAAAAGCCGAATATTTTTGGTTGGGAGGATGAGACGATAGTCTGTGAGGAGGTAAAGAAACAGCGAAAGGTTTACGATAGACAGAAGTTGTGAAACCAGACACACTCCTAGAAATCAAAACATCAAGAAACGCGAGGCTACTATTAAGTTCTTTCTCACAAGAAAACTGGATATTAGAATCAATGGAGTTCATAATCGAAAGAGCATCATCAATACCTAACAAGTTACTGTCCGTTAGGACAAAACAATCATCCACATAACGAACATAAAATTGAAATTGCAATTTTTGGAATAGTTTTTCCTCAAAATAATGCATATAGAAATCACTTAAAATAGGACTAAGAGGACTTCCCATGGCTAGGCCATCTACCATAGCATAGAATTTACCATTAAATACAAAAGTGCTCTGTTGCAAGCACACACGAGTAAGAAAAACTAATTCCTCGACTTCCACAGAAGTAAAATGGAATTCAGAAAGCCTTTTCCTGAGGCAAGTCAAAGCGCCATCAACAGGAACATTAGTAAACAAAGAATTAACATCAAAAGAGGCCATAACCGAATTATTCGGAACGAAGTTATGAAGTTTCTTAACAAAATCGGTGGAATTTTTAACAGTGAAAACATTCCGACTCCTAAGTGGAGAAAACACAGAAACTAAATACTTGGAAAGTTTATATGAAGCAGTGCCAATATTGGAAACAATTGGTCTGAAAGGAATACCTGCCTTGTGTACCTTCGGTAAAGCATAGAAACGCGCACAATTAGCAACAGAAGGAATCACAGACCGTTTAGCAATCAAAGGAATAATTAAAGCACAAATGAGCATTAAAACGCAGACATATTATTCAAATAATAGAAGGAAAATTATTCAAAAATGTTCTTCCCCTTTAGAACTTGACTTTTGGGAAGCTTATCATATTAACAGGAATAGTTCTAATTTGGTTAATGATTCTTCCTCAACTCCTTATTTTTCACAGGTCTGGCATAAGTTCCTTTAATTTGTTGTTCTTTCTTGGTTTTCTTGTTAGTTTTCCCCCTTTTTTTTTTTTTTTTCTCTCTCTCTCTCTCCCCCCCTCCCCCTCTTTTGGCCTGTGTACTTTGTTTTGCTTTTTGTTTTGGTATTTTCTGTACTTATTTTATTTCCATTTTATTCTTTGTATTTTATTTTATTTTTTTGCAATTTTCATGTATTTTCACATTTTTATGCACGCTGTTGTCTTTTTCTTTGTTTTTATTGATATTCCTTTTTACTTTCTGTACTTCCAACTACATTCGTTTGTTACTCTCTTATTGGTGCCTTTAATACTACTTCTACTTCCACTTCACACTGCCTTTATTCTCATTGGTTTACAGTTAATTCTTAGGCTATATAAGCTTTGTTTTTGTTGTTCTGTCTGCTTCATTTGGATGTTTTGCATCTAGAAGCTCCCTGTCGCATTGAAAAAGGGATTCCAAGCGATCCCGAAACATATGTCTGCGTTTTAATGCTCATTTGTGCTTTAATTTAACGTGAAATTTTATTTCCAAACTACTGTTGTGTTACAATTTAGATGTTATGAAAATTACGTACCATGTGGTTACTGAAGTTATTTGTTTGTTTCTAAAGTAAGCATCTGGTTGTCTTTTCATAGGTCGATATATTTACGTAGGACAACTAAATATATTAATATAATGCTTAAGTAAATATTTGTTTTTTTTTAGTGGAAGAAAGTATTTAGAAAAAAAAATTGAATTGTAATACGACTTTAATTTTGCTACAGAGCTATTACAAATTACAAGCAGTAAAGTATATCTCTGTGTTTATAGGAAACCATGATAAACTCACGTTACATTTCAAATGAGTTCACGTGATTAATATTTTATATGATATTCAGATTAAAAACTTTTCCTTTTTTAGTAAATTTTTTTCCCCTGTATTTTTAATTCGAAAAGCGTGCTGCCAGCCAGGCATGAGCTCATCATTCATTATTGCGAAATTAATTGAGTATGAGTGTACAAGAATGATAAATTTGCGGTAATTAGAGATAAGAATAATACTAATGTTAAGAAGTTAATGCTAGCAACGTACTGCACATTACACACTTACTCTTATCGTTCAATGAAGTTCTCAAACATTAATTTTAACACCACGTGATTAACAGTTTCCATTGACGTGTTAGTTCTGGCTCGTACGTTTATGAGGTATTTGATCAAATAATAATAATAATAAGTAATACTTGTTTTAGTTTTACATTTATGAAATTTTACAATATTTCAAAGATAATTTTATAATTAAAAGAGTTTTAATATCCTGAAAAAGTGACTTACCTTTGGACTTCTATGTCTCCTTACTTTGACTATTATTCAACATGCAGTAGTGTGTTCTGAAAATAAGAAAAAAAAATTTTAAAAGGTTTGGGAAAAATTCGAAGAATTTTACTATGATTTTTAAAAATATCTTGTTAGAAAAAGATTAATTTCCTTAGGTGTTATCTAGAAAATGAAGAAAAATGTTTTAGAAAGTCTGTTTGCTAAAATACTAGAACAAAAGATAAGAATGGTTTGAAAGAAGTATATGGCTTTTCATACGTGTTTTAATATCTAAAAGAAAATTCAATTAAACTCTCTGCAGTTTTATAAAAATAAAGTGTTTGTTTTGCTCTTCGATGGGGACGATAATTGGATACTTTATTATAAAAAGGAATTAAAGAAAGTGACTGCAGATTTCTTGTTTTTCATAAAAATGAAATTTTACGTGCTAGTAAAACTTTTATTAAAGAACTTTGGGTATTAAGTAAACGTTATCTAGTCTCTTGACTAGACATGGAATGAATTTTGATTAAAATGAAAAGTAAATACATATTATTTTTGGCTGAATATCTAATATAAAGAAGCAAAGACTCTATGTAGTCCTGATTTCAGCAACAACTTGTTTATAGATTGAATCCATCTCAATTTTCATTTGAATTTGTAGCGGTTCCCTGATTTACTGGTAAGCTAACAAATGTTAGTAAAAGATAAGTAAGTTTTTTAGCATAACACTTTAAATTAAGCAATTTCTTCCGCTAAGCATGTACGAAACTATTTAAAATGCTTCACATTTCCAGATTAACCAGTTGATAATCAATCGTTCTTTTGAATACAATCAACTATTCACGCAAATATTATATACCCTTAGTTTAGATTTGCACTGGAGGACCTTATAAACTTCCTGGAAATTGCAGGAATCTCAAGCAAATTGCTTAGGGTTTTACCTACTTTTGAAACTGAGCATGCTGAAATTTTCTTTTGAACCATTGAGTTTGCAGTTGTACTTTTATTTGTGATTAGAAAATACGGCCGAACAGCTATCCAAATTTACAGTACGAAATCTAGTGAGAGAAAAGGTTAACCCTTAGGTTGCTTTCACACCAAAGGTGACAAAGACAAGTTTTTTTTTTCTTTTCCGCTTTTGGTGTGAAAGCACCCTTAGATATACACTTATATTGTAATTGATATCCACTCATTTCAATTACAAAACACACATTTTTAATAAACACACAAAACGATACGAACGGGGACACATTTTTACAACAGGACATGGACGCACACAGAACAACACTACTTCTACACTTTTTTAACTGAGGGAGTCCTCGCAAAGATCATACATGGCCCCACCTATCATTTACCATAGGTGCCATCTATCATTTTTTATAGTCTTCCTATTATTTGTTACAATAGCTAAATTGTAATTTAAGGTTTCATATAATAATAGGCATTTCATTGATTTTTTCCTGTTTCTTCTAAAAATCTAAAGTAATGAATATCAATTGTAGATATTAAAAAAGGAAAAAAAGGGGTAAAAGCATATGCTGATCTATTTTGTTTTATTGCGAAACCACTATTGTAGTATATCAAATATTGAAAAATAATAACTATATTTCTACTTTTTTTCGGAAAAATTATTATAATATGTGAACCTTTTTCTTAGGCAAAACCAGCACTGCAATAATGAATAAACTTGCTCAAACCAGAACTAATTTTTACCTACTTATATAATACTACTTGAAACTATGCAAAGTAGCTTTCACGTTAGAAAAGTAAATGAAAAATATCATTTCCTATAAACATTTTTTAACGTACGTTGCTTTTTTCTCTTTTTGCATTATTCAACTTTCATTTGTGATAGCTGCATATAGAGACAAACTTTATTTATTTTGTAACAAAATTAGTAGTGGAATGTGTGTTTCTTCTAATATTCCTCTGATATAGAAGAAAAATAAGCGTTTCAGTTTTTACCGAGAAAGTAGTAAATTAAGTTTAAGATTTTATGGTTCGCGAGTAAAAAATAACGTCATGACAATATTATGTAAAAAGTTTTACTGAAAGAACGAAAATGATCCTCTAGGGTGTCATTGGTTCTAAATCGTGTCGTCTCACCATATCTTTTTCTTCCATTCTATAAATCGAAGCTTTAAATTTTACTTTAAGTGATTGGTTCTCTAAATGATGCTTTACTGATTCTTTCCTTTCGTTTTTTAAGAGTGTAATTTATAGTAAATTTCAATTTTGGTTTGGATGTTATAGTTAAAAATTATTAAAAACATGCAGATTAAAATATTTCTGCTTTGATGATTATCAGTTATGATGAATCATGAACTTTAATGACTATTAATAATCAACTCTACAAAGATTAGTCATGAACTATAGAACACTAAGGAAACCTTTTAACCGATGTTTAATGATGTCAAAATACTACTAAAATTTAGACATGAATTTGCTTGGAAACCGTGCTTTGAACGCTATGAACCGAATTTTATGATATAAAGCAGCAAATATAGGAAGTTTTCCATGCATTGACTGAACTGGTTGAGAAACAACATGAAATAACTTCTTTTCCTTCTATTTTACGGAGAATATACAACACACAATAGAATTAGCGTCAAAATTTGTCTCCACGTAGCCAACAATGGTACCACGCAATTACTTTAGATGGATTGAAGTGCAACTAGTTCATCAAGCAAATCAATTTGTGTTCCTAATGTCATAATTTGTTTCTAAGAGTTGAAGAAACGCTTCAAAAATGTTTTATTTAATGAAAATAATAGAAGTGAAATCGTTCGACAATGCACTTTTTTTAAGGATATCTAAAAGGTAATATTTCGAATAAAAGATAAGGGTCTTAAAATTTGCCGATATTTTAAACTTGCGAATACGTTGAAACATTTATGATGAAACAGTTTTTCCCCCGAATAAAACATGCTTTCCCTGAAGCAGAATGATAGCATTTCCGGGAAAACTAATTCATAATAAGTGAATACGGATATAGCTCTGCAATATTTATTGGGAAGTTATGACAAAACATTAATATCACCCAACGGTAGAGAGCGTCATTTTATATTGACGTATTTATCTTCATTTGAATTACCAAACACTTACCACTACCCCCTACAAAATTCCGAAATAATTCATTCCGCCGTATATTTTTGGCCGAAATTTCTACTTATTTTTACAGTAAATGAAATTTCTATGCACTTCAAATTTTTTATGTAAACTTAGTGACACCGATGGCTTTGAATGTATGAAGGACAAAATTGTGTGTTCTAATCCAAAGAAAAAATAGTTTTCAGTGGCGTCAATAATAAGTGCAACAGTTCTTTTGTGGATATAATGAGTATAAATTTATTTTTAAACGTATTGCAGCTCACAGTTTTATTCGTTTTAAAACTGTTGAGCTGCATTTAAAGCTAATGCTTCCTCACTTTCTCAATAAAAATTTTTTGCTAAAGTGCAATTAAGATACTTATAATTCTCCTCACATAATTAACATAATTGTTTTCGATTCGCGATGAAAAAAAAACTGTGATAGTTTTACTGGGAAGAATGACGGCCTACTTTGAAGATCATCAGATAAATCGGATCAAAATTTGCATACAAATTCCACGTTAACAATTTATAAGATGCAGCTACTTAGTTATTGAAATCAACTTAATGATCAATTTCCCTGGAAAGCGAAGCGGTGTTGGAAATATGTTAAAGTTTTTTTTATTATACATCACTTTTGAAGTTAACCACGCCAAATGCATATGGTTAATCGACTGAATTTAAAACAAGTCTTCAAACATTAGCCTGATTATGATTTAGTAATTGTGCGACCGAGCCTTGCTCGGCGGTATTTTTTTCCCGAAGAAAATATTTATTTAGATAAGAAAAATTAAAAGTGTTTACTAAATATACATTTTCATGCCGATGCAAGCCTACATACAAATGAACTTGAAACTTCATTTAAGTATTAAAAAAAATCATGTGAATACCCTCAGTTCAATACTGTATTTCTAAAAATATGCTATTGCATGGTTTTTACTTTACAGTTTACCTATCATTACTTATATGTTTTTGAACTTATTCCCAGTTTCCCTTCGGTGAAATCGGGTCTCAACGTAAATACTTTATCCATACTATGTTGTGGGTATGTCGATGAATTTCATTTGAGAGGAGTACTTTTAACGTAGTTGGTAGCTTGTCATGGTGAAGAAACAGCGTCAGTATAGAGACAGGTTAGCAATTTATTTTAGTTGGCGACGAAAGATGCCGCGAAAAGAGTGATACGTCCAGAACTTACCAAATATATAACAAACTAGTTCATAAAAGTTCCACGCATCAAGCATAAAAGTTCCACACATCAAGCACAAAACAACTAATTGCAATTGTAGCCAACAATTTCCTTTCCAACCAAAAATGTTGCTAACGGGCTCCTACACTAAAGTTATATCCAAGAAGTGAATATAGGTACATGCATATGTACTTCCTTGCCAGATTGTTCAACATAACGATTCTTGCCTTCATCATGTTTTCACTTAAACTCGCCACAATAAGTCTTACTCCATTTCATAGACCTTCTGATACATTCAAATTACGCGCAGGATTGCTAAAGCTTTTCTTTGCAATGGGTTCCGTAGGCATTTTAAATTTCACAAATAGTAACAACAAATTTCAATCAACAAAAGGTAAATTAAAAATAAGTGTTGCCACTCAGTGTATTGCTATCTCAATTGAAATAAAATATCTATAGCGGATGATGTTTGCTAACTGTTAGAAGTACCTCAATTGCGTTATTAAAAAAATAAGTTTATTGTGTAAAATCGCTTTTTTTCGGGAAAAACACCTACATAGGTGATCTTAAAAAACAAAACCTGACCTAAACACAACATTTGGTCCAAATCGTTAGAGCCGTTTTCGAGAGCTCAAAAAATATATATAACTATACAAGAATTTGCTCGTTTAAATCTACATAAATGAAAATGTAAGTGTTCGTTTGTTCATAACCTCAAATCTCCGAAAGTACTTCACGGATTTTAATGTGGTTTTCATCAATAGACAGAGTGATTCAAGAGGAAGGTTTATAGACCCGTTAGAAAAAAATCCGACTGGTAGTTCCTTTTTTTATTCCAATTTTACGCAAATTTCAACATAAATTCCCCAATATGAGAGTGAAAAAAACCTTGCACATATTAATATAATATATCGGTCGAAAGCGCTGATCTTTCTGCACAAGATGGAATTTGTTCGAAGTTTCTAAGTCAATAAGAACGCCAGTTATAGGCCTTTTAGTTTGATTTCTTGAGGCTTACCTTGATCCAAAAATAATAATTGATGGTTTCCTCAACTCCGGGTAATATAAGTTATATAAATAAAAGTGTAAGTCTTCGTATGTTCATACAAGGCTGAACTTGATCCAGTTTACGGTTACGATCAAGTTCAGCCTTGGTTCCTAGCCTCAAATCTGCGTAAGTACTTCACCGATTGCTTTGAAATTTTATCAGAACATGTATTTTTATATATCACTTTTAATTTATTTCAACTTCGATTTAATTATTTCGTTTTTTAATGTTTTATTAAGGAGAATGAGCCACTGCAACTATTGGCAGGGTACAGCTATTATCATTTTGATTTAATATTTTTTTTCTGTTTGTATTGGATTATTTTTGCACTCGAAGATTAAGGGGAACTTTAAAGCAAAGATTACTTATTTTGAATGTCAACAGTTTAATTTGGCTATTTTCATTTTGATTTTAAAATTTTGTATTTTTTCTGTTTGTATTGAAGCATTTTTTAAATATTTTTGAACTTAAAGATTAAGGGAACTTTAAAACACATATTATTTATTTTGAACGGCAATTTTTTAATTTAGAATTTTTGTGTTTGTGTTTCTTCTGTTTGGATAAGGCTTATGTTGGAATTTTTCCATGTGCCGAGCCAAAATCTTCACAGACAATGGAACAAAAAAAAAAAAAAAAACAATTCCCTCAAGCATTGTGATAAAACATAAAGCTCAAGACCAATCAATCAAATTGATCATTTCATATCTTCTAATGTGTACGATTATATATTGCGTGTTCTAGAATGGGTAAACCAGACAATCTATATTTTCAGACAATGACGCAACAAGCATTGTCAAATGTAACATATCTTAAAAGAGTATAAAACAAAGTCGCTTCCCGTGTCTGTACGCTGAGATCTTTTAAACTACGCAACCGATTTGAATGCGGTTTTCATCAATAGACAACGTGCTTCAAGATGACCAATCATAGACCCGTTAGAAAAAAATCCGACAGGTAGTTCTTTTTTTATTCCAATTTTACGCAAATTTCCCCATAAATCCCCCAATATGGGGGTGACAATAACCTTGCTCATATTAATATAATATATCGATCGAATGCGCAGATTTTTTTGTACAAGATGAAATTTGTTGGAAGTTTCTAAGTCAATAAGAAAGCTAGTTATAAGCTTTTTAGTTCACTTTCTTAAGGCTTACCTTGACCCAAAAATAATAATTAGCAGTTTCATCAACTCCGGCTGAATAGTATTAGCTTAATTTCAATATAAAACTTATTTTTCAAAATAGTTCAGTTTAATAAAGATAAAACAATAATAAAGCATATTTTCGATTTAACGTTTTTTTCAAATTAGCAGTAGGTTTTAAATTCGAGATTGAAATTGATAAAAGTTCCGTCGCCCCGATTTTACGATTTCCTTGATTTAGCAATAGCCTTTAAATAAATATCGCCAGAAAAGGAATACGTACGGTTTATACTAGATTTCAAATAACGTGGCGAATGACGACACGCTGCAATTTGACTTTCTTAATTAGGCGTTGGTGATAAACCGGCGATAAAGAATACTAACAAAATTGTGCATACGTTTTTTAGGTGTGGTTTATAGTATCATCTATATATAAAAAAATGAATGTATGTGTGTTTGTGTGTTATGCATTACTACACCATTCATCCGATCGCCTTGAAACTTTGGGAAGTTGTTGAGTACACTCCTGCGAAGGTTTCTGAAATAAAAATCCTACAGGTAGTTCTTTTTTATTCCAATTGTAATAAATTGTCCACATAAATTCCCAATATGAGAGTGAAAAAAACCTTGCACATATTAATGTAATATATCGATCGAAAGCGCTAATTTTCTGCGCAAGATGATATTTGTTCTAGGTTTCTAAGTCAATAAGAACGCCAGTTATAAGCTTTTTAGTGCGATTTCTTAAGGCTTACCTTGGTCCAAAAATAATGGTTAGCAGTTTCCTCAACTCCGGGTAATAGTGTTAGCTTAATTTTAATATAAAACTTATTTTTCAAAATAGAGAGACATCAGTTTAGTTTTCAACGGAAAAACAATAATAAAGCATACCTTCGATTTAACGTTTTTCTCAAATAAGCAATAAGTTTTTAATTCGAGATTGAACTTGATAAAAGTATTGTTTCCCCGATGTAACGATTACCTTGATTTAACAATAGCATTTAAATATCGCCAGAATAGGAATACGTTTGGTTTATACTAGATTTCAAATAACATGGCGAATAGGACACGCTACAATTTGACTTTTTAATTAGTCATTGGCGATAAATCGGAACACACTAATGAAATTGTGCTTACGTTTCTTAGGTACGGTTAAAATTCAGCACGAGCAGCCCCGTGCGGGTACCGCTAGGTTTCAATATGAAACTTATTTTTCAGAATAGTTCAGTTTAATAAAGATAAAACAATAATAATGCATATTTTCGATTTAAAGTTTTTCTCAAATTAGCAATAATTTTTAAATTCGAGATTGAACTTGATAAAAGTTCCGTCTCCCCGATTTTACGATTTCCTTGATTTAGCAATAGCATTTAAATAAATAAATAACGTGGCGAATGACGACACGCTTTAATTTGACTTTTTTAATTAGGCGTTGGTGATAAACCGGCGATAAAGAATACTAACAAAATTGTGCATACGTTTTTTAGGTTTGGTTTACAGTATCATTTAACTATAAATATTATCACCTAATGTTCCCAAGTTTTCTTAATTGATCCTTCTACATGTTATATTACTTTTTGAAGCATTGACAATGTCTAATGTGTTTTATTTATTTATTTTTTTTTGAGCCGTTGGCGATTTTTTTATACTCTTAGCAAAGACAGCGCCGTAGACGACGTTTTTAAAATTCAGCCCGGGCAACGCCGTGCGGGAACCGCTAGTTTAAATATAAATATTGTCACCTACGATTTCACCTTTATGGTACCGGTAGCGAAGCTTCATTTCATTATGAAACGTATATTCTGTTAGCGGTACAACAGTTCACCATGGCTGGAAAATAAAATTAATATGATATTGCAATTTCATTCTTGCAATGGATCTAAGATCATCGCCAAGACTCATTCCAGATGAAAAGTAACGCAATAAATGACGCTGCGCTACAATTTGGCAGTTTTAATTACCCTCTGGTGAGAAATTTGACCCTACTCATGGAATTGTTCCTAAGTTTTCTTAACTGATTCTTCTACATGTTATATTACTTTTTCAATCGTTGACATTTTCTAATGTTTTTTTTTTTTTTTTGACAAATAGACACACGATGTTTTTAATCATTGCGGGGTTTATGCCGCAGGCAATTTTTTTGTACTCTGACCAAAGACAGCGCCGTAGGCGACGTTTTTTAAATTCAGTCCGGGCAACGCCGTGCGGGCACCGCTAGTTAGAAATATGTGCTTTTTCTTGCCTTTCCATCGAACTAGACTGAGCCACAGCAACGCGTGGCCGGGTGCAGTTAGTATATAATAAGATTACTAAAAGTAAACTTTTAAAATCATCATTGCATAATGCTTTGACAATTGCATGTAAACACTTTTTTATGCCCAACAACATTTTGCTAAAACCAAACTACTGCGTAATTTATGCAGGTAAACTCATAGAATGAACTAAACTAATTCGTTGTTCATCCAGTAAACAAGTAGTTCCGTCTAGATCTATACGAGCCTACTTTCTCGTATACAAAAAACATGAAATTTAAAATCTAGCTATCTCTTTCTGTTTCTCATTTAGCATGAGTCCTTTATTACTTCAAATAAGCATTTTTCAACGGTTAATACTTATGCATCACTCATTTATTCATCCTTTCTTTCACTCATTCACTCATTCATTCAATTTTTCACTCACTCATTCATTCATTCATTCATTCGTTCATTTATTCATTCTTTCATTTTTTTAGTCATTTATTTATTCATTCATGCACTCATTCATTTCATCAAAAAATTTCTTCAGAAAACAGGCTGGTTTGCTCTGGATGAACTTCGTATCTGTATATGTTCTACGTTCTATGCTCCTTTCGCCAAAGTGTGTACAAAAGCAAATCCGCCCGTTTGATCACATATATATAGGATTCAAATTTCCCCGTAGGCGCAAATGTTAATTTTTTTTAAACTGTTCAAATTGAACAAAAATTGTACAAATCAAAAAATATTTCTCATCGAAAGCTTCTTCAAATAAGTTTGTTCAAAAGGAACTTGGATCTTATCCCCAGGGTTTACATATTTCGCTTCGTTTTCCCCATCGGTGCTAATGTTAAAATTTTTTGAACTGTTCAAAATTGAACGAATTTGTTTGATTAAACTTTGCTCATATAAAAAAAGAAAATATGGAAATCACATGTCCTTGCCGAGATCTTTCAAAGGCAAAAAAAAAAAAAAAACACAATTGGATTATACAATCCTTTCAAAAGTGTCAGGGAGGGGAAGGGGTCAGGCCGACAGACAGATTGACCGACAGATAAAACAAACCCCATATACATATTTTCCCCATTTCAAAACCCTACTTTCTATTTTTTTATTTTATAAACTTCTTTTAATTACTTAAGTTATTTTTTAATCTTTTAAAATTTTTAACAATATTTTTACGATACATTAAGCCTTTCTTTAATATATTTTTTTTCCTTTTTGAAATTTTTTTACGGGAAAGTAGGCTGAAAAAGGCTGTTGTAAAGTATGTATTCTATATAAATAAAAAGTTCATTATTTAAAATGAAATTGCTTTTCTAGAGAGTTAAATAAATAAATCTGACTGGAACGATTTCCGTAAATTTTCTGAAAAGGATCGCAATGCATTCGTTAAGTAATTTCAGGAAATAAATGCAAAAATTTATGATCGCTTTCTGATTGAAAATAAAGCCAAACGAGCATATTTTACTAGATAGTGGCAATAATAGTAAAAAGGAAACGAAGCTAATATTTCTCAACAAAACTAAAATGTTCTTTGTTTCGTATTCTCCATATTTTATTTGTTATGGCGAAGCAATAAAAATGGAACGTTAACGATTGTGGATCTTCCTTAGATAGTAATGGTTAGGAATTTCCGAAAACGTGAACTGTTAAAAGTATTAGCTTCTGTCTATTCGTCGGAAGTCACTTTTGAAAATGGCCCATATTTTGCCGAAACGTTTCGATAGTGTATTGTGTAATGATATTGCATTTCATTGTGTACGCAGTGTCTTCTTCTGATGGTATATTTAAGGAAGGCAAACACCAAAAAAAAAAAAAAAAAAAAAACGTGCTTTTGTAATATTAATTGAAGCTTTCTAAATCTTAATATGCTTATGTAAAATAACTCCGATTTATGTTTCCAAACAAAACAAATTTTCTAAACTAAAAAAACTAGATTTTCCTAGATAAAAACTAGTATTTCCTTAACATTTTCACAACATTTGCTTGTATTATAATTGGACAAACACTTAGCAGTCAAAACTGCAGCGGTTAGGTTTTTTAGAATGTTTGACTGTTTCTTGCTTTACACATACTCTTCAGTTCTTTTACTTGATTTTGAAAATTTTTTAACACAGTTCTTCCTCTATTTAAAGAAAACAAATTTTCTTTTTTTGCTAGAAATTTCAAAAGAAATTTTTTGTAATTTTTAATTTGCGGTCTCTTGTGGCGCCACCTTGCGACTGATGCTAAACGCGTTCTTTTAACAAATTTCTGCCAGTTATCGGTCACTAAGTGAGATTCAAGGAACAATACTTCTGTCCATTGAATCAATCTTGCAACTTTATATTAATTTTAAACCATTTGTACGGTTTTTATTTAATTCACCCTATTATTGTCTATACATTCCTTATGTTTAATTAAAATAAATCCTCAGAAAAAGATTCGATCACGGATTTTTTTTTCTCTAAAGAATAATATTTCCGAGCAGTCTCTCCTAATACCGGCACTGACGAGTTCTCTTTTTACTAAATTTTTGCCACGTATCGGTCACTAGGTGAAATTAAAGGAGCACTATTGCCACCCATCGATTTGATTTTTTTAAAAGTAATGTGTTACATATTACTTAAAAAACTCGGAAATCTTTAGAAAAACTTTTTACTCGGAATCTTTAGAAAAAACTATGCGTAAGAAAATTAATTTAAGAATTTAAAAAATCTTTCTTTTTAATTTCTATCAGCTTCTCCTTCTCATTTAAGAAGACACAAATGAAACGCAACAAGAAATTTAGAAGTTATCTTTTTCTCTACTGACGCCTTCAAAGCAGCAATAAAACACTTCAGGGATTAAATAACCAGTTTTCTTACTGTTTCATTACCCACGTCATACCATTTTATCAGATTGCTTAAAAATTTTGATACTAGTCGCAGAACATTAAGAAAAAAATTAATAAGCGAGTAAATAAAATATAAAGAAATGAAAAAAAAACAAACAAAACTGGTATCAAAAACGGCTCGAAAATTGTATTGCCCGACATGCCCGGGGCATGTAAAAATTCCAATCGGGTATGAATCTTCCACCTTTACAGGCCCGGCAGGGCATGTAATTTTTTAATCAAATATTTCTTCCCAAAACTTTATTATTTCGTATTTTATTGAAAAATCACCGTATCCTTACCGGAGCTCAAAATTGACGTGTTGACGGATGTGCATGTCAGCAATACAATTGGTAACGTAATTTAAATATTGCAAATTTTGACTTGTAACGACTTATGTAATATTTATTTGCAGTGTAATTTTTTAATGATGAGCATGTAACAATTTTGTTCGGGCATGTATTTTTTAGACAAACATGCCCGTTAGGGCATGCAAAGTTTTAAAGATTTTTCGAGCCCTGTTATCAGACAAAAAAATGAAGAAGAAGAATACTTTGTTAAACTAAAAGGGTAATTTTTAGTTTGATTGATTTTGTACCTTACAGCCATAGTATCTTCAGTCCATTTCACTCAATGGACATACAGAGTACCGACGACAAAAGTGTTTTCCATTAATATTTCTTATAAGCATTTTTTAGGAGCGAAAAGAAAATATAAGTAAGATTTGTCCATTACCAAGAATATTTATTGATAAGTCATTTCTTTAAATGAAGCAAACATTTTTACTACAATTACGAATAAAACGTAGAACTATGTATCGTGATTTAAGCTTAACTCAGTTAGAAATTGATGCAAATAAGAAAAAATGTAAGCGACTGCCTTGAAAGAAGTAAAACCGAAGATAAAATTAAAATAAAACAAATAAATTTTGAATTTTACATCTGCAAATTGCGAAAAAAGAAAACTATGGGGAAATCTGTTTGGAGCCCTAGCATTAGTATTATTAATATTACGTTTGACCTTTTCCTCTTTAAGTTGCAAGCTGACTTATGACAAAAGTCAAATTTTAAGTTGCATGAGACCATGCACCTTTCCATCTGTTCCAAAGTTTTACTTAAATTAGTTTTCACATTGAGGAGACATGAATTAGTTGGCATTGATTCGTATTTGTCCTTTTTTTCGAAAGAAAATGTTATTTGTTTAATCAAGTTTTTTTTTTCAACGGAAGTAATTCTCGTTTTCTTTATTTTTGTATTTTGACACATTCTTAATCTTTTTGCCAAAAATATAAGAATAATCGAGAAAAAGATAATTGAAATGCTTTCGAAAAAATAGGAATTGAACTTTTGTTTCGTTTGAAAATTCTTGGCGAGGACGAAGCTTTAAATTATTAATTTCTTTATTAAGTTCCACCCCCCCCCAAAATAATATTTCTCTTTGTTTAGGTTCAGAATGCGCTCTTTTAAAAATCTTTTCATTGAAGCAGGGATGAAACTCTGATTTTGCAATTGTTTCACAAGACTTTTTTATAGTTATGGTGAATTGGAATGACTTTTTTTTGAGCGACGATGAGTTTATTTTTTTTCTTTTCAGTCTAATTTCAAGTAAAATGAAAAAAAAGGAAAGAAAATAAAGAATGAAAGAAGGCTCAATGTACTGTGAAAATATCGTTAAAAACAGAAAAAAAAGTAAAAAATAAATTATATAATTAAAGATTGAATATATATATATATATATAATGAAGTAGGTTTTCGAAATGGGGAAAATTCGCGTTTGTTGGTCTGTCTCTCCCCCCACCATAACTTTTGAATGATTCGAAAAATTTTGTTTTTACTCGGAAGACCTCGGCGAAAACATGTCCTTTCCATATATTTTTTTTTGATTTGAACAATTCAAATAATCTCAACATTAGTGTGTGTGGGGAAATACGAAGCAAAGTATGTAAACCCTGAACATAAACTCTGAGTTCTTTTAGATAAGCTCATTGGAAGTAGCTCTTGGTGTGAGATATTTTTTTTTTATTTGAACAATTTTTCTTCAATTTTGAACAGTTCAAGAAAATTTGATATTATCATCTACGAGAAAATTCGACTCATACAAAAATCCTGATCTAACAAACGGATTTGTATGAAACACATTTTATCGGAAGGAGGTTAAAATGAAGAACGTATACAGCTACGAATTTCAACTAGAGTTAAACGAGCCTAACTTTGCATGAAAGTTTTTGATCTCTGGTTTTAGGAATATTTTTGAATGAACAAATGAATGAGTGAAATGAATAAATAAATGAGTGAATGAATAAATAAATGAATGAGTAAATGACAACTGCATGTATTAACTTTTGAAGAATACATATTTGAAGTAATGAAGAACAAAAGCTGAATGCCAAAAAGATTGATAGCTAGATTATAATCAATTTGATGCTAGTGTATACGGGAAAGTTGGCTTGTATAATTCTAGACGGAACTTCTTGTTTTAGGCGGAAGTAATGAATGAAAAGCTTACTTGTTTTTAAAGTGAAAAATTACATAAATAAAATTTTTTTAATAAAAATCGTTTTCCTTGCGCACTAAAAAGGTAGAAAATAATTTTCCTATGAGCCAGCAAAGTTTCTGAATAAATCAGTCACATTATGGTAACATAGTTTCTATTTCTTATAAAACGAAAAACGTTGGGCGCATGAATTCTTTATATTATTATGTTATGAATGTTTGTTTCACATAATCATTGATGTATATATAAAATTTAAAGAGAGTATATTATGCAAATCAATTATTTATGATGCTATGTTAATTTTTGAAAATTTTCTATGACATTATGATCAGTATAGATGGGTATAGGTAAATGAATTCTGATCAATGTTATGATTATGATCTGTTACATATATAGATTGTGCTTATAGAAGTATTTTCATCCTAAAATTTTGTTCAAGATATGTATAGTTGAATTCATTTAGTGTAAATCTCATTCATATCTCCATTGAAGGAAAATGACTATGATACAGTGAAATAGTATTAACCAGGTTTTCTTTCATAGAAATTTGAGTATGTTAGAAAAGTCTTGATGTTTGAGTACATGCTCCCAACGTTTTTCATTTTGTAAGAAATAGAAATTCTGTTACCATAATGTGGCTAATTTATTTAGAAACCTTTTGAGTGCGCAAGAAAAACGTTGACTTTTATAATTTTTTTTTTTATTTATGTAATATTATTCTTTTCTTTTTAGTTTTTGATGGGTGAAATTTCACCCATAATAAAAATGCATCGTCTGCCTATAATTAAATGATACTGTAAACCATACCTAAAAAATGTATGCACAATTTCGTTAGTATATTCCGCTTTATCGCCTACGACTAAATAAAAAAGTCAAATTGTAGCGTGTCGTCATTCGCCACGTTATTTGAAATCTAGAATAAACCATACGTACTCCTTTTCTGGCGATATTTTTCTAAACGCTATTGCTAAATCAAGAAAATCGTTAAATCGGGAAGACAATACTTTTATCAAGTTCAATCTCGAATTTGAAACCTATTGCTTATTTGAGAAAAACGTTAAATCGAAGATAGGCTTTATTATTGTTTTCCGGTGAAAACTAAACTGATGTCTCTCTATTTTGAAAAAATAGTTTTATATTGAAATTAAACTAACACTATTAACCCGAGTTGAGGAAACTGCTAACTGTTATTTTTGGATCAAGGTAAGCCTTAAGAAATCGAGCTAAAAAGCTCACAACTGGCGTTCGTATCGACTTAGAAACTTAGAACAAATTTCATCTTGTGCGGAAAAATCAGAGCTTTCGATCGATATATTATATTAATATGTGCAAGGTTCCCCCCCATATTAGGGAATTTATGTGGAAATATGCGTAAAATTGGAATAAAAAAAGGAACTACCTGTCGGATTTTTTATGCGCGGTAGAATATTGCATAGTCATCTGCTTCTGAGCTACATGTAAAGTTTCAGAACAGTAGCTTATCGGGAAATGGTCGCAAATTCGGTTGCAAAATTCCGCGGACAGACAATAAAGCGAGTTAAGAGAAACGTTGTAATAAAATAACAATATAAGTTTCGTTTTAATGAATGTTAAAAAAAACACATTAGTTTTGTTTTAAACTAGTTTCAACTATTTTATTAATGCAGTTAAGTAACTTACAATTTAGTTTTTGTATCTAATGATAAAACTATTTCTAACAACTATTGCGCTCTTCATACCTTACACTTTCTAGGGTACACATTTACATGTTGACTACAGAATACATTTTAGACCTCATATTAATTAAATTGATTTAGTGTTTTCCTTACACAGCCACATAAACTAATTAATGTTGGATTACATTAAGACTCGTATTAGCTAGATAATTAATTAGAATAAAGTATCTATTTAAGAAATATCTAACCGGAATCCTGAAAAGAGGAACCAGATTAACTTATTAAGCTCTAAGACTAAAGAGGAGCCATATTGACTTATGAAGCACTAAGACTTAGTAGATTAGAACGCAAATAAATTAACGTATACGCATAAGGTTCAAAAGAGCAAGAAAATATGAAAACTTACACTTTTTTCGCAATACAATGTGCTAATCTTCAGCTAGCTGGGAGATCAAGTTGGTATGATTCCTATAAACATGCAGAAAAAATATTGCAGGTGTGGCACAAATTTACCGTATATAAATCCATTCTTTAGCCCTAACCCCAAAGGCATGTTTGGCTGGCTCTAACAATTATTCTGATAAAGTAGCATATATGCTACTTTATGAGAATAAGGCCTAGAAAATAACAATGCAACATACGCGCTGACGTCACTTTTCAAATAGAAAGCAGCGGAAAACCCCAGGTAGCATATATGCTACTTTATGAGAACAAGGGTTAAGGCACCGGAATCACAAAACAGTGGGCTTCAAGCTCTAAACTCACCTATCGGAGACCGCATACCCATATCTTCAACCTCGTATGCTAGCAATAGTGATTCCGAGAACGCACAGATTAGCACTACATGTTTTGTATTCTATTTTTGCTTTCGGTAGTTTTACACAGCTTTAGGTATTCTATTTCTATTAATTTTCTGACTCATGGACAGTTTATTGTTTGTTCTCTGTAAGTTATCTGTTTTTTATTTTCGATAATTTCTTTTTCTTTTGTGTCTGTAGTTTCTTGTTTCTAATTTTTTGTAATTTTATTCAGGCTCCGGCTAAATGATTTCCAATAGAATCTAATGTCTTTTCCGGATTTGTTTTACTGTGTAAGAGCTGTAAACATGATATTGATTAAAATTAGTTCAATATATTTTTTGTTTCTCTAACGGGGACTTTTTTAAAAAGAAGTAGTTGAAATCGAATAAAATTATTCTGCGAAATTTCTGTACTTTGCAATGTACTACGGCAAAAAATAACGTACAGTGAAAATACGTATTAAGACTTAATCAATAATGGGGACGGCTAGAAAATGTTTTTTAATGCTAATTTTTTCATTCAGACCTCTTTTTGCTACCGTTTTATTAAATTGCAAATTACTACTTAGGTAGTATTTTTCATGAAAATAAAACTTACTTTAAGAATACGTATATAAAGTTTCAAATTAATGGAATTCCCAGAAATTTTCTTTTCCATTTCAGCTCCGACTCTGTTGAGTTCAAGGAAGAAAAACTTACGAGACTAAGCCGCAAACAAATAATTTATTCATCTTCTTTTTAGAAGTGGCAAACCTAATTAAATGTTTACTTGACTATCCTTTTGTCGGGCCAAGTTAGAAGTTAAGAGCATATTGATTTACAAAGCAAAATTTCACGAACAGCAAAAATAATCAAAGCTAAGAAAATAATTTGCAAAGAAAATATTAAAAATAAAACCCTTCACTTATAAACAAGACTAAGATTGGCACATATGTATTTCGCACAATAAAAAAACTTTACTTATAAGTATTAACTAGTTACTAATATACACTAATAGCTCTTAAATCTACATCGTCTACATTATCTGTAATATAAAGTTGTAAATATTTTGGCGAATAGTTTTACCATAGTGATATAAAATTTTAATACACTGTTAAAAATTTACGTAAGAAAATAGTAAAATAACCATTTATTTGATTTGTTATTTTACTATGTTTAATTACAGCAGTTGAATAACCATTAAAAAGATCGTACTCAAACCGCTGATTGTGAAAAAAATCATTTGTCCTCTATTTATCCTAAAGAACGTTTAACTAACCGTAATTTTCAAGAGCTCATTAAGAATCGAGTGTCCATCTTGGTTGCGAAACCTTACCAGTCGTACGTTGTTGTTAAAATATGAATAAAGATTTTTCAGTTCAAATATGCATGTATATGTAAAAAAAGAAGAAAAAAAAGTGGCTTTAAGTAGTGGTTACTAATAGAAAAACATACACACGTAAATCAAAAAGGGGAGACATCGGATTCCCGAACTGTTTGCAAATGAGCGAACCCATAATTTGAGTTGCTGAAGCTTGTTTGTATTTTAATTTTTGCAGCAAATAAAATAATTTTCGTCAATATACAGTAAGTTTAGACCGAAAATAACTTTGGGTCCAATAAAAAACTGAAATCTCAATTTTAAGGCAGTTTGCCTGTTGGAAAAGAAGGTTTATTGATAAAAAAAAGGCCGCTTTACGTGGTGTAGATGGCCGAATGACTAGAGAGCAAGGTTGGTGTACCATCCACCCGGGTTCGATTCCTGCACGCTTCGTTTATGATTTCTGCGCCTCGAAGATTCTACGCCTCGAAATGGTTCAAAAACAGTAAAAATTTTGTTTTGAAACCATTTTTAAATGGTTATAAAACCGTAAACTTTTGTATTTACGGCTTTTTAACCAAGCTGATTGGAAATGGTTTAGGTCCCGTAAAGATAGAAAAATGTTTCAATCCGTAAATTTAACGGTGAATGAGATGGACAGACTGCTGCCGGTTATTTAACCGTAATTTCATGATGAAATTTCTAACAGTGTACCTTTAACAAACAGTACCTTCAACAAACAGCACCTTCAACAATTTTAGTACCTTCACTGTTATGCGTCGCTAGTACAATAACACAGTGTTTGATAGATAAACATATACTATTTCTCCCGCTGTCTAGTTAATTGTTTTATCAGTTAGCACTACAGGACAAGTCTAGTACTTAAAACACAACTATGGGTGACAAGCGACTGTCCTGCGTACTATAAAAATAAAATTCCTACAATAAGCACATATCATTCGAAGAATTTATCAAAAACGTTTAATATAAAACATGCAAAAAAGACATTGCAATACATACACGTGAGGGCGAAATTTCCACAATATAAAAAGTGTATACAACGGTATTGAAAATAAATATCGCTCATTTCAAAGAAATGAAACAACGAACATGAGTACGAGCAGCAGTATGTATTTTAATAGAAGTTGAAAGATTAAAACAAGAAAAAAAAGTATTTAAATAAAAGTAATAACAATAAGAATAAAAATAATGCACACTGCTAAGTAGTTCAATGAACGCAACTGAAATATAGGATTTCACTGTACGCTGAAATTCATGGATTAATATCTCCAGGTACGTTTGCAATGGTGCCGAATGCATTCGGATTGGAAGCACACTTTGTTTTCCAATCCTTCCCTTTGAACCCAAAGTTTTATGAGTATCAAGCATTGTGTTATGGCGCAAAAGAAGTAGTTAAATACTTCCTATGCCTGGAAGCAATAGGTTGGGATCTAGCACCCCGTGTGAAAGGTTCTTAGGTCCCAATCTATTGCTTAGATCTTAACCTTGCTTAGAACTTAAACCTATTGCTTAAAGGCTCCTATTGTGACAGCTAGATTGCTTATCTCTGTCCTTCTCCCTGGTCTTCTGTCGTTTGTGCATTACATTTTATTTAAGAGCAATATACGAAAGCACTTAAGATTAGCTGTCGTTTTTAGGAACCGCGTCCAGAACTCTTATGATGATAGAATAGCATTCTAATTCTAAAGCGTCATGCAACTTGTCTGATAAGGAAAGGTCTCCCACGAAGTTTTCCGCACAAGTCTAATTTTCATTAGGATACACCTTAAAGAAGTAACTGCTATACCTGCTCTAAGGGATACATCTCTAGAAAACAATGCATTCGCCTGCAACCTAACTGCGTTCATCTAAAAAGTGCTTTCATTCCTAGCGCCTGAGCTCCAATCTGCTTTGGACCATCGTTTTGAAAGCTATGATTTATTTCTCTGCATTTTGTTTTGCAGGAAAAGAGATTTCAATATTTTTGAAAGGTAGTTGTCCTTTTAATGAAATTTTTTTAAATTCCATGTATGCATCGTTATATTGCCCGCAGATAGTACAAAAATGAGTTTTTTGTAGAGAACCTGCAGGCTACACAGATAATTACGGTAGTTAAATACTTCCGATGCCTGGAAGCAAAAGGTTGGCATCTAACACCCCGTGTGAAAGGTTCTTAGATCCCAACCTACTGCTTAGATCTGAACACCTATCTTAGATCTTAACCATTAAACTACATGATAGGATTATCGAGATTAATGCAGTGAGAAACAACGGGATGTAAGTGACCTAACAACGATTCCGAGAAAAACGCGTGCAAAGTTTAGATCTAACGGGACCTTTAATGCATTTTTTTTTCTAAATCGGGTTGTTGCGGAGCACCTGTTAGAGATATCACTAACATATCTTGCCCCTATATAGAATAAGGATTCCCAAGCATCCAAGCATTTGCCCTGGTTATCTCCAAAATCTCAATTTTGTCACTTAACACCCCTTTGCTTCTAAGTGCTTCAATTGTATTCAGTGGTAGTTCTCGCTAGTTATTGACAAATTTGAGGCTGACATTTAATAATCAGAACCGTCATCTGGGGCACCCTTAGATCAACATCGGCGATACTCTATTCCCTATTGTTATTCCCTACGGATGCGTGCACAGATCCCAGGTACGCATTCGAATATGACAATGCACAGCGACACTCTGCACGCATTTTTAATGCTCGTCTTCGTGCACCTTCTCGGGGGGGGGGGGGGTAGCGAGAGCTTTCTCCTATATCTCAATGAGAAGAAGTAGACTTTCCCCACCATCCCTGAATAGTTCCGTTCTAATTTTTCTGTTGCAAAGTATGCGGTAGGAATCTCGCAGGGTTTAATTTGCCTTTTGCAAAGTATATGGTAGTGTAACAAAAGTTCAATTTATTGTTCTTTTGCTACATTTAATTATTTAAATAATAAATTATTGATTATTCAAAATTCCCTCAGTCAAGCCTTGAATAATATTAATTTCATTTTAAACTCTTAACTGTGGCTTGACTGCTTCTCCGTGACTGAACTTGTCACTCACTTCTAATGTAGGTTTGCGTGTCATGCCATTTTTTTTCAAGGGGGCTTATATTTATAATTTTCATTAAATTACGGGATTAATTTTCGCAATACAAATATGTCAAAACACCTACAATTTTAATTAACAATTTATTTTAAATCTTTTGGTCAGAAGAATTCAAATGACAGCAATTTGTTTACACGTACTTTATTTTGCGGCGTAAACTTCCTGTCGTGGAATGCCTTGCTGTGTGCATTTTTTTCGTCAGTTGGAAATTTGAAACCAGTAGTGAAGGACGCTAGGCTCGCGGTTCCCCAGCGAGGGCATATTTTTATGTCTCCTTGTCTGGGGAAACCATTATAGTTAGATGATTAGTCCGGAATAATATTGCAATGATCTAATTCTTGGAATTATATAATGATTTATATCGTGCTGCATTCATCAATTTGACATCATATCTGATTCATCTATTTAACGAACTGATCAAAAAGACTGAAGGTGAACAACAAATGCTTGTATACACGTTTGAAAGTGTAATACTATAACGATCGGACATTCAAAATCTAAATGAAGATGCTTACTCCACGTTATAAATGTGGTATTACTTCAAAGATCTGCAATAACATTTAAACTAGTTCCTAATTCTGGACTTGCTTCAATTCAATGATGAAAGACGTGGTGATATAAATGAAAGTTAAACCTATGAATCATCGATGAACACTTCCGTTAACAAAATCATCTGCTTCATTCTCGTGAGCTCACAGGTTGTACTTTTTTTTATTTTTAAGGATTGATCAATCTAGAACCAATTCTGTAAATCATGGCCAATTCAGTTTTTTTTCTTAAATTTTGTTAAGTCATAAGATGCATCAATTTTGAATATAAATTAGTTAATCAAGAAGTAAAAATAATATTAATTTTGAGAAGGTAAAAAAAAAAGGGTTTATGAATAAATAAAACTTTTACTTCTTAAATTTGAATTATGTATTTTTTCACAAATTTTAGTATGTTTTTTTCTTTCAGCAATGAATTAATAAGTAATGATATGCAAGTAATCTCACAACGTAAATGTACTTATAAAAATCTAATTAACATTTTAATATAATTGGCGCCGTGACGAAAAACGTTTAGTTTTTAAAGAAAGGTTTTTTGGGTTATTGAATTATTTTTATTATCAACCTGAATTTCAGTCCATTTACCGATCTAGTGTCATGTTATTTTGATGATTTTCATAAATATTTTTGAGACCATTAAATGTGATGACTGTGATATTTATAATTACAATTACAGTATGCATGAATTCTTGAGGATTTGATTTTGAAAATACTATAATTCAATTTTGGAATGCATTTCATGTTTTACAGGTTAATTTAATATATTTTCCACACATGAACTATTTTATTATATTTTTTCATTTGTTTAAATGCATTTTGGGGGATTGCTAGGTATCTGAATTTTTAATTGCATATTTATGTGATACTTTTTTGCCTTAACTAAACATGGCAGACAGTTCTTTACTTCCCTTAATACCCACTTTTTCTGCATTAAAATCCGAGAACGTTAAAAATTTTATTCAGAGCTTAACAGATATAGCATCATTAGAAAAATGGTTCGCACAAAAGAAACTTATTGTTTTGAAACTCCAATTAAGGGACAAAGCGTTCGACCATGTAACAAAATTTTTAGATAGAAATCATGATGCAAAGTATGACAAAGTATGCGAGGAATTGACTAAAAAATTCACTCAAACACCAGATTTTGAAACAACTCATAGGGAATTTTGGGACATTTCCCAAAAACCTAATCAATCTGTACAAGAAGTAAGTGAATTAATTGCAGAATCTGCTGATAAGTATTTGAACCCTCAAAATAACAACTCAAAAGAAATCGCTGACCTTCTGGAACAAACAAAACTTTCAAAATTTTTAAATTCAATACGTCCAGAAATACGTCTAGAAACCATGAAACAAGGTCCTCCAACTTTTTTTAAGGCAATAAAAATTGCAAAAAATATCGAATCAAAGTTGAACAACCCAAGCAATTTTGCTTGTAATTCCCAGGTAGAGATAAATGTTCTTCTACAAAGTCAGGATGAAACAAATAATAAAATTCAAAAGTTAACAGAATGCGTCGAAAAACTCAAACAACAACAAAATTTAATTCCCACTGCACCATCTTTTCAATATGAGTTTAATGCAATGCAGGGTACTCAGTTTTCCAATTTTCATCCTTCAAGTTCTCAACCTTTTAATATGTATAATAATGCAGCAGCCGCAATTTCTTGCCACGTATGTCAGAAAAGCCACTTGACAACAAAATGCTGGTATTACCCAGGTAATTCAAGGGGTCATCAAAATTCTAACTATTTTCAAAACAGGGGCAGATCCAACTTTAGAAATTTCAATCAAAGACAGCGAGGTAGGAGTTTCAAACCATATTACAATAAAAACCAGTACAAAAAACATTTAAACTAAGAGGGGGTTTTCGACACACAAATTTCAGCCATCTACAAAATTCGGAGACCCACAATTCTGTTGTAAACACTCAAAGGTGGAATAATCCTGAAATCAAGGGCTGTAAAAAGCAATCAAACACATCCAATAAACAGGGCAAAAATAAAAAATACCAAAACAATGACAAAATACCAATAAAATCTAACATAGGTGAGGAATCGACAAAAACTGTACAGCTAAATGATACTCAAAATGATATTTATCAGCACAATCAAGCAATTGATAATGTTGTAAATCATCAGGAATTCAGAGTTCTCATGTCATGTACTGATTCAGATAATTCCTTACCAATAATAGAGATCCAATTTGGGAAATTTAAATTTTTTGCTCTCCTTGACAGTGGCGCGAATGTGTCAATTTGTCACACTGATGTTTTAGATAAAATCAAGGGTGAGGTTAAAATTAATTATGTGTCTCGTTCTGTAAAAATCAGAACTATCAACAACGAGCAGATCCCATATTTATCTGCAATTGATATGAAATTTAAAATCCAGGGAAAATGGTTTTCCAATTTATTTTTCACAACTAATTTCAATTGGAATGCCAATTATCAACTAATTTTGGGGTACGATTTTTTCCACAGAAACAAAATAATTCTTGATTCTGTAAACAAACGACTAATTTCCGACAAAACTCAATTGGATTGTATAACCACTACTTCTAGTAAAAACCAAGCAGAAATGAATACATATCAATTACAAAATCAACCAATCTCTAGTAACGCAAATTCAACTACAATGCAAATTAAAGTCAAATCAACTCTCAATATTTCAATTAAACCCAATTCTTTCGAAATAATCAAAATTAAAATTCCTATTGAGGCAAAACCATTTCAATTAATTTTATTTACTCCAGGAAAAATAAAAAAATTATGTAATATCAGTGAATCCATACATTCTGCCAAAGAAGTTGATTCTATTTACTTGATCATTGAAAACAAATCCAACAAAAACTTAATGATTCAAAAGGATCAAAATTTAGGATCAATTCAAGAAATTTTTGAAAATGACATTAAGAAACCATGTGAATCTCAAATGCTGCAAATCAATAATTTGAATATGGAAGAAGTATTACAATTAAGAAAGGAAGAATTATCTCCTAATGATTTTGATTTAAAACACTTAAATGAAGTCGACAAAAATAAAATGATCAAATTACTTATGAATAACTATCCCATTTTTTCCAAAAATTATATTACTTTAGGCTCCACTGATTTAGTTACTCCTGAATTCAAACTTTTGCATAACTTTCCTATTCAGACAAAACCCTATCCTATCCCAAAAATTGCTAAAAAATTCGCCGAACAGGAGCTAAAAAAATTACTTGAGGCCGACATTTTAGAAACTTCCAATTCAAGCTACTGTTTTCCAGTCATTTTTGTAAAAAAGAAACCCAACCCTTCTGAGCCAGATCAAGAATTGAAATTTAGAATGGTAGTTGATTTGACTTTTAAATTCCATCACTGAACCATTTAAAGTTTGTCTGCCAAAGATTTCTGACATAGTACAAAATATAGCTGGTAGAAATATTTACTGTGTTTTGGATTTAAAATCTGCATTTTTTCAAATCAAAATAAAGCCCGAAGATAGGGAAAAATTGGCATTTTGCTCTGAGCTTGGTTCATATCAATTTAAACGTCTTCCTTTTGGCGCTGGCAATAGTGGATCATATTTTGTATCCTTGTTAGCATCTTGTTTAAATGAACTAAAATATCCTAATATACAATTTTTTCTCGACGACATTGTTATCGCCGCCGATTCAATCGACGAGCTAATTAGCACCTTGCAACAAGTTTTTGACAGGCTTAAACTTTTTAACTTAACTTTGGATCCTGCAAAATTGCAACTGTGTAAATCTTCCATAACTTATTTAGGTTTTAACATTGATAGCAAAGGTTTTTCTCCTTCAGAAAATAACATCAATAAAGTTTCTAAATTTCCTATTCCAAAAAATGTCAAACAAGTTCAAACTTTTTTAGGGATGACTAATTATTTTCGCCATCTAATATTGGGCTATGCAGAAATTATTTCTCCTATCGTCAACTTAACTAGGAAAAACACTTCATTTTTTTGGTCATCTGAGTGTCAGGATGCCTTTCAGAAGTTGCAAAGCATAATTTTAAATAAACCCACTTTAAAAAATTTTGTTAAGGATGCTCCATTATTTTTAGTTACTGATGCTAGTAGAGAAGCAATATCTTCGATACTAATGCAAAAAGTAAACAACCAGTTTTATCCCATTGAATTCTATTCCAAAAAACTAACTCCTGCTGAATCCAAATATCCATCTATAAGGCTTGAATTATTAGCAATATATGCTTCTGTTAAACATTTTAGGGAAATGCTGTATGGTACTACTTTTCAAATTTTAACTGATGCAAAAAGTCTGACAAATTTCATTCATATTGATAAACAACCTGATACTGTCAGCAGATGGTTATTATTTTTACAGGATTTTTCATACCAAATGATTTATTTACCGGGAATCAACAACCCAGCTGATTATTTAAGTAGGGTATATGATGATGAACAATTATCTATTAACAACATTAATATTTTTCAACCAAAACATGACTTATCTAATAAAGTCATTCTCGAAGAACAGCAAAAAGACAGGGAAATTTTAGATATTGTTCAAAAATTAAAGAACAATGATATAAAAACTTCAGAAAATTTGTGTAAATAATGAGGAATTATTGTTAAAAATTGTAAAAGTCACAAAAAGGGGTAAAAGTCACAATATTAAAAGAATTTATCTACCAATTAGTTTAAGGGAGGCATGCATTGAAAATGCACACTTACCACATTTTGCTACCCAGAAAACTTTTAATTTCCTTCAAAGAATGTATTTTTTTCCTTCCATGTTTACTGCTGTAAAAAAGTTTTGTCGTGCTTGTCCACAATGTTTAGCAAATAAACCTAAACCTGCTAAAACCATTCCAAGATTAATTTCAAAAAAGAATCTTGCTCCCGGGGAATTTTTGACTTGTGACATTATTGGTAAATTATGTAGAAGTATTGATAATTTTTTCATTTTAACTATTTTAGATCACTATTCACGATACTTAGAGACATTTTCATTGGCAAATATTTCTTCATCATCTATTATAAAATGTTTAAACACTTATTTTTCTCGTTTTGGAATTCCTAAGATCATTCTAACTGATAATGGGACATACTTTGTTTCCAAAGAAATTGAGGAATTTTTTAACAGTTTAAATATTGAGCATAGGAAAGCTTCAATTTACTATCCTGCTTCCAATGGGGCAATTGAACGTACCCACAGAATACTCAAAGAAAGTATTGCTGCTTTATGTGAAAAAACTTATGAATGGTCACAAAAAATCATGTTATTTAAACTCCATTATAATGCTAGTACTCGTAGTGTGACAGGTTTTTCTCCTGCAGAATTATTTTATGGTAGATCTATCAATGTACCAATGGAAAAATTTTCAGATCCTATTTTAGTAGATCATTATAACAAATATGTTCTCAAAACAAAAAAATGTGCTGAGGAGAACAGGAGTATAGTTGCTACAAATGAGGATAAATACTTCGAACAACATAAAAAGCAATTAAAGGGTAGATCTATCACAAAATTTGAGATAAATGACATAGTCTACATAAAAAATTTGAACAATCCTGGTGTTTTGTTACCCATATACAAAGGTCCCTATATCATTGAGGAAATTTTTAGGAATGATAATTATTTAGTAAGAAATGAAAATACAAATGACAAACCAATTAAATTGCATATAAGTAAAATATTCCCTGCCAAATGATTAATTCAAATAAGGAATGGAATATTTCTGTTTGTATCATGTACTAATATTCAATGACTCTGAGAAATGTGTAATTCACATTGTTTGTATACAAGAATAGCTACCTTGTGTATTTTGTGTGCATTAATTGTTTGTTTATTCCTCAAGCCTAGCTAACTTGGGGAAAATTTAGACTAGCAATGCATTACTGTGTCAACGTGAAATTGCATAAATTTGATCGATCTGAATAATTTGGTAGAATGATAACATGCAGAGAATTGTTTTATTTGTTGTTGTTTACATTATCATGGCAGTTTGTTTACAATTTTTTTTTTTTTTTTTTTTTTTTTTTTTTTTTTTTTTTTTTTTTTTTTTTTTTTTTTTTTTTTTTTTTTTTTTTTTTTTTTTTTTTTTTTTTTTTTTTTTTTTTTTTTTTTTTTTTTTTTTTTTTTTTTTTTTTTTTTTTTTTTTTTTTTTTTTTTTTTTTTTTTTTTTTTTTTTTTTTTTTTTTTTTTTTTTTTTTTTTTTTTTTTTTTTTTTTTTTTTTTTTTTTTTTTTTTTTTTTTTTTTTTTTTTTTTTTTTTTTTTTTTTTTTTTTTTTTTTTTTTTTTTTTTTTTTTTTTTTTTTTTTTTTTTTTTTTTTTTTTTTTTTTTTTTTTTTTTTTTTTTTTTTTTTTTTTTTTTTTTTTTTTTTTTTTTTTTTTTTTTTTTTTTTTTTTTTTTTTTTTTTTTTTTTTTTTTTTTTTTTTTTTTTTTTTTTTTTTTTTTTTTTTTTGCATTTTTTTCGTCAGTTGGAAATTTGAAACCAGTAGTGAAGGACGCTAGGCTCGCGGTTCCCCAGCGAGGGCATATTTTTATGTCTCCTTGTCTGGGGAAACCATTATAGTTAGATGATTAGTCCGGAATAATAATGCAATGATCTAATTCTTGGAATTATATAATGATTTATATCGTGCTGCAATCATCAATTTGACATCATATCTGATTCATCTATTTGACGAACTGATCAAAAAGACTGAAGGTGAACAACAAATATTTGTATACACGTTTGAAAGTGTAATACTATAACGATTGGACATTCAAAATCTGAATGAAGATGCTTAATCCACGTTATAAATGATGTATTACTTCAAAGATCTGCAATAACATTTAAACTAGTTCCTAATTCTGGACTTGCTTCAATTCAATGATGAAAGACGTGGTGATATAAATGAAAGTTAAACCTATGACTCATCGATGAACACTTCCGTTAACAAAATCATCTGCTTCATTCTCGTGAGCTCACAGGTTGTACTTTTTTTTATTTTTAAGGATTGATCAATCTAGAACCAATTCTGTAAATCATGGCCAATTCAGTTTTTTTTCTTAAATTTTGTTAAGTCATAAGATGCATCAATTTTGAATATAAATTAGTTAATCAAGAAGTAAAAATAATATTAATTTTGAGAAGGTAAATAAAAAAGGGTTTATGAATAAATAAAACTTTTACTTCTTAAATTTGAATTATGTATTTTTTCACAAATTTAAGTATGTTTTTTTCTTTCAGCAATGAATTAATAAGTAATGATATGCAAGTAATCTCACAACGTAAATGTACTTATAAAAATTTAATTAACATTTTAATAGGTAGGAATATCGCAGGATTAATTTGCCTATTGCAAAGTATATAGTAGGAATCTCGCAGGATTATTTTGCCTGTTGCAAAGTATATGGTAGGAATCTTGCAGGATTATTTAGCCTGTTGCAAAGTATATGGTAGGAATCTCGCAGGATTAATTCGCCTATTGCAAATATATGGTAGGAACCTCGCTGAATTATTTTGCCTGTTGAAAAGTATTTGGTAAGAATCTCACAGGATGGCATTCGCCAACGCTATGACTAACTAACCGGATAACAATATGCGCCAAGACTTGAAGAGGGCTAGAGAATTGTAATTATTTTTATTTTAGAGAGATGGATTTTGTTTCGGTATTTTCTAAATATAAAATGCAATTCCTATGATACAGTTACCATTTAGCTTTCAGTTACATTCAAACATGTACATCCCTTTAAATATATCTGCCTTTATACTTCGTTTTTTATGTATAAAATAATGTGTATAAATAATTGGTTGTCCCACAACCTTATTTCATCATTTGAAAATTACTGATGAATAATTTATATTAATTTTAAAATATGCACGATTCGATTCTCATGCTGTGCTATCCATAAAATCCATCAATCCAGATAGTTCACTCTCGAGATTTATCATCCGCATTTCTTTAAAAAAATGCCAAACACAGAGTTACATTACAAAAAATTCTCTATTTTATATTTCCGTTTTAACTTGAACTATTTCGAAGTAAGAAACAATTCTTGGAAGTCGAACAAGTAATAATATTAAACCGTCATCAATCATAGTTTTGATCGCTAGTTTCGATTTTCCACTTGGCAATCGCATATTTTTCTTTGTAAAATGAAACTTTCATCTTCAAACTCTTTTGTGATTTGACGTTTGAAACGAGTTTGATATTTTTCTTCGAACAACTTTTCATTGTTTTCTAACCAGCAGTAGTACAACTCATTTGTTCCTTTAATAGCAAAACAGACATAACTATAGCAAATATAATGCATCAGAAATTTGATGTATCTCTTTAAGAGAAAGGTTATTTTAAACATTTTACATCAGTACTCTATGTAAACATTTAATCAAATCACAAACACAAGTTCAATATCCATAGTGGTTTCTATAAACAATGTTTAAAATATTCGTTCTGTACCTCATGTTTACAATTTGCTTTGAAATTTTCAAATAACGAGAAAGATACTTATTGAATGCTTCTGCACATAAGGAAATATACCCTGATTTTAAGTAATTGAACTGTACTATAGTTTGTTTGAAAATATAAATTTATTTTATTCAGCAAAGAACATATAACCTTTTGCGACGGTTGTTTTTTAATTATTTCACTAATAAAAAAAAATATTTTTCCAATGCTTACTATCGCTTGATTTAAGTTTAATAATGATTTCAGTATTTAGTAGTCTACTACGGCATTTGTAGTCTGTACCGACATAATGTGGCTTAATTTTTTTTTTCAATTCTGACTGATCTCTATTGCTCAAATGTAAGCCTGATGACAGCATAAAATATAAAAGGAAAGTTAAGGAAGTATTTGAAATAAAAAATAACTGCTTCTATAATACATGAACGAGAAATTACGTGTAACAAGGAATTATGGGTAGACATTTGTTTCTGGTTGTTACAGTAGATAGCAGAAGTTAACAGCAATGTGACCTATGTGTCATTGTGGCCTCACTTACTCTTATTGTAAATTTTTGCTAGAATCCCAAATTTTTAGCAACATACTCAAATAATTACTTTTTTATGTCAATTTTTAGTTAATTTATTTAATTTATTGATATATTTATTATTTAGTTGAGTTGGAGATTTAGCACGGTTCAAAAATTTTGATCCTAATCTTCCAGAATCCGAATAATAAGAAACAAGTTCGGTTCTTCTCGTGAATGTGGTTGAACTTAATTATCTGAGCCACACTGGAACTACTAACTTACATTTAATTTGATTTTTTGGCTTGCATTCTATGTTTGAACCTTCATATAAGTAATTGGAATAGTTAAAACGCGTTTAAAAATCGTTTAAAAACATTTAATTAAAATTAATAACAAAATAGTCATTAAAACCTCGAATAAAACTATTAAAACCACTTTAAACAAAATGAGTTATAGAAAGAGTAATAAGATACAGATATTGCGTCAGATGTAGCTTATTTGTTTGGAAAACAATTAATAATTTTATAACACTGTCTCAACACGAGTTCCAAAAATTCATGTTGCTTCCTATTTTAGAAATCCGGTTGAGATAAACACCAAATTTTAGAGATAACTTTCTTAAAAAATCTCAAGCTGTTCCTGTTCTTCCGTACTAGGTCTGGTTCCAAATACATTTTACATAATGACGAAATGACTACTTAGAATTAAGTTTCTTAGCAATTCATAGCTGTTCCTGTTCGTCCATACTATATCTGGTTCCAAATACATTTTACATAATAACGAAGAATACTTAGAATTAAGTTTTTCAACAACTCATAGCTTTTCCTGTTCTTCCATACTAGATCTGGTTCCAAATACATCTTACATAATAACGAAATGACGACTAATTTTCCTACCAAATGGATGTTACATTGAAATCAGAACCTAACTTATCGTTGTAGTTATTATTTTGGAAAAGAGAAAATAATAAGGTTCTTATTTAGAAAAATAACGAAGTAAAAAATCACGAAAAGATTGTAATAGAATCCTTTGATCCCAGTACTGAATGACAAGCTAAGAAAAGCGAAACTTACCGTCATCATTTATCACAGCTTACGCAACCAGACGGCTCACGTAATCAGACGACTACGATTAAGAAGACAATCCCCTTAGTAATGATGCCCTCCATCTAAAACAAATCTATTGCTTGTTTTACGATATTGTGTGTTTTCGTTTCACAAAACGTCAGAAATAGTTTGAGATTGCTGGTGATAAAACTTTCACCATGTTGGAAAATATAATTCGCCCTCTGCTTTAACGAAACAAGCTTTTTGTTTAAATGTATGACATGCTCCACAGACTTAAACTACGTTATTTATTTTTTCTCGTAGGTTTATGAAGTCTTTTATTATAGAATATCTTACGTTATTTTACTTAGTTCCTTGATGAAGTGCAGTTTGACTAAATTATATTTTAAGGCACTTAGTTGAATTGATTTTCAAATGACTTTTAACCTATTTTTTATTTAAAACGAACTATTTTTGTGTATAAAACTGCTTTGTGTAATTTAAAAGCTACATTCAAACTGCGTAAGGTTTTAAAGGTAAATGTTTCAAAATTCATTATATTAATGGGAACTGCAGGACACCAATTGCATAAATTAAAATAAACTCATGTCCGATGCTATTGATTGTACTCCATTTGTAATCCACACTGCTTAGCCTAGGCTTATTTTTTTAATTGCAGTTGTACACATTTATACCTAAAAATTTATAAATAAAAGCAATTAATTTACAAAATAGAGCATAAAATGTACTGCTTTTCCTTTTTGCAGTTTTATTTCTTTTCTGGCATTTTTTTGATAGTCGGATAGTTTCCGCTCTCTGTCGATAGCACGTTCTTTATCTAAATCATTCATACTTTTCACACAGTGATGACCAGGATGAATTCCAATCTTGGATAAAGTATGACACTTAGTTATATTTCCTATATTAAAGCATGAAATAGCATAAGAAACACCAAATTTTAAACTTTCAATGCGGACAAATACAGTTTTTGGTCCTCGAGTCCAAATGACACTGTTCACAGATTCATTGGGATTTTGAGTTTTCCCATGAAGACATTTTTTCAGCAGATCAGGATTTGCCAAGTCTCTGAATACTGGCTTTATGACTTCCATTATTGGAAGAGGAATATGTGTATGCTTGGTGTGATCATATGTTTTGCCTTTGGGTTGGGCACATTGAAACCCACACCAACTTTTAGATCCAACTGGACAGAGTCCATGATTTGGATTTTCATTGCTTGACAGCAAATGAAAATAATCCGCCCAAACAGCTTGCTGCATTTTTTGAAGGGATCCAATATTTCTTCTAATTGCTAAGACATAAAATGTCTGGATCTTCATAATAATATTATCAGTTAGCCTGTTTTTACCCCCTAATGACTTTCCATCAATAAGTTTTTTTCTAGACTATTTTTTCTTCAGATCAGCTAACGGACTTCCCATTCTTTTTTAAATGTGCCCAATGCACTCTAATTTTTCAATATTTTGGTCGCCATAAATTTTAGATGGCACTACATTGTTATAAGAATTTGAATCACCATCTCCAAGATGTTTGACATATCGAGCATTATACAATGTTTGTGATCTGTTGAAAATTTCTTTGACACCACTGACTTTCATTCCACCACTTGTTCCACTGTAATTGGCAGTGGATGTATCTAAGTGAACTGACTGATTTTTTTGGGGACACTTACAAAATTTAGACATTGCGACATCGATCACTTTTCCTGTATCAACACTCGTTGCTGTGACAACACCATTATGCGATAGATAGCCACGCTTTTGCCATGTGCCATCAAAGGCAACACACAAATCCCTGTTATTTTCATTAACAGATACGCATTCTTCAGCTGCAGCTTTCATTTGCTCAGTACATACTTGTTCTGACGCAGCAGTCAAAACATTTGTGTATGTTAAAAATCTTGTGGGTGGCGGTGGTAAATTCATCACTCCACACAAAATTCTACCAGCTGTTCGACCTTTACCAATACTGCGAAGAGCATACACAAATCTCAAGTTTAAATCGTACACATTTACTTTTGATTCAGCATTTTCCAATTTATTACTATTGAAAAAGTCAAAGGAGTTTTTGCAATTTTGGCAAAAGACCTGCAATTCTGATGCAAGGCCTATTCGCCTTTTTACTTGCACATATATGTTTCCATTACAGTTTTTACAAGCAGCAAATTTATCCAAAACATTCTGCAAAACATTTAATGATATAATTTCGTATCCGGAATCTATATTTTCCTCATATTCACTATACTGAAGGCATAAATTTTCTAATTTGGAACTTTCAGTCACCACAGCTTCATTTGACTCAATACCAGTCTTACTAACGGATGGATTTCCAACATTTTTACGTTTTTTGAAGATACGTTTACTTTATGCTATACTAAATAAGCCAATTAACTCAGAAATATTAGTAAAATACAACTAACGGAAGTAAATACACTGAAGTAACTAATAAAACGGAATACACGAGAAACATCAGCAAAGCATATGCGAAAAGCAATGTAAACAGTTAAAAACTGTGAAAAACAGTTGCAGTTAACTTTACTGTTGCCAATTCTGATAGTAATAAAAAAATAGAAAAGGTTCGACAGAGATACATGTAGAGAGTACATGTAGAGCATTAACTAAAGCGCCATGCCGGGAGAGATGTTTGTTTACATTCGTCAGCTCTTTAAATGACCAAACAGCTATGAAGTGCTTCAAGAAAGAATGAAAAATTTCAACACTTCTGTTTTATTGATAAACAAGTGTAATACATCGTTATAAAGACAAAAGTTTAAATTATTTAATGATGTAAAAAGGTAAAAATCGATTTTTTGGTCGAATTTCAGTTACCTGGTCCCCTTAAAGTAGTCTTCCTAGCAATGCATACACATCTTTCAACGCTCCTGCCATTGTGGGAAATACTTCCGGAACACAGTTCTTAGTATGGTGAGCAGCTTTGCTGTCGCATAATGTCTTCTCTTGACTGAAATCGGGTGAAATGGGGTCCCTATGTTTCATCGTCTGTGTCACCCTGCTCAAAAAGTTGCGGCTATTTCTCGCAAATTCCAGCATATCTTGTGCGATGTCCAAACGCCATTGATTCGGCTCCACTGTTATCAAATCCTCTAGGTATTTCTCCTCAAGCCTAATTCTATGATACATGCTCACTACACATCTTTACTTCTAGGCCGACCTCCACACCAACTGTCCTTTTCCATAGCCGGAAACAATAATCACTGAGCATAAACATTCCCTTCTGTTTTGATCTCAATTTTTGGGGCTTTGAAACAATAGTCCTGAAAAGACTACAAACCGCACTTATTCAGTGACATTGTCATTTCGGCTTAACTGAACGTGGTTCGCTGTTTAACGGCCATCTTTGAAGAGGTTGTATCGCTCCTTTATCGCTCCTTAGATTCTCATGGCATTTTCCCCTCCCCTATACCAAATAATAAAAAAAAACGCCTGTTGCATATTGCGAATGTTTTCACTTGAATGTCGCCAAGCGTGATGCAAAATTTGATGTAATATCACTGCGCAAGTTCTTCTGTTATTTTACAAAAACTGAAATCTGATTACCTCTCACGGCACCTATTTACTCGTAGGCTGACTGCCAGTGACTGACGCTTTCTGTGGGCCAGAAAATATTACGATGGTGCATAAGTATCCCCTCCACATCTCCACCGAAGGACGTCTTCCACTCATCATTGGTTTTTCTTGGACAAAAAAGGAGGTTTCACACTTCTTGAACACAACTCGTACACCTTAACATTGAAATGTATCATCCAGGAAAACATTCGTTTTAACTTAAGGGCATAAAACTTATGTTAAGTGAATGCTTATGAAAAGTTTTGGAGTTTCCAGACATTATTACCCAACGTTGTCTTAAGCGGCTCACAAATAACTCTGTAGTTTGACTAAATCACACTGAAAAAAAAAAAGACATAAAATTTACGGTTTCAAACCGGCAACTGGGTTGGTTGTGGGAATCCATAAAATTACAAAGTAAATCCGTAGTAGCAACGGTTTTCACCATAAAATTATTCCCGTACGGTAAAAAAAAACAGTTGCGACTACGGATTTACTCCGTAACTTGTACGGTTTTCCACAACCAACCCAGGCACCGGTTCGAAATTGTAAGTTTTGCAATATTTTTTTACAGTGCATGCATGAATATACTTAATTGTGCTTTTTAGATAGTCTTAGGTTGTAAACCTATGACTAAAACATTTTGAAACTGACAAATAACCTTTGAAAATAATATTTCCTCATTGACAACATTAACACACGTAAAACAATTTCTGAGAGTTGAAATTTTATAAACTAGTCTAGCCCCATATTTATTAGCAACGAAAGACAAAAAAACACACTGCATATATATTGCATTCACATTTTTAAACGATTTCCAGTTAAAACTTAATTAAAACTTAGTAAAAATTTCTTAACAAAACTAACGCATGTCAGGCAATGCTTTCTATTTATAGATTTGGGTTTTATTTATTGGTGTTTCTCTAACAATTACGTCTACTGAAAATCTTGTGAATACAGCAAATGTACCGTTATCCAAAAAGCCAAAAACCGTAAAACAAGGGAAAAAAACTGCAAACCAAGATGTTGTTAAACATCCGAAATACAAAGAAATCGAAATCCACAAATTAAAATATGAAATCTTCCTGAATTAATAATGAAAAACATTAAGTGAAAATTTGTTGCTTAAAAAAGTAAAAATAATATACTTTATAAGCCATTTTATGGTATGAAAGTTACATAAAGTTTCAATTTTACAAGTTTCTCATTTAAATATTCAAGTCCAATACCATAAAAATAACAGACACCCAATATCATAAAATAGTTTTATTGCTTCGTAACACAATTCAGTTTATCGAGTTGAAAATTATATGTATAATGAAAACTGTTTTATTAATTTTTTTGCAATTACATGTATCAACAAAAACGTTACATGTATCGAAAAAAAATTCTATGAATAAAATAAATGGTATTATATTTTAAAAAATGAATGAATGTCAAAAAAGGAGTATTGATCTGAGCTTTTATTTAAGTAGTACCTTCTAATATTTTTTAAATTTATATAATTTGGTTTAATTTAATTTCTATTTTTATTAAATTAAATATAAAACACCGGATCGAAATTTAAGAGTAACACATTGAACAGAAAAATAAGATATCTAGCTTTAATATTCCATTCCCTTTCTTCTCTAAAAGCACGGAAAAATTTTTAGAGCTCTGATGCACATTTATTTAAATTTTTGGATTTCCTTTCCAAGTCATTCCGTCAATAAAAATAGAAAACTTCAGCTCGACGGGTTTTATGAATAAAAGATTTGTTTATGGTTTTCAAAAAGAAAGACAGTTTTTTGCGACTTTCAGATCTGTTTGATGCGTATAGCTCCTCAAATTGGCATCTTGTTTTGACTTTCATAAAAATAAATTACGGAAAAATTGGAGATACTATAAAAATGCGTTCAGATTGCACGAGTCAGCTTGAATGACTACATATTTATGATATTTATATAAATAACATCTGAAATTATAATGCATTGATTTTATTAGAAAACATATTAAGTAAAGTTTCATTGCTTATTGAAGTCTCTTTGCTAATGGCCTCTGTTATTGATTCATCTAAATCTACGTAAATATCTTATAAAACTACACTTTTGATGAGAGCGTCTCACTTTTTGTGTGCGACACCCGCGTATCACTTTTTTTGTGTGTGGCACTTGAGTCTCACGTTTTGTGTGAGATGCAAGTTCATCTGGAAGTATTTTATTTCCTCAAAAACTCTTATTTGGTGCTCTTAAGTGTTTTCTAGTTCGAAACCGCAATTCGATCAATAAAAAGAAGTTAAATGAAAAAAAAACAAAACAAATAGAACTTCATACACATATTATCATTACTTACTTGAAGCCAGAAACCGTAGATCTTCAGAACATATTTTTTTGCAATCGAGATTTAATTTAAAAGATTAAAAATCAGTTTTACATTAAATTAGTTATATTATTTTAAAACAACTTAACCCCTTAACTGGTTTGCCCGTACGGTGTACGAGCTACCCAAAGTAGGTCCCAACTGTTTTTCCCGTACAGCGTACGGGCATTGAAATTTCCGCCTTTCTTGTTTTGAGTCGCCCGTATTTTTAATAGATTGAAAGAGAGTCATTCAAGGGTATTTGTGTTTTAAAGTTATAAAATAAAAAAATTCTTAAATTCCTTATTTATGAAATTAAAAAAAAAAAAATCTTTCATTTGCCTTCTATACCAAGTTAGGACTTGAATTAATGCAATAAAAAATATGCTTTTTTTAGGAACATTCGTGAAAAAAAAAACAGTTAACGGGTTAATATTTTGCTTATTTTCTTCTTCAATAAAATTTATTCATGCACGTACGAAATAAAATGCTGCATATTAAAATAAACGATTTCAGAATAATTACAATAATATTAATGTATTAAAAATAAAAGTAGATTTGAAATTCTCCAGAATCTGTTTTTCAAAAAGGAAAAAAAAAAAAAAAAAACCATCGACTAGAGGAGTTTGTAATAGGATATTTTACGATTCTTTGAGATAAAAGTTGTAATTCGAGATTCTATTTTCCTAAGAAAACGGTACACTAATTAATTTGGTTGACTTTCTAATCTTTGCATTCCAAAAGTCAATTGCTTTTAGTCTAAAGAGGTTCTTTTGGCTTCGTTTGCAAAAGGAAGAAAAATTCTAAGGCGTCGTTTCTTCTTCGCATTAAGTCTGAGAATCTCCGGAAAGTTTATACTAGGGAAAGAAATTTCAGATACAATCTGAAAGGGTATTTTATTTCTATACAATTCAAAGTTCGAAACATATATATATATATATATATATATATATATACAAATGAAATATATTATTTTTTAAGTACGTTTATACTCTGTCGATTTTTTTAAATGTAGCAATAGAGTAAAAACTATAAAAACAGGACAATTATTTAAAGTAGAAATATTTTACTATAGCACCGATTTCAACTATTATAATGTACATAAAACGTGTGCCTCGTTTTAGTAGATTCATTTAAGTGCAATGTTCATTGCATTTTAAGAAGTAAACTTTGCATACTTTCTATTTTTTATACCAGTAGCGGAGTTTATAATGTAAAAAGAAGTTTATAGTTACGAATTTGTATATCCGATAATAAAAGTATTTTTGAACTGATAAAGTTCGTAAATAATTACAATAACTTTGTTATCCCCCACCCCCTGTGAAAATTATTTCTTTTCAATGCAAGACAAAAATTACTGCAGACCAAACGCTTGAGTTGATTGACAATGGAATTTCAAATTTTACAGCTTTAAAAATGTTTGTGGATATAGATAAAGTAATAAAACTGAATATTATTAATTAAAAAAAAAACCTTTTAGTCCCATTGTTTATTAAATCTCTATACTATATTATTATTTCATCATGTCGTTTTGTCGATTATTAACCATTATAATTTATCCATTTTCTTTTTATTAATTATTCATTTTTGCTCACAGTAAAATGAAAATAACATGTTTTTTTATTCATTACTCAATACATTAATTAATTTTATGAATTATTAATTTTTGAAGTCTAAAATTTTATGATATTGCGGGCTCAAGGGAAATATTAAGTATGCAAAACATTATCAGAAGTTTTGTTTAGTATAAAAATTGGAAAATTGGCTTTAACTGTTTTAGTCTATACGCAAAATTTTCAAAAGAATTTTTAAATAATTAATTCATGCAACGAAGTGAATTTAAGTCTAATGGGAAAACACTGAATTAAAATAATTAAAATACCACTTCTATTTTACCTTTTAATGAATTTTCATTCAATTCATTTCCTTTAATGAAATTTCTATTTTGATTCAAATTTCATACCTTTATGTTTTTGAATGTAAAAATAGTATTTCGTTTTAAAAAATGCTCTTTCGCTGTTAAAAAGTCAATATTATTAAAAATACATTTCTACCTTCACAAATAGGAGCTCAGGTGCTCGATAAAATTAATATTTTCCAGACACGTTTCTAACGTTTTTAAAACTGCAATGAAGAATTTTAATTGCAAAAAGTTCATTGGATACTGACAACACGAAAAGTAGCTGAATCCATTATTTACGAAATATTTAAAATTTTTTTTTATATCTAAGAGGTCTTTAAATATTTAAAAATAATTTTAAGTTGAAAATGTTAAAAACCTTTGTTGAAGACGGTTCAAATACATTTTACATTTTTTTAATAGAAAACATATTTCTTATATTAATTAAAACAAAGCGTGAAATAGCTCTTCTTTCAATTAAATTTCATAAACGTCGAAAGTTTTTTATTTCTTTTTTTCTACTGGGGCTGCTGCGTATGGTCACTAATCGTTGCATACCTAGTGTATTCCCTGAAATTGGAATCCATACTTTCAAGCAGGATGTAACGAATAGTGATTTGACCGAATACCGAATATTCGGCCATTTCTTAAAGGCCGAAGCCGAATATCCGGGAATTTCTTCTAGTCCGAATAGGCCGAAGTCGAATATTCGGTCAATGTCTTAGGCAGAATACCGGATATTAAAATGTCTAGAAAATCGTTGTAATAGAAAGTATTTGTCAAATTTAAAATTATTCAAAGTCAAACACCAATTGCACACTATCTATGATGTATGAATTAATTCTGTTTGTTAAGAATTTAAAACTATTTAAAATTAATCTATTTTCTCTAATGTTTTGAATGTAATCAAAATAAGAATTTCACCCACAAGTGGAATAGAAATGACAGGTTTTATGGTAGTGAGCATTAATTAGCATTATTTTACTAATTATTTAATAAAAGGAAAGAACTGCTATTGCTTAGTGAACTATCTTGCTCAAAACTGTTTTATGAAGGTATTTTAAAAGTTATAAAGGTTATTTTTTTTATTTTATGGGTTTTTTTACCTGCTTATTTTTAAAAGTTCTATTAAAATTTAATACACTTAACTGGAATATATTTTTATTTTCAAAAACCTCAATAACTTATGCTATTTAAATAATCATGCTATATTCTAGGCTCTTCATATTTCTCCCTTACTTAATATTCACAATAAATCAGTCTACCCAAACAAAGTTTGACTTCCACTTTGTTAATAATAACAAAATAAATTTCTTATATTCTCCATAATAATTAACTGTTGTCAGTTTTTGGGAGCAAATGCTAAATATAAAATACAATATCACAACTAAAATCTGTTGTTGCTCAGTTAAGCCTAAACAAGGTTTTAAAAATAGCCGTTTTTTCTAAATTATTTTTATTTATTAAAACTATATACAAATGTATTCTTTTGCAATAATTATAATACAATTTTAAATGTTTAAAGTCTACTAATTACTTTATTTTTTTACATTTCTACTGCAGCAGAACTATTCGGCCGAATAGCTCATCAATATTCGGCCAGGCCGAATTTGACCTTACCCAATGTTCGGCCAGGCCGAATATTCGACCAAAGGGCCGAATAGGCCGAATATTCGTTATATCCTTACTTTCAAGTAGCACCACTACCAGCGGATAAGATCACCATTTTGAGAATTTTGACGCTCAATTTCCTCCTAGATGGCGGCACCTGAGCACTAATTGATGCGACAGTGCACTAGAAATTAAATTTAGCCGAGAGTATCCAAGCCAAACGGATATTCAAGGAATCTTTAACATGCCGCATAATCATACGACATGGGCGCTGACGATTTTCTCCATCTTGGAAATCCATCAACTTGGGTTGAGGGGGAGGGGGGGGCCTAGGTTTGATCCTGCGAACTTTGGCGTACGAGACCAGTGCCTTACTACAACGACATCCTGCCGCCTGCACGTCAAACGTTCCGGATTGTGAGGAATTAGCCTTGTTTCTATGAGACAGATAGGGGCTATATATTGCAATATTTAGTAGGGATTACGTTGCCTTATGCAGCTTTTGCAAGGTTCAAAATAGTGAAAAAATTTCAAAGTCACCATTTCTGTTATAACGTTTTTTCCCCCAGAAAATATAAGTATTTTGCGTATTCACATTTACAAAGCACCACTTCTCACTTTTATTCTTTAAAAATAATGTCAGATTTTATAAAAAAGAAAACAATTCATTTCAATATATTTCATTGGTATAGCTACAAGAAAAAAAAAATACGCCGATTATTTTCGTGCACAGTGAAAAAAAAAAAACCTTTTGAAAGAAAATATTTTTAAAAGTGTAAAACAAAGATGTGGGATCTATGTTATTCTGATGTTATAGACTTTCAGAAAAATTACCGACTTAAAAAAGTTAAAAAAAAAAAAAAAATGAAACCTTAAACATTGTAGCGTTTGCATCTGCATCAAGTAAAATGCCTGATGTCGTAATTTCATTACTCTGAAGAAACTTTTATGCGTCAATACTAATTCAAGTACACTGATAAGTACAGATATTTGGTACACAATGTGAATTTTCTTGATTTCTAGCAACAGTGTACGCATGTACGTTTTAAAATAATATATTTATGAAATAAGCATATTCCTTTTCATACTTTATTTATAACATTTGCACAAACGTTCTTTAATATTTAAAAATGGTTCAGTTTCGTACAAATTTCCTCTCTTCACTTTAGGATTTAATCCAAAAGAAGCTAGATAAAGTTCAACACATGAACATAAAATTTAAATACAATTTTTAAAAACCCAAATGAGAGAATTACTATGCAAATGCAAGTACAATAGCGCTAATGCGAGCTTATGAGAATGAGCCTTTTTACTATAAGTAATCCCGTTTTTGATTAATGTAGCTAATGTGTTTTTTAAGCCTAAAAGGGTAGGCTTTATGAACAATTACTTTATTCAAATAATTCATTGTATGAAATTAAAATGAGAATACTTCAGAGTGTTACAAAAACGTCGAAAACAAAAGGGGAAGTCACGGGGCAGATGCAGTTAAAAAGTTAATTTCCTTTTATGTAGAAATAAAAAGTTATCACTTTGAGTTCGCTCATTTTTACACACATCGCTGGATTTCTAAGAGCTTTGTATCACATTAAGTAGTTAGCAAACTTTCTACTTCTAGGAATAATGGCTTTAAGTCATTAAGTTGTTAAAATGTTGGCGCTTATTAATTTTTTTAATGTAATTTGTTTCATTCTGTCTTAGACTTGCGGAAATACAACCTTCATATTTTTGTTTATGAATAATTTATAAAAGTGAGATAAAATATTCAAGCAAAGATATTTTAATGATTCACATTTAAAATCTCAAAACTTTGTGTGTGTGATTAGGTTTTATAAACTTATACGATCTCAGGCAAAGATGGGAAGCTAGCGAAGTGTACTTAAGTGTAATGCAGTTTAATTTATTTCTCACGAATTTGACTGTTAATTCAAAACAACAACCAAACAAGTAATTCAAACATGACATTCACCTTACTTGGCGAGACATCCAGATGAAATTTGTTTTTGTTTTAAAGTACAGCTGTTTTATTAATATCAACTCATGCCATTTTTAATTGATCATATATGATTACACTTAAATTATTTTCATACTAAGTCCTAAAAATGCAAGCGAGTGGCTGGGAAAATGTAACGTTAAAGTCATGAATGTTAGTCACGTGCGCGATAAAAGGCCAATGGATATTTTTTGTAAAAAATCAAGAGCATTAATTAAGCTTCTTTGGTTTATTGAAGCTTTAAAATTTAATGGACTTCCATAGGATTAAGAGAAAACCGCCCTAATTATTAGAAAACTATCCAAAAGTTTACCACCTCAAAATAAACAAAAAGATAATCATAGGTATATAATGTGTAAATTGGCCGAAATGCACCCATATCACGTTTTGAAATCCTAAAAGTTACATACCATCAGTTCTCCATAGTTCAAGAGGGAAGCACGAAAAAAGGGTTAGCCCTGGAAGAACGAACGACACGTAATCGGCCGAAGCAAGATTTGCAAGGACTCTCGTTACGAGAAGGTGTCGTCGCAACCAGTTTGGAAACTCCTATGACCGACCCCTTTCCGGCCGTGAGTTTTGGCACGCGAGCAGCGGCCGACCCCTCATCGGCCGTGAGTCTTGACACACAAAGAGCGGCCGACCCCTCATCGGCCGTGAGTTTTGGCACAGAAACAACGGCCGACCCCTTATCAGCCAAACCACAGAATAGGTTAACGTACAGCTGTTTTATTTATTAATATCAACTCATGGCTTTTTTAATTGATCATATATGATTGCACTATAAAATTATTTTAGTACTAAATCCTAAAAATGCAAGCCAGTGGCTGGAAAAATGCAACGTCAAAGTCATAAATGTGATCGGTATAAGAGTGCGTTAGGCGACCGTGGTAACAAAACTGAGAAGCAAGTAAAGATCGACAGATCAGCGCCTCCGAGGGGGAGGAAGAATAGACAGATCATGATAAATTAATTTAGATAAATTGAAATGTTGTATTTTCAAGTAAAAATATCCTATGCATAATAGACAAAAAATGTATTCTTACACACAGATGCATCCTATGCACCTGTATCTAAAATCTAATGTTTGTAAAAAAATATATCTTTTAATATGTTTTAACAATAGCGTTTACTTAGAAAACGACATAATAGGCATTTTTAGTTCTTGAAAAATATCTGAAATGTGCTAGGCCTGGACGTCTTGCAATGTATTAAGAAAATGTGACAAAAAATATCCTCCCTTGATTTATGTTTTCACACACTTGTCCAGTTCTTCAATTTTAAATTCATCATTAAATAATTATTTTTACCACTGAGAGCTGAGTCAGGCTAATGTTAAAATACCCATACTGATCCATAGTGTCAAGTATAACTTTTAGCATAACACGGTAAAGTTAAGCTTAGCGAAACGAATGTTAGTATCAAAACATGAATAGTGATTATATTCATTTGTCACCTATCCTCTCTCGCTAGAAGTTTAAAAAACAAATCAGGGATATAATTTTGCACCATAAGAAAACTTATCTTATTAATTCTGAATAAACTAGTATTTCGAGTGTTGCAAAATTTCAAAATATTTACTCAGAAACTATAATTGTAAAATAGCCACACTAGCCCCCATCTCCCCTACAGATGTAATGTATACTTTTTGAGATGAAATAGAGAAATGAATAGTTATTGTTGAACTCTTCCGCCATAATAAGAATTAAATTTGCAATAAAAACTGTCTTGAAGTTGCAGCGAAGTGGAACTGTGCGACAAAAGATATATTTTAGTTGAGTAACTCTATTTCTGTGCACTGAAGAAGTGTAATTTGTATCTATAAAACATGTATAGTCAATTTTTGATTAATATTTAAATTAGACCACATTAAATTTGTTCGGTTCTCATAAACAGACTCAATTGTAGATTAAATGATTGATTGCCTTTTTATCTGTAAAATCTATTTTTGGGGGTAATGTTTTATGGGGTTAATTTGATAAAAAACATTTACTTTCAACAAAACGGATAATTTTATATAAAATCACAATAATTTAAATAAAACTTGAAGGATGTAACATCTTTCTGATTCACATCACAGTGCTTCAAGCAATGCATGCAACAAGCTCACAACAAATTTTAAACAAAAAGTGCAAGAAGCTTTAACAAGCAATTCATAAAACAAGCTTTCACAAGCAATGCATAAAACAAAATTTAACAAGCAATGCGTGCAACAATAGTGCAACAGACAAGGCATGCAACAAGCTTTAACACGCAATGCATGCAATTTTTATACGCAATGTTTAATGCATGCAATATTTTGTTCGTACTGTATCTGCGCTTAATTCTAATAACTATGTTAGCACGTGTTACTGAGCACTGAGTTTGTTTTATTTTTTAAAATACGATTATAAACTGCTCGAATCGAATGCTTTACAGTCCTACAGGCAAACGAAGCCCTTTGCCTGGCAGAATGACAAGAATCCTTGATCCAATCATGAACAAGGAAAAAACAGCTGCAATAGGGAATGTGCCATATTCTGCTTTTGTTTCAGCTCGTTTGGCATACTTCAGTTCTTCCGAGCTGAAGTTATATGCAAATTTATTAACTTGGTTGCTTTTAATAAACATAGAAGATAACATTCTGAGTCGTGTGGTAATAAACGCACCTGCAGAAATAATTTCTCTAAAACTCGGATAAATTCGTCTTTTTCTGCCATGCGGAGAAGCGCCATAGTCAAAAATCCATAAACGGACTGTAGTGCACTCGGACGAAGGATTGTGCAGTTTACATACTAAATATAACTGCATTTTACCCACCGGTTTCAAAATTTTTAAATTCCAATTTTCTAACGTATTTTCATATAACGCATTACAAATATCAGTATATAACTATAGTCTAATTCTTCAAAACAAAAAAAGTTTTTTACAAAAGGAACTAGAAGCTTTCTCAGACAAAGAAAATAAGATACCTTTCGCAACTGGATTTTCAATTTCTCAGTTTAAATATTTATTAGCGTTTCAAATAATTATTAGTATTCCTAATCAATATTAATTTACGTTATTTGCCTTTGTTGCTGTTAGAGCAAAGGAACAATACTTAAATTAAATTTCCTGTCGAGAATTGATTTCCAAAACTTGAACGTGACGAAATTAACCGCTGCGTTCTATTATAGCTTCAACTAAATTAAAGTTTAAATCAATAATCGCAGGTGGGACAGTTGTTTATGTAAGAAGTTTCGAGTTCCAAGTAAGACAATTGAATGAAATGCACGCAGAGGACGCGTTCATTTGTTGAAGCTGTATTACCACTAACAAAGAACTCACTAGCTATACATTATTGTTTTAAAGTTTCTGTAGAGACACTTTTAAAAAGTTACGCTTTTCCCTGATTACAAAGTTTTTATCTGTGTATTCACTACCCTTCCGGTAATTAAGTAAAAACTAATTTGCGGTGTTAATTGTCTTGCTATACATTGCTTTTTTTAATTAAACCGTTTTTTCTGAAAAATGTTCCGTTTCTGATGTAGTGCCTTTTTACTTCAATACAGAAATATGTATATAAATGTCCTTGTCAAAATATGGTTATGAAAAATGATTTAAAAAATAGTAGGGATAGCTGTATATTTAATTATTTTATAATTTGTCACTAAAAATTGCATTAATTTGTCACATCTTTTTCATTTATTTTTCTCTTCTCTACTGCAGTTATATCTAATTGACTGCACTAACTAACACTAAAACTAGTGCCTTAAAAGTACCATAAAAATAGGATTTACCCCCTTTGCAGTTATAAGAAACATCTTATTTCATGGGAGAAAATAAAGATGCATAGCGAGTCTATTTTTCTCGCAATTGTCATGCTATGAAAAATGGACTTCTTGAAGCACTGATATGTGATGCAATATTTCTTCTAACAGTTTTTTTAAAAAATGGTACAAAAACATTTCCTTTACTCGGAATGATTAAGGACGACAAGCATATGATCCACAAAAAAAAAAAAAATATTGCACTTACTTAGATGTATCGGGGTTTGACCTCTTAGGTTGCTCTCCCCCCAAATGCGACAAAGACAAAAAAAACATGACTTTTCTCATCTACGCAAGCGCTAGGCATACTTTTGAACTTCAAAAACATGGTCTGCGATTGCGCAGATGAGATAAGACAAGTTTTTTAAAAATCGTTCACGCTTTTCGTGTGAAAGCCGACAAAACAATACTCTGCGGTTGCGCAGATGAGAAAGGACAAATTTTTTGTCCTTGTATCCGTTGGTGTGAGAGCACCCTTCCCCGACCGTGGAAGCCGAATCTGCAAAGTGAAAACTGGGAAGATTCAGGACGTCAGCAACAGACATGGTGAATCAATTCAACATTGGCTATTTTCTAATATTAACAGCTTCAAGCTAAACCGTAACACTAAACAAATCTAAATTAAAAAAATAAAAGCATCATTTCCTTTTTTTAAACAAAACCCAAGCACAAAAATATATAACTATCAGTGGAATTAGTTTTTAATTTCCAGCGATAATATATCACTGTCGAAGATCAACCGAAGAAATTCCCGACTGTACTACATACCTACCACCAAATTCCAATTAGTAAGCATTAAAATATTTTTTTGCTATTATAAAGTATGACTATTCGTGTTAATTCCTTGAACACTTGAGATAATTTTAAAAAACATATTTATGCAAGTTCAACAATTTGTCCAGAAGAATTGATGCTTACGATCTCAATAAATCGTAATCACTTTGATAAGAATCATATAGTAAGTTAACATAAGAGCAAGAATCTGAGAGAGTGTCACACCTGTGATATATGCCCTCACAGATTTTCCCCCCAAAGCTTTTACCAGCTGTTACTTGTCTTATTGAAAGATCATATCCAGCATTTCTTGTTCTAAAGTTGAGTTGTTCAACTTTTATGGAACCTCAAAGGTCGATGTGCGGCGGCAAAAACGGAGTGGATATTCAAGACAAGGAAATTGTTATGGGCCACAACTTGTTGCGCAAAAAGCCGGCCACCAAATTATTTTTAGATATAGAATATAAAAGGGTCAAGCTATATGTAATGGATTATAAGATTGTGGCAAGTCGTTGCCGCAAGGTCACTAAAGGTCCTAAAAATTTGCGTTTTCAGTAATTTTTAGCATTTTGAAGGCTTTACAGCAGCTTGCGCCTTCTAGTTGCCATGGCAAAAGTGATGTCAGTTGAAAGGTATGTATTAGCACTTTTTAAAATGTATCTATCATTGAGGCAAGTAGAATGCGCTTTTAATTACATAAGGCCAAAATTTGAAGAAAAAAAAACGTCACATTTTACCAAATTTCAAACTGTCATAACTTCTTGCTGCATACATATATTGAAATAAATTTTCTGCCATCATTTTTTTCTATTATTACTCTATAGAAAAAAGTAAAATACACTGAGGAAAGTTGCGGAAAAAAATTTAAAACATTTCTTAAGCATAGTTTACCTGTGTTGTCGTGGTGTTTATTTTTTCTTTCGAAAACAAAGCATATAGTTTGTTACATAAAGATACGTTAATATATTGTGAGATATATCTGAGAGATTACACATATTTGATAAAATTATGGTAGATTTAGATTATGAAATTGTTGACATTTAATAAAACTTGTATATTTTGTGCAGGGTTGGTAAATTTCTTTCAAAGTTTAAAAAACCATGAAAAAACCGGCTGGTTTTTTCATGGTTTTTATATGAAAAAAATTACATCTTCCATTGCTCCAGTCTTTCTCTTACACCAATGTAAAAAAGAGTATTCCCTTTACGAAGTTGTAAAAAACTCTCCTAAAATTGTAACGGCTTTCACCCATAAATACCTCGCGGATTATATTTGTTTTTAAAAATAAGTTATTATTACTAAAGTAGAATTTCTAATATAATTTGTAATTTAATAGAATTCTAATACATTTTGACACATTTCAAATGTATTTAATTAGTTCTGAAACCTTACGTAAGTTGATCATTATGAGGAAAATCAGCTGAAAGGCAAAATCAAAAATGCAGAACTCATTATCGTAATTATATCACTAAACATCTAATGACAAAGCATTAAATCTTAGTACTTAAGCTGCAACTCTATGTTCATACGATAAAAATGCTGACAAGTTGTTTTCAAAAAATTCTTTAATTAAGTTGCATTTAATGCATTTTATAAATAAAGAGAGGAAACTCTGCATCAGAGTGCGTAGAAAGAGCAATCTTTGTCTAAATTACTTTTTGAGGAAGTTAAGTAAAATTTCATTAAACCTTTTCAGTATTAAAGAATTTTTGACACCTCTTACAGTGGTATTAAGCAGATAAAGCACTTGATGGTTGTAGTACCATAAAAAATAAAAATGGCATATGTCAAAGTATATTTGAAGTCAAGTAAATATTTAAAGTTTTTGATATGAGTTGTATCTTCAAATATTATAAGCGAAACTGTATTCGATAAATATTTTTATTTATTTGATGTCGTAAACTAGCATAATGGAGAGATTATTGTAGGTGTTTACACATAAATGATTCATTTAAAACTCTAAACATCTCCTCTTAAAGAAAACTACATGAAGATCACTACATTTTAATTCGATGCATGCATAATGCTATATTTTTTAGCAAGGTAAATTGTAGAAATGCAAAATATTAAAAAAATAAAATAAAAAGTGTATTCTTGAATAACTTTGTCAATTATCATTTGTGTGTGTTTTGTTAAATGGCACAAGGCTTCAACGCGTACAAACTGAGCCTATTTCGGTGCATAGCACTTTGAGAAAGCTGCCTTGATATAATGCTTTCTAATGTTAATGTTTCGCAGTTAATTATTACCAAGAATATCCGTTTAGAACTAAAAGAGCCTACTTTCTCGTATACACCAACATCAAGTTTATAATCTAGCTATCTCTCTCTCTCTCTCTCTCATTTAGCTTCATTTCTTAATTGCTTCAAATACACATTTTTCAACGGTTACTTTCAATGGTTTACTCATTCATTCATTCCCTTATTCAAGCATTCATCTATTCATAAAATGCGAAATATCCATAAAAATCCAGATGAACAAATTTCACACACATTGGGAACATTTTTTTATATGCATACATATTAATCATTATTTCACTATATATATATATATAGGGAAATGAGTTTCAGCTCTTAAGAATTTATCAGTTTTATCAGAATTTTTCTTAAAAATCATTCGTATGCATCGGATAACATATAATCTAACAAATAATTCCACACTAACAAAGAGTACATTTTATAACATAATAAATCATTAAATGCAACTTTTAGCGCAAAACTTTTGCACTTCGTAAAAAGTTCAATGATCATAAACATCAAAACTATATCAGCATTGTATTGGCGAAAACCTCCATTCTCTGAAGGCTATAAAACATTTCAAGAGCTCATTTACGGTAAAATATTCACATTTGGGGATTCATACATTTTATCTTTATGGGGCTGCATTTAACAAAATTTACTAAATGCAAAAATGCCAATGTTAACATGCACATAAAGGTATCTGCGTTAATGTATGGAAACCGTTAAAGATAAAAATCTTCCTTTGAAAGTAGTCGTTAAGTTAATTACAAAACTTCAGTAGATGTCTTAAGGAATCATCAATGCAAAATGTACATGGAAGTGGTAGATAGAATTTATCATTAGAACTAACAAAGCAAATGTGACCGCTTTTGAGTAAATGTGTCTTTGGATTTGTTACCTTGCAGGATTAGGAGTGATTATATAAATTACGCGATAAGATAATGTATTTCCTTAAAATTGTTTCCGTTCGAAGTATCGACTAAGATATTGTATATTGTAATTAGGAGTTCAGGAAGGATGTTTCAGTGTTCATACGCCTACACAACACTGAAGTTAAATACATTTATTTTAAGTATTTTCCACCATACGTTTAATGTTTTCTGCATTCTACTTATGCTAAATGCAAATGCCACCTGAATAATAAGGCACTAATTTGCAACTTAGCTCTTCTTTGAGTATTATATTGTAATAATTAATTTTATAATCACAAATTATATGCTTTAATCTAAAATTTTTATATTGATCATTGCAAAGTGCATTATAAATATTATAACATAATTATACATAATATATAATGTAAAAATATTATAAATGAGTGGTAAATTTTTCCAATAAAGAAAAAAAAATGATCCTTTTTTATCGCTGTGACTCTCTTGGTAAGACGATACTGAAATAACATTTTAATTTTGGTCTTTGCTATTTTTGCAATATTAACTATTTTTATCGTTATCAACAGTATTACACTTACAAAAGAGACGGGGAATGTTCTACAAGGCTACAATGGACGTTTCGCGGATATTTTTTTTTAAAAACATAGTCACATTGATGTAATTTTCATAAAAAGTTGTTATATAGATATAATGTCAATAAATGGCAAATAAGTGCAATTTTTACTTTTTTATTGAAATTCAACGTTTTTTCTTTAAAGTTAGGAGTAGACAGTAATAAAATGAAGCATGGTCCATGCGTCAAAATATTGAGTGAATACTATTAAGATACTTTTTTTCGCACTTAAATTTGATAAAGAGATTGTTGGGAATAGTTTTTTAATTTTTATTACCTACTTCAAAATAAGAACAAAAACTCATATTTTCATGATATTTTCTGAGAAAACATGCCGAAATGAGTTCATTTCAAGTTTCTATTAGTTATAACATGGCTCAGTCCATAATTTTCAAAAATTTTCCACCAGAATTTCTTAAATAAGGCAGTGAGAGTAAAAAAATGTTTTATTTTCATCCGTAAATTATTTTGACTCGTAGAGCATTTGAAAGTTTTGCTTTGTAAAAAAGAAATCGCTTCAAGAAGAGCACATCTTAATCTTTCAAATAACAATTTGCAAAAAAAAAAAAAAAAAAAAACTGATTTTAATCAAAAAATCCAGATAAGGATATAAAGGCTTCTTATTGCACTCTTCAGAGAAATATTTTATTAAATATTGGAATTTAAAAATTAAAAAAAGCATTATTTATAAAATCATACATAACCTCAACAAATTGTGAAACGTCATGTAAGCAATGTAATTGTTTGAAATTTAGTACATCTCTGTAATAATTAAATATCTATATTTATCATAAATTAGGTCAATACCAAAAATATATGAAATATAAGTTGGATAATTAATCGCAAAAAGGAAATTACCTTATCGAACAATTTTATAAGGGGAATTAGCACATACTCTACTGCGGATATATAATTGACAAGAGAGTAGCTTGATTTTCATGTGTATCATTTTATAGAGAAAGTGCCCTTTTTTAACAGGAATTTACAAAGGAAGTACAATCTTTCATTTTTCATACATAATCATCCATGCACTATTTAGTGGTACGGCCACCTACATTTACTGCGAGCGTTAAGTGAATATGTTATGTAAAATTATACGATATAAGGCTTTTATCACAAAACTCGGAAAACGCTAAGCACATTAAAATGAATCCTAAGCATAGCGCGAATTATCCTCTCCTTTCTCTTTAGCTTTTTTATTCCTTAAGAATCGTTCTCGTGAACAGTTCAGAGGTTAGCGTAACATTTTCTGTGAAAGCCACCTGCTTTATTGCCAAGTAGTAATACCGAGAGAATAGGTATTAGCAAAGTTCATCAGAATCATTATTCATTTTTAGAGCTTTGACCTTCCTTAGATTAAATCCCAACAAAACATAAATGTGAAAAAACGGTCAAGTTCGATAGAACAAACGGCCTCCGGAGTAGTCGGTGTCATCGATGAAAGAATCGATATCTAACGGGTGCCAAGTTCCACAGCAGATCCTTTAATCATAGCTGTAAGAGTGTTCTCGAATTAATTTAAAAGCATTTTTTAATCGGATTTCTAACGTGACAAGTGTTAATTAAGGTAAATTACATTCAAAAAATTTAACTCATCCAATTAGAAATATTTTGATATTTAGTAAAATCATGTGCCAATCTATTACAGTCAATTTATAATTGCCTTCTTTTCCTCTTCTTGAACGTAATTTATATTAATTAAAGCTCGCCAAGTTTAGAAATCCGATAAAATTTTTTTTAAATAAATGAAAGGACATTGCACACTCTTACAGCTATGATTAAAGGATCTGCTTTGGAACTTGGCATCCGTTAGATATCAATTCTTTTACCGCTGAAATCGACTACTCCGAAGGCCGTTTGTTTATAGAACTTGGCCCTTTTTTTTACATTTATGTTTTGTTGGGATATCATTAATTTTTGAAAAGCTGAAATTTGTGTTCTTATATTGAGGATAAGTTGACAAAATTAAACCAAGCTAAATTGTCGCTATTAATTATTTAATAATTTTTTTCGTTTGTTTACATTTATCCATAAAAGGTCCTTAAGTTCATCTTTACTTAATTAATCTTTTAATTAAAACGTTGAAAGTTAATAATTTATTCATCAAAAATTACTTTTATATAATTTCAAATATAAGTCTTTGTAGACATTCAGGGCCAGATATATGTTTAAGTTTCTCTACTCGGCTATTAAAATTTCTTTAAATGAATTTTTATTTTATACCCACTTAATGCTCCAATAATTGGCACTCTATGCTCCAGAGTTAGACACCCTATTAAAGTTCCAATGTGTAAAGAGGTAACTTTGAAGGACGACTCTTGGGTTTTCGATTGCTCTATAATATCAAATCCATCTTAATTCCTTAATGATTGCAATTATCCAGAAGAAAAAAAAATGAATTTTATGCCCCCAAAGGGCAGTGTTTTAAGAATATAATTAGCAAAACTCACTAAAATAAAAGATCGCATAGCGCAAATATAACAGTAAACCGAACATAAAGAAAGCCTCAAAACTTACCAGTCACAGTCGAAGCAGTCCTGAAGAGCTGATTCGACAAAACGTGCTGATCTCAGAACGTAAACAAAGGGGTGTTGCTCTTGAGATGAAAAATCAAAACTTAACCATAACTCAAGAAAAAAGGTCGGATCAAAAGCTTCTTTTTGTACTGAATAAAGCTCTTTTCAGGGCATAAAAATAGCCTAAAAACAGGAAAAAAAATCAATATTTAGATGGAATCTTTCGATGATTTCAAAACTTACCGTAGCCAAAACTGGGACGTCACATTGTTGTATTGCGGAATTGTATATTTCTTTCAACTTTAAGTTCGGTAATCAACTGTTTCCCCTTGCAACAGCTTGCCGATATAATCAAACATTTCATGTGGAGCAGTATAATTTCAGATTGCGTTATATACTATAAAAAGGAACATTACCTTTTCCTCCCCATAAAGGGTGAAATTTTCATTCCTTTTTTAGTTGTGGCTACTAAAGTGATCGTAAAGAAAATGTAAACTCAAAGAAATAACTAATAGATCTTCAATCATCAACAGAAACCGTAGGATAAATTTTTCACAGCTAAGTTAAGGGCATTTTGTTAAATACAAGAATCTGAGCCGAGTATTCAACAAAATGATGCCTTATTTTCTTCAAAAAGACAGAAAATGCTTTTCAATTGTGTAACTTAAGCATGTCTTTTATCCGCAATTGATATACTAAAAAAAATGGCCTTTTTCTTGCCTTTCTATTTAAAGCGTTTATTTTGGTGTATTGATAGCTCGTAAAGTGAAATTTACGCCTCGGATGTTTTAGAATATGATGCGTGACTAAATTATGGCGGAGGAACGCTAATGTTGTGACGCTAAAGTTGAAATAAACTTTAACTTATAGTTTTGTATGTTATTATATTTATTTTGTTAATATAATAAAGAAACAAAAATGTTATGCAAATATGCACCACTTTAAATTTACTCAGGCCCGTCATTTCAAAATTGTCCAGGGAAGGGGGTTTGTTAGCGTGCTGCTAACTACCTCCTACTGTACACATCATCTCAGGCTTTCATAGATTACCCCAAAGGGCACAGAATGCCGCGCTCCTCCTTAAAACCCTTTCCAAAAACTCTCAAACAGTTAACAGCCAGAGCACGCCACAGGGATCGGACTGGCGAGCGTTGCCTATTTGCTTTACTGTCCCGATGCCTAAATCTCTCTACGAAGAGAACCTAACATCCGCCGGAAGCAGATTGGTGATGTATATTGCACTAAAAAACCAACAAAATGCATTCATATGCTCAAATGCAACAAATGCAATTCATATAACTATACTATATTTAACAAGCCGGGGGGTGGGCAATTGAACTCCTCTGAGCCCCCGAAATGACAGGCCTGGCTTTATTCCCTTTTTCTGTTTTAAATAGGTTAAAATAAATAAATAATTTAAAAAACAAAAAGAAGAAAACGCTCTATGAGTGAAATATGAGTTACAAACTTCTCTTAGGAATAGTACTTCTTAAATCGATTATCGGTTCAACTCATCATTCTTTTTCCACTTTGATTAGTTTCAAAGGAAATGCAATTATTCTGCTTCAACAGAAGCATGTTTTATTTCTCAGCATTCGTTTTCAAATTTAAATTACTATTCCTATTTTGAATTTTTCATTCACTTTTGTCACGAATATCTTCCTTTTGCTCGATTTCTTCTCTTAGATAAAACTTTTTGTCCCTAAAGTTTTACGCAACAGTTCATTCAAACATTTGTTTATTTATTATTTTTTTTTTTTTTTGCTTTCTTTAAACTTCTCACGAATGTTTTATGAAATTTAATGACTGATGTTTTCTTTGAAAACGAACATGAAACCTTACATCTTATATAGTTTTATTCATGTCCTCTGGGTTAATTATTTTACTGTGATCTTTTCCCATCGACTGATTTCTAACAGTAACATACTGTTAAACAGCTCCAACCAGAAATAACTTAATGAAGACGTAACTATTAATGATGTTATCGATGGTTTTGGGATAAAAGAATTGTAATTTAATTGTTGCTGTCATTTAATTTAATAATACCTAAGTTTTGTTAAGTGACACGCAAGATAAAATGAACTGTGTCTCTCTATAAGATCTGGTAGTCTCACGGTGGCAATACTTCAAAGCTCTTAACTAGAAATCTAACCTATTTGCATTGACTGAATTCTAATAGAAACTGCTATTAATTACTACAACTAGAAATAACTTAACCGCGACATGACTACCAACGACGTCATTGATGGTTCTGTGGTAAAGTATTGACATTTAATTGTTGGCTATCGATTAATTTAATAGTAACCACGTTTTGTTAAGTAACATGAAATATAATGAGTAAAAAGAATTTTGTCTCTTTATAAGATCTGCTAGTCTCACTGTGGAAATATTGCAAAGTTCTTAACTCGAAATATTTGACCTTCTATTTGCAAATATTTCGGATAGGAATGAACGAATGAAATAAAATGCTATCACTTGGTTATAATTAAATATTTAAGTTGCATCACTCAGTTTTCTGTAGGAACTGCAAATACGTTTTCACTTACAAAATACTCCGTCAATAGTTTAACGAAAATATACTTAATTTTCAAAAGTAAAAGAATACGTATTATTATTATAAATACAACTATTAGAAAAAGGCTAAAATAAGTTAATTGGCTCATTCTCTTTTTTATAAGAACGAATCAACACTAAGTTTTAGGGTATTTATTTTACAAAGTAATTCACCAATACATTTGCTGAATTGTATTTTAAGTCAAGAAAAGCTTAGCTCTTATATAGAAAACCAAAATTGATATCGCGAATGTCACGTTTACAGTGAGTAGACTTCACATTCTTTTAGCATAACTTGTCTTTTTTTTGTTTTTTTTAATTTCATGGACCAAAAATCTAAAAAAAGAAAAAATAATCAGTTTGTTCGAACTTTTAGGGAAAATTTTTATTTTAAACAAAAGCAGGTTTTAAATAAAATGGCTTAAGGTTGAACAGCAGAATGTATTAAATATTTTGGTTCACACGATAGCTTTAAGATAAATAGCGAAAAATTGAAAAATAATAAAAAAAACTTTGTTGTGTATGTTCTTCGTTAAAAGTTCGTTCAGACAAAGATTGTGAGAAGTAAATTTGGATGTTAGATTACAAATTAAAGCCCCCTCATTACCCGTAAAATTAATTTTATCAAAAGTGTTCAAAAAGTCTTCAAATTAAAAAAAAATGATATGCGGCCTTGACGTGAAATATCTTGAAATTTAAATGTAATAATAATGATAAGATTTAGTATTATTAATAATACAGTAACCCCTCGTTATATCGCGCCTCGTTATATCGCTCATTCGCATATATCGCGCTTTTTCTATGTCTCCCAAAATTATAAGATTGAGCTCTGTAAGCTAAAAGTATTGCATTTCTCAGTAAAGCCCTTTTTCCCCCATTAAACATAGCCATCGATCAGGAATGGTTTCCTTCTTCTAAATTTGCTGCAGTTCTAAATCTGCTGCAACAATTCTCATTCCAATCCCCACCTTACATGCTTGCAGAATGATTTTACTCAAAAAAGTTGACGTTTTACTTGACATTTCTGTTTGTATTGATCCTAACGCTCATAGAATGAAATAATTAGATGTCTATTGCATAAGGATTTATTATTAAGCTACATTTATTAAGAAAGTTGTCATTATGTAAGATTAAACTAAATTTTTTACGTTGACACTCAATTCACTTGTACTTTTTGAGTTATTTCTAAAGGCATCGGTTATATCGCGCATTTGGATCTATCGTGCTTTTTTGCTGTCCCCCGAAAAGCGCGATATGACGAAGGGCTACTGTATTACTATTATGAGTGAAATTCTTTGCAAAATTATTACTGAGGAAGGTCAAATCGATAGGCTGACAAACAGGTAAATACAATCATCCGTGGATACTACTTAATTCATATCATAATATTTCAATTACATTTTAATAAAAATTATAATCGATGTAAAATTAAACACATTCTTGCAAATATTACAGACACGTGTTTCGAGTTTACAAGAAAGCCTTCTTTCAATGCAAAAGAATGAGCTTTTAGATGACAAACATAAAACTGAAGGAAAGAGACCAATAGAAACACAGTAATAGCAAAAGCAGATGATTAACTTGTGACTAATGAGATTAAAGGAAGAATGAGAAAGGAAACAATAAGTTGTTGTTACTTATCCCCCTGGAGTAGGAAAGACTACATCAGGTCCAGAAGATCATGTCGCTGAAGACAGATCCATGGCTAAAAGGGTGATATGCAGCTTCATTTGAGCGAGGAACCACGAGGTCTGAAGATGGACTATACCTCATTTATGTGGTCTCTTAATTTTTTGAACTAGCTCCCTGTAACAAAAGATCAATTAATTCTCTTTTGATACATTTAATTATCAAAATAATAATTTCTCATTTATTCAAGGTTTACTTTATTCAAGCCTCGAATAATATTTATTTTTTTAAACGCTTAACTGTCACTTGACTGTTACTCCGTGACGGAAACTTTTCACGCACTTTTAATGTAGGTTTGCGCAGCATGCCATTTTTTTTTCACAGATATTTAGAATTATAATTTCCATTAAATTCAGCGATTAATTTTTGCATGAACTATACTTTAAAACACCTACAATTTTTATTTACACTTTTTTCTAAATCTTTTGGCCAGATAAATTCAAATCATAACCATTTTTACCTATGCACTATATCCTGTGGCGTAAGCTTCCTGTTTCCGGTGCCTCGCCATGTGCATGTTTTTCGTCAGTTGGAAATTCGATATCATACCCGAGTGACGCTTTTTTCGCTCGCTCCCCATCAGAGGACTTCCTTTGTGTTTCCTTCTGACTGGGGATGCCTCATATAACTGCTTTTTTCAAAATATTCCTTGAAGTGAAAATTTACCTTGAAGAAATGTATTTATAGAATTACTCAAGGTGCTGTAGATTTTATGACAGCATATTGAATGCGTTCCTCGATCGATCAAAAAAAAAAAACAAGTATTTATTTAATCCAGTAATTGTGTGCTGTAATTCACGATCAATGAGCTGAACATGAAGAATTGGAAATGACTTCACTACATTGAAGGACATTCATTAATAGCGAACGATTCGCCATAACGGTATATGCTATTCCAATAAATGACTGCATCACGGACCTTCTATGATTTTGAAATGAATATGGAAGTATAGTTTAAGACCGTTGAATCGCCAATGGACGGCATTATACAGCAAAGGCGAGCTTTCTAGTGATAAAGTTTGATTCAAGCAACAATCAGCGAAGGTGTCGATGTTAGTGCTAATTCAAGTCGTGGATCCACAGGTCGTAAACATTTATTTATGATTGATCAATCATTGCTTTATATGTTTTCTGGCCAATTCAGTTTTTTTTATATTAATGCCTAAGATGTGAAAATTTAGATTTTTAAGGTATTTAAATATAGTCAAGAAATTTTTATGAAGTTAATGAAGTAACTATTATGAATAAATAATTGATTTTTTTGAATTCTGAATATATATTTTTTCACAATAATAATTGATCTTCTATTTCAGCATATGAATAGTTATATATTTAATTCATTTTTATAACACAACTCAATCTACTTAGAATTAAGTATTTAAATCTAAGGTATTTTTTAATCAATGCCTTTTAATATGTTTTACACACGATACATGGTATTTAATATTAATAATTAAATCACATATTGTAACACTCCCTAATGAGAGACCGTTACCTGGGGGTGGCACCTCCAAAGGTACCGTTGCACCTTGGAGCTACGACGGATTTAACGTGCACCAGCTACCTTTAGCGTACACGACCGCAAGCAACCAGCCGTAAGAGGTTGTCACCCTCCCAAACACTGACCTATGTTGCTTCACTTTCGCTGTTCAGGGGGAACCTACGACAGGAAATCCCGCTGTGCAAAAAGAAACGAAACAAAGCCAGAACGATCAAAAGAAGCTGAAAAATGAGAAAATAATTAAAATCAATAAATAATTAAAGTTACCTTACTAATATTTCGAAAAATACTAAAAAAAAAAAAAAATAAGTACGGAAAAGCAGTGAAAGCCAAAGCTAAAACACAGAAACAAAGTACAAATATAAAGAAAGAAAGGAGGGAGGGAAGGAGATATATAACGGAGCGAACCTGGAGCAAGACAAAATAACAAAGAACAGAACACAAGGGAAATAAGTATTTCATTATTGTTCTTTTCTTTTGTTATTTTACTATGTTCTGTCCTTTGTTATTTATGTTTTCATTTTAATATCTTTTAAACTACCTAATTATTTGAAGTTTTCTTTTATTTTTCCAGACATTTTAAACTCATTGTTTCAATTTCAGTTTATAAACATATCTCTAAGGAAGAAAAGAAGAGTGTTAACAAAAATAATCGTATAGAAAATCATAAAAATTGCTTTTTTTTCCTACTTATGTTGAGGAAAGTTTTTTTTACAATTTTTCAAGGTACTAAAAGATAAAATGCCATTGGAAAAAAACTCTTCGTGAACTCTCTCTGCCCTTTAAGAAACACTCTTACTTCTCTAAGAAATGTTTAAACTCTAAAAGTGCTTCCAAGCACTCTTCAAGAAATAACATTACATTGTCATGAAAAATCAATAAAACACAACTCATTCAGTTTATTTGTAAATCACTTCATTCATTTCGAAAGTGGAACTCAAGTGCGTGCCGACTCAGCGTTTCTAAATTCTTCCAGATTCGAACAATTATGAATCACAGATTTTAAACTCGATGAAATGATTCAATCCGCGTTCACAGCAATCGATTTTTAATTTAGAAGATTTAGTAACCATTTTGTATGTTTTATTGTATAGAAGCTCAAAAATATCAACAATCTTAACGGACTACGTAGCACAAAGTTTATATTAAGCTACTGGGCCCACAATATCTTTCATTGCTACGCTCGGTACTGAGGAAGATGGCTACTTGCGCTTGAAACCGGTCTGCAGTTTTTAATCTTTCATTTTTTTTCTTGCGCCATTTGAAGGAGGTTTACTTTATTTTCCTATGTAATTCACTAAGTAAATTCTCTTTTTACTTTCTTCTATATCGAATAGATAGAAGAAATTATTTCATTCGTGAAAATTTTTGAATTTCATCGGATTTACACGTTTTGAGGTGTGCTTAACCCATTTTTAGAAAATTTCTGTCTGTGTGTCTGTATGTAGTCTAATTTTCCTTGTGGAAGCTGTTAATGAAAAAGTTCTGCATAGAATCGAACGAAATTTGGTGCACACATGGACCCTGATGGAAACTGGTACTGATTAGTTTTTGTGAATTCATTTAAATGGGGCGGGGCAAATGAACGTTTTTCTTGATTATCGTGAGTGCTATATCTCAAGAAGTAATGGAAGAATTCAAACAAAATTTGGAATGCAAGTAAGCTTCAATAGGAACAAGATCTGATTACATTTTGGCGCCATTCGCTCTAAAGGGGTGAAGCAATCAAGCTGTTTTTTTAGTTTTTTGTTGGTTGCTGTATTTCCACACGTGGTGCACATACTTAGCGAAATTTAATACGCACATGCCTCCTGATGGGAAGTGACGTTAATTAAATTTTTGTGTCACTCGCTCCACGAGGGGTAGATCAATCGAACGTTTTTCTTGCTGAGCGTATATCCGAAGAATCCAACAATTCAAACATAATTGTAAATTTGAAAAACTGTCAATATTATTCCGGCGCCAATCGTGCCAAGGGAGCAAAAACTTTGTTATGTATTGCAGGCATTTCACCTACACGTTAACTAATACAATTCTTATTAATATTTTTATCTTGGTTGAAAATCATTCTCTTTATACAATCTAAGATACAGTAAAACCTGTAAAGTTGATCAAATTTGTAAGCTAACTACCTGTCTAAGTTTACGACTGTTGTCAGGAACCGAATTAGCCCTATATTATATAGTTTAGTGAAACCTTTGTAAATTTACCCCCTAAGTTGATCAGGTGATCAATTTAGTATATGTTGACCACTTATCTACCCCAAATTTTGAGTGGGAGTATTATAAGAAACCCTTTGAAAGTTGAACATCTAATTATTACTTTATTTATTTGTTTATCTACTTTTGGAAAAAAAAAACTAAAATAACTTCTCCATGATATGTTTTATGCTATAATGTTAGACCAGTATTTGCCTAGATGGATGAAACATCAATATAAAGTTTGCCTAAACCTCTTTGTAAGTGAACGAATGGGAAAACTACTATGATCACTCATTTATTCTTTAAATAAGTTTTTCTATTTTCTTTGATTTTAGAAAATCATATTTTTTTTAGGAAATATTTAGCATCATATAAGTAACTGACATAGTTAAAATTAAGATAAAGATCATATTAATTAAGTTCTTTATTTTTGAAGTTGTATGGTTAAATTTCTTTAATGATATTTTAGATAATTGATAAGTTGACCACCTTTCTAACTTGACCACTAAAGTGCTGCCCTGCAAGTGGTCAACTTACACAGGTCTCACTGTATATATTTTTTTTTCAATAAGGATTTGTATTATAACAGCGTTGTTCTGCGAGCAGTAATATATATATGAATGATATAGAACAAATTTCGGTGATGGACACAGCAGACTAGATTTTAATAGTATGAAGTGTTGTCACTACCACCTCGCATTGGTCCTCCACCTTTGTATCGAGCAATGCCAAAATTAAAGTAACATTATTTCCTACCAGGATATATGCGTGTACCAAATTTCGTTTCATTTTACGCATTACGTCTTGAGTTACAGTCTCCACGAAAAACTAATAAAATTTTTAATTGCTTCACCCGCCTAAGAAAGAAGGGCGCCAAATGTAATCAGCTCCTGCTACTATTGAAGTCCACTTGTATTTCAAAGTTCGTTTGAATTTTTCCCTTACTTCTTGAGATATAACCCTCCTATGCAAAAAAGAAGAATAACGTTCAATTGCTCCACCGCCTTTAAGAGGATTCGCGCAAAAACTAATCAGTACCAGTTTCCATCAGGGTCCCTGTGTGCACCAAGTTTCGATCGATTCCATGCAGTACTTTTTAGAAAAACTACGTCCGTCTCTCTGTGCCTGTTTGTAGTCTAATTTTTCTTGTGGAAGATGTTACGGAAGTGCTATAGTAACAGCTTCCACAAGAAAAATAAAACTACATACAGACAGAGAGACGGACGGACGTTTTCTAAAAGAACGTTTCTTCTCTATAGGACAAAATGAGTTCAGCACACCTTAAAACGCGTGAATCCGTCGAAATTCGAAAATGTTCATGAATCGAATATTTTCTTCTAAATATTTGATATGGAAAAAAAGCACAAATGAGTGCAATACATAGTATAACTAACCAAAATGAAATGCAGATCAAAGTAATATTGACAATCCTTAATAAAACAGTGCACAAGTCACTAAATTACCATTTTAACTCTAGGTAGGAAATTGAATACATTTAATATAAATTGTAAAGCTCCTATAACACGAAACAGCATACTTTCCATCGTCTTAAATTATCAATTTCCCCCTGAAATCACAACATCGCTTCATACGTAAACTGCTAACTCATATTGTAATATGTAAATCAATTTAATGGTAAATCGAAGCATTAGTGGAACACTAGATTTGGGTATTAGGATGGTATTAAACCATGAACAAATATATGTATTTATGTAACAAAATGGATACCAGTTCATTGTGAACAAAGATTTACATATATTACAAATATACAGTAGATTTTTTTTTTTTGGGGGGGGGGGGTGCATGTCAACAAACATTTTAGCAGAAAAGAAAATAAAACTTATTTTAAAAAAAAAAAAAACTTCCTAACCAAACTCCTTCTCCCCATGAAATACATGCCAGATATACCGTGTGCGTTAATGCCACACATTATATATATTGTTTGCATTAATATTTGCGCTTTTACCTTCTAATTTATCAATTCATGAATTACCAAGCCAGCGGGATTGGTTGGTTTGGGTTGATTGGCGCGAGATGCGTGGGCTTACCAGACGTTTGCTTAATTTTCGGAAAAATACAAATATATATTTAAAAATTATAAAAACAAAGAGTTAACCAAACCAGCACTTTGAAAAGAAGTGAAATACTTGCAGTCAAATATTTTTTCTCAGGAACATACTCCGGTTACCAAAACTGAAAAAAATATTAAATACGACTTGACCTCCGTGTTTCAATTAATAAAATATGAATTTTTCAGTATTTGAAAATCACTTTCTTAAATTATTTATTTTAATAAAATATAATAATTATATTTAATGGCCACTTAAATGTAGTACAAACTGAATGTAGTGCAGCATTTTCTCCAGTAGATGATGCTTCGTATATTACAAAACAAATCCGCTTCAAAAGTTACTGGAATTTTTTTTTTTTTTTTTTGCGCTATATGAAGCTTTTATTTCTTTTTCCTTAAAAAAAGCGGGGACAACTTTGGTTCGAGAAAGATGCTTTTCTCCCGAATCAAAACCAACATTTTATACATACGGAATGGAAATTGAACCGCCCTCTTTCCAATAACGTTCTTTTCTATTCCTCCATTCCGTTCGTTTATCATGTCCGTGGAAGGCAGAAACCTGCTGAATTTGAAATGAAGTGAAATAGGAATAGGGAAATGCTATAAAAATTCATCTCATACAGTCAAAGGAACAGAACTTTTAAGTCAGAAATGGTAGAAAAATTACGCAGCTTTGAATAATGCACAATTTTCAACAAGCAGTCAGTGCAGTTAATATGCAGCAAAAATATATTAATCTGCAGTTAATATACATTGCATTAAATTAAATCAATAAAGGTTTGTAACAACTATATTTCATCTAACGCTATCTTGTGGCGGTAAGAACAGTTTACCAGCAGTCGTTCTCCAACTTCAGTCAAGATAGGATATACTTAGTTCTCCCGGAGCCTTACGTTAACGTTAAATGTTTGTCCAGACCTTAATTTGTTTTCTTTGTATCTGCTTATGTGCTCTATTCATTTAAATATTTTGTTTAATAAATAATTTAGAGCTAGCCGGCTTTGATTTTGTTGAGAGACGGTTACAGGCCTTATTTTATATTAGCTGAAATGTCCGGCGTTGCGCGGGATAACGATGCATCATTCCTAGGTCAAGTGATATATGCTCAAAGTTCTGTTGTGAATATAATAGGAAAAATCTAGTTGAAAAATCCCCGTAGAAGATGGGCCAGTCCTTATAAATCTCATTGAACTCCTTAAAAATCACCATTACATTAAAAACAGCAACCTCTTAAAATTTATTTTAGACGAAGAATAAAAATCCATAAAATTCCACATTAAACACCACCAAGTTCATAAAAATCGCCATAAGAGTTAGGGTAACAATAACTAAAATAAACTTATGCATCCAAACAATAATTCCAAAATAACATCAAGTGCGCGCAGAAATCTCAATTACAATATAATCAACACTACATCTAAAAATTCCGATCAGAATAAGAGTTGTGTTCTCTTAAAAAATCAAATTGCACTATAGTAAATTAAGCAAAACGCAAATACGCAATGATCCTGCAGAGTAAATTACCTAGAAAACAATTTTACTAATAAATTTTTTTGGCATGGTTTAGAAAAGTTAGGAAGCGCACAATCATTATATGCAGAGAACAATTAAGTGCACGGGGAGTCAGTTATCACTTTTTCTTGGCGACATTTTAAATTTCATCAAAAATCAGCAATATCGAAAACATTAAAGCTCTCAACTTGGTATATGTTTGCGATGAAGTGTTTGTATGTTCGCGATTGAATCTAGAAGTAATTTTCGTTACTTTTACAGTAGCGAAAATTTTCCTTTTGGCGACAAAGTACTCTTTATTTTGGCGGAAATATTCAAATTGATTAATTAATTGGAAATATTCAATATACTCAAAGGTAAGCTTCGTTTTAAAATTCGAAAATTGCTTGAAATAAATATTGCTCGTGTTCCAAAGCTAAATGAGAAATAGAGACATATATAGCTTGATTATGAATTTGAAGTTAGTGTATACGGAAAATTAGGTTCGTATAGTTCTAGTTGGATGTTCTTGTTCAAATAGGAATATGTTTAAGGCAAAAAAACTTTAGTAATGAAACAAGATAGGGGCCACTACATGTTAAGTAGAAAACGCCGCCGCATTATTTTCTTAGTGAAAAATTCAGACCTTTAGTGGATCTGGAATTAAAGATTGAAAGAGAGTCGAGTCTAGTATTTACTGATCAAAAGGAAGTAAACAAACATAACTTAGTTGAGCTTATGTTTATCATGCGGGAGGAAATAATTAAACAATCCCACACAACTCGGGATTTAAAATATCTTTGCAGAAAAATAATAAAAAAATAAGTAGTAAAAACGTTGAAAAAATTTTAAAAAGTTGATTATGAACGATAATAAAGGAAACAATATGTAGATCTTTAAAATATAAAAATCAGTAAAAATAGAAAAAAAATATGAAAAATCGAAGCAAATCAACTGCATTTCATCTTTAGCTTACATTTATCTTTAGCTGCAATTTATCTTTAGCTGCATTTTATCTTTAGCTTACATTACCCTGCGGCTCTGTTCGGGTCTATTTGACCCGAAACGTTTTTTAACAGTTCATAAAAATTAATGTGTTGAGATAATTATTTGAAATTTAGTGATTTTGGAAGTCAAGGTATTCTCTCATTCCTCAAAAAGGACTTTATTTTATTTCATTATTCTATGTGGTTTTAAATTTTGTATCAATTTACTGTTCGAGTCATAACTGCCCGAACCTATTTTTTTCGTTATTCTATGTAAAAAATGACTTGGTGTCGTACTAATACAGCAGAAAGTGATCAAAGCAAATTTTGTTGAGGGGTCAAACGAGATTCGCACAAGATCAAAGGTCAGTCAAGGTTAAATGAAGTGGTTTTTAAGGTCAATTGACTTGACACGTAGTAGCTAGATAACGTGACTGAATTTAGGTAACGGTATGAGGCATTTGTCCACTTTGAGTGCTTTCCACTATTTTGTGTCGTATTAGATGAGAGCATGATTCAGTGCTATTATGAAAAGACTTAAAATGACAAATAAAAATTTTAGCGAAGAAATGAACTTGTGGGAAAATCTGATAGCGACGTAGAGGACACTTCTGAGGATGGAAACCATTACTAGTGAAGAATGTAATAAAAATAACTCCAAATGTTACTAGGTATTCAACATCATGTGAATAGAGAAACAATGATAAAACAGTGCATTTGAATGCATGTTCAATACCACCATTCTGAATAAAGTCATTGCAATGACAAATACTGAAAGAGCAATTGCTTATGGAAAAGAAAGAAAACTTCTATACAAGTATGTTACAGTTTTTCAAGATATATTGAAGATTATTTTAGATAGTAATGCCGGTATAGCCATTGGGGATATTTGGATCAACTTTACAGTTCATAATATACTCGTTAAAGAAGTAGAAATCGCTGGAAAAAGGTTACCTTTTATAACATGCGGGACTGTTGTACTTGCAGCGCATTTATTCTCTGGAAATTTATAAGCGACATATGGAAAGGAAACAAATTGGCAAAAAAAAAAAAAAAATATTCTTTTTGCTAAAACGGGGCAAGTAATTATTTTCTTCTACACTTTCAGGCAATGCAAAATCCCCATAGAAATGAGGAATCCGCAATATAGTACAAAAAATACAACGCGAAAGAAACATTGAATTGTCACTTCTAATTTACTGTTGAGTAATAAGTGAATCGCATATGCAAGTTCAGCCAATCAAATCAGAAAAATAAACAAATACATTGCGCCGAAATTGTAAAAACGCATCTTCAATATACATATAATTATATTATTGCCCATACTGTAAATAAAAAAGAGGTATAATGTAGAAATTTTCGTTCATTTAATGTTTTACAAAGTAATTGTCATATTTATACGTACAACAGTACCTTAGGATATTTATTTTTAAGTTTAAATAGAGTGAATTCTGTTAAAATTTGTTTATTTTATCCAGATATAAGGTATTATTAAAAACCGGGAGAAATATACCACCTCTGTAGTGAGTATTCAATCTTCAGGTCATATTGACCCGAACGGTACGTGTGCGTAGTAACTGCGAACAGAACAAAAGGGTTAATAAAGGAGAACCACTTGCCTTTTACATTTATTCTTTCGTCGTTTCTTCGTTTTATAACTATTTTAGTTATTGCATTTTTATTTTAACTAACTTTGACATTTACTACTGCGATAGAAAACAAATTTTAATAGTATCACATTGTTCGTTTAACTATTCAAGTTTTATTTGCGCAACATAAGCATTCTTTTTTGTAATTTCTAACGGGTTGCGTATATATAGATTGGTTCTTCACCATTGCAAGCCTATTGTGTTCCCAGAGATTGGTACCAACTGTTTCAGCGGCACAACACTGAGTCTGATACCGGGCCACGACACCAACGTACCGGGCATAAGCATTTTAAAGTTACACATTTTTAACCAACAATGCACAACCTATATGTTAATGAAATGTAACAAACGTTTTCGGGGAAGGGGAGCACCTTTAAATATAAATTGCAGATTTCAATAGATGTTCTTCCTGTTAGAAATGAAAAGCTACACTACGGGGGAAAATACGTTATAATGGATGTATGTATTCATTTACCAAGAAAAGATATGCCTTTCGAGGTACTCATTCTTTTTCTTTTCATTTAAACGTCATAAATTAAAAATAGCTAAAATTATAACAAAATTTATCTTACACTTTTAAAGTCTACAACAAGTGGGACTTAGAAAACAATCCACATTATAGATTAAAAATCCACATTTCGATGGGAAATGTCATTTACCTAGTACACGTTCAAATTCCATTTTTTTAAATGTCCCATTATATCAACTTCATTTTAGCAACACTAAAAGTAGTAGTAATAATAATAATAATAAATGTCTGAGGTATAAAAATTACAGTGTGCGGGTACATTATGATTTCAAATACGTTTTACGTCTCTCATCATGTGTCTTTTTAAAATACCAAAATGCATATTTTCCATACGAAAGTAGAAAACTCAATTTTAAAAGAGAATAAAATTATTAAAAATTTCACCTGACCACATAGGATACCGCATTTTGGTTATATTTCCAGTTCAAGTTTAATATAGTACAAAAAATTAAATTAAGTCGCTTTTTGTAGTAATGCTGAAATTAATTCAACAAAAGAAATACCCTGTTTTAGCAAACTTATCCTATTAATTCCTTTAAGCACAACGCAGGAATTGCATGCATTTTTTTCTTACCCTTTCTATTGAAAAAAAAAATACTCGCATAGCATATAAGACATTTTTTCATCCTGTGAATTAATCATATTTCACCCAAATAAGTAATACTCATAAAAATGATGCTATACATTTGAAAGAAACCGGGCAAAAATTTCTACAAAACACAACTAAGGCAAGTTTCATTGTTTAGAAAACATAACTAATTAATACTGATAAAATGCTCTTTATCAATTACATTTGGCAGTTCTTTGTAAGCTTCCTTTTTAAAAATTTTCCTTCGATTAAAACTTCAGTTGCATTTTTTATTAACTCAGAGAATTTTAAATTATCTTTTGATATGTAAAGCAAATGAACAGAAAGTTGCATGCTTGTTGAAATGTTCTTGTCCGTAATATTAAATTAGGCTGTATTTAGACATGCAAATGAAAATGTATTCTACATAAATTTTTGAAACATAGCTTTTTTTTTTGCTCTCACTTCATCTTGTCTTTCTTTCAAATGCTATTGAAATGTCAAACAAAGGTCTAACTTTTCGAATAATAAAAAAAAAAGAAGGAATAAACCATTGAAAGTTTTCTGTTTGATGTAGGATTACAAAGTCTTTCTCCTTTGGAATTCATTTTCTATGTGTTCTTATACTATCGATCATATGATTATTTCGAACTTGAAGAAAAGTTTTGTTACTGTAAATAAATAACAATAAAGGCTACGGTAACAAAATAAGTAACAAGAGTAAACCACAAAATAAAAATAAAAAGGAATAATAAATTGACGTAAAAAATGAAACTATTTATTTTAAATAAATAAAAATTTAGAATCAAAAATAAGAAATATAATGAACGAATTAATGATTAAATAAATTACTAAATGCAAACTCTTTTATTAATGTAAATGATATAATAGTTCAGGTTCGTTAATTTAACAAAAATATCAAAAAAGAATAATACATTACAAATACTTTAATAATGCCCATATAATAATGTTGTGTCAACTTTTTAAAAGCAAATATTCATATAATTTAATGAATAAAGAGCTTAAACATAAAAGAGAAAAGCTATGAATACAAATACGAATGTTTCCTAGTTAATGTAAGAAGTTAAAATATAAAAATAATTTAAACCTTACGTTTTAACTAGATATACACTTCCAGAAAAATCGGACATTGTTATTCTTTACAGAGATAAAGAATATAATAAACTTCAGAACCAAAACTCATTATTTAAAGGACTAGCTAAATATAATCATTAATGTGTAAATGCTAAATTTTAATGATTAGTTTCCGTAAGATAAAGCTTACATCCCAGGAACTGCTTTAAAATAGTCCATATCCATTCATTAGTGAAAACGTATAAAGCATCCGACATAATTACGCTAAATCTGTAGCAATGTGTGAATTAAATTAACAGTAAATTAAACCACTAAGGTGCTGCTAAGCACAATATATAATGAGTGTAAACGGTTTGACGTAAACGGTTTGTAATCCTCTGTAGTCGAAGAGATATATGCAGACAATTCTAATATAAAATAAGATTTTATTTTAATTGCATTTAAAACCATGTTTTAATGCAATGTCTTTACTTTTTAAAAAATTTTATCACATTTTTACATATTTATTTCATGCATATATTTAGACTTTGTTCTCAAGACCCCGAAAATGCCTAATAATCTACTACAAATTGTTTATCCACGGTCTAACGTAAAATTGAAGTTTACGTAAGAAAAAAAGTGGAAATTACAAGAGAAAGAAAAACACAAGTCTTAAGTGCTTGTACACACTCTGTTTGCAACATTCTGTAAATTGACCGCAATAAAGTTCTCAAGATTCAGAAAGTTCACAGAAATAACACACTCAAGACTAACAGGTAAAGACTAAAGGGAAAAAAGTATATGTCGCCCCCTGCGAGTTCGCTGAATCACCCACCACCAGTCCAGGATGGAGGTTTGAGACTTCTGAAGTGGACTAAGAATTTAAGTGTACCGTATTGTGATTCCAGTGCCTTAGACCAGAGTTTCGTGGGGAGTTCGCGGAATCCCTGGGGGTCCGCTAGCTCATACTAGGGGGTCCACGGGGCTAGCCTGCTACAAAGTGCAAAGTAATTGCATTCGAGTCAATCACGTGTAGTTGAAGTTGGTAAATAGCATCGATATATAACTTCAATTAGTTATATATTCTCCAATTTATTCTAACAATTCTGAAAAGAAAAAAAAAAACAGATATAATCAAATTTAAGCAACAACTTCATTCATCCGTGAAGACTGAAAGATACGAGTACATCACTGACATAACGATTTCTGAAAGGAAGTTTCCTGAATACTATTCAAAAATATTATAAACATGTTCATAAGTATTTTACGTTTTGTATACTTAAACACATTTGCACATTTCCGTATTAATATTTAAAACCCTAATGTGTCACGCTTATACAATTCCGTATGAAGGATAATCTCCCTTAAAAAAGGCTAACATTGTTTTGCTCGCCAACGCCAATAACCTCGATATTACTAGTAAACTTTCAATAGCGTTTATTAATAGATATATATTTTTGAATTAATTTTTACTACTACAGCCCAAAATAACAATGTTAAGTGCTGTTGAAAACTAGGTAGTAGTTATAAAAAATAAAAACTATATATACATAAATGAATAAATATATTGAACAATGCGTAAATAAATATATATATATTAGCAAGTGAAGCTTAAATGTATTATCTAACTTTTTTTTTTTTTGGGGGGGGGGGGGGGTCCGCAAAGTTGGTTCATTTTCGGGTGGGGATACGTGTTGGCCTGGACTTTGAGAACCTCTGTCGTTGACTCCTTTGCCAAAGATGCCTCTGGTTTTGGGCAAGATTTTTAATGTAACTTCTAATATCAAACACGTTTGAGCATGGATTGCATGAGGACGAATATAATCACCCAGGCCTGATATTTCGCATTTTCAAAGGGGGAAGGGGTCTTAGGGTCTCAAACTATGTATATTGCAGTAAGAAACAACAACATATACGTAACGTGAAGTTACAAATATATCACACTTCTAAAGTTAGGTTGGGAATTTCCCCTCCTCACTCCCCTAATTGACGAGGAGGATCTAGTGGGATTATTCCCCTAAATATCCTAATTGACCTGGAATATCTTCCCCCAAGTAGAGTTTCTTGATCCGCCACCGTTTGGGGGTTAGGGGTCGGATTTATAAACGTTGAATGTACGCAGCCACATGTACTATTTCCTCCTTGTTTATTTATACGCGCCTCTTTTCCCATATACCCCAACTTCAAATTTATAATCTGCCTACCTGTCTCTTTTACTCATTTGGCTTTAATTTTTAATTGCTTCAAATATAAATTTATCAAGCCTTTGCATTTTGGCCTTTTTCATTTTCGATTAAAATGTAGCTTTACTGTATTTTAAATAGGAAATATAGAAACTTGGAACAACCGATGCAAAACATCAAACAAGACAAAATGTCAGGAGTTCTTTTTTCGAAAATATGCGGCAGGACATGCTTTGACGGAATATGAAATGGTGTAAAAGTTTATCAATAAAACATATGATTGATGTTTGTTTCGGTTATGTATACAGAAGTAATCCATCAGGGACTTCAGAAAAAATATTTTGTCACAAATTATTTTTAAGACGGCGACTATATCTTTTATTCAATGTTTTTCTTCAGATAAGTCTGTATTTTTAATGCAACGTGTTGATTAAAATATTTAAATTATTGTTTCGTTATATTGACACAGATCAAAAAATATTTAAGTTGCATTTTTATAAATATTAATTAGCACATTTATGTGCGTAAATACATTTACTTTTAACAATACTTCATGCTTCTTTTCCAAAGATAACTTAATAGCGAGTGCTAAACGCGTTTTCTGCGTGAAATGTATTTTAAATATGTTTTCGCATCCGAACGTATTAAAAATCTTATGTTAATGCCTTCTTACAGGAATGGAGCTGCTATTAGCACTAACAGCAAGAGTCTACGAAAGTGTTTCTTTCGAAAACAGTTTACATCACTAATCTGTGCGTTTTCTCTTGGCAATTATTTTACTTGGTTTCTGAGGTCGTTGCCATGCCGATCTCGTTCACATTGTGAATATTTGGACACTGGAATCTGAATTTGTTGTGTACATTGATGAGATTGATGAAAGATACTCTCACATTGTGTATGTTGAAGCTTGTATTTTTATTATCTATTTATATCTCATCAATCACCACCGTACCTCCCCTGTATTTTGAAACTGGTAACTCTACCCAGATTAATTGCTTGCGGAATAACATGCGCTTCCAGCATACCCCAAAATTTAAAATCTTCTGATAAATAAATATGCATTACTTTAACACGCATGTTACTTATTTGCCCTTTATTTCGTTCAAAATAATCCAGAGACAAGCTAGAGTAATTTTCTCAAAATAGGTTGTAGCAGCGCACTTTACAAAAAATATCATTTGTCTTTTCAATTATATTTCAGTGCCACTGGAACACACGTGACACACTAAAGTAGGAACCACGATTGGGATACACATCGCTCACGCTTACCCGCAAGAAAAAAAAAGTACAATTAAAAATGACTACAATTTAAAAAATACAATTAAAAAATGAAATTTGTTAAAAAAAGGGATTTATTTTTTTCTCCCGATTCCATACTTTTCAAGAGACATATAACCATGTACAGAGTAGAGGGGCGGTCCAACGGGTCCAATCTCCCCCCAGAAAGCTTCGGATATCCGTTATCTGACCGATTTATTTAAATATCGGGATATCCGGTACATAATTAACTCGTTCAAACACAAGAGCCGGGTATCCAGCATGAAAAAGTCACGCAAGAGGTACCAGATATTCAGTATCCGGGAAAATCAATGTCCGGTTTATTCCTAATCCTGACCATGGTCTTCTTCCAGAGCAAAATCCTGGTGCTGCCCCTGACTGGGTATAATATACAGAACTACATGTCACTTGTCGACTGAAGGATATTCAATTGGGAGGAACAATAAATCCCGTTACGCGACAAGTTGAAATTTTGCAAATTGCGTCCTTTTTTTTTGCGGGTCAGAGTTATGTCCCAATCTTCTTTTCTCCCACTTATTTTCCTTTGGGATTTTTTTAGCAAATTGTCGACATTTAATAACACTGAAGTACCTGTTCTATTTTTTCGCTGGATAATAATATTAGCAGTGAACTAGTTACGATGTTAATGTGAAAGCTTTTGCGATGTAATTCATGGTCAATGACAATTTTATTATGAAAGTATTAAAGCTTGTTGTATTTTAATATTACGCTTTCGTGAATTATTTACATGGATATGAAGACTAGAAATCTACATTACATTTATAATAACCAGAAAGTATTACCGTAATCTCCTTTCTGTACTTCCTTCCGGTTTACGATAGTGTTTGCTTAAGTAATTTGATAACACCATACGAAACGCGTTTACTGTCTCGCGTGATTAATTCAGCAAACTTTGTAAAATTCCATTTCAGGATAATTAAACTTGTTAAAGTTGGGCATTTGTTCTAATTGTGTAAACATCCTTAATGCTGTTATTAAATTAAAATTTAGTTAAATATATACAGAGTAAGCACTTACTATTGCGTATCTTCTTCATTATTTACAAATGAGAAATAGAAGAAAAAGAGCATAAATGACACAAATTAAAATATCGATGCATACTTTCTGCTCAGTTACGAGTAAAGAACACGATGTGTTCTTTTGTAAAGTGGAGTGTAAAAAATTAGTAAATAGAATAAATAAATACAAAAACAAGAATCCCTAACCGTAGAATGCGTGGAATTTTGTGGCAAAGAAGGTTTAGAGGCTGTGCTTAAATTTGTGTTGAAAAACACAAAGGAGTAAAGCAATTATCGGCTCACTTTGGCTTTGAAACATACCCTTGACGAATGAAATGTGCCGCAAGATTTCCTGCAAAGAAGGTGTTTCACAATAAAGTAGTAGTAGTAGTAGATTTAGTAATATCAGGTAATCTTGTAAGGAAATTTTGAATAAAATATTTTAAAAATTATAGTTTCCTTACTATTATACATAATTTTACTTTTCATATTTATGTTATTAGAAACTGCCTTTATTAAGTTACCTCATCTAAGTTAGCCCAGCGGTCGATATTCGACCGCAGTTCATGAAAATTTCAGCCTCGAATGTTCAAACAAGTTTTAGAGATTTTAATTTTTATGTTTGGCAACAGTTTGTTTTGTTTAAATATTTCAACTAATGATATTATAAACTCAATGCGACTGATTGACCAGTGGGTTAGTGATTTAATTTAATGGTAGAACCTATTATATATAACTTTTATTTATAACTACTCTTTTTCTTGTAAATGTATTAGAAACAAAATGTTTCATGTCACCTTATTATTATTAAATAAATTAGAAACGCAAATACTCACAATTTAATCGAAAGCTCCAAAATCTAACTGTAAAACCCTCATAACGTCGATTTGAAGCAAAATAACGCACCACTGCACTTACTTTTCTGTATACTAGACATTGTAACCTTCCAACTGTATTATGTTTATGACGAATATTAACTGAAGTAATCCTTCAAATCTACGTCGGAGTTGGGAGAAAAAAAAAACCATTTCAATTTTTTTTTATATCACTAAAACTCATCAATAGCTACTAAAAAAAATAAAGGTAAGAAAATCCGTTGACAAACAAAAGATAAAATAGTACGTAACTGCTTTGTCTTTGCTTATTTTTTATAGATTGGTTTATTTTCATATCGTATAGACAATTCCTATTAATATAAATAAGTTGAAAGCTAAGTTTTATCATTTCTGAAGGAATATAATGAACAATCAACATGTTTTAAAATAAAAAGGGTAAGAAAATGAGATGATTGAAAAAATGTTTTACAAACTTCATTTAGTTCAAATAAATCAGTTCTCTTTTATATTACTTTCATTACAAAAGATTCCAGAGTTCCGAGTTGATAGTTTCAACATTAAATAGTGACAAATTGGCTTCATTCATTTTCAAGAACATTCTGTCAACACTAAATGTGGTAGGATATCGTTATAAATAATGGCTAAGCTAGCCTACAGGGAAGAAATTTTTAAGTTTTCTTTCTTGACGAGTAAAATGAGAGAATTTATCACGTTAATAGCTAAAAGATTGACCATAGGATATTATTCAAAGCTATTATGTCACCCAATTATGGGTATTTTTAAAATATTCAGTCTTTTTTCCTTTCTTTTATTTTGGTTTGGTACAAAAGAAACCGTATTTTTTGTGAAGAACAAACTAATCATACTTAAATTATATTTTAATTTAAAATGACTCTCATGAGAGTATATTGATTTATTAGAATAGTGTGAAAACAGTTTCATAAGTTTATTCAGTTTAAAACTTGATATTAACTTTAACTTGTAATTTAAATTAATTACAATTTTACTTTTGCATATGAAAAGGTTTCCATTTGCTTGATAAGTGGCGGAAAAATGCTGTAGTACTTTTTTTATATCGATGTTCCAATCTAAGTATTATTTTCAGCGTCTTATCTGCACAATTTTACCCTTATTTAATACAAACGTATAAAAGCGAACCCCGGAAGTTTTCGAATCATCAAAAAAGGAATTCAAATGTCATACCAGGAATCAAAATTTCCTGGAATGACCTCAGACGCAAAACGACGCAATATAAAAGTTAGCTTCTGATAAATTTAATGTTTATTATTTAATACATAAAAGCTGGAAAAGGTATTGCAGTTCGGCCTTATTCAGGCATTTTCAGTTTTTATTTGCATGATAGATGGTGGAAAAGACTAATATTTTTATATATCAATGTGCCATCTAAGTCAAATGCATTGTTACTAGAATGTCAATATGAACTATAAAATATAGACTTTACTATTCATTTTTCATACATTTAGAAGTCTGCTTATCAGTTATTCGGAATTAGGCTAGGTGACGTACTTTGGGACCTATCCTAGGTACATTCACCTTCATTAGGGACACAGTATAACATATGGGTAAGTTTAAAAAACGGATATAAGATACTAGTAAGCCCAGCGGCCATACGAAATGAACGCTGTTCTAGATATTATAAATATAAAATTATCCCAGTAACCGGAATTGCACATCAAATTAAAGAGATATTTATCAGGTAGAACATTAAAGTTTAATGAATAAATAATAAACATATAATAATTTCGGAAAAAAATATTCTTACCGAAAAAAAGAAACATCAAACTTATAATAATCTGTAAAATAAAAATATTACTTATTATATAATCAAATTGTTTGTAAAAAATATTTATTTATATCGAACATAATCATCGTCAAAAGAATAGTTATAACAAAACTGAAAAAAAAAGAGCGCTGCCACTTTAATATACATAAAAAGCGCAGACGATAAATAAATTAAAACAAAGAAAGATTAAATTAAATTCGCATTTACATTAATTTTAGCGGCGATTGCAAATCTAACGATGCCTCACTCAAAATGCGAGAGAAATGTTTTGATTATTGGTCGTTTTCATTACAGAAACAATTGTGTAGATGGCAGCACGATGCAGTTTTCTCGGAGTAAGAAATTCAGAATAAGCTATTGGCGACAAACAGACACTTAAGCGGCTTATATATAAGATATTTAAGCGAAGTAAAATCCATGTTTGTATACTTATTTAAATGGTCTTCAACATATATTTGCTACTTTACTATTTAAAAATACAGTGAATATATATCAAAAAAGAAATTTATATCAGAAAATTACATAATTTCCTCATGTCATAAAAGAATTTACTTTTCTCATCTTCACATAAAATTAAATAGCACTCGTCAACTGACACAGGTTTATGCAGGTCTTTAGTATTAGAATAAAATTTATATTTGAAAAGTATTTGCTTTTCTAATCTTCGATAACAGTTCAATATTTTTCGTCCACTGACACGTGTTGATGGAGATCTTTGCAGTTTCTGAAACTATTACGAGTCCAAGGTACAATACTTTCCCATATCTTTAGAGGTAGTGCAGTAAGTGAGAAAAATAACCACAATCTAATATGTTAAAGGACGTACTCGAAAGTGATTGCTTGAATTTTTAGTTTGAGAAAAGTTTAAAAAAGAAAGGCGATTTATGTCTAATTTGTGAGTTATAAATAAATAAACAAGCAAAGAAAAAAAAAAAAAAAAGGGTTTCATTTTATTGCGCATGAGTATCTTCTCATGTGCAATAAAATGTAACCTTGAAATAACCTTTGTAAAATCGGTTTCCTCCTTAGGCTTTTTTTTTTAATATTGAAAAATATCATTTTCAATTTAACAATATAACAATAAAGTACTGCTTTTTCCTAGAAGGAAAATGCGCAAAAAAAGTTTTCAAAAAATTTTATGGGAGTGAAAACAATAATTATTGATCCGAAAGCAGAGAAAATTAACGCCTAGGAATGAATGTCCGTTTGTTATCCCCCTAAGGATGAAAATAGTAAAAAAAAAAAAAATAAGAAGGATAAAGGTTGAAAACATTTGGACAGAAAAAAATCTCATTCAAAATGATGAAAAGTATTAAAGAACTAAGCTTTACGAACATATGATAACCATAACAAAGAAAAACCACATGTGCGATTGGGATTACAAAGTAATTACCATTCAATTGAATCTACATCATGAATAATAAATAAATTAATTAAATACCTACTATTTAAAATAGCGGCTTCGTGTTAGAAATATTAAATGCAAATAATGGATTTCATAGCGTGAAAAAACTGATAATTTGAAAAACAAATGATCTGGTTTTAGTATAGGGAAAGAAAGTAGTGTGAAAAAAAGGAAAAACTAATTACAAGTGGATTTATTTTTAATGGTTTATATGATTCTAATAAAAAATTAACATGCATTCATTCGCAAATGAATTAAAATGAAAAATGGATAAAATGAGTTAACAGGAGGGAGTACAACTTAAAGAAATTCCATTTGTAGTTTAAAAAACTGAATTATAAAGTGTAATGGAAAAATAGTATTGTTATCTAGGTATGTAATTACTTTAAAGAAAATATACGTCAAATGAATGATCTGCGTTCAAATGTTATGTACAAAACATTAGACCATAAAATTGCGAAATATTATTTTGCGAGTTAAATAATTCATTTATTTACGGTATCCATTTGGTTAATGTCACAAAAATATGGAGAATAAAATACAATTCAGAAATCAGCACGTTCGTGCTGATTTCTGACTGTCTCATCTTTTAATGATTATTTTCACAAGTTCGTGCAGTTTTTTACCTTGGGCTAATTCAGCAAATTGAGTATATAAACTAAAAAACGCTTTCCGGAAGCATTGTAAAATAGCAAATACAATGCGTTATTTATTGCTTTTAATACAGACGCTTATTAGACTTAGATCTAAGAAAATAACATTTTAGCAAGCACTTATTTTAATGCTTCCAATATCATCATTTTTAATTTAAAAATATTATAGAAAATTTAGCGGAATAATAATTATTATAATAGTGATAGTAGTAACAAAATCATAAGAAATATAAAACGACAATAATGCTAAAATGCAGCAGAAATAACTTAACCAAAAACCTAAAAATTCGACATTTGTATTTCATTAAAGACATGATTATACATAAAAGTTGTTTGATTAACTTAACGAATAGTAACCACAAATAGTGAAACTCATTTCTTTGATTAGTTGTCTTCGTCAAGATTAGACGCAATAATGGGGACATGATTAGAATGCTCGTTTAAAAGCTTTTAGGACGTGTTTAAGGGTATTAATATTTTCTCGTCAGATTAGAATGTATGGTAATCGATAACAATTATCATTTGTTCTTTTTTTTAATTATTGAAGGTAATTTATTTTAATCATTTTGTGTTTAGAAATTCATGCAATTTCAGTAGCATTAAGGCAGCCAATATTACTTCTTTTTTATTAAAAAAAAAATGTTCATTTGCCAAAAATTGTAATTTTTAAATCTGCAATGAATGTTTTTTTATAAATATTTTTTCTGATTAAAAATGTTTTTATTATTGTAAGGTTATTTATTATAAGGTGAAATACTGTATTTATATTTATATAATTTTACCGTTGCCTATGTATTTAGAAAAATATTGAGATATGAGATATTTTTTTAAAAGATTAGAAAAAGCAAGTAAGTAAATAAATAAAATGCAACAGAAAATGCAGATATGATCCATTCAGGTGTGTGTTCTCACTTTACTCTATTCTTATTCTGTTTCAAAATAATATCATGCCATGCAAAAATAAGCATTCTTCCTCGAAAATCTTGACGGACATATGTTTTGAAAACTAAGCAGTTCTCAAAGTTATCGTGTTAAGTTTGCTGTTATGCAATATTCTGCTTTCTGAAGGGGAATATAAATGTTTTCTATTGACAGTATACTTTATTTTCGATTTATTTGTCAGACATATGTCTTATTTTAAAAGACAAGATCACACTTTTGACACGATATATAAGCAAAGAAAATATTTTTGAGCTAGGAAATATTTTCCCTTGTCATTCAGTTGACATGAAAATTGTTATTGGAAAAACGTTAAAAAACGTCGGTTAACATTTATCGTTTAGTAGCACTTTTTTTTCCAAAGTATTATATTAAGAACGTCAGTTAACATTTATCGTTTAGTAGCATTCCTTTTCAAAGTATTATATTATCTTAAGTAACTTTTGATGAAAATATACACAAAAAAAAACCTTTTTCAGAAACAATAACACGTTTATATACGTATTTATTCATTTATTATTAATATTATTTTTATTATTTGGGCTAAAGCAGTATCTTAATGACTTAAATGCTTCAGAACACAACATAAGTAACATTTGTTTAATGTGTACGGCACGATTGTGTGTAAACATAAACACATGTTAATATGAACCTCTGCCACAAGCCCTCTGTTTAAACTCTTACGGGAATACGTGTACCGATCATTATAGACATACCATAACACATTAAGCAGTTCTATAATTCTGGGCGGGGTATTTCACATTTTGTAGCATCTCTCAGATGTAAAAATGCGTAAAATCAGATGCTGCGAGACCTAAACGATTCCATAATGTTATAAGAAACATTATTCTACATTTATGATTTCTTTAAAATGTAAAAATGCTTAGACTCCGATATTAAACAACTTGAACAGTTCAGTAGTTTTGGAAGATATTTTTCATATACCTGTCTTCTTTCAGAGGTGAAAAAATGCTAGAATCACAAATTAAGTTAATTTAACCCAAGAGTACAAAACATGAGTTCATTGGTTTTCTCCAGTTCTGATGCTCCTAACACCAATTAAATATACCTACTTTGTAGTAAAGATAGTAAAACCGGGGTCGCCGCGATTACCACTCTTTGACTGAGCCTGGAACAAAAGAGACGCAAAAATCACTAAGCGATGGTTCGGTGTTGGGACGTCTCAACTATCACTGATTTTTGTTTCTCCCTTGTTCCAGGCTCAGTCAAAGAGATAAAATCGCAGCGGCCCCTGCAAAACCCTTAGGTTTTTGGCATACAAGCCATTTTATTGCACGTTATATATACTTTTAATAATACATTAGCTTCAAATCACCAGTAAACACAGAGTTTAAATGAATCAGTTATTTGAGAAATCCTATAAGTGACATTTTTGGCGAAAATGAGTTCCTGTAAAAAATCTATTGCTATGATGAAGACTCATCGTTTGATAGAGAAGCCCCATCTGTCCTGGCTGTATAAAGCAGCCTGGAGGAAAAAGAGTATTACATGTATTTGAGAAACCCTATAAGTCAGTGAGTTACACTGTTTGAACGCTAGTGGATTGCGATGAAAACAACTACAACCCGATGCATTCTGCGATATGTCAAAAGCTAACCATTCTTTTCAACAGACTCGGAGGCATCCACGTGGTGCGGACTTGGTCATGTTAAGTTTCCCCTGATCCGTTTCCAGCGGACGTTAGGCTCACTTTGTAGTGAGACCGCGGCACCAGGATGGTAGAGCAGGTAGGCAACGCTCGCCAGTCCTGTCTCTATGGCCGGTTCTGGTTGTCAAGCTGTCTGAGAGTTTGTGGGGAGTTCGGAGGAGGATTGCGTTGCGGCCGCACCCCGGTATGGGGTAGTCTGCGAAACCTGACGGTACATGAAGTATGGTCGTAGTTGGGTTGGGTACCTCTCTTTCCTAATAAACTCAACTTCCCGCATGCTCAGTTAAGATTTCCGTAGACAGCCGCGTTGTATTACGTCATACATAATAATGATTTACTTTTTGCCCCCATTGCTTTTATATCAATTATTTGAAGATAGTTCATGCTCTTAACATCCAATTATACCATATTTTGTACCAAAAAAAATTTTTTTTATCTCACCTTTTTCTGTTAATTTGAGAAACCTTAAGTCAGCAAAATTTAAAATTCAATATAAATTCATCTATATGTAATCAAAGTTAATGATGAATATGGGCAGTGTGTTTGACCTAGTACTAACGATTAAGACAGGGAAAATGTCCATCACTTGTCATTATCAACTTTTATTCAGTTTTTCTCAATTTTCCAAAAGTTGCTGGAGTGTGACTTATGGGGTTTTTCAAATAACTGATTCAAATGTCTAAGAGAAGACTTTCTTACTAATGTGACAATCCTTGCAATATTTTGTTCTTGAAAAACAGTTATTTTTCGTTGCTGAACAACATTCATAGATTCTTGTAATTGTGCTTGAATCGAATTTACTGTCTGATACGCAGATATTCCGTTATTATCTTCTCCGTAAAATGGAATGGAATTTGTCACACCAGGTATTTTTTCTTTCCTAAACTATACTTAGAATTCACTACAATTCACTTTCGGCTCTTACAAGATCAGACCAATACGTTCTTCTATCCCAAAAATCTATAATTTTTGAAAAATGCCAGTATTTAAACATACCAGTTTATTTTGGAAATGCCCTCAATTTATTGTTTAGTTTTGAATTTTAGAGCACCTGAATCGAATTACGCGTATCCTAACTATTACGAACTAGTTTCGGAAAATTCCGAAGGATTGAGAAAAAAGTCTACCTTTTAAAGATTCAGGATAGAATGTTGAACGTCATTACGTGAAACCGTAGTCTAGCTATTAGGTTACTTGTTGCAGATGACGACGATATACTTTAAAGCAACGTGGAAATGAAGTATAATTAAATTAAAGATAGTTTCAAGGCAACTTCAACGAGTACCTACCGTTTTTGATGTGATTACGTGCCAAAATGTATCTCGGAAATAATACAGCTTTTGACTTAAATACTTAAATGGGAAAAGGAAGGATGAAATTCTTAATAATTTATTCTTAAATAAAACAAAATGCTTTAGTTGCAAAATTTCAAAAAAGTAAGTTTTTTTCCGTTATATATAAACAAATTTTGTACTTCGTTGTTTTGTTTTTTACAAGTATACTATTATTACAAATACGTTTCAAAACAAATAGAATATTGAAAAAAGAAAAAAAAAATTAAGCTAAAGGTTAAGTATTTTTATTAGTAAAAATGCTTAAGTACTATTAGCTAATAGTACTCAAGTAACTCAAGTACTATTAGCTCGATTTAAATTAACATTTTTAGGCAAGAAGAAATAAGTGGTATAAATCTTTGTGCGAACAACTTTTACTATACCGCCTTTTTCTCACAAAATTTTAATTTAACTAATCAAGCTAATAGAATATTCTTTATTTCTCTTTTACATATTTTTCTCAACATTCCGCTTTAGGAAACTTACGGAAGCATTGGATGTGTAGTTTACCTGTGTTGCATGAACTTCTGTAAATGGTGCTGTTTATGGCATTCATTTTCTAGCCTATTTTCCCGTAAAAGTTAAAAAATAATCAGAAAAAAAAAAGACATCAAAGAGGGCTTACTGTTTCTTAAAAACAACCTCAAAAATTAAAAAACTTCAAAAATAAGTGTAGGAATTAAATAAAGGTTGAAAATAATGGGAAATGGATCGCTTATGAAGAAATGTGAAGCTAATTATTCACTGTGGACGTAAGAGCGAAATTCCTTTGAGTAAGCTTATTGGAAGAAGCTCTCGACATGGAGTATTTTTTTATCTGAACTATTTTTATTTAATTTGGAACAGTGCAAAAAAAAAAAAAAAAAAAAAAAAAAAAAAAAAAAAAAAAAAAAAGCTTATGGGAAAATTTGAATCCTATATAAATTTTGATCTTACTGACGGATTTGCTTGGAACAAATGTTGTCTGAAAAAACTTATGACGCCGAACATGTACAGATATAAAGTTCATATCTAGAACTAAACGAGCATATTTTTCCTTGAAACGTTTTGATCTGGGTTTTTAAGGATATTTCCGAATGGGTGAAAGAGTGAATGAATAAATGAGTGAATAATTAAATATTTGAATGAGTGAAAAAAATGAATGAACGAATGAGTGAATTATTAAGTGAATGAGTGATATATTTAATGAACGAGTAAATACATACCTATTCACTATTGGAAAAGGCATATCTGCAGCAATTAAGAACTAAGCTTAGTGAGAAAGAGAGAGGAGCCAGATTATAAATTTGGTGTTGATGCACAACTGGAAAGTAGGCTCGTATAGTTCTATCTAGAACTGTTTGTTATTCTATTCAACATTTATATGCAATTCTTTTCACTCATTAACATTTGTCACGTGACATAGACAAAGTATTTATTTAAACATATTGCCCAGAGTATACTATACTTTTAAGCGGTTCTTATTAACTACTAGACATAAAAGCTTGTTTCATCCCTTCTTTTTCAAATTTTAATATTGTGCGTACTACATAATCCTAAACTATAAAAAAATCTGCATAAAGTTCAACGAGTATTTGCACTTTTTCAAATTAAATTTTATTAAAGAAACTTTCTTCCAAAGAACCGCCCTAAGAGTAGTTCTGCTTAAGAAAAGTTTCATATTCTTGCAATAGCTCAAAATTTTCCAAAAATATTCTTTTGAGGCTGTCTATTCAAATCTTTTCTCTGGATCAGTACTGGCATCTCAAAAATTTTTTAAGGTTAAAAGAAATCGGAAGGGAAATGAATTATAAAGAACTCTTATTGAAAATCAGAAAAAAGTGTTTCGGAATTAAAATGAGAAACACTGATTTGTTTCTTATTTTGAGGTTTTTGAATCATATTAGGTTTTAATAGAGTCTTAGATTTTTTTTTATTAAAATAAAACAAGTTCTACAATTTACAAGATTTCTTAGCTTTCGTGCATTATAGTCTTTATAGGTTTGGCTAATGATGATATGGGTTCTTTAGTCATTTTACAAAGACCAAAAATTGTTTGAAAAAAAGTTCCCCCGAAAAACTGCCTCAAAAGAAGAGACAACTCACTTATTTTTTAATTGAATTTTCTGAAAGACTTTATGTAGTGAAAAATTTACACTACATTAATGGGTGGAGCAAATTTCCTTTTCTAAATTGCATTAGGGTGTTTGGAGAAGATTTTGCATGGGGGAAATGTACTTCATAGGCGGCAAGGGTGTTGTAATATCGTAAAAAAGGTAAATAATCTCGTTTCTAAAAATTATTATTATATTTTTATTCGTGTGCCAGGTATATTTCTTAGCATGAGAATACATTATTCAAGGTTTATTAAATTACATAAAAATCAACTATGTTATCCAATAGATGTAGTCCGAAGGATCAAACATTTTAGTATTTTTCGGAACTAGATATCTTTTGCAGAAGATAAAACTAATTTTTTTATTCGCAAAAACTTAAAAATTGATACTGATGTTTTGTAAGAAGTAAATATGTTGTAATTGTTATAATGTAACATAGAATGATTTTATCATCTATCTGATGTTGCAAATTAATTATATGGATTGTAATTGCAAATAATTCCACATGTTTTACATTTATTAATCCATACATACAACTTTCATTCACTTTTTTTTGAAGTAAGTTTGACGTTTATTTTGCAAAAGTGAACTCCTGAATAATTAATTAACGGTATTACCAAATTCCAAAACATGAGCAATAACAAAAACCTCGTGAATCATTTTTTATAGATTTATAGGAGTTGGTAATTAATCAAACATTTCAGGAAAGTTTGCTTCCAGATACAAAGTCTTGAAAAATTAAGCTAAAATTCAAAACAAATTAGTTCATTAATTAATGCTAAAACAATTAACTGTTCAACTCTCCTTGTTGTTTTATTTTTTTAGAACTCTGAAAATCTTATTAAAAACAGGAATGTTTCCAAGGAACAAATTATCTTAGTTTAACTGGTCTATAATTTTTATGTGGCACTAATTAATCATTTAAATTCTGCATTTTCCTACATTTATCGCTGCATTTTAATGCAACGATAAATGCAGGCAAAACAGCCCAAGCGACTAGGGACCAATCTTTCACTCTTAATTAGTACTTGTGAATAATATTTAAACAGTTTACAGTAACATAAGCTGCTAGTCTTAGCTAATATTTTTACTAAGTGCTAAATTTTAATTTTTATAGAAGTCATAGAAAAGGCAAGCACTGTCCGGCCATATTTTTCCCACACTTACTTCTAATTAGTAGCACAAATTGAAACACTTGTTTTAATTAGTTCACTAAGCATATTCACTGCATGGTGTATGCGCAGATTTTTTCCTCAAATCATATAAAATTAAATTAAAATTCTGAATAACTTTCCAGATGCTTAAAAGGCTGAAAATTATCAGGTGTCATTCAATTTCTCAATAGTTACTTCACTTAATTTTGACTTTACTTTATTTTTAATGATATTTTAACGATAGATTAAGCCTACTTTCATAGAACTTTTGCAGGAAAGTAGGCTAAAAAGGGTGAACGACTTTTATAGGTAAGCTATTTCATATTAAGCAATAATTTGATTTATTTCAATTTAGTTAGTTATATTGGTCTCTTAGCCAAGGTTAACGAATTCAAAATAAAAACTGAGTATTTAAGGACACAGGCTGATGCATCAGTATGAAAAACTCACTCAAGTAAAAGCACTAAAGAAAATCACAAAAGAAAAAAAAAGTAAACTTGTCCTCTTAAATCTTAAAAAATAAATAAATAAATAAATAAAATCAACGTTGTTTAGCAACATGTGTACTCTTCTATATTGTTCGTTTTTTTAAATCTTAATTATGGCAAGTGATTAATATCTAGTGGTACTAATTTCTAAATATAAAATACAGCGCAATTTACTTAAATATTATTATACAGCAGGGATGAATATTTATCTATATGAATCTATGATTGTCATCAACATCAAACTAATTGTAGTAAACATATTATTGGGCCCCAATAGATCATATACGTAACATTGGAAAGTGAATTAATATTATATTTCTGTTAAAACTTAATAACAATTTGTTTCAACAACATTAAAATCTTTTTTTTTTTTTTTTTGTAATTTAATTTTTACTTCCGTATTTTTTCTTACAATTGAAATAAAACGGGGCATTTTTATGTTTGATTTGTCTATTAAAAAATCTCTCTTTAGCCACATGCAAATCGATTTATATTTTGTTAAGAAACATGCAACTAATATATTTAATAAACATCCTTCAATGATTTTCATAAAGCCCACATAAAAATATTTTACATATCTTCGCACAGTTACAAAATGGTTAATTACAAAATTACTGAAAGACGTTAATTAAATAAGAGGTTAAAACAAAATTGAAATTTATAAACGTTTGAAAGCCATTTTTTAACCAATTAAAATATTATCATATATAGATCTTCTGATAACAAATATACTATAAAAACTAAATTGCAACGTATATTACGCATAAAATAAATTTCTTGTTTTCTTATTAGTGCATAGCATTATTTAAGAAATATTATTATAAATATTTATTTTTATTATAAGAGATTAAAACTTACATACAATTTCAAAACGTATGAAAGCCATATTTTACCTTTTTGAAATACTTAAAAAATGATTCAGATACGTTTTCTGTCTTCACATAAAAGCAAATTTCTTCTTAATGTTGTTTAAAATTTACATACTGTCAATTTAAGTCTTTGGGAATTGATAGCTTACAGAAGCAGCTGACAACGTCTCGTTTGTAAAATGCAAAAAGGAACCTCCAAATGATTGATGGCTGAGTATGGAGTTTTCATATGGATAATTTACCATAAACTTACTCTGAAGTTCGAAATTGATAGCAATTTTACGAAACGTGCTGAAAAAACTGACTGATCATATTTTTCTCAGGTTTTGTAATTTGATTTATTTTTCTTAAACCTGTGACTGAAATAAACGGCCTGAAGGGAAATGTGTTTGAAGGAAAATTTATTTCCAATCTCGCAGTTTCAAATTGCGTCAATAACTCGCGTTCAGTATAATTTTGCACGGTTTGATAACAACGTGGCAAAATGTAGCTTTTATCACAGACAGTCCGAAATTACTTTGAAACCCATAAAATATTTAAAACAATATTCTTATAACAAGTATACTATGAAAAGTAAAATGCAACGCATATTACGTCTATAATTGTTTGTTAATTACGTATAACTTTTGTTAATTACGTATATTTTCTTAATTTTGTACTGCATAAAATTATTTAAGAAATATTATTAAATATATATATTTTATTTTTATCATGTATACCAACTACTTTAAGTAGGGTCAGGTGTGGGAAAATGGGTCACTTTTTAGCTATTTTCATATTCAAAGTTTCATAGCAACAAAACCAGATACATTTCTCATTTCCTTTGAATTACATCTTAACATTGAATTCCTTTATAGAAATGTTATGTAATTTTAATCTTTTTTTTAAAATTATGAAATAGTTTAACTGAGCTTATAAAGTTGTGACCTATTTTACGCCATCGTGTGATAAAATGGGTCATAATGCAAAATAATGCTGAGAACAGTTATTTATTACTTTGAAATTTCAAAAAAATGTGTAAGTGTAAGATTTTGAATTATGATTACATTGAAATGTAAAAATAATACTGTTCTCGATTGTTACATTCACATAACACTTCAACAACATTACTTCTCTTTACCACATCAACATGATCTTTTTTAGAGAAAACATATTTTTTTTTAAATTTAATTTCAATAAAATAAACAATATACATTGTTTAAATTTAGGAACTTGCTGCAGTTAGGTACAATAGAGTAAATATATATATATATATATATATAATAGAATAAATCGACCTGACCTGACCATACCCCTAACCATGACACATTTTACACCATCCAAGAAAAACTGACGTAAAAAAGAAAATATTTAGCATTTTTTTTAACTGCTCTGCTAGAATTGTTCTCCAAAGTTTCTTAGAAAAATAACATTAAAAATATTGGTTTAAAAATTTCAATTTCAATTACTATTATTCAGGGTTTTTTTTATAAAGGGACCCATTTTACCCCATCCTCCCCTACTGAACTTTTTAATTAAGATATTTAGTTGAGTTTAACATTTTTAGCCTACTTTCCCGTAAAAGTAAAATAATATATATATATATATATATATATGAAAAAGGGCTTCATGTATCGTAAAAGTATCATTGCAAATTAAAGAAAAGTAAAAATAAGTTAATTAGGTAAGAACTGGGAAAAAATAATCAAGTAGGGTTTTGAGATGGGAAAAATGTGTGTCGGTCTGTTTGTGCCCCCCCCCCCCATACACAAATAAATTATAAATTTGGAGGGAATTAGTCTATTCATTCTTCTTTTTTTTGTTTTGTATTTGAAAGATCTCAGCGATGACATCTCATTTCCAAATTATTGTTACTTTTTTTATTTGAATAATTTTTGTTCAATTTTAAACAATTCAAAAAATCTTAACATTAGTGCCTATGGGAAAATATGAAGCCAAGTATATAAACCCTGGACTCAAGCTCATTAAAGGAGCTCTCGACTTGATATATTTTTTGTTTCTCATAATCTAGTTCGGCTACACGAAGAAGCTATAACAAATATCAAAAAGCTGATACACTAAAAAATAAATGGTATATTGCACCAAAAATGGTGCACTTTGCTGTCTGCAAAGAGTGTGGGCTACATAGCATTGGTGGTAAAACAACATTTATATGCTTCGGTAAAGCTTAAAAGTAATCAAGATACAAATTCGTTATATCAATATAATATTTTTCAAATGAAAATATTAAGATGTATGGGTGATAAATTATTAATGTCCTTGAATGTAACTTCTTAGCATTTATGCACATTTTATTATGATAATCTTCAAAGTTTACAGTCAACAAATATAAGTTCAGTTTTGCATGTAGTTTTATGAAAATTAATATATATATATATATACATATATATTTAAGTATTACAACGAATAAACATCTTTGACCCTAATCAAAGCAATAACACATGGTTAGCAACTGGTTGGATTAGAAAAATAAAATAAAACAATTAATAATCAAAATGACTTCCAAATAGAAGTTGACTATTTCATTTGAGTATCTTCTAAATTCTTTGTGCGATTTAATACCTTTTTACCAGGACAGTCATTTATGCTTGACCCCCCTCTCCCGACTCTTAGAAATACATTGAATTTATACATGTTTTTATGCATTTTGTTGCTTTTTACCTGCAATATGTAGTGAAAATATATAATTTGTCCACCCAGACTCTGAATTTTGAAATGACGTGCCTGCTTTTTACCAACAAAACAAAATTAATTTTACCGTCTAAAGAGAAAACCTAATACTGAACCGCATATTCTAGTAAGAATATTTTTGCTTATGACGCATTGATGCTACAAATAACACTTAACCCAAAAAATATATATGCGAGTGCGAAGAGACATTAACAGCAGCGCCATTAGGCGGAAAGCAAGGAAAACGAGTAGTTCTGAGAAAGACTCCGTTCTGTGGGGACGTGCAAGCACTGCGGTGCTTGAATGGTTTTGATGTTCTTATTTGAAGTTTGTTTTGTAAATAGTTAAGCGTTAATATAGTCAGTTTTTATATCTTTATGGTGAGTCGTTATTTAAGTAACCCCTAGACACCCACGTCAAGAGCCCATATATATATATGATTAAAATTGCCTTCATTTTAATGTTCCATTAGATAATAAGTGCGGTATCTGGAAAAAAAAAGGTAGAAGCACAAATGGTTATCTTCTTACTTGCATTAGGAATCTGTAAACTAATATATTTAATATTTCGATTTTCTTTCCAATAAAAAGAGGCAATTGGGCTAAGAGATTCAAATATGTTTGGGAGTCTCGAAAGAACTAGTAATTGCATTCATAGGTAAAATAGGTTTTCTTCTTATAAGATGAAATGGGTTAAACTCAAAGGGAAAAATATTTTTGCCAGCAATTTATTATCTAATTATTACAGCGGTTCCCAAACTGTGGTACGCAAAGCCTATCCAGATGGTACGCTTGCAGGCAAAAAAAAAGAGAAGAGATTAAAACAGATTAAAGCAAAAAAAACAAAAATCAATCAAAATAAATAAAATACTGTTTCAATCAGTCAACCGTAAGTGATGTGAGCGGTATCGGGGTTAAACAACGCGACTGCTAGACATTAGAGAACCCCATTTTCAGTTCTGCATTTTCAGTTTTTCAGTTCTGTTTAGAGGCACGGCATTCTGGATCAAAGTGGAAAATGACTTCCCGTTATTGTCAAGAAAAGCATTGCTGTTTTTCATTCCGAGCACAATCATTTATTTTCGGGAAACTGATCTTTCCAATATGATATTTAATAGAAATAAATATAGAAGCAAATTAAATGTCGACCCAAATTTGCGGTCAAAACGAGCTTCTACTGAACCAGATATCAACTTACTTGTAACTGCCATGAAGCAGCAACCTTCTCATTATTATTATTATTATTATTATTATTATTATTATTATTATTATTACTAATCGACCCATGCGGAATTCCGCACTAATTTGGGAGTACGACATTATGAAGAAGAATAGAAAAAGTAAACTGGTGTTGGCACAAAAGAGGACAAGTAACTGAACACATCAATACAAATAGCTGTTACAATTTTTTTTCACTATTATTGGGATAGTTAAGTAATAAAATAATCGCAATAATAATGATGATTATCTTAAAATATAGTTACTGTTGGCTGGTTAGGCTCTACACATCCATAATATAACTGAATGTGTAGATCCCAACGATTGAATAAGTTTAACACATAGACGCATCTAAAACTGTCCAATTTAGTACACAATAAAAACATAAGAGCTTCTTGTTTGTTTATTAGATAACCAGATGGCACCAGAATACACTATACCAATTTGATATCTTTTAAAGGATCTCTTTTTAGATGATTTCAAGGTAGATTTTGATTAGCCCGTAGGTCTATTTTTCGTCATTTGCCGGCACAATAAGCTTTAAAATGAGGGGTAAATCATGGAATTTCATAAAGAAATAACTAAGATCTCGCGGGGCGACAAAAAACAGGGATTATATATATATAGAGAGAGCGATTATTTTTCATTTTTTAGGTGATAGATATTTTGTACTTAAAGAGATATTTCTAATGCTGTTTTGGAAGTACGTGTCGAAAAATACTTATTTAATTTTATATTTACAGTAGTGTTACGCAAATGGCTCACGAGAAAAATGGTGGTACGCAAGTTTCAGAGTTTTAGACTGTTTGTAAAATCAATATAGAATGGTAAATAACGATTGTAGGGTAAAGTCATAAGTTGGGGATTGGACATTATCTGTGAATCAAAGTATCTGTAATTCTAGTTTGTCAAGTTGGAATAAACATGGCTCTGGCAGCATGTATGAATGCTGGAAAAATTGTATGCAAAAATACAGTTGTTTGCGTCATTTGTACCTATACAAGAGCTGACATAGTCCTTTAGGACGCTTTCCCACCAAAGGCGACAAATACAATATTTGTCTTTTCTCATATACGCACGCGTAGAGCAAATTTGACTTAAAAAATACACATTGCGCCGATGAGAAAAGATGAATATTGTCTATGTTGCCTTTTGCGTGAAAGCATATTTAGAGATCAATGTGTTCTTTAGTAATAATTTAACTTTGTGCAAATAAACAGTAATAGAAATAAAATTTCACGTTAATTTAAAGCACAAAGGAGCATTAAAACGCAGACATATGTTTCGAGATTGCTTGGGATCCCTTTTTCAATGCGGCTGTTTTGCATCTAGAAGCTCCCTGTCGCATTGAAAAAGGGATTCCAAACAATCCCGAAACATATGTCTGCGTTTTAAGGCTCATTTGTGCTTTAAATTAACGTGAAATTTTATTTATATTAGTGCTCTTTAGTGTTTTCTTCTGCCGCTTTATTACGAGGGATCCTTTTTTTTCTTCCTAAGGAAACACTATTTAAGGCAAATTTACTGTCATTAAATAGTTAGTGTTAACCGTTGATTATTAGATTAACCAAGTGCAACACAGACGGAACTCTTCAAAATACCATACGGGGCCTGTGTAGCACTATGCGTATAGATTTATATACATAGGCTTACATTCATAATCATGACTACAGCCATAACCTATCAGTATTTTCGAACAACAACTGTTACTCTTCAAAAATAGCAACGACTTCTAACAGAAAACAATTTTCATTTATAAATTGTGACTTTTCCTTACGTATATTTTATGCAAGGAAAAAGAAGGGAACAAACACATTACACTAGTTTTCCTAAAGTAAAAGTTCTTACTGCAAGAAGAAAAAACAAAGCTACAAAGTCTAACAACAAAAACAAAAAAGTATCTTCAAAATTGCCAGTTTTTAACTTATGGAGGAAAAAAGTTTTTAGCGTCTATACATAATTTATTCTGTATTCAACATTATTTTCAAAGGAGGAAAACTTTTTGAATGGGTGAGCATTTGAGAGATAACTATATCAGTTTTAAAAATATTTCCTACTAAACGCAATCTTTTCTCTGATCATTAAGAAAATATTTAAACTTTGTTTGCATTTTCCTATAGGCTAAATATCTAGAAAGTCATATTTTGGGCTTACTGCTTTCATTTTTCCGAAGAAAGTATTCAGTTTACTTTTCTTCATATGTATGTATGTTTTGAGCATTTTCGGAAATTTTATGCAAGCACTTTATTTAAACGAGCTTATTTTATTTGTCAATATATAATTTTGTTTAAGTTATAAATATAACATTTTGTTTATATAGAATATCGATATTTTCTTTAGTTTATTTATTTTTATTTATTTCTAAATTTCTAATAAAAAATATGTTTAACAGCTCTTTTGTTCTCGCAGTTTAATTTCAATTGCCAGGATTCTTTTAAAAATCTATTTTTAGGCTTTTATAGGTTATTAAATCATTCATTATTACTAAACAAACAAATTATGTGTGCATTATAAATTTTCAAAATTTTATTTATGTGTAATACTTTGTACAAAAAAAAAAAAAAAATACCATCAGTTTTTATCTTAAAGGGGGGAAATACGTGTAAAACGGTGTATTAAGAGCCATTTTCATGAATTTTTAACGTATAAAGAATAAATATATTTTATTGAGATTTTGAGGATATTTTGTAAATATGTTGAAGAACATTTACTGAAATTTTGAAACATTTTTCTTGAAAAATCCCTGAGATATCGGCTGCTGCACACTAAGTCACCACCCGAATGGGCAGTTTGCGTACATCTTGAAGGTCACAATTTTTATCTGAAATCAATTTTTTTTAAAAATCTACTTTTTTTTATAAGTCTCTTCTAGTTGAACTAAAATCATCACAAAAAATTGAAAATTTCTATTTTTTTTAATGGGAAAATTAAGTACGATTTTTAACCGTATTTTCGTTCTTTTTTTACAATAAAAAAAGTAAAAATAAAGATATGTTTGTGATTCTAGTTCAACTAAAGCGTGTATATATAAAGAAAATGCGTGCTAAATTTGATAACGATTGATCAAAAACTCTGCGAGCTAGAGTGTACGCAAATTCGAAAAAGTAGTTTCGAGAAAAACGCGTTTGAAAAAAGAAATGGTATTCAAGGTAAATTTAAGGCCGTTATGAATCATTTTTTTTAATACTTATAGATACTAATACTTATAAAAATTTCAAGTGTTAAAAGAAATAAAAGGACATCTGTTAACGTTCTCTAATACCCTTCAGGTCATTCATGAGGGACTACCTGCTCAACTGCTCCAAAAGGGGTGCTCGCGCAAATGCTTATAACTAGTAAACGACTTAAAATTTTGCTTTGAAAATTTCAGGGTATATTATTGAATAGTTGTAGAATCGATTTATGAAGAAAAACATTTTTTTAATTTTTTGAGACCTTTACACGTATTTCCCCCTTAAGTTTGGATTATATTTCCCATTTTATTTTGTTTGGAGCATCAAAAACGATCGCTTGCCTCATAACTGTTTCTCAATCATTTTCTCAGTTCAGAGACTTATGCTTATTTTACACTATAATAACAAAACCTTTATTGTTGGCTTTCTGCTCATTTCATATTGGTACTACATATGTTCATTTCAGTTTCGAGCACTATGCTGATCTAACACCATATTAACAAAACATTTATTAGGGCTTTCTGCTCATTTCTTATTGGTACTGCTTATGCTCATTTCAGTTTAGAGACTGCTATTGGTTTTATTCTGATTTACGCCTACTTTGGAAACACCAAACCCTTTGTCTGAGATTTTTTGAACATTTCATACTGGTTTTCCACTATGTTCCTTCAGTTTAGGGGCTGCTATTTTGCTTGTGATGATTTAACATCTATTTCTATTAATAAACAACAACATTTCCCCTGCGATTTTCTGCCCATATAATATTGGTACTACACTATGTTCATTTCAGTTTAGAGACTGCTATTTGATGTATGCTGATTTTACACCGATTTCGACTGCAACAAAGCCTTTAAACTTATACTTACTGCACCTTTAATACTTGTTATCTTCTATGCTTATATTTGTGCAGAGATAACTACTCCTTTTATCACAATTTATATTTATTTGTTGGGTGAAGTAAGCATTATGACAAACTTTATCCATTTTTCTTTTATGCCAAATATGAATATTTTCTGCGCTCTTTTCTAGATACTTTAAAGTACCCTTTCTTTATCTAACCCTTCTTCTTGTTTTATTTAAATTTATTAATATTAGTCTGCATAAAAAACTAAAAAATAACCCTACCTTGTTAACAATTAGTTCTATTTATAATTTAATAAAAATGCAGTTGTCTTAAATGCGTCATGCAATTACGTATTACCAACATAATAAAAAATAAAAAATGTGTAACTACTAATTATGTTGAAACACAAAATTTCCCAAAATCCTATTACTGTAAAACATGCTCTTACATTAGAATTAATGCTTCTTAATTTAATATTTTCTCTATGTATCCCGTTGTTAAGTCGAGCACATATTTTTGAACTTGAGTACTCTTCGTTGTAATTAAATGAAGAGGTAACACTAGTTATGGTAATTAGCCAGTTTAAAAATTCAACTATTACTCAGAGTTATACCGGTTAGGTAATATTACGCTGTAGACTAAGATATATTTTTAATTATGGTATAAAATAAAAGTCTACTTAAGTAATGCACCTAAACTTAATCACGATTTTGAATTTACGCTAATTTTTTTAATGAATATACATCTTTGCATATAGTATACTTTTGCGTGCCGTGCCGTGTGTGTATGTGTGATGCATGAATTACCTTAGATATGTGCATTTTTTAATTTTAGATTTATATATATACGTGTATTTACTCTAAATAAAGGTTTATAACATACATGAGTTTTTACACTCTTTTTATTTAAAAACCATACAACATTTTTTTTCTTGTTCTGAAAATCAAGGATCATTTATTTATTTTTTTTTAACTCATTATTTTTTAAAGAAATCATCTACTACGATTTTTTTTATTTGTGTGAACACATGTATCAGACATGTATTAGACAACTGCAAATCGAAATACTTTTATTATTGCGTTAAAAATAAGTAAAGTAAGTAAAATAAATAAATAGACATATGATAAAAAAATAATAAAATAAAATAAGTAAAGAAATAAATCCTATTAAATCATGATGCTGACAAAGATATCAGTATATCTGAGCTTTTATCGATTAGCTCCTTCGGGTTATCAAGAATGACGCATCTAATTGCAGAGCGAATATCGCCCTGATTCGGCGTTAGAAGTGTTATTAAATAATCCACTGACAACAAAAGACGGAACGAAAGTTTTCCACTTGTTCGCCTGATAATACATCGTAAGCCATTTATCCTATCAGAAGCAGATTTTAGCTATATCAGAGGATGGCAACGGAAAGCATTCCGGTTTTAAACTACATAGATTGTTTTTTCTTATTACTACTTTTTTGTTTTGCTATGAACTTTTAAAATAAATGATTTTTTTCAAGCTCTTCTTAGCATTTGATCTTATTTAGAGCTTTCACGTTTTGAATTTTTCAAGATGAGAATTTTCAGTCTCAATTAAGGCTTAAAAATACGTGTTTTGTAATTGATCAACTATTGATGAAGTCAAAAATATCTAAATTCAGAGATCCAGGAACCACTTACGGAAAATAGTACAATATCAACATACCATAATTAATCTTCAAGAATATAATTTATTCAAGTGAAATATTATGCATAACGTGTAACAGTGCGAAAAGTAGTAGTAGTAAATGCCTAACAACTGTCTCAATTCTAATGAATTGATGTAAAGGATTCCCTTTACATGAATTACCATTAATTTGTTGGGCTAAAAGAAACAATTATTGTGGTCGAAAAACCACAAGAAAAAAAAATAATAATAATATTGCAATATGTTTACAGTTCATAAGGATTTATGTAACAATGCCAATAAAACTGGAAACAGCGTTTTAATCGTAAACACAAGCTGTATTACTAATTTAAAACAATTACGACTCAGAATTAAAAAGATAACGAGTTTTAAGCAGTTGTATATTTTGCAACTCGGAAATACCTATGTCGTGTGTCTGATTTCTTAAAACACGTTTTGGAATGCGAAATAAATAGATACATTTACTATTAGCAACTTATAAGTAATGTATGGAATATAAACAAAAGAACGATACAACACTCACTTGTAGTCTAGCGCAGTGTCCTGGATAAGTCAAAAAAAATTGCCAAGGATGGGTAGCATTTTGCCTTTCTGATTACAGAAACCTAATTATAACTAGAAAAAAAAAAAAAAAAAAAAAATATTGTCATGCAGAGCTTTGTGTAATAATGGCTGTGGGTTGAGGTATTTCCTTGGAAAAATCAGTTAAGATAATATCTAAGAGTATCTAGCTGAGCCAAAGCAGTTATTTACTTTTTTTACTGCACTGTGCCATTTTTCTTTAAGATGAATTAAATAATGTGGATGTTATTCAGATGCTTTCATGCTCGCTTTTTAAATGCACGTGATGCATGTTATACTTGCGTTTATTTACCAGTGCTCTTAGAACAGTAAAGAAGTGTCCTACTCAACAGGTTCGTGCAGTGCTCTAGCAATTTGAAACTCAATTGTTGAGGATTCCTGTTCATATTTTTTTATAAGTTAAATATACATTCCCCTCTTTTCTTTTTTTAATCTCACCTTTTACCTGTTTTAGGCCGCTTCTGTTATCACATTCGGCCACATATATCAGTTTTTCACTCTATAAAACAAGTAATCTATCTGCTCGTTCTAGGAATTCATGCTACACGGCTTGATATCGGACAATTATTTTTGACTGTAGCTTTTAAAGACATGATTCCATACATTACTTACCATAAATATTACTTAGATTTAATTGTTTAAGTAAAATATGCAACAATATTTAATATCTATTTTAAGAATTTTTATAATATTTTTCCTTTGTATAAAAAACTTTCTTGAATTTTACACAAGTAAGTTGTCACAGGAAATATACAATTTGATAGCATTATTTTCTTACATGTGACGAAATTAGTTTGTCGGTTTTCCTCCATTCCTTTATTATGAAAAACAAAAATGGTGAATACATGTGCCCCGCGGTTTTTCCATTATTTTACGCAGTATGCCATTAGGTTTGGCCTTGAAAACTACTTATCTAATTCTTTCTAACACTTTGTTTCTGTTGCTTACATTCTGCTGAAACCTCTCACAGAAATAACTCTATAAAAAGGATTAATAACGTTATCTCTGACACAATTCAGCGCTAAATTTTTTGATCAAACTAGTAATCTGTTAATGTTAAGAAATATTTAGAAACCTTCGACTTTCTTTGGTTCTTAATTTATATTTCTATGGAAAACTATGCTGATTTTTCTTCAAGATTATCCCTTAGCATATTATTATTTAAAACTTAGTGTCTTTGTGTTTACGTCATTCATTGACCATTTCTTTCTTTTTTAGCATGTTTTTCAAGTGTGCATCAACTGTACCGGCTTTACCTTACCTCGTATTGCGGTAAGAACTTTTGAAAGTTATAGTTGCCTATAAATTTAAATTTCCCAAATTTTTCCACGTCTTGGCAAAAAGTCACAGGGGACTGTCGTACAGTATCGGCTGCGGCTAATTTTTGATACTGGAAATTCAGTGGCAGGGCGTCACGGAATGCAATAAACTTTTGTATCAATGCGCACTGCGACCCGTGGACTTGAAAGTTAGTAATGAGTTATGAGAAGAAAAGCTACCAGGTGGTTTTATTATTCACTAGCTGACATGCCCGGAGTTGCGCGGGATAACATTGCATTATTCGCAGGCCAAGTGACACATGTCAAAAATTCTGTTGTAAATATATAAAGAATCATTTTTTAAAACAAATCCAGTAGAATATGGGTGACAGTCCTTATAAACCCCATTTACATAGCAAAACTCCTTAAAAAACACGATTACATTAAAAACAGCAGTCGTTAAAAATTCCTTTTATTAGGATAAAAATAACAGTAAATAAAAAGCAACATTTAAAGGAAAACATTCATAAAAATCGCCATTAGAGTAAGGGCAACAGCTACTAAAATACAGATGTGCATCAGGACAATAGTACGGAAGAAAAGCGTTATTTTGAAAGGCAAATAAACATGCGCAATTAAGTTAAAAAATGTTCAGTAGCGAATCAATACTGACGTGCGAAGCATAAGTTGAAAGAAGGACATAACTAAATACTGTCCAAATGGCGCCAAATACGCAGTACAAGAAATAACTAAATGCTAGAAAACAAATCACTAAAATCTGGAATCAATCAAAACCGCCACGTAAAAAAAGTTAAAATAATGTAGAAGATCACAAAATTGCAATATATTAAAGGCAGCAAAACGCACATTCCCCAAGATCGTGCAGCGTAAATCACGTACTGAATTGAATGACAATAATATTGTTTGGCGTGGTTTGAAAAACTAACACAGCTTAAAATAATATATTGAGAAAAATAATTAACTGCATGGGGAAAAAGTTATCACCTCTTGGCAAATATTTAAATTCCATCAAAAAATAAGCGATATCGAACGTCTTCTAACCTAGTAAATGTATGCAACTTAATCAAAAAAAAAAAAAAAAATCAATAGCTTTACTGTAACAGAAATCATCTATTTGGCGACAAAAGTACTCTTCATTTCGGCGAAACTACTCAAATTGAGCGAATAAATTCGGAGGTAATTTAAGCCTCGTTTTAAAATTCGAAAACTTCTTAAAATGAAGACGATAGAAAAAATAGACGTTCAAGAAGACGATAAGAAGACAATTAGAAATTAACTATGATAGCTTGCCACATGGTTCTACTAAATCATAAAAATTTCTAGCAGGAAGAGTTAAATTATTTTAATGTGTTTATCTTAACCCTGCTGTTCTGTTTGCAGTTACAACGCACACGTACTGTTCGGGTCTATATGACCCGTGGAATGAATACTCACTACAGAGGTGGTATATTTTCCCTGTTTTTTCATAATACCCTATATATAGATAAAATAAACATATTTTAACAGAATTCACTTGATATAAAGTTAGAAATACATATCCTGAGGTACTATTGTAAGTATAAATATGATAATTATTTTGTAAAACATTAAATGAAAGAAAATTTCTACATGGAACCTCTTTTTTATTTATAGTATGGGCAATAATATGATTATATGTACTTTGAAGTAGTGGTTTTACAATTTTGGCGCAATATATTTGTTTATTATTTTGACTTGATTGTTTGAACTTGCATGGGACTCACTTATTTCTCAGCAGTAAATAAAAAGTGGGAATTCAATTTTTTTTTTGCATTGTATTTTTTCAACTATATTGCGAGATTCCTCAATTCTATAGGGATGTTACATTACCTGAAAGTGTAGAGAAAATAATTACTTTCCAAGTTTTAGCAAAAAGAACCTTTTTCTTTTTTTGCCTATTTGTTTTCCTTCCATATGTTGTTTATAAATTTCCAGAGAATAAATGCGCTGCAAGACCAACAGTCCGGCATGTTATAATACGTAACCCTTTTCTAGCAGTTTCTACTTCTTTTACAAGTATATTATGAACTGAAAAGTTGATCCAAAGTAATTCCAATGGCTATAATGGCATTACAATCTAAAATAAGCTTGAATATAGCTTGAAAAGCTGTAAGATCCATAATTTTTCTTTCTTCTCCATAAACCTTTGCTTTTTCAGTGTTTGTCATTGTAATGACTTTATTATGAATGGTGGAATTGAATATGCTTTTAAATGTGCTGTTTTATCATTATTTCTCTATTCACATGATGTTGAATATTTAGTAATATCTGGAGTTGTTTTATTACATTCTCTGAATTAGGCAGCCAAAACGATTACAGGTGAATAAACGACCAGTTTGTTGTTGGTGTTTTGACTGAACATACTCTGATCTAAGAATTGATATAGGTAAATGATAATACCATATTATCACCGTCAGTATTAAAAAAAAATTAACTTTCCCCACTGGTAATGGTTTCCCACCTCAGAAGTGTTTTCTATGTTACTATCACATTTTATCACAAGTTCATTTCGCTGCTAATATTTTTATTCGTCATTTTTAGTATTTTCATAGTAGCACTGAATCATGCTCTCATCTAATACGACACAAACTAGTCAAAGTGGACAAATGCCTCACACCATCACCTAAATTGAGTCACGTAGTACTACGTGTCAAATCAACTGATCGGAAAAACCACATCATTTAATATTGACAGACCTTTGATCTTTTGTGAAACTCATTTGACCACTTAACAGTATTTGCTCTTATCACTTCCTGTTGAATTAGTACGACACCAAGTCATTTTTTACATAAAATTATTGAAAAAATAGGTTCGGGTCATTACGACCCGAGCAGTACATTGATACAAAATTAAAAAACACACAGTAAATAATTAAATTAAATAAAATCCTTTTTTGAGGAATGAGAGAATACCTTAACTTACAAAGTCACTAAATTTCAAGCAATTATCTCAAAACAGTAAATTTTTATGAAGTGTTAAAAAACGTTTCGGGTCAAATAGACCCGAACAGACCAGCAGGGTTAATTAACAGTTGTCAAGTTAGAAATCCGAATAAAAAAATGCTTTTAAATAAATTAAAGAACACTCTTACAGCTATGATTAAAGAATCTGCTATGGAACTTGACACCCGTTAGATATCAATTCTTTTCTAGCCGACACCAACTACTCCGGAGGCAGTTTTTGTTCTATCGAACTTGGCATTTTTTAACATTTATGTTTTGTTGTGATATAGATTACCGGTTTCCAATCCTAGTTTACGAAAAGAGCTACACTGCTAGAAATTTCATCATGAAATTACGGTTAAATAACCGGCATCAGTCTGTCCATCTCATTCACCGTTAAACTTACGGTTTGGAACATTTTTCTACCTTTACGGGACCTAAACCATTTCCAATCAGCTTGGTTAAAAAGTTGTAAATACAAAAGTTTACGGTTTTATAATCATTTACAAAATGGTTTCAAAACAAAATTTTTACCGTTTTTCAGCCATTTCGAGGCGAAGAAACCGTAAACGAAGCGTGCGGGAATCGAACCCGGGTGTAAGGTATACCATCCTTGTGCTCTAGTCATTCTGCCATCTACACCACTTAAAGCGGCCGTTTATTTATAAATAAATCTTCTTTTACAACAGGTAAACTGCCTTAAAAGGGAGATTTCAGTTTTTGATTGGATCCAAAGTCATTTTTGGTCTAAATTTACTGTAAATTGACGAAAATCATTTTATTTGCTGCAAAAATTAAAATACAAACGAGCTTCAGCAGCTCAAATTATGGGTTAGTTCATTCGCAAACAGTTCGGGAATCCGATGTTTCCAATTTTTGATTTACGTGTGTATGTGTTTCTATTTAGTAACCTCTGCTTACGCCACTTTTTTTTTTCTTCTTCTTTTATGTACACGTGCATATTTGAACTGATAACTCTTTATTCATATTTTAACAACAACGTACCACCGGTAAGGTTTCACAACCAAGATGGACGCCCGATTCTTATTGAGCGCTTGAAAATTACTGATTTTTGATTTTTTTCACAATCAGCGGTTTGAGTAGCATCCTTTTAATGGTTATTCAACTGTTGTAATTAAATATGGTAAAAGAACAATCAAATAAATGGTTATTTTACTATTTTCTTACGGAAATTTTTAACAGTGTGTAATAATCGTATTTTTACTCATTTTCAGGGTGAAATGGGAGACATAGAAAAGAAGAACAAAGGAAAATGAGTTGGGCAATCTTAATGTGTCCTAAATGCAAAATGCCAAATACGGAGGGAGGGACATGTTACATACGTGGATCAAGATAGGGTTTTGTATTTTACTTGTTCCTATTGTGCAACAAAGAATTAAACTTTTACCTTGATTGGCAATTATTGCTTATTTTTGTTAATAAATATACCGGCCACAAATAATAAAGATCATTAAATCTGTTTAAAATGTTTCAAATTAGTTAATGGCCTAAACTGGAAGGGGCACATTACAAAAACTAATTTCCTCAGTTTTATATAATAAACATTACCGTAAAAAGTTAGGAAAAATTTATTAATGTAACAAACGTTTTAGAATTAGTTAGAAAAAAATTAAAGCGGTTAATGATGTACAACTCTCCACTATATTTACACGGTACCACATCTTCATCATTGCGTGAAAATGATATTTCCTAATAATACAACTGAATTGTAATGAAAGATTAATGTTATGACTTAATTAATATCGCAATTTGTCAAAACGTTTATTGTGAACGCGTTTCATATATGTATGAAAAACATATGAACTTATTCATATTGTGAGCGAAGTACTTCAAATTTGACAATTCTTGTGGAATTGAAATTTATATCTAGTTGTCAATGTATTTACACGCAATCAGTTTGACAGCTCCATTCCTAAGGCATGTCAACAAAGTATCGAAATGCTAACATTGTAAGCAAATAAGGGGCTTTATGAGGCTTATCATTTCGTGAAGTCAAATATCTTTGCAAGACAAAGGGCTTACGAATTTCTCATTTCGAGATTGAGAAATTCAATTTTAATGCGCACAAACTGAAAAAAAATCACCAATACTACTAATCATATGAAATGTATACTGGAAAAACGACCTTAGTCACATACTACTTGATGACCTTTGCTTTCTGTTTTATTTATTCATTTTATAACATAAATGTAAATTTTAACTATACTATAAATTAGATTACAAATTTGAATGCGGGGGTTAAGGGAAAGTAGGCTCGGTATAGTTAAAATTAACATTTATGTTATAAAATGAATGAATAAAACATAAAGCAAAGTTCATCAAGTAGTAGGTGACTTTTTCCGTATGTAGTCGTCTTTCCAGTGGACCCTTCATATATATACAGTCAATTCGCAATAACTCGAAGTCCGATAGCTCAAAAATTACTGTAACGTGTACTTTGTTTTGCTTTTTGTTTTGGTATTTTCTGTACTTATTTTATTTCCATTTTATTCTTTGTATTTTATTTTATTTTTTTGCAATTTTCATATATTTTCACATTTTTATGCACGCTGTTGTCTTTTTTGCTTTGTTTTTATTGATATTCCTTTTTACTTTCTGTACTTCCAACTGCATTCGTTTGTTGCTCTCTTATTGGTGCCTTTCCTACTACTTCTACTTCCACTTCACACTGCCTTTATTTTCATTGGTTTACAGTTAATTCTTAGGCTATATAAGCTTTGTTTTTGTTGTTCTGTCTGCTTCATTTGGATGTTTTGCATCTAGAAGCTCCCTGTCGCATTGAAAAAGGGATTCCAAACAATCCCGAAACATATGTCTGCGTTTTAATGCTCATTTGTGCTTTAATTTAACGTGAAATTTTATTTCTATCACTCTTCACGTTGGACATGCCGCACAATCATACAACATGGGTGCAGACGATTTTCTGCATCTTGAAAATCCACCGACTTGGGCCAGGTTCGGACCTGCAGTCTTGGGCGTCAGAGACCTGCGCCTTATTACTACGCCACCCTGTCGACAATTAGACTCATTAAACCTTTCAAATTGCAAATTTAACGATATTTTTTACTCTGCTATTAATTCAGACGAAAATTGGAATAAACGTTGTTTTGTAGTTTTATACCTGCTTCCTGCATGGTGTTGCCAAATGGCTACAAATGAATTTTTTTATCTGGGTAATTAATTATGAATTCAAATGAAACAAAATTCACCAAAAATATAAACAAACAATCACTCTTTAATTACTAATTTTTTTTTATCGAAAAAAAAATTTTTTTTTGCTGGATGTTGCTGCTTTACTTTAATGTTTTTGGCTCTGAACTTAAATTTTCAAACTAACAAGCATATTTGGAAAAATTTAACTTATGTCGGCATCTAGTGGAAATTTTATGAGCTAATGACATAAATCTAGGCTTATATTATACTTCTTGCAAAAAAAAAATTGTTTCAAAACTGTTATTAAAGCTGGTATGGGAGTAAAAACGTGTGTTGCCAAATGGCTACACTATGCACTGTAGGGTTAATTATTCTCCATATTTCGACGTTTACTACCTTTAACTCAAATTTTTTCAATGATGATTCTAGAAATTTGATAGCTAAAAGAGTGAAAAAAATCAAATCCTATAAGTATTAAAGTAAAAAATCATTTCATTATGTTACAATTCCATGAAAATAGGCTCAAATAGTAGTATTGAAAATAATTTGCGTGGAAAGCGTTCTTAAAAAAAATTTCATTTAAAATTGATATGCTTGAAGCTATGAGATTGCTTTGCAGTGCTTGGAATAATACCGTGTGCAAAACAACAATATGAAACCGTTTCCAAAAGTTTGTTTTCTATAAAAAAAAAAAAAAAGCACCACAGCGAATCGGTGATTATTGAAGATGTTGAAGAAGCAAAATGAGGGCCTCGAACGTTATAAAATTTGACGAAAGCTTCGTGGTTTGCAAGGATGCTTCCGATGAAGAGTCTGTACAGAACACAGAAGAAAATGATGAAAGTTCTAATGAAGAAGAAACATTAAATGTGTCGATCCTTTATAAAATTTGATGAAAAAAATCGCGGTTTGAAGTGATGTTTCTGACGAAGATGGTGAAAGTGCTACTGAAGAAGAAAATGTCTGTTAAATGTCTGTCATTGAAGATGTCTGTCTTAAGCATATCAGAAGCACGGTCTTTTCTTGAAATTCTCCAGAAGTATATAGAGAGTAGAGAGGGAATAGAGACCGCTGTATTTATGCCCCAACAAAAGCTTGAGAATTTTGCTGTTTTACGAGTCACACAAAGTTCCAACATAAAATGACGAACTATTTCAAGAAAATATGAAATAAGAAAAAAATGTATTTATTTTGTCTTTTTATTAACGTTTTAATAAAATTGCACTTATTTTCTTAGAAAAACTACTCAGTTATGTAACATTATTCCTTACTTGTATATTTATTGAAACATCAGAAAGTTTTCACTACTAAAATACCAAAGTTAGGGATACGTAAGTTCCGATAAGTCGAAGCTGTACTTCGAGCTCTCTAGATTCAAGTTATCGAGACGGTATATATGTATATATTAAGAGTAACTACGGGGAGCCAAAAGAGGTGGTCCTTTCCGGGGGACATGCTTTTTGGGGGTCTTGAGGGGTGGCACCCAAAATATAGACAGTTTTTGAAAAATACATACAGTACTTGATTTATAGTTTTACTGATTCTATTTTAACAAATCAAAACTGAAAATAAATGTAGTTTACTGAAAGTAAGACTAAACAAGTAAAAGGTACTTCTGAAGATTTCTTTTCTTTTTGTACTACTCAGGGATCTGGAGCAGATAGTGGAGTATAAGCTTGGAACAGAGGAAAAATGTGAGTTTTCTCGAAACTGGAGCACAGCCGGAGCAAAGAAATTTGAGATCAATAATATAATCTATGAAGATTATTCAGAGGGCGAAGTTTAGCTGCAGCGGATCCGGAGCAATTTAGAAGTCGGATCGGAACAACTGAAAAGCGTGGCTGCTCCAGATACCTGCCACAAACTACGAAACTACAAATTTATGCAACACAACGTTTTTTCTTTGGGAGGGGGGAGGGAATGACATACCTCGGGTGAAACCCATGCTACGAGCGCCACTGTATATATATATACAGAGAGTATATATATACAGGTCCAAAAAAGTATACACTAGTTGACAGTGAATATCTTTATTTTAAACATAATTTTTAAATTTTGATAATCTGTAACAAGATTGTAAAATGTACTTACAATTACATGTGTTTAAAGTGACCCTTATTATCAGCTAAACATCAATCTCAGATCTCTTCCTATGCACATCCTGAACAGTTCCACCGTTATCGAATTTATCGCGAATACTAGCGATTGTTAGGCGTGTAGGGGGATTAGGTCCGTACATATTATACCACTGGCTTTGCTCTTCTGCCATGTTCTCGTACTTCCAGTACCAGTTCAATACCGCCTTGCGTTGCTCGAACGGCAATTTACTTCCGCCATGATTAGTAACGAACTGGCATCTGTTAATGCTTGAATATATACATATATATATAAGAGTAAGTCAAATGAAATCCGGAAAACTGCTATTGGAAAACTAAAACTCTCTTATTACGATCAGACCTCCCCCCCCCCCCGTATGCGTGGGCTTGGACTGTCCCTCCAACTTATATTCGTACCGCGACCCACAAACGGGACTTCCCAATACTGGCGGCCGCTGTGAAGGAGTGCACCTTATCCGTCTTCTACACAGTAAAGGGGAAAAACTGATAGAAATCCATCGACGCATTTGGGCACAGTATGGGAAGAAATTCAGTAAAAATAAAAACAAAGAATTAATAACAAAGAAATTCAGCAGTGCCACAAAACGTTTAGCGTGCGCGCTGACGCCAGGCCAGGCACTTTGTGTTGTGATTATTCGGGATTATACAGGTCGCCATCGATGACATTGAAATGCAATTACAGGCCAGTCAGGAAACAGATCACTTCGCTCTGCTCTTCTTTGGTGCATTCCAGCAGACAGGCTGCAATATTTGAAACTCACGCATCTAGTTGCTGGGTCACGTAGACTCTCGGGACCAATGCCAATTGATGGCGGGAGAGTTCACGAGCATACGCACCAAGGTCTGACTATAATAGGAGAATACTTAAATTTTCTTTAGCAGTTTCCTCTTTTTATTTGACTCACCCTCGTGTACATATATATATAAAAGTACATTAAATTTAATTTCTTGAATTATTTTTATAAGCAGATAAAATATGAAATGTTCACTTATAGTGTTCTGAATTGATTCGAGGTAATACCGAATGCCACGAGTGATTAATGATGCTAAGCCATTTTTATGATTATTGAGGATTATGGGAATAAAAGTGAGAAATGTGCCTGAATAATTTATTATCTGAGATATTTATAAATATTACAGTGCTACTAGAAGATTTCTTACACACATTTATGCAATATTTTCAGTATTTGTCATGTATAAATAGGATAATAAGGATGGAAAACATTAAAAGGATAAAATAAATAATAAACGTTTGCATTAAATTTTTTTCTATATGAAATAAAAAAATAAATAAATACATAAATCTATATTATATATATATGCAAAATGTTCCAGTTACGTTGCTTGGGTTATATAGTCCAAAAATCTATCTCTACGGCACATATTTATCAAGAAAAATGCTAGCAATGAATAAGACCTCATATTTAGTTTGCAAGGTAGATGAAATCCCGTATTATAAGAAATTGAATTAATTACATTTTCAAAAAAAAAAAAGAGACGTGCATAAGTATGCTTCTCACCTTCTCATATAAACAAGACAGTAACCAAACAATATGTAATTATTTTCTTATCCTTCTTGGACATGTTCCTTACTCTGGATTGAGGAGTTTGTATCCTACCACCTGAAATCTAACTATTTACTTGAGATATTTATTCCAGAATAGAAACGACACTTGCTTTATTTAGAAAACATTTTTCAAAATCTTTAACCTAATTAGCAAACAACCAGCTTTATTTCCATTAAATACCAATTAAAGTACAAAAGCGGTGTCTTAATGAACATATAATGGAACTTAAATAGTATAATCAATACTGACTGCTAAAGGAAGCGATTGGTGCGTTTGTCGCTTTGATAGCTCAAAGAAGCAAATTTAGAAGTGATGTCGCTTTGAAGATATTTCTCAATTAAAAGGCTCAAGAGGGGTTTTTTAAAATCATCATAAAAAAATGTGCTTTTTAAAGATTGAACAAAGCGCTAATCAATGTAGAATTCTTAACATCGCCAAATAACTGAAACTACGGGCGGATAGAGTAGGGAGGCTATTACCACCTCCGAGGGTCAGATATATTTTTAAAACTGTACGAATAATAAGGTAAAATTTCATACTGTACAGTAGCGTGCAAAAGTTTCGGGCCACCCTGATTTTTCTATTGAGTTGATATTTATTTTTTATTCCTCCACTCGTTCATTGTCCGAAACATATGAGAAAGTTAGAATATACAAAGAAACATCAAATATTACATTGGTTCATTCCATATTCTACGTGTACTACGTAAAATGACTTTCGTCGGTGTGCAAAATATTGGGCCACTTCTCGCCGCGGCTCTGTACTCCCGGTTTGTTTACATTTTAGGCTCGCTGGTTTCAAAAAATGCTACACAAAGGAAAATTAGTCTTCTTGTGGCGACGATGTAGAAACACACTAATATTCAGGTTCGTGAAATCGTTGAGAAACTTTCTTCAGAAGGAAAAAGTTCACGTTTCATTGCAATTGCTTTATCTGTCGGTAAAAGTACTGTTAATCGTATTATTTCTAAGTATAAAACAACAAACTAATCGTGTGATAAAAAACAGAGCAGTAGGCCGAGAAAAACTTTGAGTCATGTCGACAAAATTATAAGAAGAAAGTGTGTTGTCGACCCTCGAAAAAGCACAGCCGATATTTCACGAGAATTACGAAGTGAAAATCTACCCGATGTTAGCCAGAAGAATGCGAAGAATCCCTGCAATTTTTGTTAATAAATGAAAAAAAAAAAAAAGGATTTGTTTTCCTCTGGTGTTACCTAAATAAGCGACCAGTGTCTCGACGTCTGAAGGCTGTAGGGATGATTGGACGGATTGGCGTCAAGAAACCATTAATTAGCAAAAAGAATAAGAAGGCTAGGTAGGATTTTGCGAAAAAATATGAGCACTGGACGGCATCGGATTGGTGGAAAGTGCTATTTTCTGATGAATTGAAATTTCAATTGTTTGTAAGTGATGGTGGGAAATACGTAAGACCACCAACAAGATACCAGATATAAAGTAAGGTATCAAACTCCACGGTGGTGGAAACATCAAAGTTTGGGGAGCATTTTTTGCTGATGGCGTTGGTCCGCTGGTGGAAATTCACGGCAATATAGATGCTGCAATGTACAAGAACATTCTGCTAGACCATATGCTTCCATTTGCAACGAAAAATTTGCCTCGTGGTTGGATTTTTAACAAGATAACCATTCAAAACAAACTTCGCATCTTGTGAAAAAGTTTCTTCAGAGCCGAAAAGTCCGTTTCCAGCCTGGGTACCGCAGTCACCGGACTTAAATCAAATGGAACATTTGTGGCAAGACCTAAAGGTTCGTGTTGGAGCGAAAAATCACTCCAACAAGCCGGAATTGTGGACATTTGCGATAAGTGTGGCAGAAATTGCCAAAAGAACAAATCTCGCGCTTAATCGACTCAATGCCTCGTCGGTGTGCTGCAGTCATTACTGCTAAGGGCATGGCAACAAAGTATTAAGTCGAGTAAAGGAATGCAAGACATTTAACCCCGATTCTCCTTTATTCTTTTTGATTTTTTTTAAAGGCAGTATGTGTCCCGATACTTTTGCACAGTCATTTATAAAGAAATGTTGAACAAATAATTATTAGAAAGTAATATCAATGTATATAACTAAGGCTCGACCGATGCATCGGCGCCAATTGTTCAAGAAAGTTGCCATCGGCCATCGACATCGGCGGCCGATGTTAACTTTAGAAAAACATGGGCCCATCGGCCTTGAAAAACATCTAAAAGCCGATGCAAGGCCGATGTTTTTCGGAGGGACAACTTTCCAGAAAACATTCTGTCTTTAACTTTCTTTTTTCTAGATAGCTAGATTTCTATTTCCATACAATAACACGCAGCACATCAGTTGAAAAAAAGCACTAAAATAATGTCATTCTACAAAGTATTTGATGAAAAATTTGGAAAAATAGTTTAAGCGATCGCTGCCCGAAAACTTTCATTATTAAAATTATTTCTCTTTGCGCAGAATGCTCGCGAAATAGAATATGTTAAAGTAAAAGTTATTAGGCGTCTTATGAGTGCTATTTGTTTTTTGTGCTAGATTAGTTTGCTCAGTTTGTCCGTTTTTCGTTTAATAATGACTTAGTGCATTAGATGTCATTGTGCAATAATCTTATACCATCTGCTTTTAGTTTGTCATGTTTCTTATTATTCCGAAATTGTAAACAATACAAAGTCAACTCAATCAAATAACGATAATAATTTTAATTTTTACCAGCGTAAACGTTTTTCTCTTAGAGTTTTTTTTTTTTTTTTTGCTTCGATCCCAAGTGTTAGTTTTTCTGCAATTGGGCAGCAATCTCGTTGCATCTGCTTTTCGTGTGCGGTTATTCTCATTATTTTATTTTTAGTTTACAACATAGAAAATATTGGTCAAAAATAAGAAAAAATTTCCGTTATAAATGTTTATTGATCGAAATTTTATGTGACCAAGTTCGACTTGCAATTTTTAAAAATTGAATTCTCAAAATGCAAGTTCGTGCGACAGGACTTAATAACATCTCAACAAAAATACTAAAATTTCTTTATTTTCAAAGATTGATCAATGCATATTTTTTTTTTCAAAATACATCTTAACTTTTTTTATACGATAATTATTTGAATCTTCCCCCGTTCATACTTCGTTTTTTTAGCGCTTTTTTATTTTTTGTTTCTTTGATGCCACGTGTTAGACAGTTGACATTTTTCTGCTATTTTACAACAATCTCGTTGCATCTGCTTTCAGTTTAGAATAGTTCTTGTTATTTTATTGCTAGTTTACAACATAGAATATATTGATAAGAAATATGAATCAATTTTTCAGTATAAATGTTTATTGATCAAAATTTTGTGTGTTCAAGTTTGACTTGCAATTTTCAAAAATTTATTTCTTGAAAAACGAGTTCGAGCGACAGGGTGGAATAATACCTTAATAAAAATGCTACAATTTCATTAATTTAAAAAATTGACAACGTATGTATAAATATATATACACTAGCTGCGAAGCCCGGCGTTGCACGGTCTATCTTAAATTATATTTTGCAAATACAGCGATGCCTCATGAAAATGCTAGAAATGTTGATTATTAATTTTTTGATTTGTTTAACAATGGCAACTGCATTGGTTTGTTTGTTCACACGGCAACTGTAACAAACAGTCATCATCTGGGTCAAATAAAATTAAAGTTAATAAAATACTTTTTATAAAAAACAGAACCGACTTCAAATTATAAATTGCACTAAAAATAAAAAATAAATTCATTCTTTAAACAACGTCGATGTGACTTTTAAACATAGTTTTAGAAGTCGGTGCAAAATTAGGATAGATAAAATCTTTTGTAATCATACAAATATATATATTTTCGCAGAATTAGCAACAGTTCCAATATGAAGTAGCAAATGGTATAATGGTAATTAGACTGTCGTAATATTGCACCGACTTCTAAAACTATGTTTAAAAGTCACATCGATGTTGTTTAAAGAATGAATTTATTTTTTACTTTGTAGTGCAATTTATAATTTGAAGTCGGTTCTGTTTTTTATAAAGAGTATTTTATTTTATTCTTTTTAGTGTAAATATATTTTGAATATAAATACTCTATTCTTTAAAAAATCCATATCAAAGGGCAACACTTCTTTGAATTAATGGCAATAAAAACTAATCATTTGTATCATAAATTCCTTTTTAAAGTCGATTTTAGCAAACAAACTGATTGCATTAATTTTTGCTACAGAGAAGCCTTCAGTCAAATTCTTGCTGTAATTTCTTTTAATATTATAGCCCATGACAACAAACATGTTTTTAACAATGACTTTCATATTTATCAATACATTTCCCAACAAAGAAAAATCAAGCCACGCCTTTCCAATTAAAATAAAAAATACTTATTTTTCACCCGTAACATTTTTTCTAAAAAACAAATGTAGTCAAATTGATTTTCAATATTTGAGTTAGACGACCCTCTATCGATTAAAGAAAAAATCATCAAAATCGGTTCATTTAGTCGAAAGTTATGGATGAAAAAACAAAAAAAGTACTACATTTCTGCCCATGCCTTTTTTTCTGATTATCGAATATGGTGAAACGAAGTTACGACACCTATGGGAAACCACCCTCGATCGATTAAAAAAAGAATCATGGAAATCGGTTCATCCGGTGAGAAGTTATGAGTGGACAAACAAAAAAAAAAAAAAAACGACATACATACAGTATGAATGTATAACCTCCTTCCTTTGTGAAGTCGGTTAATTACCGTGGAAAATTTTTTCAAACAAGAGCGAAAAACGCTTATAACTTCTTTTCTAGTTAATTTAGAGGCTTCCAATTTTAGCACGAAGGACAAAAATCCTTCTAGGATAGTTTTTTACGGGCTTTTCAATGGTATAAAGCTCGAAAGAATGTGACAAATTCTTCCGTTGAAAAGGACTATTTTATGCAATTTTCGGAACTCCGCTTCAATTGGTCTTAGCGTGATGATATATAGCCTTATAGCCTTCCTCAATAAATGGGCTATCTAACACTGAAGGAATTTTTCAAATCGGACCAGTATTTCCTGAGATTAGCGCGTTCAAGCAAACAAACTCTTCAGCTTTATAATATTAGTAAAGATATTTTAAAAATAAATCTTATTTTTTATAAACGATCACGTGTATTTCAGAAGATTATTTGTCAACAGAAAACTGTTGGTGCTCAAAATATTGGTTTATTTCGGTGACCTTACATTGTGTTCATGAAAATATAGATAACATGTCATGTATTTCAGTGTAAATTTTCAACTCACAAGCAAAAAAAAAAAAAAAGCTAATAAGATTAGTTCTCAAGATCCAGCATTCACTCGTAATGACAAAAAAATCTCACGTCTATGTTTTTAAAGCAATATTCAGTATTTCTTGGTTATGAATAGGGGGGTGTTACTGCGAGCGAAGTTTTTTAATATTTTATTTTTATTTTAGAAAAAGAGTTTTTTAGTTAAAATAACTTCTATAATGAAAAATAAACATATAAGGTAAATGACCTGATAGTGAACACTTCGCTAGTAGTGGACACTTAGATCTTTAAGCTCCTAAAATAAACGAATGTAACATTAAACTTGAATGAAATTATCAGAATCTATAGCGAATGATTCCTGGTGCTGTTTAATAGAACTAAAGTTGGCGTGGAGCATCTATGCAAGTAGATGGATCATAATATTTAATAGCTGCCTCCACAACGGTCACATTTGCTGCCCTTTACTAAAGCCGATTAATAAGAAGGTGATGGATTTGGAGAAAATATATGGGAAAAAAGCGTGACATTTATGAATGGTCACTTGGTCTTTTTTAAAAAATTATTTCTCCAAGTTAACAGCATAAAATAGATGATATTAATTTCTGTGCACTACTAATGCAAATACTTGTCTTATAAATGTCCACTATAGATACAAATTAAGCGTTTAGTAAATTTGACGTAAAACTCCTAATTTTTCATCAAATGACATTTTATAGGTAATTATTTTTTAGAGAAATAGTTGGCGATTAAGCTAATTATGCAAATATTGATGTAAGATGTAAGTCCCTTGAAAAAATTTTGCCACGTAAAAGAGTGCGAAAATTTTCTTAACTGTGTCCACTACCGGGTCATGGTCATTTACCTTAATCGTTCCCGCTTTTCTTTTAAAAACGGGGGGGGGGGGGGATTATGAAAAAAATCTGAGAGGAGGGGGTTGGCCATTTCGTTAAAGATACAAACCCAGCTTATTTGTTAGCTACACTTGGCATTTGCAGTGCAGGTGTTATACAGAGAAAATGTTGATGGAACGGGAATAAGACCCGATCTAATCCAATACATGTTGAGTTTTTTTTGTAAAGATAACAAAAAATAATTAAAAATCCTCTTATACAGCATTTTATATTTTTTTAACCTCAAAATAGTTTAATTACTTTATAAGAATTGCGAGTGATTTTTTTAGTTTTAATTATTATGTAAATTTCCCCAAAACAGTTTTACGGTGCTTGAATAATGAATTTATGTTTTTATAAACATAAAAATAAATAAATGATTTAAATGACATTTTTGACAAGCATTGTACACGTTTTAATGGTTTAAAGCGACTTTTTTTACCATTGGCCATCGATATCGGCCGATGGAAGAGAAGAATAATCGGCAATCGGCGATCGGCCTATCTCGGAACAATCGGCCAACAATCGGCATCGGCCCATCGGCCAAAAAATGCCATCGGTCGAGCCCTATATATAACTCATTCCTTTCAAATGTAAGTGAACATCTGCTAGAATCGATCGTTTATATTTCTTTCACCATCGTATTTATGTGCAATATGTATGAAAAATAGGATGGCCCGAAACTTTTGCACGCCACTGTATACACTTTTATCCAACATTTTTCGGAAACAAAAAAAACTCAAAAAGAAAAATCCAGCACCTGAGCCTGTCTCAAATATAATCATTTAAAAACTGAAGCATTTCTGTTTTTTGGAGAAAAAAAGAATGCGAAGAATCCATGCAATTTTTGTTAATAAATGAAAAAAAAAGGATTTTTTCCCCTCTGGTGTTACCTAAATAAGCTACACTTTTCTATTTTTCGTTTTGTTTTAGGTATTCGTGAGTAAAATGTTTTGATTTTACCTTGTATACTTACTATTTATATAAATCGTATTACATATTGAATGAGAGAAAACGACAGCATATATCTGTGAAAATAATTCCTTGTGATAAACCAAATTTACAGGGACGCTATTGTTATATAAATATCTATAGATTTTCTTTGAGGGATCTTCGGGTGGCACAACAATATCTATGTTGTATTCCAGTTCAACTCACAATAGTGATAGAATATAATGTGATAATCATTTGAATCTCGGGAGATAACGGTACAGTTCCACCAGGCAAAAAAAAAAAAAAAAAATAACTTCTGAATGGCAGAGTTCCAAGAAGAATCCATTCATGTTCAATGGAGAAACTACTCGTCTAAGGAACGTGCCGCATTCTGTCCTCATTTTGGTTCCTTTATAATACATGATTTCTTCCAAGCTGATGCTGTATGCTACTTTGTAAATTGTGTTGCTTTAAAAAAGATAATCAGACATTCTGATTCGCGTGCTAAAAAGCGCACCTGCGAAACGAACTTCTCTAGAACTCGAATTGATTCGTTCTCTTCTGCCATGCGCAGAAGCGCCCAGGTGTCAGAATTTCGTGGTCGAACTGTACTAACAATATCTTTCAATGCGTGTGTGTTTCCCCCCTAACTTTGTTTCACCACATCCATTCGATCTTCTAACAATGTTTTTCCCAAATTCCATACGAAAATGAATTTGAATCGGAAGATTTTTTGTACAACTGCAACACTTTCACAATTGTAGTTTTGGAGTTAATTTAGTTCGATTAAACGAAAATTTTCAAAATTTTCCCTGTCCCATTTAGTTTTAACTACCCTGCACTATTTACTTGATAAAAAAAACATTAAATCCGTTTTCTCCCCTCTTTTAATACTCTTTACGAGAAAGTTCAAACCAATTTGTTTGGATAACGAACTTCAGCATATTCTTTGCTTCTTTTCCTTAATGTCAAAAATAGTAAAAATAGAAATGAAATTGATTTGTGTGCATCATTTTTTAGAGCTAATTTGTTTAAACAACATGAGAACTCAAAAATCCTGATTTTTTAGCTATGACCTTGTTGCACTAAATGGCGCAGACGCAATTTTACACAAATATATATAGACATACATGTATCTACTATATATCTACCATATATGTTGAAAGTTATGAACTGATATGAAGCGGTATCCTGTTACTTAGTTTATAATAAATCATGAATAAGATGAATTGATAGCGGTTTCATTTGTTATAAAACATTGTATCAATATATTTCTCTTTGTTTAAACCGTTATCAGGATGAAAGTCGTTTCAAGAAAAAAACAAAGCTTCATATCATGTTGCTTGAAGCGCGTAAGACACAACTAATGACAAAATAATTCCTTGCATTTTCTTTTTCTCAGATGAAAAAGCTGTCAGCGATATCAGTATCTCAACATCCATTATCGATTTGCTCACTTCTCGTTCTAGTTATCAGCAACGACACATCTAATTGCAAAGCTCCTATTACATTGAATTGGCGTGAGATGCGTTATTAAATAGCTCACTGCCAATGGAAAGACAATAAAAGTGTCCTATTTGTTCACATGTCAGAACATCACATTCCATTTGGACGTGTCTCTAATAGCTTTTAACAATATCGGAGATGAAAGTGGTAGTTATTGTGTTTTTAAAGGCGCAGACGTTTTCAATCTCAATGTAGTTTTTTTTTCTCTCATAATTATACATTATTTAGAAATGTTTTTAATGAAATTAATGCCATTTCAGTTATTATTATTTCTTAACTGTATTATGTTATTAACGTGTTTTGACAACAGAGAACTAATGCTTGACTATTTCCAAGCGAAGTTTTAATTGTGAAAAGCTTTAGAAGTAACACATACGTTTATTTGAATCCACTACTGATTTTTTAAGTCTCATAAATAGATTCAAGCAAAGTAATGAAAAAATAATGACTCGATACAATGAAATTCATTATGAAATTTAAGAGGTAGCTTTACACCGGCTCACTCTTTGACATATTAAATCAAACTAATGAAATACACTTTACAATTCTGCATTTTATTTTGCCTTGTTAAGTAAATTATCAAAGGTCCTTTCCATATGAATGACATAATTATTTTTCAAGCAGTAAACGAATGAATATAGTCTCAGAGTAGGAAAATATATAGTTTACATTCAACGCATTTTGAAATGCAGTTAAATTCCAAAACAAAAGAAAAGACATGTGTTTGATTTTATTGTAAAAATTACTATGCGTGGGAACTCGTTTAATTAACCTTTCACAGCTTCCTGTCACTATAGAAACCAACAAATATTATTTATTCAGAAATTTTAATGAGTCTTCATATTTTTACATGAACCATTTATAATTTTTAATCACAATAGTATGTTTACAGGGTAATTTTTAGTTACACTTTACTATACAAAATATTTTAAAAAGGAAAAATAATCAAAGTTAGCTTATGGATAATAAGCTTTGTGTTTTATTAATGACATTTCAGACACGTTGGAAGATTTCTAGGAATTTTAATAAGATAATTGAATTTGTATATTGCTTCATAAATCACTAATTCTGTATAACGAACCAATAAAGACAATACATGGCATTTAAAAAGTGATTTTCTCTACCAACGTTCCAAATCATTTTCCATAAAAGCTTCTAAAATTAATCTACTACTACTCGTTTTCAGAATATTTTATATCAATGTTTTTTAAAAACTACGACAAAAAGTAGAAGTAAATGAAATTTGTTTTTAGTAAGTGTAAAAAGCCAAATATTATGCACAATTTCCTAAGCACAAAATTAAAAATTCAATAAATATTCTTGGAATTATAATGGAATTAGGTAAAAATAAAGCGATTCATAATTTTTTTACAGCAAAGTAAGATAAACCAAACTTTAGTTGCAATCTGTTAAATATAATAATTAATAAGCATTTAAGAAAATACAATAAAAATAAAGGCACTCGCAAGACTCATCAAATTACAGTACATTTTCATATGCTATGCAAGAGAAAAAAAGCACCGAATACTAAGAAAAATAATACATAGAAAAATAGTGTACACAATGAGAGCGAATATCAGTATTTCAATTCAAGTTTATACAGTTTAATAGAGATAAAAATAATTAAAAAAATATTCCAGTTTTAATCTTTTTTTAATATACTTATTATTATAGTTTGATTGCTTCAAAAATTTAAAAATATATTTGGTAAACACCTCATATACTAATGAAAATATTGTTTCAAGTTCTAATGATGTATTATATGTTTAAATTGCGTTAGATTGAATTTTCGTATTAATAGTTTAAATATTAAAATTTTTCAAATAACAAGTAAGTTAAAATTCTTGCTTTTAATTACTTTTTTCATACCGTTTTTTGATAAAACTTTTTAAATAATTTGAAAAAAATGTGTACATTTCTAACGAACGGCATACTTCTAAAAAAAAATCGACATGTTTAGCTACAAATTAAGTAACGCATGATTAAATTGTGCGGGGAATTTACCATTTTTTAAAAATGATTACTAATATTCGCATTATTGAATGAGATGCTTCCTTTTATCAGAACTGCATAGAAAAAATATGATTAATATAAGTGATGATCCCTGTATTTCCCGGAGTAAACTAAAGGCGGAGTAATTTATGTATAACTACTCTTGTGTAATTGAATTACGTATAGTTAAATCTTAAAAGTGTGTATAACTTATTGTTTTTTTATTATAGTTTTTTCAGCATAAAACTTAAGAGCATGTGCGAATTTTTTTAAGAAACATTTTAATGTTTTTAAAAATGTAGTGTTCTCTAATGTATAGTATCCTCTTAACGTTGATCATTTATTACATATGTCAGATTGGAAACCATTATAATCTATGGAGTAATTGTAAACGCTAACCTCAATTTACGCTAAGAGCTTATTGGATGCATCGCAGTTATTCCAGTGCTGTGTGTGTTTCATTATTTCCAATGACCATTAATTTCAAGTATGTGCAGGTACATCTGTTTGATTTGCAACCACTAAGTGCACTAAGCAAGATTAATTTACCGATTCACAAGTCTTGTTTATTTCAGTTTATATTATGCACACATATACACACACGTTATAAGAAAATGCTTGCTCATATTTTTACCACTGTGTGAGGACGTGAAAAAATAAATACAAAAGAGAAAGAAAGCATTTAGTTTTTCTGCAATAGTTGTGCAATGTGTATTCCATATGCGGCAATCACATGTTCAAAAGTAGTAGGGTGGAGTTAAAGGGCGCATATTCACAGTGGGAAGCAATGTGAATAATGCTACTTGAGCGTGATTGTCCAAAAATGTCTTCAAGAGTCAATCTAGAGAACTTCAAAGTGTCCTTATGTTTGAATGGGCGAAAAGTCGAAGAATCCTGAACATACGTTTTGTTTAACCCAGTTTTGTTAAACAAGATTTCTAGATTGCTGCACTTTTAATTTGATAAGGCACGTATTTTTTAATAAGCATCTCCAAACGACGTGCATGCACATTTTCTGGATAAGTCTCACCCTATTAACTAACTTATTTGTCAAAAATCTTCTACTTGAAAAAATAAAGAAAGATAGTTCTTCATAATTCGTAATTATTCCTGTACTGAAGCGCTTTGGTTATATACATTTAGATATTCTGAATGTGCCTTCATATCTATGGCAGGATGCAATTCGTTCTGCTGTGTATACCATAAGGTTTGTTGTTTTTGCAAATACCAACTGGATATCAAACCTGCCCTCGCAGAGGGGGTCATAAATTAAGGCAGACAAGGAGTCGCCTTCCGTTTGAGCACCTCAAAGTTGGAGTACTACCACCCTTATGGTACCAAGGGTCAAGTACGACTTGGCTCAAGAATTATGCGGATGTCACCAGATGGCGCCAACTTCCTTTTTAGACCTCAGACTGAAGGGAAGGGAAATTCCCAAGCCTCCGGTACCCTTGGAACTGCCTCGGTACTTCAGGGTCCACGGATTTTACATGCGCGTATCCCCTAATGAACATGATGGATGTTCAGCGGGTCTGATTTTGAACAACGGGCCTTCCGACGAAACCCAACATCCAAATCACAAGGCTACCCAGGCGTTTCTAAGCTGTTGAAAGATGATTTTTCCATTTTCAAACCTAAAACCTTTTTATACAGAACGCGATTGTATAAAAAAAATTTCGCCTAAAACAAATGCTCTTCAGACTACCAAATTGGAGTTATTCTTCTTAACTTTTATGTTTTGGCATTGATGAATCGACTATCTATATTTGAACTTGACTGAATCCTTCATATTATTCTTTTAACGTGTGAGGGCATTTAATTTCACGCCTATTAGTTTATTCAATAAATGCCGGATCTATTCCGCTTTTCTCTGTGTTGACATTGCCAAAGAGAAGTTCGTAAGCTATTGAGAAATTCTCGAATAATTTGATATCACGGTGCATACCATGCGTATATCAGTTATTTTCATGTAAAAATGACATATTGGTGGAAAAGTTGAGGTACTGAAGCATAATAAGCCAAAACCACTTTCGAGCTTTAGCTCTACTCATATTTCTAACACTCTACGTATATTTTTAAGTTCTACTTTTATTAATTTTGACTTAGCAACCTAATGCATACTAAAACGCTATCGCTTATAATATCTATTTGAACATAGCAAAAATTTGAATTTTCCCAAATAGTTTCATAATAGTGACAGAAATGTCACACAACCACTTAGAAAGTATTTACTGTACTACTTTTAATTTATACTTAATCTATCTACCAATGCGTTTTATTTCAATTTCTCGAAATTTGGTTATTTTACCTTCTTTGTAAATCACTATTGAACGTTTAAATATTGCCCACTATTTCCCTAATAGTGAAAACAATGGGATTCAACATTCAAAAAACGTGTTCTAAAATATATTTATTTTAAGTGTATTAACCCACGCAGCAGTTCATTCGAACTTCTAAAAATTAGATAAAAATTTATTCCTTTTAAGTCATGTATTAAATATTTAAAAGTGCAGATACAGTTTCTATTAAAGCTATCAAATTCGAGCTCAACATTTAAAGTGCATGCCTAAATTATTTTTATTTTAAATTTTTTCTATTCGCGAACTTGATTTGAATTTTTCAAAAATTGATGAAAACTTTTGTGTAAACGAAAGAGAAAGAAAGGCAGAGAGCTCAGCCCATATATTCCTCCTCAAATACATATTCAAAAACTTTCTGTAATTCTCTGCGACGAATAGAAACCAAAGACTTGGAGCGGAGCGTGGCGTTGTGGAACAATGAGATTTTGCTCGAAGCTGTAGAGGAGCATGGCGTAGTAGAACAATGAGATTTTCCTCGAAGCTGGAGCGGAGCATGGAGTAGTGGAATACTGAGATCTTGCTCGAAGCTGTAGCGGAGCATGAAATAGTGGAACAATGAGAATTTGCTCGAAGCTGTAGCGGAGCATGGATTAGTGGAACAATGAGATTTGGCTCGAAGCTGTAGCGGAGCAATGAGATTTTACTTGAAACAGGACCGGAGCGTTTAACAGGAGGGCGGAGCAGTGTAACAATGAGATTTTGCTCGAAACTAGAGCGAAGCCTGGGGCAGGAGGGCGGAGCAATAGAGTAATGATATTTTTCTCGAAACTTTAAAGGATCATGGAGCAGGAACGTAGAGCTTTGGAGTAATGTGATTTTTCTCGAAACTAAAGCGGAACTTGAAGCAGAAGAGTGGAGAAAAGGAACAATGAGATTTTTCTCAAAACTGAAGATGAACATGGAGCAGGAAGGCGGAGCAGTGGAAGAATGATATTTTTCTCGAAATTGGATCATAGCTGGGGCAAAGAAATTTAATGCTCTACACTACTCTGATTTCTTTTAATTATTTTTTATTTTAAATTTTTAATTTCTTATTCATATAGAAAAATCTTATTAAAAAAATAAAGATAAATAATATACTCTATTAAAACTATTCGGAGCACGGAGCAGAACCGGAACAAGTACTTAGAAGTCTGAGCAGATAAAACAATGTGCTGCTCTAGATCCCTGATAGAAACGGCTGTTACTGCATCGCGTTGAAGCTGCAAACTGATTTCTACTGTTTGGTTGTATTGCTTTAAAACATTGATCTTTTACTTTTTGTTTTGTCTTTGTGCCATTACTGGAATATATTTCAATCATTTCTAATGATTCATTCATCTTGTTGCAATTTTCACAAACATATGAGTTTGTTTGTGAAAATTGCAACTGTGAATGTCCGATATCGGAAAATGTCGACAATCACCGGTGAATGTCGTCACTTACCATCCATCAAACCGGCGATTGTCGGCATTTTCCAAATTCACAGCAACAATAATATTCCAATACAGTTAAAAAACCAATCTGACTATTTTACTGCTGATAGCCATGAGTGCAGTCATCATTTAGCCACTTAAACAAGACAGTCTGAAAGTTATTTCTTAAGAATAATTGATTCTCACGAGAACTTGAATTATTTGTAAGTGCTCTTAATTTAGAGTGTTGCTCTAAAACGAAAAGCAACCGCGACAATCTTTGTCTCTTCTTCCCAGCTGTGATCCATTATTTATCGCGATACCCCACCAGGAGCTTTCGTGCGAAAATGTTACGACGAAAGAAAGTAAATTATGTCTCTCACTAGGCAGTATCTAAGCAACTGAAGTCAACTTCCTGGGGAGCGGGGAAGTCTTCCCAAATAAATTTAGGAACTCCAGATGGAAAAGGAAGACTGTAAATGTAGTTATTTCAGTTAACGCAAAATAAGTAATGTAATTTCTAAATTAAAATAAATAAGCAACGAGCTTAAAAAGATGCGCATTAATATTATTATACCTTATTATCTGGGACGAAATAAATAATTACAACCACTTAATGTACACAATATTATTATAATTATGGTTATTTTTCAGGCTATTAAAATTGCAAATATTTCCACTAAGATCAAATGTTTTCATCAAATTCGGAAGACAGTATTTACCTCGTCACTTTATGTTGTTTGCTTTTTTTATTGACACATTGTTATCGTGGAAACATAGTAATATTGATATTTTTGTGCTAGTTGTAAAATTTCAACTCAGGTACACCTGAGGTACACCTCAGTCAAAAAAAGAAAATAAAAAAACTTTTATTGATGATTATTTAAATAATGCCTATTTTAAAGTAAATTCAGGCACTTAGAAGCAAAGGGGTGTAAGTGACCAAAATGAAAATTTTGAGATAGCTAGTGCAAATGTTAAATTAAACACCCTTCTGTTTTGTGGGAAAGAGATTTTAGCGGTAGCTTTGACAGATACTGCAAAAAAGCATGGTTTAAAAAAAATTACTAAATAAAAGCTGCATTCCGTTTGGTGGCAAAGGGATGCAAGTGCACTTACATCCATTTGCCTCTAAATAAAATTATTTCATTTTTAGTAAGTTTAAATACGCAATGCAGACGATCTATTTACGAAACTTAAAGCGGGGAAGAAGAAAAAAAAATAGGAAAAGAATTCCAAATTGTTGAATAATAATAATAAAAACAAGGCTTAAATCGTCTGCAGACTTTATCTTTGTCATGTTTTGATGCGGCAATCTGTCTAATAGCATTGATTTTTAGTTTGTTGATAAATATAATTATTCGAAATTTATATTATGCAGTTTTTAATAAAGTTATATCACTAGCAATTATCTTTATTACTGTGTAAATTAGCAAAATGACCAAGACAAGCTTTTCATTTAGTGGCAAAGGGGTGTAAGTTAACTAGTTGGAAGCAAAGGGGTGTAAGTAAAAATAAGCTATTTTAAAAAATAATCCTACGCCGAATCTAATCAGCAGAAACATTTCACACTTCATACTTAAACTAACACATACATATAGGACTCCGAAATAAAAAAAATATTTACACGAAGAACCTCTAGAATTTAGCATAGGCATTAAACTTCAAACGAGTTTCACTCAAAATGATACTTTAGTCACTTACATCCCTTTGTTTCTCACCGCCTCAATTAAACTTTTTGCAATCATAAGTCTGCAGTAGTTCAATATCTTGTAGTTTTTAAAACTTTTTAGGGGACACGGGACCTTTCGGATGAAATTTCAAAAAAAAAAAAAAAAAAGTGCAGTAATTTATGCATTTTTTTCATGAGGTTTATTTATTTTAAAGGTAACTTATCAGGGTTATTAAGATAAATTGTGACATGAATTTTGTCAAAATTAAAACAAAATATGAAAAATCTGCAAAACTACGAAAAAGGCCCCTCGCGTCGCTAATGTTAACCAAATCAATTAATAATTTACCTACAGGCATAACATAATAGGACTTTACAAACATTAAATATTGCTTCCCCAGACATATTTTGAGATTTTTTCTTTTCTCTTTTAATATTTTTTTTCAAAACATTTTACATTCCGGGGAAATCCAACCACTATAAAAAACATTTCTAATCAATTATTTCATAAAACAATGCTTAGATATCTTTATAATTATCATTTGAAACATTAAAAAAAATTATGATACTTACTAAAAAAATGAGACGCAAAGGGCATTTTATGTATTTTTCAGATTTTGTTACTTTTTGCTATATTTTTGACAAAATCGTGGTCACAATTTATCTTAATAACCATAATATTCACACTTTTCTCTACAAAGTATATAACTTACATTAAAAAGTATAAAAATTACATTAAAAATAGATAAATTACTGCAACATATATATAGGTATTTTTTGAAATTTCATTCGATAGGTTCCGTGTTCTTTTAAAAACAAATATGACTTATTTTTTTAAGAAATGTTTTTAGAACATTAAATATATTTCAGTTTAAAATATATGTCTCAAACCAAGTGAAAAGGCTGTTTCTTTCCCGAGTCCGGATTTGTGCAAATCAGAAATAGAATTGTAGGTCATATCTCTCACAAAAAATTGTTTAACTCAGATCCTTCAGGAAATACGTGTCATATGTCGAGATAAGGCCAAGAAAGAAAGGATAAAGACTTTACTTTTTCGTATTTCCGGAAAAAGGATTTGGTGGGATACACAGATAGGTGACTGATAAGAGCTTGAAAATTGACAGCAACGTGCAAAGAAACTTTTCAATTGGAAGATAATATCATTATACTGAAGTAAAAGATCAATTTCAATTGAATGCCGTTTAGCTTTTTACCCTACTTTCCCGTAAAAGTATAAAATAAATAGTGTGAAAGAGGACCCAATGTTTCGTAAAAATATCATCAGAATAAAGAAAAGTCAAAATAAAGTGAAGTAACTAAATAAAGATTGAAAAAAAAAAAAAAGAATGAAAGTAGGGTTTTGAGGTGGGGAAAATGTGCGTCTGTCGGTTGTTTGTCTCCTCCCACCCCTAATAACTATTAGGGGGGGGGGGGGAATTGTCCGATTCAAAATACTTTTTTTTTGCTTTCGAAAGATCTCGGCGATGACATCTCATTTCCTTACTTTACTTTTCGAATTGAACAATTTTTTGTTCAATTTTGAGCAAATCAAGAAACGCGCCTATGGGCAAAAATGAAGCAAATTATGTAAACTTTGGATAAAATATCCTAGTTCCTATGAAGAAGGTTACTGGAAGAAGCTCTCGGCATGAAATATTTCTTTATTTGAACAATTTTTGTTCATTTTTGAACAGTTCAAAAAAAAAATTACATAGCATCTACGGGGAAATTTCAATCCTATATATATCGTGATCTAGCAGACGGATTTGTTTGGAATAAACTTCATCTTAGGATCTTAGGCCATAGAACGTGTACAGATCCAAATTTCAACCCGAACTAAACGAACCTATTTGACTATGAATTTTTTGATCGGGATTTTTAAGGATATTTCTGAAAAAATGAATGAATGAATAAATACATTAATGAATGAAAGATTGAAGAAATGAATGAATGAATAAATACATTAATGAATGAAAGATTGAAGAAATGAATGAGTGAAAGAATGAAAGTGAATGAATATGTGTGAAAACCGTTGAAATGGGTATATTTGAACTGGTTAAGAATTAAAGCTAAATGAGATAGATATAGCTAGATTATAAATTTGAAGCTGGGAGTATACGGGAAAGTAGGCTCGAATAGTTCTAGACGGAACTGCTTATTTTATTATTTTCTATCATAAATGTCAGCGTTAAATAATTTTGCTGCTTGCTGGACTATTTTTTCCTATTGAATGCTCTATCGCGCATACGTAACTTAACGACCAATTTTATAGCATTCACGATACGCTTACTAATAAATACAGTAAAACCCCGCTATACCGCTTCTCAGTATACTGCAGAATCGGATATACGGCGGCGAGTATCATGTCCCCGACGTTTAAACCACCCTTTATCATTGTCGTTTAAAGGGCATTCTTTTTTTTTCCATAGTAAAGAAAGCCAGCCCGAGAACACAAATATTCTAGCCAAAGAGCACCCATTCCCCCATTAGAGACACTAACCGATAAAGCCCTATTGTGATAGGCGTGCTTTTTCTGTTTTTCAACCTAGAACATATAGCTTGATTTCAAAATAGGGTGCAATCGCCTTGACTGGTTTCTCTTAGTAGTCTTATTACAGTGAATAAAATGGCAGCAAAGAAGAAAAGAAAAAGATAATACTATAGAGGGAAGAAAAGTTACGAGTAATTGATTAAGTTAAAAATGATGCAACAAAAACGAGTATTATTTCGTGTAGTTTCACTATACCGTGATAATGTTATAACGCGGGTGCCAAATATGTCCCCCAACACCCACGTTTTAACGGGGTTTTACTGTATTTTAGGAATTTACAAAAGTTCACTTAAGAATCTCCTCTCAATAACAGCCATTAAACGTAAATTTTTAAAAGTTCACTTAAGAATCTTCTCTCAATAACAGCATTAAACCCAGGGCTAAATGGAAAATTTTTATGAGAAAAAAATGTCTAATTTTGTCAACCAGCAACTTAAATTTTATAATGTGGACTATTTAACTTTTGCAAAATATATGGCTGAATAAATCAGATGATGCTTTTTCATTCATCTTTCTGAAATCTAATGAAAGTGATCTAATGAAAATGAAATTTTTTCGCTTGCATTAGTTGATTTCGACATGTTGTGCGTATCTAGGTTACGTGATTTAAACAGCTTCATCCCTCCGCACTATTTTTAGAATAATTACGTTTCATAAATGGGATATTCATTCATTACCTCACTCATTTATTACTTCTTTCTTTCACTCATTCATTTAAAGAAACCTATTTCAGCTTTATAAAAATACGTAACTATAAAAAAACTGAAAAAAAAAAAAAAAACTAGATTTTCTAGGGCAAAATTTTCAGGGATGGAGAGATTAATAATACTCTCTGTAAATTACAACTGATCAAAATAAACAACCTAGTACACTTGGGGATACGTGCATGTGCATCCGTGGACCCTGAAGTCCCGAGACAGTTCCGAGGGTGCCGGAGGGTGGAGATTTTCCTTTCCCTTCACTCTTAGGTCAAAAAGGAAGGTGGCGTATTTGTGATGGCGCCATCTGGTGTTATCCAATTACATAATGAGGCAAGCCGTACCTCCACCGTTGTGGTACTCATCTACAAACGGAAGGCGTTCCTTACTGCCTTAATTCCTAGACGCTCTGCGAAGGGGAGCTTGGATATCCAAGTGGCATGATAAACAAAAATAAAATGAACAAAATCCTCTACCTTTATTTTCATAAAGTAGCATATATGCTACTTTATGAAAATAAGGGCTAGCAAATAACAATGCAACATACGAAATAGAAAGTAGGGGAAAACCCTAGGTAGCATATATGCTACTTTATGAGAATAAGGGTTAGCCCCCCTGTTCATCTTTGAAACTAAATAAAGAAACAAACAAAACAGGTTATTCAAGTTCGGTATGTTTTTGTAATAAATATTCGTACTAGTGCATGATAAAACATAAATCTTCCTTTACTGTGATTATTTTTATGGTGAGACAAACGTATATCAGATTAAGTATAGTATTGCAGGGAAACTCGATAGCCTAAGTATAGAGTAACAGTTGTGTCCTTTCACATCATTTCCCGAAATTGATGTACCATCTTATGTCTCGTCACTTAATAAATGATATAGACAATGAGTTTGGCAGATGATCTAAGGGACATAATTATCGTTTGACCTTACACCATTCATTTGCTCACATAAGATATATTTTCACAAAGTAGAAAGTCACTCGTATTCATATATTACGTTGCGGAAGTAAAAAAATCTAATGATTCCAACTAGAAATGCATTTAGTTTTTAAGGAAAAAATGAAATATTTATTTTTGCTGCTGGAAATCTCGCATTTTGCCAAAAATGAGTACATTTTATGAGTCAAAATGTTTGAAAAAATAATAAATTTTCAAAACTGAAAGGTTTAAAAGTAAGAACACAAACGCTGAAGAAATTTAATGTTCAGACTCAAAATATAACAGAAAGAAATATCAGATTGAATTTCCGGTTTATATAATATAAAAAAAAGAAGTTACATCTAGAACTGCATGAACCTACATTCTTATTTATACCCAACATCAAATTTATAATTTAGCTGTATGTTTCTCTTTCTCGTTTAGCTTTAGGTCTTAGTTATTTCAAATATATCTTTTTGAATAAAATATATCTTTCACTCAGTCCTTTTCTCCCACTCATTCATTCATTCATTCATTCAATATCCTTAAAAATTCAGATCAAAAAGCTCAATGGGAAAATAGGCTAGTTTAACTCAGGATAAACTTCTCATCTCTACATGTTCTACGTCTTAAGCTCCTTCCGATGAAGTTTGTTCCAAGAAAATCCATCTGTTAGATCAGGGTTTATATATATATATATGATTCAAATTTCCCCGTAGGCGCTAATGTTTAGATTTTTAAGAACTGCTCAAAATTGAACGAAAATTGTTCCAACTAAAACAGATTTTACGATGTGTTCTTGCAATACCTCCCTCAAAAGGTACTTAGTTCCTATATCCAGGGTTTCTATAATTTGCTTCGTCTTTCCCCATAGGCGGTATTGGTAATATTTTTTGAACTGTTTAAAATTAAACTAAACGTGTTCCAAATTTTTATATATAATATATATATATAAATATATGGAAATGTGTTGTCCTCGGCGAGAATGCAAAAGAAAAAAAAGAAAAGAAAAGAATCGGTCAATTGTCTCAAAAAATATTAGGGAACAAACACACACATTTTTCCCATCTGAACCATCTGCTTTCAATTTTTTAATATTTTACTTTATTTAATTACTCCACTTATTTTTGACTTTTATTTTTGACGACATTTTTAGGATAGATTACGACTTATTTCGCACTCCTCCCCCCCCTTTTAAAAATTGTTTACTTGAAAGTAGGCTAAAAGCTGTGAGTTATTAAGAAAATTAAATTTTAGAGTCCTTAAAATAACATAAGTTATAACAAAGGGAAATGAAGTCGAAAGGTGTTTTGTTTCGCATCACATATGTCGTCGCATAAAATATTCTATTTGAAACTTGCTATTACAGAATTTCGGACTTGCAAAACTTTACAAATCCAATTGAACATTTTGTAAAATTAAACTCAATTTCCATAACTTTGTCTACCATTTTTATTACATAGTGTTAGTTAATCACATTATTCTTGTTTTTATCAAACAATTTATCGCGTTATTTAACGTTTTTCACATTTCAAACTGCAATTTTAGACTTTAAAAACTTGTTAGAAATTTGCTGAATAATTATTAAAAAAATTAATTATCCATCTTTGTTAGTTTTGCTTGAATAAATAAATAAAAAACAGGAGCAAAAAATAAATAGATACAAGGAAAAAAACCAAATATAACGTCTTGGACGAGTAAATTATAAAGTAATTAATATAAAACGCATTAAACATTGCCATTAAGCAGAATTCCTTTTTGGTTCATTTTTGCCCATAAGCGCTAATGTTAAGATTTTTTGAACTGTTCAAATCAAAAAGTAAAATATGGAATTCGATGTCCTCACCGAGATCTTTCGAATAAAAAAGAAAATCTTTCGAATCGGACAATTCCCTCAAAAGTTATTAGAGGGTCAGACAGACCAACAAACAGACCGACGCACATTTATCCCCAACTCAAAACCCTACTTTCACATTTATTTTTCAATCTTTATTTAATTACCTCACTTATTTTTGACTTTTCTTTACTTTTAACGATACTTAAAGCGTCTTGTTTTACTTTTTACGGGAAAGTAGGCTTAAAAGCAATTATAATAACAGTGAGTGAAGGCTTTTCCAAAACAATGAAATGAAAAATGATAATAGTGTGTGGAAGCAAACAATAAGTTCTAATCAATTTCCACTGAAAGTGCGAAATCGCGGATACATTTATGAGCGTAATTGGCCCAGCCGCGTCAAAGATATGCAATACATTTGCTTTAAGTGCGGATGATCAAAACAAACTAGTTGTTATAGTCGATAAATTTGATAAATAATACTTATATAATTAAATAAATCGCATAATGTTTTTAATGCTAAACATAAATATTACGGTCAAATTTCCCTGTTGAGCAAACTCGAGTAATATAAATTATGAAATAACAATTCCAAATATGACAGAAAAAAAGTTTTTATAATAAGCGCACGACAGTCCATTGAAATGTATATTTTCGCGCATTCCTTAGAAGAAAACGTTAGTTTAAAGTAAGGAATCCACTTCTGTCCATGAAGTTTTAAGCAATTTCACTGCCAAAAGAATTCCCAAGGTAACTTAAGCTCTTCAAGAATTCAAGAAACGTTTCTTTGGCATTTCGTTAACGAGATGTAGCGTAAGAGTCTATGAAGGCTGTCAACAACCTAGAGCTATGCCATTTTATTGACTTTTGACGTAAATGGGAATGCTCATGACGGGGATCTTTGCTGGTGATAAAGTTTTAGGGATAGGTTTTAGTTTCGCTTTAAAAAAAATATTTTTTCTCTTCTGAATCATTGAAGTCATTTTAAGTGCACTCGGATTTTAGTAGTTTTAGTCGTGAAAAGACATTATTTTAGTACACATTAAAGCAAATAAGTCTTTTGGATGCATTTATAAGTTAAAAACATGTTTACAAAAAACGAGCTTCTTGATGTCTTTGACGAGATAGAATGTCTGCCTTTAAAAATTAAAAATGCTCTACATACACGCAGATTTTTTAACCCGCTAAAACCGATATATATTTTTTCAAACCACATTTTACCTCTGGTGTAAACATAATTTCAGGCTCAAAAACCGCGTGGCTCATATATTATTTTTGGGCATTCGTTGATTTTATCGTGTATTTTTTTTTTCTGAAACTTCTTCTTTCAGGGTTCTTTTTTAATGCAGTTTACAATGTTTGCCACTTATTCAAATGCAGGGTAGTTATAAATTAAGTTACCACGTTTAGATCCACATTTGATAGAGAAATCACTAGCGCGACTGTTAAACACTATAAAAAACTGTGAAACCATGTGATTAGCGTAAATGGGATGCAGAATGAATAAATTTTGTGGTAATTTTATATATATATAATTACCACAAAATTTATTCATTCTGCAGCCCATTTATGCCAATCACATGGTTTCACGGTTTTTTTTATAGAGTTTAAGAGCAGTGTCTGTCGATCTGTCTGTTCGCTATAGAATCCTAGGCCGTTTTACCGACCAGGACCACATTCGGCATGGTTAATGTTTACGACCCGAGAAACTCATCGCTACAAAAATAAAAATTGTGACTCTTTTTTTTTTTTTTCTGAAATTATTTTTTAAATTTTTCAATGATTTTTTCTACGTTTAGATCTTTTAATCTATGTACGCTTGGATCCTTTAAACTATGCAACGGATTTTAATGCGGCTTTCATCAATAGACAGAGTGATTCAAAAGGACGAATCATAGACCCGTTAGAAAAAAAATCCGACAGGTAGTTCTTATTTTATTCCAATTGTACGCAAATTTCCTCATAAATTCCCCAATATGGGGATGACAAAAACCTTGCTCATATTAATATAATATATCGATCGAAAGTGCAGATTTTTTTGTAGAAGATGAAATTTGCTCGAAGTTTCTAAGGCAATAAGAACGACAGTTATAAACCTTTTAGTTCCATTTCTTAAGGCTTACCTTGACCCAAAAATAATAATTAGCAGTTTCCTCAACTCCGGGTGAATATTGTTAGCTTAATTTCAATATAAAACTTACTTTTCAAAATAGGGACATCAGTTTAGTTTTAATCTAAGCTCATCGCCAAGACTCATTCCAGATGAAAAAATACGCAACAAATAACGCGTGCTACAACTTGGCAGTTGCAAGTACCCTTTGGTGACAAGTCTGACACTACTGACGGAATTGTTCCCAAATTTTCTTAACTGATCCTTGGACATGTTGTATGACTTTTCAAGCGTTAACAATGTCTAATGTTTTTTTTTTTTTTTTTTGACAAATAGACAGACGAAGTCTTTCAAAAGTGTTCCAAATTACTTGCGTGTGGTTTATTTACTTTTTGTTTTTTGGTAGGCTTGATATTCATTTGAACTTTGCTTTTATATATATATATATATATATATATATATATATATTTGGTTTTTTGATAGAGCAAGTTACTTAGGAACTGTTTAAATCATACCGGTTTTAGTTAGCATATGCCCATCCGTTACTGTTAAAATCTACGTATTATGAACCCAAAGAAAAAAGTAAACCACGAATTAAGAAATTTATGGTTTCCTCTTCGTAAAATTTGCTATTGTGATGTTTCGTGTTTATGAACTTAATATTTACATTTATATCAACAACGGATACATTTTTGGTGTAATATAGTTATAGAGATAGAACGTTAAAAGAGGGGAGTATCATTTAATAGTGTTTTGATATCAAACATGAAGCTCGTACGTTACATAAGTATGACAGATTGCATCTTCTATGTATCGCGTGGGATTTCAATACTTAGATGGGTAATTTCTATGTTGTTGTTACTTTTATTTACACGTACAAAAAACAACTAAGTGTTTTAAATGTAGGGTAAAGTAAGCATTTTTTAATTCGTACAAATTGTTTTAGAAATACCAAAGGCAGATGTGGGCTACTAAAAAAGATTTTGTTTTGCTAAACATTATCGTCTAAAATAAACAAAAAAAAAAAAAAAAAGGTGCAATCACGGAACATCTATTGAATATCGATATTTTAGTACTATATAGCATACCTCTACTACACACATCAATATGAAAGATAGTATTACCAGCACATCTCTACTGAATCACGTAAATCTAATAAAAATTGTTTCCGTATTTCTTGTTTATCATTACTTTTTTCAATCCTAAGTCTTGAATACTTCGACACATTTCCAAACAAAATGCTTTTTCAAGTTGAAAAAATAGAATATTTGTTAGTGTCTATGTCGGTTATCGTTAAAGGTGGTAACGGCCTGTTATTGTGTCACCTCTTGTACTTAGCGACTTTGATTCGGATTGTGAAGTGTTTGAAACTAATTGCTTGAATTAAGACCAATGTATATTCTAAAACTTTATTAAATACAATATATACAAAACACATAAAATGTGTATACATTTAAAAAACATGATTAATCACAGATAAAATACCGTCATTCTAATGCTTTTAAAAAAGCTTCAGAATTAGTAAATAGAAATTGATTATCAAATTGTGTCAATTTGAGAAATCTTTCTAACCCCATAGGTGTGAAAAGGTATGCTAATGTTTAGCATATTTTTTTTAAACCCTGAAAAAAATTAGATACCTTTTCTAGATTTTTTTGTAATACTTATAAAGAAATGCATTTGCAACGTCAGTAACTAAAATTAAATATTTAGTTTATATTGAGATAATTTGATTTTTATTAGTTACGCAGTTTGCTTGAATCAAGTATGTGTAATATTTTTTAAAATATTTTTAATAATCATAATTTCGAATTCGCACGCTCTATGATTCTGAAATGCAAAACTAAAATGCTATTCTTGGTTAAAAAAAGATGTTTTGAGTATTCATTGTGTAGTTATTGAAATATATTTTTAATATAACATTTAACTACTATTTTCAATATGAAGAAGGTTTATTTACATATGTTCTTGGTTTAGGTTCAATAAAAACGTCGCCAATATCAAGAAATGAAATTTAAGATATCAATTTTTTGTATGTGATATCCAATATGAACTTTGCATGTTCATTGTATAGCAGAAATATTACTACACTAAAATAATTTTACATATTTAAATTTCTTCGATTTAAAATTTATTGTTACTTTCCACAGATGGTTTACTACTTGCAGAACTCATGGTCACGGTTGGTTTTGTGCAAGTAACCAATGCTAAAAATGTTCTTCTAATCTCAGAACTGCACATACAATACACGTAAAAGTTCATCGCATAGTTTGAAAGCTCCAACACATTGGCTATGGCTCTAAATAATTGAAATCCAAAATTAAATTCCTTATCGTCGCTGTTTAAAATCGTTAAAACCGCTGCAGGTGTCATACTGATAAAGAATAAAATCACAATTCCGGCGAGAAGAATGATCAACCTCTGTTCCTCCCTGTACTTCTTGTTCCCATCTCTCTGTTGCTGTGCTGCTGAATTCACATTTGACATGCTTAACATTTCACGTCGTTTCACTAACGTCTTGCGAAAAGTGACGATGATGGTGGTGTTCAAAATAGCCAATAGCACAACAGGACCCAGGCGGACAACTACCTCCTTCAACATCAAGTAAATTTTAAACACTGTGTGCGTCACAACAGGTATGTTGTCACAAGCAATGTACTCAGTTTGATTTGCAATCCGAACTTCTACTGGCTTCTTCTGAAAACAAACCGGTATGTAGAGTAAAAACGCGCAGATGTATGCAGCTGCAATGGAACGTTTAGCTCTTTCGGTGTTGTGCACTTCTTTGAATCGCGTTGGTAGACATACCGAAAAATACCTGTCTACTGTCAATGCCACAACCAGAAAAACACTGCTAGCCATGAAGGCATTTACAAGTGGCATCTCCACGTAGGAATAGTATAAAGCAGCTGCATATGATCTTGGCTGCATTCCATGTAGTCTGAACATTGATGACAAGCTGACAAGAAGGGACATCAAGTCTGATATGGCTAGCCATGTTAGGTAAACGAATGTCACACCTTTAAGGTTTGGTCTTGTAAGAACCGCCAAATTTATGGCATTTCCGAGAATGCCAAGCGCAATAATCACCGAACTTACGATACCATAGGCAACAAATTTTAGTCTTTCCACATGTTCATTGGATGTCCCTTGGGTCAAAGACACTTGACTCGGGGAAGAAGTAAGGTTTAAGAAAAATGAAGAGTTAGTTTCTGTTCCAAAGTCAGTATCAGGCGAGGGACAATCTCCCATTTCAAATTCTCTGAAAGAAAGGTTAGTATTAGTTAGGATTAATTGGTTAAAATATTACATAAATGAAGCCTAATATCTAAATAATTCACCTTGGAACTTATAATTCAAAAACATATCCGTTGAAATGATATAAGGATTTATCTAATTTAACTTCTTAATGTACAATAAAAAATTTTCTTTGAATTCTTTTTTTAGTATCATTGCAGTATTTTATGTATAAAAATACATTTTATAAACATCAGGGAATCTTAACTCAGCTTAAAACAATATCAATTAACAAACTAATATTAGACGCGACTGTATAATACAACAATCATGTAACTCGACGGCATTAGTAAATAATGAGCTAATAAAGATAACTATATTTTATGTGTTATAATTTAATGAAAACATACTTAAAAGTTCAATTGAAGTCATTACTTCAAAAATGCATTTAAATTCAAAAACATTAACAGCAAATATGTAAAGCTCAAAATTTAGCAACTTTGAAAGTCTGTATTAGAATGAAACGCGGTTTAATTCAAAATGTGAGAATGAACTTTATTGATTAAAAATTTCATTCCTCCTTAAATGAGTCATCTTTATTGATCGAATTTGATTATTTTCAATCATTCTTCGACTTCTTTCACTTGTTGTCAAGGTTTGTGAATGAAATTCCACGCATCGTGAACCACGAAAATGGCTAAAAGCTTTAATTTTTGTGGTTATTTAGAGTAATATCTGCGTAATGTTTGTGTGTGTTTTTTTATTCGTACTTTTATCGACGTACCCCATATTCAAATATTAAAGTCACTACCCATAATTTTTGCAAGAAAAAAGTATCCTTTTCAAATAAAACTTTACCGTATTAACACTCATAAAAAGAAATAAACAATGAGAAGCAAACCAGTTGTAGCAGCAGTTTAACAGATTGCTGACGTGCTACGGGAATTTCATATAAGCACGGAGATTTCTGAAACCCAAGGCATAAAACTTTGTTAGCATTCTTAGATACATTAAGTTAGTATTGTCAAGTTTTATTTTTAGAGACTTGTGAAACTTGTCTTATTTTTAGAGACCTGTGTAAATATTAAAATTATAATATAAATGAGAGTGAAATGGATGGAAAATTTTTTTTCCTATTTCATAAATTTATCATTTCGTATTTGTATCTCTATTAAATAAATTATTTGCTTAATAAAATAGCAAAGACCAAAATCTTATTCTGTCTGCAACACTTGACTAAAAACAACATACGACTAAATGAACCATCTTTTCCGAGAACCGATACGAAACACAACCTCAAGAATTATATGTATAGAGGAAAAGAACGGGAAGTAAGAGCCCACCGAAAGTTATGCATGATATATGACCATTGGGCAAAAGTTACGACAACTATATGAAGAGGAAGTTGAAGTCTTTCCAAATATATTACGACGATATTTGTGTAGGAAGTCCACGGGACTTCACGGAAGCAATGTTTTATTCTATGTGATGGAATTCTACCACAAATATATTTATGTCTACAGAATAAAAACTTTTGTGCGCACACATGCGCATTTTTAGCTTAGAAAATATCATTTCCATGAGCCACATGGTTTTCTTTATATATTATATATAAATATGCATGTATCTATGTACATATTTTTAAAAATCACTATAAACTTTGACCATTTTATTTGACCCACTACATATTTTTCCTGATAACGCTTTAACACCCAGTCTAATAAGAAGTTTTTTTTTTTTTTACCGATTTGGTAAAAAAAATGAATCACAGTATTTATATTTAAACATAGTAATTAATTACTTTGTTAACACTTTCTCATACAAATTTCATCATGAAGAAGTTTGAGAGACAAACCACACATATTCAAAGATATAAGCTTTTCTTCCAAAAGCGCCTTTTTAGTTTTTTATCTTTTAACACTCAGTTTTCCCACAAAACTTTACCAAGCTTTCAGAAAACTTGACAGCATATCAGAAAAACATACTATAATGTTAAATAAGAATACTGAATATTTGATAAATTCTGAACATTTGGAGGAGTATATATATTCTATGCACAAAATATAGCAAAACTTTTCACGGATAAAAAGAGCTCTGAGAAAATTTACGCATTGCACTAGTAAACTAAAATTAAAATTGAACAATTGTTTCTCAAAATATTTAGACATTAGAAAATAGATCTATTCCTATTAGATGACAAAAAATAATACAGGAAGGAAAATGTAACGCTCTTTCAAAAATTTCCTTTTCACATGAATTATCCTAATAATCGACTGGATTTTTGTTTAGAAGATAACTTATTTACTACATTTTTAAAAAAATATATTTCATATTTTTACGTTTTCTTCACTTATATTGCCGAGTTAGATAATATTTGCTGAAACATAAGACCTGTCAATGGAATTTATACATAATTGAAACAATTCTTTTGAAAACATAAGTGAAGCTAGAATATTAAAATAAATCTAAAATCAACAATGCCATACTTACCCTCAATGCATGATTCAAATATAAAATGTCCTCTACTTCAAATAATGAAAGTAGGTTAAGAAATAATTTTTATTTACGTTTTGAAGGGAAATCTATTCAAAACATTCTTGTGTACATAGTTCAGTATTTCCTTTTAAAAAAAATATCCCGAAGCAATTTTCTCATTACTTTGCGGAAAAGTAAAAAACAAAGGCACTTATTTTTTCACACAATGCTCTCTTTTATGATCTGCAATATTTCTTAATAACTTTGAACGAAAACAATGCGAATGACGCTTTGAAAGACAAAAGAACAAAAGCTTGGAAAAAACGGTGGAACTAATGCCATTTTGAATGAGAAATATTCTGATTTTATTTTTCTCCCCGAAGCTGAAGCCCCCGTATGAAATATATATATGTATATATAAGCAAGAGTTGAAATTATGTTTATCTGACTTAAGGATTAATGCATAACTAAAATTGATTTTTCATGTATTGAAAATCTTACCGTGTTTTTTTAATACCTATATTGAGAAAAATAATAGAAATGAATTATCTTGTTATATTGTCATGGGTCATTGCTGTTTCTATTACTTGTTGTGTAATAGTTATATCACCAATTATTATAGATTTCAAAAAGCTATATCAGGGTGTCTACAAGTCACGAAAGTCCCGAAAAAGCCACGAATCTGGAAATTGGTCACGAAAGCAACGAAAGTCTCAAATCTGGAAATCGGTCACGAAAGCAACGAAAAAGTCTCAAATCTGGATATCGGTCACGAAAGCAACGAAAACGTCACGGAAATTACGAATAGGTCACGAAAAGTTTCCACCCAACGGGACACGTCCCATAAACAGGGACCTGTCCCGTTTATGGTACCTTCCCCACCCCCCATAAGGCATCATATATCTGGTATCTGACAGCTTTTTAAATATCCGGAATCTGATTCGGCCATTGCACGAAATATCCGGTTATTCAGCACATCAATTTTGATTTTAAAAATTTAATTTACTATTTTTGAAAATACATGTCAATTACAAACTTACAAACTTATAAACTTACTATGCATTTTAAAACAGCGGGATGTTAAATAATTAGAGTTTAGAGGTTTTAAACATTGCAACAAGATAACCGGTACGTATCTGCCATATTGGGGGCACCGGATATCCGTTATCCAGCAAGATAAATACCCCACATTATCTTGTACCTCCACCGATTTTTTTGAAAGATCACGAAATAGTCTTGAGATTTTCACTTTGAAATTCTATAGACCCCCTGTATATGAGTACCTTCAATTTTATTAATAATTACTGTTTAGAAGTTAAGATTAAAAGAGAACGCTGACTGTAACTTGCTAAGAATTTGATTTACTCACATAAACATTCCAGACAATAATTCTTCAATAAAGCAGGCATAAATTAAATTAACAGTCACCTGGGAATGCTCAATATTTCAGGTGCTTATAAAATTTGAATTTTGTTACAATCTAGTTAAAGGGTCCGTGCACATTTGATTTAATTTGAGCTTTTTCTTTTTATTGTTCCAATATTGACTTCAGTTTGATCTACAGGAGTATGCTTAACAGTAGTTAGATTCGCAAGGATTGGACACCAGTTAATATTTTTTAGGAACTTTTTTTTTGTCTTGTAAACTATAGTTATGCATTAACTCAAGCCGGTACTATGTAATAATCAATCTGACTTACTTATACGATTTTGTTTTCCTTCTGTGCAATTTTAATGGTGCGGGATTACCATAATTGCACTTAGCTGGGGGTCAATATCTTGGATAATGTACCTTACGCATCATTTAACTAATACGTGAGGCAGATTAAAAATGCTACTTTAATTTCAATTTGATTTAAATTTTTTTCTAGGCATTTGTTTTCATTTCAGTTCTTTAAAGTCATCGATATTTAATACATCAGATAGAAGGAAATTTTTTTAATTCGATTCACAGAAGGTACTACCTTCCTAAGCACAGAAATGCGGTCATCAAAAAGCTTTTAACTCTTTCGCAAATATTTTAAGCTGTTCAGTTGCTCTTTACGGGGATTTTAATTTAATCTGATTGACTCTTACTTGAGTTATTAGTATTATTTTTAAACGGCTCTACGTATACTACGATGACTTTCATTTTATGGCTTCATTAATGTCCATAATAAGATAATGGCACCGTCATCACTCATTATATAATTCCTTTTCACGCTGAAACTTTTAAGGTTTTTGCCTAGGAGACGGGTAATCTTATCAATAAAATTTGTTTTCATTGAAATGTTTATATCTTCATTCATAATAAGATTCGCACTTAAGCTTTTAAAATGTCATCTAAATCTTTAGTAAGTCATGCAGTTAGTAGATATACGAAAGTTTTACATTCAAACAGCTTGTTCCATATACGATGCCATGGTTTTCATTTAATACACTCAAGTTAATTGCTAAACCGTACGAAAAGTTTTACTTTCGATCATAGGTTCCGTAACTTTTATATCGCGTAAACCACTTCGCTTTTTTTCCGTTTTTCATAGACCCCCTTTAGAGAGATCGGTCCAAAAGCAATCCAAGCAGTGAAAGATATTTATATTCGAGTGTTTCAAAGCACAGTCCAGTCCGGATCAAGTTTCTGTCGAGCCTTCCAAAATACTCAGTTGAAAGCAACATTTATGGAAATAGCATGCCTCAAGAGCAACATTTTTCTGACAGGTAAAAAGTTACTTTGAAGGTTTTAACACGTTGCCTTAATATTGAATTTTTAAAAATCTTACCTACTTCAAACGCTTTTTTCACAACTTGCACAGCGCTCCTCATTTCGGTTTATTGCAGATTGGAAAATTTTGAAACACAAAACATGTAACATGTAACGTTTAACTCCGTGGGTAAATTTTTGTTTAAAAATTTCCAGATCCCGGAGAAGTTCGACTCCCACCCAATTCCAGTACCTTAGCTAATGGTATTTAACGTATAAGTTATTACTAGTTACAATGATTGTGACCACAAACCAAATGATGGCCTTACTTAAATAAGTTTATGAACTGCACTTATTGTAAAATTAGTTAATTTAGATGTTTATAATTTAAATATATTATGTGAATACAAAATGTGCATTTGGAGCATCGTGATTTTTAAGGAGAACCTAAACCTTGGTATAACCTGCTTATATGGAACAGATTTGTTGACGCCAATTTACATATTACATTTATTTTTTCAATTCTAAATGTACCCTCATAGGAAAACGTCTTGTGCTCTGTTTTAATAGCTGTATAATTTTAGGTTTTTGGAAACTTATAAATCACCAACGTTCTATGGCGTCGAAGATTTAACTCAAGGACGTTAAAAATTTAAAACCTTGTTCTTTTATTTCAACATTACCTAACACCTTATTTAAATATTCTGAAAAAATCATGTGAATGAAATAATTTAATAATTGTTAGAAACAAGATCGGATAATATATTTCTCCCTAATCATTGATAATTAAGTCATAAAATGGCAAACCAGCTTATTGCGGAACCTGGCTATAATACCACAAATTGATCTACAGCACGTAGAAATACTTATTTAAGCGTGTGATTAGAAATTTCAAATTTGTTGTGTTGAAATAAATTATAAAGAAAACATTATCATGATCGTTTAGAATCAAGCAATCTACAGATAATCTAAGGCACATATGTGCCTTATTTAATGTGGCTTTTCCTGAAATATTTGGGCCTCTATATTCCTTACATGTAGTTTAACTAGTAAGATGGAACTCAAGGGATTAACCATTTAATTTTCTGAACAAGGACGTAGCATATCTTAATAGACCCGAGTTCCTATTCCATAGTTACCAAGCAGTATTAGAAATGGATTTGATTGAATGATTCAAGTGCTTATCGATTTGAATTAAATAAGGCTGCTATCGGCACAAATGCAAACTCAGCTCAAATCCCATTAATTATGGGTTTGAGTAGCACTAACAGCTTCCAAAATTCAACTAATAGTTAATCCTTTCTAATGCTGCTTAACATTAAGATGACAAATATGCAACTGTAAGACATACGCTTGTCAGGTTATCTATAATAATTTAATAAGCTAAAAATAGAGAATTTTAAAGCAAACCAGCAAATCATAGTAGTAGGGCAAAATGAACATTGCTCTTTGTATATTATTCAAAATTCACCACGTTGTTAGGGCATTTACAAAATATTGACTAAATTATTATGATATTTTATACCTGAGTTCTATTAATAACCTACAAAATAAGTAAAACTAGTTACTTCATCCAAACATTCATTATTTTAGAGCAATTATAGCATATTATTGTGGTATGATTATAATGGATTTCTTTACAAGTAATCGGATTTAGATAATGAAACTGGAATATCAGTTTTGTAACATATTCAATATATTTACATATTAATTTTGACACCTAGAATTTTAGTGTTTATAGAGGATTATTAGAGTACTTATAAAGGTTACGGTTAATAAAAAACACTAAACAAATATTTTTAAGTTTTAGAAAAATGTATATCCAAAAATGGTTACAGTAGCATTTTTCCAGCATATACGAGCATATAAAGGTTTCACTTGTGTGTATATCTACCTACTACATTGAAATTATGTTTACAAATACCTAAACTGACTCTTCTAATATGAGTCAAATAAAAATACGCATTAAGTACTAAGTCAGCGTTTCTCAACCTTTCTGTATTCACGGCCCAATTTACTATCATAATTTTCATCGTACCCCCCACTTACCATAAAATGTATACATTAATACTGTATATTGAGTACTCATTCTGTTTTTGAATTATTTTTAACTAACTACCAAAACAAGAGTAAAAACGAGGAATTTAGTAATAAAATTAATTTAGTAATAAATCACTATTTCAAATTTGGGCATTGGCAGATTATGATCTTTCTGCACTAAAAACAAGGGCATTTCGCATTCCATTAACATTTTCAACATCCTACTTTTGTAAAACTGGATTTTCTGCTGTGGCTTCTTTGAAGACAAACTATAGATCTTGGCTAAATAGAGAAACAACTCAAAGTGGCTATTTCTAATATTAAGAATTCCTTCGAAAAACTTTGCTTTGAAAGACAGGCTCAAGAAAGTCACTAATAATTATTAAATATGTTTTTAAGTTAGTATGTTTTGATTGAGAAAGTTTTAATTTAGTAATTTGTTTTACTTTAATAAGTTATTAAATATGTCGAAATGTATTTAGTTTTCTATGTGAATGTGTGCCTTCCTTTCAGTCAGTTAATCACGTTTTTAAAGTAATATTTTCTCTTTGATATTATCGCGCCCCCTTTCTCGTGTGCTCGTGCCCCCTAGGAGGGGGGGCGCCCCCCCTATAGGGCGCCCCCTCCTAGGCGCCCCCACAGGTTGAGAATCGCTGTACTAATTTAAGAATTGCGAAAGATTTATAAGATAATATCCATAGTTCAGCAGCAAATATTGCTGAGGTTCTTGAACTTGTAGTGCTATAAATCTCATCTTCCATGTATTTTTAAAAATGCCTGCAATAAAAGATTTATAGATTTATACAACATTGCTTCGGCATGGATATTTCAAAGTTATTTTTATGGGTTCCGAAATCTATTTCATGAATGCCAACTTTAAAAGTCCATAGCTTTTGATTTCTTATTTTTTGGGAACTTATCTTTTGACATTGGTTTATTCAAATATCTGAGACTTCTCAACTATTCAAATGCTCTGCTTATACCTATTTCATCTGAGAGATGAGACAAGGTACGAAAATAAAAAAGAGAGGGGAACATTTCAATTCCATTTCCTCTGAGGAACCAAAGAATATTTATACCTTATGGATGTCCTTTAAGGAAATGGGATTTCTATCATACTTTCAAGTACTGTCGTATCAGAAACCGAAGGGATAAAAGATTGTTTTCAATCCGCCCCCCCCTTTTTTTATTCAAATTGTGTGATTTTTTTCAGATACACAAGCTGGTTTCTTTTATACAAAGGTTTGAAGTATGTATTTCAATGCATGCATAACTCAATGATTTTGTGCATACGCTTAAACTAGATTTTTTTTTCGAAATAAAACATTTATGGATATTCTAGCAGGACTTCGACTCCTGGAATTTAGAAACTTAAACTCCGACTCCTGCATTTTAAAAACTCCGACTCCAACTACTGGGTTTTTAAAGCTTTACTCATTTGTAAAAATATATTAGGGATGTGGAAAATAGAAGATCTGACCGGCAGAGTGGCACAAAGAATCTATTCATGTTAAAGGACAAACTGCTGTTACAAGGAATGTGCCGTATTCTCTTCTCGTTTTAGTTCGTTTAAGAGCTCCTTATTTCTTCGAACTGAAGCTATATGCTAGTTTATAAATTTAGTTGCATTCAATAAGCGGAGAAGCAAACATTCTGATTCGCCTGCTAATAAACTCATCTACACATCTAGTTTCCCTAAAACTCGAATGGATTCGTCCTGTTTTTGGCATGCGTAGAAGCGTCCAAGTGTCAGAACTTTGTGGTCGAACTGTAACCAATTTTTGGCTACTTTTTGGTATTCGATAGTCGGGTTGAGTCTCTGACTACACAGCCCTTATTTTTAGTCTTAATCAGATGTACTTAAATATATTTGCTAATCTAACAATTAAATTGATTAATAATCGAATGACAGTGATGATAAAATGCTGCATAAATAAATTAAAAAGGTTATTAAGTTCAAATTTAAACACTTTTGTATGGATTTTACTGGCTAGCTTTTGATAGTGTTTAGTCACAAACCAAAGTGCAAAAAATGACTTGTCAACTTAGCATAATGCCTGAATTCATTGTGTCCTACAAATAAGAAACAAGGATCCACTGTAGCCCTGAAAATCTATTTGAGGCACTTAGAAGCAAAAGGGTGTAAGTGACAAAATTGAAAATTTGGAGATAAATACTGCAAATGATAGGGAAATCTCTATTATATATTGTGGCAAGTGATGTTAGAAGTATCTTTAACAGGTGCTACGCCCCAACATGATTTAGAAAAATAAATAGCACTAAAGGTACCATAAGAACCAAACTTTGAACGCGTTTTTTTAGGAATCATTTTTTGGTCCCTTACATCCAGCTGTTTCTGTCTGGCTTATTTTTTGTAAGTTTATGACGATCTGTGATTTGCCTACGCTAACCATTCGTTTTAATCCTGCTTTATGCTGTTTAGACAAAAGTTAATAAAATAAGAAATTAGTGTCGCAAACAAGGGTAAAATATGACCCACATGCAGAAAAAAATTCTAGAGGAGTGGCCTTGTATAAAACTTGTTAATAAAGGGTTATATAAACGCAAAAAAAGTTTATGTGTACTAGTGTAAATACAGTACGTAGCTTTTACGTAACTGCTGTAGACAGTCAGGACTAGTACATAACATCTGAAGTACATTACATGCGAATAAAATTTAAAAAATCAGAATACTGGGTGCTTTTAACGTTATTTCATGCTTCAAAGTTCATGGTTAAAAAAATGGTTCTGAATTGCTTAGTTGCAGAAATACCTCTTTTTCAGTAAAATACTGTGCTCACAGAAAAGCCATGAGGTGCATAGTAACAAAGTATTTACAGGAATAACAAATAGTGTAAAAAACTATTCAATAGCTTGAAACATAGATTGAACTATTACTACTCACGGAAGAACATGTTTTAGTCTTTTATTGTTGAGAGTAATCGCTTTGCCACAACGTAAACCAAATGGTAAAAGTGCCTTGCTTCTAATTGGCTAATACAGCAGAAGCTTTCTCGGGAGCTCTCAGAAAGTCTCCTTTAATCCCTTAGCGGACCTGATAGAGAATTCATCAACTCCTAGTAAACTGTAAACTGTGATTGGTTAGCGTATAATCCGTCCTGAAACCTATATAAAGAGCCGTATTCTTGCTGTGATGCTCTTCACTTTGTGTTATGTGTCTTAGTGTTCGTATGTCTGTAGTCCCCGTAATTTGTCTAATAAAAGTTCTGTGTTTATGTTGAAGTTGCTGAATGTCTTCCGAACCCATCTCTCATTTCTAACATTTATAAAACTACTCTTTGCTACAATTCAAGATTTCATAAAATTTAAAAGTTGCATATTGAAAATACTTATACTGCACACAGTGCATAAAACATGAATTGTATTGCCCACAGATTGGGTATTGTGCATGCATTACACAGTATTACATAGTTCTGTAATTCTTAGTTTCGCTCCTCATTGCACTTAAGTGTCGAGTATTGAGCGTTATATATTGTATTACGTGGAGGTTGAGTTTACAGTCTACACATTGGACATACAGTTAGGATGTTGCGTAAGGAAGTGTGCGCGAAACGTATATACATTTGTGAAGATGTGAATATATATATAAATATATATATACATATACAAAGATGAAAAAACTAGAATGTAACTGCTCCAATGTTTTTATGTTAGTGTTATGATACGCAATGTTGTACGCCCGGACACATACATAAAGGTGTTACGACTTTCAGTATTATTCAGTGCCTATTAAAAATCTAACTTGATATTATACAAACATTAAAAAAACAAACAAAACAATTACGTACCATAACCTCAAATATTAAGGAACATTATGAAATTGGACATATTTAGGTAAATTGTCAATCAATAAGAAGGCTACTTTATGATCTCCATAAGGTAGAAGGTTTCCCATCCCTGGTCTAATTAATTTAATATCCTTTAAGGTCTCATTTTTTGTTCAGCCGATTTATACAACCACACATATAAATGAATCGTTTGTATCGAAAAGGTAACATCTTTGTTTTGAAAAAAGAACAACTCAAAGTATTAATTTATTTTTTTTTTATTAATCAAAAATCGTTTTAGTTTACCAATATTCCATTGCTATTACCTGCTAAAATAAAATAGTAAAAGATCAGACTCCTAAAGTTTTCCAATTGTTTGTAAGTATTTTTTTTTCTGTCTCCTGAAAAAAAAATGCTTTTAAGAGTTGTTACCTTTTTTAAATAAAAGATTCAAATATATATTAGAAAACCAAAATCAGTTAAAAATTCCCTATTTATCATAAATACTAATTTTGAATTATTGAATTATCTGTGTTTTTCGCCAAATTATAGTTCGGTTAAATAATGAACGTTTGAAAAAAGAACAATTCTTTTCCCATAATATATTATTTTTTTCAGTTTCATACCTGCAAAAGATACGCTGATAAATTTTTCCATTATTTTTCGTGGTATGTTCACCTTCTCCAGACCTAACGGATACACACCATGAAAACTTCCGGGCCTGCTAAAACTGCTCAAAAACTTTGAATAAAACGAAGAGTTTCGTGAACGGTAACACTCAAAAGAATAAAAAAAAATCGAAAGTGCAAAGAGATTTTTGAAAGTTGGATTGTGTGACATTGATTTTTGCGTGTCTGCAAAAAAATCAATTTCATGGTTCGGCAGCTGAAGCAACCTTTCAAATTACTTATATCCGTATTTTAAAGAATATTTTATTCAGAAGAATATTTCTGAGGACATTTATCACATCGACTCTTCTTTAAGTGCCATTTGAATTGGCAACCAAAAAATATATCAAGTACTCACGCTAGTCCAAACTAAAGTGGCGTATAAGAATTTTTCCTTATGTGTGTTATCTGTAATGATAAAAATGTTTTTAGTATAAAAATAGGTAAACAAATAAGATTGATCACTAAAACGATTGGGGTGTATAAAGTCTATTATATACCACACACTATATACATATAATTTTCTTAAAGGACATCCTGATATATATATATATATATATATATAAAATTCGCTTTTGTTGTATTGAGTAATTAATTTGACTATTATTACGCATGAATCTCATCCTTTCTGTAACATAATGTAACGTTTGTGAAAAAAGACGAATAATACTTGCAAATGATTCAATTTTGAAGAAATAAGGTATATGACCCGGTAATGGAAACTGCTCTAGTAGTGGCCACTTAGATCTTTAAGCTCCTAAAATAAGCGAATCTAACATTAAACTTGAATTAAATGATCAGAACCTTTAGAAAACGACTCCTAGTGCTGGTTAATAGAACTAAAGTTGGCGTGGAGCATCTATGTAAGTACATGGATCATAATATTTAATAGCTGCCTCCACAACGATGATGCTCTTTACTAAAGCCGATTAATAAGAAGGTTAGGGATTTGGGGGAAATATATGGGAAAAAAAGTGACATCATTTCTAAATGGTCCCTTAGTCATTTTTAAAATTAGTTCTCTAAGTTAACAGAAGAAAATAAATGTTATTAATTTTTGTCCTCTACTAATGCAAATACGTGTCTTATAAATGCCCACTATAGATACAAATTAAGCGTTTAGTAAATTTGACGTAAAAATCCTAATTTTTCATCAAATGACATTTTATAGATAATTTTTAGAGAAATAGTTGGCGATTAAGCTAAATATGCAAAATATTGATGTAAGTCCCTTGAAAAAAAATTTTCCACGTAAAAGTTTACGAAAATTTTCTTAACTGTGTCCACTACCGGGTCATTTACCTTAACTGTTACGCAGATAAAGAGAAGCTGTTTCAAGGCGCTCAGCGTGGTCTTATATCAATGTAGAAGCACATTTGCAATTTTGAAACTCATAAATCATGTCAAAAGTCCAAATGAATTCGGTTCAACCGTTTAACTGTTTGAGACAGTAAATGTGCTAGGATATAGTTAATAAAACGCAGTATGTTTAATATATACAGCGTGACCAAGGTTTACCTTAAAAACAGTGAGATTTAATGTGCAATCCTCGAGAGGGTGGGTTGAGACTTAGCAAGTATTTTACCGATCCCTTTGGTACATACAATGCGATACAGCCATATGATTGTTTGAGACAATAACTGTGCTGGGGCAGAGCTACTAGAACACAGTATGTGTAATGTGTGAAACGTTAGCAGGGCTTGCCTATAAACACCAGCGATATTCAGTGTACAATCCTCGAGAGGGGGGTGAAATTTAGCGAGAATGGGACCGAACCCTCTGGTACATACAATGTGCTACAGACTAGCTTAGCCTACAAAGATTGATTACCGTCGGGAGTATGTTCAAAATTTTAAGTTATTTTTTGAAAATTCCTGCATTACTAAAAACCACCCTTTAATTTAAATCAAACAGAGTTAATTGAATTTAAATAAGCGATGTTAAGTTTCCCTGATGAGGACCATCACATTTAAAATGTGTTTATATTTTCATGCTATGTTACTACAATTTTACTTTAAAGTGCTTCTTATTTATATTTTAACTTTTTAATTGTTTGAATGATGTTTCTATTTTGCGCGATTTCTTCGTTGTCCTTACTGTTTTTTTCTTCTTCTAAGAATTCCCTATTTTCATTTAAATTTTACATTGCCTATCAATGTAAAATTTAAATGAAAATAGGTCATCATTACGTCACAATCACTTCCTAATTACCTACTGAACGAAACTTCATGCACTTTTATGATGAAAAATCCTTTAAAAATGTCATTTGGAACAAATTAATTACTTTTTAAAGCACTAGTAGTGCTTGAAACTTTAAGACATTCCAAGCATCCCATTAATTAAAACATACATTTATAATGACTGTCTATGAAAACTCTAATGTATGTTGCGAATTAAATACAATAGCTTAATTTATCTTTAGAACGTTCAAAAACTGAAAAGTTAGTCAAACTTTTGTTTCAAACAAAACTCTTCACGCGAAAGAGCGGTTCAATTTTCACTCGAGTTCTTCCGTTCTGGTAAATAAGAGTTACTCACCTGTGCTCATATTATCTTTATGTCTTCTCGCTTCGCATTTCTGTATCATTTAACAAAGAGATTAAAATGTCATTAATCATTGGGAAACGTGTAAACCTTTCTCCAAGCTACAAACTTAAATTCTGGAAACGTAAATTCTGGCAAACCTTCTTCACAATTTAAGTGTTTAGGATTCATGTTGCTTTAAATAAAAGGAGGAAGCATATTTTTTACGATATAAAATTAAGCTTTTCTTCACCTAAATGCGTTTAGTCTACCTGGTACTACCTGGTTTACTACCTGGAAATTGCGTTTAATTTAGCACTTTCAAATGATATTTTAGTAGACTGGCAAGCAACCATATTTTAAACATAACTTGCTATTTGAAAAGCATCGATTTGTTAACTTTGTTAGCCAACTGTTATGTAACAAGCTTATTTTCCACCATGTTAAGTATCAAGCTTATTTTCCACCTAAATGCATATTGTCTATTCAAGCAACGAGACTAAATTTTAGCGACTAAAAATAATTTTTAAAAATCGGAAAATTTATATAAATGACAGTTCCAATTTATGATTAAGGCGTAAAAAATATAACGACAAGTTCTGATCTATAAATGAGATGATTTCATTACTTTTTATCGCGACGAAATCTCGTGTAAGATATCAATTTCAAATACTGCTCAACGCAGATTGAGACAAGCAACCTTTATCCATAACTTAATTCCCCCGTTTAAGCATAAAAGTACTAAAACGGGGGAGAAAATCAATAATGAATATACGAAGTTTTGTGTAAAATCATATTGTTTTTTAAGTTTTATAACAAGAAAGGAGATTATGCTACTTAAAAAATCTAACTTTTTGTGCACCCAATAAGTTGAATTCCCATTCTTCTTCATCATGTGCCTAACTGAATAACAACGTTCTTTGATTCAAAAACTTATGACATATCGCAATTATAAAGACATTTTATTACAAAATTGATAATAAACGGAAAGTTCCAAGTATTTAAGGGATAAAAGAATACAACTAAAAGCAAACGAAGATAAAATTGTGTACAATTTTAAAACTCAGTTCAAATAAAAAATGACCAAAGGTCAACTTGATAATTCCTCCATTTTCACTCGAAACTTACTTGAAATACATTTTTTAATAATTAGAGAAAAAACGGAAGTGTGACTAAATTTATTTTGAATACGTTCCGTGCACATCACTTCTCCAAAAATAAGCAGGAAAATAAGTAACGCACTCCATTCGACTTTCTGAAGAAGTACAAAAGTAGATTTGCAATAAACAAAAAGGAATGTTAAAGTAGTTAGATATAAAGCCGTGTTGCATGAAAGGAATAACGATTACAAATTTTTTACTATAATAGTAAATACATTTTCTTATAGGAACAAATTATGCCCCGTGCGGGATATGTTTTTTAGTGTGTCGTGTTCACTCCACAGCTCAATTTTAATGTGACGTATTTATTCACACTACTTTGTGAATTCATTCACTCACACTGTCAAATACATTTCAGAATACTTTTGCTACAATAATAAATACATTTTATTATAGGTAGTAATTATTCTATGTGAGATACATTTTGTATCGTGTCATGTTTCACTCTACTGCACCCGTGTTATTGTGATTTATTCACACCGATTTTATGATTTCATTCACTCACAATGTCAAAAGCGCTTTAAGCCGATATAAATAACGACTTTCGGCGCACAGTTATTTCTTGAAAGCTTGAGCATGTGCAAGGAGCCTGCTGATAAGATAAGGGCAAAGATCCCAACTGCTTCTTTTGATTAAACTAAAAAGTTTCCCCAATAAAGGACTATATACATGCTGTACTGGCTTAGCTATCACACTGTACTTTGCATATCAAAAGTGTCATTTGCCCTCCATACTATACCAGCCTTCAAAACTGAAAACCATAATTAACATGTATATAAATCCAATATTGTAATACTGAGTATTGGCAATGAATTGGATAGAGAAAATTAAGTTGTTAAAACTTGTACTAAAATTGTTTCCAGCAGTTATTGTAATATTACCTTCTTTCGCCCTTCAGTAAAATATTTTACACACAAGACGCCCAAGGACGATGCTTCCTTTTAGCAGTAACATTTGCTTGCGTATAAGATATAATTTGTTTAAAATTTCCCTTTTCTTACAGCGTTCAATTACATATTATTACACGTCAGTTAAAGAAGTATTTACTCACAAAATTTTGACGAAATACTACATTTAAATTATTATATGACTTGAATTTAATCTAGTATTGCACGCGTTGTTACACTCGCGTTGTATTGCTATACAGGAATAAATATATTGTACTAAAATTGTTTCCGGCATTTTGTGTAACTATCGCACTTAAGTAAAAGATTTAACTTGACACAAGATATACAAATATGTTTTCTTTCAACAATTTTGGCTTGCGTATATAATATGTCATAAATTCCACTTTTTGTTCTTTTTACTGCTTTCAATTACATATTACACACGAGTGACCAAATGTCTGAGTGACATCTAGTGCTTTTCCCTTTTATATTTCATTTAAAAGAAGTTTTCCAAGCTGGTTAAAGATTAATTTACTAATGTATTTTGGATGAAATACAGCATTTAAAACAGTTATACTACTTGAATATAATAAATATTTCCATACATTAAAATTAAATCCATGGTCAATCGTTATTCATGAATACATATATTGCGCTATTTTTACACCAACTTGCCATGATCTTATACTCAAAAAATTCAATTCATGCACAATTTATAAGTAAGAAATACAAAAAATATATTCAAGTAAAACCCATTTAAACATTTCTTGTCGTTACCGAATACATTATCATGTGCAATATTTCTGTAACATAGCAATTGGTAGCAAAAATTTCACTTACCCATAAATTTCAGATGAATTTAACCATAAAATATCAAAGCGAGCAAACTTTCTACAGCGTGAGAGATGGTAGCAAGTGTTAAAACTGTAATTTAAGTCCATAAAAAAACCACACTGCGTGCAGAGAACACAAATCAAACAAAGTTCATAAAATACCACACTGCGTGCAGAGAACACAAATTAAAAAAAGACATTAGTTTACATTTTTCAACATGGAAGAATTTCAAAGGGATCGTTGCGTGGCGCATGCGCCGTTTGAGTATTTTCTTCTTACAGGTAGGTGAAAAAAGATAAGAGAACAACTTATCGGAGTCTCACTAAAAGAGGTTTATTTATCTCTCCTTTAGCGATTAGATTCTGCAACTGAAATTATTTAAAAATCTGAGTGACACCTAGTGCTTTGCACTTATAAATTTCATTTTTTTAAAAACTGTTACAAGCTGGTTATAAAAGGTATTTAAATTAATTAACACTTCAGATTTTGTAATCGTTAAAATGGATCATTAATGAATTCGCAATCAACGCTGTTTTGATTAAAGAGGGACAATAACATGAATGTTTTTCAAAACTGATATTGTCCTTATCTTAAATGGCTCGACTAGCTTTATAAAGCAGAAAAGGTTCCATTCAGCAATCAAGAACGGACCAGTGTTTTGTTAAATACGGCATGAATTATCCCCAAAAGTAACGTAAATCGTAAAGTAAATTAAGCCCGCATTTTGCAAATGATTGCAGAAACTTATTTTGAGGCCTTTCTCAATGCAAAACAAATGAGCTTCTAACTGAAAAACATCCATCTGAAGCAGACTTCTTTTGCATTTGGAAAAGGGGTTCCTTGTTGCCTCTAAACTCATCTCTACATTCTTTTATAAAATGTGTGCTTCATTTACGTTATGCAGTGTGATTTTGACAACATGCCGACTAATCTCGAGATAGTTTATTTCTTCTTGGGAAGAGCATAGTAAAAAAGAAGCACTCTTATATTGTCACACAGATAATAAACATCGTAATATATATCTGGTGAGGTAGGTGTACCTGTTTTTCTAACCTTTACTTTAAAAATGGAAGTGTTTAATCCTTAACCTGGTGCGACTGGTTCCGGTGCCTGCCTGCGCGCAGTGAAGAGGTGATGGGTTCGATTCCGGCACTGTGCCAAGGAGTAATTTTTGTAATTTCTCTCTTTATATTTTTTCTATTGTTTTGTGCTGTTCTATCTGTAATATTGGAAGATAAAAGCAAATGAAGTTGAAAACGTATGTGACCTAAAATGGTCTTAAATAATGAAATCCTTAGCCTAATTGTTTAACACTTCTTCAATACAAAATGATCTTCTCAACTACTTGCTTAAACCGTCTCGATTGTCCCGCAGTGAACTAGTCTGTAGAATCTCGGTTCTGCAGAGCACCGAAAGTGCGGCAACATCGACTTAGGTCAGTGTTTTGGAGGGTGACAACCTCTCGCGGCTAGTTCCTGTAGGGCCATGTACGCTAAAGGGAGCTGGTGCACGTTAAATAGGTCGTGGCTCCAATGCCCTCCAAGTGAAACGATACCTCTGGGGGTGCCAATCTTAGGTGACGGTCTCTCATCTGGGATCTGGTTCAAAAATCAAGAGACCTCTCAAAGGGGCGGAAGTCGGACTCCTGCCTAGACTCAGGGAACCGTTAGACTCAGGAGCAGCTCACACATTCTTCCTCGCATCGTGCGTGGATACGACACCAAACAACCGTTCCGATTATGCTATTACAGCAGTGGTGAATATTTGGCACGTGAACATATCGAGAGGTCGACTTCTACAGGGAAGGCAGTGAACTATAGTTTGGCTTTAACTTTAATTCGGATGGAGGAAGGATTAAACGATTCCTTTTGTTAAAATAGGGGTAAAGAAAACATGTTTCCTTCGTTAATAATGTACTGCGATGGCTTGCGACTCTGTTGCCAAAATGATAATTCCTATTCCTTATTGCTTTTTCTCCCAAGCACCACTTCAAGGATAGCGTCATCTTACTAGAGCCATACCGTGCACATTGTTCTAGAAAAAGCTCTTTCATATGCACAACCCCACATTATTTTCTTGAACTTATGCTTTGAATATGAGTAAATATTTATAAAATAAAACTTTCAGTGAAACATTGATACATATTTTCGTAATCATTAAGGCATATGTTTTATTCTTTTTATAAAGTGTAATATTTCACTTTAGAGTATTAGGGGATTATACAAGACAAATAAAAATATAATTACATTTACTTATTTGCACATTTAACCATTTATTTATAGCAAAAAAAAATGCGTTCATACATTGAAATTTTGCAGTAAGCCTTGGGTGTTCAAGTTTTCAGATTTTGATTAAAGTTCAAAGCCTTAAAAATTTCCCCCTCGAGAAATATTGAGAATTTTTACTTCGAACATTTCGGATTTCACTTCGTAAGCCCTGTTTCTTGGAAAGATTTTGCGACTCAGAATGTACTAGAAATTCAATTTCCTAAACAAGTTTCAGATATATTCAGAAACAAAGTTTTGTTTTTGAATTTGATACCGTTTTTCTTTTAAAAAATAGAAGCTATTGTTTTCATCAATAGCTGCAAGATAGATAAATGAATAAACTCCCAACATGAATATGTTCCTTCCTCAAAGATTTTTTTACCTAACTCTGAGTTTCCTGTTTTGTTAATTATGAACACAATTCCAGCAGAGAGTCCCCCCCCCCCCCAGAAGAGTTACACCTATTAAAAACAAGCTTAAAATTCAATCCTAGGAAACGGTGAAAAACAGTAAACCATTTACACAAGTAAATACTTTAAATACGTTGATCTTCTTCGCAAGTTAGACATTTTAAGAATCACATAACTTGTTTCCACAAAAGGTGATGAATAGTTTTCTTCTTCGATGAATTTCTTACGATAATTTCCGATGCAATATTATTGATCAATCGAGAGCTTCTGAATGTCGAACTTTATCGATAGTTATTTTTGTCCCTGTTATCTAAATTTTGTACATTTAATATCTACAACATAATAGCGATTGTTTAAATTAAACTTTTTTAACAAACCATTGCTTCTAGATAATAAAATTCAGATTGCAAAATTCAGATTTGTGTAAGTTTTGATTTTATCAAAAGCGTGCATAAAACTGCTAGAACATTAATTAGGAGAGCAATGCTTTGCCTCCCAGTGTGGTTATCTGGACATTATTTATCACTTCCGACAAAAATTGTCTTAATGAACAAACTATCTTTATGTGAAGATAAATATGATTATGTATAAGTATCCAAGAAAATCGTGCTAGTAGAAGAAAACTACGATATTCAGAATCGTACGTAAATTCCATCCCAGTCATTTGGAGACGGAAAATGTACGTTGCTATCACAGTGATTTAAGTTAAACCTTTGTTGCCATTTCGCAGGAGCATATTCCTTTAAATAAAGCTAATAAAGGACGCATGACTAAAGCTATCTGACAAAGAGTAAGAAAGATTCTATCAGTTTGGTGTTGGTGTATACGGGAAAGTAGGCTCGGCGGAAGTTCTTGTTAAATTTCAACTTATGCACTTTGATAGTTATTGCTTGTTAGAAACGTCTTTAATGTATGGGTCGTCCGCATTTCAATTGCCTAAATGACATCGCATATGCAGTATGCCAAAAATAAGCTACTTGTACGCACTGAAAATTCAGTTTGGCAAAAAATTGAACTGTTATCCTTTTTACCCGTAGTCCTTCATTAACTTTCTTTTTAAATACATGTTTCAAATTTCATTTAAATTACACTAGTCATTTACTTCTGATCTTGTGTAAAAACAAAAGTTGCTTTAAAAAGATAGAAACGTTTGTTATGCGTATTACAGTTATAAAATAATACAAAATAAGAAGATAATGCTTTATTAACATGTAGTAAGTACTCAAAAAGAAACTGTAAGGCTTATTCATAAATTATTTGAAAATAGGTTGATTTTATGATAAATTCCAAGAGAGTATTTTTTGTTAGAAAATATATTAACTTCGTAAGAAATTACGGATGAAAACATTTCTTACTAAAAAACTCCTTGATCGCTATCTTATCCTTGAAAAAAAAAAAAAAACAAATGACTTGAAGTTCATTAAAAAAAAGATGTAATTTTTAATGAATTTTAAATTAACGTCATGTATTAAAACTCATTACTTTCTGATTAAGGCAAAGCCTCTGGAAAAAATGTTTTAATCTTTCAAAGAAAATAAGGCGGAAAGCAGACTTCAAAAAACGTGTTTAATGAGAAATGCGATAATTTAATATGCTTTAATGAAAGTATATTTCTAATTTATCTCAAAGTATTGTTGATGAATAACAAGATATAATATTCAGTAGGATAATATTATTCTTAAAGTTTTATATCATGAAACTGAAATTACGTGCAATTACTGTTTACTTTTTCAAGATTGGAAAACGAAGTAGAAGTATTTTAAGTATTATTTTTCTAACTCTAAATATTTTAAGAATATTTTTGAAATTAGTAGAATATCTAGAAAAAAATATGAAAAGTGTTCAAAAATGCATATTGTAATGGTACTATTGGATTGCTCAGAACTTCTGTTGAAAATTATAGACGATTTTAGTATAATGCGTAAATAATAATTTAATTGTATATTCCCTATTTCTGTACATTATTTTCTTTTGCATTTTTTCGCTTAGGAGCATTTTTCCAGGAATATTAAAATTCTGATCTTACCAGGCGAATTAATGTTTCCAGGTATTTTTTGAGATACTTATTCAAATAAAAGGCTTATGTTAAAATTTATTGTAGCATACCAAGTAATAATCTGCAGGAACCAAAGCTGGAGAGCATGATGGGTGTAATACTACAGCCCATCCAAGCAGTAGAAGCTTTTGGCGAGTTATCAAATTTGTATGATATCTTGCACTATCTTGGTTTATCATTATTCATTTTATATCAATTACGCCCTTTCTTTAATGAGTTAATAACTCAGTTTGTGCAGGTGATAACAGTATCCTTCATAAATTATCACAGTACTGTCCAGTATAAGCTTAAAAAACAATACCCATAAAGTCCCACTAAACAGACATCACATTTTTTTCCCTTTGGGTTGGATACTAGTTTTCAAAAAGATTTGATATGGTTCATCTTTTTTACTCCTGTTTTGTACATTACGGTACGCATTATACATTTACTCTTCCCCGTAACATTACTGTACACAACAATTCATTTTTCGTCTCCAGTGATGATTCGCATCAAATATGGATTATTTTCATGATATTTGCGAAGCAAATTCCATAAGTCAGTGTGACGGAGCATATTTCTTTCTCTAAGAATGTGTAGAACCCATAAGTAGAGTTGCAAAAATTAATCAATATGATTTACGTGATCCATGGCAGATTAAGTTCCATAAATTTAATCTCATAGATTTCTCTTAAGTTATTACTCGGCAGTTTGTGTCACTGGATGACAGTTTGTGTCACTTTATTTTGCCTGTTATCACTTTCAACCGATCTTCGAGGAAATGGTACATTTTCCACTTTTAAGTAGCAGGAATGAAATTTTGCGAAACGGGTTTTTGGCACTAGCGTCCTGTCGATACATCTTCCATGCGCACTGAATTTTTTTTTTTTCTTCCTTGCTCACAATCTGAATAGTTCTAGAACTACCAGTCAAATGTGTTGCCTCTGGGTCACGAATGCGGAGATGGAGAGAATATTAATAAGGTTACTGGTATTGAATGTTAGGAGCACGACGCTACGAGTCACAAGAGTATACTCAGAACGCAATCAACACGTTTAGTATATGAATGACACGGCAAAGAGAAAAGGATATCAGTATTTTGTTATAACTATTTATTTAGTTATTTTTGACACATTCAAGTGGGTTCGCAAGGGTAAAATGCCTGGAAGAAACTTATGTGGTAATCACAACCATAGTTTGAGGGGAGGAAAAAAAATGCTTTTTTTTTAATTCAGAAAAAAATGCAAACACACAATGAAATAGTTTCCCCCGCCAAACACTGAAGTTGAACCTAGTTCTTAGTTTAAACTCAATTTGGTCAAAAAATGTTAACTTTCAATTTCACTTTCTTTTAGACCTAAGCTTGTTGAATGAAAAAGTATTTCGGTTGGGAATAACATTAGTTTTGGTATCAAAACGATTTTCTGAAGTATGACAAATTTAGTTTTTGATGTGCATTAGTATTCAGTTTATTCTATTATGCATTTATTATTTCGCATTGAAAAGACTAAAATCTAAAAGTGTGCAAAACTTTTAAGTGAAACTTTATCCACTGCCAAACCTCCCAGAAAAAAGAAAAACATCAAATGCAACTGACGATATTTTTCTTTTTTTTCTTCTGAGTTATACTGAGGAAAAGAAGCGTAGACAAATGGAAAAACTTACCAAAAGCACTCAAAAATTGCCGATTCTTTTTCTCTTTTTCGTTTTTCAAGAAGCACGAGATTGCTTACGTTCCCAGATGGTTTAGTCAGTACGCAATTCGTTCCTTTCTCCCTTAGAGCCCCCTCTCCCCCTCCCCCCCCCTTTTCATCATTCTCATATATTATCAGAACATTACAAGTAGTGGGCGGACAAGAAAGATGCGGACGTTATATTACTTTGCAAGGGAATTGATGATCTAATTCTGATGCTCAAGCGATTTATTAACGCCTGCTACCGTTAGTGATTTATTGAAGCAGATGTAATTTAGAGTATTTCAACGAGTGTTGTTCAGTTTAAGGTAGCAGCATGGAAAAGGAGTAAAACCTAATGTTAATGTGGTCGTTGCCCTTTGCAGATCTTTTAAAATATATTTTTTTTCTAATTTTACACTTTTTAAAAGAATCGTTTAAAAACAAATGAAACATTATTAAAATAAGGAAAGAATTTCACGTAACATTTTTCGTTTCTCGAACATCTATATGAAAATAGATCAAATAAAATGGATGCCCATAAATTAGAACACAACAGAAATACTCATTAGTTAAAAATTAATTAATAAAATTGATGCATATTTAATTTAGTTACAAATACAATTTGCTTTTGGATACGTATCCGTCAGAGGATCCTTTACAAATTCGTTTCCAATCTGCACAAAGCCAATTTTATATATTAATTTAACCTGTGCAACGCCCAAAATTAGCCCTAATTTCGATATAAGATTTGACAGCACCTTGGTTAGGCCTTTCTTTAGCCTGTTTTGTTTAAATTTGTTACAGTTACTGGAGTGGCAACATAATGGTTACGCATTTCTTTTCTTTTTGCTTCGCTTTTCACTCGAAAGTAAAACGAATCATTTCCGGAGGACAAAAATAAATTCTATCTGCATTCTATGAAAGGAACATTATTTATGTACTTTTTAAAGACTTTCGGCACGCTAGGAATCGTTTTAATATGCTTTTAAAGAAACTAAAACGTTTATCGACAAAGGGGAATAAAAGCACACTGTTCATATTTATTGATAAAATATGTGATTGTGTCACAATAAGTAATTAATATGTATTTCTAAACAAAAATATAAAATAAAGATTTATGATGAGAAGATCGTTTTAAGTATATCCAATTATTAACCTGTTCATCTATGCTCTTATTAATTTAAAAGTTGCGCTTTCAAACTTAAAGAAGTGTAATGTTTTCCTTCGAGATTTTTTTTTTTAATAAGAATTGATGAGAAAACATTACAACACAAAACTGCGAAAAGTCACAGTTATCGAAATATTCCCAAAATCCACTCAAGGTATTAAAATGTAAAGTAATTTTAACACAACAGAAAAAAAAAAGGGTTACCATCGTGTTAACACTCAAGTTAACTTCAAAATTAAGTGAAATAAAATTGGCAGGTAAAGAGAGGCCTAAACAAAATACTACCAAACTTATATCTAAATTAGGGACGATTTTGGGTGGTCTTATATATAAATTAATGTAGAAAATATTTTTTCACTTCTTATTTAGTACAAAGCCGTCCATTTATCTCAAGCCACGCAGAATGTGAACGCGGCCCGGTAAATCATGGAAGCAGTTGTTAGAAATGTGTCGAGTGTTAGAAATATGTCGAGATCTCTGTATCAGTATTTTTTATGTACTGTACTGCATGTTCAAGAATTTATTGGAGAAAAACTTATGTTAAAGAATTTGAAATGTTTACATTTTAACATAAACTCTATATAGTCTAACTTAAATGCATAAAACATGAACAAAATAGTAATATAAATCGTAGGCCTAATTCTTAAGAAAATTTATTCAATTATTATTGATTACACAGGTGTGAAAAAGTAGCCCTAAGGTAAGAATCACGACAGGTAGGAGACTGATGCTTCTAACGCCTTTGCAATGTAATTTGTTCCTCATTTAATTACGATAAAAGAAAACTTCGCCTGATACTTCAGAGGTCGGATAGTCGCGAGCCGGATATTCGGGTGTCTACTGCTTTTATTTTCTGATAAGGAAATGCGTTTATAAGTATACATCAAACATACATCCAGATAATCAGACATTGTTGAAAGAACGCATGTTTGACTCCAAGAATATACACTGCAAAAAACTCTAGCTCAACCTTTCACGCAAACAATATAAAAAATTGTGAAATTTGGCTGCAACCAACATATGGTACTAAAGTTGAGCCATTCATTGTTGTGGTTCCTAGTTTCACATTGATGGTGGAAGTAGGGAACCATTATAATAATTCGACTCAGTACCAAATGTTGGTTGCAGCTAAACTTACCATTTTTATCAGTTTCTTTTCGTGAAACTAGAGTTTTTTACAGTAGTACAATTTGGAAAACGAGAGAAACGAGCTTAGGTCACGAAGCAATCTCAATAGAACTGTTTGAAGTTACGGGAGTTGATGAGCGATAGTGAGCAGAGGGCGGAACTTCTAGTTTCATCTGAAAGAACCGCGTAGTTGGTATCATTACAAAGATAAAACATGCCGAACTGCTTTACAGTTAGCTGTATAATTAATTGTACAAGTATTAAATATTCTATCAAAATCATATCTCTTTGAATTAAAAGCAAATATATATATATATATATATATATTCAAAGTGAGTATTTTCTGCATCAAATAATGCTAAAATACTGCTTGATATGTAAGCTACACGCTTCACTCTAAAGCAGTAGTCACAACACGCATACTTTTCTCCACCAGAGCCCTACCTGTTAGCCAAGGCCTTAGGATTGCTTACGCACGGGGAGAGGTAGTGGGGTCTACGGATTTTACATGCACATATCCCCAAGTATACATGGTGGTCTTCAGTGGGTATCGAACGCGCAATCTTCCAGGTGGAAGTCCGACGTGCTAACCACTAGGCTACCACGGCCCTCACAACACGCATACTACTCAGCCTATTACTGAATAACCACGGACCACGCATTGCATTATCGCTCGTAGGTTGTAACTACATTCAGTAATTAAATGCAACTATTTTTCAAGAGAAACTCTATAATTATTAATTGATAAAATTATAATAAACAATATTACAAAAATATATATAAATGGTAATTATCAGGACAGAAGGTACACTGCATTAGGGATGTAACGAATAGTGATTTGGCCGAATTAGCCGAAGCCGAATATTCCGCCAATGTCTTAGGCCGAATACCGAATATTCGGCGGCCGAATATTAAAATTTCTAGAAAATCCTTGTAATAGAAAATGTTTGTCAAATTTAAAAGTACTCACGAAGTCAAACACCAAATGCACACAATCTATGATGCATGATTTAGTTCTGTTTGTTGAGAATTTAAAACTATTTAAAATTAATCTATTTTCTCTATTGTTTTGAATGTAATAAAACAAAAAAAATCACCCACAAGTGGAATAAAAATGACAGGTTTTATGGTAGTAAGCATTAGCATTATTTTACTAATTATTTAATTGAAATGAAAGAACTACTATTGCTTAGTGAACTTTTACCTTGCTCAAAACTGTTTTATGAAGATATTTTTAAAGTTATAAAAGTTAATATTTTTATTTTATGGGGTTTTTTACATACCTATTTTAAAAAGATCTATTAAAATTTAATACACTTACTGGATTTTTTTTTAAAAAAACCCAATTACTTATGCTGTCTAAATATTCATGATATTATTCTAGGCTTTTCACATTTCTCTCTTACCCAATATTCACAATAAATCAGTCAATCCAAACAAAGTCTGACTTCCACTTTGTTAATAATAACAAAATTAATTTCTCATATTCTCCATCATAATTAACTATTGCCAGCTTTTGGGACTAAATGCTAAATATAAAATACAATATTACAACTTTAAAATCTGTTTTTGCTCAGTCAAGTCTAAAAAAAGGTTTAAAAAAGTAGTTTTTTTCTAAATTATTTTTATTTTTGAAAACTATAAACTACTAATGTATTCTTTAACAATAATTATAATACAATTTTAAATGTTTAAAATCTACTAATTTATTTTTTTTTTTTTTTTTACATTTCTACTATAGCAGAGCTATTCAGGGTGAATAGTCCATCAATATTCGGCCAGGCCGAATTTTACCTTACCCAGTATTTGGCCAGGACGAATATTCAGTTAAGTGATGAAATGACTATTCGGCCAAAGGGCCGAATAGCCATTTATGTTGACCAACTATTCGGCCAAAGGGCCGAATAGTAGGGTGGCCCGAAAAAACGTTTTTTTTTTTTGAAATTGCTATTCTAATAGTGCGGAAAGGGTTCTCTCTGGGTTCAATAAACAGGGTGTAAAATATTTTTCTAATTGTATAACATCTTCTGCTCCCGCATCGCACTTGAGTTTTGGGATTTTGGGTAAAATTAGCCTTTTTTACTCTCACTAGGAAACCGAATTATTTCCTAATTTTGATGAAATAATAGTGCAGAAAAGGTGCCCACTGGATTCAATATGATAGGCGTAAAATATTTTCCCAATAGAATAATATCTTTTGTTCCCACATTGCAACTGAAGTTGTGCAGTTTTTGAAAAAAGTACGTTTTTTTACTGCTTCTATATGACAGGAAGTAAAAAGGGAAAAGGCTTTCCCATGCGCATTCTCGGCCCTTATTGCTCTGTTCCATCATTTATAGCAGGGGTCTCCAAACTACGGCCCGAGGGCCACATCCGGCCCGCGGACAGATTTTGTCCGGCCCGCGGAGAGCTAGCATACTTGAAAGAAAACTCCTTCTAGAGAACATATTTATTTTTTATAGCAAATTAAATTAAGTTTACTGAAGTAATCTATTTTTATGTTGAATAATTATTAATATGACATCTACATTGATATGGTCATGGGCTAACTACTCATAACATTGTTGTAGGTTATTATTTACTAACTAACAAATTATTGAAATGAATCCAACTAACATTTTATACATTTTAAATGAAAAGATAACTTATAACAAGCATAACGACATATGAAATACTAATGAGATTTATGTAATTGAGATTTTCCACTGACAATAGTTTGTAGTTGTGGACTAATTTTACTTGTACCAATTATTAAAAGAGATTTAAGATGCTCATCAGTTAATTTAGATCTGTAAACATTTTTTGTGTACTTCATTTTGGAAAAGGTCTTCTCACACAAATAAGTAGTACCAAAAACAGAAAACAGCCCACGAGCAAATTTATGCAAATTATCAAATTGTGTCAGTGGAAGACACTTATAAAATTCCAACAAAGATAAGTTTTGATATTTGTTCTTAATTATATCACTGCACTGTAGATCAATCATTTCCATTTGAAGTTCCGGGGCTAGGGTTTCAATGTCAGTATCAAAAGGATTCTGAAAAATCTTAATTTGATTCGCAATGGCATCAAAGTCCGAGAAACGAGTATCAAAATTTATTTTCAAAGCACTCAAAGTTTCGATTGCAAAATCGATAGGAAACTCGGTCTCAGTGGTGTGGCTAAATATTTCACATGTTTTAAAATGTGAAAAACATTTACTTCGTAGTTGTGATTGAAACAGTATCAATTTCTTCCGGAATGATTTGATATTATTGTATAAATCAGGAAGATGCTGGTTTTCTCCTTGCAATCTCAAATTCAGTTCGTTCACATGTTTTGTCAAATCAACATAGAATGTTAACTTCCACAGCCATGCGTTGTTTTGCAATTCAGTAAGAGGGCGATGCTTTTCATTCAAAAAAAATTCGATCACTGCTCGAAGTTCAAAAAAGCGCTGAAGGACTTTCCCACAACTAAGCCAACGTACGGCAGTATGATAAGGTAAGTCATTTTCTCCAATCTCTTTAATAAATTGTACGAATTGTCGGTGATTCAGCCCAAAAGATCTGATAAAATTAACAGTTGATATGACTGGTTTCAGAACTTCAGACATATCCAAACATTTTCCGCACAAAGACTGTTGATGAATGATACAATGTAAGACTATTGGTTTTGAACCACCGTCATTTTCTACAGCCTTTGACACAAGAGCGACCACTCCTTTATCTTTCCCACTCATGTTTTTGCCTCCATCAGTTGTAATACATTTCAAGTTTTTCCATCGAAGGTTCTTTTGCTTAATGGCCATTTCAACTCCTTTAAAAATATCTGAACCAGTAGTTGTGCCATGAATACTATACATATCAAGAAGTTCTTCATGCACTTCATAGCTTTTATCTACTCCTCGAATATAAATCAACACCTGAGCAGTATCTGACACATCCGTTGACTCATCCAAGGCCAAAGAAAACCACTCAACATGTCCATTTTTGTTGAACAGTTGAGAGGATATATTTTCAGCGATGTCTTCTACCCTTCGAGCCACAGTGTTTGCTGACATACTGACAGTTTTTAATAAATTTACCTTTTCAGGGCACATTTCTTCGGCTACTGCGATTATGCATTCTTTGACCATTTCTCCATCGGTGAATGGTTTTCCACGTTTTGCAATTTCAAGAGCCACACGAAAGCTGGCACGAGTTGCAGCCTCTTGTTCAGTTTTGAGTTTTGTAAATAAAGATTTCTGCGATTTCAATCCGCGCTTCATAGCTTCGAATTTTTCTGTCCGCAAACTTCCTGTATATTTTGAGTAATTTTGAAAATGTTTTGCTTCATAATGACGTTTAATGTTATATTCTTTGAGAACGGCTATGCTTTCATTGCAAATCAAACATAGCGCCTTGTTACTGGACTCAATTACGAAATACTGAATGTTCCACTGATCTTTGAATTTTCTGCATTCACTATCAATTTTTCGCTTCTTTTCCATTCTACTAAATCACACACAAAAGCAACAATTCAAATAAAAATATTGTTACAAAGATGTCTTAAACTTAAACACGCACAAACACGTTTTAAGGAGGTACGCACTATTTTATTTCACAGCAGTGTCATAGGAACTGACTTGTGGTTGCGCCACTAGCCTTCTTATATATTTCACTTACTGCCATCTAGAAGTGAGTGGAAGACACCAGAACTTTATCGAACCAACGAGATTATTCTGTAAGTGCTATTAGCGCCATCTGTTAGGGATAGAAGGTACTACCTATTTCTGCTTGTGTCCACCAGATGTCCTGTCACGTTACTCCTCATGGCTCGCTCGTACTCTACGACTAATCTAGAAATTACAGATAATGACAGGAAAATTAATAATATGCAGTGTTGCCGTTTTGCGGACTTTAGTTCGATTTGCAGCCTTTTTTAAACGTGGCGTACTTTTTCGGACTTTTTTTTTTCATGTAAAAAAATACTCATTCGTTACTTGAGTACTCGTTAGGAACCGAAGTAACGATTACTGAAGAAAAAAGTAATCAATGATTACTTGTGTATTTCATTACTTTTGTAATCAATGATTACTATGGCGATACGATGCGGGTACCCCATTATAACGGATACCCATACGATACAGAAAATACATCAGCTTCCCCGTCGCTAATGGCATCTGGCAAAAAAGTAATCATATTTTACACCACTAGTGGACTGATTCAACTTTTTACCACCGGCAACAATTAATGATAATATGGTTTTGGCCCTTGGAATTTACTGGAGTAATCAATATGGCCCTAAGGCTGGAAAGTTTGGAGACCCCTGGTCTAGGGGATAAAATACTTTTTTATTTTCAGGAAATTCGTTTTAACGTTTCAGTAAACTGGAATTATGAACTCAGCTTTGCCTTTAATCGCTCTACTTTAAGTAAGTTTAATCTTAAAACGAGAACCTATTTAATAAATTCCTATCATAATGTGAACGAATGTATTGATTTTTGAAAGATATTTCCAGTCTCTACCTTGCTTTGCTTCCCGTATTCATGAGATTAAAATACTTTTGTACTTTAATATGACCATCTACCAAATAATCACGTCCTCCATTTTAGTATTAGGAAATTTAAAGTTCCCAAAGTTTCCTGTTATTTGCTTATTCGATGGCGAAATGGTTTATTATATGTGCTCTTAAGCTTAATAAGCGAATTTATGGATTTCTGATATTTAATCTGGTTTAGAATTGAAATAGAAAATATTTTTCTGCCCATAATAATGATGTGAAATTTAAATACAAGGCTATGTCAATTAAATAAATGGATGAGTTCTGGAATGATCAGCATATTAAAGGTCTTGCTTTAAGCAAATAGAAAGTTAAAATGAAACGTTTAAAGACTATAACGAAATATTATTTAAAAACATGTAAACTGTTTTTAATGCGTTATTCAATCATTCAATGTTGTTTATCATACTTCACAGAGAACTGGTTTAACCCGCGAAGCGCATGCGGTTTTTCATCCCCTCCCCTTCTTTCCTTTATATTTTTCCTAAAGAATACAGTCATTAAGACATGAAAAACAAAATGCCAAATACGTAAGGTCACTAGTCAGAGATATCCAGAAGTTACAATGAAAATTGTCTAATCTTGAACTAATAATTATTTCTAGAATAAGCAGCTCAGGCCACGAAGGTTCGGCGAACGTCCTCCCGGGTTAAAAATGATATCTGATAGTCTGTGAGAGCTCATACCCCCCCCCCCCCAAAAAAAAAAAAAATTTCGCGCACATGAAATAAACTCATATTGTGCCTTACAATATTCGCCTTTATGTCTAGAAAATTACTCTCTCTCACTCTTTTTAATAAGAAAGAAGCGTAACAATTATATTTATCTGAAATAAAATACAAAACTAAAAGGTTTATATATATACACAGATGAAAAGCGTAATCAGATTTTTGTGACGATCTCAATAGTTTCTCTGATTCATATTCATCAGTGAAAAAGGAATTATGGTCTTATTTTCATTGCAAACTAATTGATGGAATATTTAGCAAGAAAACTTAGTAAAAATCTAATGTGGGATCAAATTGTATTGTTTAAATAAGTATAAGGGTTTTTAAAGCATTGTTCAAATTTCTCAATGATAGTCAGTGCATACTCGATAACGAAATTATCTTCAAACAGAAGTATTAATGAAGAGAAAAAAACTATTTATTTAAATTTATTCGTTTCGATAAAGTTAAAGCAAAATTTAAATGTACATAAAAGCAAATTGTATTTTGTTTGATGTAGTTAAAAGCAAAATTTAAAAGATATGAATGAATAAATAAATTCGTTCCAAGCGCAAAACAGTAGTCTATGTAAATAGGAAATCATCTAGAAAAACAAACCGAATATATTTGTATTAGTATCACGTTTTTCAACAGGAGAAAAGAAAACGCTGTACCTCTTGTATGTTTCAGGTTTACCCTTTTTTTATTCAATGGATGATTTTTCTCCATTTCACTTTTTTCGGTTCTATTCTTAAAAACCTTCTGAATAATTTTACTAGTTGCATTTACTTAGGTCATTGAATTAGCTCCGTGGAACCCATGGGAAGAAATACCGACGTCTCATAGCTTAGAGCTAATTTTCTTCTCTTGGCTTAAGGTCTTAGACTATTTCGCTGCATTAGGCCACTAATCAAGTACTTTTAATCATCCTGAAAGCTTAAGAAAATGACAGATAAGTAAGAATAAATCTTTAGTAAATAGTGCAATTACCTGAAACAATTAATTAAATGTCTTTAATTTAAAAAATAACTTCTGAATGAACCTTCAAATATGTTACGTGAAAGTGTAGAGGCATAATTCGTAAACAATCAGACAGTTTAGTTTAAACAACAAACGTTTGAATTAAACATATATAAGAGCATGGGTATATGATCCGGAAACATTCAAGGAGCTCAATTTAAACTAAAACCGCTGAATGGACCTTTAAATATATGTGAAACTATAGAAAAGCTATTTCTAAACAATTAGTATAAACTAATATACGCTAAAAGTAAAGATAGTAACATAAGGATTGATTGCTTTTTTGTTCGGTTTTAAATGAAAGAACTTCACATTTATTTGGAGTAAATGATGTTCTATATTATGTAGATTTTTTTAATTAAAACAATTAAGGTAAATGACCCGGTCGTGGACACTGCTCTAGTAGTGGACACTTAGATCTTTAAGCTCCTAAAATAAGCGAATGTAACATTAAACTTGAATGAAATTATCAGAACCTATAGAGAACGATTCCTAGTGCTGGTTAATCGAACTAAAGTTGGCGTGGAGCATCTATGCAAGTGAATGGATCATAATATTTAATAGATGCCTCCACGACGGTCACATTTGCTGCTCTTTACTAAAGCCGATCAATAAGAAGGTTAGGGATTTGGGGAAAATATATGAGAAAAAAGCGTGACATCATTTATGAGTGGACCCTTAGTCATTTTTAAAATTATTCTTCCAAGCTAACAGCATAAAATAGATATTAGTTTCTGTCCACTGCTAATGCAAATACGTGTCTTATAAATGTCCACTATAGATGCAAATTAAGCGTTTAGTAAAATTGACGTAAAAATCCTAATTTTTCATCAAATGACATTTTATAGGTAATTAATTTTTAGAGAAATAGTTGGCGATCAGGCTAAATATGCAAATATTGATGTAAGTCCCTTGAAAAACAAATTCCTCGTAAAAGAGTACGAAAATTTTCTTAACTGTGTCCGGGTCATTTACATTGTTATTATTACAATCAATACTATAAGAATATTGTTATCAGAATTATTATTATTAATATTAAATTAGGAACATAACTAAGAAACCCAGAAACTACGTTGTTATATTTACTTAAATTGTGCTTAAATCTTAAAGTACATGTAAATAATTGAAGAAAGTATGATTTCAGCAGCTCTAATCCAAGTGTAATACTGTATTATCTTTTAGTTTTTTTGCCAAACAAAACAATTGACTAAATTAATATTTATTGTAATACGCCATTCTTTACTACAAGTACCATCATTGTGTTCATAATTCAAAAGATTAAAACATTTTTTGTAAACATTTAAAGTTTAGAAAATAAATTTCTACGTTATATAGCAAGTTATGGGTGCAAACGTGCAAAAAATATAAGTATGCGTTAGACTGTAGGCAACATTTCGTTCTGTTGCTTGTTTTGTAACTTTCTTTATAAATATTTTTAAAACTTTCTGAAAGACGTGTATTTTACTTTTATGTTGGCTCCAAAAATTGAAACAACGCTGTTTTAGGAAGTCATAAAGGGCAAAAAAAAGCAATAAAAATTAGAAGAAAAATCTTTCTTTAATTAAAAATTCTGAAACATGTGTATTTCTTTTTTTTTTTTTTATATATATATATATAAAATCTCAAGTCCAAAAAATCAACTAAGTACGAGTTTTTGAGTGATAGAGGGGGATTAATGTCTTTAAAATGTCTTCAAATATTTCAATTTTCAGTACAATTTTGTCCAAAATTTCTAATGATGTCAAAAGCTGCAATCTGAAATTTCCCCAACATAGAAATATGCATAATAATTTGATCCTCAAAGAGTGCAAATTAGTGTTTGCATGAACGAGGCCAATACTTCATTTATACTGAAATACAATATTGCGTATCAGCTATTATTTAATAGTTTTCAGGTAATATAATTGATTGTACAATTTAATGTAGTATTGAACAGTGTTAGTACTCATCTACGTTTCCTATTTGATTTGTTTCTTAAAAAAAGAAATAAAATTAAATTAAAAAAAAAAAAAATCAATTTTTTTCAAAAACGCAAAATTTTAATTGCAACACAGAAAGAGAAGATATTATTTGATCGGAAAAATAATTTAGACACTTCTTATTTAACTTAGCATGAACTTCTTCCGCATTATTAGGATACAAACAGTGAAAAAAAAATTATAACTCCTACCACCGAGGAAAAATTGTCAATTTTTACCCAAAGTTACAAAATTCAAGTGCGATGCGGGGGCAGAAGATATTATACAATCAAAAAAATATTTTGCACAGTATTTATTGAACACAGAGAGAACCCTTTCCGTACTATTAGAATAGCGATTTCGAAAAAAAGTTTTTTTCGGCCCACCCTACCGAATAGGGAGAATACCGAATAGTGGCCGAATATTCGTTACATCCCTACGCTGCATGGCAGGGATAGGAAAAAAAAAATATTTTAGTGAAAAGCGTCTTTTATAGAAATAAAGAATGATTTTTTTTTAATTCCACAAACCAGCTGGTCCTGTACGTCAGTGGACATGGTATCAATCTATGCCTTTTCTCTGTATTATTGGATAAAGGAATGCCTTGTATTTTCCTAGAAGCTCATGATTGAGTTACGGTAAATTTTAATAATTATTATGAATTAATCTCTGAGATTTATCAGGATGATCGTATTTGCTTAACTTTGTTCAACGAAAGTCATCATTTTGATTTATTTACTGGAACATATTACTGTTTACATAAGCAGACTCTCCCGCGTACCATCCCTGAGGCTCTCATCAACCACTTTGGTTCGCTGACCACTGGTTGAGAAACAGTGCTCTAAAGCTACCAGCGGCAGTATGAATTCAATCCTTACAAATCAGAAGCATCAAAAGTAAAGCAGATCGGTGAAAGAAAACATTTTGAAATTGCGTCTTTTGAAGCGTAAAATGAGGAATTTTGTTTTAAAATAATATTAGAGTATTTTTGTTTAGGTTGCGCAAGTTTTATTTCATGAAATCTGTAATCTTAAGAAACTATTCGTTTTACGGTTTAAGTTTACACTGAGAGATTAAATTCAAACTGTTGAGAATCCGGTGAAACACATCGTGTTTCCAAACTTAACTCGATATTTTTAGCGCATTTAGTAATTTCCCAAAGCCTCCTCCGTAAAAATTATCATGATTTATGCGCATCGCAACGTGGCTAAAATACGGAATAATGATGAGGCATATTCACAGCTTTTGACAACTAACAATGTTTACGTTTAGTTTCATAGTAAGACTACACGGTAAAAATTCTAGTTCAAACTTTCACCAAAAAAATATTTTTAAAAACGGCGAAATTTAGCTGAAACCAACATTTAGAACTAAGTTGAACCTTTATAATGGTGTATTTTCGCTATGAATGTGAAACTAGGAACCATTATAGGGGTTCAACTTTAGTACCAAATGTTGATTGCAGCTAAATTTCACGATTTTTGTCATTTTTTTCGGGCAAAAAATTAAACTTGAATTTTTACAATGTATATACGCAACTATGTTAGTGAACAAGCCTGATAGATCATATTTTTAAAAAATAGTTATGAAACAAAAAAATTGTCCTTTTATTATAAGAAAAAAAAAAGCAATGCAAAATGATTAAAATTGGGGAGACATTTTCCAGTCACGGAAAATACTTAAATTTTAGAAACGTCGACAAGAATTACTGAATTTTTCCTAAATAAACTTTATTGCGTTTCGCACACTGTATGACAACGAGTACTTTTGCTATTATTAAGAAATTAAACGCTAGTATTTGATTGTAAACGCATATTAAAGTTTTATTCAATTAGTTACATTTACTGTTTTAGTTAATTTTGACGAATACTAAATGTATCACTTACTTTATTCCATTATATAATTTAAGACTACAGTTTTTAGTACAATAATTTATTTTAATTAGCTAGCGTGTGTGGTTTAATTTTTAGTTGTTTACGAGAAAAGATTCCATAAGACCGAGTCCCTTTTCGTGGTTGATTTGGAATTAGTCGTCGGTGCTTAAAAATTTTGTTGAATTTAATTTTGTTCATATATCGCTCACCCGCAATCCTGTTAAAATGACAACCTGTTTCAAAACGGGAGTTATATAGTTCATATAGTTCTGTGTAGTATATAGAACTATGTGTAGCTTATTGATTTAAGAATACGGGATCGGAACATAAATTATATTCCGTTTTGCAACAGGTTGTCATTTTTGAATTGTGTCGCTTTTCTTACTGGTGAGCGATAAATTTTAATTTTATTTGTCTGACATTAAGCATCTATTGGTATAGCATCCATATATCTTTCACTCGTTTTGAATTATAATGTGTGCCAGGAAAGCTCTGCAAGTGGGAAAATAAACTAATATTAGCAAGATTATTGTCCTCTCTTTGTCTTTACGTGCTTTGTCCATCTACTAAACTTTTTCAGTTGTTCAAAAACCTCTTCCTAAATTCCTTTTTTGAACTCACATACTTTAAACAAATTAATAGTCGTTTGCGTTATAATGGGCAGGGCCACGGAAGCTCTGCAAATGGAAAAAATGAACAAGATTATTGGTTTCCCTTCCTCTTTACTTATTTATCACATACTATCTCCATCTACTAAACTTTTTCAGTTGTTCTAAAACCTCTTCGTAAAATCATTTAATGAACTCACAGACTTTCTACAAATTAATACTCGCTTTGCATTATAACGCGCAGTGCCACGGATGCTCATAAAGTGGATAAATAAACTAAAATTAGCAAGATTATTGTTTCCTTTTTGTCCCTACGTATCTATCACATACTATCTCCATCTACTAAACTTTTTCAGTCGTTCTGAAAAATCTTCCTAAATTTATGTTATGAATTCAGACTTTTCTGCAGATTTATAGTCGTTTTGCGTTATAATGGGCCGTGCCATGGAAGCTCTACAAGTGGGAAAAATAAACTTAAATTTGCAAGATTATTGTTTTCTTTTCGGCTTTGCTTATTTATCACATACGATCTTCATCTACTAAACTTTTTCGGTTGTTATAAAAGCCTCTTCCTAAATTCATTTAACGAACTAAGAGACTTTATACAAATTGAAACACCAAATGATTAACTCAGTTCAGCCGACTGAAGGGAAAAAAAAGTAAGAAAAAGGATTAATCTAACTTTAGACGGGAGTTCTTTGTTAGTTTCCAAACCCGAATTTCCTAATGGATGGCGTCCGTTAGACGATCTACTCGCTGTCTAATAGATCGTATCTCCGGGGAACTTAATGGGAGGAACCGATGTGTCATCATTGCTAATAAGATGAGAGAAAGATGGGGTTGCAGTTTCTTCTAACCACTTTAACAAAGTTCATGGTTTCTTTATTTTTTGAGAAAAGAGAATTTTAGCGCAAAAATAGTAGTGAGGTATAAGAAATAGGACATTGTAATACACATCAAGTTACATAGCTTTTGACGTTGAAGGATTTTAAGTGTCGGCTTTAATATTTGATGTTTAGCAACTATGTGCCTCTCAACCAGCTCAGAGTATAACATTTGATGATAGTACACAAATCTTATCAGGCCACAAGGTTCACATCAGGTTATGGTAAAGATCATGCCTACACATATCCTTTTAATTTCACATCCAAGTAAATATATAACACAACAGAAATCATTCTCTGCAGAAGTGAAACTTAAACTTAGCTGCACAAAAATGATAGCTCTGATGATTGTCACAGAAACTAAAAATTTTCATAGGTGTAATATCTGAATATAATTGCCTGAAAACTATTAGCTTTAGTCATGTGTTGTGGCGTTAAATGATGCACAAATATTTTTTTCTAAAAAAAAAAAAACAGAAACATGAGTGTTTTAAATTTTCAAAAGCCTTCAGGCCAAATAGCGAGAAACAGTGTTGACTATTGTACATCAACACCACACTTTTTTAGCTAAAAACTATCATTTCTTACACACATCGAGAGCGTACGTGTTTTTTTGATTTGCATGCAGACGCTTTTGATCTAAATGTTCCTTAAATACCAGAAAACCCGAAAATGCCATTAACTGACAAAATTCTAAATTAGCTAAGTTAGCTTTAGTGGTGTGTTGTTTTTTTATATCACAGCAAATTAAATGCAAATGGCATTAAATAAGGGAAAAAAAATTTCTCAAAGAAAAAAAGTTTGAGTGTTTTAAATTTTCAAAAGCCTTCAGGGGCAAATAGCGAGAAACCGTACTGGCAATTGTACATCAATACCACACATTTTTAGCTAAAAACTGTCATTTCTTCAACACCTCTAGTTCGTTCGTGTTTTCTTGGATTACTTGCAAACGTTTTAGGTCTAACTCCTCCTTAAATACTAGAAGGTCCGAAAATGCCATGGTCTACTAAAATTATAAATTAGCTAAGCAGAAAAAAAATACTGTATGTGTTTTAGATCTTAAGGATTTACTCCTAGATATGTCATGGATAAATGTTTTTGCGAAGTTTCAAATGAGTAGAAAGAATATTTCTTAACAGAACAGTTAGCGAGAATAACAACGTCAAAAAAGTGGTTTCAAGAAATTAGAAAAACTAACAAGGAATTCCGTGTCTAAGTATTGCATTTAACTTTTACTAAATTTCTTGTAGTTTTAATAAAGATGCATATAGATTAAAGAAACTTTTGCAGATTTAGAAAGAAAAATCTTGATGTTTCGCAAAACCTACAAATTAATGTTTTCAAAAACTATGGTGTTTGCCTATCTTAGTAGCAAATACAAATTTTAATAAGTAATTAAATACTTAGACGGAACATGTAGCGACGAACAGTAAACACCTTAATTAAGTTACATAAGGTACGTTTAATTAAGTTACCTTAATTTGATTCCTACACAAACTGGTGTCCAAAGATTACTTTCGGTTTATTCTCTTAAACCAAAATAACTTCGGAAACTTTTTCGAATGATTGATATTGCCACACAGAAGTTTTCCATTATTTTGTCATCCTCATATCCGTATGTAAGGCATTCATCCCACAATGAAAGGCTGTTTCAAAATTAATTTCACTGCGTCATTTGGTTAACACTTGCACATTATGGAAATATTTTGATGTATACAGTTAAAATTTACAAATTATATTCATAACCAGTGCAAACTAAATCCAGGAAAAGCTTTGCGGTCGCAAGTAAGCCAACTTGTAACAATTTTACGAATTTAATGTGGATTTAAAGATGAACAAGTCTATGCAAGCGCATATTACTAACCATATGCATTATTAACTATATTATTAATAACCAGACTTCCAAGATATATATATATAGGTTAAGGGAAGTCAGATGAATAAATCAACACATTTCTTTTGACTACAACAATCGCGAAGTTTATAAAGCAGTTACAAATGCGGATATATAATTATGTACTTTTTCAAACTCTCTTCAGTTAACAAATGCTAACAAGTTAATCAAATCATTTGCGCCATGTAATTAATTAGTTGCAAATGAGCGCTTTTGCGACAGCTTCACTTCAGCGAAGGGGGTAGCGTTATCACGGAGCCATTATTCATAGCTGTTCATGTCGCGTTTCTCGTTCATTACCCTCGACACGATTAGAATTACGCTTTATGTCTTGCGTTGCACGAAAAGACATGTCGTGTAACGACTATACATAAAGTTGTACATTAAAATACTATGTAATTTTTTAAATTATATATACATACACACTATATATATATATATATATATATATATATATATTGCTCGTAAATGGAACGGAGCCCGAGCAAACACATTTGTCATGCTCCAGTAGTCAGATATTTTAAAACTTTTAAAAAATGTTTATTATGTGGAAAAATGAATTTACTTCATTTAATTATAATCATTTAAAATTATTCGGAGCACGGAGCAGAGCCGAGGCAAATATTTAGAAGCCGGAGCGGAGCAATTCATAAATGTGACTGCTCCAGATTCCTTATGTGTTTGGTACCCCTTCGTTTTCTAGGGCATTTGTAAGATATTAATATGTTGCAATAATACTACAGGACGAACAGCGAAACAAAATTATTGAATATATATATACTGCAATATTTACAATGTCCTTTGGTGCAGAAATTAAAAATTTTCTCATTTGATCAACGACGTTCAGTGCAGTATGCGTCCACACAGGACCAAGTCCACAATCGTTTTCCTTGATTTTTGTTCTCTCCACCAGATGGCGCTGCTATCGAGTTTGGAATGTATACAAGCAGTCTATTCAGCTGTGAATTTCTTACTCACGTCTTGCTTTGATGCCTTTTTTAATTTTATTTATTTATTTTCAGTAACTGATTTTTTTCCTCTTCAAATTTCCTACATTTCAACAGCCAAAAATAACTACCTAATGTTTTTTACAACTTTAATGTTGAAGATGAAGCATATTCACCTGCTTTCATCATTTAATCGTATGTAATTTATTCATATTTAGATACAAAATACCTTAAAAAGTCTTTAAAGTTAAAAACATAGCAAAACATAAATATAAACAATTTGTCTAATCATATTGCGCTTTTGAGAAAATCATTTACACTGCAAAATAATTAGTTCGTCCCGCAGTGGACCAGTCGGTAGAAGCTCGGTTCCCGCAGACCACCGAAAGTGAAGCAACATCGACTTAGGTCAATGTTTGGGAGGGTGACAACCTCTCGCGGCTGGTTCCTGTGAGGCCGTGTACACTAAAGGGAGCTGGTGCACGTTAAATAGGTCGTGTCTCCAAAGTCCCCTCCAAGTGAAACGATACCTCTGGGGGGGCCAACCCCAGGTGACGGTCTCTCATCTGGGAGCTGGTTCAAAAAAATTAAGAGATCACATATAAAAAGGGGCGGAAGTCGGACTAATGCCTATGAGGGCCTCATTAGACTCAGGAGCAGCGCATACGTTCTTACTCGCTTCGCGCGAGGATACGACAATAACAATAATTAGTTCGTGTAAACCATTTAAAAGGCACTCACAACGTTAAACATTCTTTAGACACACGATAGTCTCTAAATTTCTCTAAGAAAATATGTGTCTTAAAAACACAGATGTTATGCGGATGATTACACACGCGAAAAATATGAAAGAAAAGGTTTTTTTCATAAATGATTGTGATGAACTCTTTTAGACTTTACATCTTTTATATCGATTGCAACCGAGATGAGTAGAGGATGAAAAATATTGGAAATAAAGTAGGTGCTCATATTTTGAATCGTTGCTCTTCGATCAAATGCTGTCATAAATTCAATTTTCTCCAGAATATTGAAGCAACCTATAAATTTGAACTGTCTCGTAATTTAGAAAAGTAATACATAAAAAGTGATTCATGTATATACATGTATATATATATATATATATATATATATATAAGATAGAGAGAGAAGGGGAGAGAGTGAGATTTATGTATACATAGTGCAGCAAGAAGCCCGCTTAAAAAGTTCCCGTTTAAGAAGTTTAGTTTTCTGGCTTTTTCCTTCTTTTTATTATCATATTTTCAAATGTATATAAGTTTAAACTCTTTTATTCTTGAAGTGTTACCTTTCAGTCTCTCAACCTGGGCCAGCAATGAAGAAAAAAAGTGTGACAAAGCGAATTTATTAGCAAACGAACGACATGACCTTTTCATTCAGTGTCTCCTTGTAATCACTCCCACTTGTGCCGGTAATAAAGTAAGAAAAGGTGTCAAAGCGCATGTACTAGCAAACAATTAACATGACTTATTTTTTCAGTTGGATCAGTGTCTAGTGAATGGCTTATCATCAGTCTTCTATTAATATCCCTCTTAAAACACTTCTGAGTTAACACAAAATACATGTGGATTGAAATTTTAGCTTCGCAACGACAACACTGTTAAAAATTTCCGTTAGAAAAAGTAAAATAACCATTTATTTGATTGTTAATTTACCAAATTTAATTACAACAGTTGAATAACCATTAAAAAAAGGGTACTCAAACAGCTGATTGCGAAAAAAATCGTTTATCCTAAAGAACGTTTAACTAACCGTAATTTTCAAGCGCTCAATAAGAATCGGGCGTCCATCTTGGTTGCGAAACCATACCGGTCGTACGTTGTTGTTAAAATATGAATAAAGTTTTATCAGTTCAAATCGGCACGTGTATATAAAAAAAAAAGAAAAAAAAAGTGGCTTAAGCAGTGGTTACTAAATAGAAAGACATACACACGTAAATAAAAAAATTTGAGACATCGGATTCCCGAACTGTTTGCGAATGAGCGAACCCATCATTTGAGCTTCTGAAGCTTGTTTGTATTTTAATTTTTGCAGCAAATAAAATGATTTTCATCAATATACAGTAAATTTAGACCAAAGAGGTCTTTGGATCCAATCAAAAACTGAAATCTTAATTTTAATGCAGTTTTCCTGTTGAAAAGGAAGATTTATTGATGAATAAACGACCGCTTTGTGTGGTGCAGATGGCCGAATGGTTAGAGAGCAAGGTTGTCCTGCCATACAACGGGGTTCGATTCCCGCAAGCTTCGTTTACGATTTCTACGCCTGGAAGATTCTACTCCTCGAAATGGTTCAAAAACGGTAAAAATTTTGTTTTGAAACCATTTTTAAGTGGTTATAAAATCGTAAACTTTTGTATTTACGGCATTTTAACCAAGTTGATTGGAAATGGTTAGGTCCCGTAAAGATAGAAAAATGTTCCAAACCGTAAATTCAACGGTGAATTAGATGGACAGACTGCTGCCGGTCATTTAACTGTAACTTGATGATGTAATTTCTAACAGTGTAAAAAAATCCAAAGTTTTTCAATGCAAATATGGAAAGAGGACATTTAATTTTCACTGGTAAATTAAACTTCTTGTTAATTTCAGTACTAGGTTCAAACGGGAGTTCCCTTTAGTTTATTTAAAAGGTTATCCTTTAGAGTACAAAATTGCATGCTTGTAATCTAAGTCTACAAGCCCCCGACCCCCAAACCTGCTATTAAGTGCCTCAATGATAAAGGGAGTGAACTATATTCTCCTCGTACTGTAATTTAAAAACATGCGTATAAAATTTACAGTGAAAAGTTATGCCTAAACCTTTAGTTCAGTCAATGTATCTACTACACATATTTACTGTTTATAACGGAAATTTCAAGTTTCTTTCATTTATATATACGCGATGGTACAGTTAGAGACTTTTTAATGAGCAGTACACATTGAATTTTTTCCCCTTTTTCTCCTAAATAAATAAAGTATAAGAATATATTTCAGGAAAAAGAATTAAACGAAAAAAATAGCATTTGAAATAACCTGAGAAGTTGTGAGTATACACATTTTTTTTCCAGCACAGTATCTGCTATGAAGTGTGCAATCTTCCCGTCACGATATTTTTTGCTTACCCTGTATAAGTTCTAATGATATACGCCTTTTGGAACGAGCCCTGCGTAGGCATGAACACCGTAACTTTTATTATAACCATTATATATATATATATATATAATTTGATAAACGTGTTAAAATTTATTTCTAAAATTTTGAGCTACATGAGACCTAAACGCTTATCTAATTAAATCAATAAAAATATTGAAAAATAAATAAGGCACTTTATGCCAAGTTCAAAAATTTTGAGTTTTATTAAAGTTTTTCCCCCTTTTCAATATTTATTGTTCACAAAAGATCAACACAAGAAAAATAAAACCTATATTTATTAACTACAAAAATGAATCAGTAAACTAAAAGTTGATGCCATATTTTATTAATAATCCCACAAAAATCCCTAAATCTGACAGTTCTCCATTCAGATTAATAAATTAAATTATTTCCACTTTTTCCAGAGAGACACCATTAACTCGGAACATTCACCATGCACAATCGTTAATGCCTTGTGAAAAGAAACATAAATCCACCAAAAGAAATCACATTTTTTTCTTAATTTTTGTTTCAAACCAACAGTGTCACAGCACCCTTGCTCTATTTTCAGCACTGATCTTCTAATGATATATTGTTAGGAGATAGCATTCACACTGCTCTGCAACAAACACTCCCCTTTATGCTAGATTAATGAACTGTCGCCCCAATAACTTCCAGGGGCGAGTCTTTAGAGAGAGTTTGCAGTGCGTGTTTTAATAAATAGCTTTACTTTAATCTAAATTGATGTCTATTCTTCTTTAAAGGAACAACTCTTGTTTATTAAATCTACGTACACAGTTCTTTTTTAGGAAAAATACTTTTTCCACACGTTGGTATTAATTTGCATACAAATTATAAAACTCCTAATAAATTAGAAAATATATTTGTTGTTTTATATATAATCGGTGTGCATCTACAGCAATGGTTTCCCAAGTGGTTCATACGAACCCCAATGGATCTATTCAGACCTCAAAGGGGTCCATGTCAACGAAAGAAAACGAGCTGATGTGTGCACCACATGACTTCCTTGTACTACACTAACTATATAATTTACCTTTTTAAGAACTAACAAGAAATTCCGTCTAGAACTATACGAGCCTACTTTCCCGTATATAACAACTTGAAATTTATAATCTATCTATCTCTCTTTCTCTCTCTTTCTTTCTCATTTAGCTTTAGTTCTTAATTGTTTCAAATATACTGTACCCATTTTCAGTGGTTATATATTCATTCACCCATTCATTCATTCATTCACTCATTCATGTATTTATTCAGTCATTTACCTATTTTTTCAGTCATTCACTCATTTATGTATTTATTCAGTCATTTACTTATTTTTCCATTCATTCACTCATTTATTCATTCACTTGTTCATTCATTGTTTCTTTTATTCATTTAATCATTCATTAATTCAAAAATATTCTTAAAAATCACGATCAAAAAATTTCATAGGAAAATAGGCTCGTTAGTTCGGGATAAATTTTCTATCTGTACATGTTCTAAGTTATAAGAGCTTTCCAATAAAGTTTGTTCCAAGCAAATCGGTCCGTTAGATCAGGATTAAAATAGGATTGAAATTTTCCCGAAGGCGCTATGTTAATGTTTTTGAACTGTTCAAAAATGAAAAAAAATTGTTCAAATCAATATTTCACGCCGAGGCTTCTTCCATTAAGCTTGCTTATAAGAACTTGCATCGTGTGCCCAGAGTTTACATAATTTACTTCATTTTTGCCCATAGGCACTAATGTTAAAATTTTTTGAACTGTTCAAAATTGAACGAACAATCAAAAACGAACAATCACAAAATTGAACGATCAAAAAGTAAAATATAGAAATGAGATGCCCTAGCGGGATCTTTCCAATGAAAAAATATTTTTTTTAATCGCACTATTCGTTAAAAGTTATTAGGGGGGGGGGGGCAGACCGACAGACCGACAAACAGACAAAAAGAGCGACAGACCTACAGACACACTTTTTTCCCCAACTCAAAACCCTACTTTCAAATTTTTTTAGTTTTCAATATTTATTTAATTACTTCACTTATTTTTGACTTTTCTTGATTTCTAACAATATTTTCAAGATACATTAAGCCTTCTTTCATGCTTTATTATTATTATTTTTACTTTTACTGGAAAGTAAGCTAAAAAATGGGTGATTTAAGAACTAAAAAAATACACTCACGTTTAAAATTATATTAATTGGTTTCATTATTCTTTAATTAAATTTTTCGTTCAGTTTTGTTTCCCTACATCCATACGGTGAAGAAAAAACAGAGAATGACATTCTCAGGATTAAGGGCATCGATTATTTTTTGGCCTGGGAAATCTGAAATTAAAACAATGACGGAATTTGCAAAGCATAAAAAAATGCAACGTAAGTGTACCTCAGGGTGAGGGGTGATAGTCTGTCGAAATCTAAGGGAAACAAGAAGTTCCGTCTAGAACTATACGAGCCTATTTTCCCCTATACACCAGCTTCAAATTTATAATCTAGCTATCTCTCTCTCTTTCTCGTTTAGCTTTAGTTCTTAATTGCTTCAAATATACCTTTTTCAACGGTTAATACATATTCATTCAATCATTCATTTATTCAGTCATTCATGTATTTATTCACTCATTTATTCATTCATTATTTTGCTTATTCATTTAATCTTTCATTAATTCAAAAATATTCTTGAAAATCCCAATCAAAAAATTTCATAAGAAAATAGGCTCGTTAGTTCTGGATGAACTTTTTATCTGTACATGTTCTACGTCATAAGAGCTTTCCGATAAAGTTTGTTCCAAGCAAATCGGCCCGTTAGATTTCAGGATTTATATAGGATTGAAATTTCCCCGTAGGCACTATGTTAAATTTTTTTTTGAACTGTTCAAAAATGAACAAAAATTGTTCAAATCAATATTTCACGCCAAGAACTTCTTCCAGTGAGCTTGTTCATTGGAACTTATATCTTGTACCCAGAGTTTACATAATTTGCTTCATTTTCACCCATAGGCGCTAATGTTAAAATTTTTTGAACTGTTCAAAATTGAACAAAAAATTGTTCAAATCAATATTTCACGCCAAGAACTTCTTCCAGTGAGCTTGTTCATTGGAACTTATATCTTGTACCCAGAGTTTACATAATTTGCTTCATTTTCACCCATAGGCGCTAATGTTAAAATTTTTTGAACTGTTCAAAATTGAACAAAAAATTGTTCAAATCAAAAAATAAAATAAGGAAATTAGATGTCCTCACCGAGATCTTTCGAATGCAAAAAGAATTTTTCGAATCGGACAATTCGTTCAAAAGTTATTGGGGGGGGGGGGACAGACCGACAGACAGACCGAAGACAGACAGACCGACGGACAGACCGACAGACCGACAGACACACTTTTTCCCCATCTCAAAACCCTACTTTCAAATTTTTTATTTTTCAATCTTTATTTAATTACTTAATTTATTTTTGACTTTTCTTGATTTCTAACGATATTTTCACGATACATTAAGCCTTCTTTCATGCTTTATTATTATTTTTTTTTTACTTTTACGGGAAAGTAGGCTAAAAAGAGATCATAATTCTTGCAAATGCTTTAACATCGGGATTCTATGGTAAAGTCGCCAAAAATCGCATAACCCGCCAAACCGACTGAATGTTGCTTCCCTGTTTTGGCGCAAAATTTGGCGAACTATTCGCAAGTTGACGCCAAATGGACACTAATATACTTAACTATGGAGTTGGTTTTAGCAATGCCTTTGGGTTAATATCTTGGTATGGAAAACCACTGGAAATTTGCATGCAATTCTTACAAAATCTCATTAAACACCCTTTTTGCAACATCCGGCTGCAACCAAAAAGGGAAGTGCACAACTAGACCTTGCACAAGTCCTACGTTCTTCGACTAACTGCTTTTGAGTTATGTGAGATACGCACGGCACGAACTTGCAGACGGAACGACAAAACTCGTCAAAACGGACTCAGGGATGGTCAAAATCGATATTTTAGTAGTTCATACGCACGTACTTGTGTAAATACATGCGGACAATGGGAAAAAGAAACTGTCCAAGCTGGTTAATTTGTGATTAAAATGCAAATTCTGGTGGAATTTTTCGCGATTACAATCTTTTCTGTACTTCGTACAAGGAATTAAAAACAGGGGATTCTGAGATGTTACTTGGAGTATACGACACTAGACCTCAATTAAACAAGTTATTAGTAAATTTTAAACATAAAGCACCTAACACAAATTTTCCCAATGTACTTTTTTATAAAAAAAACGCATAATATTTATAAATATGTAATTAGTTAATTTATAAATTAATTTTATATTTTTTCAATATACTGTACTATATATTATTGAGTATATAGGCACAAATTCTATTTGTTCTTCTAATTAGTGCAAACTACTTTTAATACTAGCAGTAAGGTCGTACCCAGGGAGAACCTTGCCACAAATGTTTACGCATAAAACTTATATTTTACATGATAGAAAAAAAAATGTTAGAATCGTATTATACCTTATATTATGCAACTTTTAAATGGTATTTCCATACAATTTTCTCTTATTTGACAATTCATGAAGAGCTTGGCCAAAACTTTACCCTAAATTTCACTATTTTGGACCATTCAGATATAAATATTGTACTGAGTGATTTTTTTTAGAATGACCTCTACGAAGGGGTCACTCACATGCTTTGAACATGTGAGTGCCAGATAGATTAACGCATTCAAAACAATTATCTAATTAAATAAGTCTTTCTTGCAGGTTTGATTTTTCTTTTTCATGCTGGTATAAATTTGAACTAACTTTTTGCACCACATATTTCTAATCCCCATGCTTCATTTATAATATTCATTTATAATTACAATATATGTACGGTAACGGTAATTAAATTAAAAAAAGATAAAAGATAAACGTGCATTTAAAATTAAAAGCATATATATATATATATATATATATATATATCTTCTGTAATAAGTATTTTTTCCTTTTAACATTATTTCAATCTTAACGACTACTCTCACTTAAACCAATCATTTTTTTTAAGACAAACAAATCTTAAAACGAACCACCACGTTGCGCATTCTCATCAGACATGAATAGGAAACACAAGTGTAGAGCCTTATTACAAGGGAAAATATGCCCAAAAATATTTTTAAACTGGATACCTATTTTTAAAAAAATCCCACTTTTATTTTATAAAGTTTTGCAAAACTTATTCTGAGCAGAATATTTTGAAATTGCAATCATTCACTACAGAAGGAACATTTTTTCTTTAATTTTTTAATCGTTGCAAGACTAATTGCAAAATCGTAACTAGTTTTATTTAAATCCCGATATTCATTCGCATGGAAAAAACTGTAGTAAAGAAAACTAACTATGATGAAAGAAAACTTAAGTGCTGCGGGTTTCCAGCATTTGTAACATCACTCAAACTGCCAAAGGAACCGGTTAGTTATCTCCGCAAATGATAAAAAATACTTTTTTTGTATTAGTTTCCTTTGATTTTACTATTAATGTTTTTAAAAATATTTCTTTTGACGAAAAAATGAAAAGTATTCAGACTAAACGCATTTTAATAGATAGCTATATTATTTCCAGTACTACAAGGTTTTAGGTAAAAAGGTAATTTACCTAAAACTTATTAAATACTTTATTTTCCTGGTAGTAATGTTAAATATTTTTAAACTGTTCAATAATAATCTTGAAGCAATCAAACCAAAAAAATAAAAAAAGGTTTTACCTTTAAGAGCTATTTTTAATGCCATATTTTCGTAACATATTAAAATTGTCATCTCTGTAAATTGTAGTTTTTCATAAAGTATGAAAAATATGCAAGGAATGGGAAAACTCGAGTAATAGATAAGACAAATTATTAATTTATTGCATTAAAAGCATAACAAATTCATGGTTAATTAAATAATATTAAAAAAATCATGTCATGTGCACATTTTTTTTACTAAATTAAAGTAAGAAGGATCACATTGAAAGTTTCTTTCCATGAGCGAAATTTCTAATTTAAAATTGTCTTTAGGGGTTGATTTTTTAAACTACATTCACCATATAATTTGTTTTTCAATAAATGTTATTTTACAAATACAGAGATGGGATCAGCTCTATTTATCAATGATACTCCTAGTTAATTTTTCAGTTTAGCAATACCCAATAAAAATTCATAGTCCTTTTAAAACCATTTTTTTTTAAATTATGGAATTTATTTGTAAAGACGATAAAATTTCAATTATTAAATAAACAAGTGGTCGGCGAAAATTTCAGGGTTTTATTTGCAAATAATATGTATCTATTTTATTTGTTAAACCTGAAAATACTTACAGTTCGCTGAATTCCTGCTGTGTGAAGCGGTAGTAACTCTATCACATGTCACCGGCAGAATTTCGTGCTTATCCGCCTCCTTCGGATCTTTGGCGGTAACTGGAAAGGATCAAATCAACATCCTCTGCTCTTGGGCTTCTTTTTGCGCTTGCGCAAAACAGATAACTCTACTCGGTGGCATCCGATAACTTGCTAGGAAGTACGGATTGATTGCGCGCTATATTTCTGTTAAGGAAATGATGATAAGAGAAATCATTTGTTTAGATAGATAATATTAGTATAGATAAGCTATGGCATTACTTCTATTGCGTACCATTCCATTCACCATTTAAAAATTCGTTGTCATTTTTTGAAATGAAAAATAACTACAGTAAGTACACTATCCTACATGTATCCTTATATCTAAAAACTTTTATTATAAGGATAGTAAAGAAAGCACGATAATAATATTTTATTGGAAGGGTGAAACATTATTTTATAAGGAACTGTGGGAAAAACATTCTATGTTTATGTCTATTTTTATAATATAAATAATATTGAGGAAGACGACTAACTCATTTTTTAAATTAAAATGCATATTTTTTTTTTCAGTTAAATTCATTTGGATGTTCTTGGATTCCTTGAATAGTTTTGAGATTTTATAACATGACTATATACATGAAGAAAAGGTTCTTGAAATATTTTTTTTTATTTAGGATACTTTATGCTTACGTTCGTACAAAATGAAAAATAAGATTGGATAAAGTTCTACATTTTTTCAACCTTTACTCTAACAGATTAATCAAAAATGAATGTGGGTCAACCAAACCCGCACTCTTTCAGGTTAGCCCCCAATGACTACACCTCAATCCAAGTCTTTTATAAATAGTATAGTTGTAATTATTTCAAATTTTACAATAAAGTTCTTCTTGAAGGTGCATGGAAAGTGTTATCCTAAAAATTCATTAAAATGTCTAAATGTTTTTTAATATAAAAAAGGTGTTAGAAGGAAATACGGCCATTTAGCCCAGGTCTACCATATATTTCATTTTTCGTTAAAGAGGAAGTTAAATCCTAAATTTGCTAGTTCCCCCCCCCCCCCCCCAGTGCTAAATTCTTCACACAAATATTCATATAGAAAAACAGAGGTTAAGACAATTACAATTTGTAGTCATGTAGTAAATGCACATTTTTTCGTACTCCATGAATACTTTCGAGGAAAATATTAGTTGAATTCCAGGTTGTGAGAATTCGAATTTCGTGTTCAACTCTTTTTCCCATGACATGAGTCATATATTGCAATAATATATACAAATTGCATCGCTAAGCAATCATATTATATTCTTGGATACGTAATCATAAATATAATAATAATAGTAGTAGTAGAAGTAATAAAATAAGTAAATAAATAATAAATTTACAAAATAAAAAATAACAAAAAACAAAAAAAAAAATTATGACGAAGATGTGGCTTAAGACTAACCATGTAACTGTGCGAGGGATTATGTGAATTAGAAACCTAATTTTCTGTTTTACGACTTTAAAATGATGCAAACATGAAACATTGCATACCGACATATCATCATAGCAGCATAACTAACTATAATAATTTTTCTTAGTGTTTGATCATTATGCAAAACACTCTAGTTATTTATAGTAAAACATTTTGTCAGTACACTACTGCTTAAAATTTCTTTTCGTGAAAGAAAAATGGTTAAGCACTACCGTTTAACAATGCATAATAACAAAATCTTGTGTTTGAATAGGAATTCATTTAGTCAGTCAAGGCATGAAAAAATCCACATTTAACACATCCAATACTCTTTGACGTAAGAATTTCCAAGCAATGTGTTGAAGTTAGATAAACTTTTTATCATACAAACATGTTTACTGAGTTCTTGTGTCGAAAGTTAAACAATTTCAAGCAAGTGCTAAAACAATCAATCATTTTTCCTTTTTTGAAAAGGGTACAAAAAGTGTTTACCAGAACCGCAATGAAATTTTTTCTTATTCCTTTTTCTGGGGGAAAATGCCAAATACGAATTGGAAAAGAAAAACAAACTGGTTTGTATTGAGGATTTTTTTCTTCTTTTTTGAAATAAAAAGAAAAAAGTTCTACAAACCAATTCTTCATTCCTTCAGAATTTAGATCAAGATCTTTTTCAAAGGTTTTGATGAACAAAATATATCAAACAAAAGAAAAGCAGATAAGGGGGAGGGGGTATAAATCCACATTAAGTAACCCAATGTGTGTACACAAGCAGAAAATTTAATCCATACGTAAACATTGAAGACCAACGCACGCAACTTAATATACTTAGAAAGCAGATAGCTTCCTATCTCGTACGTAAAACAATATGACAAACCCGTGACACACAACATGAATTTCAGTTGCAATACCAGCAGGTATATATATATATATATGTTAAATTATATTCACTCATATTCCTTAAAAACAGCATTTAAAAATAAAATAAAAATAAATGAAGAAATAAATAACTAAAGAGACAGATAGAGAGAGACAGACGGCTGCTTTGCAAAAATTGATATCTTTAAAAAAGGTTTTTAAAAATAAACAAGTGGCACAGTAGACACCTGAATATTATAATCTGTAATTTAACCGGACCCTGAATAGAAATGGGTTCTCTATGTCTTCCTTAGGTAGTGTTGTGCTTCAAATTCACCGTAAAGGTTTCATATTTATATCCTTATTTAATTATTATTTTTTACTCAAGATGTTATTCACAACACAAATTTACAAAAGAAAACCTATATCTACAGGATTTTCAACTCTTAAAACGGACAATACCCATAATAAACTGACACCCATTTCTCAAGAAAGCCAGTCTGATTTTTCGCTTCATGTACCCTTAATAACATCGAGAGTAACTGTCATAGTTGTGGACATTTTTGCTAAATGAACGAGCGAGATATTTTTCTTCCCATTTGTAAGTCCTCCCATTCATAACTGTTATCCTGAACTTACTAGGGCGTTCAGAGATAAGAATGGTGACATAAAATTTTTAAAGTCTGGTTTATAACTTCACTTTTTTAACGGAAGAATAGGGTATCTTTTTAATGTGTTAACAAATTAGGTATTTACCTAAACTACCAACAAAACTGTTCTCAAGAACTTAAGCTTTACATTTCTGAGGCATAATTGAAAGGGGAGCAATATCAAGACGAATTAAGAGAAAATAAATGGGAGTAAGGAAAAAAAAATCATGCCCTTATCGAAATATGAATAATGATAACCAAGTTTACACATTTAATTGATGTGAATAATAAGTAAGAAATAAATAAAAATGATATCAGTAAAAAGTTGACATTTAAGAAAATGAATTAAATAAGAAAACTGAAATTAAGTAACAAAGTGAGTTAGATTTTTTTCGGGATATTACTGAAATTCTTGAACATATTTAAAACAAAAATCATTAAGAAGAATATGGTAATAAATAAGCAAGTGAGAAAATTGCATTTTTCTTTCAAGATGACTAAAAGGTTTTAAAATGTTTATTAGAAAAAAAAAATATAAATATATAATCATATATATACTTATAAGTAATGTTTTCTAATAAATGCACTATTAAAACGAAGGTAGGTTTAGGTCTGGGAGATTTTAATTTTAAAACTGAAAATTTTAATTGATATAAAGGAAATTACCGTCAATATTTTTTTTCTCCTCATTTTTTTATTATTTGCAACATATTTTATTGTTTGCTCTGAGTTCGTCTGCTTTATGAAGTAAACACAATATGTTTAATTGTTTACAGCTACGTATGATGTAGAGAAATACATATTTTTCTCGTTTTAGTGAGCTATGTATTACATGTAAGTACACAAAGAATAAATATATCTATTTACCTGTATACTTAATTGTGTCATAGTCCTATAAAGCGTTTTCTAACATCAGTTTAGCTCTGCTCTTAACGTTAATTTTAACTCATGGAAACACGAGAAAAGGTTGAGCAAAGATTTGGTCATTCATATAAAAGGTGTGCAGGATTATTTTTCGACTAAAATATAATATGGTTTCAGTACTTGTTTCAAATTCTAATCACAAAGTTCGTAACTCAAATAATAAAAAGAAATCTCACTTCTCAACAGAAAAATAACGTGGCTCTTTAAGTTTTGCATTTTGTTGTTATTAATGCTGCAAAAATACATTGCGGAAATTACGTATGAAGTGATAAGTATATTAATAGCAATAAGTTTTTTTTTTTAGTTGCTATATCAATTCTAAATATTTTTCCTGATGTGTAGTCGAATTTATATGTTCTCTCTTTTTTACAAGTAATACAAAAAAAATGTATATATGTCTAGTCAAATCTTTTCCATTATCACAAATCAAACCCTTCATGAAGTACCTATACTTTCTCTACTTTTCTTTTTTAGGCATATTTATGACTGAAAATTCGAAAAATTATTCTAAAATAAATGGAATTGCCTTCTTGCAAACTCAAAATTCTCAGTTTCTCGGCTCCATTAAATTTGTTCTAGAAAAATACTGTAATTCAGAACCTCTCGCTGACCAACTCCACAAAACATTTGTTCAAAAGAAAATGTAGTTCATAACCGGAGTGACAATATCTGTCATAAGATCTCCCTGCCCATTTCTTGCTTGAATTAACTTCAATGAAATAGGAATCTACTGTCAGGTTACTAATATCATCAGTTGAATCGACTCGCTATTTTATAGTGTTCCTTGGTACCATTTCGATTTTCAGTTGAAAATTCGTTCATGTGTTTCATTCCTAATGTCTAATAGAGCGTTAAGCAGATAAGAAAATTACATTTTTCTGAAAAGGTTTACGCCCGTTCTATTTTCTCTGCCATTTTTAAACTTGTTCAAAGAAACAATTAGATATACATATCGTTGTTGTGTCTTCAAAACCCGATATCTGCAGTGAAGTCAATTTTTATTGATTCGGGAGCAATTTTACATTATAGATTAGCCTCGAAAGCACACCATGTTGGCTATGAACTTGTGAAAAAAAATGAAGAGACAAAAGAACTATACTTCACGAACTGTTTACGAAAACCCGTTGCTCGAAATTAAAATAAAATAATGTGGTTCAAATTTTAATGTTGTGAAACTAAAAATCAAAACTGATTCTTTACATTAAACAATATGAAATTACTCGTATGTTGGAGTCAAAGATTAACATTTAAAAACTGAAAAAGAAAATATTTTTCTTCTCCCTGAACAATTTGTACAAATGATACATATCGGGTTTTGGAGGTGCAACGATGGTATGTATCATTCGCTAATTGTTAAACGTACACATTTATATATAATTGTAAAACCATCAATTCAATTCAATTGTGAGAACATTAATACAGTTATAAGAGTTATTTTTTTTGAAAACAAAACCTCTCATGCATTAACAAAGAGAGTGATATTTAGTGAAGTTTTTTTACTACTTTCGTAACGGTTATGTTGCAAACGATTATCTTGCTTTTTTTTCTTTATGTTTTTAGGGGAAAAAACAGATAATTCAGTTGTTTAACAAAAAAATTACAATACCGATAAATGCAACATCATGTAATTAAGATATAAATCTTTCATATTTGCACTTTTCCGTGGAAGTACAAAGCCAGGTCAAAGTAAGAGAAGTGTAATTACCAAACTTTTATTTCATTTTTGTTGTTTGTTTTGTCCGTACAGTAAAACATTTATCACGTCACATTCAACAACATACTGTAAAAAATAACATGGAAAAGATAAATATTTGAACTCTAACTTTAAATATATGAATACAATTAAACACATTGTTTGCTCTATGAAAAAGGTATTACTCTCACAGAATCAAAGCACAGTAATTCCTCTATGTTCTTTAATCGAAAAGTCAAGATAACTTCGAACAATATATCTCAGTAAATATACTCGAAGGAAATTGGAAAACTTTAAATGTATTAAAATAACATTTTCTTTAAAATTTATTTTGTAAAAGAATTTTATTCGATAATTATTCGTATCTAACTTGAAATATTTATGGGAAATGTTATTAAACTTACACCAAAACTAATTTTATTATTTAGTTTAGGTAACATATAAAATAAACGTTCACAAACTAGTAACATGATATACTCAGTTTACTACATTATAATTATTATTTATTTTATTTTAGGAATAATAATGTTAACTGCCATAAAGTCAACAAAACGCATTTTTCTTTCTGTGTGTTTTTGATACGCTCTTTTTTTTTAAAAAAAAAAAACTTCGCGTATATAATAACTATAAAATTACGCATGAGAAACTCCAGCACACAGTAGCTAAGATTAATTAGTTCACGCTTAGAACTTGTTAAGATTAACCGGCAGACAAGGTATTTTTCTATGGGGAGAAAATAAATTCTTTTATCTTTTAATTCTAAAATAAATAGCTGAAGAAAATATTTAGAAATTAATTATTAACACTTTCAGAATGTTTGCCATATGGCATTTGTTAAATTTTATTTACGTAACGTGCTTATTGAAATCAAATATATATTTTTTAAATTTATCATTTTTCTCCTTAAGCCTTACTGCTATATCTCAAGAAGTAATGCAAGGATTAAAATATAATTATCATGCAAGTGGCCCTCAGTAAGCACGACACTTCAAGGGAGAGATGATATTGAACGTAGCCCAACTTCTATATCTCGTTAAATAAGGCAATAATTCAAAGAGAAATTGCTATACAGGTGTACCTTTGCGGGATCAGGTGCTTATTAGGATTTAGAATCAATCGCACTTGGGAGTGTGGACTCACTGATAATTACTAAAGAATATATTTAATATATTCTCTTAATATATTTATATGAAATATATAGGAAAATTTCCTAATCGCCACAACATACTAGTTTATACTGATTTTATTTCTGATTAAAGCTATTTATTCCTTAAAATTAACTTAATTAAACTCAGCGGTGCAACAGCTGATGGATAAAGCCTGCTGTGCCCGTCTCCGCCAAGAAAGACCACAGGCCTTGGCGTGCAGAAGTTAATGTTCCGGTCTTAAAATGAAACATTTGTAAAAAAATTATAAATTTTCATGATAAAAAAATACAGTACAAATATCAATGCTTATTGAGATTGCTCTTTTTAAAAATTTAACAATCATTTAATAATATCCTTTTTTCTGCAGCGGATCAATAATGTTTTCATTTTTAGCAATATAAATATATATATATATATTGCTAAAAATGAAAACATATATTTATATGTATGCATTATTTATATGTAATTATATATATGTATAAAAGTCTCAAAGTATATTAAGTTTTGGAAATCGAAAATAACATTCAAAACTCAAAGTCAGACAACTTTTGTGATGTTATTCGCGCGCGTAACGTACTCTCGCTGTTTGGACAAAACCAGGGAGAATGACGGGTTTTTGTAAGCATCCATAGGAACAAAAAATCTCCACTGGACATGGTGTCGCAAACCACATTAACCGGGTGAAAGTCACCAAATAATTATGAAGCATGCGACGTCAGGAAACACGAGGCATTAATAAGTAGTAAGTTCATCTATTTGGCAGCATGACTGCAGTTGGGAACATTACTTCATAATATGAAGACAACAGAAATGAGAAAGTTGAAACATAATGGAACATGATGTTTCAAACCATATTTAGCGGGGAAAAATCACATGAGTAAAGAAGTATTCAGCAATAAGCGTTAGAAATATCGTATTTTTACTAGGTCTTTTACTGTCAAAGAGAGGATCATCCAGCCTATTTAACCTTTTGTTTGGTCAAATAGATGATCTAACTTCGTATTTTTGCCTTATTTTTTCTCTGATCGTCGTTGGATCTTTATTCTCTCTCTCTCTCTCTTTTTTTTTTTTTTTTTTTTACGATTTTCACCCAATAATCATGGGTTAAGACATCCTACGTTTTCTTTCGCATTGAAAAAGGGTTCCTTGTAACCTTGAAAGACGTGCTTGAAATTTTTGTACTTAATTTTACGTAGATTTTTAAATTTTACTTTGTAGCAAAAAGGTTTACAAAACAAATTTGCTACCTATGTATTTTTTTCTCAATTTTACTTCATTTTAATCCAATTACACGTTTTAATCAAAAACAATTACTGCCTAATGTTAATTTGGTATAACTAAGAAGCTAAAAGAAAGAAATATATACACATTTATATCTATGTATATATCTTTATTGAATAAAGACGAATATATTTCATCAGAAATCTGTACAAGTCTCCCACAGGAATTTGATCTATATACGCAAGAGAGTTAGTTATGTTTCCTTTTTCCTTCGGTTACAAAGACAAAACACAGACAGACTTAGAAATATTTGTAATGTTTTATGGCATCATGGTTGATAGTTTACTATTCAAATATTATTCTGAGTTATTTATCTTTGATTTTATATACTTTTACAGAAAGGAAATATTGAAATATGGACGTGCTACTACAATAATGATAATATATATCTAGATCTAAAAATTAACGCTAGTTTCTGTTAAAAGAACTGACATATACTTAAATAACATTACCAAGACTACTGAAATTTGTTTTAAAATTCTGCAATTTATGAAATGTACTCAATTTTAACCAATAATACACTTCAAAGAATTGAATTACAATAATATAGTCCAAAATTATATTTAAGTACTTTTTGTTTGCAAATGTGTGCAATATTTCTGCTGTTTTTTTTTTTGCTTGAAAATTAAAAAAAAAACAGTCAGGTTAATTTTTGTTTTTCACTAGTCCGGTTTTCTATAAATGTACAACAAACGCGTTTACTATGCAAAACTTTTTCAACGTCTCACGGAGACGAACCCTTTATTTTTATATCATTCAAAAGTTTTGTTTGTTACTTTCTTTACACATACACACACACATACATTCCCATTTTACGGTAGAACGATAGAGAATATCGGGTTACAGTATAAACGTGATCCTTAAAAAGCAGATACGTTAATTTCAAGCAACATCCAACAATTAGTTGTGCTTGTAAAGACAACTATTAACTTTTTTCTGCTGCTACATGAAACCTTTGGTGTATGAAACGTAGGCATAACCCGTTGATTTCGTTGCTTTGTTGAAAAACTTTTCTGCAAGATACAAGATAAGCACATCAGGCAAAGTTTTGGAAACAGCATGCCAGTTTTATTTTTTAGATCCAACGGACAACAACCTCAATTGCCATCAAATTCAAAACCTTACCGTATGTACATAAATAACCGTGATTGAATAACTTTTCTCCCTTTTGACAGTTTTACGTTGCTGAAAGTCGAAATTAAACACATAATCTTGTTCTTTTAAAAATGTCATCATGAAATGCGACAATACATTAAAAAGTAAGTATTTCTGGTTATAGAAACTAATATTACCAGGTCTACATTTAGAAAGATCTTATAAGGAGCTTAAAGCTTAAAGAAAAATTACTCGCACACAAATGAGCGTACATAAGCTGTGGAACAAAAGGAAATTTTGCACATTTAAACTAAAAAGAGAAGCATTTTTTTTCTTTTCCCCTGTTACAGACACACATTTTTTGAATAACATAACGCAAAAGGAAGCCGTGGAGAAAAATGTTTTATAGATTTTTTGTTCTGCTGAGTGTGTGTAAGGCTATAAGCATATTAAGTGTATGAAAATAGATGAATTTTTTAATGTATTGTGTATAAATGGTTTTAAAATTACGCTTGGAAAAATCCAAAGGTCGTTAGCGAAGAGTAATTTGTTTTAACAAAGAGTTGAAACGCTTTCATGTTTCTTAGTTAAGCACGTTAATATATTATTATAAAAATTGCTTACTTTTCTTTTTGAGCAAAAACTTAATATTTGAACTTTAAGCTGCAATTAATCAGATTCATGTATCTTTCATGAAAAAGGCTCCATTGTTTCTCTTAATTATTCGTTTCCTTTGAAGTCGTATTTAATTAATTTCGTCGTAAAAGGATTAAGACAATCAAGTTTTTGAGATGTTTTCCTTTTTTGGCGATATAAATATACTAGTAAATTTGCTACTGTTCATTTGGATGATATATTATTATTGAGGTAACAAAGTATGAATTTTAGGAAAAACAATACGAAATAATAATAATAATTTAAGAATATGTATTATCATATACGACTATATATATTTTTATTATAATTTTTATCTAACAATGTAAAATTGTCTTGTAAGAAACGCATAAGATGGGAGTTTTTTCCTAAGTATTGCTCTGTAGCATTATCTCGGTGTCAACACCAATATAAAACTTCATCCTTCATCTCGGCGTAGTTTTATTGTTAGAGTTTTGCCTTGTTTTACATTTTCAACAAAATCATACTATATTTGCTTTTTTAATGTTTATTTTTGTTAAATATTTCATATATTTCTTTATTGAACATGACTTTGTTGAACATCACTTTTTACCTCTATAACGATTATGGGAAAGTAGGCTTAAACAAAACTTTCAAGAAAAGTGAAACATAAAGATATAGTACATGTTTAAAAACGTTAATCTTGCGGCTTAAACTAACACTGCTTGATCGTTTGGTAATTAAAATTTATACCAAAACTAAATTTTCAAAAACCATGACCCTTAAATATTGTATTCCGTAATTTATATTTATGCGTTTATATGTATAAACAAATAATATATAACATTTGTATATATAGAAATGAGATGTCCTCTCTGAGATCTTACGAATTCAAAAAAAAAAGGAAAAAGCATTATATTGTTATTAAACAATATGGTGTTCATAACCGGTTTCAAGCTGCAGCACAGTGTTCCCTCGCCACTTCGCGCTTCATGTTTCGCGGCTTCAGTGCTTCGCGTGTTTTTCCAAAATATTAATAAAAAAATAAAATTGAAAATATACAACCATGTCGGCAGCCACATTGCGGAAAGAAGCGTTGTTTCATGTTGATGCACGAGAGAGAAGGATGTCTGCATGTCAAACAAAGAGATGAGTTGACTCAGAGTACATACCACGGGCTCTCATAAGCTCCCACCAACACAAGACTCTTTGCCTCTCTCAGAAAGCAATGTTGATTAATGTTTATTACTGTATTATAATGTTTTGTAATTAACATTATTAATTAGCACCGATACGTTTAAGTAAATACGTACTGTTGTAATTATTGTCTTAAATGTAAAGTATAAATACTGTTTACATATTTAAAACATTCGTGTACCCGCATACACGAAAATTCCTTGGGGCAAATCCTACTGCGCGGTTTTTCATCTTTCGCGGAAGGTTCTGGTCCCCATTAACCGCGAAAAACGAGGGATCACTGTATACCGTATACCGTATGCCAGACATAGTACATAAACCATGACAATAACAATGAATATATTCGAAGACCGATTATTTTTAATAGATATTTTACACTTACGAGTTTTCAATGATAAATTCCCAGAGTATTAACTATAATGTGTGTTTCATAAAGCTGTATGTGTCTTTATCAAGGTATAAATATTTGCTATTTCGTTAACAGTTTGTGTCATCATGTTATGATGTTAGCTCACCTAAACTTGTCCGTTAAAATGGCATATTCCAAATGCCTTATAATAATAAATTTTGTTTTTTTTTTTAGCCTACTTTCCCATAAAAATAAATAAATGAATAAAGGTATGTAGAAAAAGTTTAGTATATCGTAAAGATATCGTTTAAAATAAAAAAATAAGTCAAAACTAAGTGAATGAATAAGGAATGAAAAAAAAAAAAAAAAAAACCTTGAAAGAATGCTTTTGAGATGGGGAAAATTTAGGTTTGTCGGTTATCTGCCCCCTCCCTAACATCTTTTGAATAAATTGTCCTATTCAATATATATATATACATATATATATATATACACACAAAGTGTGATTGGAAAGTTTTAAGAATGGGCTTGTAATTTCACAATGACGGTACTTACAGGCTACTGTAACGCATCTCCTTCAAAATAGTACCCTTCTGACTGAACGCACCGACTCCAACGGTGTTTCCACTTTTGGAAAGATTCCTGGATTTTTTTTTTCTCAAGTGTGTTAAGGAAGCTCGCCGGATTCGCCTGAATGTATTCAATCGAGTCAAATCACTTCCCTTTCAGTGAAAATTTCAGTTTAGGAGACAGGTAGAAGTCCGCAGGGGCTATATCATGGGTATAGGGCAATTGTGGAAGCACAGGAATGTTAAATTTGGTCTGTGTTGAGGACGCTCTCTGTATTCGCCTGAATGTCTTCAATCGAGTCAAATCGCTTCCCTTTCACTGAAAATTTCAGTTTAGGAAGCAGGTAGAAGAATTTTTGACCAAATTTAACATTAATGTGCTTCTACAACCACCCTATTCCTCTGATATAGCCCCTGCGGACTCCTACTTGTCTCCTAAACTGAAATTTTCACTGAAAGGGAAGCGATTTGACTCGATTGAAGGCATTCAGGCGAATCCGGCGAGCGTCCTTAACACACTTGAGAAAAAAAGGATTCCAGGAATCTTTCCAAAAGTGGAAACACCGTTGGAGTCGGTGTGTTCAGTCAGAAGGGTACTATTTTGAAGGAGATGCATCACAGTAGCATGTAAGTACAGCCATAGTGAAATTATAAGCCCATTCCTAAAACTTTCCAATCACACCTCGTATATATATATATACACACATATATTTTTTTGAATTCGTAAGAGCTCTGCGAAAACAGCTTATTTCTATATATATATTTATTATTTAAACACTTTTTTTGTACAATTTTGAAAACCTCAAAACAAATTAACATTAGCTTCTACGGAAAAATTTTATTTCTAGATAAATCCTGATCTAACAGATGGATTTGCTTGGAAACAAAATCATGTCTTAAAATTGTGTCAGTTAAAGAGGCCCTATTGTCATTCTTCCGACAGCCAAACAGACGGCGTTGTCGCCAAGCGACACGTTGCGTTTTGCTTTCTTCCGCTATCACTTCTCTTGAAAAGCATTATATTTTCTTTTACACAGTTAATGGACAAGCCTCTTAGTGTAATGGTTTTTAGATAATTCCCCGCAAGCAAACTATTTGGCATAATAAAGCTCCTCTCTTGCACCCCTCTATTGCAGATAAATAATTTTGTCCCATTGGTGTCCGCTATACAAGAGTTTTACTATAAATCTTTTGAATACAAATAAACAAGAGAAGCGAATACCAAGCCTGCTTACAAATATTTAACGAAAAGGAAATTCCGCAACCAAACCAACCTTAACAGTACGTTCACATTGATGTGTTTCAGCCCTTACAAAGAAAAGTTTTCCAGATAATCAATACTCATCAAAACATTAGTTTTGTGTTTTGGCAGCTGTACATCATAATGCTATTTCATAAAGTGACATTGCGTTAGATTGATTAGATCAACATACAAACATAAATTGTGGAAGTAATGCATCACAGCTATTCTAAAGAACACGTTTTTTATCCATGAGTTTTTTCCTGATGTCACTGAAAGTTCGCGTGAAAATTTACGTGCATAAACTTATTATTAAGTAAAATTAGTGCTGAAGAATACAAAGAAGAGAATTTCAATGTATTTTATTGATACACAATTCGCATAACAAATGATGTTTGTGAGTGGCAATTATATTTTCTTTATTTTTTTTCGAAACGACAATTAAATCAAAGCAGAAGTTTAACTTGCATGCATCTTCATGATCCGCAGCCTTTATAAATGTATTATTTAACTCAATATGTGATTAAAATAATTTAAATCAAAATAAATATTTTACTGCAACATTATAATGGAATAAAAATCTTCATACAACTAGATAATTATAAATAGAGGTTAATTTTTAACAGAAAAAAAAAAGGAAAGAAAACTCATTCGAGTGCTCTGTAATTTTCTAAAAATCATTTGTGTTTTGTGATACTATTTTAAAAAATTAAAATAGGAAATTTTACCAGAGCAGATTTATTTAAAACAAACACGATTTGACAAACTTTTGAAAAGAATGAAATAAGTGCATTTTATCAGAGCAGATTTATTCAAAATTTGATTTGACCAACTTCTGAATACGAACTGATAAATTAAATGGGCTAGCTGAATTTTGAATCTATATGAACGATTGAATCGCACGTTTAAAAATACAAAAAGGAATAAGTTAAATGCAAAACATAAAACAAAAGCGCCAGAGCTTATATAAATTAGGATAGATAAAATATTTTGTAATCATGCATCAATTACATATATATATATTTCTGCAGACTTAGCAACACTTCCAATATGAAGTTGCAAATGGTATAATGGTAATTAGACCCATAATTTTGCACCGACTTCTAAAACTATGTTTAAAAGCCACATCGATGTTGTTTAAAGAATGAATTTATTTTTTACTTTTTAGCGCAATTTTTAATTTGAAGTCGGTTCTGTTTTTTTATAAAAATTATTTTATTTTATTCTTTTTAGTGTAAATACATTTTGTTTATAAATACTCTATTTTTTAAAAAAAATCCATATCAAAGGCAAAACTTCTTTAAATAATTGGCACTAAAAACTAATCATTTGCATGATAAATTCCCTTTTGAAGTCTATTTTAGCAAACAAACTGATTGGATTAATTTTTGACACAGAGAAGCCTTCAGTCAAACTCTTGCTGTAATTTCTTTTAATATGACAACAAACATGTTTTTAACAATTCTTTTATATTTATTAATAGATTTCCCAACAAAGAAAAATCAAGCCATGCCTTTCCAATTAAAATAAAAAAGACTTATTTTTCACTCGTAACGTTTTTTTCTAAAAAACAAATGTAGGCAAATTGATTTGAAATATTTGAGTTAGACGACCCTCTATTGGTTAAAGAAAAAATCATCAAAATCGGTTCATTTAGTCAAAAGTTATGGATAAAAAGACAAAAAAAAAAAAAAAAAACTACATTTCTTCCCATTACTTTTGTTCTAATTATCGAATATGGTCAAATGAATGTACGGGACCTATGGGAAACCACCCCTGATCGATTGAAAAAAAAATCATGAAAATCGGTTCATCCGGTGCGAAGTTATGAGTGGACAAACAAACAAAAAAAAAAAAAAACGACATACATACAATACGAATGTATAACCTCCTTCCTTTGTGAAGTCGGTTAAAAAGCGCCAGAGCTTATAATGCATCATTTAAAATAAATTTATGCTGAATGAGCACGACGTAACAGGTTCAAATGAGCAAAAAAATTATCTCTTTGTATATGGACTCATAATTCTCGTGACTATTTTCTTGTTATTTAAGAAATTGAACTTTCGTGTATAAAATCATTTAAATTAAAATTTTCTAAAGTATGTGTATATATATACATATCAGCTTCGTATATTTAAATTCAAAGTCGGTTCGCAGTGATACATCCCTAAACGTTACTCTTAAAATAATTAACTTATTTTTGACTTTATCTTATTTTCAACGATATTTTTACGATACATTAAGCCTTCTCTCAACTTTTATTAATTACTTTTACGGGAAATTAAGCAAAAAAGATATTTGTTTTGGATGAGCATATATTTTTACCACACTTTTTTTAGAGTCGGTTAAGTATTACAAAGCAATGCTCTTGTAATGCCCGCATCGTAGCGGAAAGCTTAAATGTAATAAACGGAGTTCCTTTGTTTTATTTTCTTTTAAGCAGGTAGTTTACGATTGAAGGCAGTAAACCTTAACCGAGCATCAGGTAAAAATGTTTCTTCATCTTTCAAACAAGAGAAAGCAACATCCATTACGAAAATTAAACTTTGTAGGAAAGCTTCAGAATTATCTGCGTAAAATAATTGATTTGATGAGGAACATTTGCAGTTGGATCAGAATAAAAGTGAAAATTAAATTAAAAAAATAATCAATGAAAGCCACTACCGTATTATAAGCAGTATGTTTTATTGTTTTTAACATTATCTAAAAAGAGGTAGAATTATTTACGCACAAAAACGTAGAATAGTTGATAAAGTAAATGTATCTGATAAAAAAACACTACGCTGAAAATTTTGCAAAATAGTCCAAACAGTGCAACCAGAACGATACAGATCTTGTTATTTTTTCACCGCCAGTGATGTCTTAACAAACCTTGGCTCCAAAAATGGGTTTAATAATATCGTTAGGGTAAGGTCACTGCTTGTTGGTTACGGAAGGAAATGAGACAACGACTTAACAACTGTTGAATTAACAGTTGTTAAGATGCGAAGAAGCATCAAGTTTTGTTGAAGAAAACTGAAATATGAATTGCTTACTAGTGGAAGAACGTGTAGAGTGAGGAATACTTAAATACGAGAAAATAGGCTTTGAAGCTTTTTTGTTGTTTTTGTTTAACGTGACTAGAAATTTTTCAAACACATAATGGTGACATTATGAATGTTGTTATTGTATATTGTTTATCTGACTGCACAAAGGAAGGAGGTTATACATTCATACTGTATGTATATCGTTTTTTTTTTTTTTTTTTTTGTCCACTCATAACTTCTCACCGGATGGACTGATTTTCATGATTTTTTAATCAAACGAGGGTGGTTTTCCATAAGTTCCGTACAACTGTTTGACCATATTCGATAACTTAAAAAAAAAGATATGAGCAGAAATGTTTCCATTTTTTGTTTTTTCATCCGTAAATTTTTACTAAATGAACCGAATTGAGGATTTTTTTTCTTTAATCGATAGAGAGTCTTCTAACTCAAACATCGAGTTTCACTATATTTGTTTTTTTTTTTTCTAATAAAAAGCGTTATGGGTGGAAAATAAGTATTTTTCCATTTTAATTGGAAAGGCTTGGCTTGATTTTTCTGTGCTGATAAATTGTTAGTAAACATGAAACTCATTGTCATAAATAATCTTTAGAAAAAAATAGAATCGACTTCAAATTATAAATTGCTCTAAAAAGTGAAGAATAAATAAATTATTTAAACAGGATCGATACGACTTTTAAAAATAATTTTTGAAATCGGAGGAACGTTATGATGGATTTTGTAACCGTGAATCAATTACACATATAAATGGCCTACAGTTTACAGTTGGAGAGTACAGCGTTTTCAACAGTTCCAATGTAAAATAACGCATGGTGCAATGACAATTAAACTTTCATAATTTTACACCAACTTCAAAAATTATGTTTAAAAATCGTATCGATGTTGTTTAAAGAATTAATTTATTTTTCACACTTTGGCGCAATTTAAAGTCGGTTCTATTTTTTTCTAAAAATTATTTTTACTTGTTTAATTTCGATTGAGTATCTTCTTACCACTACACTTTAACAACTCAACTCAACTTGTTTAAATTTGTGTTTATCCTGCATCAACACTGATACTATCCTAATTTGAATGGCCACGGAATAAAAAAGAAAATAGAAACATTTCATGTTTGAACCAAGATAATGTAATAAATTCATTAAAAAATATCCGTATATAGTTTTTTAAAATGTCACTCAAGTTTACCCATTAAAATTTTCAGAGATATGACTTCTTTTGCATGGGAGAAGCTAGATTTCTGAAATAATACATTGTTGCTTGAGTTAACACGCAAATTCTATTATCATTGTCACTTCTACTGCATAATAAATCAGTGTTTCCATTTGAATTTTTTATTACTTAAAAATTTACGCTTCAAAATACGGAACTTTGACTTAGTCATATTAACCATGAAAAACGCAAGTTTTCAAAGAACTCGGGTTAGGAAAAAGACAAGCTACTGAAGAAAAACAAGAAGTAAAAAGAATACTTTCCTTTGGTAAAAGTGATAAATCAAATTAATTTTGACACAAAGATATCCGTTTTGTGTTTCCAATACTTCTTTTGTGTTTCTTTGCGATTCAATTTGAAATTCCGATTGGACACATTAGTGATTCTTTGAAGCGAATGCAAGTACAACAAGGTATGGTAAGAACGAGGAACATTTTCGTATAAACTTGTTAACTTAAGGAAATAAACTATTTTGTCAGTTTTAAAGTTTTGAAACTTACTAATATCTTCCTAAAACAAATGCAATATTGAACTTTTTAATTTCTTTTACAAATGTTGCGGCTTTCATGTTCCAGAATTATCGACATAAATTTTACAAGGTATGTCTTGCATACTATTTGCGCTAGAGGCTCATAAAATGTGCCATTTTATCAGGAATAATGTACTCAATAAAGTTATTTAAAAAAATTTTGTTAAGGGGTCTCGTCTTCGTATTAAAATTAACTTCAACTTTTAAATTTTGAGTGACAATCCCCATTTTTTATGACATATCTGTATTCAGCGTCAAAATACAACCTTGAATCCCAATTTTCGTGAAATTTCGTTTACCCGTTGCTTCGGAATTAAATTTAGAGATGGACGCATCATAATGTTAAAACGTTTTTTTTAATACCTTTGCATATTATATCTAAACTACCATCAATATAAACAAGATTTTTTTGCATGAAAATATAAGCCAGACCAACAATAAATGTGTGACTTTCTAAAACAAAAATATTAATTTAATATTTCTTATAAATTATGAAATAAGGTTTTAAAAAATATCGGAAACCATATTGTATTGTGATTTAAAATCAATCAAGATGGATTTTTATGACAGAATAAGAAATATGTTGGCTCAAAATATGTAGCTCAAAAAATTTTCAGCTCAAAATATGTATTAGTTTTTTGCTACATTAAAAAAAATTCTTTTTGCTGCTTTTTAAGGAATCGTATAGCTAAACCGGAAGATCACAAACTGAAAGGACGATAATTGTGAAAGGAGAAATCTTTGTGCCACAAATCGAAGTAAAAAACGCAACCCTCACACGACGTTTATTTTGAAAATAATGTGAAAAAATACTTCATTGTGTTTCGCTAGATTCATTTTCCTGGCTTTATAAACTCGCGTCTTTAAAATAGTAATTTAAATGTAGTGACGACCCTTAAAAGGTTTTTCGTTGATATCTCATGTTCTAATGAACGGGAATGCAATCAAGTTTGGTATACAGTTGATGTGAGCACGCTGAACTCATTTCCGTTGCCAAATGCAGGGCTTTCTGTTTAAAAAAGTAAAAGATAGTATTTATTTTAATATGAATACAGTCCCTTAACGAAATTTTATTGAAATAATTAAAAATAATACATTAATCAATGACGAATGACACCTTACATGTGTTTCTAGTGTGCACGATGGCTGAATAATTTTGAGTGTTTCGTTTTTTTTCCCACGACTGTAGCTATTGATTAATTTTGGAATATGTGTCGGCTTTATCTTACGATTCATTCACTATTGATATTATTTTTGATATACACTAGTTCAAAAGCAATTTAATGCGTTTTTGTTTCAAAACAATGGTTTTAATGCATTTGAGAATGGCTTAATTGACTAAATTATTAACATTTTTTACTAATCAGTATAGATTTGTTAAAGATAAGCATAGTCGTATTCAAAAACTTATTGCAGTAATTGCACTACAAAACAGTTTAATATCAATATTGCAAACACGTATTATAGCTAAACGATATATCGATTCAATTACTTTTATTATGCTTCTAGATATAGCAAATTTTGTATGAGAAAGCATAGAATTCAAAATATTTCTAATGGGCAGTTTCTTTGAATAATTGATATTAAATATATTGCACTGTAAGATAAATTTTCCCCCAAAATACATGAGAATCTACTGGAAGTCTTTTTTCTCGAGTGTGGCGTAAAAGTACTCAGAAATAAAAAGAAAAAAAATCAGAAAAAAATAACCTACTGCTAATTGACAAAAAACCAAGTAAGGGAAAGGAGGGTAAGAGAACGCAGTCGTTTAAGAGTACGCAGGGACTTTTCTCCCTGTTGGCAACACTGCAAGCAGAAGCGAGTGTGATCAACTCAACACGTTTGTTATGAGCTGGCTCAAGAGACCGCCATTGTTATTTTCATCCTTGCTGTCGTTGATTTATCAGGCAAAATATGATTTCTGCATGTTGGCATGTCATTTTTCTGTGAGGAAATATTATTTTTTGTTGTCAATAAAGGATTGATGTTTGCTTTTTAAGTAGATATCATTATGAGCTTTGTTCCCTTCCGAGCAACGGGGGCATGTCAGAATTTTGCTATTGTGAATGCTACAGCCATCTATGGACGATTTTGAGGGGCAATACATCGGTGGGTAAGAGTACGCACATAAGGAAAAGGTAGAGAGAAAGAGAGAATTAGAAGAAGCAAAGGCTAATCGAGCTGCTATGAAAAGTAAAGATGGGGCCAAAACTGAAAAACTAAAAACCGTGAAAGCAAAGAAAAAACTTGTTCTGCATTGTATCGACAACCCAGTTCCCTCAACAAGTTCAGCAAACAATGAGGCGGCAATGTGCCCAGGCTGCGAACAATCATATGATGAAGATTGGATCCAGTGTGGATTATGTAAGGAGTAGTGGCATGATGAATGTTCCAGTTACGAAGGCACTAGAGCATTTGCATGCTACTACTGCTAAACTTTATGAGTGCGTACTCTTATCCGCCAGGTCGGGTAAGAGTACGCATTTGCAATTTTTTTTTCTGCTTGCTTTCCTTCATATAATATTTTAAGATAAAACTTTCATTTCGTGTACCTAAGTTTCTAAGTTAATAAACTATGGTTCAGTCAATTTTCAAGGTTCTCACTTTTCAATTCTCATTTTTATAACGAAGAAGCCACTAGGTGCGTACTCTTACCCTCCTTTCCCTTACCATAGACTTTGTGCGTTGAAAAAAAAATAAAATACCCAATACTCTGCTGTTCAATTACCAAAAGTTTTTTAAATATGCCGCGGTAGTGGCGCCATCTAACGAACTGAAACACTTTTTCTGGCACACGTAGTCAAAGGTTGAAATATGCGATCTCTGACGGGTGAGTTTGAAACTTCAGCCCACTATATTGTAATTAAAGTGCCTTACACGGTTCGGCCGAAAATGTATCTGGGGTCAGGTGCCAGATGATGGATTTATATACGCAGAAAGTATGCGTAATATTTTTTCTGTGTATTTTTGCAGAAATCAATTACAGTGAGAAGAAGAGAAGTTGATTCGTGACTCAACAGATTTGCTTGTTTCTTTCTCTCTAGTTGTATAGAGTGCATGAAAACAATAATTAAACTGAGAAACTGTTATCAAGAAACTTGATTGGTGATTTTAAAGAAGCCCTTTACATAAGTTTGCAAAAAATACTTAGTTTATTTTCCACACTGTAAAAATTTGGTTTTTAGTTGCCAAAACTTGGTATTCAGAAACACCAAAGTTGGAAATAACTCATTTTTGATATATTTTAAATTTCTTTTTGTGTCTGCCTAAAAATGTAGGTAGTGTAATATTTTTTAGTATATGAAGTTTCTTAACTCAATTACGTATCAACATTTCATTACGATAGCGCATTTCTATGGAATTAGGATAAATAGGAAATCATAATGAAATTTTGATACGTAAATGAGTTAACGAATTCATATGATAAAAAATACTATAATGTCTATATTTTTAGGCATTCTCTTAATAACATTCAAAATGTATGGGGAAATCAAGAATTTTCGACTTTACACTAACTGAACCCCAAAAAGTGGTGTTCAGCAACACCAAAATTGGTGCTCAGCAACGCCAAAATTGGTGTTCAGCAACACCAAAATTGGTGTTCAGCAACGCCAAAATTGGTGTTCAGCAACGCCAAAATTGGTGCTCAGCAACACCAAAATTGGTGTTCAGCAACACCAAAATTGGTGCTCAGCAATACCAAAATGGTGTTCAGCAACACCAAAAATGGTGTTCAGCAACACCAAAATTGGCGGCAATTAAACGCACAATTTTTACAGTGTATATTTTTACAGAACTATTTTACAGTTTGCCTCAATAACAAAGAGTTATTCTTAAGGTGTGTTAAATTGTTATTATTCATCTTACTCAATTGCCTCTGCATTAACATAACTATATAAAGAAATAAATAAAATCAATGAACTCAAAGGGAAATAATACATATCTACAAAAAATGACTCAATATATGTATAAATATCAGCAGAACTTGTTGTCAGTAAAGAAAATGTATATTGATATAATGTACTAGCAATTTGGTTGAAATTTTTCTTCCATTGAAGAATGAAGTTTACGATCAAGTAAACACAAACATAATACGGTTTTTTTTATCTCAGAGGGGAGGAATGCTTCTTATATTGACATCATAAAAAACCCGATTCCTGCATTGTAAATCAGTTTACGATTGTGTATTTTGTTGGAAAAAAGTTTATTGCTGCTTTTGTGCGCAGTACTGTTGGTTCAATATATAAAGGCGCAATAACGTTCCATTGGAAGATGAACATTTTTGATGTGGGTGAATGCAATTTAAAACGGAGTAAAGGTATTTTTAGGGCTTAGAGTAGTTTTTAGCTCCATTCCGGATTTTTTTTTGCATTTGTGTGTGTTTTTTTTTTTGAAGGATTATGGATTCATCATGAGCTTTTAGAGTTACACAAAATAACGTAAATTTGTTTCGAACGCGTTTCTTAATGTAATGCTGTTACATTGATTTAAACATTAGTTTTTAAAAATTGTATTCACTGTAACGTTAAAAAAATATACAAATGAATCATGGTTGATACTTTTTGGTGCATATTGTATATACCTTTAAATGCTCCTCAATGGAACCAAAAAGTGTATTTTTTTCTTACTGTAGATTTAAAATAGCATTTTCTTGTTACATATTCATGCCTACTTATTTCCATGATGTTAACCATATCACACTACATTTAAATATTTTATGCTAAAATATAATATTAGAAACAAAATGCAATATTTAAAAATTTAATTTTCCGCAAAAGCGAGCTATTAAAATATCCATTAAAAAGTTAAAAATGAAAAAAAATACTATTTATGAATGTAACTTTAAAACATTATTTTATGATGCGAAATAAAATCATAAAACTTTCAGTTCCCAATCTCTAGATTTTGTGTTGTGTAAATATCTTTATCACTTTAATATGAATTCACACAAAGACTCTGGCACAATTGCAAGCATAAAATCTAGTCTTCCATAATATTTTTATTACACCCTAAACATCAGTGCAGCAATAAAAGTTGTGATGTGTATATGTTGAAAATGTCTAAATATTAGAGCTACATCATTTTGCCAAAACGAAAGCTATAAATTCAAATTCAAAAAAAAAAGAAAGAAAGAACGAGCTTTTATATTTACAATCTATAAAGAAGAAATGCATTTGAAAAAAAATATTTAAAGCGATGTATCTTAAGAAAAGGTTTTATACTTAAATTTAACGATTGATATTTAAATTTATCGTTTGTATTGATGGAGTGTACACATATATGCACTACCCGGTTATTTTATAAAGGGTATTAAAAAGATAATTTCCATTATTTTTCAAAGATGAATACAAATTCATTAAATAATAAGTCTTATGTTATTGGTTATTTTTTCAGGTACAACTGCCTCAAATACAGGTTCTAATGTCACTGCCGAGTCATTGGTAACCGGCCTACTACAAAATGGAACTTACAAGAGGCAGCGAATCACTGACATTTTGTTTCCGCATGCACAAAGTGGCAACCTGAACATATCAAAAGCTGAAAGGACATCATACAATGCTCTTCGCTGCAGCTAAAAGGAAGCTTTAAAACCAAAGATTTTATGATTAACTCCGCCACCATTTTTTATCAATCACATGACACAATCGAATTCGATTCTCCAATCAGATATTTTTAAACTTGGCGGCTTGAACAAAAATTACGAAGTTAATCCGAGGTGGACGAAAATCAGGCTGGTTGTTGTGTAGTTTAAGCTCTCCATTGTCTTCCTCGCCCAATTTGGCGTCGAAAGGTACATGGTTTGAAAGCTAATGCTACTGGAAAGGGCGTATTAGCCCAATCAGGACTTTTTAAACTCTTCATTAAACTTAGTGAATTTGATCATTAGAGCGTGGTTTACTGCTTTCTAATTGGCTGAAGGGCGTTGCAACATACAAAAATGCTTTCATTTAACTGTTATCCCAGAAAACTACAATTATCACCCCCTCCTCCCTCACTAGCTTTTCTTTTTTTCACACGATCACTTGTGAGTAAAGTGATCTTCCTTTTTGCAGGATACAGAAAAACTGAACAGATCCTGCCCGCGCTTGCAAGTATTGAAGGAAATGAAACTCGCCAAGGAGGCCAGAAATAGCAATAATGGCAATAACAAAAATCTTACCCTACTTAATGCAAATGCAATGGACTGAGACTTCAAACTAGGACAAAAACGGATTCCAACCAAAAACCAGGCTTAGAGATCATTCATAAATGATATCACGCTTCGAGGGGGGAAGCGGGGGTTCGTAAAATTGTGACAAACTGTGACAAGGGGAGGGGAGGAGGTAATAAGAAGTGTGACGTCATGCATTATGCAACATAGCGTAACAGGTGACAAAGGGGGGAGGGGGTTCAAATACATAGGGAAAAAAAGGGTGACATCATTTATGAACGGCCCCTTATAAAATTAACACAAGCCGGCTCGCCACCTAAAACCATTGTAAGACACAGAACAGGAGATTGTAAGGGAATGACGGTTGATAAAGACGGCAGAAAAGGCTACAGAAACTACTAACTGCTTGGAGATAAAATTAAAGTTGGACAACATTTTCCTACGCCCAGCCATAATTGTGAACCTTGGGCAAATTGACGTCCTGCGCATATCAATAGACTTATACGGTAATAACGTTGAACATATTGCAAAAGCAGTCATTGACATCCATGGCCATATTTTTTTTACATTTTTTCTCATCGTGGACAAACAAAGAAAAATCACTCGCGGGGCGTTCTAAACACGTAAAACTATCACAATTTTGAAGCTGTAATAATTAAGTTATAGTAGTACAGTAGTATAAGTTATAATATTGTAACAAGAAAGGTTGAAAATATTATTAAAAACATTTAATAGCTATTCCTTACAAAAAGGAGGGTTTTACATGATGTAATAAAAATTGACGACGCATTACATATATGTGGAACTGTTATTTTTATAAGTGAAAAACCGAAATAGTTGATTCTTGATTCCTATTTACAGCTGCCATTTTAGAAGAATAGTTATAACAAGCAATTTGTTATCATTAGTCATCATGATGATTAAGATATGTCCGTCTTCTTTCTTCTCAGCGTGCTCAATAACAATCAAACTGTCGTAAATTGTGAAAGCTTTGAGAGATTTATTACGTAGGCTTAAAATGAATAACGAAACTTATATACGAAATGTAATTTTCTTTATTGATTTTTGTTATGGATATTTATTTTTTATAAATCACATTTTCACTTTCGAGTTCTAGTTGACTGTTAACTAGATTTATCTAGGCGTTAACTGTGTGATTGACTGTGCATGAATATCTAATATTATCACAAGTCTTCGTTTTAAAATGAATATATTTATATGTATATGTTTAATATTTCTTATTTTCCAGTTATCGCTAGCACTTTGTGAGAAGGATTCAGAGTTATAAGAATAAAATTTAATGAGCGGTTAACTAAGCAATACATTAACTAAACATTATACGAAACAATATTATGCCGAAATTGACATGTTTCTTCCAGAAAGAAACACTAAACTATATAATCATATTACAGCCTGCCACATATCAGGCAAAAACTCCTATTCGCCTACTATTCACAGCTTTTAAAATTACCAGCGTTAAAATTCCGGAGGTTGAGATTTGGATTTTTGTGCATTTTTTGCTCGCCACAATTTCTTTATTATTCATAAAACGTACTTTAACTATTCTATTTTTTACGTTACTTTATGTTTTAATTATTCTAAATACTATGAGTGTCAGTCATGCTGCAGTAACAAAGTGTTAAGTATTTAATGCGAAAAATTTAAATCATATGTACTAGAAATGAGTACTGCTTTTACCTACGCTTCAACAAATACTCTGGTAGAATTTTCCGCTGCATCAGAAGTAAGTATTTCAATTATTTAGTGTGCATTATTTTTTACTGAGTCAAAATGCATTCTGAGTCGTACTGGGCATTGGTGATGGAAAAAGAAAAAATAATTTACTTCTTTTTTAAGCATGTGCATTTTAAACTTTACGTACAATTTAGGGATTTTGTAAATTGAAAACTGAATAATGAATGACTAGTTAAGATGACTAGTTAAGCGTGGTTTTATTGGTGTACTGACTGCTGACTGATAATTACATTCCACAAATTTTAAGTAAGAAAGTGCGTAATGAGTTAAATTAGCTCAATACATTATTCAAATGCATATATATTCAAACACACGCATTATAGAAAATATCAGCAGCGCTTTAATGTGCTGATGAAAGCTTTACTCACATTTTGTCTCAGATAAATCTAGCTATAGTCAGAAACTTGTTTCAAACTTGAAACATCATACCTATTCATGATAAAAACCCGTATTAATCTAAACAAGTGTTCTTTCTTTTTTTCCCTGGGATACCGTTCGGGATGGATTTGATAATTTTACTACTTTCTTGGGATGGAACTTTACATTAATATTCAATTATAGTTATTGAGTTTTTTCCCCTAAAGAAAAATGAACTAATTGCTTTAGAATGATACAGAACAGAAATAATTAAATACTTACTTTGGTAATAATTACTTAAGAGTATAGTTTTATACTTCTTCATTGCATACATCACTCTCACTTCGCGAGGGTACTAGTCCAATCTGTTCTGAATTTTCTCTGTAAAATACTTGCGCTGAAGACCATCTATTTGGATATAACACAAATTTGTTTATGTGAATCTTAGAATTTGTTTGTTTTTTCTCAAATTACATTTTAAAAAAATAATTGAATTACAAAATAAATAAATAGATAAATATAAAGAATATTATTATTTTTTCTTGAAGAAGATATTTTCATTCATTTTTTTATTTAATTATATTGCGAAAAGAACGCAGCAAAAAATATCCTTATATAATACCAATTTTTAAATCTAAAATCGCTATTCGTAAAGATTGCAGCCGTAGTAGCATACGATATTTAAGCATATGGAAACCCAATATATGGAACCCCAACACTGTGTTTCACCTTACGATGGTATCACATAATAACCACGTATCTCAATTTTTGGCTATTTTGTTTTATCTATCTGAACGAAATACTTGGGTCTGATCATTCTGCAGTATATAAAGCGTAATAAGTAGACATATTAAGTCTACTTATTATGCTTTATACACTGCAGAATGATCAGATACAAGTATACAAGTAATTTCTTCAGATAGTAGAAAAAAAAAACCCAAAAATTGAGATGCATGGTTATCATGTGATATCATCGATTAGCAGAAATCAACACAGAAATAGACATGAGGATATTAAGTTTAGCCGGAACATAATTAGTAAACGAAGAAGAAAAAATATCATCATCAGAGTTAAACTTTTTGCAAGAATCAATTTACGCAACAATGTGCATTGTAGTCCGTCTTAAAACTACTTAATTAAAAAATGATATAGTTTAAAATAAAACAGCTGTAGCAGAATGCATTACCGTAGTCATTATTTGTAATAATATGATTAATTTAAAAATTTTGATGCGCGAGTACATCATTAATTACAAATGATAAACGCATACATCATTTCCAAATGTCATGAGCAAGGGATTGTAATTATCAATCAGATACATCACTGAATTAGATTATTTATCAAACGAGTTTTGTCACTTCGTCCTGCAAGGCATTTTAAGGAAAATGGTTGATGAGTGAGAAAGTGAGACCACATTTTCGAAGTTTATTAGTTTCGAAAAATAAAAAAAAATGTTTCGGAATAAAAAGGTTTCTTATGTGCATGCTAGGCTAAAAGATTTTTCAATATATTTATGCTTTCATATACAGGGTTATTATAAATGATGGGTTCTTTTTTTAAACGCACGAATTAATTAAAATACAAATCCAAAACGAACAATCCTTATACCAATGTGTTAAAAATTATGTTAAAATAATTATTTTAAAAAGATTAGTTTAGATTGGTTTTTGGATTGAGTATAGTGGTAGTACAATGGAAGATAGCAAAAATGTTACTTAAATTTTTATAAATACATTTACGTTGTGAAATTAATTGCATATCAAAAATAATTTAAAACATTAATTCTTCGCTTACTGAAATATAAACACAATTAAATGTATGTGAAAAAATTCATAATACTGAATTAAAATTAATTCAATTTATTGACAAGATCTAGATTATTTATATTGTTAAATAAGCTTTTTGGACAATCAAACTTTTTATATGGCCATTATTCAAGTTATAATTATTTGATAACCGTTATAATATAAAAATGATACGACCTAGGGTACCCTTTGATGCATCGAATTTGACCGTTCATCTCTTTGTTGACACTATTTAATATCGTTCGATATTTTCAATTTAATTTTCCTTGAATTGTTCCTCTTGATCAGAAGTATTAGTTCGTTCTGAATAAATGAAGAATATGCGAATATAAATAAAAAGAAAACATTTTTTCAGTTGGATCAGTAAGATGACTCGATTTGCCGTTGTAGTAATAATACGTTAAAATTCAGTTAACATCGATTTATTTATTTATTTATTATTTATTTTTTTTTTTTTGATGATGTCTGCCTTCAATGCTTCTTCGTTCAGCTTTTGAAGAATCAACCATTCTTATGGAATAACGAAGATCATACGATTTAAAATTATTAATGAATCCTTCATGTTGAAGCAACAGATGAGGATTATTTCTGTTGAACTAGTAAAGTGACACAATTTCATTCAGAATCAAATCCTCGAATCCAATGGTGATGATTGCCTTTAAATATATTACGTGTCCAATGCTTGAATAATCATAAATATATACGTATGACTCCGCATTATGGAACTTCATTACAAAATGTAAAAAATAAACCTTGAAACAATACTGCATCCCCAGTCATCGGAGACATAATAATCTCCAAAATGCTGGGGAGCGTTGCTGGGACGCGTCGTACTGTTTCGCTATCAAGTTACCAACTGAGAAAAAAAATGCACACGGCAAGGCATTCCACGACAGGAAGTTTACGCCGTAGAATAAAGTACGTGTAAACAAATTGCTGTCATTTGAATTCTTCTGACCAAAAGACTAAAACTAAATTGTTAATTAAAGTTGTAGGTGTTTTGAAATATTTGTATTACAAAAATTAATCCCGTAATTTAATGAAAATTATAAATATAGGCCCCCTTGAAAAAAAAATGGCATGACGCGCAGACCTACATTAAAAGTGAGTGACAATTTCAGTCACGGATAAACAGTCAAGGCCACAGTTAAGCGTTTAAAATGAAATTAACATTATTCAAGGCTTGACTGGGGGAATTTTGAATAATCAATAATTTATTATTTAAATAATTAAATGTAGCAAAAGAACAATAAATTGAACTTTTGTTAAACAATGGAAAGAAGAAGATTGAACGTTTCGACGGGTTGCGTTTTTGAGTTCTCAAGAAGTGAGTCACAAATTGTAGTGCAGCGAGTATTTCCTACAAAATTCGGTATTGAACCTCTAATTAGAAAAGCATTAATCGTTGGTTTACGCAATTTCAACAGACTGGTAAGGTGTGTAAAGGGAAAAACACAGGCCGACCTCGTGTGTCAGAGGATGATGTCAGACGTATTGAAGAAAGTTTTGTTCGCAGTTCAAGTAAGTCTACCAATAGAGCTATTCCCACCTCGACCAATAACTCTGGACGATCTGCGGAGCCGTATCACAACTGCCGGTGCACTCAGTAACAGTAGATGTACTTGCTCGTGTGTGGGACGAGTTTCGCTACAGCATACATGTTTGCGTGCAGAAGACGGTGGACAGATTGGACAATTATAATGTATTATAAGAACGCTTTGAAACTTCCACTTTCCATTGGTATAAGAACTGTTTATTTTGGAATTGTACTTTAAAAAATACTGATCTTTAAAAATGGGTCCATCATTCAAAATAGCCCTGTATAACGAAAATAAGACAAAGTGGCTGATGGGTAGCGATCCATGCTACCACGTCACCATCAGTCCGGGGTTCGATCCCCAGATGGCGAAGGCCGACTCAGCCCCTTACCTTCTGAGTGGGACAATAAAGGGAGGACCAAACATGCTTGGGAATTAAACACTGGGGGCTACACGCCAGGCTGACCTCCTGACCGGAACATCAGCTTCTACACCCCAGGTTTTAAATGTTAAGATGGGCGCAACAGGCCTTGATGCCCCTCTGAGTTTTGAGTTATACAACAAGGATAGTAAAGGGCACCAAAACATATTCTTATTTCAAATAACACACATAATATACATGGTGGATTTTATTTATTTATTAATTTTTTATTGATAACTGTATCATAATATTTGAGAATATGAAAAGAAAATAAAGCATCAGATACTAGATAAATATTTGAATATTTGAAAATACGAAGCAATTTATTTCTTCAAATGATGCATATGCAACAAAACACTAGTTTGTATGCAACAAAAGTTGAAAAAAAAAGAGTTTTCCCTTCCTTGTTTCCTATTTTACAATGAATACAAGTGCGTAGAGAGTTCTATTAAATCCAGTAGATGTAAAAAAACAACTATTGAAACTATGTTTAAATAATGAAGAAATGAAAATTCTTTACACTTGGTGAAGCACTTTGTCAAAAGAAAGGAGCAAAATTCTGTATCTTTCAGCAAAATACGATGAATGTTATTGATATGCTAATTTCAAATATGTTGTTTTGAGCGAAATGATCCTACAAGTCTTCAAATACTGGAATTGTTTGTTTAGAAGATTTCTAAATGTTCTTCCTGGACAAAAATGCGAAATGTCGAATATTTAGAAAATTGTTTCAAGTAAGTGGCTGTATCTGCATAAACATGCATTTTTATGCTTTCTAGTTTAAAAGGAGTTCTGAGACATTACTTGCGCGAATACAATAAAATTCTAAAATTCTAAACAGTTGATTTTGTAGGCAAATGTTTTTCTTAAAATAAGCATGAGTGTTTTCTACGAAGGATAAACTAGCTTAAAACAGGCTAAGTCAGCAAAACTGCCATCTATGCTAATCTCCTTAACTAACGCAGCTTAAAATTTTCTCTTAAAATAAGCATGAATATTTTTCTACCAAGGGTAAATTAACTTAAAACAGTCTAAGTTAGTAAAACCGCCATCTACACTAGTATCCTTAACTAAACCAGATAAAAAGTTTTTGTTAAAATAAGTCTGGCAATTATTTTTTACTAACTTTTGATTTCCAAATATGAATTCAGTTATTTACATCACGTGAACTTTTAATAATGCAGTGAATGGGAAGAAATACAAATAATTAAACTGCAGTTCTACCGAAAAAAAAAGAGACCTGTGACTGGCACAATTACAAGAAGAATCCAGTTACGTTCAAGGGAGAAACTGCTGGATATGACGTATTCTGTTCTCGTTTTAGTTCGTTTAACATACTTGATTTGTTCCTAGCTGATGCCATCTGCCAATTTAAAAATAGGGTTGCTTTCAACAAGCAACCATTCTGATTAGCGTGCTAATAAACGCACCCCTAAGACTTTTAACTTCCCCTAAAACTCGAATGGATTCGACCTTTTCTGTCATGCGCAGAAGCGTCCAAGTGTCAGAACTTCGTGGCTGAACTGTAAAAATTATTTGTTTATCACGGTTTTAATTATATAAGTATACACTGTTGTTCAATGTCAAATTGTTTATTCAACGTAGAAACTGAGTTAAACATATTTGAGTTTGTAACATGGTCCTAGAGTGCGGAATTAGTGGACAGAAACATGTTTTCAGTAGCAATTTTCAACTGCTGAAAATAAAGTTTTTATTTATATATTTTAGTGTTTATTTTGGCATGCGTCATTTCACACAAATGTGCAGTTTATATTTTATGACCCGTGAGTTTTTACTGCGAAGACAATTTTCGATTTGATGTTTTTCTTTATTTTTTTGAAGCTTTATGTAATAATGAGGACCCATGTTTATTTTCAACTTATTTCATTGATTCATTTAAAGATATTTTGAGAGAAAAAAAAAAAGAAACGTATTTGCATTTAACATGTACTTTCTCATCATTGCATGCAGCCTTAAAAACAAAAAGAGATTTTAAGCTTCCTTTCTATCAGCCAATTAGATAGAATCGTCGAGTTTTTTGTGGAAATATTTACAAATGTAAAACATACGCTCAATCTCAACTAAAGTGTCGACACAAAGTAGGGAGATAGAACATACCAATGCAGTTACTTACACTAATAAATTGTTTACAAAAATCGGTAATTAGTAAGTAAAATGTCATAGTAATGTGTCCTTCATTTGCAACTGATTTAAGCGCCCTTTACACACACATTCTTAACCGCGCTCCAGATGGCGAGCCATTCAGATGCGCGTTCAAGAGTGTGCTTGTAAAGGCAATTTTGGAGTGCTCAAGAGCGCGGTTAAGAATGACACTCAGATGCGCGCTTATGATCGTGCCCCCCCCCCCCCAAAAAAAAGGTGATACATTTTAAATACGCGTTCTTAACTGTGCATCAAAGTGGGATGATTGGACAATTCTGCAGGCTGTTGCTTCTGCAATGAAAAAGCCTTTCTCTCGGTTTTGTGTCTGAAATCACAAAGTGGTGTGTGTATTACGAGTACATTATTGTAATTCATTTACTAATGATTTTTCTTTAATGTATTACATTTTATTGTGTTGTGAATGCTAGCTTGGCACGTGGAACGTTGTTGTCCCAAAATTTTCATCTGTAGGGGACTTCAATTCTGTTAGAATAATAGCACGTGGAACATTATTGTCTCTGGAATTCCATACGCCCTCTGTAGGGGACTCCAATGAACGATCTGCATCTGAACGCGTTCTTGCGCGCGGTTAAAAATTTGGTACATTATTGAGACACATTCTTAAACGTCAAGGTTTTACTCGCGTTATTGAGCGTGGTTGAATGCGCCACGTTCAGTCGTGCGGTTAAGAACGTATGTGTAAAGGGCGTTTTAGCTTTGTCGTAAGATGGTTTCCTAGGTAACATATTTTTTGCTTCTTTCTTTAAAGCTCCGATGAATATGGGTAATTTACTTTTGGTACATGAAATCCCTTACTGGTAAATCAGAAGTTTTCTATGAATAATTATGGCACTTGGAAAATATCTAAGTTTTTATTTTTTAAATAATGTTATATTTATTTTGTTAACTCACATGATTTTAAGTTTTTGAAACCAGTTTTTCAACAACCCTAAAAATATAATTTAGCAAAAGTTCTATAATATTTAGAACAGAAGAAATAACCTTCAGTGGATACTACTGGAGCGTTTACCATGTGTTAAACCAGTGTCGTTCCTAGCTTGGGTGTCAATCGGGAGAGTAAATTTATGGTGTCACCCCTTCCAAAAAAAAACACATTGTTTTGTTCCATGAACTTGAATTGTGTATCTTATATTATCTTCAGCAGCTTCATTAGTGCAACAAAACAAAAAAAAAAAAAAAGAAATTTTATTTTATTTATTTGGTGCAAATTTCAGTAAACTACAGCTATTTTCAGTTATATGTTTAAATAGTTTTAGCAAAACTATACTACAAGTATGCATATTTTTCAAAAACTCTTTATCTCATCTTGGGCATCACGCCCAAGACCTACCTAAAGGGAGGCATCCGGGGTGGACCCCACGTAGTAACACTACTGGGTTAACGAAGTTACTGAATTTATCATAAAGCAACAAAGGCTATGCTCGATTGCACCATTTTTCCATGACAAATAATTCTATCCGTTCTTTGTTTACAGTAACTGCGCAACTAATTACAGGAATGCGATTTAAGTTTAACTTTCAAACATTTAATTGTATTTTCATGCATAACTTAAACCTTTTTTTGTACTTCTCCCTCGCATGTTGCTCCTCAAAGATAAAAATACAAGAAAAGTTCTACATCCATCAGGGGAATAAATGTGTCTGAATTCTTCCCTTGATATTTCCGACACGGAAAGACAATCCGGGCTTACAAATTGCCTTATAAATCTCTTCGTAATGGTAAAAGTAGTTACGCGCTTCCTTGGGGACGAGATGTTTTCCAGAGGACTTACTGGACTCAGGGAAGCCTATCATGGAGCTGTCTAAAGTTCAGAAAATATTTTAGAGAAGGGAGAAAGAACATGAAACTAAAGGAATAATTTTTGTAAAAAAAGAATATCATATCTAAAAATATTTTAACCGAAACTTAATTCAGTTTTCAAATATTTCTTCTTAAAATAAATAATCCTGTATCATGCTGAAAATGTTGAGGTTTAATTCTATTGCTATGATGTTCTTGAGTAGTTAAATTCGTGTTGCTATTTATTCTTGTGTTAGTTCTTTTATTTTTATTCTCTTACTCATATTAAAATGCAATGTTTCTTTTTCTCCTAAGGCTGAATTGTAATTTACACTAGCGTATCATAATAGTTTAGTTATTCTATAAAAAGTGATAAAAAATCTTATCTATCAAAATTTTAACAGAAATTTAAATCAGTTTTCAAGTATTAGTCCTAAACTAAATAAGCTTGTATTAGGCTGAAGATGCTGGGATTTTACCTTATTGCTATGATGTTCTTGAGTAATTAAATTCGTATTGCTATTTATGCATTGTAATTTACGCATTTACTATTTATGCATTGTGATCATATTATTTTAGTCATTCTAAAAAAAGTAAAAACATATCTGACAATATTTTAGCCGAAACCTAATTCAGTTTTCAAATACTAGTCCTTAGACTAAATAAGTTTGTATCGTGCTGAAGATGCAGAGGTTAACTCGACTGGCTACGGAGTTCTTGAGTAGTTAAATTCGCATTGCTATTTATTCTTTTATCAGTCGAAACTTCCTATGTTCGGTCTTTTTTTTTTTTATTATCTTACTCCCAAATGTATTTTTTCGCCTTTTTTGGAAGGTTTCATTTTGATTTACACTAGCGTATCATCATAGTGTATTTGTTCTAAAAATAATAATAACTAAAATAGAATGAAACACACACACACAGTAATTAAAAGCGTCATTTTATTTATACTATTCTAATTCAGCTTTTCCTCGTGAACAAGCAAATAAAGCACGAAAATGTTTTCATCATTTAGATTTTTCTCTGAAACCGATTAACATGACAGTTAGTGCAATTTCTTCAGTCAGACCCAAAGTGAAATTTTCGTAGTTTAATAAACGTTCAAGCAAATGAACATTGCATTCGTTTATTTATTTATTTATTTTTAACTACGAAACATGAACAATTTCTGTGAACTATGTTTTCCCTTTAGTTTATTCTCATATACATTGATTTCATAACTTTGATACATGTTTTTTTCCGATCTAGTACAGCAGGCACAGAAAACTTCCATTTTCAAGATATCATTATCATCATTAAAAAAACTACCCGGAAGGCAAAAACTTATTCTGTGTCTCACATGTCAAGTTTAATTAAAACTATTATGCAAATGATTACTTTCATATAATATCATTCAGACATTCATTAAGGCTTTTCTAGTAACTCTAATGGACACTAAAATAATTAGGAGTTCATCCTCTTAGGCTATTAGTGATCAAAGTATTTTTTCTATAATTATTCACTAGAAACTTTATCATGTGTCCATTAGTAGGAAATTTAATCCAGAACAACTATTTTTAGTTTATTTCCTGATTTCATTATTTATAAAGTCTTTAGCGATGAACTCATTCACTAATTATATTTTTTGTTAATTATATTCGTTGTCAAGTGCACAAAAATAATGGTTTTTGACATTGCCAGTTCGGATAATTAATGAAACAAAATTATACAAAGATGTTTCAAAAAATAATTTAGCTCAATGATGCAAAATCTAGTTTTTATTGGTGTGATTAAAAATAAATCAACTAAAAATATATGTTCACATATAGTACCTTTACAGTTTCAAACATTTTAAAATCTCAAACCATGCTGTTGAAAATTTTAAAACAATTTCGTATATGAGCTGAGAGTCTGTAATAAAATATGAACTACAGTTACTTTTTTTTCGGTCGGTTCCATTTGCTTGAATGGAAACCATACAATTTCTTTAAATCAGCGTTTCTCAACCTTTCAGTATTTGCGGCCCAATTTCCTATCATAATTTTCATTGCCCCCCCCCCCTTTACCATAAAATGTTTACAACAATAATGTATATCGAGTACTTTGGATTCTGTTTTTGAATTATTTTTAACTGTCTGCCAAAACAAGAGTAAAAACGAGTAATTTAGTGATAAAATTAACTTAGTAATAAATCACAATTTGAAATTTGAGCAGGAGTAGAGGATGATTTTTCTGCATTAAAAACAAGGGCATTTTGCATGCTATTAACATTTTCAACATCCTACTTTTGTGAAACTCGTTTTTCTGCTGTGGCTTCTTTGAAGACAAACTATAGATCTCGGCTACATATAGAAACAACTGAGAGGGGCTGTTTATAATATTAAGTCTTCCTTCGAAAAACATTGCTTTGCAAAACATGCCCAAGGAAGTCACTGATAATTATTAAATTTGTTTTTCATTTAGTATGTTTTGATTGAGAAAATTTTCATTTAGTAATTTGTGTTACTTTAATAAGTTATTAAATATGTCGAAATGTATTTTGTTTTTTATGTGTATGTGTGCTTTCCTATCAGTCAGTTAATCAAATTTTTAAAGTAATATTTTCTCTTGGATATTCTCGCGCCCCCTTCTCGTGTGCTCGCTTCCCCCTCGGGAGGCGTGCCTCACAGGTTGAGAATCGCTGCTTTAAATAAAAGCTTGATACCTAAAACACTAATGCTTCAGTAAAATATAAAAGAGTTTAATAAGTCCATCTACGTTAGTCAAGACAAGATGGTTCCCAACCTTTTTTTAGCCTACTTTCCCGTAAAAGTAAAAAAAAATAATAATAAAGCACGAAAGAAGGCTTAATGGTATCGAGAAAATATCGTTAGAAATCAAGAAAAGTCAAAAATAAGTTAAGTAATTAAATAAAGATTGAAAAATAAAAAATTTGAAAGTAGGGTCTTGAGATGGGGAAAAAGTGTGTCTGTCGGTGTGTCTGTCGGTCTGTCTGTCTGTCGGTCTGCCCCCCCCCCTAATAACTTTTGAACGAATTGTCCGATCCAAAAAATTCTTTTTGCATTCGAAAGATCTCGGCGAGGACATCTCATTGCCATATTTTACTTTTTGATCTGAACAATTTTTCGTTCAATTTTGAACAGTTCAAAAAAATTTAACATTAGCGCCTACGGGCGAAAATGAAGAAAATGATTCAAACTCTAGGTACAAGATCCAAGTTCCCATGAACAAGCTTGCTGGAGGAAGCTCTTGGCGTGAAATATTAATTTGAACAGTTTTTGTTCATTTTTGAACAGTTAAAAAAATTAACACAGAGCTTACGGGGAGATTTCAATCCTATATAATTCCTGATCTAACGGCCCGATTTGCTTGGAACAAACTTTAACGGAAAGCTCTTATGACGTAGAACATGTACAAATAGAAAGTACACCCAGAACTAACGAGCCTATTTTACTCTGAAATTTTTTGATCGGGATTTTCAAGAATATTTTTGAATTAATGAATGATTAAATGAATAAGCAAAAGAATGAATGAATAAATGAGTGAAAAAATACATGAATGACTTGACAAATGAATGATTGAATGAATATGTATTAACCGTTGAAAAATGTATATTTGAAGCAATTAAGAACTAAAGCTAAACGAGAAAGACAGAGAGAGAGGTAGCTAGATTATAAATTTGAATTCGGTGTATACGGGAAAGTAGGCTCGTATAGTTCTAGACGGAACTTCTTGTTTCCTTTGAACCATTTCTAAGAACCGAAAAAAATGACGAACCCCCTTCTGTAGTCGTTAGTAATCGGCAAAAAACTCTAAAATTTTCTAGTATTTTTCTTCTTTCATATTGCACAGTAATTTATAACAAGACATGATATATATATATATATATATATATATATATAAAACTCATTTTTTATCATTTAATTCTTTTTGAATTATTAATAGGGCAGAAAACATATGTATACAAAAAATAAATTTAAAAAATATTTTCCTGATAATGCGAAAACGTTTTAGAATGGTATGAAAAACATACCTACAGAATTTTGAATTAATAAATATCTGTCGGCTCAAAATTTGCAAAAGTTATAGAAATTTACGAAAATATTAAATTTACAGGTTTTCGTATCTCTCATTGCGATAATGCAGAAAAGTGCAATAAAGTGTGATGAACGTGACCAAATTTAAAATTAATGAAGAAATATATTGAGTTAAACTTTGGAAAGAAATGCAAAATGTTACGTTTTAGTAAAAACGCGAGGAAAAAATGGGAAATAATAAGAGAAACATATGGTCAAAATTCAAAATTACTCAATGACCTTTCAATACCACTTTGTGATTCAAATGTGAAATTAAGCAACAGGAGAAATAAGTGCATTTCTAATTTTGTAGATATGCTTCGTATACCAGTTTACAATTTTCACGCATTATCGGAAAAACAATTTATTTAAAAAAATATTATTTCTCCCTCATTTTTCTGTTTCGTTAGCAATTAAAAATTTCCCCATCACAATATTATTTTTGAGAACTCCCTATCTAACGCCTGGGGGTTCGTGAACCACCCGTTGAGGAAAGCTACCCTACTGTACGCATAATCGTGCATTACTAAAAATGTTTTTCTAAGATATAATAATAATAATAAAAAAATAACAATAATAATAATAATAATAATAACAACAATAATAATAATAATAACAACAATAATAATAATAACAATAAATAGTTAACTAAAAAGAGACCACTTATTTTTTTTATAATTTCAGGTTTTATACGACATAAACTAACTCAGTATTATCTTATCATTTCCTTCGTTAATATAACGATTTATTTCTGTCATATGTAGTGTAAATGGGTATTAAAGAGTTATTTTTTTTACAAAGCTATTTAAAATTTTATTTGCATTTAACACCATAACGTATCATAAAAAAGATGATAAAACTGAACGAAATTTGACTGTTGGTTCAAGGGAGTAAAAAGTAGTATTTAGCGTATGTATTATTTACACAAACATACGTTTAAAACAATACATTTAACTTTTCATTTTATTAGCGGCAAATTTGTTAGCTTTGGTTAAACACCTTCTCACTTTTGTTTCTTGGAAATGCATTGCACAATATCTAACTTTTATTACTTTTTAATTTATGCCAACTTTCCACACCCTTTGTGTATTAATATTACTTTCCTGATAAATTTCTTCAGTAACGTTTATCGCCTCTTTTTAAGTGAAAGTTTGTCTTCTTTATTTCCAATTACTTTCGCTATTTGATAAAGTAATTGCTTTGATACAAAGTAATCAGTGCAATATTATTTATTCAAATCTTTGACGTGTAACATGTTACATTTCACGCAGATAAACAAACAGTAGAGACAAAAACATTTTTTTAAGAAAGTTTTCTTCAGCGTAAACAAAGAGACAAGAAAAAACATTTTAAAAGAGAAATTGATGACATTATTATTTGTTAGTCTTACGCTGTCTTCGTAAACAAAAGGTTCCATTTATCATGTCGAAAATAAAACTGAAACTATCGAAGGAAAGATTTTTCATTGAATTAGATACGGGAGTTTAATGATATTTTGATATTTTAGATTACGTGAAAAAATAATTTATAATAAAGTAAATAAGGAAAATTTTTAAATGAAATTGGAGCAAAGTATTTATAAAATGGAAGGGCATATTTTGTTTGAAATTTCATTTATTTCTACAAAAGTAATTATTCCATTTGTCAAGTGAAATACCTTATTGTCGAAGGCATTAGAAAATTAATATTTTTTTTTGGAAATATTGCATTTAAAAAAAATCAAAATCTAAATAAATGAAAATTAAAGGGAAACCAGGCGATTCACCAAAATTAGAATTGATACTTTCGTGTTTGAAAATATAACTTGCCCTTGAAACAAAAAGGAAATGAAACTGCTCCTTTAAGTGTTAGAAGATACAGCAGTTTTAACAAAAGTGACAACAAGCTCATATAATACACTATATAGAAATTTCATCATGAAATTACGGCTAAATAGCCAGCAGAAGGCTGTCCATCTAATTCACCGTTAAATTTACGGTTTGAAACATTTTTCTATCTTTACGGGACCTAAACCATTTCCAATCAGCTTGGTTAAAAATCCGTAAATACAAAAGTTTATGGTTTTACAACCATTTAAAAATGGTTCAAAATCTAAATTTTTAGAGTTTTTGAACCATTTCGAGGCGTAGAAACCGCAAACGAAGCTTGAGGGACTCGAGCCCCGGGTGTATGGTATACCAACCTTGCGCTCTAGTCATTCGGCCACCACTTAAATCTACACCACTTAAAGCGGCCGTTTATTTATCAATAAATCTTCTTTTCCAACAGGCAAACTGCCTTAGAATTGAGATTTCAGTTTTTGATTGGATCTAAGGTCCTTTTTGGTCTAAACTTACTGTATACTGTCGAAAATCATTTATTTGCTGCAAATATTAAAATACAAACATGCTTCAGCAGCTCAAATTATGGGTTCGCTCATTCGCAAACAGTTCGGGAATCCGATGTCTCCCATTTTTGATTTACGTGCGTATGTGTTTCTATTTAGTAACTACTGCTTAAGCCATTTTTTTTCTTCTTTTTTGTATACGCATGCAGCTTTGAACTGATAAATATTTATTCATATTTTAAGAAAAACGTAACAGTGTATATATATATATATATATATATATATTTTATATGTATACATATTATATATAGTAGAATTACTACTAGTGATGGGCACAATCAAGTGATTATAATCGAGAACTCAATTATTTAGGCTTACTCGAGAACTCGATTCTAACGAACCATTTAGAGTTCTCAAACATCTCGAACATCTTCATTGGTTTACTTCCCGAAAGATATTAAAATCGAATGAACCTTTGGAGATCCTGAGATGCTGAGTCGTTTACTTTTCGAACAATATCAGAATTCAATGAATGTGTCGAATGGTTGACTTTTCGAGCTGTTTCATATTTGAATGGAACTTCTCTAGTACTTGACTTCTCGATCTATTTCGTATCGAATAATTCTCTCGAATGATTTTCTTCTCGAGTAAAGCATTTGATGATTCGTAGTTCAGTGATTACAAAAAATTCTATGTGTGTGAATAGGTAACAAAGGCGGATACAGTTTCTGATTCAAGAGGAAGTCATTGCTAAAATATGAGTGCGCAAACTAACAACGGCTGTAGATTGTAGAGTGAACAGCAGGAGTTTTCAAGCCAAGTCGAAGTGATTTTTTTTCTTCTCGCTTCACAATTTGCTTATAAAATGATAAGTTTTTTTTTTGGAAAAAAAAGGTGCCAAACGAGCGATTCTTGTCTATTAAAAGGTGACGCTTTGCGTCATTTCTTAAGCATCCACATATTTGCTGATGTGTTATTATTTAAGAAAGTTAATGTATCATTACTTAGAACATTCTTGATTAGGAAATATTTCCACGGTTGTATTATACATTAGAAAAATCATATAAATAGTTTTTTTTTAATTGAATCTCTTCAACTTGACGTAATTAAAAAAGTAAGTTTTTTTTTCTCTCTTATATTTTTTTTTCTTAATTAAAAACTAAGCCGACGGAAAAAATAAAAAAGTCAGTTAAAAGTAATTCGATGTAAATACAGATTATCCTCAAGAGAAGGATTGGCAGCAAAAAAGCTCAGATGATTGATCGTATTTAACACGTTTTAACAGCTTACGAGAAAAAAAATATTTTCCAATCAATTAATGTTTCTAAAAGTAAGTTTAATTTGCTTATTTTCGATTAGGTTTGTACTGGATAAAAATCATCGTGCACTTTCAAAAGTACGCATCATACATTACGTACTATTTGGTAAAGAATGATGTGAAACAGATGTCGAGATATAGTGACAAATGCTCTAAAATTAAATTACAGCAATTTTTCTCCCACGAGATTTTTACAAATTAAGGCCTAATTGCTGAAAACTAATATATGTCGTGTTCTAAATTCAAAAATACAAAATGGTTTTGAAGGCAAGTAATTTTTTGCTGGACCTGTGGCGGATCAAATACGTGATTTCCCGTCCACTGATCAGCAGTTTTCACTGGGATGCAACAAATCGGATTTTGTATTTATTAAACAATCTTTAAGACAACTATCTACATAGAAAATATTATTATAATTCCATAAAATGTTTTTTGGAAAATACACTGTTAAAAATTTCCATAAGAATATAGTAAAATAACTATTTATTTTATTGCTATTTTACCATATTTAATTACAACAGTTGAATAACCATTAAAAAGAGGGTACTCAAACCGCTGATTCTGAAAAACATCGTTTGTTCTCTGTTTCTAATAAAGAACGTTTAACTAACCGCAATTTCCAAGCGCTCAATAAGAATCGGGCGTCTATTTTGGTTGCGAAACCTTACCGGTCGTACGTTGTTGTTAAAATATGAATAAAGATTTATCAGTTCAAATCTGCACGTGTATATAAAACAAGAAGTTCCGTCTAGAACTATACGAGCCTACTTTCCCGTATACACCAGCATCAAATTTATAATCTAGCTATCTCTCTCTCTTTCTCGTTTATCTTTAGTTCTTAATTGCTTCAAATATGCCTTTTTCAACCGTTAATACAGATTCGTTCAATCATTCATTTATTCAGTCATTCATGTATTTATTCACTCATTTATTCATTCATTATTTTGTTTATTCATTTAATCTTTCATTAATTCAAAAATATTCTTGAAAATCCCGATCAAAAAATTTCATAAGAAAATAGGCTCGTTAGTTCTGGATGAACTTTTTATTTGTACATGTTCTACGTCATAAGAGCTTTCTGATAAAGTTTGTTCCAAGCAAATCGGCCCGTTAGATCAGGATTTATATAGGATTGAAATTTCCCCGTAGGCACTATGTTAATATTTTTTTTTGAACTGTTCAAAAATCAACAAAAAGTGTTCAAATCAATATTTCACGCCAAGAACTTCTTCCAGTGAGCTTGTTCATTGGAACTTGGATCTTGTACCCAGAGTTTACATAATTTGCTTCATTTTCGCCCATAAGCGCTAATGTTAAAATTTTTTGAACTGTTCAAAATTAAACAAAAAATTGTTCAAATCAAAAATTCCTCACCGAGATCTTTCCAATGCAAAAAGAATTTTTCGAATCGTACAATTCGTTCAAAAGTTATTAGGGGGGACAGACCGACAGACCGACAGACAGACCGACAGACACACTTTTTCCCCATCTCAAAACCCTACTTTCAAATTTTTTATTTTTCAATCTTTATTTAATTACTTAATTTATTTTTGACTTTTCTTGATTTCTAACGATATTTTCACGATACATTAAGCCTTCTTTCATGCTTTATTATTATTTTTTTTACTTTTACGGGAAAGTAGGCTAACAAGAAGTTCCGTCTAGAACTATACGAGCCTACTTTCCCGTATACACCAAATACAAATTTATAATCTAGCCTTCTCTTTCTCTCTTTTTCTCATTTAGCTTTAGTTCTAAAGTATTTCAAATATACCTTTTTCAACGGATAATACATATTCATTCACTCACTCATTCATTCTTTCATTTATTCAGCCATTCATTTATTCATTTATTCGATTACTCATTCTTCTATTTATTCACTCATTTATTTATTTTTTAGTTTATTCACTCATTTATTCATTCATTCATTATTTCACTCATTAACAAATATCCTTAAACATCCCGATAAAAAAATTTCATAAGAAAAAGGTTTCGTTAGTTCTGGATGAACTTTCTATTTGTGCATGTTCTACGTTGTAAGAGCTTTCCGATAAAGTTTGTTTCAAGCAAATCCGTCCGTTAGATCAGGATTTATATAGGTTTTAAATTTCCCGATAAGCACTATGTTATTTTTTTGAACTGTTTAAAAATGACCAAAAATTGTTCAAATTAATATTTTACGCAAAGAGCGTCTTCCAGTGAGCTTGTTCATTAGAACACTGGATCTTGTACAAAGAGTTTACATAATTTGCTTCATTTTCGCCCATAGGCGCTAATGTTAATATTTTTTGAACTATTCAAAATTGAACAAAAAATTGTTCAAATCAATAAATATGATCATAAAATATGAAAATGAGATGTCCTCGCCGAGATCTTTCGAATGCAAGAAGAATTTTTCGAATCGGACAATTCGTTCAAAAGTTATTAGAGGGGGACAGACCGACAGATAGACCGACAGACAGACCGACCGACAGACCGACAGACACACATTTTCCCCATCTCAAAACCCCAGTTTCAATTTTTTTTTTTTTTTTTCAATCTTTATTTAATTACTTCACTGTTTTTTTACTTTTCTTTATTTTTAACGATATTTTTACGATGCATTAAGCCTTCTTTCATGATTTATTATTATTTTTTTTTACTTTTACGGGAAAGTAGGCTAAAAAGGAGAAGAAAATGGGGCTTAAGCAGTGGTTACTAAATAGAAACACACGTAAATTAAAAATTGGAGACATCGGACTCCCGAACTGTTTGCGAATGAGCGAACCCATCATTTGAGCTGCTGAAGCTTGTTTGTATTTTAATTTTTGCAGCAAATAAAATGATTGTCGTCAATTTACAGTAAGTTTAGACCAAAAAGGACCTTGGATCCAATCAAAAACTGAAATCTCAATTCTAAGGCAGTTTGCCTGTTGGAAAAGAAGATTTATTGATAAATAAACGGCCGCTTTAAGTGGTGTAGATTTAAGTGGTGGCCGAATGACTAGAGCGCAATATTGGTATACCATACACTCGGGTTCGATTCCCACACGCTTTGTTTACGGTTTCTACGTCTCGAAGATCCTACGCCTCGAAACGATTCAGAAAACGGTAAAAATTTTGTTTTGAAAATATTTTTAATGGTTATAAAACCGTAAACTTTTGTATTTACGGCCTTTTAACCAAGCTCATTGGAAATGGTTTAGGTCCCGTAAAGGTAGAATAACGTTCCGAACCGTAAATTTAACGGTGGATAAGATGGACTGCTACCGGTTATTTAACTGTAAATTCATGATGAAATTTCTAACAGTGTAGTTTTCGAACTTCATCATTACAACAGTTTTACAATCAGAGCAAAATAACGATATTAATCAAACATACATGTACTTATCTCCACCAAAAAAATAACCTCATTCCCTATTTGCTGCAGCATTGTGTCTTAAATGAATCTTTTAAATTAAATTTAAATGTATTAAATGGTCTCATTACAAATATGCGACAAAATTGATTGCTATTGATTGCTATTAAAAGGAAAAATACTCTAAGGAGGCTTTCACACTAAAGGCGACAAAGACGAAAATTGTCTTTTAACATTTGCGCAAGCACATATCATATTTTTGCCTTAAAAATATTTCTAATTTTTGTAAATCTGAAATCATATATGTTTCCTTTACAGAAACAAGAATTCAAATAAATTTAACTACGTTATATAAAGCCCCGTAATACCGCGCCTCAGTATACCGCGGAATCGGATATACCGTCGTGACTATCATGTCCCCCGACGTTTAACCCTTTATCATTGCCCTTCGAAGGTGATTATTTATTTACCATTGTAAATAAAGCCAGCCCGAGAGCACAAATATTCCAGCCTCTGAGCTCCCTCCTCCCACCCATAGCGTTATGAACCTTTGAATTCCAGATTCTTTAGCATTTCGGAAAGTAAACATATTCTCCAGTGTATGCAGACTTAAGGTATTGTTTCTTTGAGAAGTGCGTTCCTCCCCTTCCAACTCTAATTTTTTTAGGACCTCTTCACAATCCCATATTGATAACAAAGAGATTTTTAAGCCCCTTTTTTCTCGGAACACAATTGGTTTATAACCTATCGCTCGATAGACTGATTGCACAGTTGAGATGTGTGCTTCTTGCACAGTAATTACAGTGACTAAAATGACAGCAAGAAGAAAAGAAAAAATTATACTACAGAAGAAAAGTTACGAGTAATTGATAAAGTTAATGATGAAACAAAAGGGAGTAGTATTTCATGAATATGGTTCTGTAGTATAGTTTCACTATTCCACGGTTATGCTGTAACGCTGGGGCCAAACATGTCCCCCGACACGCGCGTTTTAACAAGCAATGCACAATTTTCGCTTATCAATTTTGGCATGCATTAATATTTTAATTATTCGCATACATTTTAGTGGGTTTTGTGCGCAATTTCTGGAGCAGAAGTAGATCAAATTTTGCATTACTATTTTGTACGATTAATTAATTTAATATAGTAAAACCCCGTTAATTTTTTTTAAACATAATTTAATCGTCTTTGTCTCAATACTCTTAACCAGTTAATCCTTAATCCCAAAAAAGCATTAGTTTTAAGCACCACGAAACAAGCTAAACAAGCACCACGGAAGTTGATGATCATACATTTTTTGCACTTTTCGACGCCTTTTACGCATATTTTAAAGAAATTTACAGCATTTTTTGAATTTTTAAGTAGTTTTCTTATTTTTCAGTGCATCTTTTTTTTTATGTTTTAACTTTTTTCTTCAAATTTACTAATTAAAATTTAGTTTGATTTTTTCTTTAAATTTTATGAAGCATTTAGAAAAGTTTGTCTAGGGTGGAACTGGAAAATGTGTTGCAACAGAACTGAGCGAAGACAAATTCAAAGAGTTAAGGATTTTTGATGTTTGAAAAATGTTACTGGTGCTTAAATTAGAGAAGATACAGGTGTGAATTTTAATAAAATTTTTACTTGACTTATTTTTTTTTCAAATTCGCCTGAATTATGTCTGCATTCAAAGCAATTTTTCAAAATACAAAAATTTATTGGGTACAATCTTTTGATAATGCAAAATAAAGTAGAATAAAATAAAAACATTTAATTATTTGTCACTTAAGACATTAAAGTTGTCAAAACAAATCACCATATTTTTATTTGTTGCATGTTTTTTTTTACATTATTTATTTAGAAAGTCATTTGATGATGATATGGTAACAATTTTTCGAAAAGAAATATGCTTTTATAGAATTTTGACCTCAAAGATTAAGTACATTGTTCAAAATCTTAAGCACATTTTTTTTCAATTTTTATGTCATTTTGATGTATTTTGAGCATTTTTAGGAATCTTTTTTGTCATCAACCTTCGGGACCTGGTAATTAACGTTGAAAATGAGTAAAAATTTTCAACGTTTCAAAACTTCGTCTCGCATTTTAGTTCTTTTGGCGCCATCTATAATCAACAGCACAAAACAGCTGAAAATTAATATGGGAAAATACTTTAACGAAATCTCACAACTTACGTTAGGCATTTCGGAAAATGATTAGTTAAATCTGGATTTACCAAAGCAGACGGAAAATAAAAACTATTTTTAGCCTTTGATTGCAAAATAATTTAAAAAAAAGAAAGAAAAATAATTTTTTTGAATTAATATATTCTTGGCACTTTATTTTACTATAATATATTCATTCACAAAGACATTTCTTTGTTTTTTTTTTTGTTTTTGTTTTTTGCTTAATCTTACACACTCAAATACGAATATCATTTAAATGTGCGTAGAACAAGGAAAATAGCAAAATATTAACTGCCATTCTAACTGTTGGGAGAAAATAACAAAGAAATTTGAACGATAAGTTGGGGAAAACTGTCGAAAAAAATAAATAAAAGTAACAACTTACATTCTACAGTATGTGACGGACAGTAAGTATATGAATAATAAAAAAGACTGCCAAATCTGTGAAAGAAGCTAAATTATTTGAAAAACTCTGTAAAATGTGCTAAGCTCTCAAAAAATGTGAGAAACTATATATATACCATATATACGTTAAAATACAGTCGAACCTGGTTGCAACGAAGATGAAATGACTGACGGAATTTACTCGGTTAATCAAACGTCTCATAATAACTGGATTTAATTTAAATTCAATGAATTTATTTTAAATCCTGTATTGCAAAAGAAAGAACTGTTCGGCGTTGCTTGACCCATTTTTAGCCTACTTTCCCGTAAAAGTAAAAAAAAATAATTATAAAGCATGAAAGAAGGCTTAATGTGTCGTGAAAATATCGTTAAAAATCAAGAAAAGTCAAAAATAAATTAAGTAATTAAATAAAGATTGAAAAATAAAAAATTTGAAATTAGGGTTTTGAGATGGGGAAAAAGTGTGTCTGTCGGTCTGTCCGTCGGTCTGTCTGTCGGTCTGTCCCCCCCTAATAACTTTTGAACGAATTGTTCGATTCGAAAAATTCTTTTTGCATTCGAAAGATCTCGGCGAGGACATCTCATTTCCATATGTTACTTTTTGATTTGAACAATTTTTTGTTCAATTTTGAACAGTTCAAAAAATTTTAACATTAGCACCTATGGGCGAAAATGAAGCAAATTATGTAAACTCTGGGTACAAGATCCAAGTTCCAATGAACAAGCTCACTGGAAGAATTTCTTGGCGTGAAATATTGATTTGAACAATTTTTGTTCATTTTTGAACAGTTCAAAAAAATTAACATAGCGCCTAAGGGGAAATTTCAATCCTATATAAATCCTGAGCTAACGGACCGTTTTGCTTGGAACAAACTTCATCGGAAAGCTCTTATGACGTAGAATATGTACAGATAAAAAGTTCACCCAGAACTAACGAGCCTATTTTCTTATGAAATTTTTTGATCGGGATTTTCAAGAATATTTTTGAATTAATGAAAGATTAAATGAATAAGCAAAATAATGAATGAATAATTGAGTGAATAAATACATGAATGACTGAATAAATGAATGATTGAACGAATCTGTATTAACCGTTGAAAAAGACATATTTGAAGCAATTAAGAACTAAAGCTAAACGAGAAAGAGAGAGAGATAGCTAGATTATAAATTTGAAACTGGTGTATACGGGAAAGTAGGCTCGTATAGTTCTAGACGGAACTTCTTGTTGTTTGATATTTTTCGGTAATCAACGGCGTTGAAATCGCCAAATAAAGATTCGCTTTTTTACCAAATTTAAAATTTCTTTTCTTTTTTTGTCGTAATATGTTTTCGTAAATTTTATTTTACAAAATTTTAATATCGTTTTGCTAACTTGTTTCTGAATAGAAAATTTTTAAGAAAAGAATGATTGCTTACTCTCATTTATGTTAGTGATAACTACGTTTTATGTAGAACTCTCAACACTAAAAAGAATTCATTTATTTTTGCATGTTAAGTTCGTCCTCATAATACATAGAGTTCGAATTAATTTGCAAAAGTTGAGCATTAAATTTTCCCATGTAGTGCATTTTTTATCTATCCATAGCCAGAAGATGGCAGCACGATGAAATACGATGATGCACTTTTAAAACCTCTCATTGCATCTATTAACCGCCAGATGTGACAAAAAGATACTGTCACTCAAAACTATTCTATAAAATAAAACACAAGTTTTATTGATAGCATTATTATTAAAATTTTGCATTGATGTTGATAAATTTTGTTTTGAAAATAAGGTTAAGTTTCAAGGGTGTTTCAGGTTAAATTTCATGGATGGTGAAGTTTCCTTCCTGGTATTTCACGTACAATGTTTGGAATAATCTTGTTAATTTCAAAATCCGTCATACATTTTCTGTGATTAATTTCTTGTATCTTAAACGATGCACTCATAAAATTATATACAAAAAATCATTTTTAAAATAAACGTTTTTATGTCAATTACATACTAATTGATAACATGATAGTATGTTCCTCAAAAATTTAATTTTTCTAAGAAAATAGGAGATTCCTATTTTTTTTTTGATGTCCGGGAGAGGCACACACAATAGTGTTTAATCTTTCAAGTGAAGCATTAAAAGCTTGAATGGAATACAATCTTGATATTGCATGTCTTTCAGCAGAAAGCAAAGCAGAGTTTCTAGGAAGCTTCCAGCTGAGGAAAATTTAACTGAAGTAGAAAATTTATCGTGAAAATAAGTTTTAAAGAAAGTCAAAAATAAATTAATCATCATATACAAATTGAATATTACAAAATATGAAAGTAGGGGTTTCTGATGCGTGTCTGTCGGTCTGTCTGTCTCTTTAACTTTTGAACCAATACTCCATTCGAGCAAAACCTTTTTAACTCAAAAGATCTCGGCGAGGACATCTTATTCCTATAGTTTAGTTTTTGATTTGAACAATTTTTCGTTCCATTTTGAACTGTTAAAAAAATATAAAATAAGCGACCTTAAAGAAATATAAAGAAAATTATAAACCTTGGGCGTAAGATTCACCTTCCTCGGAACAAGTTTATTGGAAACAGCTCTTGGCATGAATTAGTTTTTGGTTTGAACAATTTTTGTTCAATATTGAACGCCTAAAAACAGTTAAAAACATTAGGTCCTATGGGGAAATTTAAATACCATATAAATCGTGATCTGATAGACCTATTTGCTTGAAACAAACTTTATCGGAAGGAGCTTAACCCGTAAAACATGTTCAGATATGAAATTCATCCAGAACTAAAGGAGCCTGTGCTGCCACGAAACTTTATCATCTGGATTTTTAAGCATGTTTCTGAAGGAATGAATGATTAAATGAGTGAGTGAATGAAATAATGAGTGAGCGAATGAATTAATGAGTAAGTGAATGAAATAATGAGTGAGTGAATGAAATAATGAGTGAGTGAATGAAATAATGAGTGAGCGAATGAATGAGTGGATGAATGAATGAATGAATGAGTGAGAGAATGAATGAATGAGTGAGTGAGTGAATGAATGAATGAATAAGTGGATGAATTAATGAATGAATGAGTGAGTGAATGAATGAATGAATAAGTGGATGAGTTTATGAATGAATAAGTGGATGAATTAATGAATGAATGAGTGAGTGAATGAATTGGAGTAATTAAGAACTAAAGCTACATGAGAGATAGAGAGATAATAAGCTTGATGTTGCTGTATACGGAAAAATTGACTCATGTAGTTTTAGACATTTTTTTTTTACACAATATAAAATACGTAATAGATGCGAAAGAACGGAAAGAACCAAATTTATATTTTCTATACAAAAAATTATGTAAGTTCAACTAGTTGAAAAATTCAACATTTAATTAATAATTTACTCAAACCAAGAAAATCACGGAATTGAAAGGAAATAAAATGTAAATACTAATAATAATGAAGAATGAGTAGTTAAAATGATGAAAAGAGAAAAAAGGAAAATGCGCAACATTTTGTGAAGAGTGTCAGTAAAAAAAAAAAAAAAAAAAAAAACTCTCGAAGTCGATGCGACTCTGCAGCCCTGTTTTTCAGGAGCAATACAGAACAGAAATACTATAATTAAAAAATTACTTTAAAAATAATTTATCTTTACTATAAAATCACATATTAACTCCTTGGTTATGCTGCAACATGTGCCGACAGTGTTTTGAATTTTGAATGTATTATCTAATATAACATTTTTTGTTTTTTTTCATCAGTAAAATAGTTTAATTGGAGAAAGAATTTACCTTTAAAAGCGATCCATTGAAGATATAACTCAGAACGGAGTACTTGCAAAAAACATGACAAAACATCAACATACATTTTGAATCTAAAAAAAAAAGTTTAGTTTTAACGTCTGAAAAGTTTGCTAATGAGGAAAAAAGACCTTTCTTCTGAGAGTTATGTCTTAACAAGAGCTGATGATAAAGATATAAGGAAACTGTGTATTATCAGTATAACTCAAATATCGTTCTTTCTTTATCCTCTTAAACCCCTTTTTAGGTGTGATGAGCAAAAACGTCTTTTGCGCCTTTTCATTTTTATCTCTGGAATCTTTCTCTTTTTTCCATTGTTTGTCTTTTTCGCAATTTGAGTTTAACTTTCGTGTGTTTCTTTCAAACTATGCTTTCCCCATGAAATCTGCCTGAAAACCACCTACATAAAAACATGGTGCCGCTGTTGTTTCACGTTACATTAACAAAACCAGAAAAAAAGATAAAATTATCAGAAGTTAAGAAGCTAAGAAGATATAAACCTTTAAAGTCTTTTTATGCTCTTATAATTCTAAAACTCATAATGCTATTTTTATTATGTTATAGACACATTGCCACTAAAATATTATAATAATATATATATATATAATATATACACACACATTTATACATACTTTTTTAAGTTGGTATAAAATTAAGTAAGAAAAAAATACCGTATAATTTAACCATACTAGCACAGTAGTTATAGCATACTAGCACAGTAGTTTTTATAAACAAAAAATTGAATTTATTTAATACATTTCTGATGTAGAGTTTAACACAAATTATTCTTCAATTTACTTTTTAATCACCTTAAACTATGTTATTGCTTTTTAGATATTCTAGAAATTGTATTTATCATACGATGCTTTATAAATTTCAAAGAATCAACTATTTTTTGCTCTAAGAAAAAGATAAACAAGCCCCTTTTCCTGTTGAAGTATCTCTACTCCTTACATACATTGCGAGAAAGAAAAAAAAAAGGCAAAAGATAATGAGATTCTTCATTATTCTGTTGGGTAAAGTGCGTTAAAATTTGCATTTCTTCAAAGCCTCTTTGATTTGTGAAGGTGCTCGTGAGAGAAAAAATAATAATATTCTTGTGAAAAGAGTGCATTGAGAATTTCATCAAAGCATCGAATAGTTTTGTCAAAAACATTGATTTAGTCTTCAAAACATCATCGATTTTCGCGTCGTTGAAGTTTAAAATAACATCATTTCGAATTTTAGAATAAGAAGTCTGTAAAAGAGAAAAACATTTTCCTCAAAAAAAATTTACCTTTAAGATTTTTTTAACGATTTACAGAAATTAAAGTTTTAAATTGTTAGAGTTATTTCATTTGAAATAGGAAATATTTATATAAATTATCAGCGAAGTATGATCCGCTCTAAAAAGCAAAATAAATAAATAAAAATACAATATACATTTTCATGATAATAATTTAACTTTGTGCAAGTAAACTGTAATAAAAATAATTTCACGTTAGTTTTGCTTTTATATTACTGAATTTTCTTGCTTCAATGCAATCAGTTTATTGTAAAATTTAGATATGTAAGAACCAATATTACACTGTAAAAAATTCAAATTCAACCTTTCACCAAAAAAAAAAAAAAATGGTGAAATTTAGCTGCAACCAACATTTGGTACTAAGCTGAACCATTATATTTCACCTAGTTTCACCATGAATATAAAATTAGGAACCATTCTAATGGTTCAACTTGAGTACCAAATGCTGGCTGCAGCTAAATTTCACCATTTTTTTGGTAAAAAGTTGAACTAGAATACTTTGCAGTGCTATAAAACAGGACAATATATCATAATTAAGCTTTATAATGTAAATTCTTTTTCTGAAGACGCGCTGGTAGTTTTAACTTTTAAAATGTTTCTTTTTTTTTCCTTCATGGGGTGGGAACACCCCAAAAAAATGAACAAATAAATAAGATGTGACAACTAGCTCCGATCTACCAGTTCCACTCAATTTACTTAAATAAAAAATATGTATAATCAGCTAAAATTGAAGCCAATATTTTTTCTTGTTACCAAAGAAAGATTACACATTTATTTACTCATTTTTTCTTAAGATAATATAGCATTTCAATAACGTTCTAAACTAATTAACAATAAACAAGACTGAACATAAGTAAAAAAAAATCGATCCTTTTCAATATGTTTTTCTTTCTTCTCATACTGCAATATTACAGATAATATGTATCCCCCCTCTCTCTCTCTGTATATCTGTGTTGTTATTTTTTCTGCTTCTTTAAAAGAGGATCACATTAAAAGTTATGAAAAATCAAAAGCATAAGCATAGGACATAAAAAGTAATGAGCTAATTACGAATATTTTAATTTGTATGCTGTGACTTTTAATTTTTCCTTGTGCATCTTTTTTTTTTTTTTCATAAATATTTTTGATACTGAAAAAATGAGAAAAAAAGAAAGAAAAATAACAGAGCACACATCTTTAGGCTCAGTCAATATTTTTATTCACTGTTTTCAATGCCATTATTTTTTAATATGAAACGCTTTTTTCAATATATATAGACATTAAAAGGGGTAAAAAAGAACGAAAAAAAAAAAACAAATGATTAAATCGATGATCATGATAAAATCGATGACTAATTTTCATATATCTTTATTATTATGGTAACATACTTATTTGGTCAACGGTTAAAATATATTCATTTATTCATTCATTCATTCCTTTATTCAAGTATTCATTTATGCGTTTAATTATTTGTTTATTCATTCACTCATTTTTTCATTAATTCATTCACTCATTCATTAATACTTTCACCGGAAAGTCGGTTCGTTTAGTTCTGGATGATTTTCACCTCTGCACTATGTTCTACGTAATTAACTCCTAACGATAAAGTTTATTCCAAGCAAATCCGTCTGTTAGATCAAGATTTATATAGGACTGAAATTTTCCCGTATGCGCCAATGTTAACCTCTTTAGAACTGTTCAAAGTTGAACAACATGTGTTCAAACAAAAAAAATATTTCGAGCCTAGAACTCCTCTTATAGGTTTGTCTGAAGGAACTTGTAACGTAAGTCCAGATTTCATATACTTTGCTTCATATTTCCTCACAGGCGCTAATGTTAAGATTATTTGAGGTGTTCAAAATTGAACGAAAAATTGGTCAAATCAAAAAAAACAAAATATGAAAATGGCATCTTCTGGCCGGAATCGTTCTGAATGCAAGACAAAGAATATTTCGAATTGGACAATTCCACCAAACGTTATTAGGGGGGGGGGGGGGCAGACAGACAGGCAGACCGTCAGACACACTTTCCTCCTCATCTTAAAAATGAACGGGAAACGTACGGAAAACGAACATGTCCTCCGTACACAAAAGTTTAATGTTTTCCACATTTTTTGAGATTTCAAATGTAGTTTTATTACATAACCGTGACTGACGTCATACGGTGTTTGAGAGAATGAGCTACTGAATAATAAGTTATAGGTTTATTTTGCAAAGAATCATTCAGTTAAAAATAAGGAGGTGCGATAATGAACATTTATTACTTTTTAACTATTTAATAGTAGAAAGAAAATTATTTTGAGTAAATTGTACGAAAATTATTAAGCTTCATACATCCAAAAATCCATTTTGCAAAATAATCCATTTCAATATTGTTTCAAATTACATGCATCTGCATTTTACTATTTGCATCAACGTAATGAAACGTAATGGTAAGGAAAAGAGATATTCCCAGTTTTAATGGTCATTACTAAAACTATTTTTGAAATTATTCAGGGGGAATATTCATACATTTTTATACATATACTAAACGTCGATTTGCTAAAAGTAAGAAAAATACCTTAACTTTTATTATGCGTCCATTTAAGATGTGGTAGCAATGTGTATCAAACGGCAAAAAAGACTATGCAATACTTTGAATGTATTTTGCACTTTCGTTAATAGTAGAGATTGACATGCAATATTAATTTTGAAAAGCGCTTGTAATAAAAGTCAGAAGATATTAGCGAGTAATTTTGATATTTACGTTTTACGATCTTGGATTTAATAACTTTTCTTTCTCGCTTTTAAATATAAATGGTTTTATATACATACTTTTAAATATATCTTTCTCGTTATTTTACAGTACTTTCTTTTAAAGTATTTGACTTTTCATGAGTGTCAAAATTTTTAATGTATGAAAGATAAATAAAAAGCTAGTTAAGAAAAAGAAAATACTTCTACTTGAGCTTTATACTTTTTGGAAATTATAACTAAAATAAAATTTAAATATAACATTTTTCTTGTTTTCTTTTATTCCGTGCTCCAACACTGTTTCCTCTTTATGACTGTTGGTTGTGTTGTGTAGTTTATTGTATTTCACGTTTCAGGGATTTTCTGAAGGTACATGAGTTTTTATTACTACTTTTTTTTCTTAATAAAAATCAAATAGGCTATATAACCTTCAAATTTGCGTTTTTTGCGTGGTATATTTATGTATATATCTCTTTATCCTTTATAGATACATATATATCCATATTACAATACACAAACAAAACATTCGGGTTTTTTACCCGTCTTCTTCTTTTGGAAGTTTGCTATGATGCTCCCAAGTGGTTTGCATATTATCAACCTCTTTCTCTCTCTCTCCATACAATAATCTTTTATCAAATATTACTCATTTACCTCATTAAGAACAATAGCTCGTATGACAACTTGTTGTCGAGTAAAAGTTAATTCGATCAGATGCAGCTATTTTTTTTAATTACTTTTTTAAATTTTACTGAAGGGAAAGATAGTCTTATAATAATTTATTTCTCATTTATTACACACACACACAAACACACACTTATATATATATTCATCGCTGTTCCCGAATTCTATTATTCAGAAGAGAAAAAGGAACATTTTTTCTTTAATTTATAGCCATCGAACATGCAAAAACAATTATTTGCTACGAGTGTTCCGAGTGATTTTCACATTATCAACCTGTCTCCCCGTACACTTATACACCAATCTCAGTCACCTCAGTAAGAACGATAATTTTTTATGACTACTTGTTGTCGAGTAAAAGTTCAGTTGCGTAAATGCAGTCACTTTTTAAAAAAATATATTTTCTAAAATTTCTATTGCGTGAAAAAATCATTTAAGCAGTTGTTATCTCAATATGCATTTTTATTTTCATGCATAATTTTCATTGTGATTGTCATTGTCAAATAAACTTCCAAAATGATGAAATAAAGATTCACTTTGATAACCAGTTGAATGTATTTTATTTCCCAATGTTTGTACTACTCATTGTTGCATTAAACAATTATGCTTTAGTACATATTTTACGGCAAGTATAATAAACCATGATAATCGTTAATTAGTAAAAGTACCTTTTAAAACGTTTTTCCGTATTTTACACTAACATACTTTTGGGTTATTTTTTTAAAATTAATAAACAAATATACTTTTTTAAAACATTAAAATGTTTTGCAATAGTCTCTTCTTAATCGTAAACTTCTCACATTCATTTTTTGGGGAAAGCTTTCATGAAATAAAGTTGAAAAGCACTATAAGGAAGAAAGCTACTTTCAAAATGCGTCAAAAAAGTATATATAAAATAATTTTGTTGCTGATGTTGAATTTAGAGGAATCGTATACTTATAATATGGTGGCAATGAGTAAAAATATCTGATAACCCAAATTGTAAAAGTCAGGTATCGTGCAAAGATACAAAGGATTTTTCCCCATTAACGTGCTTAATATTATATCATATAATTTTTTTTTAATAATGGGGGGGGGGGGATATCATAAAAAAATACTATATCGATACGGTTCAAATAAATTACACATAAGGTCAAAACTAGTTTTGAAACATTGACAGTTTAACCAGTGGTTCCCAAACGTTTTGCCTCGTAGACCCTTTTCCACGTGTCTCGGTTTTGGGTAGACCCCCTGCTTACCTAATACTGAGTTTTTGTAAATTTATCAACTTCAAATGTATTTTTGTCAGCTGGTATAGTGTTACTCACTGTGAAAGATTTAAATTTCTAACTGTAGTGAAGTGTAGTGTGAAGAACTTAAAAAAGAAACACATGTTAATATTGCACATTTATTAATTAAATTCCAATTAAAACGAATCAAATTAAAAATTAGTATCTGTTATATAAAATTACTAATCAATAAATAAATGCTTTTGGTGGGATTGATGAACCAGATGCTTTAATAATAAATTATCAACATTTGGAATCAATTTAGTTAGGTTTAATCTAAAATCTCCTCGGTTACTGATGTCCAGTCTGTTTCTTTCTTTTTTTGTTAGGGAGATTGGCAACTGTGCTGAACCTCTTTCTTCTAGGTATGAAGATTGAAAAGTAATTAAAAACTTTTACGCGATATTGCATAATACGGTATAAGTAATAGTTATTTTTTTTTTTTTTTTTTGAAGGCAGGAATTGCTGATAGCCGTTTCTAAACTGTACCTTAAGTTCTTCGTTAGCGCTTTCCGCCTATTTTCTTTAAAAAATTCGCAGAATCATTAGCTTTTTTGAGATCCACTAATCGTTGTCCCCCATTTTCATTTCCTCTACCCCCAATTTTTTTTTCACTAGACGTGGACACCTTGCAGGTTGTCGTCGACCCTCGGGGTCGATATAGACCACTTTTTGAATCACTGGTTTAAACTTTGAAATGCGTTTTGCAAAAAATAGCAAAAAGCATTTTAAATACATCTAACTCTCCCACATTAGGTCCATTGACGTTACTTAATGTTATATCAATCAAGAAATAACTAATTGTAATTTCTAATTCACTACTGTAGTTGATCTTTTTTTTAAAGCTTTTCTTTGCGGATATATTTCTTGTATCGATCGAAAGGAATAAAATATCAACATATAAAAAATATAGATAAATCAACTTTTATACAAAGCAGCCGTTATCAGTAAAGCCCCATCCTCCTGCTTATCGATTTTGATTTGAATTAAACTATGAACGTTTAAAAATAAACTTGCATCGAACGGGATTTTTTTATCATTATTAGCAGCAGCAGAACCTTTCATTAACTAACTCATCCTATTATATTGTGCAATACAGTTTTCACAGCAAAAAATGACGCTCAAACGATCTCGATAAAATTTGCTGCTTAAAATGAGAAAAACAGGAAATTAAATCCTATTGTTTTTCATGAGAAAATATCAACATAATTACGCTATATTTTTCTCTAATATTGACATGATAAACAGTTGAGAAGAGGGGACAAACAAAAGCAATTTTAAATTTAAAAACATCATCTTCTATTTTTCCTAAAGACGTAGAATACTTCATAATTGTTATTATTATTTTCCTAAGTAAGCATTTATTTTGTATTGAATTATTTTAGAATGTTTATTGCATTAAAAAATAGGATTAGAATAAATTATTGAATTCGAAATGTTCTAATTCAATACATTGCTTGATGTTGTCCATAAATACCATACCAGTGTAGAATAATTCAAATGTTCTATATTAATTTATTGAATATAACACAATAAACCGTTATTTAAAACAAATAACGGTTTTGAACATTTTTCTTTTTCTAAATTTGTATAATGTGCTTCTACTGCCTGATAGACAGCAACTTTACATAGGGATCATTCATAAATGATGTCACGCTTCGAGGGGGAAGGGGGGGTTTCCTGAAATTGTGACAAAGTGTGACAAGGGGAGGGGTTAACAAGAAGTGTGACATCGTGCATTATGCAACACAGCGTGACGTGTGACAAAGGTGGCAGGGGGTCCGCTGAAGTGTTACATATTGTGGCAAAGGGGGGAGGGGGTCAAATATATGAAAAAAAGCGTGAACGACCCAATGAGTACAGTTCTTCAGGTTTAAAGAAAAGGTTTAACTATATCGAGTACATATGTCAGGTAATTTTTTTCACTGTCGAGAGTATTTCTCGACTCTTTATCAACACAAAATTCTACTTCTTCATTTGATTCTGTTATACCGCCTATGTGCAAATAGCCGTTTAAGTATTGCAACCGGCTCGTCCCGGTCAACCGGCTCGTACCCCTTAACTTGTCAAATTTTTTACCACAAGTGTTTCTAAAAAGCATATTTTTTATTGCATAAAAGTCCTAATTTGGTATAAATGAAAAATTAAAGATTTTTTTTTTAAATTTCATGAATAATAAATTTAAGCATTTTTTTATATCTTTGAAACACCCAAATGCCTCTGAATGACTATCTTTCATTCTATTAAAAACAAGAAAGGCGGAAATATAAACGCCCGTGCGGTATACACTCTCAGAAACACATGCTCAAATCTCACGAAACTTTCGTCGTATTTGACAAAATAGCTTCGTGGAAAATGCTCCGAGTAAACCTGTCGTCAAATTGCTGAAATTTCTATAGTAACTTTTTAAAGTCACGTGATCGAGCTAGGAAAGTATCGTTGTAAATGAAGAAATTTTCTTAGCTATTGAAAAGTCCTCAAAAGTGACGATTCTATTTCTGAGAGTGTACGTGCAAACCGGTTGATGCCATCTTTGGTTTGCCCGTACAGCGTACGGGCTACCCAAAGTTGGCATCAACTGGTTTGCACGTACACCAACTGGTACCAACACGTACACAACTGGTTTGCACGTACGTGCAATAGAACCAGTTAAGGGGTTCAACAAATGATTAACTCCTTGATTATACAGAGCAATTTATTTACAGGTTATTTAGAGTACGCACATATTTTAAGCACACAAAAATATCTCACGAAGTTCACACATCACCGTAAAATCAACGGTAATCTCGTATTCACTTCCCAAATGCAAAAAGGAATCAAGCACAATGGATCGAGTGGACTGACATGCACTCGCAAAAGATTAAAAACTAAATTGAACTGTATCTCCGACCAGAGCTCATCTTATATATAAGCGGCTTATTCGGTCTGTCTGACCGCTATAGAACCCTAGCTCGTTTTACCTATCGGGACCACATTCGGCACGGTTAATGTTTACGTTCTGACGAACTCATCGCTTCAAAAACGAAAGTTGTGACTCAATTAGTTTTTTTTTTTAATTATTTTTTTAAAAATGTTTCAAGAATTATTTTTTATCTGTTTCATTTTATTTTTATTGTTGCCGTCGTTTCAACCATGTAATTACAGTTGCCGTGTGAACAAACAAATCAATGCAGTTGCCATTGTTGTAGCAAATGTAACAAATATACTAATAATAATCAAAACGTTTCTCTAGCATATTGAGTGAGGCTTCGCTATATTTTCAATCTCCGTTGAAAATTAATGTATACGCGAATTCACTTTAATCCTTTCTTTCTTTTTTAATTTATTTGTTTATCGTCTGCGCTTTTTATATTTTTCTTATTAGCTTGGCAGCGCTTTTTCCCAGTTTCGTTAAAATTTTTGCTTTGAAAAGCATAATAAATTTTCAATAACTTCTTTCGATGATAAATTGATATTTTTCACAAACAATTTGATTATATAGTAAATAAATATATAGTAGTGTGGGGCAGTGAGCAAAGGGGCGTCCTCGCCGCCTGACCTGGGTAATTCAGTTTGAATTAGCATACACCTTTGCACAAATAATTTTAATTACAATTTATAATATCTGGAACAGCGGTCATTTCGTATTACCGCCTGGTTTACTAGTCCTTATATAACTCTTTGAATCGTACAACGTGAACAATCCAGAATATTTTAGGAATAATCAGAATTATCTATGAGGATCGGAAAGTCCCCAATCTTAGCAAGAAATGGCGATAGGTCTAAGATCAGGCGCCAAAATTTATTCTCCAAAATTGAGTTAACTTGGCGATATCTGGCCAATTTCCCGCCAAACCCATAGAATCCTATAGTAAAGGCATAACAACATTCAGTAAAGACTTAAAAACTAAAAGTGCAGGCTCGTAACAGTATGTTCGACGGAAATAGATGTATTGTACTGCTGTTATGACGACAGTATTAAATACCACGGGATTTATAATTTCATTTTCATAATTAATTTCAATAAGTATATGAATTGTTTTCTTGAACAATCCACAATAGTTTTATCTAATAATTTTGATTAAAGCAATTAATTATACATTCTAAAACTAGGCGCTGCAAATTTGTCGCTTTGATGTACTGTCTTTGACAAGCAATGAATAAATGAACATGTATCTAACACTTGACATATTAGCTACAGTTAACTAATAATCAGTTCTGACAGTTCATTGATTAAGATTTATTAAAACTGGATCCTTTTTCACGTTAATGAATTTAGAGCCTCCGTTATATTGAGAAGCAACTCCGAATGGTAAAGCAATGCAAATATTAAAGTGGAATAAAACTTCGCTCTTTATTCTGACATTAATTAACCATGTAGAAAATTATACCAATGTCTTTTTTTAAATCCATTTCTTTAACATATACTTGCAGTAAAATTATTTTTGACTCAATGTTTAAAACGTTTTTTTTTTTTCTCTCAGAAAAAAATGCAGGGCTCAACAATCAATTTCTAGTGTGAGTAAAATAAACTATCAAAGCAAATAGAGCAAGTTGTCAAGGAAATATTTCAAAGAACTGTTTCAAGGCTACATTGGAGCACCTTCATCAGATCAAACAGTACTCAACTCATAAAAAGGAAATCGCGAAAGAATTGGTTCACGCGCGACTTTTCATTAAATTTGCAGCACAATGACAGTTGCCACAAAAACAAGATAAACCGTAGAACAAGCATTCGAATGATGTTTTCGTGGTGTTGCAAATAAACGCTAAAAAACATGCTTTAAAAATAACAATATGCGTATAATATGCAGAACAACGTTTGCTGCAAAAGATTAAATGTGAAAGATTAAAGTAAAGTAACTTTAAAGCTGGTAAACTTATCATTTAAAGAATTTTCACCCTGTAAACTTCAATGGAAGTTCAGAAATTATTATTATTGTTTTTATTAGTAGTAGTATTCATATTATTACTATTATTGAATGTAAAAATAATTTAACTTTGTGCAAGTGAACAGTAATAAAAATATAATTTCACGTTAATTTAAAGCACAAATGAGCAATAAAATGCAGGCATATGTTTCGGGATTGCGTGGAATCCCTTTTTCAATGCGATAGGTGACATTCAAATGAAGCCAGTTATTTGCATCTAGAAGCTAGCTCCCTGCCGCATTGAAAAAGGGATTCCAAGCAATCCCGAAACATATGTCTGCATTTTATTGCTCATTTGTGCTTTAAATTAACGTGAAATTATATTTTTATTATTATTAAATAAATTTTTAGTTTAAAAAATGCGTAATTTTGAATTATTAAACACTGCCACTTCTAAATTACACTCACTGGAATGCGAGAGAGGTACAATGTACACATGCTGGAAAAGAGCAAGGTTTCATTACGCAACCCGGTTGAAGTGATAGAAGAAAAAAACTAATCTGCACCAGTTCCTATTGCAAGAAAATTGTACATCAAATTTCTTTCGTTTAACTAGGCATAATGAGGCTTTATGAACAAATCAGCAGCATAATACTCAAAGTCTTTTTATTCTATTATTTTTAGAAACTTTAATAGTGAAAATAAACATCTTAAGAATTAATTATATTTAGAATTAAATTTCGTATTATATTTAGAATTAATTATAATCTAAATTCTATTTATCTATTAGATTTAGAATTAATTATAAGTACTTGATCATAGTTTGTTATTATATTTCGTTTTAGAAAATAATTGTCATTTGTTTTAGAAAATAATTGTCAAAGTGTATGACAATTTTTTTCCAAAAAAATGTAAAGGACAATTCAAATGGCTATGATTATGAATACTTTAAACCGAACTACGATGTCAACATGTCTAGGCTCAGAATATTTCTTGAAATATCCAAATCGGAACATAAAATTACGAGAAAAACATCTTCTCGAACAAATGGTTTTCATGCGAAGTACCATCATTAACTTGAAAAATAGGAAATAATATTGAACTTCAAACTTTTATTTTGATGGGATGCAAAAATATTTTCAGTTGACAACGATGATTTCGGAAAAAATATTTTATTTATATATCTAGGAACGTATCATTACACAAAACATTCAAAATATTTTGATGTGAGTAACATTGCTACTAAGAAAAGATAAAAGGAAATATTGATTGTCATTATGAGAAATAGTTGCGGAGTCGCGTATCTAAGGATCATTTCTCATTGCTCAGGAGTAAAGAGAAATATATCAAAATTATATTGAGAGGCTGTGCGCTTTTGTATTGGTTAGTCAGAAATATAAGATGGAGCTTTTATAAGGTAATATAAATGTTGGTAAATTGACTCCTGTTCATCTAAAATATCGACAAAATTGTAGACACATGGTTATACTTTTCTACTCCAACCTCCTTCCCTCTTAGCACTAGGCCTCAGGAATACCTTGCGTCCAGGGGCAAGATAGTCTGGATAGTGGGGTTCACGGAATATTGCACATCGTTACCCCAAATGCACATGGTGGTGCAAGGGTACATAATGGGTCTTCAGCGGGTATCGAGCACGCGACCTTCTAGGTGGAAGTCCGACATCCTAGCCACTGGCTACCCCGGCCCTACATGGTTATACAGTGATGCTATTCTAGGCAATGAGTTGCGTGTAGCGATGAAAAAAAAGCTCGACGTTTTGAGACACGGAAATAATCCCGGGAATTTTTGGGAAAAATCTCAGTCGACCGGTTAAATAAACAAGTGTTTGTACCTATAGTCTGTGTAATTAAAATAGGCGCATGAAGGTTGCGTTTCCTGCTTTGTCCCCATGGCAACTGATAAACTGAAAGATAACAGAGTCAGACTCTTTTGTTTTTTGCACTGCAGTTAAGTCAATTGCATTACTATACCTCCGATTCAAAATATTATAATAATTGAAAAAAAATAATAAGAAAGACTTTATTTTACATTTATTTATTTTTGATATTAAGTAAATGAAATTAAATTTCTCATAAATTAAATCTAGAATATTTAGATAAGATTTTAACAAGTACAAAATAAAAAATGCAATAAATTAGCTATACACTAACTTTCTGAAACACATCAAAATATTAGAATAAGATTTAGATTGGTTCAAAATATTAGAATACTTTATCTTACGCAAACTATTTTTTCCATTTAAAAATAAATCTGATTCTAATCTGTCTATTATTATTATAACTAAAACAACAAACTTACTTCTCTTGTTCGCCAAACCAAGTGGGGAAAAAGTTTCTAGCACGGAAAACATAGAAACCAGAATGGGAAAAGTTAGAGTTGTGTGACCTTGACACGCCGATTCTAATTACACAGACTATAAGAGCTCCAAAGGACACTGTGACCACTAACATTCTCTGCAATACATGGCCACAATTAGTAATCTACCTGCCTTTTTTTAAAAATTTTAATTATGTTTTTTTCATCTGTTTGTTCAAAAATAATTATCTGTAAAAAGCCTCCCCCCCCCCAAAAAAAAAAGAAATCTTTGAAAAGGACCACGTTTTGAGAAACGTTAATAATACCCGGAATTTTCGGGAATAAATTCAATTGACTGGTTAAATGAACATGTTTGTACCTAGCGGATCCAAAGGACACTGACCACTAAAATTTTCCGTAATACCTGGTCACAATTACTGATCATATGTGTCTATCTGAATACGTTTTGTTGATTATGAGTTTTTTTCATCTAACACAAACCAAAAAGTATGCTTCAAAATGATGTGCTTTTCTGGTGTCCTTTGAAAGCTATCAAATGTCAAGTTTACCACTACCTATTGCTTTTAAAAAGGGTCACATTAGATTTGCCTTGAACAGGGAAATTCCTGTTGATCTGTCAGTCCTTTTTTAGCTACACTCAGATTTTCAGTACCAGACTTTCAGTACTGACACATTTAATTCATATATTTGTTTGCAGTTTTAATTTCTTGTTCTTTTGCTTTTTAGGTGAATTATTATTGTTTTTATTATTAGTAGTAGTATTCATATTATTACTATTATTGAATGTATTTTTAGTTTTAAAAAAAGAGCAATTTGGAATTATTAAACACTGCCCCTTCTGAATTACACTCACTGGAATGCGAGGGAGGTATAATGTACACATGCTGAACAAGAGCAAGGTTTCATTACGTAACCCGGTTAAAGAAATAGAAGAAAAAAACTAATCTGCACCAGTTCCTATTGCAAGAAAATTGTACATAAAATTTCTTTTGTTTAACTAGGCATAATGAGGCTTTTTGAACAATTCAGCATCATAATACTCAAAGGCTTGTTATTCTATTATTTTTTAGAAATTTCAATGGTGAGAATAAACATCTTAATATAGATTTAAAATTAATTATAAGTACTTGATTATAGGTTGCTATTATATTTCGTTTTAGAAAATGATTGTCAAAGTGTATGGCACTTTTTTTCCAAAAACAAAAAATGTAAAGGACAATTCAAATGGCTATGATTATGAATACTTTAAACCGAACTACGATGTCAACATGTCTTGGCTCAGAATATTTCTTGAAATATCCAAATCGGAACATAAAATTACGAGAAAAACATCTTTTTGAACAAATGGTTTTCATGCGAAGTACCATCATTAACTTGAAAAAGAGGAAATAATATTGAACTTCAAACTTTTAGTGGTTTAAGTGATAGAAGGAAAAAAACTAATCTGCACCATTTCCTATTGCAAGAAAATTCCGCATCACATTTCTTTTGTTAAACTAGGCATAATGAGGCTTTCTGAACAAATCAGCATCATAATACTCAAAGACTTGTTATTCTATTATTTTTTTAGAAACTTCAATGGGGAAAATAAACATTTTAATATAGATTTATAACTAGATGTATTTAGGAGGAGAAAAATATAATCATGTGTCTACAATTTTGTCAATAAATTCATGTGTTCATTAAAAATATATTACTTGTGCAAAATTATAAGCCAAACATTTTTATTCAATACACTAAATAAAATCTAGTTCACCCTTTAACCAAAAAAAAAAAAAAATGCAAATGAAAATGATCGTGATATTTAGGTGCAACCAACATTTGGTATGCAAGTTAAACTATAATGGTTCCTACTTTCACATTCATTGCGAAACTAGCTTAAAATAAACAATTATAATGGTTCAACGTAACGTTGTTTGCAATCAAATTTCACCATTTTTTTTTTTGACAGCTTGAATTAGGACTCGTACTACATCAAGTATACCAATTGCGGTTTTGCAATTGGTAGTTCTGAAAAAAGTGAGCATCATTCAACGGATCTAAGACTTTAAGCTAATAAGTAAAGAATAGAGGAGAGCTTAAAAATTTCGACTGAACTCAAATATAATTAAGACAACTTCAAACGTATAAATTTTAATACATACGTGAATTACCAAATTCGTTCTTGAAATCCTAAATCCTGTCTCCCTTTCTGAATTAATTATTACATTACTAATAATTTCCAGCACATTAACAGAAGCGAGCTCGACAGTCAAGTTGGAATCTTAAATGAATTATAGTAAAGTTTTAGTAATGTCATCCTGCATAAAAATTTGCATTCATAACATAATTTCGCATTCACAAAATGAAACTTTTCAGACTTTCAACAAAATGTTGTTTCTTTTCAACTATGACGCAGCTATTGAGTCTTGAATCTAGGGCACCAGTTATGGAATAGTGTTGCAGAAATTGATTCTTGGATCTGACATGTATAGGGATTGGGTTGTATTTATTCTTTCCTTTTTTTATTTACTCTATCAAGTAGTTGGTTTTCATTTAAAAGAATAAAAATTGTGATATTTTTAGTGTTATCATTAAAAAAAAAAAAAAATAAAGCCGTGATATATGTTTTTAAATTGTTCTTACGCTTTGTTATTATATATTTTTTGGGTATTTAAACAAATTATTCTAGATCTGTCTTTTGAATATTTTTAGTGTAATAAAGGAAAAAAAAAATTGCATGTGCAAATTTTATTGGCAGTGAGTTAAAATAACAGCAACCGTCAGAAAATATGATAATATGAAACTTTGGCTGTGACATTGAAAATGACGTGTGAAAGATGTCTAAGAAAGCCATTTACCAGCTTTTAGCTTGCAACCTACCAGCTTTTAGCTTGCAACCTATCAGCTTTTAGCATGCAACCTACCAGCTTTTAGCTTGCAGCCTACCAGCTTTCAGCTCTCAGCCTACCAGCTTTCAGCTCTCAGCCTACTAGCTTTCAGCTCTCAGCTTACCAGCTTTCAGCTCTCAGCCTACCAGCTTAATGAAATAACTAAAATAGATGAATATTTTACAGCTAGAAATGTAGCACATACATTTGAGAATAAGCCATTGTCTGACTAATGGCCAATGCACACCAAGTGCATCAGCAACAAGCAAGAGCGACGGCACTTTAAGGGTGCTTCGTTGGTTCTACAAAACAAACCTAACGCTCCGTCATATTGACTCAGTGACATTTTTCATTGCATCATTAAAAAATGACTATCATTAAGACGACCGTGATTTGTTGATTGTGTTATCGAATACAGACGTCATCGCTGTTAGTATGACAAACACATCAACAGTTTGTTAGTCCGGTTGGTAAAATGACTTCTTCGCCCTTGGTGTGAATACACTCTAAGAGACCGCCAGAACTATTGATCGCTTTAAAAAGAAATTAAACATGAACAACCGGCATCGCGATGCATTTATACACTTCTATTTTTACGATTTCTCTCTCCCTCTCTACTTTTTTTTTTTTGGTATATGTTCATCAAAAATGCCAAAAAAGAATAAAAGTAATAAACGATTAAGTAAAAAAACACGTAGCCAATAGTGTTAATAAAACATGCAGTTCGAAAAAGCTAGCAGCATATCAGCTGTTCAGAAGTGCCAACACTGTATAATTCCTATTTCATTATACTGAGACATGTAAGGTTTTAAATAAATGACTGCACTAAATTAGTAATAATTATTATTACAGTTCATATCTAGTATTTTAAAGATTTAATTATTAAGGTTACTGCATAGAATAATGTTAGAATATAAGGTTAGGTTCCTATTCCGTCTCCTCTTCGCTTACGCGTTATATCCAGCAGATATTATATTTCGTAATTTACCCTGTTATAATTACAAGAAATAATGTTTTTTCTACTCGTCTCCCCCCTATTATCATTATTTACTATTTTTTTTTTTAAATTTAAGTTAACTTTTCCACGGTAGATGGATGTTTGCACTTCCTCAAAAACCAAATTTTAGCTACATCATCAAATTATTAGTTTGTTATTTTCTTTGTCGAAATGTTCACATGGTCAAATTTCATTCAAACAATTGAATTCATAGATCCTCATCAATTTGAAGAAAAAAAATAAGAAATAAGAGTCTTTACGTTATTAATTTATTATAACAATATGTTGTTTTTCCTCATGCGGTGTTTAATCCCAACCGGTTTTAGTGCACTACAAATCACGACATCTAGAATTCGAGTCTACCCCCAACACATAGGTCCTACGCTGAAATCCATTGTGTTCCTAGATCTAGTATTTATTTGGTTAATGGAATGACATCAGGCAGCTGACAGAATTAGCAAAGGATAATATCAATTTCAGGACAAATAAATGGAGAAATGACACATTTTGGGACGAATCTCATTGCACATCATAACAGCAGGTATATTGGAATAGGAGTTATAGAGAAGATTTGTCCGATTTTTTGTTGGTAGACCCGTACCCCCATTAGAATCCGTGATATACCTTTGAATCGCGATACAATATCCCTTTGTTTCGTGATTATGTGAAAGAAATCATAAAGACGTCAGAAATGCTAAATATTTTTTTTGATTGAGAAGAAGAGGGTGCTCAAGCCAAAATTTCTCAATTTTTTAAGTAATTTAGTAAGGTTTTTTTTTGGTAGATTTTTTCCATTTTTCCTTCTTTTGTTCAAATCCCTGCATTTCAATATTAAATTTATTGCTGCCAGACCTCTTCTGGCGATGATGTTTTATGTTGACGATATTCCTCGTTTTCCCGTGTCAATCATTTGAAATAAATGCTTCCTTAAGAAACCAATCGGTCGAGATTCCCATTTCCCTCAGTTTCAACATCCTTTCAAAATTTAATGGAAAGAACTGTAACCAAGACATTTTTGGCAACTTTATTACAAAGCATATGAAATAGATTTTAAAAGACTTCAATTCAAGCAATTTCGAGATTTACGATGTTGCTAAAATCTATCTTTCACTATGTCAGGCTCAATGATCCACGACATTATTGTCCTTTATTTTCCGATTTTTTTGAGAAATTTATACGTTTGTCTTTTTACAATTATTAATTTCATTAGAATTATTTAAATAGATTCTGAAAATTGATATAGTTGTTCGATATAATTATTTATATAATTTTAGTACAAGCCAGAAAGGCTGAACGGATTTGGAGGAAATTTGGCACAGAGATAAGCTCTACTCTAGTTACTTAAAAAAAGTAACTTATTTTACAAATTCAATAGTTGTGAAAAAATTATTTCTGCTACTCACTTTAGTTTATACATATATGTATAAATTCGTCAAATTTTTAAAGTTTATTTTGTAGATTGATTGTTCTGCCTATTTATTTAACAGTTCAGGTCTAAAAGTTTAAAGAAAAAGCAAAGCAATAATTTACTTTTTCCTTAAACTTTTAATTAGATTAGATTGTTAATGTAGTTTACTTTTGTATTCACTATTTTGTAATTCACTCCTTGATAACTGAAGCAAAATGATTTGCTTATTTAGTTACAAAATTAATTAACCATTCCAAAACTTCAACATCCTTAAATGTGAGCATTTATCAGAAATAAATAAATTAATTTAAAAAAAGAGTATTTTCTTTGATACAACCAAAACGTTTCCCAATCACTAGTACTGTTTCAATTTGTGAAATAATTCAGATGCATTCTAATTTACTGTAAATAAACTGTGTGTCTCTTTTACGTTAAAGTAATCTTTAAAACATTTATGGCCGTTTGTAATGGCTGGAAGACCGACTCCGGCGATTCACTGATAAAAGCAGGGGCCATTTTAAATTCCTATTTACAGTCGTAAAAGAGAATGTGGTCTCACTGATAAAACATTAGAGAATTCAAACAATTGCACATAATGCAGAAAATACAGGATTTCAGTTCGAATCATTTCGTTTTCTGCTTCAGCAGGATAACTTGGATATTGCTCTTGTGCTTTCTTTTTTTTTTTTTTTCTATTATTTTTAAAAAGAAACATGAGTTGCACCATTTTGTTTTTACTTATTTTTTATTTTCACATTAAAATGTTTATATTATTAGTTTAAAAAATGGAGTACATTTTAAAATGAAAGTATTTACAAACGCAACGGTTAAGCTTCGTAAAATAGTGTAAGGTGTTTCCTACATTGTAAAAAGTTCTAGTTCAACCGTTCACCCCCCCCCCCCAAAAAAAAAACCCCGGCAAAATGGTGGAATTTAGCTGCAACCCAACAATTGGTACTTAGTTAAACTTTAATAATGGTGTAGTTTCACCATGAATGTGAAATTAGGAACCATTATAATGATTCAGTTTTATTACTAAGTGTTGGTTGCAGCTGAATTTCGCCAATTTTTATTTTTTTTTGGTGAAAGGTTGAACTATGTTTTTCTACACTGTAGACTTGCAGAGTAAAAACAAAAATTTAAGAAAAACTTATGAATTTTGATTATGTGGTAAAAAACATAACATTCTACAAAAAGTAGGATGTAAAACAGTAAAATAAATAATTAATAAATAATCAGGTTTTGATCTCTCTTAATTGAATCAATTGGCTTTGATTACACTCAAAACTACAAGTTTCAGAAAATATAAAAAATATAGTAAGCAAAATTGAAAAAAAAAAAAGGAAAAAAAATGTCATGCCATAAATAATTTTTGCTCTCCATCTTTCCTTGTAAAAATTAAATAAATAAGCTCAAAAATCTACATATGAAAAATTTTATTGAACTAGCACGGTGTTGCCTCTAGTAGGCCTATTTGTTACTTCTAAGGTTTTTCAAACACTTTTAATATTACGTACATTTGTAATCATTATCGAAAGTAATTTCAAGATTCACCAGTCACTTATTCTGAACACTGCATGATTTAATTTTATTTTCTTCACTAGCGGTACCCGCAACGGCGCTGCCCGTGCAATGTTAAAATGGCGGCGCCTACGGCGCAACTTGTTTTTTGTCCCAAGCAAGTCACCGAAGGCGACCTCTTAAGTCGCTTCTGAGCCGATAAAAACTTATTTCAGCCTGTATTTTTCTACAAATGTATATCCACCTTGACTTAGGTGTAATTTTTTTTTCACTCTATCACTAATAACCTATATTTATTGATCTATATTTGTATCATGTGGCATATTTATCTTTATTGCATCATCAAAACTTTTACATAGCTTTTTTTTTACTCTGACCCTGATAGATAGCAGTACAGTCTTTCTGAGTCTGAATTCAAAAATATAACTGTTATTTCATAAATGTTTATTTAAACCAATTAAAAGAGTAAATTGTGATACAAAAATTAAAAAATAAATGTATTAGTAGCTTTATACATAAACATACATTTTGAAATCAAATCAGAGAAATGAATTTATATAATTGTAGATATGAAATTTTAATTGCCACAAATTAGTCTAAATGGGGAATTGATAAATTGATCAGACTGGACTATGTATATGTAAGCAATTTGATGAAATAAAAAAAATCAGTGGCAGCTATATGGGAAGTATGTTGATAGTGAAAATTGTATGGAATGCAGTGGCGTAGCTAGCATATGTGTGACCCAGTGGAAAAGATTACGCCTTCCCCATCCAAAAAAAAAAAAAAAAAAAAAAATCTTGTAAACCGTGAAGTATGCGTTTTAATGAAATATAATAATTTTTTGTTAAAAAAATTGCAGTTTTGGAAAAGAAGAACACCATTTGCATCATAAGCCTCATAATATTTAAAGTATTTGTTGAGGCACTGGTTATGATTAGCGGTTAAAAACATTGTGAATATTTTTTAAAGGAAACACTTTGTTCAAAAATAGAAAATTAAATTGGATATTTTTTTCTCCCATTTTAAGTATTTGTTTTATTCTAGGGAGCTTTTAAAGGTTCATTTTTTTTCTCCATCGGGGCTGGTTGTCACCCCTAAATGGGTGACACCTGGGGCGGTCCGCCCCCACTTAGCTACGCCAATATACAAAGACATTTCTTTAGTAGCGGATAATGGAATATCCTGCCTATAAATTTGCTTTTGGAGTATCACGTCAATTTCTGATATGCATCGCTTAAGAGACATATCTTGACAAAAGTAAATTCGAAAGTGAATGTGAATGCAGAAAAGGGAAATTGTATGGTTCAAAGCTGAAAAAGAATCTGTTACTAAATTAGTACACTAAAAATGCAAGGAAAATTTTATTCTTATCATGGGATCCTACTTACAGTTCCTAATGTTAGTGCAATGGACACTTGCTTAGTTATGAGCAGAATATGGAATATTGCTTTTTTTTACAGCATTCAATGCCACAAAAATGGGAATCGGGGTGGTGTTCTGACACGAACATACATATTTTTAATACGCTCAAGTCGTACTTTTTTTTTATCTAGTATTGTTTCTTGGCTAATTCAGTGGTGAAAGTTCTCTCTGGCTCTGATTTCAACTCTGTAAACAACACTTTTTTATAGGTAGGCAAGGCATTTTCAATGAAACTGATAGACTAACAACTTGAATTTTGTTACGAATGATGAATTCTTGAAATGGTTGGGAACATTATCCTTTTATGCTACAAATGATGAATGGCAGATTTCAACTCTTTCAAAAAGTATAATATCTATATTTTTGAATACATACCATTTTACCGCATTTAATTACGAATTCTGGAATTTAGGTTGAAAATAATCTGTAATAGTGGATTGTTTTTTAGTCATGGAGTTGAAAGTGAATGCTGAATCTTCCAGTATTGAAATGCTTTGCAAGTTTTTTCCCTAGTCTTATGGGAAAGAAAATATTTTCCACTCTTTGTAAAATGTCGACTATATGTCAGCTGTTCCGTCCAATAAGAGTACAGTACATAGCATGTAATAGTGACATGCTAACGAAATCGTCTTTAGACTCGAAGTGTTGAAGCTTTGTGGGTTTATAAAATGGCAAAAAGAACGAACTTCTCCAGTTCCATACTGGAAACGAACAAACTTTCTCACACCTTGATAAACTCGAATAGCCCCTTTTTGAAATTTCTTGAAAACAAAAACAATCCTCGATTGTGTTTTTATTTGTGAGAGAGTAATAATTAACTTTTAACAATGTGCTTAAAGCTTTAAAAAAAGCACAAAAGGAAAAATATTTCTAATTTTAGAAAAATTTTCTTTTTTCACTTTCGAGGGAAAACATAAAATATGGAGAATTCAATAAGTAATAAACTTAGAATCTGGGATATTTTAACATCAATTAGGATACGGAAAAACTGGGACCTGATGAAAAAAACGTAAAATGCGGGAAACTTAGATTGGCGAGACGTTAAATCGGGGTTTCACTGTAGATATGAAAACTTTTCACTTATAATATAATAGAATAATAATAAATATGGTGAACTCTTGAAATTGTTGTCCTTTTTTAATACGAATAATGAATGGCGAATTCTTGAAAATTATGTGAACACTACACATTTATTCAAGTGTGTGAGTATATTTAGAAATAATAATGGATATTAAAGTAAACACAAAATATGAAGCAAACATTACAAATTTACATAAGTAAAATGCATAAATGCCTCAACTATTTTTAAAACTCTTTATTAAAAAACAACTTAATTATTTTATTTTGAATGAGCGTATCATGGGAGATTGTCAGAGGCGTAGTTAGGTGGGACAGCTTGCCCCGGGCACAGCGTCAAGAGGCGCCAAATTAGCGTTAATATATTTAATTTTATTTTTAAATGCAAGAAGAAAATTATTTGAACTGAATAGGTGTGAATATGTTCGACAAAAAAGTGGGAGCACCACAAATCATATCGGGAATGAACAATGTAGCACAGGAGTGCGTAGGAAATCAGACAAATAATTTTGCGAAGCCAAAGTGTCCCATTTTTCCCTTAGAAGTGAATGGCCGCTACTAAAAATGAAAGTTATAAGGGCTGCTTTTTAGAGTTTTATCATTTAGGAAGCATAAAAGTTTTTTTAAATTCCCATTAGGGAGCCCCTAGGCCCCCAGGGGCACAGGGAGGTGCAAAGTCTTCAGTTGTCCCCAGGCGCTGAAAACCCTCGCTACACCTCTGGAGATTGAAACCCCCCGCCCCTACAAATTCGTCACTGAAGCAGTGCTCCCGTCAACATGTTCAAAAGCAAAATTAAATTCTCTATCGATCGAATGAAAGTTAATTAAGTAACAAACTTAGAATCTGGGATATTTTACCATCAATTAGGACACGGAAAAACAGGGACCTGATGAAAAAAACGTAAAATGCTGGAAAACTTAGATTGGCGGGACGTTAAATCAGGGTTTCCCTGTCGATATGAAAACTTTTCACTTATGAACACTGCACATTTATTCAAGTGTGAGTATATTTAGAAATAATAATGGATATTTAAGTAATCACAAAACATTAAGCAAACATTACAAATTTATATAAGTAAAATGCACAAATGCCTCAACTATTTTTTAAAATTCTTTATTTAAAAACAACTTACTTATTTTATTTTGAGTGTGTGTATCATGGGAGATTGCAACCCCCCGCCCCTACAACTTCGTCACTTTTCTGGAAAGTAGTACAAAATATTTTGCTTGTCTGAAGGTAGAAAGAAAAGCAGATACTAATTGTAAAAGAAAGTTGAAATTAATACATTAAAATGTTTTCGGAAAACCGTTTTTGTTTTTTTAACTTTCGGAATAGGTGCTCGAAAAGTTTCGGAAATGTCGAATCATAATCAACCACCTATTTGCTACTGCTGTAAACTTTTGGTAATTGCAACTTTTAATAGATTGCAGCAGAAACAATATAACCCTTCTTATAACAATAAAGCTATCTTCAGCCGGCGAAACACACTCGCCTGATGCATGGCTCAAATCATGTTTACGTTTACATTACATTCAACCGTGGAGAGCGGAAATCCTAGCTATCTTCACTTCAATTCTAAAATTATTCGAACGAAGTAAAGAAAATACTGGGGGATTAATATTTTAATTCTTAAATTAAAAAAATTTTAGGTAGAATTAGAAAAAAACGGCTTCGTCTTGCAAAGCATCAGGCTATAATAGAATTTTGTGCCAATTTTTGCAACCGTACGTTGTGTAGATTTTGCTGTAGAGCGCGCAGCCACAACCTCAAAAGTTCATTTTATATATATAGTTTATGAAACATCTAAAGAACACCGTCATATTTTATATTTTTGGACTTTTTCCTCGAGAATATATAAAGAAAGTTCCTTTTAGGTTAAAATTAAAAAAAATAATAAATAAAAATAACTTTATTCCATAGTACACATAAATAACTCGTAACACGATTAGCAACTTTATGTTATATATTTAAACTAGTACATGTTTTACTTCATACTAGTAATATTAACGAAAGGAAAAATTGGTTGTATTCCCTTCTACGAGAGTAGAATTTTAAATTTATTTCAGAAATATGAAAATTAGACACATTTCAAAGTTTACGACATTTTAAAAGAGACGCTGCATTTACATTTTTTTTAAAGGATAGCCATCATTTGCATAATAATGCTGTTTGCTATTCAATTCAAAGCGGTGTTATGGCTTGAACTGTTAGTAATTTCTCTAGGCGAGTATAAGATATTCTTTTTCGTAACAAAAAGATGAAGACATCAGAAAATTTTCACAGATTTCAATGGATCGTGATGCAAGAGTAGTTGACAGTAACAGATCAAAAAGTTCACAATTCTCCTAAAAACCTTGAATTTGTTTTGCACTTTGGCGTTATTCCATTTCTAAAAATGCATTAAAAAGAGAGAGAGGGAGAAATACCTAAAATTTTGAAACACGTATATAGTTGCTGTGCTGCTTTAGGAAATAATTTAAAAATGGTTCTTGCTCCAGTCAATTGTATATAATTGTATGTAGCGACTGGAAATTGTTATAAGTGTATTGTAAATAATTTTAGTACCTTTAAACAACTGTTTTAGTTTCTTAGACCAATGAAAGTCAGAAAATTCAGAAAGTAATTTCAGCATACCAGTTTCTCCCCTCGTAAACAATATGTCAAGCTTTGTTCAATATAAACTGTCGAAAAGCCCCATATTATACTAAAAGAATATAAAAGAAAAGAAAGACTTTTCTTATTCGCTACCTCTTAAAAACATAAAATTTCAAAGACACTAACCTGAAACAAAATGAAAGCGTAATGTGTATAATTATTTGCACCTTAAATGACTCTCTCTCTAACTCAATCGATACTTTAGAAATAAAATGGAAAACAAGAGATGTGACTGTTTCTTTTATAGCTGTTGAAAGTTGGTGCTTCTTCTTTTTCGAATACTTAGATGGCTTTAATATAAGTGATTTAGAAGGAAATTGTTTTCCCTTTGCCCATATGTACATATACATAAATATCTGTGTGTGTAGTGTATATATATATATATATATAACAATTTTGTTTGCAGTTTGTCTTTTAGGTAGTTGGTTTTAGTGGCTCTTCTATAGTCACCGGTGAAAGTGGGGCCATGGTAGCCTAGTGGTTAGCACGTCGGACTTCCACATGGAAGGTCGCGCGTTCGATACCCACTGAAGACCACCATGTATACTTGGGGATATGTGCATGTAAAATCCGTAGACCCCACTACCTCTCCCCGTGCGAAAGCAATCCTAAGGCCTCGGCTAACAGGTAGGGGTCTGGCGGAGAAACGTCACCGGTGAAAGTGCCTCTAAAATATATTTTTTTTGAATGAAGACTATATACTCATCACGTAGGCAATATAATAGTTAAATTAAAACAACGTAGGTATTATTATATTACAATTACTTTGGAAAGTTATATATATAGTTTCAGTTAGAACTTTACAATAATTTGAGAATATTATAAATTATAGATTTTTTGTATACAATTTTATCATTCATGGAAAAGTAGGGAACCTTGTACCGGGTAATATTCAAAAGGCAGATGGCAAGAAAAATATTCTCGCACCTACGTAGTAACATTTTCCGTTAAAAAATGTGCCGCTTTGAATTAATTTAGTTATTGGAATATGTTAAAATAACTACAGAATTTCTTTTATTATCATTTATATTACCTCCTCCCCACAATTTTGAAGATTTTATGGGAATACACTACGTTTGTAGGGGGCAGGCAGTGTATTAAGACTCAAAAAAAACCGTATTTTTAATTTTTTCCTTATTTACTTATTTATTTTTTGATGTTTAGTTTGACTAGTATTGTCACTTAAAACATATAAATGTATAAAAATAAAAATACAAATTAAATTTTAAAAGCAAATAAATAAATAGTGTCAACACACAATAAAAATGATCATCAAAATAGCGTTTATACTTCCTGTTGGTTTCAGTGTGCCCCAAACTGCTGGAGGAGTTACTATTCAAAGCAGGTATTAGATTTGAAATTCTAGTACGATCTTTTTATTTTTACAAATAAAACGGATTATACATGTTTCTCATTTCTGAAAAATGTTTAATAGTTGTAAAAGTTACTTTTCAAATTGTGTACTTGAAATAGAAAATAAACAATGGATTTACAAGAAGGCACCCAAAGACATAATTGCAACTAATTGCAAACGTTACACATCATTTTATTTTTTCATTTGTATAATTGTTCAAAAATTTGAAATATACGTATATTACCATCTCTTTACTAAAATTAAGGAATTAAAAATTGTTATTGAGGAGCAATTATTCAGAACTCCTTTAAGCAGAGCAATTAACTGGTTTCACGGGTTTTTAAATGTAGAACGTACAGTGAATATATTCTATGTTTATTCAAAACACTCATTTTAAACTAACTTAAAAGTTATTAAACACACTTTCAATCCTAACGATACTCCATCGTCCGTTTTTAGCCTAATTTGGGCCCCAAAAGTTTAAAAAAAAAGAAAAAGATAATGAACGAAGGTAAAAATATCGTTAAAAAAAAGTCAAAATAAGTTAATTAAATAAATATTGAAAAATTAAAACATTAAAATTAGGTTTTTGAGATGGAGAAAATGTGTGTCTATCGGTCTGTCTCCCCAATTCTCCGATTCGATAAATTTCGAACACCTTTAAACAATTTTAACATTAGCGTCTATGGGCAAAAAAAAAAAAAAAAAAAACGAAGCAAACTATGTAAAGTATGTGCATAAGAACCAAGTTCCTTTGTATAAGGCTGTTCGAAGAAGCTCTCAACAGGAAAACTTTTTTGACTTAAACAATTTTTGTTCAATATTGAACAGTTCAGAAAAAAGGCAAAAATTTTTAAACCAACACTGTTAGAAATTTCATCATGAAATTACGGTTAACTGATAGGCAGCAGTCTGTCCATCTAATTCACCGTTAAATTTACGGTTTGGAACATTTTTCTATCTTTACAGGGGCCTAACCATTTCCAATCAACTTGGTTAAAAAGCAGTAAATACAAAAGGGTTTTTCGGTTTTATAAACATTTAAAAATGGTTTAAAAACAAAATATTTTTCCGTTTTTGAAATTTCCAAAATTTTGAGGCGTAAAAACCGTAAACGAAGCTTGCAGGAATAGAACCCGGGTTTTACGGTATACCAACCTTGCTCTCTAGCCATTCGGCCATCTACACCACGTGAAGCGGCCGTTTATTTATCAATAAATCTTCTTTTCCAACAGGCAAATTGCCTTAAAACTTTAGATTTAAATTTTTGATCGGATCCAAAGTCATTTTTAGTCTAAATTCACTGTATATTGACGAAAATCATTTTAATTGCTGCACAAATTAAAATACAAACAAGCTTCAGCAGCTCAACTTATGGGTTCGCTCATTCGCAAACAGTTCGGGAATCCGATGGCTCCAATTTTTTTATTTACGTGTGTATGTGTTTTTTTGTATCCACTGCTTAAGCCACTTTTTTTTTCTTCTTTTTTTATATACACATGCAGATTTTAACTAATAAATCTGTATTCCTATTTTAAAACAACGTACGCCAGTAAGATTTCGAAACCAAGATGGACGCCCGATCCTTATTGAGCGCTTGAAAATTACGCTTAGTTAAACGTTCTTTAGGATAAACAGAGAATAAACGATTTTTTTCGCAATCAGCGGTTTGAGTACGATCTTTTTAATGGTTATTCAACTGTTGTAATTAAATATGGTAAAATAACAATCAAATAAATGGTTATTTTTCTTACGGAAATTTTTAACAGTGTATTTAAATCATGTTCTAACAGCGGATTTGCTTAAAAAACATTTTATCGACGTATTACATGTACAGATACGAAGTTCATCCGGAACAAAGGGAGCATGTTTTAACACGAAACTTTTTTATCTGGATTTTTAAGGATATTTCCGAATGAATGAATGAATGAATGAATAAATGGATAAGTGAATGAATAAATGAATGTGTAAAAAGCGTTGATAAAATATATTTGAAGTGATAGATTATAAATTTGATAATGGTGCATACGTAGGCTTTAACGCAACTCTAACATGTTGGAAAACAGAAATTACATCTTTTATAGTGCTATACTTTTTACACGGACATCAGAAGTATTACAAAACTTGAATTTGTTCGAAAAATGACAAAATCGAAAAATATTCTAATTTACGAGAAGGATATGTTTATTTTTAATATAAAGTATGTGGGCAAATTACTTCAATTTTCTAATACCAGAAAACGATGCTAAATAATAGATAATTATTGAGTGAACGATAATAAATAATCGATAAATATTGAATTTTTTATTGATAAATGAGACAATCGGAAGAAAGTATTCCGTACACGTGTTTCAGTTGGACATAGAACCCATTTGCTAATGTATAAAGTTTCATGTTTATATAAGAAATCAGTTTTACAAAAAACGGAAAAACATTTATAATGCTTACACTTTGATTCCCACAAATGTATGCCTTGATATAAAATATATATATCTGCTGAATTAATTTGCCATTTCCACTATTAAGCGGTTTTTTATTATTGTGTCCTCCCAAGGCTAAACTTTTACTTAAAAATAACTATTGTACATACCTATAAATAAAATATAGGTATATAAAGGAAATATAATCAAGAAGCTACACACAAAATATCTGTACATGCAAATTCATAATATCTAGGATTTTGTATCTTAACATCTAAGAGTAAAAAGTTGATTTTAGCAACTGAAATTTTTCTCGGTTTGCGCAGTTTGGATTTGAAGGAAACTTTTGTGGACGAGTATTTAACATACGAAGAGAGAATTATTCATACTTTTAAGGAACGTGTTTTATTTTTCTGTGGTCGCATGCTTGAATACGCTTTTTGAATAGTTAACTGAAGAATTCTTGTAGCATACACGATAACATTTTGAATTTCTATGAAATAGGAACTCTGTTCGTTGTACGTGAAAGCATTTTAAAGCAAATGTAAGAATTTAGTCTCTGAAATTCCGTAAGACGTATACATTCATAAGACCTTCTTTAAAGTATGAAAATTCCTTTTCAGCTCTGAAATTTTATTCAATGTGTAAACGTATAATATAAATTATTTTTCGTTACATTGTGTTTTGATTCGTGCTTGAAAATGAACTTTTTTGAACCAACATGAAAATGGTCAGAAGTCCAAAAAGTAATTATAGGATAGGTGCTTCAATTATGCTTCAGTTTTCAGCCAACTCTCCTATGAAAGTTTAAAAAAAGGAAGAACAAGAATGAAAGAAGTCTTAATGTATTGTAAAAATATCGTTAAAAATGAGCGACATGTCAAAAATAAGTTAAGTAAGTTAACGAATATTTAAAAATAAATTTGAATTAGCGTTTTGAGATGGAAAATGTGTCTGTTGGTCTGAGCCCCCCCCCCCCTCCACCCCACTTCTCCCCAATATTTTTTGAAGAAATTGTCCCCTTCAAAAGACTTTTTTTGCGTTCGAAAGTTATCTGTGGGGACATCTTATTTCCATATTTTACTTTTTAATTTGAACAATTTTTCGTTCATTTTTTAGCAGTTCAAAAAATCTTAGCATAAGCACATATGGGCAGAAATTAAGCAAATCATAAAAAATCTGAGTGTATGATTCAAGTTCCTTTGAACAAACTTATTGGAAGAGACTTTCAACGGGAAACCTTTTTTGACTTGAACAATTTTTGCTTAATTTTGAACAGTTCAAGAACAAAAAAAAAAAAAAAAAATTAGCGAAAACGGGGAAATTTTAATCCATTATAAATCCTGATCTAACAGGCGGATGTGCTTGGAATAAACTTTATCATAAAGATATTATGACGTAGAAGATATACACACACGAAGTTCATCCAACACTTTGCCATGCAACTTTTTAATCCTGATTTTTAAGGACATTTCTGAAGGAATGAATAAATGAGTTAAAGATGAAATTACTAAATGAGTGAATAAATGGATAAAAAAAATTAGTGAATGAATGAAAAAATAATAAATAAATGAGTATGTACTAGCCGTTGTAAAAGGTATATTTGAAGCAATTAAGAACTAAAGCTAAATGAGAAATATATATATATATAGTTATATTATCAGTGTGATATTGGAGCATAAGGGAAAGTAGGCTCCAATAGGAGCTTTGGATTGTAAAATTATTATTAATTTCTACTTTTTTAACTGTGTATTTATAGTAGTTTTGTCATTACATTTAGGAAAATTTTTCTTTAGTGCAAGATACATTTCTTATTTTATTTAAAGAATTACTTAAATTATTCATCTTGTAAAAGCTGGACCAGGTAAACTGGACGCCAGTAACTTTTTTTTTAATTTTTAACGCTATATATGTATACATATATGAAACCTTTTAATGCTGCTCAAAATATGTCTTTTACTATTTAAAAATATATCTTGTGAAGCAATAAAAATAACAGTAAAGGAAGAGAAAATAACTATTGTTAAATTCGAAAATATACAAGGATGAATGTGTTGCATTAGCTTCCTTTTTTCCACACAACTGCAACCTTTTTTTGTTGTTGTTGTGAATAGCAAAAATTTGATACGATGCTCTCAGCATTATATTTTTATCGGATATTTATGACTAAAACGCTGAATTGAACTACTGCTCTTTCAGTTTTTCTATATACTTCTAGTTATTCTTGTGACAAAAGGTATTTTCTGGGTAAATCTGAAAATCCTTAAAAATGGCAGAAATGCCGACAAAAGAAGATTTATTTCAAGGAAATATATAGCAAGAAAATATGCCTCCAGAAATGTCAAACGTTAGTATTCAATAGAGACGACTTTTATTAAGAAATATTTTATGGAATTAAACATATTTAAAGAACTAATTTTCATGCGAGTAATAACTTTAACTTTTTAAGCTTCTTTTATTTTTTTAACAAATGTAAAATAATTTCGTACATTGTCATAAAATAAAATAATAAAATTGGATTTAAATCCATATTAATTTTATTCAAAAGTAAAACAAAAATAACATATGTATTGTCGAAAACATGTTTAGAAAGTACAGTATATAACAATTGATTTAGCTATTTGAATCTATGAAATAGCTTGATAGAGTAGAAAGTACTCGCACTATGTGTACTCTAAAAATGGTATCTTTTGTTAAACCAAAATGTCTCTTAATCAAAGCGAGGTTCGTCTAGAAGTAAAGGAATCTACTTTCTCGTATACTAACTTCAAAATGCAACAACGTTCTGCTCACCTCTTGGAATGAAAACGAGAGGCTGATGAAATCTTGGAACAAGATTTGGAAGCCGAGATACTTTCTACAGTGACTGTTTATATAAGCGAGCGTTTTCAACCTTTCAGTATTCGCGACCCAGTTTTCAGTCATAATTTTCATCGCACCCCCCGTATACAACAATAATGTATATTGAGTATTTTGGATTCTGTTTCTGAATTATTTTGAACTAACTGCTGAAACAAGAGTAAAAGCGAGTAATTCAATAATAAAATTAATTTAGCAAAAAATCACTATTTGAAGTTTGGGCAGTAGTAGAGGATGATTATTTTGCACTAAAAACAAGGGCATTTCGCATTCTGTTACCATTTTCAACATCCTACTTTCGTAAAACTGGATTTTCTACTGTAGCTTCTTCAATACAAACTATAGATCTCGGCTAAATATAGAAACAGAACTCAGAGTATCTATTTCTAATAGTAAGCCTTCCTACGAGAAACTTTGCTTTACAAGACAGGCCCAAGGAAGTCACTAATAATTATTAAATTTGTTTTCATTTGGTATGTTTTGATTGAGAAAGTTTTGATTTAGTAAGTTGTTTTACTTTAATAAGTTGTTAAATATGTCGAAATGTATTTTGTTTTCTATGTGTATGTGTGCTTTACTTTCAGTCAGTTAATCAAATTTTTAAAGTAATATTTTTTCTTGGATATTCTCTCGCCGCCTTTTAGTGCGCTCATGCCCCCTAAGGGGGGGGGGCGCCCCACAGGTTGAGAATCTCTGATTTATACTATTTATATTGCTTTTTGAATAACATTACCAAATCCCTGTACGTATATAAAATTTAATGTGTGTTTCAGTACAATTATAAGACAATATCTTTTTAGTAGCACTATTATACATAATAAATGTGGATCTTTTAACATACACTTTTAAATGTTAAGAAGGATTATGTGTAGTCATTTGCACCATTCATAAAATTGTGTTTCTTGTACTTATGATTTGAAATGCATTTATAATAAGTTTTATAAAATTACTTTAATCAATTGTGAATGACAAAATGACTACAATTTACACTTCAAACTTGTAATAACATTTTGAGGTGCTTACAACATAACGTGAGACATAAAGAGATGCGAGTGTTGGGTGATCAATTTAATTTTATTAATTTAATAAAATTTGTTTTTACACTGAACAGGTTTGTCCTCTATTATCGCATAATATATATTGTATTTAACAAAACAATGTCGTAATTTTCTGCTTTTATACTGATGTATGAAGTTTATACGTTGATTTCTTGAAAAAAATCTGCTGAACAAATCCCAAAAGAAAGAGTACTCTTGAATAGAATTAAATCACTTTTCTACTTATATGATAAATTTCTTGAAACTTTTAATCATGCAACTTTTACAAGTAAAAAAGAAGGAGACATCCTCAAAAGAGCAGTTAAGTGTTAAAATAAATTGAATTTTATTCCTTAAAGGACGATTAGAGTTTTATTTATATTTCACGAGAATGTCTTTCAGCCCTAGGGATATGCATAAAGAAATACGTAATTTTGTCTTTAGAAGGTCATGAAGTATGTAAAACTCTATTTCGTTGGAATAGATAAACACAGCTTCTTGCAAATAGTTATTGCAAAAATGTATGACTTAGAACGGATGCTCTAGAGATTTTTTATTACACCAAATTATTCTGTAAGATTAATTTAAGTGTCATATTTAAACAAAGTGTAAAATATTGTACGTTATATACTAATGAAATTACCTTTTTTCCTCATCTGAGTACTAGCCGTTGTAAAAGGTACATTTAAAGCAATTAAGAACTAAAGCTAAATGAGAAAGAGAGATATGTATAGAGCTATATTATCAATTTGGTATCGACGTAAAGGGAGAGTAGGGTCGAATATTTCTAGACGGAACTTTGTTTTTCTGAAATTATTAATAATTTCTACTTTTTTTATCTGTAAATTTATATTATTTTTTGATAACATTTAGGTAAATTTTTCTTTAAGCAACAAAACTTTGTTATTTTAATAAAATAATTACTTTAATTATGCATCTTTTAAAAGCTGGACCAGTTGAATTTGACCAATGACATTGCCTGTGGACTAGTAATTTTTTTAGGATTTCTAACGCTATATATGTATACATATATTAAACTGTTTTCAATGCTGCTCAAAGTATCTATTCTGTTCTAAGATATACCTTATGAAGCAATAAAAACAACAATAAAGGAGGAAAAATTAACTATTGTTAAATCCGAAAATATACAAAGATGAATGTCTTGCATTATCTGAGATACATTATTCAACTTTATGTAAGGACTGTATGACAACAGTGACGAATCTTGTATGGCTCGCGAAATTTTTAAAAGTAATTCAGTTTGAGTTTTGTTATGAGTTATTGAGTACCGTTGTAGTTCATAACAATAGATGCATCTTTTTTTACATATAGTTAGTGTATCTGCCATATATTTATTGTGTATGATTTAATTGAGATGCTTTCTGTTTTTATAATATAAAATATATGAAAATCATAAGTTATGATTACGACATGAGTAACCATGTATCTAAGAAATCGGCATGCAATGAGTTTTTGAGAACTTTTTAATACAAAGGGTTATAACGTTGGATACAACTTTTTAATTAAGAGCAGAAGTTGGTTTGATGAAGTGATTATGTTAATTTGTTATGTAACACAATGTGGTGAGTTATTAAAATGTTTTAGTCTACATAGCTGAAAAAATGTGTTCTAATGTGTAATACTTCTGTCAAAACTTTAATTAGGAATTGCAAAGCAACACGAAATTAATATAGTTATTTCACAAGTTATTATAGCAAACGCGTGGTCTTATTTCATCCCACAAAAAGGAAATAATTTTGACAATCAAACCTCACACATTGCCACATATCAATGTAGCTAATTAAAGGGTCTGAAAGTAATGCCCTTACTTGTTATTAACTTTCTATCACTTAACTAACCGTATTTATTATTTTTTTCTGTATTTGAGGCGGCAACAAAAATAAAATCAACGTATTTCAGGATTTAAATTTTTATTTTTATTTTTTAATTCTTTTATTAATTCATTGACTCGGATTTAGCAGATTTATCGGATTCGAGATAATAACAAAAAATAAATGAAATCCACATATTTCAGGAAATATGCCACTTATTTGTAGTGAAAAATGCAAAAACAGTGCTTGAATGGTATGTTTCCTACAGTCTGCAATAGGGTACATAGGTTTAAGTTTTAAAATGTTTTACTTTTAAATCTTTACTCAATGACACAACGCTTGTTATCAACAACTTTTTACCATCGAATATAAAAAGTTTCATTCCTAAATAGATAAAATTCCATTGTTTGTCATGAAGAGCGTTGTTATATACGAATAAAAAAACCATTGTGACTAAACAATTGTTTTTCTTGGTCATTTCAAACTTATCTAAAATAGCGGTTAACTATATTTTTATGGTCTGGTTCAGTTTACATTAAATAATATCTTTTTTCGTTTTGACAAGAGCTTTTGCAGAAAAGTTTTGAACTGTTTTGACACGAACTACAAGTGTGAGATGTGTTTCAATGAAACAGAAAAAAAAAATCTCATAAGCATCAAGCTAAAGTAAAAATAAAATCCACTACTTGGAAAGTCATTTGAAGGAATAAGAAAAAAGAAAGAAAGAAAAACGAGTTCGAGGCAGATAAAATTGAAGTTCGAAACACTTTAGATAAGATACAAATAGAAATTTAGGACAAACTTCAGTGGAAAATCAAAATAAACGCTTCTGATATTTTGTTCCCGTGAACTAAACTTCTTTACCTGACATTTAGTTCACATCTGAAAGTGATTGAGAAAACATGTTGTGAACTAAGGGTAATTAAGTGAGTCAGATATAAAACTGCAATATAAAGCAATATTGTTGTATTAAGAATTTATCTATTTTCTTGGTAGGATACTACAAGATAAATGTTTCAGTAACAGACTTTTTTAAACTAAAATGTATGAATTTTCCGATTGCCAACGACCTAGTGAGTGGAATACGGAAGGGTTGAATTGAATACGGAATGTGTCAATAATGTCGGTATGATGTATAATGATTTTACTAACCCGTTGAATAATGCATTTAGAATTATTTAACAATTAAATACTAAAAGTCGTAAAAACTAAAATTAAAGTAGAAGTTATTGCGGAAAAAATATCAAATTAATACACCTTTAACAAAATTTGGTTTATAGTTTTAAGATAAAATTTGTAGCTTCAAGATTAGAAAAGGCTCGGTTGGACCACGTGACTTGACCGCATAAGTCTGATTTGTTCATTGTTTAGACTGCTTTTTTACCTCAGATAAATGATTTGTGTCACGTGACCAAACAGTTCCCCTGTCTGGTAAATCAATTTGGATGTGGTCATAACTTTCTCATTCATGGTCGTGGACATAATTTTCTCTTTCACCCAATCAAGCCATAGCGATTAATTCTGCCAGCTAAGAGAGAAAGCAATGCACATTTGTCATGTTTATCTGCTATTACATTGCTTTTTGTGTTTACATTGTAACAATTTGTTTATTTTTAAACATCATCTTTGTACTAAGAAAAGTCATTTGTTCGTAGCGATAGATAGCATTAAAATTTGAACTTAGCTGTTATTACTATTACCTTACGTGGAATTTAAAAAAATACTTGTTTGGGTTTTTTTGCTCTAAATTGCCATTATAGCTTGTTCAACGTCCATAAAAAAAGTTTAGGCTTGTGTAAATGATTTTCAAAATTCTTCTAAAACTAACACATTTCAACGCCTACACAACACGAAAAAAACCTTGTTTCCGAAGTTTTAATTGAAAAGCAACGGGGTTCTTGCATATTTATATGCATAAAGGAAAAAATACTTTCATTTTTATAACGCCTGCGTTGTACAGATATTTCCACGTTCTACAATCATACTTTTCATCGCAAGTTTCATTTTTTCCAGAAAATAATAAACTTAAGGGAAAACACAGCATTTTTAAAAAATGGAATAGCTTCACGGTGCTGTCTTTAACTTCTTTCAAGATTAACTAAAATTTCGCTATCTTTCAAGAATAACTAAACTTTCAAAGAGATAGAGGTTTAAATACACCCGAAGGAATAATATGCAGAATGAACGACTGCATCACAAAATAAACCATAATATTGAAAATCTAAAGAACACCATTCATTTTAAGATTAACAAGAAAAAAAAAACGAAAGTACATGGTAATTACGTGTTTCTTGGGAGGTGAAACCGCCATGTAAGTTCTAAAATAAAAAAATCATCTACTACTCGCTATGCAAATGGTTGTAATATTTTACTAATGCGTTCCTTTGTCAGTCCTTTGTGGGTAATAAAACAGCTGATATTTACATACTTTTTTATTACCTAACGGAGCCAATGTACTTTAAACTGGAATCGTGTCCATGAAGCAATGCCTTTATTTTTACATTTTTATAAGGTAATAAAGATTGTCAGCATACATTAATTCTCATTATGATTTAGTAGACAAAAGAAAAAAAACAATACTCATTTAAGCTTAATAGTGTTTAAATGTCAATATCTATATTACCCAATATCATAATATCATGATAGCATAATATCATGATTCCATGATGACTTGATCAGTAAAACGCGTTCATCACGAACGACATTTTGGCTCATAATATGCTTAAATGTAAATAAATTTTACGTATGAAAAAGGAATACGCAAAACAACAAAAATGGAGAAAATTCTTGCGATGAGCCATAAAAATCTGCATAATTGGAGTACAATTGCCAAAAAGTACAATATCCAAGATTTATTTTTTCACTAGTGCTTGAACTTAGAAACTGACAGACGGTCAGAAGGATATAGTTCGATTTTAGGTTTAAGTTCTATTTGGGGTGTTTCCGTGTAAAACTAGGCCACATGGAAACTTGGAAAACCTTTTAAAACCGACATAATATTTTTGAAAAGTCAAAACTGTGCTGTTTGCTTTTGCATTCATCAGTTTACATCTCTTATGCATCGGAAAAATAAAAACCTTGTAAACGGTGAATATCCGAAATAGGAAAAAGGCGGCAATCATCGGTGAATGTCGACATTCTCCGATTTCGGACATTCGCCGTAGCAGAAACATTATATATTAAAGTTTTTATTGTTGTTCTGTCCGTTAAACGCTCTTCTTATTGTGAATATAACGACATGATTCAAAAAACTAATGCAAAAAAAAAAAAGTGCCGTTACGTTAATATTTCTCTCTTTTAAGAAAAAACATAATAATAATAAAAATAATTGCTTTAGCTTGATCCAAGATTTCAATATTAAAGAAGAGTGCTTAGATTTAGGAACATAATAACAAGTGTACAAATGTATGATTGGAAGAAACTCATATAATATATAATTAATATCCACTTCAATGTATGGGAACCACATTTAAAATGGACATATTCATGGAATAACTTGGGTGGTGTCAATCATATTTAACGCAAAATCTCTATATGACTACTAACGTGCAGCATAAAAGCACTTAATTACAGATTCAAAGTAGTTATTTCGTACAAGAATATTTTTCATTTACAGTGTGAATCACACTAACCAGACTTTGAAAGTGGGCTTAAAAATTAACGGTGTAATAAATAGGATTTCATATTTTTTTTTTTGAAGATTCTTAAAAACATGCGCTTATATTGTATCAACCGTTACTAATTGTATGACTCTTTCTCAGGAATTGTTATTATTTCATGGATATTTGAAAGATTTTGTGAAATACACAGCGTGTAAAAGAATTTTTAAGATTTGGTTTATGAAATAAAAACTAATAATTATATATTTTTAAGTATTTTTATCCAAAATGAGATCCTTCGGCTTTAATACATTTGTTACAGCTGTTTAAGAACGATTCGAATGTCTGTTCCAACTTACATTGTGGGACTGCCTCCAAAGCTGGCGTCGAAGCTGTTTGTACACAGTGAATTTTTAAGACTACAGCTGGAACTAAGTTTACAGTGGCATTATCTGTGTCATGGAGCATTCTTGAAAATCGTTAACAATCAGCTGATACACTGCCCAAACCTCAGTTCATTTGTTTACTTTTTTTTAAACTTTGATGTAATTGACACTATACAAGCAGCTTCGACGCGAGCTTTAGAGGCAGTTCCACAATGTGAGCTGGAACAGAATCGTTGTTAAATCGCTGTAACAAATGTATTGAAGCCGAAGAAACTAATTTTTAATAAAAATACCTTAAAAAATAAAATTACTACGTAGTCGTAATCAGCACCAAATTAAGATACAAAAATTAAACGCGTTTCGGAATTACATGAAATTCCTTTTTTAAGCAAGAAGGAAGGTATGTAGAAACCCTATTAGAGTACTGCCAAAAGAGTAAAAATCCACAAAAAACAAAAAGTCAAACCGATGGCGACATCTGCCGACGATGCACGAAAACAGACAACTAAGAACTAAAAGAAAACCAAGCCTGAGAGAAGTACATAATTGCCGAGATATCATTCAAATAAATTGGAACCATTTCTTAGAGTATAAAAAGTTTCAAAAAATCGAGATCAGACGGAGATGGCACTTTTCCAATAAGGTAGGTCATTCATAATATTATCCCGTTGATGGTTATGAACGAATTAAACTCTCAATCGAATCGTGCTTCATAATGCGCGCAAACGAGTTCCGCTCAAGAGCAAGATTTCGACCGAAATGGTTAGAAACGAGCACTACTCGCGTAGTGAAATTTTTCCCCAATGTGCGCTGACGAGCTGATCTCGTTCGCCATTATTATTATGCATCTTAAATTTATAATTAACTATTATTATTTTTTTATTGATTATAACAATTTATAATTTACAATTTAATAATTATCATTTGTCAATTATTTTAAAGTACGTAAAAACTGTTATTTATGTACCACAAATACTTTAAGAAATTTTTAAAACGTGTGAGGCGAGCTATCTACGGCATCGCCGGAGAAAGGTGACATTTTCGGAAGAACCGGCAGGGAAAACAGCTGCCTCTTTCGACTACTGTTTACTCGTAATACTGCGCGGTTTAAGTAAACGAAAACTGCTCATTTCCCTAACCGTCAAAGGGTTAAAAATATATATGTTGTAACTCGTCATATAGACATTGAAAATATATGTGCAGTAACTCGTTGCTTTTTTTAGTAAAAGTAGAGCTAAATATATAACTTAGTTCATTCTATTACTTGTATAATAACTATTTCAAACCATTCGTATTTTTTTCCTATATATTTACCAAAGTAAAATTTCCGCAAAGGCATAAAAACAAATTCTTGTACACGATATTTTAAATAATTCTCACTCTTCCTTTCATCTCTTATTTACCTTCATTCCAGACGTCAAAACCAATTTCAAAAGAAATACATGTACCTTCTTTCCAAATATAAATTCTTATGTGAAATTAGATATAATACATCCAATTTTATTTCGAAGGTGATATGCGATTGAAACTCTAAACTAAACCGAAAACCTTTGAACTTTTGCTTATTGCATTTCTTCGGAATTGAATTTAAACTAAAAGCTATTACGTGCAAGGTATATATGTGTGATGTTTTTACATGGATGTGTTTTCCCATGTCATGAAAAAATTATACATTGATAAACGTTGTAGACGTTGATAAAGGTTTTTTATTAAAACCTGCTGGAATCATCGCGAGCAGGATATTTATGTCTGATATACCGAAATAAATATGTACTTTTCCTAATGTAAAAAAAAAACAGTATTGAGATTATTTTCTGTTTATTAAATTTTCCCCATTTGAAATATTTGGTAAAACACCATTGCTACTTAAAGCAGAAATATAGTTAACTTGATATTTTTTGTATGCGTCTCAGTAACATATTTATATGGATAATTAAAAACAAAAACAAGATGTACAAGTTTCAGTTCACAAATAATATATTTACATTTGAAAACATTAGAGGAGGACCAAAGTTGCCAACAAAAAAAAGAAAAAAAGTATGTCTGGAGAAGACTTCTGGAGCAAGTCAAAGCCTAACCGTGGCTATCGACCCAATAAAGAAAAAGAGGAAGACGAATAGCTTTTTCGATAAGTTATAAGACCAAACTGTTACGGCAATGACCATAATATATGTTTTAATATTTAAAATATATTTGACGGACATAGTCTATTCCAAATTCGAATAAGTTTCTGAAGATATTGTTCACTACTGTCAACTACCGTAAGTGTTTCACTACCGTGTGTGGGTGACTTTTCCACATCAGGGTTTTTTTTGCCCACCTTTCGAATCATTTGCATAATTTCTGAAACAGGCAACTTCACCACAAAAGCTTGCTAGTTGCATTGGATCAAAGGCTTATCTTTTAGGTTTGTTATCAGGTTAGTTTTGTCAGAATTGATACAAACTAACATTTAAAAAGTGGGTAAATTCACACCGGATGTTGCAATGTCACCCCGATTAAAGGTACATATCGCATTATTTACTTATTAAGACTTTAAAAAAAGTCTTATTTGCTGCTTTTAGAACGTATTAAGGAAATACAACTTTCTGAGTAGACTAATTTAAATATTAAAACAATATATTTTCAAAACGTTAAGTTATATCTTTTTATAAAAAGGTGACCCAATAAATTTGAGCAGTGATAAAAGCAATTAAGCCATTTTTCTGAAAAAATGAATAATTAAATGAATAAATTAAACGAAAAAGAAATCGCATTGGTAACATACATATTTTAATTAAACATTCAAAATTCAGATCCCATAGAAAGAGAAAACATCCAAAGTAAGTATAAATAGCACATATTTATATTTATCTGTAAAAAACGAAATGAAAAAAAAAAACAGCTTAAAATGCACTTGCAATCATTGCATTTATTGTCGGCGTTTAAATAAATGTAACTACACCCAGAACTCCAGTTTTAGAAATTAAAATTTAAACTTTCAATAATTTCGTTTGCGAAAACCAGAGAATTTCATTTGAAACTCTCTCCCTCTCAAGTGTTTTAAAACTTTCTACCGAAAGTTTACTGATGCGATTTTTAGACTGTATAATTGTTTAATTTCATGAAATTATTTATTGTAAATTGCATTTACTTTACCGGATCTTTCGGTGTGGGTCTGTGGGCTTAATGACTTTTTACCGACGATATAACTTGCTGCATTCTTTTATTATTTTCATGCAAGCTGTTTCAACTACATACTACTAATTCTTTTACTGCATCCACAACTCAGAAATTTTTGGGAATAAAATAATCTTACACCTTCTGGAAGAAGCAGACATAAAATGGCACAAAAGGGACGTAGTTCAAGATAACGGGCTACCTAGAGAGAAAACAATACCTTTAATGACTGATATGGCGGCAGTTTTTTGAGAAAAAGATATAAAGACCATATATATTCGCTCAGCATGTCTCAGGTGGTTTCTTAAGGAATAAAATAGGTTTTGTCAAGGTAAAAGTTAAGATAATACTATCGACGATATTTTTTGGTCTGAATTTTTGGATATAAATACATAATAATTATTAATCTTTCCCCTATGGTATTGGTATGACTGTTGTACCAGTAAAAAATATCCGTTTGCTACCGTGCTAATAGATTAACATACTTCTAAAAATATATATCAACATAGCTCTCCTACAAAGGGGAAGAATTATTCTTGGAGGATCTACTTATGCAGATAAGTAGATCATCCAAGGGTAAATTTCCCCTTAATATAAGAGCTATGCTGATCTTCATTTTGTTTCATAAACTTACACAACTGAAATTATTCCTGAAACTACTTACAATGGCATAAATATATTCTGACAGTTCGTTTTGTTCCTTAAGTGCTTGCTGTAGGGAAAAGGGTAATATTTGCTTGTATACCAATTTTAGTTGAGTTCTTCAATTACTACTTGAGATATAGAAGCCCAAGAAAACGAGAAAAACGTTCGTTTCTCTGTCTTTAAAGTGATTCGAGCCAAAAAGTGATGAGCATCATATACCCCATATTTAGATGGCTCATATTTGAGTACGTGTAAGGACATAGTCAAAAGTGACTCAGCCAAAAAACTAGTGAAAAGGGACTTAAAGCTAATTACCCTTAACTGATGTCAAAGGTCTTAGACACTTTAAGTCATTTTTGACAGATCGTTCTCGCTTCCACCCCTTAAAAAGAAACATTTCCCATGTCCTTATCAATTGATAATAAAAGTCACAATCGCTAATAAAAATAACATTCCAAGATTGATTTAGCACCCCAATTATTTCGTGTTTTACAAATACATTTGCATCTCACACAAGGTATCTTAGATCTCTTGTTGCGTTACCGTTTTTGTAGAATAAAATCACTTAAGTTGCAGTAGTGAATGTCGGCAGTTTATCAAACACGAAGTTCCGTCTAGAACTAAACGAGCTTACTTGCCCGTACACACCGATATCAAATTGATTAGTCTATCAATCTCTCTCGCCTTCTCATTTATCTTTAGTTCTTAATTTCTTCAAATATGCCTTTTCCCAACGGTTTATAGATATTCATTCACGTATTCATTCCTTCAGTCACTCACTCACTCATTTACCCATTCATTCATTCGGAGATTTTCTTAAAAAGGCATATCAAAAAAAAAAATTGTGGGAAAATAGGCTCGTTTAGATCTGGATGAAGTTCGTATTTGTACATTAGCTATGTATGAAATTTCGCTCGCACCATGAACTTATTGATCGCATAGCTGAAAGCGAACACAGCAGAATCGAAGATTCTCGCATATTCGAATATTCCTGAAAAGAAAACATGAAGACATGCTTCTTAAAAAGAAGAGTACTTTTAAGGTAAAAAAAACTTCAAATAGGTCCAGAAACCTAATCCAAATGTACAAATAAAGTTTATTTAAAGATTAATTTATTATCAGTATATATTAATCTACTTTATTCCTTCTTTACTGAGCTAAGTTTGAGAGACCCGCCACAGTAGTAGCGATACAATTTGTGACACAGCATTTAAGGGTTGATATTGAAATTTATTTGAGTGAGAAATTTTTCCCTAAAGCAAGATTCCCTTTACTTCATACCATGAGGTATGAATGAATGCTTTAGCAATAAATTCGCAAACTAAGTACCTACAAAAGTTTTTAAATTAAGTAGCACTACATTTGTTTTAATTTTCATAATGCATGTGGTATGTGGATTCAAATGTATTAAACATATCTAGTAGACGTCTTTAACTTTTAATGAGAGCATGTTTACAGTATTTGAAGCATAACTTTTTTCTATTAGAAATACAGATAAATGAATTTCTAAGTTTGTAATTAAAATTGCAAAACAGTGAATTTTATTCCTCACATTTATTCTTTTATACTACCTCAAATATTCTTTTATACTACCCTATACAAATAGAAAGTATTAAAGTAAAAATTGCTCTTTTAAAATTAGATATACAAACAAGAATAAAATGTGCTTAAGGAAAAATGAATATTCCAGCAGGAGAAAGAAACTTATTAAGATTTTGAGCCGAGAAAAGAGTTTTTTTTTTACTTCTTTAAATGCCTTTTTCATATAATGTCTGTTTTAATTACATTTTATCGATGTGTCCGTAATTGAAGTGTCATTAAAATCGTGTTTGGTAGCATTTGCTTGGTAGTTTGCGGTGCACAAATAGTTTAAAGAACGAGATGATGAAAAAAAAAAGTTTTCTAAATGCGTTATAAATAAATATTGCACGGATCGATTTATTTTTTAAAGTTTTGATAACGAACTATTAAATAAAATATGTATTTTGCATTATGTAGAAAAAAACTTAATTAAGAAGGGGAACAAATAAAGAAGAAACTCCCTATGTTACTAATATATAAAATGAAATGAGTTAATGGCTGTTCTATGAGAACATTTTGTTTGTTTGTTTCTTTACGACCATTTCAGGTCACATAATTATTCGAGTTTATTTGCTATTCTCAAGGATATGCCTCAAACTCTCGTCTAATATGACATATAGAACAAGACAGCACAAAAGATTTTAATATACAAAGAAGTAAATACACCCAGGGGAAAGTGGGAATCGAACCCACGCATCTTTCACTCCCCGCAGGGAAGCACCGGAACCAGTCGATTAGACCGCTCAGCCACTGCGCCCCCACGAGAGCATGTTTTGAATGCAAAATAAAATGTCAATTTATTTATTAAACACCATAGAGTAAAACAAAGTATATTTTTAAAACACAGGGGGGCTACCGCCCCCTGTTCACTTCCGCTCGCCCATTACAAGATACCTTATTCCAGGTTAGTTTTATAGCTACAGTAGAAAGAATCGGTGCTCTTTCAAAAATGATGTGCTATATAGTATGCAACGTTTCGGTATTATATATATATATGTTGTACAGTTGTAAAAACGGGTGGGCCGAACAGGATCCCCCCTTTCCCATAAAGCCATCGAAAATCTGGTACCTGGTCCATAATATATTGCCGCATTTTCAATCGCCAGCATGTGAACCGGTGGCTGTGAGGTAGCGACGCCGCCTCCGGAGTTCTAGGTGCCTAGTTCTATTCCCGCTGGTCGCGGGCTGCGGTTCTTAATTTAATTTAATTCTCTTTCTAACAGTTTCCAGAATGTTCTAATTTATGTAAATTTAATTGATTTGAATAGTTCTAGAATGTTCTGTTCATATATATAAGTTGCTGTTCTCCGGTTGGAAAACAGTCGTGTACGATCCAATGGATCGAACGAGTGTTGTCCAATAAATTATCTTAAATAAGTTACGCCTGGTCCTTTGAGTTCTACGTGACATTTGGTGGAGGCGCCGGGTAGATTGCGTTCTCTTAAAACATATCTAAATTACTTCCAAATTAACTTAAATGAATAAATAATTAAAATGGAATGTGGAAAATGCACCAATCCTGTTATCGACGAGGACTGCATTGTTTGTTCAGCTTGTGGAAAGCAGTTCCATTTCTTCGGTACGTCGCTCACAGAAGTCAACTTCAGGAAATTGTCGAAAGCAAATAAAGCGAAATGGAGGTGCCAAACTTGTAAGGAAGGTGGCCAAGATACATTAGAAGGGACTCCCGCTAAGCAAAACGACCTTGCTTTGTAAAACTTGCTTAATTTACCTAATCAAGTCGGAAAAATCTTCACTCCCGCGGCACAACTTATTCGGCAGCAACGAAATCCGACAACTTTTTCTGGTGATAGCGGCCAAGATCCAGAAAAATGGTTAAAGGAATTCAAAAGGGTAGCTTACTTCAATGGATGGGACGAAATGATGTGTCTGGTGAGCACATATTTTTTTCTGACTGGCACGGCTAAATTATGGTTTGAGAACAACGAGGACCAATTCACTACTTGGGAGAGTGTTGAAAAAGGTCTCTGTAGTGCATTTGGTGAGGAAACTAAACTCCGCAAGCAAGCAGAAGAAAGATTAAAACACCGAGCTCAAAAGGTGGGCGAAGCAACCCAATCTTACACACAAGACATTTTGGCTCTGTGTTTGAGGGTAGACCCTAAAATGGGGGAAGACGAAAAAAATAGGGCATTTGATGAAAGGAGTTGCAGAAAAAACCTACCAAGCACTTCTTACAAAGGAGCTTAAGACAGCAAATGATTTCATTCAGTGGTGCCTGAAGATAGAAGCAAGTCATCAGAAACGCATTACTCCTAAGCAATACACTAGATTGCCAAATGTTATGGGCGTGTCTGTTTTGGACGAACAAACAGATCTCGAGACTCTTATTCGAAGCATTGTTAGGGAAGAGATAGAAAAGTGCCCAAGTCCGGCAGTTGTGCACATGGAGCAACCCCGAAATCTAGAAACATTCATCAGAGAAGAAGTGGCGCTCAGTCCAGCACTAAAGCATCTTGTACCACGTCCTGGTTTCGAAGCAATCCCGGAAACGCCTGCTTTGAACTATGCAGCAGCTATTCAAGAGCAAACTAGATTCTCTCCAACTCCCCGTTCTTCAGATGCCGCGTCTTATGATGTTCCCCGACGAAAGACTGATGTGTGGAGAACTAATGACAATAAGCCTGTGTGTTTTCACTGTGGACGACCTGAACACGTTGTCTGTTATTGTCATGAGCGGCGACAAGCCTTTATGACCATCGTGACAACAGACCAACTACAGCCGAACGTGGACGACGACCATACTTTTCCGACTACCAAAGCAACCGAGCAGTAGTAGATGACCAAGAGCGACGACCATACAATTCTAAAGAATTTCGCCTTCCTATGAACGCACGTAGTCCATCGTCGTATTCAAGAAGCCGCTCCCCCTCAAGACGCAATAGATCCTTGTCACCATTTCCGAGGAATAGCCGAACCCCAAGACGCAATGAGGAAAACTAAATTGTGCTCCATCAAAGGGAGGGGAGGTCGCTTTTGGCAAAAATCCTCCAAGGCCGAATGTTGCCAAGATGTCGGGCAACCATGTAGACGTCATCCTCGACGACCAGTGTGTACGTGCCTTCGCGGACTCTGGGGCTTCGTTTTCTGTAGTTTCTGATTCATACCGACGTCAGATGGGAAAGACGATGTTTAGGGACGAAAAAAACGTTATATTGAAAGTCGCTGATGGAAAGTTCGTTCAGCTAGTCGGGAGATGTATCTTTAGACTCAGTGTAAATGGCCGAATACATCCTTTTGAGTTCATCGTACTACCGGAATGCAGCCATGACGTCATCTTGGGATGGAACTTCTTGCAGGCGTCAGGGGAGCTCTCATAGACTGTAGTAGGTCGGAACTTACTCTTGACAACGTTGAAAATGTTCCAGAGGAGGAACTTTCGAAACCTTTGCGTCTGTGTTCTGTGGAGGACTACGAAATACCGGCCTACTCTATAATGAAAATTGCAGTAAAGAATCCCTGTAGAGAGGGCACTTTGGACGTGATTATCAACGGATCCCAACTGTTAGCTTCCAAGAAAGAAATGTTCATGCCTGCGACACTTGTCACTTTGAGATGCGGAGAAACCGAAGTATGGGTCGTCAACGGCCAGTCCACAGCAAAATTTGTACCTCAAGGTATGTGCACTGCATTTGCAGAACCATTCTATCTCGACAGCATAGCAGTAATTTCGGAAGCGTCATCGACTGCTAATCAATTGGCCAACGGCAAACATTCTATTGAATTCTCGCAGATGATTGCGCCTGACCTTATTGCTGATAAGAAGCGAAAACTTGTAGCCGTGCTTCAAGAGTATTCAGGAGCATTTGAGAAGCGGAAGAAACTGGAATGTCCACGAATCACTGTGAAACATCGAATTAATACAGGTGATCAACTGCTGCTGAGCCAAAGAGCGTATCGCATGACTCCAACCGAACGTCGAGCAATTCATGATGAAGTGGAGAAAATGCTAGAACGTGGAGTTATACGGCCTTCGGAGAGTCCATGGTCTTCCCCTGTAGTCTTAGTGCTAAAATAAGATAAGAATTAGCGGTTTTGTGTGGACTACAGACGACCCAACAAAGAAACTAAGAAAGATGTGTACCCCCTTCCTTGCATCGACGATATACTTGATTGTATGCAAGGATCAAAGTTCTTTTCCTCCATGGATTTATCCTCAGGATATTGGCAAATTGAAGTTAACGAAGCAGACCGAGAGAGGACAGCATTCATAACCCCGGAAGGCTTATACGAATTCAACGTCATGCCTTTCGGACTGTGCAATGCGCCGGCTACATTCGAAAGGATGATGGACAATTTGTTACGCCACCTAAAGTTGACAATGTGCCTTTGTTATCTTGATGACATTATTGTTTTGTCCCAAACCTTCCAAGACCACCTTCAGCGCTTGAAAACTGTTCTGCAATGCATACAGGAAGCGGGACTCGTTTTAAATACCAAAAAGTGCGTTTTTGGTTCCCGGCAGATAACCATTCTTGGACATGTCGTGTGGAAGATGGTATAAGACCTGATACAGAAAAAGTGAGAGCAGTTAAGAATTTTCCCGTTCCCAAGAACATACATGATGTAAGAAGTTTCTTAGGTTTATGCTCCTACTATCGTCGATTTATTCAGGGATTTTCTAGCAGAGCTCAACCTCTCCAAGAACTTCTAAAAAACGATTCAAAATTTGTCTGGGGCTTGGACCAAATAGAACCTTTCGGAAATCTGAAGACCGCTCTTATTTCTGGCCCCATACTCGCATTATTTAAGGAAACGGCTCCTACTGAAATACATGCCGACGCCAGCGGCTACGGACTGGGAGCAGTTTTAGTCCATATCCAGGAGGAAAAGGAAAGAGTGATTTCTTATGCATCAAGAACCCTCACAAAGACTGAGAAGAATTACTCTACAACTGAACGCGAATGCCTTGCTGCCGTATGGGCTATTACTAAGTTTCGCCCATACCTCTATGGAAGATCCTTTAAGGTTGTAACCGACCATCACTCCCTCTGCTGGCTCACTGAACTCAAAGATCCGGCGGTGAAACTTGCTAGATGGGCTCCACGCCTTCAGGAGTATGAATTCGAAATTACTTATAAGAGTGGAAAGAAGCACAAGGATGCCGACAGTCTTTCAAGAAACCCCGTGACGACGAATCACTAGCCTCTGAGAGAGTTAATGCCCTAGCTGCCTTTTCAGATATTGCCGTCGAACAAAGGAAAGATCCGGAGCTATCTCAAGTAATTGATATCCATGAGAAGGGGGAGCCGGTGACAAAGCACTTTAACCTGATAGATGGAGTTCTTTGCAAGAAGAATTTTGATCCGTTCGGAAGAAAATGGTTACCTATTATCCCCAAACACCTCCGTCTTGAAATTTTGCAACATTTCCATGACGCCCCAACGGCTGGGCATCTAGGCTTTGCAAGAACGTACGACAGAATCCAGAAGCGATTCTTTTGGCCTGGACTCTATAGAAGCGTACGTCGCTACATTTTACACTGCCGAGAATGTCAAAGAAGGAAATCGGTGCCTCAGAAACCACCCGGTTTCCTCGTACCAATTCCACCAGTGACCGTGCCATTTCAGCGAGTCGGCATTGATCTTCTAGGAAGGTTTCCTAAAACCATTAAAGGAAATAAATGGATTATCGTGTGTACAGATTATCTATCTCGTTTTGCAGTGACAAAAGCTCTACCAATAGCCGAAGCTCCGGAAGTGGCTAAATTTATTACTGAAGAAATTCTGTTGAAACACAGAGCACCTCGAGTGATTACACTGTGCAACAAATTGGAACTTTTTTTTTGTCCTTTAGATGAAACTATGTGATTCTATATAAACAAAAGGTACTTGATTCAAATATCCAAACCAAAATGGTCCATCACGTACCATTTTTGCTGTAGACCCACTTCTCATATTTACGCACTTTGGTTATAGAAGAATGTAACTGAGGCTTACTTATTAAAAACACAAACACTAAAATGATTTTTTTTAGCCGTTTCATCTTGTGGGCATCTGTTGGTGTGCCCTAATAACAGATTAGCAGTATTCAATTCGTATACTTCCATTCTATCGACCGCTGAAACGCTTTTTAAGCACAGACATGTCCTGATATAATCTTTCCCCATGATCATCATTAATTGCACAAAATTTTGAGCAAAGTCCATATGGGATTCCAAAAAGTGTAGTTTTCATGAAATATAGCAACCAAATAATACAAAAGCATTTTATCATGTCACCAACAAGATTTTTCATAGTTTTACGCTTTCTCATTTCCAAGGAAACGTGAGCACATTGATTTAAAGGCCAGCCAGGCGGATATTTCGGCTTCTGACTGCTTGTTTTCATACTTTTCATCATGAAAAGACTTCCTTAGGCTGTGGGCGAATGAAAATACTTTCTTTTACTTTTGCCTCACTTAAATTTTCAAATTTGTTCCTGAGATGCAAGAAAGCCACTTCTTCTCTGTCCAGAGCTTTTACAAATATTTCGATAAACCAAGTTTAATGTGCAATTGTGGAAAAAAGGCACATTGTAGATTTACAAGTGGCTCATTTGATATGTTTTTGCCACTCATAATTTTGAAATTTCCTTTGTGTTTGCAGAATATGCTACAGGAATGATGATTATTAAAATTTAATTAATTTGCATGATTTGAAAATATATTTCAATATGTCTAATAAGCAACATATTAGGTTAACAAGTTCTCTTAAATATTGAAGAGAAATACACACTACATTCTAAAAGATGTTTTAAAATACAACTTCACATGTAATCGCGGGTTGGCCGTGAAGTGCTGATGTGTATTACACTAAATCCGTGACATTTCCAGAGTGCATTGTTTATAACGTACAATATTTTTCATTACGCTTTACGTTTTGCGTAAACCAGTGTGAAACTAATGTTAGGTACATGTGGTCCGGGAGAAAAGGAAAAAAAACACTTCCAGTTTTTTTTTAAATTATTTGCTCCTAGTTTCAAATTAACATATTGCATTTAATATTCGTACAATATTAAATGCAATATTCGTACATGCAACTCAGCCAGCGGTTATTTTTTACACTTAAAAAATGGATTTTTTGCTACCATTTTGAAAAGTCATTGTACTTCATTTCTGTAGTTAATTAAAAAGATTTGACAACTTAATGAAACTTCATAAGTATTGCGTCTGAAAAAATTCAATTTATTTTAAGAAATAAAGCATTCTCCCTCTTTTCTATTTATAGCACTTCAAGCTTATGGACTCCGTTTTTTTTTACTGTTGTAAGATTCTAAATAATATTTTTTCTTACAAAAAAAAAAAATATGTTAATTAATATTTATCTTGAATAAATATTGTTTTAAACGTTACCGGGAATTAATTTGATTATGCTTTTATATCGAAATATATAGTATAATTAAGCGTATTATAAGCGTGTTGAAAAGTGTATGTATTGTAATAAAAAATATTTTTTCTTTTTTTTTCCATCAGGTAAAAACCCATTTCTTATTTTCTCATCAAATGTATTATTTTACTAACGTTGAAAATGTATAGTTAAAGTTAAATAACTTGTTTCTCTACTTTAGCGCTTTTAAAGTTAAAAAAAAATATTGCAAACCGTATGAAAAAGTCTAGAAATGCATTATTAAAATATTTTTTGCAAACTAAAAAATTAACCATAAAAACGTATAAGTGATTTTAGTTAGCGGCACTGACAATAACAACTGTTGTTACTTTTAAATAATGCTACTTTTTGTTACTTAACAAACAACAATTGATTGTTACTTTTTCAAAAGAAATAATTTATTCTATCTTTTGTAATTACAGACTATTTTTATACAAAACGTTTTAAAACTAGTTTTTCTTTATTATTATTTTTTTTTTTGTTGAGGTCATTTAACGTGATCTTGCACAAAAATATGTTAATATCTCAGCTCGTCAAATATATTTTGACTGCCTTTACCGATTATGAGATGATGTAATCTAGGAATTCTTGACCGGTCGCATGCGGCCTGTCTGTCCTCTGCAACTTTACTGTTTTTGATTGAACAATAACGATCGGATTAAACAATCCAAACATGAGGCTAAAGTAAAACGCTCCACGTAAAAAATACTGTGACCAATATTCTTTTTAATTTTTATAATTATAAATTAAATAATTTCTCAAACTACCATAACCATTTAATCATAACAGTGTAGTGATAAAGAAAGTAATTAAATAATTTATTTAAAAAAAAAACACTGAGCGTAATAAACACGTTGAGTCTTTTCGATTCATGACTTCTATTTAGCAGTTCAGTTATTGTATTAAGCACGAATACATGCTTAATAAATTATACAATATCTCCTTCCAAGAAATTTGTATGATTAGCGTGTATGTCATGACCATGGGTATGGGGTTAAAAGCCCAGGGTACTTATGAAGCCCTGTACCAATTAATTTTGCATGTTCAATCCATGTTCTGTTTTATTACGTAATAATAACACTAATAATATACGCTAATATGAAAATGTTTTGAAGTGTTCAAAATTGAACAGAAATTGTCGAAAATATCTCTCCGAGAGATCCTTCCGTTAAGTTGTCTGAAGAAAATTCTATCTTATCTCCAGGGCTTATAGACTTTCCTCAATAATATTCCAAAGGCGGAAAAAAAATCAAGCCTAACCATTCCCTGAAAATTTATTAGGGTACCAGACACAGCGACAGACACCCCCCCCCCCCCAATCTAACAACTTTACTTTCAAATGTTTTACTTTTTAATCTTTATTTAACTTTTTAACATACTTGTAACTTTTTTATATTTTTAACGATATTTTTACGATATATTAGGCATCATTTCATTTTTTTTTCTATTATCTTGTTTTTCCTTTTATGGGAAGTAGGCTAATAAAAACGACGCTGTGACATACATTTTCAGAGAAGAACTTACGAATTCAAATAGGTATGTGCTCCTGTGGCATACAACTACTTGAAATCGTCGGTGCGCTCACACCGCCCCTTCTCCCCAAAAATTAAAGTGGGCCATATCTCCGGCCGCGCAATCTTACCAAGTTTTACCTTAACCATTTTTCTTACCAAGTTCATAAAGCACGCGACTGTTTAAAAAGTTGAGGACGGCGTGTACCACCGGTGGCTCACCTGCAAATAGTTTATCTGGCAGCGTGTACCCCTGGTGTTTCACATACGAATGGTTCATCTGGCGGCGTGTACCACTGGTAGCTTATAACAGCTATAGTCTTATAACACAGTTTTGTTAAATGAAAAAAAAAACTTCATGTGTTTAAAAAAAACTTTTTTACTGAAAAATTGAAAAGCCTATTTCTACAGGTAGCAAAAATCTGAGCCAAGCAACACACTGTTAAAAATGTCCGTAAGAAAATAGTAAAATAACTATTTATTTTATTGTTATTTTACCATATTTATTACAACAGTTGAATAACCATTAAAAAGTTGGTACTCAAACCGCTGATTGCAAAAAAAAAAAATCGTTTATTCTATGTTTATCCTAAAGAACATTAAACTAACCGTAATTTTCAAGCGCTCAATACGAATCGGGCGCCCATCTTGGTTGCGAAACCTTACCGGTCGTACGTTGTTTTAAAACAGGAATACGTATTTATCAGTTAAAATCTGCATGTGTATATAAAAAAAGAAGAAAAAAAAAGTGGCTTAAGCAGTGGTTACTAAAGAGAAACACATACACACGTAAACCAAAAATTGGTGACATCGGATTGCCGAACTGTTTGCAAATGAGCGAACCCATAATTTGCGCTGCTGAAGCTTGTTTGTATTTTAATTTTTGCAGCAAATAAAATGATTTTCGTCAATATACAGTAAATTTAGACTAAAAATGACTTTTGATCCAATAAAAAACTGAAATCTCAATTTTAAGGCAGTTTGCCTGCTGGAAAAGAAGATTTATTGATAAACAAACGGCCGCTTCACGTGGTGTAGATGGCCGAATGGCTAGAGAGCAAGGTTGGTATACCGTACACCCGGGTTCTATTCCTGCAAGCTTCGTTTACGGTTTCTACGCCTCGAAGATTCTACGCCTCGAAATGGTTCAAAAATGGTAAATATTTTGTTTTGAAACCCTTTTTAAATGGTTATAAAACCATAAACTTTTGTATTTACGGCTTTTTAACCAAGTTGATTGGAAATGGTTAGGTCCCGTAAAGATAGAAAAATGTTCCAAACCGTAAATTTAACGGTGAATTAGATGGACAGACTGCTGCCGGTCATTTAACCGTAATTTCACGATGAAATTTCTAACAGCGCAGAGCTTGGATATATGTGTTAAAGTGTAATCTCAAAAGTCATAGCTAGTATATATAGCTAAATTACGAACAGCTGAAACCGATTAAATATGTAACTAAGGAATTAATCGCATAGAGATTTATTCCGAATTTCATCCAAAGTATTTAATGCATTTCACCGAACTGCAGATATGGCTCATAAACTTGCATCGTGGGCTGTTTTGTCCAATTAACTGTATGGTAAAGAGCATCAATTAATTTCATCAATGTCATTTATACGCAGTTTAAATATAAAACCTCGTAAAACATTCTTATCTCTTTTAATGGGTTTGTGTATTTTCTATGTGCATTTAACAAAAAATAAATAAATAAATGGAAAAAAGTCAAGAAAATATATATTTTGGTTATAAAAAATGGTTATGTTTAGATTAATGCTAATGCGCAATTAAGAAAAGCTCGTGAGAATAAATGAGTGTTTTCTTAACCTGAAAAATACTCATATTATCTTTATGTAAAATGTAAGTATTTGAAAAAATGGACTCAAGTAAGTATTTATTCAAAAGTTTTCACCGCCATTTCAAACAAAAAATTGTCTCAGTCTACGAATAAATTACAACTGGTTATTAAAAACTACTAACAAAACAATATATAAATTTCTTTAATTTTCGTAGCACAAATTTCTTGCTCATAAAAATGAAACATTTTAGTGGTGTCGGAGTGAGTGATAAAGACATAAGGACTTCTAAGCAGAGGAATTTAATTGCATGATGACAAAAATCTCTATCAGGGTTGCTTTGTCATGTTGCCATACATAAAGGCTACATTTTCTTGACATATGTAAACATTATTCGACATTGTATGTATTTTTTTAATAAAAAACCATACATGAAATAAGGACACGTTAAAAGAATTTTGCCTCTGCTGAGAATAATTGAATAATGTCATTATTAGTATGTTTTTTACTATTTTTTTTCTTCTTCAATTTTAGCTCTTTTTACGCCTAAAAATAATTTTCAACTAATATACTTTTTTAAAAGTACAGGTATATAAGCATTAATATTAATCGTTGAAATTAACGATTTCATTACCGATTATAATACGCATTAATTCTAACTTAAAATTTATATTGTTGATTTTCATGGTAAGCATAATTCCCAGCTGATCCTACTTTCTATCAATCTCTCACTAAAAGTGAAACGAGAGCAATAGCAATAAACCATCACTTTTTAGACTTCCAATATTCGACTATTTGTAGAAATATTCCCGAAGGAGCACTTTATGAACAGTTATCGTAACATTCGTTTTTCGGAACAGCATCGTTATCATTTCTTGTTAGGAGATGTGCTCATGGACTTTAATGAGAAACAAACATGTTTGATCATTAACGTACAACATCTTTAAGAAGTTATCTTGGATATGTATGCTATAGTAATATGGATTACTTATTTCGTTCCTTCTTTTTTTCTTTTTTGATTTAGAAATGAGTTTGTAAAGTTTTTTCCTAAGTACTGTATAAATTCGTACCTGTGTCTTATGATATTTCATTTTTACTATTTTCCTTTAACATTTTGAACCATTTTTAAAGTATATTAGAAGTTGGAAAACTTATAACAGGCATACAATTTTATTTTTCTTAAATAGAGTCGGTTCAAATTTTCTTTTGAAAAGAAGTTTTATTTCCTAAAGTTGATGGTGACATTACTCTCTAAAACAACGCATAATAATGTTTCCAGAACAACTTACTAGAAACATTACATCTTTGGTCTATTATTTCCAGTCAGAAATATATTTATTTGAGACTTGATTAATTGCGCTATTAACAACATTTTCACTATTGTATATATATATATATATATAATAAAAGCACAGAACCAGCACTGTTAGAATCCTTTGTTACGACTTTAGAAATCCGCCGTTATTATTGACTCAAATAATTTTATTCAACGATATTAAAATTAGATACTGGTAAATAATATTTTCTCGTGTTCCGCTTGCTGATTATGATATTAAAATGCATGTTTTTTCTGAAGTTGCTCTAGAAAATCTTACTTATATAAAAGTTACATATTTTAAAAATAAATATAGTAATCACATTTTGTCAAAACTCTAGCTGAACTTATGTAGCAGCAAATAAAATTTTAAATAGCGCTTCTAAGTAACAATTAAAAAAACGAAAGAAAGCAATGCAAGCAATCATTATGTTCAAATATAGTGAAGATCCAAACATTTTTTATGAGAAGGACTTGAGGGAAAAAGCAACATTCCGATACAAAGTTCACCGATCGAATATCCAATACTCTTCTTTTCAAGCACCGTGTCGATGACTTTACGAGACCATCAAGTATCTGGAAAAACTAGTTTCGATTCTATGGTTAGACAAAGTTTTCTCTTTTTATAGATGTTTTGACGGAAACTACGCTTTAAGATCGACCCATAAATATTTGTACTTTTGGAACGTTATGAACTAGAATGGAAATTGAAATTGCATTTCTTTTATAACGTCATGCAATAAGCAATAAAAATGAACAAAAACATTTCTAGATAATAATAATGTCATTTCTAGAACAATAATTGGCATGACGTGCTAACTTACACCACTTATGATGCATAATATGCAAAAAATAATGACTAATATTTTTAATTTTTTAGTTTAAGAAAAGGGTTAAGGTTAAGAAAGGGCCGCAAAACAACTCGGCAGTTAGTACAAAACTAATAAGTGAGGTAAAATGAGTGGGGGTGTGAGAGGCGATTACGGGTTGATTACTTTGCCAAATAAAAGAAAATAAAACTTTAATACTCACACTAATGAGGAATAATACACAATGGAAATTGAACAACAATGGAAAACCCACACTAATATTAACGCGTAAAATATAAACGAAGTTTGAAAAAAAAAAAAAACTAATATTTTCTGTGTTTAAAATGTCGCAAAATTGTCATTTATTTTGCGTTTTTGAAATTAATATGCAACGTTATTCTATATGGCTGCATTTATTATTGGCTTATTTTATTTTTATTTTTTTGGTTTGTACTACAAAGATTAAATAAGGTAAGTAACCATGAGGTAAATCTTACTTGCAAAAGCCTACGTACTACTGCTTATCACACTTTACAAAAGCTTTAGTTAGATCCATCTTAACGTTAAAGGTTTTCTTTGAAAACCTTTACGTGTAAGAATCTTAATGTTTTGAAAACCTTTGAAAACGTTAACCATAAATTGACGTTTCCCTTAAACGTTAACTATACTAACCGTTAATTCCCCATATTTTTTTAAACTGTCATAAAAAAACACTGATCAACAGTGGTTCGCTTACAACCAATTTACTATTTTTATTTCTAATTAATATTGTATTTAAATACCTTCAAGTAAAACAGTTCCCCCACGTCACATTTTTGTGTAACAAAAATCGTAGCTTTCTACTTTTTTTCCAGATTTTTGCGTCGCATGTGACAACCTTGTCCCTTCTGGTACCCTGCAATCCCGACGTATCCAGTTATTTCTGTCATACCATCATGTAAACATTCTTTGTTGAATATAGTTGTGTGTTTTTGCATTATAGTTCATGTTGAAAGTGTAAAATGTTGAGCGTAGACGTTGCGAAACTATCCCAGATACGTTTTGTTACATTTGTGGACGGTTTTAAAATCTCAAGGTAAAAGAAGTGAATAAGGCCTGTTTCTTGTACTCCGGGTGCCAACATGGTGACCAAGATAGAAGTTTAGCTCCTCACGTATATTGCGTGAGTTGCAATGTGGTTCTTGCTCAATGGATAAAAGGCAAAAAATAGCTCTTTACCACTTGATGTCCCAATGGTGTGGCGAGAACATTCAAATCATTTTACTTATTGTTACTTTTGTTTCACAAACGCAGAAGGATATTCCAAAACTCAAATGCATAAAACTGAGTATCCGAATGTCCCATCTGCAGTCCGTCCGGTTCTCATGGCAAAAACTTACCGGTACCAACTGCATCACTGAATTAGACAGATACCAACATTAAAGAGATGAGTGACATTGAAGACACATCTGAAACAGATGTTGCTGAATATACTTGTGACCCAAACAGTGAACTTCATTTTTTTCGTCCAAATGAACTGAATGATTTGGTGCGCGAACCAGTTGCCTATTTAGTTTCGATGAAAGAAACGTCATGCAATCTTGAACCCGCGCCAATATTTGCGCGACTAGCCCCGCAAGATTAAAACCCTGCAGAATCGGAATTTAGGAAGTAAAAGAATTCATAACGAGAAATACATTGGTATATAAGAAACCAATCAAAGAGTGTGTCTTTGTTTATGTATGTTTTTCCACTAACTACATCTTTTGACTAGAGTTCTTGTAATTTTAATCGATTTTAAATAGTCAAATCATTAAAAATATCGGTTCCATTGTAGTTTTGAACATATGCAAGTAATTATGAACATGATCAATCAAGGTTAGAAGCATATAACAATAATTTATCTTATTTCTTATGTACTTATATGTGTCTTAATGAATCATAGGAAACTATTTTCATCTATATAAGTGTATGAAGACATCTTTTTAACCGACTTCACAAAGGAAGGAGGTTATACATTCGTATTGTATATATGTAGTTTTTTTTTTGTTTGTTTGTTTGTCCACTCAGTGCTTCTCACCATATGAACCGATTTTCATGATTTTTTTTAAAATCAATCAGGGGTGGTTTCCCATAGGTCCCGTCCCTTCTTTTGACCCTGTTCAATAGTTAGAAAAAAAGTTACGGGCAAAAGATAGTCATTTCTTTGTTTTCTTATCCATAACTTTTGACTAAATGAATCGAGTTTGATGATATTTTCTTTGATCGATAGAGGGTCATCTAACTCAAATGTTGCACATCAATTTGTCTACATTTGTTTTTTAGAAAACACGTTACGAATGAAAAATAAGTATTTTTTATTTTAATTAGAAAGGCTTGGCTTGATTTTTCTTTGTTGGAAAACTATTAATAAATATAAAAGTCATTGTTTAAAAAGTGTTTGCTGCATTGTGCCATAATATTAAAAGCAATTACAGCAAGAGTTTGACTGAGGCTTCTCTGAGGCAAAAATTAAATCCAATTAGATTTTCTTGCTAAAATCGGTTTCAAAGTCAAATATATCATACAAGTGATTAGTTTTTAGTGTCATTCATTCAAAGAAGGTTTGCCCTTTGACATGGATTTTTTAAAAATCGAGTATTTATATAAAAAATGTATTTACACTAAAAAGAATAAAATAAAATAATTTTTATAAAAAAAATAGAACCGACTTCAAATTATAAATTGCGCTAAAAAGTGAAAAATAAATTAATTCTTAAAACAACATCGATGTGACTTTTAAACATAGTTTTAGAAGTCGGTGCAAAATTATGAGTTTATTTACTAATACACCATTTGCTACTTCCTATTTTAACTGTTGCTAATTCTGCGAAAATATATATATTTGTAATTAGATTCATGATTACAAAAGATTTTATCTATCCTGATTTTTGCACCGACTTCTAAAACTATGTTTAAAAGTCGCATCGATGTTGTTTTCCAGAATTAATTTATTTTTCACTTTTTAGTCGGTTAATTTTTAAAAAAAAAATTATTTTATTATTACATAAATATATCCTTTTACTCAGGTGAATGCAAAGCCGTACCTAGGTTTTCCTCTGAGAAAAAATTTTCTTAAAAAAACTTACACATTCCTCATGTTACTTCTGAACGTATTATGATATAATGATAGCAAATACATCAACAACGAAGCCCTAAATTTCTTTGATAGAAACATATTTTTTTTTCGCCCTTAGTATACTATTTCCAACTACTAATACATTGATTGTTTTCAAGCGATTTTATATCTTTGAATGTTAAACATGTAACTCGCGTTATCATGTAACTCCAAACTTAAAAATAAATGAATAAATACATAAAGAAAAATAATTTGGATAGGTTTTATCAAATTATCATCAAGTAAATCTACACTGGTCCTTGTTCATTTGTTTTTGTTGTTCCCAAAAAATATGTTTTTTTAGTATATTTTATTTCTTTCATACTGTTAAAATTGATGTCTTGAAGTTTGGGGTAAATTTTAAACTATTTTTAAACGTGTAAGGTACTTGTACCCATTATGGACAGTACTCTCAATATGGACACCCCTAATATCTTTAAAAGTAACAAGTTTTATAGAGAAATAGCACCACATGTACGTGAAGAAAAGCAGTTGAAAAGATAATTTAGCCAGGAAAGTGAAAAAAAGCGCGTCGATCGCCATTTTGAAGGAAACTTGTTTTTTCGTGGTGTGATGATCTTAATTACTGGTAAGTTTAAATTCGTATTAGATATGGTAACATTTCTTTAAATATTAACAAGAAGTTCCGTCTAGAACTATACGAGCCTACTTTCCCGTATACACCAAATTCAAATTTATAATCTAGCTATCTCTTTATCTCTCTTTCTTATTTATCTTTAGTTCTAATTATTGAAAATATACCTTTTTCAACGGATAATACATATTCATTCACTCACTCATTCATTCTTTCATTTATTCAGCCATGCATTTATTCATTCATTCGTTACCTCATTCAAATGTTTATTCATTCATTTACGCATTCATGTATTTATTCACTCATTTATTTATTTATATTTTCATTTATTCAATAATTTATTCATTCATACTTTTCCTCATTCATTTATTCATTGATTTATTCTTTCACTCTTTCATTTATTCATTCATTCATTATTTCACTCATTGAGTCACTGAGAAATATCCTTGAAAATCCCGATCAAAAAATTTCATAGCAAAATAGGCTCGCAAGTTCTGGATAAACTTTCTATTTCTACATGTTCTACGTTTAAGAGCTTTCCGATAAAGTTTGTTCCAAGCAAATCGGTCCGTTAGATCAGGACTTATATAGGGTTGAAATTTCCCCGTAAGCTCTGTGTTAATTTTTTGAACTGTTCAAAAATGAACAAAAACTGTTCAAATCAATATTTCACGCCGAGAACTCCTTTCAATAAGCTTTCAATAAGCTTTCAATAGGAACTTGGCTCTTGTGCCCAGAGTTTACAGAATTTGCTTCAATTTTGTCCATAGGTGCTAATGTTAAAATTTTTTGAACTGTTCAAAATTGAACAAAAAATTGTTCAAATCAAAAAGTAAAATATAGAAATGAGATGTCCTTGCCAAGATCTTTCGAATGCAAAAAGAATTTTTCCAATGGGACAATTCGTTCAAAAGTTATTAGGGGGGGGGGGGACAGACCGACAGACAGACAGACCGACAGACACACTTTTTCCCCATCTCAATACCCTACTTTCAAATTTTTTATTTTTCAATCTTTATTTAATTACTTCACTTATTTTTGACTTTTCTTGATTGTTAACGATATTTTCACGATACATTAAGCCTTCTTTCATGCTTTATTATTATTTTTTTTTACTTTTACGGGAAAGTAGGCTAAAAAGTGAAAAATAAGTGAATTAATTAAATAAAGATTGAAAAATAACAAGAAGTTCCGTCTAGAACTATACGAGCCTACTTTCCCGTATACACCAAATTCAAATTTGTAATCTAGCTATCTCTTTCTCTCTCTTTCTTATTTATCTTTAGTTCTAATTATTGAAAATATACCTTTTTCAACGGATAATACATATTCATTCACTCACTCATTCATTCTTTCATTTATTCAGCCATGCATTTATTCATTCATTCGTTACCTCATTCAAGTGTTTATTCATTCATTTACGCAGTCATGTATTTATTCATTCATTTATTTATATTTTCATTTATTCAATAATTTATTCATTCATTCTTTTCCTCATTCATTTATTCATTGATTTATTCTTTCACTCTTTCATTGATTCATTCATTCATTATTTCACTCATTGAGTCACTGAGAAATATCCTTGAAAATCCCGATCAAAAAATTTCATATCAAAATAGGCTCGTAAGTTCTGGATAAACTTTCTATTTCTACATGTTCTACGTTATAAGAGCTTTCCGATAAAGTTTGTTCCAAGCAAATCGGTCCGTTAGATCAGGATTTATATAGGGTTGAAATTTCCCCGTAAGCTCAGTGTTAATTTTTTGAACTGTTCAAAAATGAACAAAAACTGTTCAAATCAATATTTCACGCCGAGATCTCCTTTCAATAAGCTTTCAATAGGAACTTGGCTCTTGTGCCCAGAGTTTACAGAATTTGCTTCAATTTTGTCCATAGGCGCTAATGTTAAAATTTTTTGAACTGTTCAAAATTGAACAAAAAATTGTTCAAAAATATAGAAATGAGATGTCCTCGCCGAGATCTTTCGAATGCAAAAAGAATTTTTCCAATCGGACAATTCGTTCAAAAGTTATTAGGGGGGGACAGACCGACAGACCGACAGACAGACCGACAGACCGACAGATCGACAGACAGACAGACAGACCGACAGACACACTTTTTCCCCATCTCAATACCCTACTTTCAAATTTTTTATTTTTCAATCTTTATTTAATTACTTCACTTATTTTTGACTTTTCTTGATTTTTAACGATATTTTCACGATACATTAAGCCTTCTTTCATGCTTTATTATTATTATTATTTTTTACTTTTACGGGAAAGTAGGCTAAAAACTGGAGTGTTTTAGAAAGCAGATAAAACATATTTGTGATTGCTATTGCATATTTTGCTTAAAAATGTTTTCTTTGTTTATTTATTACAAGATTTAGTAAAACTACGCCCGATTCCTAATATGGACTCCTTATGTCCAAATAAAAACTTCTTCATCATTGGCGCTAAGTCAGCCATGGACATCTCTGCCGCAGTTGATGCATGGCCGCACGTCTGCAACAGCATCAATACTTCATAAGAAGTAATACCAGCTCTCCTTTGTTGATGAAGTACAACAAGTGAATCTTCAGATTCACAAATTTGTAAAATATCTGTTTAATGTTATTTTGTTTTGCCAATTCATAATAAATTAATGTTTTTATGTATTTTTAATTGATGCTTTTGCAGACATGCGGTCATGCATCAAATGCGGCAGATATGTCCATGAGGACTGTGTGGGACTTACTGCCCATGGTGAAGTTTTTATTTGTCCATCGTGTGAGGACTGAGTAATAGCAGATGTTCAGTCTGCAGACAGATGCAATAAAGCTAAGCAAAAGCAACTATATTATTTCATAATGTTTTGTGGTAACTGAGGTGCTTTGCATGGCTCTTGGGAGAGCCACAACCGAATATCCCTCCCCCCTTCTAAAGTGCGTGTTAAGAAGATATTTCCCTTACCCCACTCCTGCCCCGCGATAGTGTAAGCTATATTTGTTCATCCCCTCTCCTCTAAAACCCCTTGGAAGAGTGTCTCTTCCATACACCATGTGTAGTAGGTTAATAAGGAGCCACTTGTCCCTAATATGGACATACATGTCCATAATAGAGACAGGTGGTTCCTTATATGGACACTTGTAATTTTTTTTTTGTTTTTATCATTTAAAATAAACCAGGATAATTACAAGGGCGCTAATTTTAATAATGATAGTCAATAGTCCAGGGATAGTGGTCATACATTTTTAGAGGCCTATGACGGGTACACGGGGGTGAAAAAAATACTTTTTCCCTTTAAACGTTGTACATATTGGGTACAGGTACCTTATTTATTTTTTAAATTTTTCTTTCAATTTCAATTCAAATTTTAATTCATGTGCAAACGTTGAGCACACGAATCTAATATTACTAAAAAAATGATAATTTATGTTTGTATTCACTGTAATGATAAACGTGATGTTAAGAAGGAGTTTTAATTCAAATTCTCATTTATTTATTTATTTATTTAGTTGAAAGATTCTTTTCTTAAGCTGGTTTCATCTTTTCTTTCGTAAAACATTAAATAAACAATTTGACAAAGTTCTGTACACTTATTCAACTCCTATAATATTAGAACAATAACTAACGTGGGCCACGTTATCCCGCATTCAGGGAAAATCGGCCTAACTAATTAGGTGTGAATCGTTGCTTCTAAATTAACACTTGTTTTTAATATTCCCATATTTTACAATAACTTATTCCAGATGGTACGTTGATAGTGTTAGCTATTTTTTTCCCTCAAGGTTCCCACCTTACCATTTTTTTCAAATTATAAAAGAAAAAAACGGACTAAATATCACCGGTCTAATCGAAAAGATCCACATTTTTTATCCAATAAGATTAGTTGATGTAAGCCGTTTAACGTTTTACAATGAAATAGTCGTTGTAATTCGTGTTCATTTTGCAGTTGAAAAACCTATTATGCAGCCAGAAAGAAACATTGCCATTAACTCGATCAGTGTAGCGGTGTAAAAACATCTGGTGTGTATAAGTGTAAAATGTACATGTGAATGAAAAATATTAGCGTGCAGTTAGAAATAAGTCCCTTTTTATTAATCCATCTCTTTTGTTGGAAATAATCCTAAGAACTTATAACAATCTTTAGTAAAACTTTAAGGGAATGCGTAGTTATCATCATTAGTAAATCTCAATTAGTAACGACGCCATTAAACGTTATTTATTCTGAAACCATTAGCGTAAAATTTAACTCTTGGTTAATTTGCAAAATATGCCTCCGGTTGAATTTTCTCATTAACTTTTGTGAACTCTACTTGAAAATTTTTCAAAGTCCTTCAAAAATATCAATTGTCGCTGTATTTTTATTAATATTGTAAACACACACACACACACACACACTATATATATATATATATATGTATTTTTATATATATAAATACATACATATGTATTTTTTACAAAAAACCCCTAACAAAAAAAACTTCTTTAATTACAAAGAATTTTTGACTTTAGTAGCCTTACGTATTTTCATCCTTACCTTTTCTTTTTCACAGTGATCAAGATTTTAATGTTTTAATTTGAATATTCTTGATAGTTCAATAAAAATCCACTATAGCTCTCTTGGTCCGTTCCTAGTTAAAATCGAAATACTCGTTCTCTTCAAGCCTTATTTTAATATGAGATAGAAAATATTAGGCAAAACGAGCTCCGGAAAAGATATATTTCGAATTCTTCTCATTATGTATGGTATTCCTTCTTTTTGTTTGATATAATTAATAATAACTGGTTTAGTTTACGAAAACGTCTGCTTTTCATCGCCCATTTTTAGCTTAAGAAAACTTTGTAGTTCAAGTGAATTTTAAACGCTAATTTTTACCAGAGGAGATAAAAGCTTAACTAACTCAATTATTAATAGAGTTAATCAGTAACACCTCATTAATTTTCAAGAGGTTCAGACACGAAAGTAATGTTTAACTCATTAAAAATATTGAAGAAAACTTCTAAAGCGTTTAAGGGGGTATTCTAGAGTAGAATTTTGAAAAATCAAAAAAAAAAAAAATTATCTTCTATTTCCAAAGTTTAGACACTCAAGAATATGCCATTAAAAGGATTTTTATATATATGGAGGGATATAAAGGACTTTTATATAAAGGATATATATATATATAAATAAATAAATAATAATAATATATATATATATATATATATATATATATATATATAAGAACTAATGTATGTAATGCCTAGCATGAGACGCGGGTATTCTACACAATACTTACGCGTATAGACTGCCGGTTCAGATATTCTACAGAACTTCTAGGTAACTTCACAACTTCACAAAAGAAAACTAAACAAAAAATAATCTCAGATTCGAAAGTCTAGCTGACATGTTACCTTAAAATTTATCTCCTGAAAACATTAAATTATACTTAAATTTTTATTTTGAATCAATAAGTAGTTTTTATTTTTTCATTAATTTAAAGCAGCGACTTATCATGTTTCAAGTTATTTATAGAAAAGAAAAAAACAACTTAAAATCGTGATTTTTTTTTTTTTTCTTTCAAAATTCTTTTAAAATATTTTATTTCAAACGACATTTTTAGTTGATTTTTTTTTATTCTGCACAAAATCATGTTGGCAAAACAACGCGACGGGTAAAAAGGCAGGATGAGTTTCCTATTGTCGAACCCAGTTAGTCCCCCGGTTCTGGATAAATGATTTTTCCTCCTTGAGAGACTTCCTTTTGTTGTGATAATGCAATAATAGACTTTTGGAAAAATTCTTAAAAATACATGCATATTTATAAGGACAAATAATGATTTGAATGTTTTTTTCTCTTTAAACAAACAATGCATATCTATTAAGATAAGTCATTTTCACAACGTTTACCAAAGAAGAACAAACACATTTTTTGTAAAATAATAAAATACACACAACTTTGGTACTTGTTTTTATAAGTTGCTGTTTTGTCAGTGTAATGGAGATAATTTATGGGACCGTATAAAATGTTTTTATCAAAAAAGTCACAGAAGAGCGGTTTTAATGGTAAGAAAATAAAAACTGGAAAACTAGAAAAACTTTTTAGTTAGTGATATCAAAGAAAAATAATTTGTACAAAAAACTATATTTGTTGGAATTTTTTTGTCGAAACTTTTTTTTTTATAAATGTTTTTCAATTTACTGCAATAAGTAAATCACACAAAACCAAAGCCAAAGATGGATGCTGTTCATATTATTCTTAACTTTAAACAATGAACTGTAACGTATGAACAAGTATGTTTCATGCTTTATTAAAGTATGATTTTGAATACAAATGGATCAACAGATTAATTGAAATTTTATTTTACTAATTGCATAAGTAAACAAGTACATTTTTCATTTTATTTTTGTCAAACATTGAACACCAATGCGATGAACGGTGGACCAAAAAAATTTTCTGATTAAATTGTAAGAGGGTCAAAATTGAACTTATCGAGGAAAGTGTGGAACTAAGCTTTGGTTATGCGCGTTAGCCCTAATCAGCAGCCTTCTATAGATTACAAGAAATGTGATTAAGTATTTTCACGGGGGAACTAATGATTCTTTACATATCGCTATTTAATTTCCGTGGTTAATGTTTGCATATATAACGATGAAAGTTTTATAACAATATTTTAAAGAAAAATATATTTATGGGCTCAAATTTGAATACAGTGTGTGGCTGTACGATTCGACACCTTCAAAAGCTATCTTCTGTCCCGGATATCAGGTGCCTTTTGGCAAAGCACGGAGGCATTGGCTTTCCATCAAGAAGGTCCGAGGTTCTATCCCCGCCTCCGACAAAGTCACCTCCATGTTTTCAGGTCGTCTTCCGTCACATTTGGTGACCCGGCAATTACACGCAAGGAATGGAGACCCAATCCCCGCATATATGGCGCCACGAGAACACTCGCACTCATCCGCCCAACCGAGGCGCTCGATCACAAGCTCTCATCAGCGCCCGACCGCGGATACGAGCCTTCCAATCTCGCCAGAACGGCACTGTGGCACCCATCTATGCTCGGTATCGTTCACTCCCCACCTCCACGCTATCGTTCACTGTAGGGGGAGTATATGTGGCGGTACGATTCGACACCTTCAAGAGCTATCTTCTGTCCCGGCCATCAGGGACCTTTTGGCAAAGCACGAAAGCACTGGCTTTCCATCAAGAAGGCAAGAGGTTCTATCCCCGCCTCCGGCAAAGTCACCTCCATGTCTTCACGTCGTCTTCCGCCACAAGTGTAACAACAAAATTTTTGCAGTAAAAGTGTTTTTCTGCAACAATATGACAATCTTAAAAGAGTATAAAACAAAGTCGTTCAAGCTGTCTGTACGCTTAGATCTTTTAAACTACGCAACAGATTTTAATGTGGTTTTCAACAATAGACAGAATAATTCAATAGGATGTTCTATAGATCCGTTAGAAAAAAATCTGATAAGTAGTTCTTTTTTTATTCCAATTTTACACGAATTTTCACATAAATTCCCCAATATAGGGGGTGAAAAAAAACCTTGCACATATTATTGTAATATATCGATCGAAAGAGCTGATTTTACTGCACAAGACGAAATTTGTTCGAAGTTTCTAAGTCAATAAGAACGCCAGTTATAAGTTTTTTAGTTCGATTTCTTAAGGCTTACCTTGACCCAAAAATAATAATTAGCTGTTTCCTCAATTCCAAGGGAATAGTGTTAGCCTTATTTCAATATAAAACTTGTTTTTCAAAATAGAGAGACATCAGTCTAGTTTTCAGCGGAAAAACAGTAAGAAAGCATATCTTCGATTTAACGTTTTTCTCAAATTAGCAATATGTTTTAAATTCGAGAGTGAACTTGATAAAAGTTCTGCCTCTCCGATCTAACAATTTCCTTGATTTAGTAATAGCATTTAAATAAAAATCGCCAGGAAAAGGAATACGAATTAGTCGTTGGCGATAAATCGGAACATACTAACGAAAATTGTGCATACGTTTTTTAGGTATGGTTTACAGTATCAATTAATTATTTTCAGATAACACTTTTTAAATCTCTTAATACAGGCAGTGCCGACGTATTTTAAGCCATTTGCATAGGCTAAGCTGCCGACGACGTTCACTAAACGCTTAGCACGTACATCACCATGCAGTTACCGCTAGCGAAGATTCATTTCATTATTAAACTTATTTTTCTGTTTGCGAGACAACAATTTAACATGACCGGAAAATAAAATTAATATGATATTGCAATTTCATTCTTGCACTCAGTCTAAGATAATCGCCACGACACATTCCAGATGAAACATAACGCAATAAATGACGCAGTGCTACAATTTCGCAGTTTAATTACCCTCTGGTGACAACTCTGACCCTACTGACGGAATTGTCCCCCAAGTTTTCTTAACTGATCTTTCTGCATGTTATATGTACTACTTTTTCAAGCGTTGACAATGTCTTTTTTTTTTTTTTGACAAAGAGACAGACGACGTTTTTTAAACACTACAGGCTGTTTTAAACACTACAGACTACTGTCAGAGGCGATGCTTTTTATACTCTTTGCAAGGACAGCGCCGTAGGCGACGTTCTAAAAATTCAGCACGGGCAGCACCGTACGGGTATCACTAGTTATCTATATTTCTGAAATAGATTAAATAAGTGGTTTTATTTACATGTTTTTTTACATTCATAATTTGTTCATTTATTTTTAAAATTTGCTCTAAAACTAAAAATGTACGTATTCGTTTTTTTTTTTTTTAAATTATTTGTTTAGATTTATTTTTACATGTTTTTCTTAATTTAAAGGTTATGCATGTATCTCCACACATTCTAAAAATTTAATACCGATTTGTTTACTTTCAGAATCGAAAAGAAAATCAAATTAATGTAATAAATCTTGAAGTAAAATCTGTTTTAATATATGTAATCTTTTCTTTAGTGCGTAATCAGGCACATTTTCTTTTTATGGGAGCTTAAAGCTCCGCTTAATAGCCGAAACCTGGGATAACGATCATTTATTTTAGTCGAAATGTACTTGGATTTGGTACTTGGCAGACAGATTTCTTCGTGGCTGGGATATTTTCCTCTTTAGCTAAGTTTTGTTTCTCCTTTGAAATAAGAGGACTTTATAAACTACATTGTGCAGTAAAATGTTAAGTATTTAAATCCTTAAAGAACATTTTGAAAGCTGATAAAAAAATAGAAAACACACAGTAAATTGTTTTGTTGCTGTGTATTTAGAAAAAAGTACTGCTAAAAAAATCCGTATTTCTATTCTTTCTCTCATTACCAAAAAAAAAAAAAAAAGGAAAAAGAAAAAAGACAAAAATATCGACTTTTTCCCTCATATTCTGAAAAATTTTAACCATTTTTAACACATGTTGAAGAACTCATGTATTTTGTCTACAGCAACTTTTTTTTTTTTTCTTCTCTTCTTTACAGTTCAAAAAAAATTTTGGGAAAAACAAATTACTACTACTTCTCCTAAAAGAAAAAAAAAAGGATTAAAAACTCCATTTAAAGAACCGTAATTTCTGGTAGCTGTAGAAGGTTTTGGACTCAAACTCAAAAACCAATGAACACTGTATTTTCCCGGTAGATCTTAGATACTGCGTTTAAAGTATCACATAAAACGCTTGCTCATCAGTACTCAATAAATCTGTAACAATGAATATCAAACGTTTTTTAAAAGTTTTATTTTTCGGTTACATGAGAATGTGGTAAAAGTTTATACCACATTTTCATATTTTTGTTTACCAAAACGCAAATCGGCCAAAAAGAAGTTAAGGACGATAGTGTCTAAAATTGAAAAAAGAAATATCGTGCTTAGAAAATGCAAAAGTATTTTACTTATTTAACAAATTTATTTCAGCTTCCTTAATTATTAATGTATTAGCTGCATGGAAATTACTTTTTTTAATAAACAATTCCAAGCAATGAGAAAAATAATTACTAATTTTTATTATTGAAGTGGCTTTTTCTTTTTTAAAGTCACAAACCAGACAAAATTATATTTACTTTTGCTTCTCAAGTGCTTTTACTAATAAAATATTAATATTACCTTAGATACATTATTATACTTTTTAAAAAAAATTCTATCCGTGTTTCAGAATAAAGAAGAAATTACGTTTCAAGTTATTTAAAACAAGCAAAACGTTTTAGGAATTAGGATTATTTTTTACAATATTAGCTAATAAAATAATCATAGTATTTACTATCACTTATTATAAAATGCAGTTAAGAAAATTCTAGAAAAGTTTTTACAAGTTTAATTACTTTTTAAATGTTCTTTTAGCCATTTTCCTTATCTAAATACAGAAATACAAGCAAGGCATTTTTCTTTGAAAAAAGGCTTTTTTCTCTGGAAATTTCGGCGAATTTTCTACTGTTTAACTTAATAAAAGCCAAAAGGCGTCATTTACAGACATGTTTGCCTTAATAGCCTCTCTTTAAAAATACGAATAAAAACGCAGAAAGTGTTGCTACTAGTGCAAAAAAAAAAAAAAAAAAAAACATTACGAGCATCAAAAGGAGAGATTTCATGCTTTGCTAAAATTTTAAAAATGTAAGACATATAACCCTGGCACAAGTAGTTGTATGTGGTGTTTGAACGTCACAGGCAATAATATATAATAGAAAATTGTGGTAGTCTAACGGTTAGGATGTCGAGCTTCGGATCGGAGGATCTCGGGTTCGACACCCGACCCGCTGAAGACCCACCATGTACACTTGGGGATATGTGCATGTAAAATCCGTGGACCCTGAAGTCCCGAGGCAGTTCCGAAAGAACCGGTGGGTGGAGATTCCCTTCCCTTCACCCATAGGTCTGAAAAGGGAGGTGGCGTATTTGTGGGTGTGCCATCTGGTGCCATCCAAGTACTTTATGAGCAAAGTCGTACTTCCACCATTGGTGCTCATCTTGAAATGGAAGGTGCTTCTTACTGCTTTAATTTCTAGTCGATTCGACAAAAGGGAGCTTGGATATCCAAGTGGCATAAGCAATAACAACAACAACTGAAAATTGTGGAGTACGTATTGCAGATTTAAAATGAAGGCGGGTATTGCACCCTTGATGCTAAAATATCGACCGCATTTCTGTTAAGTAATTTACATCTCACTGACTGACACGGCTTGATTTATGGTATCCGAAAACGTTCGGAACCCCTTGTTCTGCAAAACTATATTAAGAAACATTGCTATTACTTTGATTGATGTAGCTTTAGTAAAAATGAGCAATGAAATAACATTTAAAAAAAAAATCGTATAAAATGTTATAAAACATGTAATTATTTGTAGAACTTTTACTAAAAATTTAAAAAGTCTATAAAATAATATTTTGAACTTATCAGAATAAAACTACCACCAACATAACTTGGTAAAACTCATCTAGGGCATATGCCAACAATTTTGAGGCTCTGCTTTGGGAAATATTTTTTTTTAGTTCTCATCAAGACATTATTAGTAACATTTTCGCCAAATTTGCTACGGTGATATCTTATGAGAAGATCATAAATAATAAACTGCTACAGTTGAGTTTAAGATTTTGGTGAATGAATTAGCAACAAATATAAATATAAAATGTACAAACTTGCATAAAAATAGGATGAATATATTTTGAGTTATCATTTTGAAGTGAGTAAATTTTACATAAAAACAAATTTCGAGAAAATCCATTTTAAGTTTAAACTTTCATACTTTTGCCAAGTATTATGCAAATAAAAAGACTAATATATCTGCTTATAATTAACGTAGAAAATGAACTAACCAGTTTTAGAGCAATTAAAGAAGTGAATAAATGTATTTAAAAATGCGAAATTTTGTAAAAAATGGCCATTTCAACGTGTTTAGATACCTTAAGGAGAGCCAGCACCCAAAAATGTCGAAAAAGACTGACATTTTTTTTATTGGCTTAATTAGTAAAATAAATCTTTAAGCATGTTTCCTGGAATATCAGAAAAATTAAAAGCATTAAAATTTATTAATTTATCATTGATTTTACTACGGTGTGATTTGCCACCTTTCCATTCCGAAAACGTAACTGTGCTGAATATAAGTCACATATTTATTTTTTAAACTAAAATAAGCGAGAAAAAGCAAGTTCATCGTGCCTGTAATTGGAAAAAAAAGTCCCTTACTAGAAATTTTGATAAAGAAAGGATTTAAGTTTTTGAAAGTCAAAAATTTAAAATGCTGCTTCCTCTCGCTTTGTTTTTTTTCGCATTTCATCTCAATTAAAATGCAAAGGCTTTCTTAAAGTTGCATCTATAATGTGGATTCTTTTCCCACATTTTCCTGAAACTTGCATAACAAATGTATGCTCTACTTTTATAACTTAAGTACTTAAAAAGAAATTTTTTGTAGGTTTTTTGAATTTTTCGTTGTTTTTTTCTGCCTTACTTCAGATTTTCTTTTTTTTTTCCGAAAAAGTAATTCACTTATAAAAAATTCAAAGCATAAAAGTTTTGCTTTATGAGTAATGAAGCAATAAAAAATATTTTCAGACTTAACGCCAATTTTTGAAAAGGAAGTGTCACGATGAACAGTGACATTATAGAATTCTTACAAATAAGTATTCATTTGTGCCATTTCCAAAAAGTGCATTCATCAAGTTACACAAAATGTGCATCTTTTTAAGTGACTTTCTTTTGACCTTGGCCACCAGACTGACAGTCCCCTCATCGTAAATTGTCAACTACTCCTCCCTTTTCTTCTCCTGTGGTACCACGCAATGCATTATTGCGAAGACGTAACCGCTGATCCCTGAAAAGTGGAGTTGTGATGTTTTTTTCGAAGGTATGTTGCTGAACTTTTGAAACATACTGTAACCGTTGCAAGCGGCGTATAAAAGGATCCCCCAAGCTGGGGGGGGGGGGGATATGACACACAGACTTTCACGGACACTCTCACGAGCACTTTCGCCCTCGGAGAGAGATGAGGCTTTGAGGGCTACCGACTGCTGACTTTTGCCTGGCTCTCTTTCTACTGGAATCTGGATTTCCGGAGACTGACCGCGATGCTCTTGCTACGTGCTACTGAAATGAGTCTCGGCGCGGCGAAGCTTTTATAAGAGGATGATTTCTGTGATGCAAAAAATGAATGCTAATACTTCAAAAATAAATCTAAGTGAAGCACATTGCTAATGTTGTTGAGTCATTTTTTATTTGTGTTTTTTATTGTTTCCTTCCATTCCCTCCTGGTGTTTTGCAAGTAACCTTTGTACTACCACTAACATTCAGGCCCTTATTTATTCAAAATTACATTTCCTAAAGTTACCCTTTGGTGCTTCCCGACCATAAAGATTTATTTTAACGGGGAATTTTTCGGCATATATCATTAAATAATTCGTAAGCAATGCATCTGTTTTCAAATGCTTATTCCCTTGGATCACTTGCAAAATTCCCTTTCTAGCAGGCATAATTAATTTCTTTATATTTATTTCTTTACACGTGAGTAAACTAATGGAGGGGGTCACCACGACAGGAAGCACATTTAAAAATTGCTAAATTTCGTTTTAAAAATTAAAATTTTCGAGTTATACTTATGAAATCAAGTTTTTTTAATACTAAATTTCTTATAAAGGGATATAACATGACATGAGACAAAATTGTAAATAAGAACACCATAGAGAAAAAAAATAGTCTTATGGTGCAGATTCCCCCTTAAATTTGAAATCGGGTCTTAGGAACCGGAAAGTTTCTAGAGGACTGCGCTGTCCTTAGCTCCATGCGTCTGCGAAAATTAAAACTAAACTACAAGAAATAAAAATCAGCCACTAAAGAGCAAGCATACATGTATTCCACTCAAAATTGCTTAAATAACAATCAGCCAACATGCTGTTACGGTACAAAGTCCCCTCCTCCTGCTGAAGATGGAAACACGATTAAACTAAATGACAAAACACCCATTATGACTACCGCAAAATTTTAAAACCCTTCAACAAAAACCCATCAGAACACTTCAATTCAGACAAGAACAGCCCAATTGTTTTTGAAATTAATCATCAGATTGTTAACTTCGTTTTAAACGTAGAAAACATAGAAATTGGGAATTAATTATTATTTAAACAAATTATTAATTAAAATTTAAAACAAAGTTTAGTTGTTTTGTAATCATTTTTTAAATCATAGAACCAAAAAATTGCTTAAAAATTGTTTGTGCTTAGTTTTGGGATCTTAAGAGGATAATTAACACTTCACTGCCTAAGACGGAATATTCGTTAAAACTAAAACCGAGAGTAATTAACCACTTCATAACTATGGAACCATAGGAATATTGTAAATAAAAGTTGAAAAAAACGCCTGCATTCCATTAAAGAAAATTTAAATGAATAACGATACCATATCTTTCAAAATAATTTAATAGACGTATCGGTAATTAAAAGAATCTATCTCGGATAGAAAAATAAGAGTGCAATCAACAGGTTTTAATTAAGAAAGTGCTAGAGTTTTTTTTTTCTTTTTAAACGAACTGCAAATATTCAAGCTTGTAGCTACGAGATCTTCGACAGAACTTGAAAAAAAATATCCAATCACAGCAAAATTGTAATTACATTACCGTTTATTAAGAATTTCTTGCAATTAGTGTTTTTTTTCTCATCAAGACTAAAGTCGTTTTCAGATTTATCTCTTTCGGTCTTTTACGCCTTTCTAGAATATGTCTTACCTTGTGATTTTACTTTCTTCTCTGCTCCGCGTAGACATTCAACTTAATAAAATCAAATAATAAATAATAAATCTTATAAAATCATTTAAATGGTCTCTCAGTGTTGCTTAATTTAGAACTTAGTTTATGATTTAGAACTTACTATTTAAACATGGCTACATTATAGGCTACGTGGCTACGTTGCAGTAAATGAACGTAATGAAACTCTTGTAACATTCTTTGATTCACATTTAAACTGAACCAAAACACAAATAATTTTAATAAAGATAAAAATCCATGATTGCACTAGTCACTTTTCGCAAAAAAAAAAGTTACAATCCGCTTGTATTCTGCTTATGAAAATGTCATCTTGTGGGCCTAATTTATAAAACATGTTTGATATTGCTAATCCAATTGTCAATGCGTCAACTCGAATTCAGATAGGGATAGGTAACAAATAATAACAATACAAAACATGTTTTTGAACAAATTAACATATTTGTAGCAAGTAGTTGTGCTGTAGTCGTTGCACGATTTTATCATTACGGATAAAATTGATCACCTTTACTTTTTTAAGACGTAACTTTCGCCAAGTTCTTGGATAAATCTGTAATACTTCAGAAATTCATGAAAACTTAACATTATCTCACAGGAACAAACGTAATCAAATTCGATTTTAGCGTATATTTTGTAGCATAGTTGCATAGTAAACGTAAAAATTAAAAGCCATTGATATATTTTATACATATTTTTTTTTCTTTTAGGTTTTTTGATCATTTTAACGTACTATACAATGTCACAGTCCATTAGACTTTTATATCAAAATTCGAGAGTTTTGTGCCCTGCTTTCAGCATTTTCTGTTATTTTAGTGTAATGTTTTCCCAGGCCTTCAACAGTAGTTTGACATACCTAGGCTTAGCGACAGTAGCTTAATTCATCCAACCTATCGATGTTATCTAGGTAAATTCTCATAATCGGTTTTGGACCGCTTACATTTAACGATTGATTTGAAATAGATTCTAGTGTGATGGAGTTAGTGAAAAAATACTTTTATCTTTAATATGCATTGCATATTATGGATTAAACGTCAGCAGCAAAGATTTTCCCAATCCCTTATCATCATAGAGCAATCAACAAGTCAGACAACCGTCTAATAACCGTTTCTAAGAACGTAAATTCGAATGATTAAATTTATAATAAAGCATGATCAAGCGATCGGAAAACACAGGTAACCGTTAATTACTGTATGTAAAGAGAAAATATCAATATTCAGACATTCTTATTGGTCAATGCGATGAAGAATAACAGCATAAATTCGATTGATTTTTAACTCCACCATCTGCAAACGACGATTACATCTTTGCCGCATACTTTTTACTCACGCCATTGGATCTACATATTTCATTTAAAAAGTCTGTAATTCTATTCCATCATTTTAAACTAATTATATTCAGGAGTCCGTGATTTTTTTGATTGGTGTATAACATAAAATTGATTCTGATTGCTGATGCTTCTTCGACTCTTTCACCGACTCATTCAAAACTAAATCAGAGCGAGCATTGAAATTATTCAAATGAAAGTTAAAACAAAACTAATACAATAACACTGCAAACCGTAAGTACAAGTTACCTTGAAAACAATGAAACAAAATTCAGAATTGCATAAAAAGGCAGAAATGATAACGGAACTTGGTAAACAGTTTATAATGTTTTTAAGACAAGGGTATACGGAACTACTGCTTTCTAAATCAATCTTTACAATCCACAAAGGTAAACAATGTAACAGGACACGGTACATACTTTAATTTTTTTTCGTTTAACCGTCAAATAAAAAGGATTACATGCATTTAATTCCAATTATGATTAGAAATAATATTTGAAAGTAGAACCTCTGTGTGATCAACCATTAATCTACAAAATTCAGAGTCACACCCATGCTAATTTTTGTTAAAAGATACTCCGATGCACATACAAAGTTTCAAAGCTGTATCTTCAAATGAAAAAAAAAAAAAAAAAACCTTAGGAATTTTACTACACGTAATTGGTCAAAAAAAAAAGAAAGAAAGAAAAAAAAGAAACAAAGCAGATAAAAATACGTTCAAAGATATTAAATGCAGAACAAAAAAAAGCTAAAATCATTTACAAAATACCGGAATATCATTTAAAGTTTTGTTCACATAGGTTTGACATTTTTCATGAGGGTTTAAAACAGTTTTAACTGTTGATTTAGTCATTAAAAAAATCGATAATTTGAGCAAATTTGAGTTATTGTGCCCCCTTAATACCGATAGTGATACCACTGACATCGATTCAAAAGTACCGATACCCTACAGGTATGGATAATATCGGAACTCTGCCTGTAGTTTATTGCATAATAGGGAAAAGACACATCTGTTATTTAGTGAAAAGCCTTAAATACTCCGCAAACACAACTGAGAATGAATATCAGTATGATTAATGCCTTTGTTACTCCCTTAATCATTTAGTGTGTCTTCAGAAATTAGCCGGACATACTGGCTATTAAATTTCTAATTACCGTTGTGCACATAATTTGCGTTTGATTAATATGGGTACTTATTACCCTATGGAGCTATCAGTGAAACATACCCATTGGCAAAATATGATTATTGCACGTTTAAATGAATTGATATTAGCAATGGGTGGTGACATTCCAGCTCGTAGAAAACATTCCAGCACGTCACTTCAATCATTTCCTTTTCTAACTAATCCCGGACATTTCCGAGCCAAAAACAATTATTCGGTGAACCTTAAGCAATAGGAATAAATTATTTTGTCATTTTTAGCAGGATGGAACTATACTGCTTTTAAAATACCATGATTTATTTTTTTTATACTGTGAAAATATTTTATTATGCATGTATTTTTTTTTTTTTTAATTTAATGATATCGTAATGCCATAAAATATCTTTCGAACATTTTTTTGTAGAAAACCTTAGTTCATTAAAACCTTATTGTTATGTGTTTTTCAAATTGCTATTTATTTATTTGTTGTGCTTTTGATTCAAAAGTTATCAGAAGAAGAATAACTAAGCTCGAACTCTGCCCTTTTATGCTGCGACATATTTTCTGAAAGACCGGAATGATATATTTGTTTTTCCTGAAGAAAGTGCCTTGCTATATCTTTTCTGGAATGTAATTTAAAATAGTGCAGTCTTCTTTGACTAAATCTATATATTTTGAAAAAAGTTAAGTTTTATTATTGCATATACATATTCGTGTCTCATATGCACGTTTCGTTAGCGATCTATACAAGCTCACTTTTTTTCTGAAGGAATTGTACTTTCTTTTAATGAAGTATTTTCGAAAAATTAATGGTTTGTTTGTACAATATACTTTTAGCAGTAACAAATGTCAAACCATTTTTTGCCTAAGGGCCATAAAAAATGCGCTAAGGTATTTTTTGATGCACTAATTCAAAACTCACAAACAACGAAATTTCGTACAGAGGGACATATTTTTCGTAAAACGTATGTCCATTACGAAAATCACAGGCCTACGAAATTGAACTTTACGACAATAAAAGATAAATTTCCACTGACTTTTATATTATTTGGTGAGTTGCTGTCGAAAATTACCTCCATTTTTTCTATCATGTCAGGGAATTTTATGAAATCGATATAGGAAATTCTGATAATATATCCTGTTTGGAATTACCCTATAACAAAGTAATTCTCCTGATCAATTTTGCCCATACTAAATGGCAACAGTGTTTTTTATCCATTTACATCTATTTAAAATACAAATAAATAAATTCGTGAGATGATTGTTTTTTCTGCACTTTTATTGCTTGCATAATTTAATGGGTAAAAAGCAGTTGTCGCCAGATCTCAGAAAAAGCCTCTGGTTGAACGGAAAACAAAAGCTTCCTTTCAGTTTAAACGTTTTGCATCAAATTATGGATAAATTTTTAGAATTGCTTTTAAAAACGTTTTCCTGGGAAAAACGAACGTTACATTCGAAGTATGCTCATAACAAACGGAATTTATATAAGATTTGTAACTTTAAATTAAACATTTATTTAAATTTCCTCGTTAAAACAGTAGTCTCGTTAAAAACCAAGTACGACTGTGTATATAAATATCATTCATAATTCTAAAGCCACGAGAAATATTGTTAAACCATACTTCTGAAGAATATCAATTCTTTTGTAATTAGCTGCCACATTGCACCCACGCAAAAGGATTATTCGAAAAGCCTCATCCATCATTCTTCAACCCCATCGAGTGTCTACATTTTTCGTTTGAAAACTTTGTACACATTTAAGATATCCCGCCGAGTTTATCGAATGGAAAAAAGGACTAGAAAGGAGTGATTATAAATTGCACCTAATCTAGTATTTAGGTTTTACCAAAAATTTTTCAATTTTGTATTTAAGTTTTACCAAAATTTTTAAAGTTTGTATTTAGGTTTTACCAAAATTTTTAAATTTTATATTTAGGTTTACCAGAATTTTTAAACTTTGTATTAAGGTTTTACCAAAGTATTAGGGTTTTACAAAATTTTTAGCATTTAGCTCTTACCAAATTAGGAGCAATTTATAGCCAAAAATATACATTTGCTTGTCTAAGCAAATATATATTTTAGGCAATAAATGTAATAAGTTTCCAAATTAAACTATAAAAAACAACAATAATTCGTATTTCATCATGGACTGATTAACGCCCTCATGATCCAATAACTAAAACGACGTTAGTGAAACTATATTTTTCATAATGTCGTCAGTTTACGCAACAGTTTAAAAATTTTCCTTTATTTATTAATTATTCTTTAGAAACATGCTGTACTAATGAGACATCATTCCGAATTAATTATTTCTCGTTAAAAAATTCAGGAAGAAAAACATTTTAGCATGCTTTTCATAGTAAAAAATATACTTTCTGCAACCATTTAATATTTGAAACATGTTCGCAGTGTGCCGTACACAAGGTACGGTTTTAAAACTTCTTAACCAAATCAAAGTGTAAAAGGTTAAGAGGTTAATAAGATGCTATTAAAAGAAATATCTCTATATCTCTAAGGGCCGTTAGTGAAATAATTTTTTTTTATCTGTTGAAATCCATAATTATTTTCTTCCTCAGTTTTATTTATCTTTACCCTTTCCTTTTTTCATAATTTATTTTCTTTGGAACAAAACAACAGAGAAATGGTACCTCGAACATTTTTAAGAAAATTAATTAGAAAACAGCAATTGTAAAAATCATACAAATCATTGGTTAATGACGTTTATGAAGAATCTCATACGGTAATTTCTCTAATATAACATCTAAAATGACCTCTAATTTAGATTTGATTCAGGTCGGTTAGGCTTTTCTTCAGCCAGTTTTGTTTTAATTAATATTCCAATTAATTGTCTTTTATCTTGAGTGGCAACACGTTGGTTAGGTGTGTTTTTTTTTCTTTTTAAGCTTTGTTTAAATAAATTTTGTATCTAAATATCTCAGAGGCAACATTTTTTTTTTGAAGATTTCCATGACAGACGGTTGGCTATTTTTTTATATTGTCGACGAATTTTTTCATGCCAAATGAACGTAACGTAAATTTTTGGAGTCAAGCCTTTATATCTTAGCATAAAAGAAGGAACAATAAGCAAATATGCTTACTCTTTAAACCGAAAATTTTATTTTGAAAAAAATGCTTTTTGTACAGAAATTTGAAATTTATTTTTAGATTTAGATTTATAAATTTTTAGGAGCTTGATAATTGAAAGATTTTTACTGCATTTGGGAGCGCCCGTAGAAAAAAATGTTTTGATGCGATAAAAAAGTTTGAGTGTTCTTCCTAAAACGGAAGTGTTTCACTAAATTGTACTTGTGTATCCTTCCTACAATAAGGTTTGAAAAAAGAAAAAAAGTCTTCTGAGTTTTTTTGTTCATTTAAAACTACTGCATTTCCTTTTTCTAAAAATCTAAATAGTACCGAAGACTATGCTTCAGCGGAATTTATGCACAATAAACAAAATAATTTATGAACCAAAAATTCCGAAGTTGCTTTATTAAAAAATATATCGATAATTGCACCAAATTATTGTGTTTCCGTAATTTCCGTCAAAAGTACGTAAAAACAAACGTCAATTATGTTAATTAATGTACCTTAATTTCAAAACAAGTGCAGTAGTTGTGGCAAAGTACCGTTCAAGGCTAGATAGTTTAGGCGTTAATAGATACGGGATTCATTCATTCCCTCACACAGACGACACCCACAGAATGTATCGGAACTTGCCTGAAAGCGTCAAAGATAGACGCAAGGCGGTACACATGACGAAACAGAGTACAGATTTTTATTAATTTTCCATGATGTATATAAAATTTTTAAATTATATATTTAACCTCAAGCCTCAAGTTTTTGTTGAATTCTACCCATATCTTTACTTATGTATATATTATTACTGACTTGCTAGACTGCAAGAAAGTAATAAATGGGAGCGAACGCAACGAGCTTGGATTGCGAAGCAATCCGAATGGAACTGCTCCCAGTTCCGTTTCCGGCTTGCTTTCGCTCGCCCCTTATTTGGTGGTTGGAGAGCGACAGCGAGCAGGGGCCGGCCCCCTAGTAACAACATAATTTCTCACAAAAATAATGTGTCACAGTTTAGTCTGCCTTTCTCAATGAAAATATGTTTTTATCTTAAATAGTTTAAAATAAATTTTCTGTTCCAGAAGTACCACTTAAACTCTGTTTCCCAATTCGCTCTGGGATACATCATCAATTCTTAGGAAATCTGTAACCTCAAATGCCACATCTGGGACACGTTAAAGCTAAAAAGATATTTTTCTCTCGTGGCATCATTAAACTGCAATTTACAACTTTCAGCATGGGTAACATTTAGCGAGATTTAATTAAGTATTGTTAATCTGAACCTCTTATGAACGGGTAGCAAAGTTAAGAAATATTCTTAAAAACGGATTCCTTCAGTATAAGGGTAAATTGTAAATTTCAAACTAATATACAGGCTGAACTTCAGAAATTGAGCCAAGTACAATTATATATCAATAAAATATTTCAAAAGATACGAAAAATGTAACAGGTTTTATGCGTTACAAAATATGAATGTGTCTCCTTCAGAAGACTTGGAAAACAAAATATTTACATGAGCAATAATTTATTCTTAAATAGAATAATTTGGCTATCGGTGAAGATGGGCTCTTCCAGTGCATTAATTGGCGCTTCGTTTCAGGATCATAAGTAAAAAACCATGATTCGTCACATGTTATTATCTTTTCCAATACGTTTGAGTCATTTTCAATGGCTTTCAAAGTGTCAGTTCGAACGTTTTTGCGAACTTCATGCTGTTCAAATGAGAGAACTTTAGGCACCATTTTGGGCACACACCTTTTGCATGTTAAAATTGTTGTGTAAAATCTGTGTACGGATTCTTTATCAATTCGTACAGTTTCCGCAATTGCACGGATACTTGCCGACGGTCAGCTCGAATGAGATTACCGATTTTTCGATGTTTTTATCAGTTTTTGACATGGTAGGGCGTGAATCATCTTCAACGTCGTCTTCCCTGTCATCTTGGAAACGCTTGAGCGACTCAAAAAAGCGTGTACGCGACGAACATTCACCCTCATACACTTCTTTTTATAAGTTAACAGTTTCAGTATTTATTAAGTGCTAATTTTGTGTATATCTTTTTCTAGTACATTATTAATTGCCTATAGATTAGTTGGTACTCTTGAATCTTTTTAAGGCCTAAATCTGGACAATATGTGTTCCAAACGAACTGATGAAGCGAAAATAAGTTTTTTTACCTTCCATGGTTTATCTTCAAAATATTGAACGTAAAAATAATCTTGCTACATATTAAAAACTTGTTTTTAATCTTAAGACAAGTTAAGAAATGGTTGTATATTTTCTGATTTTTGTTCTAAATTTCTCCGATTATTTTCAACACTCCATGAAAAATTTCACGAAAAGTACTAATTTGGTAAAACATAAATTGATGGCATATCTAACTCACTGTATGGATTTCCCAAGATTTTAATACTTAATGATCGTTAGAATTCTCATATACGCTGAAAACAATACAATTTAAAGCTGTTAGTATCAGTAAGAAAAAACACACAAAATTAGAGCAGCCATATCATATCTTTTGAACTACGGAAAAAAGCTCTACGATTGGAGCCCAGTGACGGTGGAGTAAAAGCTATATCGATCAAGAATTCGAAGATGAATGTTAAATTGCGTTAATGCATTTCTTCTAAAGTCTTTTTAGGTTTAAGGTTTTATATTTCATGTTAGCTTTGAAGGTTGTAGATTTAATGTTTGCAAAAGGAAAACTGGATATTTTTTTTTTCCTTTTTCCCAAAAATTCATGATGTATTTGGGGGAAAAAAGCACAAAGAAATGTCCTTTCCTTTGAAAGTAAGTACACGTTACAAGGGAAAGAAAAAAAGAAAAAAGTTTTCTTTTTCCCTCCGATGACCCTTTGCCGCTTTTTACTATTTCTTACTTTGAAGGGAATATGCTTTAATGTCAAAATTTTATTCGGAAACTGATTTAAACACTATTACATACCAATTTTTGTTCCTAAAAAATAATACACACAAAAGGAATAATTGCATTTGTTTTTGCCGTTGATATTTATGCAGGCATAGTTTAACCGTTCTCGTTCGTCTAGGGCAAGACCACCTTCATCCGACCCCCTAAGAACAAGAAGACTGAGTCACAAAATGCGAAGCGGAACTATTTCAAAAGTAAAGCATTAAAGAGGATATTTATTAGGGGCTATTTTAAGTCGAGAAGTTTTCTCCGATAATTAACACGATAATAACAGTTATTAGAAACTGGGGGGGGGGGGAGATTAAAGTAGCAATATATATTCTTATATTCCCAATCCCTAAATGCTTCCTACATTTTGACCATCATTAAAATCATACACTTAGACTACACAGTTTTATTACAGGCATCACAATTATGCGTTTTTTTCCCTTTGGTTCTCGTTTTAATAACTATCTTGTATCGGTTAGTTGACATTTCATGCACTAAATGTATTTATTTCATTTCATCATTTTGATGGGTTTACATGTCTAAATATTATATATTTTTTTATGCATTAAGTACATCTTAGTGCTGTTTTTTTTCTTTAAATCTAAGGGAACATTTATTTTATACGCATTTTTATGGATACAATTCTTTAACTCTGATTTAAATACTATAATTGAAGATACACAGGTTTCCCACGCGTCAAATGCAGAAAGCGAGCATGTTTGTCGCCTGCTTGGTGTTTGATATTTTGAGGCTTTTAGACAGTAAAGAGGCATTTTAGTTAATCATCTTAGAAATATATTCGATGTTTTTCTCTAAAAACACTTCCACAGTCCCCAAAAAAGTGTTACATGTTCAGAATAGTTAACTTTAAGTTATTGTTTCGCTCCAGAGGTGGCTTTACACTGACGAAATTGCATGCCAATATGACCACAGAGAAATTTATAATTGACCTTATGTACATCCAACTTCAAATCACGATTACATCAGAAGAGATAAACGCTAAATATCATTACGTGTCTGTCCGATAAAAATGTCTCCCAATACTAAAACCCTTTCTGTTAAACGGGAGAAAGTGAATACGGGTGGGATAGTTGATACCTTCAATTTTTCGTAAGGCTTTCATGCTATGTCAGTACTGTAATAAGAAAATGCATCTGCCCTTTTGTAAATCTGTCCTGTTTGTCCGGCAAAATTCAAGCTCCAGAATATGTCGTGTAATATATGATACCAAAGCCACAGGAGACCATCGGCTAACATAACAAGCCACGGGTGATCCATGAAAACTGTTTTAAAATATGGATACTGCTTGATATTAGCTATATATCCATCTAAAATTATTATATTCACTTGAGGCCTTGAGGACAAGGGTTATTCCAAAAAGTTATTTTCATTAATTTTCACCCTGTTTATCTGACTTGATTATCTGCTAAAGCCATAAGCGTCCCACTGAAAGAACTATTGGCTATTGGACTGATTACGCGCCGTATTCATGAAGCAAAAATTTTAAAAACATACAATGGCTAGGATCACACTTTGCGTTTTTAGTTATATGATTTTGAATTTGATTATTTCCAAAGAAAAGCAAAATGTCAAACTTCAAGTGCAATTATTCTGTAAGTCTCAAGTTATGTACATGCAATTATTATAAAAGTACTTGACGAAAATATGAAGTGCAAAAAATGTACTCATTTTCTCACATTAGAAAGTAATATTTCTTTTTAAAAAAACGAAGAAAATAAAAGAAAAAAAAACATTTTAGATATCTTTGCAAGTGTTCTGGAAAAGAAAAAAAAAACATTTTTCATGACATTTATTTCAATAATTGTTTTGAAATATCTATTTATTTTTTCCATTTTTCTTTTTCTTCTTCAAAAGCTGCCACTGCAATGAACAATAATTTTAATACTTACATATTAAGACTTAATTACTTTCTGTAAGCATTTTGTTACTTAAACTCGTTCGTTGAACATATTGAAAGGTATATTTACTTATAAGAATAATATTATTTTAACCTAAGAAAAAATTATTTAGGGGAAAAAATCTTCTCAAGGGATTTGAGTAGGGAATTAAAAGTCCATCAACTTATGCTTCGCAAACAATGTTGGAAATTCAAATGTGTCTGAAGAACAGCGATTATTTTAGCATTATTAAGCGAGAAAAATGTTTTACAGAAGCATAAGAACTTTGCTTGAAATGACACTTTTTTTTGATGATTTTACTCTCAATCGCAAACACTCTTGAATATTTCACCTTCAACTCTGATTAAATAAACCTTCTTTATTTCGTAACTTCTTAAGGATGATGGTTGCCAGAATGAAAAGGTGGAAAATAAACCATTCAAAATCCTGCGCGCAACTATTGAAATAATTAGCAAATTTATGAGCATAAAATAAATTGTCTTCCTTTTTAAACTGCTACACATCAAGATATGTGATTTTCTGTGTTAAGTATTTTAAGGTAACGGTTATTTCTTAGATGAACCAGCAAACAAACAAACACGATCGTTCATGCGGTTTTTTTTTTCTTTCGTAAAATAAAGTGCATGTGTGGGATTTCACACTAAAGCAATCAACACAGGTTGCCTTCGGAAGGTGAAAATATTGAAAATGATTTTACTGACAAACACATCTCTATGTTAGAATTTTGAAATTTATCATTTAACTTCATAAAATTTTGTGACGTTGTCGTTCATTTGTCTGTATCATTACTACATTTAATTAATTGATCAATTAACTACTAATAATAAAAATATGCATTAAACTTCACAGATTATTGTTATTGTATTGATTTTTTTTTAAACATTTACCGAGCAATTAGCTAAGTTTCGGGAAATTTTTATAAAGATTTAAAGTAAAACAGTAATCAATACGACAAAGTTAAATACAAATGAAGAAAAAATTTTAAAATAGGAGGACGATATTTTTTAAATCATGAGTGGCAAGTTTTTTTTTTTTTGGAAATATTTCAGTAAGTGAGACCTTTGCTATGTATAACTTTTTCTTATAGATTCTTGTTTTAAAATTGTTTTCTCCAAGGAAAGCACAAAATTTATTTAAGCTTTAAAGCGATTTCTTTGTCACCAAATATCAAACTCATTTTTTTACACATATCTTAAAACAAGCAACGAAAAAAAGTTAAGAATTCAAACTTTTCCTTTCGTCGCCAAGAGTCATAAAAACAAATAAAAGATAATTAATAACATTCTCACCAAGCTTCTGACACTGTGTGAAATCTATATAAATTATGATAGTGAGGGCACATAATTATGTGCAATACAGAGCGTTAATTCTGACAGAGCACTGATTGAGCACTTTCCGTGAAGTTACTCTAAAATAGTATATTTTGTAATGAGTGAGCGAAGCGAACTCTAACTCGCGAAGCGATCCGAAGCATCTGCGTAAACAGTTCCAGTAGTTGGCGAGTGATAGCAATCAAGGGGCGGGAATCCCCTAGTTAATCAAATCCTAAAGGATAAAACATTTATCTTTTTCACCCTTAATTTTAAAGTTTTAAAAATCAAAGCTGTGTTAATAATGTCTTCAATAGCGTGCAATTTTTTTTGTTTAAGTTAAATGTTTATGAAAATTACTCTTTTGGGAGCACTTTTAGAAAGTCATCTTTAATGGTTTATAGGTTTCTCAAAATTTTGAAGAAATAACCGAAGCAATTACTTTCGAACTATTTTCAAGTTTCCGTTTTCTAAGTAGTAAATGATTTTTTTAAGGAAAAAAAAATCTGGGAACACGTATGACATATTTCTACGAAAAAAAAACTATACTGTTAGAAAATTCATATTGAAATTACGATTAAATAGCCGGAAGCAGTCTGTCCATCTAATTCACCGTAAAATTTACGGTTTGGAACATTTTTCTATTTTTACGGGGCCTAAACAATTTCCAATCAGCTTGGTTAAAGAGCCCTAAATACAAATGTTTAAGGTTTAATAACCATTTATAAATGGTTTAAAACTCAAAATTTTTTACGTTTTTAAACCATTTCGAGGGGTAGAATCTTCGAGGCGTAGAAACCGTAAACGAACGTGCGGGAATCGAACTCCGGGTGTATGGAGTACCGACCTTGCGCTCTAACCATTCGGCCATCTACACCACTCAAAGCGGCCGTTTATTTATCAATAAATCTTCTTTTACAACAGGCAAACTGCATTAAATCTATTTAATTTTTGATTGAATCCAAAGTCATTTTCGATCTAAATTTACTGTATATTGACGAAAATCATTTTTTTTTGCTGCAAAAATGAAAATACAAACAAGCTTCAGCAGCCCAAATTATGGATTCGCTCATTCGCAAACAGTTCGGGAATCCGATGTCTAAAATTTTTAATTTACGTGTGTATGTGTTTCTATTTAGTAACCACTGCTTATGCCTCTTTTTTCTTCCCCTTTTTTTATATACACATGCAGATTTGAACTGATAAATCTTTATTCATATTTTAACAGCAACGTACGACGGTAATATTCCACAAACAAGATGGATGCCCGATTCTTATTGACTACAAGAGCTAGTAGCTTTTGTAAATTACGGTTAGCTTTAAAAATTCTTTAGGAGAAAGAGCAAATAAACGAATTTTTTTTTTACAATCTGCTGTTTGAGTACCATCTTTTTAATGGTTATTCAACTGTTGTAATTAAATATGGTAAAATAACATTCAAATAAATGGTTATGTTACTATTTTCTTACGGACATTTTTAACAGTGTAGTTTTATAAGTTATTGTGCTTAAATATGCTTATTTCTACTAAATAAAAAAAAAATAAAAGCCAATTCATTTTTCCTCACCGTAAATTAGATTTTCGTGCCGCTTTTAAGACTATTAACAAACTAGCATTTAAAAAAAAATCTAGTTTATTTGCCTGCCTTTCCACTGACAGGGAGCTGAGCCTTCCACTTTCACTACGATTTAGTTATGTATAGTCTTTTGAAGTCCTAAACATTTAGTGCTTCAGTAGCAACTATTCAATTTATACTTTAATATTACAATTTATCTCCTGTTTCAACAAAAACTGATTTATGACTGGTTTAGAGAGCATCAACATTCAAGCCTCTTTCTTAAAATAGTTCCTTTTTATTTTACGCTTTGCACTGATAGAAAGAATTTTCTTCACGCCCTTTGAGCTTTCCTTATTGTTGATATTTACTTTTCACGAGAAGAAGTCACCGGAAACAAAATATTTAGTAACAAACTATAGTATGGCAAAATAATCATGGTAAACATTGCTAGAGAAACTGACAATTCTCTAGTACTTACAACTTTATAAACGAAAAAACACAAAGATAATAAATAAATATATCTCATACCAAACAATTATCTCCAAGCAAAGGAATGTTTAAAGTACGGAAAAATAATACAAGTTTTTTTTTATTATTATTTCTCGTTTCCATAGCTAGCATATTGATCCAAAATAAATTATTTTTTCTTTTTTTCTTTGAAAATGGTACTATACAAACATAAAAAGAACTTTTATGCGTACTAATATGAAAAAAGGGGAAAAAACTGGAATGTTTTGAAATAACATATAATAACGCATTATTTTTAACGACTTCGTCGTTTTCTTTTGAATGTTCTCCTTCGTGTGCTATTTACATATAAGGTGCTCATTATGCAGTATTCTTTAAGGGGAAAAAATGGGTGAAGATTTTTATTTATGAGCAAAAGGATGATGCTTGCTATATGTATGCTTTCTGAAATCATGATAAATTTCACGTTTGTTTAGCAACACTAGAGGACTACTACTCCCATCTCTATGGTCTATCGGTCACCAAGTAGCAGAACATTTTTTTTTTTGGATCGCTAATCTGGTCTTCTACATATTACACAACACTTTGGAGTCGAAAAATATTGCTGCTTGGTCGGTTGTACTCTGACGAGGAGAAATGAACGAACCTCCTCTCGCCCCATAAGGCATAGAATTTCTAATATCCGACAGTTTGTTTAATATCGGAAATGTATCTGCAATAAAAGTCATGTGATATGGTATAGCAGGAAAGATATCTAGGTAGGATATCAAACGCAGACCTTCCTCTTAAACAAAAATTGGATTTTTTAAGTATAATTAATTAACATTTTTCGAAACTATTTATGAATTAAAAAAGGCGGTTTTGAAAACTTTGGTACGTATAAAAATAGGCGGATAGTTTAAAGGTTTCAAAAATCAGAGTTAATATCCGGTTCGATTCCGTCAAACATAAACACCAGATACCCAACAAAATCAAGATCCAATGCATCCCTTCTCTAGACCATGTCTTCCTCTCTCCAAGCGAAACTCTAGGTGTACTTTTTACATAATGTACATAGATTTTACAGTATCAGAAACGTCGAGAGATTCCAAATGTCACCAACAATACTCCTATCAAAAATTATCCTGACACAACTTGCACACTTGCACTGAAAGATACTATTGATGCTCAAAAATATTTTGCTGGTTTACGCTATTTTGGCGTTGGTTTGAAGGCATTTTGGTTTTTCGCGGTTACAGCACCTGATAGATTTAAAAAACGTTTCCGCTTTGTAACAAGCACAATTTTAAAACACTATTGCATTTTGATTTCAAGTTTTAGAAGTAAATTAAACGAAGATTTTTTGGGACTGTGATACTCTTAATCTAATGAGGGCTTTTGAGCAGTTACGTTCTTAATCTAATGGATATTTTTAGGAACTGTTGTCCTTATTTAAATAGGTATTATTCAAGACCAGTGCTGTTGCCCATATTTAAATAAAGGGTCTTAACTAAAGTTATCCACTTTCAAGAGATAATAATGAATACGCATGCGGCAAGTGATTTACCTTCTTTTTACCGTCGGAGCATTATCCAATATTTGAGACGTACCTCGTACAAACTATTAGCAAAAAACCCTATTTAAACAGTAAAATTACTTTTTTCACAGGCAAGTTAGACGCATTTTGATCGTTGTACAGAAGTGGAAAATAACTTTTATAAGCAATTTAAAAATTGCATATCATTTGAATGAGCTGTTAATAAATTAAATGATACTTGGGGGGTCAGCTCCTGCTGTCTATCGCTGGCCAACCCTCTTGCCGGAACTGAGAAGGCTCCCGGCAGGTCTACAATCATGTGCTAATAATATATGAAGATATGGGTGTGGTATTGGTTTCTATTTATGTAAACATTCGATTTGACGTCAAGGTTAAAATCATTGAAACAATTTTTATGCACCATACAGATTAATCATAACACATATTTCACCCTTTCATAGCTCGTCTTCGATAAATACAGTGGTCTAAGATCTTAAAATCAGTCACGTTGATTTTCGTCGTGACGTCCTTTCGGTATCTACTACACATTTTATATGCCGCTTCTCTTACGCTCTTCTGGAGCCATCTTTGTTAGGAAATGAATCACATATGTATTACCCTAAACTATCTGGCCTTCACACATACTACAAACTTTTATTTTTTTGAGATTCATGTATAACGGGTAATGTCACATGTAGTGTGTAACGTCCGTTATTACGCAGCTTTTTTGCTGAAATTGTGGCAACACAATACTTTGGTGCAGGTGGCGATAAATCCCACAATAGGTAACTGCGGAATGTATGCTCTTAAATTTTATCGTTTATTGTGCATACATTCCTCCGAATCGTAGTTTTTTTTCTAAATATAGAGATAAACCTATGCAAAAGAGATAAAAAATGAATGTTGAACGGCCATGCTTGTTTAATACATTTATAGCTAATTAGCATGTTTTATATGCAACCAGATTAACTCTGAATATAAATATACATAAAAATATGGTCTTTTTTCGAAACTCTGCTCCTGATTCTCAAAGAAAAATTATATATTCAAATTTTTAATAAATTATACAACAAATTTAATTGTAAACATGAATAAAATTGAAAAGAAACCGATTAAATCCTAATTCATCATACACTCTACAATTTCAATGCTCTACAATTTTTAAAACTATCAATGCAACTAAATAGTTTATTCATGTGCGGATGTTGTTTAATCATTTTAGCTAATAACTTGTTTTAAGCAACCAAATGAATAAAGAAATAATAGTACGCTCATGTGCGTGTGTGTATGTGTTAATTATTTTTAAATAAAAAGTAAACGGTTGTGGTATTAAGGGAGAAACGGCTCAGTTATGTGCAATATCTTAATTGAATAATGAAGAAATATTATACTCATTCTTGTATGTTAAATTTTAAAAAAAATAAGTTTGAAAGAACCATAATCTTAATTGTAATAAAACTCCGAAAAAATTAGTACGCCATGTGCGTGTGTGTATTGTTAATTATTTTAAATAAAAAGTAAACGGTTGTGGTATTAAGGGAGAAACGGCTCAGTTATGTGCAATATCTTGAATTGTAATAATGAACACGGAAAATTAGTACGCTCATGTGCGTGTGTGTATTTGTTAAATTATTTTTAAATAAAAAGTAAACGGTTGTGTTATTAAGGGAGAAACGGCTCAGTTATGTGCAATATCTTGAATTGTAATAATGAACACTCCCGAAAAAAGAAATATATAGTACGCTCATGTGTGCGTGTGTGTATTTGTTAAATTATTTTTAAATAAAAAGTAAACGGTTGTGTTATTAAGGGAGAAACGGCTCAGTTATGTGCAATATCTTGAATTGTAATAATGAACACTCCCGGAAAAAGAAATATATAGTACGCTCATGTGTGCGTGTGTGTATTTGTTAAATTATTTTTAAATAAAAAGTAAACGGTTGTGTTATTAAGGGAGAAACGGCTCAGTTATGTGCAATATCTTGAATTGTAATAATAAACACTCCCGAAAAAAGAAATATATAGTACGCTCATGTGTGCGTGTGTGTATTTGTTAAATTATTTTTAAATAAAAAGTAAACGGTTGTGTTATTAAGGGAGAAACGACTCAGTTATGTGCAATATCTTGAATTGTAATAATGAACACTCCCGACAAAAGAAATATATAGTACGCTCATGTGTGCGTGTGTGTATTTGTTAAATTATTTTTAAATAAAAAGTAAACGGTTGTGTTATTAAGGGAGAAACGGCTCAGTTATGTGCAATATCTTGAATTGTAATAATGAACACTCCCGAAAAAAGAAATATATAGTACGCTCATGTGTGCGTGTGTGTATTTGTTAAATTATTTTTAAATAAAAAGTAAACGGTTGTGTTATTAAGGGAGAAACGGCTCAGTTATGTGCAATATCTTGAATTGTAATAATGAACACTCCCGGAAAAAGAAATATATAGTACGCTCATGTGTGCGTGTGTGTATTTGTTAAATTATTTTTAAATAAAAAGTAAACGGTTGTGTTATTAAGGGAGAAACGGCTCAGTTATGTGCAATATCTTGAATTGTAATAATAAACACTCCCGAAAAAAGAAATATATAGTACGCTCATGTGTGCGTGTGTGTATTTGTTAAATTATTTTTAAATAAAAAGTAAACGGTTGTGTTATTAAGGGAGAAACGGCTCAGTTATGTGCAATATCTTGAATTGTAATAATGAACACTCCCGAAAAAAGAAATATATAGTACGCTCATGTGTGCGTGTGTGTATTTGTTAAATTATTTTTAAATAAAAAGTAAACGGTTGTGTTATTAAGGGAGAAACGGCTCAGTTATGTGCAATATCTTGAGTTGTAATAATGAACACTCCCGAAAAAAGAAATATATAGTACGCTCATGTGTGCGTGTGTGTATTTGTTAAATTATTTTTAAATAAAAAGTAAACGGTTGTGTTATTAAGGTAGAAACGGCTCAGTTATGTGCAATATCTTGAATTGTAATAATGATATTCAGCGGAAAACTTATGTGCAACATAAATAATTCAGTATAAAGTTCAAACAGCTCAAGAAAAATAAAAGCCAAGGACATTCCTTTGTTGTTGTCATAATACATTAGAGCTCACCTATTGCAATAGTCACCTTGTCGCGAAAAGAATATTCTAATAAGGGAGTTATTCTTTCATCCAGCATCATAAAAGACATATACTATAGTTTGTTACATTGAACATTTATTATATTAAGCGGATATTCTTTCAACCGCATTCCATTAAGCTAATGCATTCCATTAAGCTGGTTCATATGTAATAAAATGCCTTTGAAATTTTTCCTTTCATTATAAAGTATCCATAACTGTATCAGTTACAATGATAAAATGACCACAGTTGGAAATAAGTAATTCACAAACAATCGATATATTTCACAAACAATCGACACTTGAAAGATCAGAGAAGAAATGTACCGCCATTTTTATTTATTTCTAGTAATTAAAACGTGAGGCTTTAAAGTACAATTTTAACAAAGAAAGAATACATGAGCATTGAAAAAATCTAGCGTTAAGCAGTTCACAAAGAAAAATACAGACTCAAATTGACTCTCCTATAAAACAGATCTCCTATAAAAAAACTAAGTAAAAATCTCTAAACAACTAACGTTCAAAAAAAGTAAATAAGCGGAAACTATTCTGCAACTAACATGATGAACTTCTCAAAGAGTTTAATCATCCATTTTCTTTTTTTGGTTCAGTTAAAAGAGAAGTTGCTCCCAAAAGAGCAGTTAAATAGTGAAATAAATTGAAATGCACTCCTTCAAAAAGGGATTATAATTTTATTTTATTTTATTTTTTCAGCAGTGTATTTTTCCCCGGTGCGGTATTTATGAAAAGTAATAATGTTTCGTCACTGAAGTGACTGAAAATCAAACAAGTAAATTCTTAAAAATATATTAAAATAAAATATTAATAATAATGGAAGTTTCTTTGTGGGACTTGATCTTAGAAAACATAAGTAATTTAACAAAGTAAAAAAATGTCTATGATATTTTTTGTGCATAGTTATTATTGTTATTTATAGAAGAAAGTTAACCTTGGTAAAGTACCACATCGCAGAAACATTACATAAACATGTTTCGTGTGTAGAATAAACAACTTTTCCGTTGCGAAAAGCTTCTAGCTGCAACACAAAAACGTTTGATATTATTGTGGAGCTAATTTTACCAATAAAAAATGGATTAAACGTTTCAACTTAACTCTAAGCAGCGGAAATAATGAAGTGAACCTTTGTATTCACTGTGACTGCTAATTACCTGTGGCTGTTATTTTTCAGCGCATTCTCAAAAACAGAAAAATATGGAACATGAAAAAGAGATCAGGCCAATAAAAGAGAAAATGATGTTAAACGTACATACTTTTGCAACATTATAACGTTTAATTAATAAATAAAGCCTCAATCAAAACATTTAAATTTCCTTTGCATAGTATAAATTATAAGCATGTAATAATTTAACTGCACACAAGGTCAGGACAAATAATTAATCCTGCATACATTTTCTTGAAATGCATAACATTAATGATGAACTATACCTTTGCGGTATAAAAATAAGTGAAAGGAGTCACACTATCGTCAACAATAGTTTACGAATTTTTTAAAAGATATCCCCGTGACACAAACCTTATAAACGATAAATTTTGCACCAAATATCAATTTCCAGAAACATGCATTTTGGACGAACTAGTTTAAAAAAACATTTTACTGAAATTTCTGCCTCACATTTCATTCCGATGTTGTTTCAATTTTAATATTGTATAAAAATTACTGTTTTTACATTTAGCTGTAAAATAAAAGAAAGAAAACTTTGTCAGAATATTCAATAGATTTCCTGCTCAAAATCTTACACTACAACAGATTTCCTTAATATAACGGTAAAATCTCTTCAATTTAATCAATTATTCAATTTTATTAAGGAACATTTTAACAGATAAAAACAGGTATATGAACTTTCAGTATTAGACTAATTTCTTGAAAAAAAAAGTTTCTCAATTAATTAAACACACTTTTGTCATAACTTTTGGGTGTTTTTTCAAACCAACAAGGTTTTGCAAGTTTTTACTTGCAAAACTTTGCATAGCACCCAACCTTTTCTTGGTTGGGACGGAGGGATTAGCATCTCGCCGGGCTAATTTGATAGTTCAGGTTCGGCTAATCATTTTCAGAAATTGAAGTTAGTGAACCCAAAGAACTGGAACTTGCAGAGGTAAAATCAACTTGACAGTGCCTAACATCGTGCCGAGATTAATCTGATATATGTATATAAGTGCCGTATTTTCCTACTGACAAAAATTGAGTAGGCGAAGGTGCGGTCTCATGCACTGCTGTCGTATACGCAAACAGAAATTAACCAGGACCCAGGTAAAAATACATTTCGATAAAAGGCACAAGGTCACTAAACATGGTGATATAGGAGACATTCATTACATTAGACTAAATGTGCAATAGGGGTGAGGAGAGACATATACTAAGCGGTCTTGAAATCGCACGGTCCTCTGTTAAGAATAAATGATTCGCAAAAGAAGGATTTTCAATTCTTTTTCGTCTCATGTGTGTAATATTACTTTAGTTAGACTTTAAGGCTTGCCTTTAATAATTATAGTTTAACGAAAATAAATTCCTGTGTCAAAACTGTATAATTTGGTTTGTATGATTAAATGAATAAAACTTGCAATGGATAAAATATTAATGAATTGGAATGAATATCGTAAGTTTAAAAACATAATCTTAATAACACCAAGACGGGCTACTATAAAGTTCACAAACGTTAATGAAGAAAATCGTGGAGACTCATATTCGCAGTTAATTAAGAAATAAATCCTTATATCGTAGGGTCACGTCCCCTGCTTAATGTCAATTAGCACAGAGTAGCATTTTAATCCCCCAAAGCTGTCTTTCAAAAAAAAAAAAGAGCAATGCAATTATTTTCATAAGGAATATCAACAAGTTGAAAAGTAGATAAGCTCTCGAAAACGAAGCATTTCAAAAAACGTCCATTAACTTAATTTTTGTTCAGCACGTGATTTTTTTCAAAACTGTTATTATTTATTTATTTCTTTTCGTATCTTATACTAGCCTGAAACTAGGATAGGAGAAACGGAAACGTGTCTAGCAAAATAATATAAAAGTTTAAAAAACCTGCTATTTCAAAATCATTTAGAGAAAGAAAGAAGTAAAAAAAAAAAAGGTTTGATTCAGAGAAAATCGAAAGTAAGAAACATTTCAGAAAAGGTACAGATAGAAGTTTAGAATTCATCTTTGTTAAAACTCCATTTTTCTGTTTCCAAATAGGTCTCGCTGTCTAAAGGTGGTAATACACATTTAAAAAAAAATGAAAGTTAACATTTTCGTAGAAGGGAGAATTAACGATTTAAAAATGTAGTTTTGGATCAAGTTATTTTTGATTAGAAACATGTATAAAACATGTTGTTCCTCAATTTGTTCCCGAAAACTTTCTGACAAGTTCAATATTTGCAAAATGCTTTGCCCACGTTGTTTACTTTATTTCAACTTTACCGTCTAAAATGTCGGAATGAATATGTGCTCATAAAAAATATTATTTCAACTTATCAAAAAAAAAAAAAAAAAAAGAATAAAATAAAACTATAAAAGATGAAAATTATTTAAATAAGCATACGAGCACGGAATTCAACTTCCATGTTTGCTAAACTTTGTTTGGAATACAAATATAACACTAGTACAGAGATTTTCATTTAAATTAATAAGTAGGGAAAGAAAAGCAGAAAAAAACTGGTAGCTTAAGTGTTTCATTGAAATAATTGACTTTTCTGTTTAACTTTCGATAGCAAGCAGAACTTTCAATGCTTTCTCTGCCGTTTCTAAAGCATTTGCATTTTTTATCTTTTTTTATTTCATGGGGAGGGTTGAGTTGTTTGAAATGAATGTTATATGGAGCCCAACTTTATTTAAATCATTAATCGGGACCTAAATCTAATTAAAAGTTTTAAATATATAAATGACATTGCCTTAATTATAACCGCAAGCTGTTTTTAAAGTAAGTAGTAAAATGTATTTCATATATTTATTTATTTGGACGAGGATCTGTTGTTGATTGAATTTAAAATGGGGAAGTCCTCATTAATTTTAACTTGCATTGATTTTTACAGAATGTTTAACTAGAATGACATTTAATTGTACTGCACATTTATACTTTTCAACAGCAATATATTAAAACAGAAATCTATTAATACATATAAAACAGAAATGTATCGTATCAATACGTATCATTAGAATAATTCATTTCGTATTGGTTATTAAATTAAATATATTGGAATATTTCAACATAAATATATCTTTGCGTTTCAAGACGTAAGGTTTTCTTTTTCGTGTTTTCCTAAGTTTGTAGGATTTCTAGATTTTTTTTTTTTCTTTCAGACAACGCTGTGTCTAAACATTAAAATGAATTTCAAAACCCGAATTCAAAATTAAACGACCCTTTGAAGTGCATTATTTGACTTCGTTAACTATTTGTGTACCTAATGTCAAATCTGTCAGCCCAAAGTCTGGAAGTCTGGAATTGTACACCGACAAACGTTGTCTCTTTGTTTTATATATATATATATATATATATATATAAAAACATTGAAAACTAAATAACTTTTTTAGCCCCCTTTTTTGAATTCTGTTTCGTTTTTGAAACATAGATATTTTTTTATATGTCCCCCAGCTCGGGAAACTAACGCGGGAAAGATTATGTAATGTGAACTAAAAATAGTTTTGCAGAAGAACAAATAGAAAAATCTGAGCACGTGACATGTAGCTCGAGACAGTATAAAAGGCTCTCGCAAGCTTTTCGCGCGGGAATTCGCGATGTAAATTTTGTATATAGAAGAGTGGGGATTCACGATGTAAATATTCTTGTAAAAACATTGATGTTGGTGTTCGTCTTTGTATTGTTTTGAATGTATTTCCTGTGATGAAACTCAAATAAACCAAGGATTTAAATGGACTCTGGTCATGAATGTTTTCCACGACGGCTTCACAGACGGACATGCGATAAAATGAAATGCTGTAACGGTGATGTTACATTATATATAGAGAGAGAGAGAGAAAGTGAGAAGGAGAGAACACACGTTTTCTATTTATAACAATTAATTCAATTAGAAAAAAAATATCTATCAGTATCTTATATGTATTTTTTCTTTAAATTCTACGGATCATCACAAGAAAAAAATATTCGACTTAATTTAAGTGTAAATTGGCTCTTAACCAGATAAATATCTCGAAAACGGAAAAAGAAATCACAAAGAGGTTTGAAAGAAACAACATTTTTCAATATATATTGAATGCAATGTTTCAACTATTCTTACAATTTGGAACGTCTTATGTAATTTTAATAATAAAATCTCGAACATAAATACAAAACTTGAATTGAAGCACAAGAATAAATTGAAAAGGTTGCGACATCTCTCAATCCCTTAATCACAATTAGAGATGCAAAATACTTGTACGCAGTGAAATATTTCTGAAAAGGAAACTCAGTTTTCTAGAAATGAGCCTACAAATGTGAACATTTGAATTTTTCTTGGAAAAAGCAGCACATCATAATTCCAGTTGAGTGAAACAGCAAATATGCATACTTTACATAAACACGCAATCCGTTAAAAAAATGATTGTTTTTGTCACAAGCAAACACAAATATATATATATATATATATATATATATATGTGTGTGTATTCCTTTTTCGTGTGTGTGTTCCCCTATTATATGTGTGTGTATTCCTTTTTTCCTGCTGCATATTAACTTAAAAAAATCTAGGTTATAAACAAATCATGGATGGATATATGTACATTATTTCTTTTAACTACTTTCTTTCGTAGTACAGTGGTCGTTGCATAGATTCAATTGCCTTAATAAAGCATGGTATGATTTACACAATACATTATTTATTTATTTATTGTTTATGCATTTCTACCTGTTTAAAAAAAATAACGGTTAATATGTATTACTTCTGCTTCTTTCTTCACGCACAATGCCGTTTTGCTTAGAAAAAGTCATATATGTCCATGTTTTCTGTAAATATGATTCCAAAACTTTTCTGTTAGTCTTCCTCGGTTTTCGGTTTCCAATTTAGTACGATTCAGTCAAAAGCATTTATCATCATTTGTGTTGCCATTTCTCTGGATATAAGCTTTCACTTTTCAACTAAGCATTTCTCATGTACGTCATCATTTTTGGTTAGGGTGTAATATAGCCTGGTAAAATCATATGTATTGATGATGGACCTTTTGTCTTTGTTCGCACCTATTTTAGATTCGGTTATATAGTGACGGTTCAAAGATAGTTTTTTTTTATTCATTTGTTAATTTTACCTTTGATTTTTAAAATGTATTCATTATCTGACACATTACCTCCCTTTCTTTTTTCGTTGTGAAATAATGGTAGCCGTATAAAACTAAAAAATTTTGAGTGCTTTTTAGTATAAAAAACTCATCGTAATAAAATAATGCAGAAGTTTTTTAAAACGTTCAGTTACATTCAGCAGAAAAGAAAGAACGAAAGTAAACACTGTTCATATATATATAAGATAAAACATGGTGAGATGGCGCTGTTAGAGAGATGGCGCACTTGAATTCAGTTAGTTGTACAGCTACAACAGCAGATTGTCTTCTTGAATCGATATGTTTTTTTCTCTGAAAATGTAAGATACAACGTCATTTTTTTTGCTTGCTTTCCAAATGTAAGGGATTAAATTTTCATTAATGTTCCTCTGGTTTTAAGTAATAAGCGTTCTACAAGACACTTTTTAGGCAAACTTTTTTTCAGCTATTTTGACAATTTGCTTGCAGTTATTATTAATATAAGCTAATTCATAACAAAAGCCATCTCCCATGTGCATAATTTTCCCCATCCTATAAGGAGATAATCAAAAAATGACTATTGTCCGTATACCTATTGTCGCTTCAAATTGCATCATAACAAGGAAATAGGGATGTAAATGCATAGAGATTTAATGTAATCTAGGATATTCACCAAACGTTTGGAAATAAATTAACGTTTTCATTCTTTTTTCCATTTTTTTCAATCGTACGCCAACTCTACCTGCTCTTCCTTAAATAAATTTCTAAGCACTCAACACAATTACTTTAAATAAACTAATTTCGTAGATTATATATATTATTAAATCTCCGAAAATAAGAAACAGGAAGCTAAATATATTCTTTAAGAAAGAAACATCTAGTACTTTTAAATTCAAGAGGATGTTATTTTTCTATCCCATTCCCTGCACACCTTCAACACTTGTAAGAAAAAATCAATACATTTGACAAAACGTCTGAATATTTCAAAGAAATTCTCAATGGATTTAAAGTATACTTTTTTCTTGAATATTATCTGTTTTTCACCAGCCTTTTAACAAATCAAGTCACCTTTAAAGGAATGCAAGTTTCAAGATTTACTATTCTAAGGAATAAAAGCTTCATCTAATGTTGTTAATTTTTTCTTCTGTCTTTATTTTTACTTTCTTCTGCTGAAGCTAATAGAGAAAATATACGCATTTTTTTATGAATTTTTAATGCATATTAAATTTACCTTGCTCTAATAAAATATGTTAGTAAAAATAAATTATTTATTATGCGTAATATTTGAGTTTAAAGCAATGAGGGAAAAAAGCAAATTTAATGTAATCTGATTTAAAATTAAGTCAAGCAATCGACTGTGAATATGAAATTCATCAACTGTAATTAAAATTTTACTTTTCGAATTAGAAATTTGTTTCTCGTAAAATTATTAGTTTTTACCTAAAGTGCTATGCGAATGCTCCTTTGTGGAAAAAAATCGCCATATTACAAAAATATCTTTCAAAATGTTCTTAATAAATGGAAGAAGAATAATTGCATTGTAGATATATGCATAAATTTTATGTAACTAAAACTAAGAAAAATAAAATAAAAGATATCTTAGAACAAGTAAGTAATCGACGGCTTTTTCAGTCACTTTTTTATTGTGGTAAAAATTCCACTTAGTAATCGTAATATTTTATCGGAATTTTATAATTTTACGTAAAGCGTCTATAGAAATGAATAAAGCAATAAAAGTTGCATGCTTTTATGTACATGAAAAGGGTACATAAAGTCAAATTTAAGTGCTTGAGATGGATTCAAAACAATAATGGTAATTATAAGTCTCTATTTAAGAATAAGGATTGATTTATAAGAGATCAAAACAATGCAATAAAATCACAAGCATTGTAAAATTATAGTACGTGATAGTTCTCGAGTTATGTCAGCAGGATCTAAGTAGTGGTAAGGCACTGGCCTCTACGCCCAAGTTCGCAGGATGAAACCTGGCACAAGTCGGTGGATTTTCAAGATGCAGAAAATCGTCAGCATCCATGGCATATGATTGTGCGGCATGTTAAAGATGCCTTGGAATCCGACAATGCAATAAAATTACAAGTATTGTAAAATTATAGCACGTGATAGTTCTCGAGTTATGTCAGCAGAATCTAAGTAGTGGTAAGGCACTGGCCTCGCCCAAGTTCGCAGGATGCAACCTGGCACGAGTCGGTGGATTTTCAAGATGCAAAGTTGGCTTGGATACTCTCAGCTAAATTAAATTTTTAGTGCAATTTCGTATTAATTAGAGCTCAGGTGCCGCCGTCTAGGAGAAAACTGAGCGACAAAATTCTCATAGTGGTAATGGCATCCGCAGATAGCGGTGCTACTTGAAAGAATGGATGTCAATTTCCGGGGAATGCACTTGGTCTGCAAAGTTTAGTGAACATACGCAGCCAAAATAGAAAAAAAAAGTTTTCAAATAATACAACGACGTTTTTAATTTGAATTGATATGTAAAATAATTTTTTATTTGTAGAATGCAGAAAAATTTATGTGATACAAATGAGCTTCAATCATCCATAGAGAACTTTCTGTGCATAAAAAAAGGTTCCTTGTAACCCCAAAATATGTGACCGCAAATACTTGCATTGCTTACTATTAAAAAATGTTGCTTTGAACTTTAATATTTTATCGCAAATGTACCATTCGCTTTTACTTCTTAAGCCACAGTTTAATTTTTAATAACGTAGTGCAACGTTTCTCAACATTTTCATTCTTACAGAACCCTTTGTAAAATGTCCAAGTACCAAGGAAACTCTAACTTCCATTTGATTGTATTTCTTCAAAAATATATATTTTTTAGAATGACAATAATTAACCGTTTGAGTGACGAAGATTCTTTTTTTTTTTTATGTGTGCTAAAAATGCTGAAGAAAATGAGAAGTTATTTTTTTCCTGTGGAAAGTAATAGAAACAAAAAAAAAAAAAATTATGTCTGATAAAAATATATAAAATAATTTTCAAGAACAGAAATCCTTGTGATGGTTGTTTTAACATGTACACGGCAATCCAAAGGGCAATAATAGAATACATCGGACTTTAAGATGAGGATAGAGCCAAAGTGTTAATAATCTTCAGCGACTGCAAAACTACCCTTCTAGCAATCCAAAAGCATACTCAAAGATATTTCTTGACGTACACGATACCCTTCTTCAACTTCTAAATCTAAACGAAATATGCTTTATGCAGCTGAGTCCAGCACATGAAAGCGAGGCTACCGCTACTCAAGCAAAACAAGCGAAGACATTCAATAAAGAAGCGCAATCATTTGCGCCACAACCTTCCTCACAAGACTAGAAAGCCACATCAATGGAAATTCAAAAAGATAGAACCAGAAATTACTTTAAGTGCAGAAAGAGCCCCAGACTCGGAAATATATGGACACTTCTTTTCTATTACCCAGCCATCCTGTTGTAAATGCAGCAAATCCGCAACTCCCACTACCCCCTACGAAAAGCTTTATGCAGACAAGTGTCTTCCAATCGCCAAAGCTATGAACGGAATCTTCGGCCCAATCTAATTTGTATCCATGGACACAACATCATCATCATATGCTGTAAGTATTCATGCCGATAACAATCCTTGTTTTCTACAAATGATCGAAATGTTTCACATTATGCATCATAAAGGTTATCAAGTACTATTACCCAAATACGTTTATTACTCTCTTTCATGCTGATATAACGTTAAAAAATATAGTTGCAAACATTTCAAAGTGTTGCATTAAAAAAAAAAGTTGAGTAAACCTGTGTGTCGCGAAGTGGAAAATTGGTTTAAGTGTGGTTATCATGAGTGACGACCGCAAACGAAAGGCCATCGACCGTATAACTGCAAACATTTTAATTGCTAAATGCATTTTACATTTTTATGTAAATTATTAAAATGTGAAACCGAGGAAATATTGTTGCCGATGACTATTGAAAAACATATTTTATTTTTGCATAACTTACTTCATATCCTTTCTAAATGAGCAATAACACAAAAGAATTGAAAACATGTAAGGCTGGATAAAATAAACTCCGCGTAAAGTTAAAAGAAAAAAAAAACGCAAGAAAATTCATAAATTGCTTTTTTGATACCCCAAACTTGAAGTATTTATATTCAAATTAGGTTGAAAATGATCAATATACAATTTTAGTTTTTCCCTAAATTCTCTAAATATGAAAGATATTTGATTTGTGCTTTATAACGTAAAAATAAATACGCTTATTTTATTCAGAAACATTGCTTTATTTGTAGAGTTTTAGTTGTTTTAGACGCAAGAATATGCTACAATATTTCAGTTTTAGTATTTTTTTTCCCTTTATTTCCCTCATACTGACCCATTGATTCTACTTTAAATTGTAAAACATATTTTAGCTTTCAGCATGTACAATAATTTTAATTATCTAAATAATTAGGTCACATTTCAATGTAGACTGTGAACCCCGTACTTGCTTTAATTATGTAAATAACAAAATTTTTATTGCACGCATGTTGCAATATGCATACAGCAAATAGCTATCCATACGTATTAGCATTAATTTCTACAATTAGATCGGGATTAGCCAGACATAAAAAAATATATATAAATGTTTCCCCAAAACTCAATCATACAATTCCTTAACGATATTAAATTTAATTGAAATAATGATCAATATATCACTCATGATTACCACAATTAAACCAATTTTTCACTTCGCGACACACAGGTTATCTCAACATTTTATTTTTGGGGGGGGGGGAGGAGGGGGAACACTTTGAAATGTTTGCAAATATAATTTTTTTAATGTTATATGAGCATAAATTGAGGTAATAAACGTATTTGGATTAAAATTAAATATTTAATAACCTTTATCATGCATAATGTGAAACATTACGATCATTTGTAGAGAACAAGGATTTTTATCGGCATGGATATGTATAGCATATGATGATGATGTTCAAGAAATAAAAAAAATAGATCCAATACTTTAGTCATTATTACCGTAACAATTAGCAGTAAGATTACTTATCAGGGTGACTACAGATTTCCAAAAGTCAAATTTCGTGACATGTCCCCTATATGAAGGATACGTACCGAATATCCGGCTCTGATGCTTGAAACTAGTAAATATATTTTTACAAGTTTCATACACATATATTTTCAAAAAATTTTCATTTAATGAATTTTAAAAATCAAATTTTACATACCGGATAACCGGATTTTTCGTGCAGTAGCCGGATCGAATTCTGGATATTTAAAAACACTTGCATATTGGATGTCTTCTGGGGGAACAGGTCTCGTTGGGTTTTCGTGATCTATTCGTAATTTTCGTCGTTTTATCGGAACTTCCGTGACCGATTTCCAAATTCCTGACATTTTTGGGACTTTTGAGACTTGTAAAAACATGCTTATGTAGCATAAATCACCAATGCGAACAGGAACATACTAATTACTACTTTTAAGCGATTTTAATTTTTCGTATTATTTTCCGTTTGACTCAACTAGTATGAAAAACCTTCATCGCAGAAAATCGAATAAAGTAATTCATAATACTAAAATAAATAAAAGATGAATACTAAATTGACATTTAAATTTAATTTACGCTTCCTTTTTTTTTAGATTTCAACAATGTTCCTGTAGTTTTCAATAATAAAAACGCATTTAAATGAAATGTTGATCCCTGTGCATACATTCTTTATTTGCAAAGTTATTTTCTTTATCTGCACACTGAGTCTTTATTTGCACACTGAAATAATTTCATCAGGCAAAGCAAACAAATTTGCGATTTCTGTTGTGTTCAAATTTATTCATTTCGCCTGAAATGTAAAACACTTTTAAAGAAAGCGCATTCTTTGCATTATTTGTATTTTCATTAAATGAATGCAATGCAAATAAAATATTAAATATTTATTTTTACTTCAGATATGAGTGTTTTATTTCTCCTTCACAAAAGAAAATGCATCTGTGTAAATTATTCAGACCTACCATTATTTTTAGGATTTTTCCTCAGTCACCAGAATGTCTGAGAAGCGAACGTGCGTAGGTGCTTATAAAAACATAATGTAAAACATCTCATTACAGTTTTGAAATTGTATACCGACAAAAATTCGTTCCTTTTCTTTCTTTCTTCCTTTTTTTATGCACAGTTATCACATTTGTTACTGTTTTATTGTTATAAATTGTGCATGAATAAAGTCCATACGCTGATTGCTGACTGGCAGCTTTCCGTGCTACACTGACCCGAACCCTGCCACAGGTCCGGGATATGATTTTCGGGCAGATTCGACTCAACCCTTGACAACCTTCAATGGGTTGATAAAATAAAGACCAATCATGCTCGGGAACTAGACACTCCGGTTTCCGCTTAAAGATGACTATCTGCGCAGAACACCTTCACCCCACATTGGCAGCCCAGGTCAGTCTCGTAAGCTGAGATGGGCACAGCAGGCCTTGGCCCCGATAGCTTGTCGAGCCGCTGAGAATTGTGTATGCAAAAATTATATATTAATTACTTTACACATGAAATATTTCCAAAGTTTAGTGTCAGTTTTGTTGCTCGGGTGTCTTCTCCGTATCATGTAAACTACGAGGAAACTTGAAATATTTCGTCTTACCATGGAATCATTTTAATGCTTAACCTTATAACTTAAGCATTAAAATGCAACGTAATTTATGCAAAGTTTTCTTTTCTATCTATAGAAGAAATAAATAGGGTCATAAATGTTATACTTTAGCCGACAGGGTGGCGTAGTGGTAAGACGCAGGTCTCGCACGGCCAAGATCGCAGTCGGTGGATTTTCAAGATGCAGAAAATCGTATGCGTCCATGTCGCATGATTGTGTGGCATGTTAAATAGGCCTTGAGTATCCTTTTGGCTTGTATACTCTCAGTTAAATTAAATACCTAGTGCAATTCGCATCAAATGAGAGCTCAGGTGCCGCCATCTAGAGGAAACTGAGCATCCAAATTCTCAGTGGCAATGGCAACTACCGACAGTGGTGCTACTTGAAAAAATGGATGCCGATTACCGGGGTACGCAAAGGTTAGTGACCATAAGCAGCCCCATTAGAAAGAAAAGAAGAAATGTTATACTTTATGAAACCCATATAAGTACGTTTCCGAATATATCAATAATAATGCAAAAAAATTTTTTACCCAACATTAATTTTCTAACAAAATTAATGTTTATCATAAAAAATAGACAATATATAACACATGACAAATATGTTTCTAGTTCCACAGTTTTCTTTCTTTTTAAGTATAATATTACATCTAACCCTTTTTACTCACAATCCATCGAAGATTAAATTGTATTTCCTTTTTATTTGTCTCGAAATTTGAGTCATTTTTTTGTCCTGCAAGGAGTCCAAAGTGCAGTTTAATGATGCCAAGAAGGAGACAAAAACCACTTACGGTGTCGAAAATTCCCTAAATGCGGCAGTTCCGAAAAAGAAGTTGTTTAGTGATGATGTAATGGGAGGTAGAAGGGTGCAATTTTATTTCAATTAAAAGGTTTTGAATTGCATCAAATCGTCGGCAAAATGCAATAAAAGAAGTATATTTTTTGTGCCAGCGAAATAAGAAGCAACTCCAATATTTCCTTGGTTTAGCTAGAAAAGTTACTACTAAAGCTTTCAAACATTGGTTTTTGGAATTTAAAGAAATTAAAGTTTATGTATAAGCATTAATTTTTAGATCATTTAGTTAAATGGTTAAAACAATAGAACCGACATCTTATCATTTACATATAGATTAAACATTAGTAACACAAGTTTAGTACTTAACAATCATAATTTAGTAGTTCAAAGATATGTATAAATAAACTGGTTAGTTAAAAAAAAGTTTAACTAAAAGTTAAAAAATAATATTTAGCGAAACATACATAATTGCACGCTTTATAAATATTGGAATATTAGTTTGAGAATCCTATATGTATTCCTGGGTAAATCGTATAGTGCAGTTATTTCCGTAATCGAGTTAGTACTTGGCAATGAAACAGAAAAATGATTGCTGTACGTGTACAGGTCTGAAGACAATTATATTTATTCTGAGTTTGCACTGTTTTGATTTTATTTTGCAGAATTTTCCAGTTTGATTTGAGGAATGTAAAACTTTAAGCTGAGCGATATAATTGGGACTTTAAAATCTGAGTATTTACTGAGTACTTTCGCAAAAAGGAAAAACAAATAAATAAAAAAAAACAAATTAATGAAAAAAATTGGTACAGTTGCACATTTTTACATAAAAGAACCACTAAATTATTTGGTGAGATGCTCCGCTGGTGATAAAAACAAAGAGAAACCATGTCATAAACTGAATGTGGCTCAATACCAAATATGTTACTTGTGGGACAAAATAGTTTAATATATTTAATTATTTCAGTTATGCGACATAATATTTTTACTAAAAAGATTTGAAGCAGTTTTAAATTTGTAACTTTACAATGATTAAGTATCTTAATATACAGCAAGAATCGTAAACGTTATTTAAACAGAAATAGCGTTAAAGGTATAATATTTAGCGTAATCTTTCTAAGGCATAATAATGGCGTAATCTTTTTGAGGCATAATAATAGCGTAATCTTTCTGAGGCATAATAATAGCGTAATCTTTCTAAGGTATAATAATAGTGTAATCTTTCTAAGGCCCAATAATAGCGTAATCTTTCTAAGGCCCAATAATAGCGTAATCTTTCTAAGGCCCAATAATAGCGTAATATTTCTAAGGCTAATAATAGCGTAATCTTTCTAAGGCATAATAATAGCTTAATCTTTCTAAGGCATAATAATAGCGTAATCTCTCCAAGGCAGAATAATAGCGTAATTGCGTATTCTCTGCTTAACAAAAAAATATATATTCTCCAAAAGACACAAAGGAGATATTTAAAGTAAGCCTTGCAGAATAGTTCCTATTTAGCGCCAATACGTACACATTTCATATAGGTTTCTTTTTATTATTATTTAGCTATTTTGGTCAAAACGTTGAAATTCTGTGCATAGTCATAATTTCCCATTCATTTGCGGCAAAATGAAGGAATTATCCTACACACTTCAAATTATTTATGCGAACTTAATGTCACCGATGGCATATTTTCCTCAAAACCTGCCATCGAAAACAAACAACAACAACAAAAAAAAACTATACCACTTTTGTTAAATACATCAAAAATCAACATTTGAAGCAATTCCATGCAGTTGCACCAAATGGAGAAACTGCTTACAAATTTATATACTTTTATTTATTTACCCATCTATGTATTTATTTCTTCTTTGCAGCTTTGCAGTTCATGCTATCATTTGCCGCATGTTATCCGAAAACCCCTCCTCTTTTTCTTTTTCTCTCTGAACAATCAGAAAATAAACGAAATAATTTATACATTTACCTACACACACAAAAGAATAATACTTATATAAGAATAACACAATATAAGAAAATACTGAATTCTTAAGTAGCTACTCCAAAATTCCAATTCTGTTCAAAAACCAATTTTTTAAATCTGCAACTACAAGTAACATCCCTCAAAACAGACAAGTTCAAAGACGATTTACATGCAAGTCACATTAAAGACAAGTTCACTACCTTATGACTTACATGCAACACATAAAACTGTACGTAACCAAAAAATGAGAGTCATTTACAAAATGGCCAAAATGCACAGAACACCAAGTTTGAGATTTCTCTCATTTCATTCGTTTTCTTCTGAATATAAATCTGAATTTTCCAGATTTTATAACGGTTCGTTGGTCGGATGTCTCGCGGAAAACGAGATCATGGCAATATTAAATCAACTTTTGGTAAAAAATGTGCTTTTCATAAGAAAAGCTCTGCTATGAATTGTAAAGTAGGGCAACCTTAGAGTATTCGGCATAACTACACTTCTCAAATATCATACTATTTTGGATTAAATAGTGTGGTATTAATTGAATTTTTGAACATTATTTTTAACAAATATATTAAAACTCGCTGTCTCTATCTTTGTGTGTGTGTGTTTTTCCACACACTATATCGTATTTAAACTATACAAAAATCGTATGTTTTAAAACTAAAAGAAAAGAAAAGAAAATTGTTTTTTTAATTAAAAATACATCTTAAATGAAATCCTTAAAATATGGGGCTACATATTCCCTTTTTAAATTTAAAGCATCTACCAATTCAAGATCATTAGATTTAAATATCAACTAATTGCTGTGAAAATTGGATCTACAGCTGTACTGTAATATTTACTTGCATGAAAGTTTCTGGGATGATGTATGTCAAGATTTAGGAAGAAAAAAAAACATGCCGTATTGTTATTCTCTTATCCGGCGAAAAATTGTTACACATTGCTTCACTTCCAACGTTTTCAATGCAAATTGAACAATATGCATTGAAAACTTTTTAAACCAAAATATGTGTAGTATTTACTGATTAGAGTTTAATTAACAAGCAATTTAAAAATTAGTTTAATTAGTGTAGTTACCAATGTCTTCAATATTCACATCTATTACATCACCGCAATTAGAACGCAAATTACAAAAATTCAGTTGCTTTTTATAATATATAGAAACAACACATAACTGTTTTGTCGTTTCCTTTATTTTTTCTTTATTTGTTTTTGTCATTTCTGTATTTTAATGTCAAAGTTTTTAATAAAAATAAGATCGACAATGGCATATACTTGCGGAAGTGATGTTTGGTTCGCCTAGTTAAGCATTTACTTTTTCACTACAAGATTTCACCTCCTAATCTACATCGACGGAATCAATAATTTTATTTGAATTCTTAATATAAATATTGCACCAAATTGTCATTATCAGTACGCTTTTGTTAGTACGCACAAGAAAAAGCTGTTCGCAAATATCAGGGAAAAACAAAATGGAAATATTACCACGACATATATTTCCACATAAACCGTTTTTTAGTGCGAATATAACTCTTTTGCCTCTGTTTAAAAATTTGTGGATGCATTCAAACAAAATATGTACGCTAAATATCCTAAGGCAGCGATGGGTCTAGTTTATGTATTTTTTTGTATCATTACGTAAATTTTCATCACTTTTTTAATGCGTCATAACACATATAAATACTTAAAATGGTGCTATTTTATATGAATTACAGCGATTTATTTTAACCGAAAAGCACGAATTTAAATGTCATGTAGAATATACTTTAGTGGGGAATTAACGAAATATATAAAACGAAATTTTTCTGGTGTTTAAATCATATTTTAAACTATAACAATTAAACGCAAGCATGATCAAAATTATAGAAGTACACAATTGTCTACTATTACAAGAATGTTCTGCTTTAATATTATTTTACTTAACAGAAGAGATTTATAGTACTCACATGTTCCCAATAATCCAAAAGCTTGTAAATGCAACAGTAGAATATGTACCTTGCTGCTTAAATCACACATGAGGTTCGAATTCACTGCCCGTTTATTATTTTTCATTCAAAAGATAGTCATTTCTGTCAACTACATTGAATTAATGCCTGAAACACGAGATTTTGCTGCTAAAAATACGTAAATTATGCATTGAAGGTCGACAGCTGGCGATGGTCATATTTATCACTGTGTGAAGCAGATGAATCGACATGGACGGATCTGTTTCACAGTTTCTTGCATTCGACTTCGTTGCGTTTACAACTAATATAATTCCGATGGCAAAACATTGCCATTTCTGCCACACACATTGAATTAATACATCAAAAGCAAGGTTTTGCTACTAAAAATAAGTAAACGTTTCTGACATCCGCATTGGATTAGCTCATGAAACGCAAGATTTTGCTGATTAAAGTACGGTAATACGTACTGAACTTCGACAAATGGCGAGGATTATTATTTAAAAGTGTGCAACATAGATGAATCGACATGGGCGGACCTATATTGAAACTTTATCGTGTGCTACAACGGACGTTGTTAAAATCTTCAATGGTGTAAACAGGTCTCTGGGTAGGGTTACCAAATACCAAACTGCCTCTTTTTCATGTGTTCACTCACTTTTGACATTAGAATCTGGCGAAGCATCACCGTTACCATATCATCACATACGCTATAAATGAAGGATTCAAATCAAACACGTAACCTCTAGGTCTTTAACTTTAAGCTAAATGTTTAGCTTGATGAATAAATGCAACGAAAAAGGTAACTAATGTAATATATAAGATTTTTAATTGTAGTAACTGTTAACTAGAAGTCCCTGAGGTTATATTAGTTTTGTTACATGTTTCGAAAATACTTTCGTTAACTACCTTTTGAATTTGCCAATATTTTTCCCTCATATTTCAATAATTAAAATATTCCACTCCTGTTTCTTCATATGTGAATTAAAATATGAATAAACGATAAATCGATAAATGAGTTCTAAAATTTGTATAACCATTATGAATATATATACCAAAAACATATTTATTAAAGCAAAGAAAAAGCTTTTTAAAATACAGCGCGTGCTTTTACTGAACTAGTTGAAAAAAAGGGGGGGGGGGTCGTAAATATTAGTCAAAGTTGTTCAAAGCTTTGGAACGTGACTTAAATCTTGATCCACGTCCACCAAAAAGAAATTTGCTCAACACATTTTTCCATACCACTTCCAAGCTGTGCAAAGTTATTTCCTATGTCGACGAATATTTTAAACAAATCTAAAGTTTCCTACCTTAAACGTTTCCTTTTCACCCTCCAAATATAAAGTGATTGTAAGCACGTTCTTAGCAGTTTGTACGTTGGGAAGCAATATCATACAATACCATCATGGTCAGTTATTAAAACTATTTAGAAATATTTCTGAATTTATTGAGTTAATTTTAGTAAGTTCAGTATTAATTAAGCTTTTTTTTTTTTCTAATTTGTTATTTTTTATTCGTTCAGTGCTTTTTCACATGATGGTTAATAAAAAATCTTACTGCAGAATGTTTCCCCCCAGGCACGTCATTTGAGCGATCAAAGGGGCGGAGAGTCCATTGACCCCCTCCCTGCGCCGACTTTTAGAAATACATTGAATTTATGCATGTTTTATATATATTGTTTCTTTTTTATCTATAATATGGATTAAAAGTATAGAAAATATTCCCTTTGCCTCACTCCCTGGCAATTTTTTTGAAATGACGAGCCTGTTTCCAATCTTAGTCCACAACGTTTCTGCCAAGTTTAAGTTATATAAGCACAAGCACTACGCAGGACTAAACAGGGGAGCTTTAATTATAACCACCCTGTACATGCCCTCTTCTAAAAGTATTTCAATATATATTATTGCATTGCGTAACGAGTTTTAAGATAAATGGGCCAAGGAAAAAATCTTAGTTTTTAATTTCCTCTTTCGAGTTTAAAAAAAAAAAAAAAGAATAAAAAATCTTACCTATGAAACCAATTTTTTTTCTCTTTTCGAGATTTGTTATCCACATCAATTTACTTTATCCCTTTCTTTCGATTCTCGTCAAATTTAAAACATACGTACTACTGAATTCTTCGTCCGTTCTTGTAATAAAAACCAATCGCTTAATGTTCGGGAACATCTGCTGGATAATTAATAGATTTACTGCTTTTCATTTGTCCTCGGAAAAACATTGGGAACGTAATTTAACACAACAAAATTGGATAAAAAAGAAGAAAAAAATACAAACTTGAAGGTGAAATGCTAAACTTGCAAGAAAATAATCAAAATTGCTTTAGAGTTTCATGAAAAAACATAAATGTATGTCCTCTCTTTCTTCACAATTGCGTGCTTCTAAAGCATATTTTAAACTGAAACACAAATATGTTTAAATTTACTTAATTGCACAGCGTTTTTATTGCTTATATATATATATATATATATATATATATATATATATATATATATATAGTTGTTGCTTTTGAACAGACATACACAATATGTCGTTTTTCACAAGTAATTATGATATGACATATTTAATAGAATTATTTTTTTTAACCTGTAACGTTCTTGTCAAGTTACTTATACCTATTATTTTATTTACTTAAAACATTCTTATAAGTCGCACTTGTGATAGGTAGTAAAAATAAAATCATCTGTTTATTGGTACACGTTTATAAGGCACGTAAAACCAAGATTGGTTAAAACTTGAGAGAATGCGAATGAAAGATGTTTTTAGCATACTTTCGATTTTCATTAAACGAAACAGAAGAACTTGCGAAAGTACAATACATTTTCTGAGAGTTATCTTTCTGTGCCTCGAGAAATACCAGTTTATACTGTAATCTAAAATTCATAGCTCTTAAAAGCAATACAAAGAGTTCAACGCTTTCGCACGTCCAAAAGATCTTCTGATTGGATGGAACAAACACTAAAACTTCAACAATGCTGGTTTAACTCTTGCTTATAGTTCAAGGCTTTCCTTAAACTTATTTGGCAATGCTTTC